>CM057456.1:736705000-738203333 GCA_016271365.2 Neoceratodus forsteri
TAGGATTAATTGCAGTCATGTACAAAAGTAGTAGTGTGCCAAAACTCCTGGGGCAGGGAAGTGAGAAGGGGGAGAGCAGCTAGAAGTTAGCATTGTTGAGAGGCAGGGGGGAGAGGATTGGTAAGGACAGGGAGGTTTAGTGAGGGGGTGGGGAGTGAAAGATGGAAATTGAGGAGGGAGTAGATGAGTAGATGTAGTGTGACAGCCAAGAGGTGACCATCAGGGAGCAGTGGTGGGGGAAGGGTAGAGTGGTAAAGAGAGAGCAGGAGGGGTTGGTGGGAAACCATGGTGGTGGGCTGAAAAGCTGGAGAGGAAGGAGAGGGAGACTGGGGGTAAGTAAGGATCAGGGGGGACTGGGAATCAGTCCAAGCAATCACATATACCTAAGGTAATCAGATATTGCAGTAGTTCCTTTTTGATTGGCCCAAGCTTTGCAATGTTGGTGATTGTAGGAGCGAGTTCATTGAGACAAAGTGGGGCTTTATAGGAGAAAGCATGCTGGGAAAGCTCTGTGTGTTGGAAGGGAATGGCGTAAGGTGTTTCCAGCCTTACCTCTGGTCTGATGGGTGTTCAAGGTAGGTTTAAGGAGCTTCTACAAGACTAATGGGGTTAGTCCATGAAGGTTTTTTTTTCTCTGAGAGGCATACCTGGTACTTTATCCTCCTCCGAAGGTTGAACCACTTGGTCATGGCATAAAGGTCACAGGCGTGTGTTAATTTGTCTGAGCCCAGAACCAGTCTGCAGGCCTTATTTAGTGATATTCTGACCCTTTCCAATGCAGTTTCTGTGGCTGCACTGTACATGACCAGGCCATAGTCAATGATAGGAAGTATTGAGCTACTGACTGCAAGTCTCAAGGCTTCAGCCATCATATATAGCCAGTGTCTATAAAGCAAGCCAAGACAGATATGGACTGTTTTACAACATGATTAATGTGGGGGAGGAGCTGTCACCCTGGTCTAGGTGCTCATAGTTTCCATTTAGAATTATCAGCTTGGAGGACCTGTTTTTGTTATGCGGACTAGAGTACAGCACTATTTTAGTTTTTATAGTTAACTAGTAGATTGTTTTGACTGAACCATTCCTCAGTTTTCATGAAACTTTGTTGTAGATGTTTGTGAGTAGATTAAGATGGGGGCCACCAGAGAATATTACGCATCATCTGCATAAAGCAGAATTTTAACTGATCAGACATCTGGAAGCGAGCTGAGAAACATGCTTAATAAGAGGGGACTGTGGATGGATCCTTGTGGAATGCTCAGGGACACTTTCATGTTATCAGAAATGGTAACCTGTGATAAGATCGAGTTAAAATTGGTGAGTCAATATGAGCAAGTAGTTAATAGAGAATCCAAATTGAGCGACATGGACTAAACGCCGATTGGTTATATTAGCGATGTTGTAGGAGGGATAGGCAAGGTAGGGACTGAGGTAGTGATGTATGTAGGCAGTAAACTGTGAAGGTGGAATCAAGCTGGCAGTGTGGCTTAGAAGGTAGGGCCTGCCTGTGTGTGCGGCAGCCCTGGGTTCAGGATGGGCTGTGTGATTTTATTCATTTTCTTGATGGAGTTAATTTTCCTTCTACAGTGTCAAACTCCCCTCTGGAGATGATTATTTAATTATTGGGGGTGTGGGGGGGCTATAGCCCACCTAAAAAAATAATAATAAATTGCCTCTACAGAGACAGTAAGCATCAGTTGGTGTTTCTTACAGGCACTATTATGTTGATCACCGTTTTGCTTTTCTGTGATTTGCAGTCACCATTGTTGCAATCACTTTACCACATGGAATCGACAGAGAGGGTGTTGTTTTTTTTTTACCTGTTTTTTTTTAATTGAGGTAGCTCTTGAACCACGTAACAGTATCAGGTGATAGCTCAAGTGCAAGTAGTTTTTTGAGCAGATGTGGTGATTAATGGTATCAAATGCTTTTGTGAGGTCAATGTATATTGACCCCACTAGGTTGCCACTATCTAACACCTCATGGATGTAGCCAGTGTATTCTAGTAGTGCAGTAGTGGTGTTATGGTCCTTTCAGAACCCGTGTTATTGAGGGCACTGGATGTTGTACTTATTTAGGTAGTCTACTAGCCGATCTGAGACAATGTATTCTAATGCCTTAGATAGTGGAGACAGGATGGATATTGGCCTGTGGTTTGAGTGGCTAGCATGGTCACCACTCTAACATACTGGTGTGATCACAGCGGATTTCCATTTATTGGAGAATTGTGCTTGACTGAGAGATATGTTAAGGATTTTTGTGATAGGTAAGACAACTTTGTCAATAAGGAGCACAATCATTTTAAAGTTAAGGGAGTAATTGCTGCTCCGTGTTTTTCTTAATGTGAGTATGAGGTGTTTCGTTTCAGCTGTGGTAATTTGCTTGGCTTAGGAAGGAGGGGTTTCAGGTGGGGATTGTACGTGGTCATCCAGTGTATAGTTTATGGAGCCCCCCTTTTCACAAAGGAAGTCTGAGGGAGGATGGGACTGAGATCAGAAAAGGTGGCATTGAAAGCATCCACTATGACTTTAGGGTCTTGACAGACTATCCCATCAGTGAGGAGCATGGAGAGGGAAGACTTGCTGTCCTTTCCTATGAGGTCTTTAAGGTTGCTCAGAATTTTTCCAGTCCCCCAGATTTCTCTAAGGCTGTCTTTTTAGCATTGGGTTTTAGCCAGACTAACCATCCCAGTACATTTATTCCTTGTTGCCCTGTACTTCTGGAAGTCATCAGGCTTGCCAGTGGCCTTCACTTGGTGCCATAAATGATCCTAATAACCATTTTGTCAAGAAGTGCTTGAGTTAATCAGCCATTTTGGGGGCACTTCAGTTTCCATTTTTTTTTACTGGGGCATAGATATCACAGACCTTATTGAAGGCCCCAGTCATGGTTTTTAGTGCACCTTGACTCAGTAATGGCCAAAATATCCAGGTCAGCCTGTGTCATGAGGGCCTCTAGGTCCAGAATCTTACTTCCTAGACTTCCAACATTCACACACATGGCCTTCCAGACTTTGTTACCACTCTGATTATTATGCCTCTTTTTCCCTTTTTGCCCTCATTTCTTGCCACAAGATGCAGCAGCAGTAGAGCAGGATTTTGTTTAGTTAATTCCTTAGTTTTATTTGTTTTAGTAGTTTTTTATTTGTGTATTACGTGTTTTTATTTATTTAATTTTTGGTTGAGTTAGTGGCAGTCAGATAGGGTGAAGAAGTGATTTAATAAGCTTGAGAAGCTCATCAGGAGCTGAGGTTTTACATAGTTCTGTATAATAACACAGTTGTACAGATATTTTATTTCATTCTTCCCAGTGGTCTGTGGTTTATTGTTGAGAATTTTTCTCATCTTGACTATTACTGTGGTTATGAACGTGACATTATATGCATTTCCTTACCTGGCTGGCTGTTTTCTGGTCCAGTTTGGAAGAAGGAAGGGGGAGATTTGACATTTGGAGAGTCTGCGAGGAGTGAGGTGCTGATTCTAGATGTCAGAGGAGTGTGGCCTAGAGTCAGCAAGATGCTCAAGGATCCCTGCTGGAACTGTAGAGTGGAAGTTCTGTCTGTGGCGGAGGCACTAAGTTTGTGGGACCAAGACCGAAATTGCCTTACCAATCTGATTCATTTGAAGGATGCAGGAGTCCGTGAGCTTTCTGGATTTGGGGCCCACTGTTCTCCTTTTTAAATTCCCTGATGGGACAGGGGGGTCTTGGCCTGAAACCAGGGGAGGAATATTCGGGGTTAATGGTTAATTGTGGAAGCCCTGACCCAGCACTGCTGGAGAGCGGACACTGTAGTGTTGGGTGCTCTTTGGATCCTTGGGGGGCTGGAGGGCCTGTTCTTTGCTGAGACCAGAAGCAGTGGCTTGAGGCCTATGGACAGTGGCCTTCTCGGTGAACAGCTGAATCGCCTCAAGTTTATCTGTTTTGGGAGTTTTCCCTGGATTGATTGAGGTGCAGTCACTTCCTGGTGGAAAGTCCTCATTGTATCCATGGAGGAGTTATTTCTAGATCCTGATTCCTTTTTGGTGGTGGTCAAACTCTCTCTTTCCTTTTGAATACCACATGGATTTGGTGGGCAGTGAGAGCACCTTGTTTAAACTGTGCTGTTTCAAATAAACTGCTGACTGTGCCTTGGCCTATGTAGGAGATAGTGCCAAGAGACAGTTTTTCTTTCCCGTAGAGGTGGGAGCTCTTCAGAGTTATCAAAGCCCATCTCTGAGAGTAATGTATGTGATTTCTCTCTTTACAGTAATTACCCTCATATCCTGCCACAGGAATTTTATTTATTAGTTTGTTTTATTAGTTGGAGTTAGAGGTGTGTGTTTTGGGGTTATGTTGTTCGTTGTGAAGACGGATTGTTAGTGGTGAGTGTTTGGGTTGAATGTGGTTATCTGTGTAAGTGGTTATTGTGTTTGGTTTGTTGGTGGATAGACTCCTGCTGTGTGTTGTGATGTGTTGGGAGGTTAAAAAGATGTTCAGGCAATATTCCCCCTCCAGGCTTTGGGACCTCTGTCTTTTGCTGTCCCTTTTGTCATCTGCACAATATTTTAGATGCTGCACTTTTGGGATATCCAGGAGGTGTAAGAGGAGGGGGAGGTCCTGAACCTAGCAGGGGAATGGAAAGGGGTGGCCGGATAGAGGTAGTGGGGACAAGGAGAC
This sequence comes from Neoceratodus forsteri, assembly GCA_016271365.2. NCBI lineage: Eukaryota > Metazoa > Chordata > Ceratodontiformes > Ceratodontidae > Neoceratodus > Neoceratodus forsteri. The sequence continues at coordinate 736,709,657 of CM057456.1, forward strand.
ACCCTGGGGTGAAATGGGACTGGGATAGGGGTTTTCCCTGCCTGGTTTCCATACCTAAGGGTTCTGTTTCATGCAGGCAGGTGGCGCGGTCTTCTTCATCAGTTCATCCAACTCAGGTGGTGGTGTGCAATGCCAGGTCTATTAAAAACAAGACTGCTATAATTGCAGATCTTGTTGGTTCATCTGACCTGGCATGTATCACTGACATGTGGCTGGACGAGAACACAGGCCCAATATTGGCATCTGTGGTTCCAGCTGGGTACTCAGTGATATGCCGCCCAAGGACAGATTGTAGGGCCGGGGGTGTAGCCATTTATTTTAAAGCAGAAGTGGGCCTTGTGGTTGTGCCAGTTTTCTTTCCCATAGAGGTGGGAGCTTTGCTGAATTATCAAATACCCATCTCTGAGAGTAATAAATGCAACTTCTCTCTTTTACATAACTACCCTCACACCCTGCCACATGAATTTTATTTATTAGTTTATTTTATTAATTGGGGTTAGGGGAGTGCATTTTGTGATTAGGTTGTTTGTTGTGAGGACAGATTGTTGGGTGTGAGTGTTTAGGTTGAGTGTGGTTATCTGTGTGAGTGGTTATTGTGTTTGGTTTGATGGTGGACTGACAGTTGCTGTGTGTTGTGATGTGTTGGGAGGGTAAAAAGATGGTCAGGCAATATTCCCCTTCCAGTCTTCAGGACCTCTGTCCTTTTGACTGTCCCCTTTTGCCATCTGCAACATATTTAAGATGCCGCACTTTGGCGATATCCAGGAGGCGTAAGGGGGGGTCCCGAACCTGGTGGGAAAATGGAAAGGGATGGCCAGATAGAGATGGTGGGGACAAGGAGATGCCTGGGGTGAAATGTGACTGAGTAGGGGTTTTCCCTACCTGGTTCCCATACCCAAGGACTCTGTTTCGTGCAGGCAGGTGGCGCAGTCTTCTTCGCCAGTTCATTCGACTCGGGTGGTGTTATTCAATGCCAGATCTATTAAAAACAAGACTGCTATAATTGCAGATCTTATTGGCTCATCTGACTTGTCATGCATCACCAAGATTTAACTGGATGAGAATGTGGGCTCAATATTGTGCGATTCCAGCTGGGTATTTAGTGATACACTGCCCGAGGACAAATCGTAGGAGTGGGGTGTAGCCATTTATTTTAAAGATGACCTGGGCCTTGTGGATGTGCCAGCGGGGTCCACCTGGTTCTTTGAATGTATCATGGGCACGGGTGTAGGGTGCGGGATTCTGCTCATCTACCATCCACACAGTGATGGGAAAGAATTCCTGCAGGAGACAGGAGATTGCAGACTTCATTGTTGACATGGTATTGGGATCCCCCAAATGGCTAGTTCTGGGGGATTCAATGACTGGGTCGACGATGAACTCTCGCATTTTGGTTAAGATCTCCTCAAGCTTATGCCTTCTCTGGGTCTCACACAGGTTATTTCCTCTGTGACTCACATTGGTGAGCACTCATTGGATCTGGTGTTCCTCTTGGGGATGGAGATCACTGATTTGGTGGTGGAATCTGTTGGTTGGTCTGACCATCACACCATAGGGTTCAGTTTTGCAGCACCTCCTAATGGGTCTGCCCCTATGGAGATAGTCCAGCACCGCCCTTTGAGGGGAGAGACCCCAGAGGGCCTAACGGCGGTGCTCGACCTATTGGGCCAATCGAGTGAAAGCATGGTTCCAGGGGATCTTGTACTTGCCTATAATAAGGCGGTGTTGGATGCCCTGGATTCCATTGCTCCTGCTCAAATTCGACCACTTACCCTTCTCTTAAGGTTCCCATGGTTTGATGGGATCTTGAAGAAGCTGAAGAGAGTGAGTTGAAGGTTATAGAGGGCTTGGTGAAAGTCCGGTCTGGTGGTTGACAGGCTTAGATTGATGAGACATTATACTGTCTATCAATTGATAATCACCCATAAGAAGGCAGAATTCCTGTCCAGGGAGATTGCCACCAGGCAGAATTGATCAGTGCAGCTCTTCTGGACTATTGACAGATTGTGCAATCCATTCTGTCTGCAGTCTGGCAGAGCCTTGTCACAAGAAAGATGTGATGAGTTTGCTTGATTCTTCATGGATAAGGTTGTCACCATCAGGTCCAGTATCTGCCCACTCCTCTCTATGGGGGATTGCAGAGGTCGGCAGGAGGCTGCGAACACCCAGTTTGTCTGGTCCGGCTTCAGCCGGCTGGACATCATGGATATTGTAAGGATCATCTAGACTTTGCGGCCAACCAGCTGAAGTTTGGACCTGGGCCCAATGCATCTCCTTGTAGGGTGCATTGAGGAAATCGGCTTGATCATGTTTGAGATAGTCTGGAGGTCACTGGAGGGGTGGGTCTTTCCACACCCCCTGAAGGAGACAGTTGTATGACTGCTCCTGAAAAACCCTCCCTTGATCCATACTGTTTTGCCAACTATAGACCTGTCTCTAACCTGCCCTTTGTTGGCAAGGTTATTGAGAAGGTGGATGTGCTGCAGCTGGATGATCATGTATCCATCCATGATGTCTATGATTCTCTCCAGTCTGGTTTTAGGAAGAGGAACAGCACTGAGACGGCCCTTGTTCGGTTGCTTAATGTTCTCCTAATAGCAGGAGATTGGATGACTAGTTCCATCTTGGTCCTTCTTGATCTCTTGGCGGCATTTGACACAGTGGACCATGGTGTGCTATTGGATCACCTGCAGTTTATCTGTGGACTGTCTGTTACTATCCTCAGATGGTTTGATCATTACTCAAGGGTAGGATGCAGAGTGGTCTCAGGAATTTATTCCTCTGACCCTTTCCTCCTATCTTCGGGATACCACAGGACTCCATTTTGGCACCCATGTTGTTCGCTGTGTATATGCTACCATTAGGAGACATTATTAGGAAGTACTGTTTGAGTTTTCACTGCTATGCAGGTGATACTCAACAGTACATGTCCTTTGTACCGAACAGGAGCTATTCTCTCAGTGTTTAACAACTGCCTATCTAACATCCAGGTCTGGATGAGTGCTAGTTAGCTGAGGTTGAACCTGGATAAAACTGAGGTGTTGTGGTGTCCTGGATGAATCGAGGTGATGTGTGTCAGAGAGGACAACCCTTGGGTCTGTGGCTAGGAGATTTCCAGCTTATCACCTCAAATCGATTGCAGAACCTGGGTTTTATTTTTGACAGCAGTCTGACAATGAAATCTCAGGTGTCAGCCATTATCAAGACCTCTTTTTCCATCTGAGAATATCGCCCAGGTAAGACACCTGGTCCATCCGAGGATCTTCCGACACTGGTCCATGCCTTCATTACCACTCACCTTGATTACTGCACTGCCCTGTACCTGGGGTTGATATCTGCCCTGCTGCTGCTGCAGAGATGTGGCTGCCAGGCTTGACTGGTACATCTAGGACCAGTCTTATTACACTTGTGCTCTGTGGACTGCACTGGCTGCCAGTGCGGTGGCTTATCACCTTCAAGGTCAGTTTGCTGACCTACAAACCTCTATGTGACTAGGGACTCCACTACTTGCAAGATCTCCTTTCTCCCTACCGCCCCTCCCGACTACTCTGATCCACCCACAAGGGATTGCTAGAGATTCCCAGGGTGAGCTTACAAACATCTGGGGACCATTTATTTGCACTTGTGGCCCCTACCCTGTGGAATTCTCTACCTCATCTGATAAGAGAATGCCTGACCATCCAAAATTTTAAAACTGAATTGGACATACCTCTCTGGCCTGGATTTTTATGATGAAAGAATAATGTTTTTGTTTTTTTCTATTCTGTTTTTCCTGCTTCCACACCATGACCATCTGCCTGGTCATGGACTCCGACTGCGGCTGCTCACCTTTTAGCCGCCCTCCCTGAACGCCCTGGCTTGCCTCCCAGGGTGGGGTACTGGCACCTTGACCAAGGGTGCTGGTAATGTGAGAAAGGTGGGAGTCAGCCCTGAGCACCTATGCAGCTAGAGCAGGCATCATACAGGCAGTGGGAGCAATATTTTCCCCCCTTGTGTGTGCAGGGGGCAGGGACATGCAATGACATCCTGCATCAGCCCCACAAGTCCTGGCAAGTGCAGGTAGCTGCGCTTACCCGAGCTTCCACCAGAGGTCTGCCAAGCACAGACGGTGTCCCCACCCTACCCCCGTAGAAGGAGATCAGTCCCTAGGATGCTCCATCCTTCTCCCCGGCTGGCCCTGCAGCGACCCGGGTCCATTCCCGAACCCTGGTCGCCGGCGACACAAGCAGAAATCTAACCACTGCGCCGGCAGGCCAGCAGATGAAGAATAATGTTGGCTGTCTGTCTTTTTAGTAACCTGCTGGTTGTACTGGTAAGGTCACATCTAGAGCATGGAGTTCAGTACTGGTGCCACACCTCAAAAAGGACATTAAATGGCTGGAGAAGGTCCAGAGGAGGGCTACAAAGATGATAGCCAGTCAACAGGGTAAGACATATGAGGAGAGGTTGAGGACACTGAACATGTACTCCCTGGAAGATAGGAGAGAGAGAGGGCATGATTGGGAACTTCAAGTACTTGAAAGGGATAAATAAGGTTGATAAGAAGAAGCTGACTGGCAACCATAACATGAGGGGGCACAGTCTTAAGCTGGAGGGTGGGAGGTTTAGTAGGGAGGTCAGAAAGCACTTCTTCACAGAGAGGGTGGTGGACAGTTGGAATGCCCTGCCAGAAGAGGTAATCTCATTGAAGACAGTGGGCAGCTTTACGAGAGGCTGGGACAGGAATGGGGGAGGGTAAGGGTCATGAGTAGGGAGGATGGGAGGAGTGGAGAGGGAGGCCAGGGACATTAGCTCAAGCTATGGATCCTGCAATACAAACAGACTTGATAGACCAAATGAAAAAATTACTCCCTGTAGTAATTATGTTTCTTCTAATGGAGTCTTGCTGTATTCTGACTATTGCAGTTAGCCCCAGCCTTTAAACTGCCCCAGAGAACAAAGGGATAACTTTCTATGCAGAGCATAGAATGCTGAGCTCGAGCTCGGTTGAGGTCTCCATCTGGAGCCCTTTGAAAATCCAACCATCAGATTCTTATGAGCAAAAACTCACTAACTATTCTATGTGGAAATTGTAAAATTTTTACTAGCCAACTGGCAATAAAAAGCTTTGGATCTTCAAAGGAGGACTCAAGTCAGGAAACCCAAAACAAAAAAAACAATCCAATTAAGAATGAAGATAAAACAAACACCCAAACCAAAAGAAGAGGGTGTAAAAGGAGCACCCCTGAGATGCAACACTGCACCTGCCCACCCACTTCCCAAAAACAGGTTCTGAGAGGGGAGGCAGGGAGGGAGGTCAGAATACAGCAAGACTCCATTAGAAGAAACATAATTACTAAGGTGAGTAATTTTTTCTTCAAACAACATGAAGTCTTGCTGTATTCTGACTATTGCAGACTACCAAGCAGTACCTCCATGGAGGAGGGACAGAACCTACTTTGGGAATAGGCTCTGACGTACTGCTGTGCTAAACCGAATATCACTCCAGCCTGGATATCCAGAGAGTAATGTTTGGTAAAGGTATGGACTGTTTTCCAGGTGGCTGCTTGACAAATTTCTAAGAAAGGAATATCCCTGGCAGCAGCCAGGAAGCAGCTATACCTCTGGTGGAGTGAGCCCTCAGGCCTGAGGTGGAATTTCTCCTAGTTTCTCATAGCAGAATTGAATACAAGATACAATCCACCTGGCAATAGTTCTCTTGGTTGGTTTGCCCTTCCCACTTCTCCATAAGTGAGGAACAACTGAGGGAATCAAACCTGTGACCCTGGTATGCTCTAAATAGTAGCTAAGGGCCTTTTAAGATCTAAACTGTGTAGCCTCCTCCTTCCTGAAGAGGAATGATCAGTGAAGAAAACAGGAGAAGACACAAACTGGTTCAGGTGAAAATCTGAAACCACTTTGGGCAAGAACCTTCTATTGGTTCTATGGACCATTTTATTTCTATGGAAGGAGATAAAATCAGGTTCCACTGACAGGGCTTGCAGTTCACTGATATGTCTGGCAGAGGTAATGGCTACTAAAAACACAGGTTTCCAAGTCAAGTACTTAAGCTCTACTGAGGACATAGGCTCAAAAGGAGGTTGCATCAATTGAGCAATACAAACATTTAAATCCCAGGCGAGGGCAGGGTCTCTGAATGGAGGTTTGGTATAAACAATCCTTTGAAAAATTTACAGAACATTGGACAAGATAATAGTGAGAAGACTTCCCACTGACAGAAAAGCAGAGACAGCTGACACGTGAACTTTGAGATAGCTGGTCTGAGGCCTAAACCATTAAGATGTACCATATAATCCAGAACTGTAGGCAATTCAGCAGTCAGGGGAAATATGCTGCTTAGAACACCAAATGCTGAATTTCTTCCATTTGGAGTTATAGGTCTTTCTAGTGGTGGGATTTCGAGAGGCTTTAAGGGTGTCCAGAACCCCCTGTGACAGATGCAAATCTGCATACTCTAACTCTTCAAGAGCCATGCCTTGAAATTGAGAGACTGAAGACTGGGGTACCAAATCCTCCCCTGAGAGGAGGTTACCAGGTTGTAATTCCTGGGAAGAGACAGGGGAAGATGGACTGCTAGGGACTGTAACAAGGAGTACCAAGGCTGTCTGGCCCAATCTGGAGCAATCAGAATCACTTTGCAAGGTTGTGACTTTATCTTGATTAAAACTTTGAACAGTAGAGGAAAGGGAGGGAAAGCGTACAGAAATTTTCCTTCTCAGTTCAGAATCAGAGCATCCAGAGGGACTGTGCCCAAGACTGGGTGTCTGCAACAAAAGAGAGGAAGTTGGTGATTGTCTGGGACTGCAAAGTGATCTATCTCTGGAGTACCCCACCTTGAAAAAATCACCGTCAAGACCAGATGGTCCAGGGACCATTCGTGATGGCACTGTGAAATCATGCTCAGTGCATTTGCTAGCACATTGTCCTTCCCCAGAAGGTGGACTCCTATCAGAGAGGTTTGCAGGGAATAAGCCAGGAACCACAACTTCATGGCTTATGTGCACAAGGCTATAGACCATGTTCCTCCCTGCTTGTTGATGTACCACATGGTGGTAGTGTTGTCTGTTCTGACTTGAACCACCTTGTTCTGCACTGACTGAGAGAAAGCTTGCAGGGCAATAAAAACTGCCCTGAGTTCCAGGAGATTGATATGGAGAAGAGATTCCTGAGGGAACCACAGTCCCTGGGTGGTGAGGGCCCCCAGATGGGCTCCCCAGCCCAGGAGGGAAGCATCCGTGGTAAAGACCACTGAATGAGACTGAGTGGCAAATGGGATCCCTTGCCTTAGATTGTCCTGATCCTGCCACCATTGAAGGGCTTGGATCAGGGTCCAGGTCACTGGGATCAGTTTGGTAAGGGAATCATTCTTTTGGGACCAAAAGGCCCTCAGATAGAACTGAATGTCCCTCATCTGGAATCTTGCCCCTTGGACCACTGCCATAGAGGCTGCCATGTGGCCCAAGAGCTGGAGGAAATGTCTTGCTGGTTGAGACACCCAAAGGCTGAAAGGGAAGCCAGTTCTATCAGAAATCTTGCCCTTTCAGGGAAAAAGGCTCTTGCTTTGGCAGTTTCCAGCTGTGCCCCTATAAATGTAAGGAGCTGCACTGGCTTGAGAACTGACTTGGGAAGGTTGAGAAGAAACCTACAGAAGTAAGCACTTGCTGGATCATTTGCAGGTCTGACTTGACTTGGTCTGGGGACTGTCCCACTGTGAGCACAGTCATCCAGGTATGGAAAAATGTAAATCTTTTGCCTCCTTAGAAAGGCAACTACTACTGCCAGGCACTTTGTGAAGACCCTTGGAGCTGAAGTTAGGCCAAAGGGCATTGCTCTGAACTGATAGTGGCCTGAGAGCAACTTGAACCTGAGGTACTTTCTGTGGGGGCACCTGATGGGAATGTGAAAATAGGCATCTTTGAGGTCCAGGAGGCTAGCCAGTCCCCTGGCCTTAGAAAGGGAAGGATTATTCCCAGAGTTACCATTTTGAACTTTGGTTTTAAAAGATGTTTGTTTAGGTATCTTAGGTCTAGGATGGGTCACCACTCCCCTGTCTTTTTGGGGTAAGGAAGTACCTGGAGTACAGACCTTTGCCCCAGTGTAGGGTAGGTACTCTCTCTATGGCTTTTAAAGCCAGCAGAGATGAAACCTCTGCCTCTAGGGCAAGGGTTTCTGAGAGACCTGCAGGTGGAAAAGATCTGGCTCTCATCTTCGGAAATTTTTTGAAGCTGAGAACCAGTTCCTGGCCTACTACTTCCAGGACCCACTTGTCTGATGTAATAGACATCCAGTCCTGGATGAAGTAAGTCAGCCTGCCCCCTACTGGAATAGGAGAGTTTACCCCAGGCAGGCCCATCAGGGTGTCTGCTTGGCAGGGGCCTTAGGCTGAGGAGTGGATGCAGCCCTGATCATCCCCCTTCTGCCTCTCCCTCTGAAGAACCCCCTCTGTGAAAAGGAAGAAGGGCCTGTGGCTGGTAGAAAGGCCTATGAAAAGGCCTGCCCTTGCTCCTAGACTGCTGCATTTGAGAAGCTGCCTGCATCTCTTTGGCCTGAGCCCTCCTGTAAGTCGTCCTGTACTCATCCATTTCCTTCATGTAATTCTCTGTCTGCTCCCCAAACAGAGAATTACCCACTACAGGAAAATCCATGGCCTTAACCTGGGTATCCTGCGAAAGGCTAGTACATCTGAGCCAAGCCATTCTCTGAAGAGCCACAGATGTAGCCATGACTTTTGATGACACATCATTGGAGTCCACAGCAGCATGAAACTGAACTTTTGATGCCTCAATCCCATCTTCAGTCACTGCCTCCAGCTCCTTGGCTAGCTGAGGGGAGGCCTGTTTAGCCAGTGCCAGTACAGTGTCCCACCTGCACTTCTGGTACCTGGCTGTATAGGCCATATAATTCGCCTTCCTGAGTCCCAAGGAAGATGCCATGTACTGTTTTTTAGCCATGGCATCAATCTTCCTGGAGTCTTTATCTGAGGGGTGTGAAGTCAAGGGAATGTTTGCCTTGTCACAGGCAGCAGCCTGCACTACCCCAACATGGCTGCATTGCTGGTATAAAAACTCCATATCTGAGCCAGATAGTGTGTACCTCTTGTCCATCCTTCTGTCAACAGGTGGTACAGAACTGGGAGACTTCAGGATTTTTTGTGTCTGTTTCCCAAAGGATTTGTGAAGGGGAATAGACAGTCTCCTGGACTCTGGGATGTCCATCATTCCCACATAATCAGGCTCCTCCTGATCCTGTATTGCTTCTTGTATAGGAAGCTGGATGGTTTCAGCCACTTTCTGTAAAACAAAAATGGGAAGGGGCTCAGAAAGCCTAGGAGGATACACCAGAAGGTCTGTCTGGGGAGAGGTCCGGTTCCACAGGCACATCTAGACTTTCATCATCATCACCATCATCTTCAAACTCCTCCTCCTCTACAAACTCTGGTTCATAAAAATCTTCAGGGTATAATCTTGAACTGGGGAACCGACTGAACCAAACTCCTGCGAACAGGTGCCGGATCGGTCGGAACGAGCTGGCTTGATTCAAAATTTGAATCGCTCTGGCTATTTCTTTGGTGGTCGGAGCATGAACCTCTGGATCCGAACCGTCGATTTTCTTTGCATTTTCTTTCTGTAGAAACCCGACCCCTCAGGATCAGCTCTCCTCTTGCCCCAAGATATCGCCCTGGTCAGAGGGCACTCCTTCTGGTTTGGTCGGAACCGAACCAGGCTGGCCATCTGGGTCAGCGGACTTTTCGCCTCCTTTTCCCTCAGTCTACCTAGTCTCTTTTCAAGGGTAGATTTGGGAAAATATTTACAAATTTGGCAGTCTGAATCGAGGTGTTCAAACCCCAGACAATAAACACAGGTGGTGGGGGTCGGCCTTACAAAGACCTCCCATACTCACTGCAGTGTTGAAACCCAGTGGGCCCGTTTTTTTTCTTGGGTTTCTCAGACATGGCCAACCTAACCAAACTTACCCTTTTTATGGCAACCACTAGGTAAGACTCCCTTATCGGTTCCGAACCGTGTCACAGGTGTTGGAAATAAACATTCAAAACACGTTTTTTTTAGAACCGATAAGAACCGGTAACCACACTCTAAAGTAAAACACAGGGATTCAATATAAATGATCGGTTCATCCGAACCGATCTAACACTTTACAATTTCCACACAGAAAAACGGAACAAAACCTGTCTAGTACTCACGGTACCACAGACAGAGACTGAGCCGACTATGCGGAAATAAATTTGGTAAAAACCGACAACTTAACCGAGACTTTAACCAACTTTCGAACCGAGCTGAAGGACAAATCTCCAGAGTGACTGTTCAGTGAGACAGAATAATGAATCTGATGGTTGGATTTCAAAGGGCTCCAGAGAGAGACCTCAACCGAGCTCGAGCTCAGCGTTCTATGCTCTGCATAGAAGGTTAACCTTTTGTTCTCCAGGGCAGTTTAAAGGATGGGGCTAACTGCAATAGTCAGAATACGGCAAGACTTCATGTTGTTTGAAAGCCTTCTTCTGCTGGCTTCTTTGTATGTTCAAATATTTATGGTTTTATATATTGTTATAATTGTATAGAAGTTATTGATTGATGAGATATTTATTGTATGTGCAGGTGCCTTGAACTATGGAAAGGGGTCTTTTTAAAAATAAATTTGATTGATTGATACATTCCCCTTCATTTCTATCACACTGTTTCTTTTATGAAATTGCACCCTGTGGGGTTCTCTTCCCTTAAGTTCTTTCTACTTCCTGTTTTAGCCTATGGGGGGGCACAGTTTCTGCCTCCCCAGTGTCTTCTACCACCCCTCTTGGCTAATTTAAATGTTCATTGAAGTCACATTTAAACCATCCAGGGAGGACTGCAGTTCCCCTCTCGGATGGATGCAGTCACCCTTGTAAAGACTGTTATCCCTCCAGGTCGGACTCCAGTCTCCAATGTAGCCAAGCCATTCCTCTCTGCACCATTCTCTCAACCATGTGTTGAAGGTCTTGTTGCAGAGATCCCCCTCCTTCCTTCTGTTGTAGATAGCATTTCCGCAAAAGCCACTGAATGTGCTACCTTCCTAAGACAGCTCCCTGGGTCCTTGAACTCCCCCTGCACTATCCTAGCCTTGTCTTTGCCAGGTCATTAGTCCCAAGGTGGACAATGACATCCAGATCAGAACCCCTTCTTGCTGCCCTAGTGATCCTCATGATACTCTTCCCATTCCATCTAGCCATGGCACCATGTAGGCACTTAAGCTCCCTCTCCCCCCCTTCTGTTTCCAAGATCAATCCCCCTCACAGCTGAGTCACCCACCAGACGTTGCTTCTTCCTCACCCATTATCAGTTTCCTTCCCCAAGTATCAAACTCACTTATAGTCACCCTTCCATTTCACCATTTGTTTTTTTATCTCAGATGGTTTGGATTGAACACCACACCCATCAGATAGTTGGGCGGAGAGGGATAGTTGTTTTTTTTTAATTCTATAACGGGCTGGGATAGGCACCAGATCTGTTAGGCAGTTGGGGAAGAGGGGCAGATGCTTTTTATTCCATGATGGGGCCAGGTTGGGCATCAGACCCATCAGACAGTCTGGGGGAGGGAGACATTTTTATATCCCCTGACAGCCCAGATTGGGCTTGGGGTTCATCAGGTTGTTGAGGGAAGGGAGATGTATTTTTTTTTATTTCTGACAGCCAGGGTTTGACCCTGGATTCATTGGGTAGTTGCATGGAGGAGAAGGGACAGATTTATTTATTCTGTAACAGATTGTCTGGGGCACTGGACTCATTCCATAGTTGTGGGAGGTGGCCAGATTTTTGTTTATTTCCTGATCAGTCAGGTTCAGGAATGGACCCATCAGTTTTTTTGAGAAAGAGTGATAGATTGTTTTATTCCATGATGGGCCAGGTTGTGCACTGGATGTTCTGCTGCATAGCATGCTGTGTTGTAGCATGTATGACAGCATGATTCCTACATGTGTGATGGCAAGAGTACAAAGCTGAGATTGAGCACCGAGAGAAGAAATAGCAAAAGAAGGGGAGTTGGGCAGTGGTTCTATGATCACTGACACTTAGGGTTACAGCCTCAATAGTGTGCACCATCAGCCCAGTTTTGTATAGCTTCCCACACTCATGCACTACTGGCCTGAGGAGGAGGAGATGCCTGAACAGGCTAGTAGGGCAGCAGTGCAGCAGCAGCCCCAAGCCTCCTGTGCAGTGTTTGAGCCCTTCTGTGTTACCCAAGTAGATGGGCATGAGGAAAGCAATGTTTTACTACCCCACCTTTTGTTCAACACTTTGCTGCTACTCCTCCTTATCTTTGTATCTCTTAGTACATAAGTTATGTAGGGCATGGGATCATCAGGTAGTTGGGGGCAGTTTTTTTTATTCTCTGATGGGCCAGGTTGGGCACCAGACTGGTTAGACTGCTGGTGGGAAGACAGACAGATCTTTTAAATTTCCTGACAGGCAGGGTTGGGAAACCTGTTAGGTTGTTGCTGACATTTTTTATTATTCCATGATGGATCAGGTTGAACACTGGATCTGTCAGGTTATTGGGGGGAGGAAGGCTGTTTTTTTGTTTTGTTTTGTTAATTCCCTGATGAGCTGGGTTGGGTAGCAGACCTGTTGGGCAGTTTTCTGGAGGGGGACAGATTTTTCTCATTCCTCGACTGGCCACAATGGGCACTGCATCTGCCAGGTTTTGGGGGAGGGGACATTTTTGTTATTCCATGAGAGGCTGGCTTGCTTACTGGACCAATCAGGTAGTTTGGGAGAGAAGGACATACTCTTTTTCTTTCTTTGATGGGCCAGTTCAGTATCAGGCCAGTCAGGTAGCTGAAGGAGAGAAGAGCCAGATTTGTTTTCATTTCCTGATGGGTCAGGTGGGGCACTGGATCTTTAAAGGCACAGCAAGCTTAACTCTGCCTATTTCACTGGGCTATAATCATCCTTCTTTTATGTTTTTCTTAAATTGTGTAGGAGTGCTACAGGTGTGTTGCCAATATGAGACTCAAACGATTATAGTACTAGAGCAACCCCCTTCCCCAAAGCTGCTCAAAAAATCCTGCAAATCATTGAAAGTTATTCCATTTTCTTACTTTCTGTGAAGCACTGGCCACCTGTAGAGACTCTTATGGGCCAGCACCAGTACAGTTCAGCCCATTTAAATGCATACCCCCTTTGTATATATAAGCCCCCAAATGAGATTTCCTTTGAGCTGCAGCTCCATTCTCACGAGTGCTGGTTGCATCCATGGCTCCGGGGGGGGGGGGACTCACACATTTCAGCTCCTTTGAGGCTTGTGGTTTGTGGTTCTGGATGCTATTTCCTAGTGTCTTGGCCTCTGGTGGGTGGGCTGAGCGCTGGGATGAGGGTCCATGCCTCTGGGTGCATGTGGGGTGGTTGTTCCATACCTTTAGGTACATTCTTGGGCTCGGGTCCAGTTTTTCTGGTCTGGTCGGGCTTGGGACCATAAGAAAAATAAAACAATAAATTTAAATAGTAATGGCGTACTGTGCTCCCTGAGCATGCGCGGCCACCACATAAGTCAAGGAGCAGCTGGTCCACTGAGGAGGAAGGTAGTTTTGGTGCCAGCTGGCACCAATAGGGACACAGTTTGTAAATAGCTTTTTGAGGCACTACAAGTCCCACAAAGTATTGGGGGAGAGAGTGATTTTGGTGCCCAGACAATTGATTCAAATTGGACCTCAGGAGTTTTGGTGCCTTTGGAAAGAGAAGATAAAAGGGGAAGATAGCGCAGGAATGTGGGAGTTTTCAGGGAAGAAGATAGAGAAAGAGGTGAAAGCAGGGGTGATTGCTCACTTGGACACTGAGGCCCTGGTTTGTTTAATTTGATTAGTTGGCAGTGTAGTATTCAGGAGGGACATGGCAGCTACCATTTCAGTCAGAACCCGTGTTGAGGCCAGTCTGCCGATCAATCCTTTGTGAGGGACATAAGGGAGCTCTCTGGCAAAAAGAAAGAAAATTGAGAGACCACTACTGGGGCCTGCAGTTTGGGTGGTGGACTGAACTAGTGCCAGCCTGGAGAACTGCTACAGAGCAGGACCCCAGTGATAAAATGCCAATTAATCAGAAGATGGTGGACAAGAAGACTGAGACATGAGGTTAGGGGGTCTGATAGGGAGCCAGAGGTCTGGTGCAGACTCTGATCCTAGACTGCCCTTGTATCAGGACTGTTTATTTCTGGGCTCAGCATCCACAAGGACCCTGCTCTGGGGGTGGCTGTGTGTGGCTAGGTAGCCATACCTCAGGAGGTTTCTGCTCCAGATTTTAGAGAGAGGAAGAGTGAACAAAGATGGTGGCTGTGGGCAGGGTCGGCCATCTCCCCAGTGGTCCATGCTCCTAGTTGGAGACTGAGAGAGAAAGAGGAGAAGGAAAAACTTTGCCTGTCTGTTTTATAGGTCTGATCTGGCCCTAAACATACTGCGTGTGTTGGACTGTGGCTGCCTAGCCTGAAGGGTAGTGACCTGGATTAAATGCTCTGTTTGTGACCTCCATGGTCCAGAGTATTTTACTAACTTCAGATGTAGCCTCCATGGTCCTAAGCACCTATTAGTTTCTCATGTGACCCTATTGGTCCTGAGCAACCTGTTGTGTTTTACTGCTCCATGGAGTGACTGTTCCAGTTCAGATTAACTGTTCATTAAAAGAGATCCCCTATTTTGACAATTTGGAGTGTTCACCTCAGTAGTTTGGATGGACTGTTTTGCTGATAACAAGATGTTGCCACCACAGCCCAGCTCCTTTTGTGTGTTCCAGAGTGACTTCCAAGGGGCCAGGCCTCAGCAGACCCTCAAGGAAGATGGCAAGAGACCTGCCTGGTGAAGACTGCCTCCAAAGGCCTCAGTGGTGAAGATGGCAAGGCCAGGCAGGTGAAGATTAGTGCCTCATCTCTCCAGTTGGCCAGCTCCACAACCAGAGGTCAGAGGGCACCTCGGTTTCATCAGGTCTGGAATGCCAGGCCTGACCAGGTATGTGAACTCTTTTCTGCTGTATAGCACCCTGCCCAGGACTTTTATCACCATCATACCCCTAGACTCGGGGGGGTCTTACACATGGAAAAATGTGCATCTAAGCCAGCTGTGACTAACAGAGCTAGTCTAATTTTAGATAATATATTTTCATATTTATTGTTTTAATATTGTATTACATGTTATATATGTTTCCTTTCTGTATTTAATTTTATACCAACCTTACCTGTTTTTATGTAAGGTGCCCAGAGCCTCCGGGATTGGGCACCATACAAATTAACGTGCCTTGCCTTGCTTTGTTTTATCCTGACCTAAACATTTTCAATGGGAAAGACTGAGCCTGAGATCCATTTTTATTTTCTTGATTTCTGTACTTAGAAAAGCATAAAAACAAAACAAGTATAATATCAAATAAAATACATTAGTGTAATAAAAAATAATTTTGTTTGTGTATTTCTGTATTCACTTTAATTCAGTTTTAAAAAAAGCATTATCGATAGATTGTGCATTAAAATATTGTTTTCATACCAGCTGAAAACAGTCTGTGCACTTAACAGGTGCTAATTACATACTACTATATATATTGGTGAACTGTGAAAATGTGCACTTAGCTGGAATGTGCACTTAACCAGAAATGTTAACGTTGCAGAGATAGAAAATAAATTTGAAAATAGAAGACATGTGCACTTATCCAGAATACGCACTTATCTAGTGTAGTTTAAGGGGGCTCCACTGTACAAAAAATGTAGCTACATTCCCTGCACTACCAGTGTAGAACACCTGTGCCTTGTAAAAGAGTTAGGAATACAGTGCATATGAAAGTCCTTATATAAAACCAAATGGTGCCACAGCTTTGCTGTTCTTTGTCCTTTTGCTCTACAATAATTTATTACCACAAAAACTCTTAGTTTTAAAGGAGGTAGAAAAGTTTTTTTTTCACCTCTAGCTGCCCTCTTGTTGTACCTTTAGTATCTATTCAATATTTTGATATGTTTTTGACCTTTTTTGTTAAATAATCTTATTTTCTTGACTTTTAACTACCCTGAATCCTTCTCTCCTCAGCAGTGTGCTGCTCTCTCTCTTTTCATGCTGCCTGAAAATTCTATGACATCAACAACACCTTTCCAGGCCATTCAGATGAATAGCATGGTTTGGTGTTATTGATGTCATAACATGTCTTAGATATATGAAAAGAAAAAGCAGTAGCTGATGAGGGAAGTGGAACTCATTACAGCTCTGAACACCCCAAAGCTTGATTATATATTTGTCAAAAATTGTTTAAAGCTATCAGAATAAATAACCGGCATGGGCTTCGGTTCTGCCATCTGCTAGTGATGGCTGTCTAGTGTGGAGCTCTGCTCAACTCCAGAGCTAATACCCTCCAACAAACGCTTTCTGTGGTTATAAACACAGTCAAAATCATGCCATAAGGCATTGGAGGGTATTCTCAGAGAAATACTGGTGTTTTTCGCGTATGGTGTACTGCTATGGAGAATGATGTTGAAAGATCCAAATCAGACACCTCAAGCCCAGAATCTACACAGGAGGTCAAAGGCTCAGGCTGCTGCAGGACCACACAGAAGAACTCTCACTCTATATCTAAACCCAAATTAATGAAAGCAAAACTTGACTTAATTTATCAAGAGCTATTATCCTTTCGAGCTGAGGTCAAGCAGCTTTATGGGGAGCTTCGCAATGATGTCATGATGCTAGAACAGAGAGCAGATGATACCAAAAGGCAGCTAATGGCCTCTGAGAATCAGGTAGATGACCTGGAATTACAAATGCAGCTAATACAACAGCAGCAGGAGGCACTAGAAGCTAGGCAGGAGGGTGCTGAAAATGGGCCAGATGAGAGAATATACTTATATACTGTATTCCAGAGAATTCTGAAGCTCAAATATCAAGAAACTTGTAGGCACTCTATTACTCATGGCCTGGAGCTACCTGAGAGTTTACAACTAAATTTAGAAAGACTACATCAGGCCTTAACCCTGAAACCGGTGGATCCAGCAGCCCCTCCAAGGTCGATAATAGTTCGCTTCAATAGCTTTGCTATAAAAGAACAGAGTCTCCTGATGGCATGGAGAAAGCAGAAAACCTTTTATGGACAAAGGCATTTTTATCTGGACCATGACTATGCACCGAAAACCATGAAACTATGCTGGGCATACCTCCCGTTGTTACCAGTGATTAAGGCCACAGGTCATAAATTTTCAACTCCCTACCCAGCCTGCTTAATTGTGCATCTCCCAAATGGCAAAAGGAATATGCTGCAGCACAAGAGCTAAACAAGATCTCACCAGTGTGGTCTACACTTTCTCATCATGTGAATGGACAATAGAACCTACTTCCAAACCCCTTGATGGCAAAAATTCCTCCAACCATAAAAGAAGGAAGAGCAGAAATAACAATCAGGATGCAAAACACTTTGGCTGCTTTTCGTTGCACTGAGAATACCTCAGAATGATCTGACCTGAATGGTCTTCCGGTGGCGATGAGGACATAATTGAAGGTTAGTGGGATGGTGGGGGTGATGGGATTATCCCAGGCCCTTTTTCCTCTACTGCCCTGATTCTAGGCCTGTCATACTGTAGGCTGTAATACTCTGATGTTAACAAAGCCAGAGGGGCCACTTGCCGAGGTGGTGTTGGGAATTGGTGCCGTTTCCCCTCCTCCTTCCGGAAGTGCAAACTTTATGAGAGGGACCATTTATATATGAGGCTATAGCTTTCTGTTGAATTTTACCAAGTTGTATAAAAAGAGCAAAATGTCTTACTACCCAGTTTGGGACAATATAATTTGAACTTCCAGAAGAATTGTTTGCAACAGTTTTCAGTTCTAGTATTATGTGATGGGAGCGGAACCCTATGCTGGGTGACTGTTTGTAGTGGTTAAATGAGATCAGGGGTGTTAAAAATCCTTACCTTACATATTTGTTTTTCCTCCTAGTTGGATATTTTCAGGAGCATATTATTGCTCCCAGGAGGCTCAGGTTTTTAGATCTGGGCTTTCCATCCTTTCCTTTTAGCACTGGTTGTTCACTGAGTGACCAGGATGGAAATACAGGGAGGATAAGGTTAACCTCCCCTACCTTGGAAGTGCCAGGTTCTACTGTATATATATTTTTGCTTCAGTCCTGTTATGAATAGTTATTGGTTATACACCTAGTTCAATGGTTCATGTTAAATTTGGCAAAAGGTTCATTTTGGCTCTGTTGTTTCATGTTTTTGTATTGTTCAAATAGAGGTACCTCGTACATATGAACGACTCTTAATCAGAGCCTAAAGCTAAAATATAAAATGACTGTCAATTGTCATACTTGGCAAGGATGTAGAAAGTGGTATTCCAGAATGAGGGTCGATTGGAGGAGGGGGCAAGGAGAAGGCATTCTCCTTAGAAGATGAGACAGTGTCCATGTTCATAATAATGATGGCCAATTCACCTTGTACTGTGCTCTAGCTTAATATAAATGGACTTAATAGCCTGATTAAATGTTCTAGGCTGCTTCAATATATTAAGTGACAGGCACCAGATCCTATATATATTCAAGAGACTCATCTGACACAGGTTGAGCATATAAAGTTGGGGCAGGGGGCAGATATAAGGTATACTCAGCTGCAAGTAGAACAGGACGAAGGAGGGGGGAGGCAATCTTAGTTCCTGCTACGTTACCACTGAAAGTTGGGGTCGAATATGCTGACCCTGCTGGGTGTTATATAACATTGCAGGGTATATTATTTGGGCAAAATGTTACACTGGTTAATGTGTGTCTCCCTCCAGCATCCCCACAGCCCAGGGTATGCCAACTCTTAAACAAAGTCATAGATATTCAGAAAGAATTATTAATCATGGGGGGAGATTTTAATATTACACTAAATCCTAAAGTAGATACTTCAACCCCCTATCCCACAGACAATCCCTAGAACAGAAATGGCTATGCTGTCAGATTAAAGCCTTAGGGTTTTTAGATGTCTAGAGGCATTTCTACTGTGGGACGAGTGGGTACACTTATGAATCACCAAGGTTTAAGACCTCCTCTTGGATAGATTACTTTTTCATTTCCATGGAATATATGGATGTCTTAAGAGATCTGTCACTAAATGCTCGGTTTTATCTGACATTACCCCGTTGTTGCTCAAATTGAATCTGGGGAGACCACATAGACAGGCTATGTGGAGATTTAACTTGTCTCTGCTTAAGGAGCAGGAACTTAAAGATTTCCTTGAAATAAGGATCCCACAGATAAGTGAGGAAAATACTACTTCAGATAAGTCTGCTGTTTTAATATGGGATACCTTAAAAGTAGTAACCCGTGGGGAATTGATTGCTTATGCTACTTGAAAGCAAAAACAGCGAGAAAGTAAGTATAAGCGGTTACAGGCTAGGCTGACTCTTCTCCAGCAAGATGAGGATCCTCTCAATGGGACAAGAAAGCAGGAAATAAGACGCCTTAAGGGGGAGATCCAGGCTATACTGGAATACCAGGTACAAGCTAAATTACAGCAGTTAAAGAGATACTGTTATGAAGGAGGCCCTAGAGGGGCATGAAACTTAGCCCAGAAACTTAGGGGATCCAGGCAGGCAGCTACCATTACAAAACTGTAGGACCCTGTAACAGGAATAATGAAGTGAAACACCCTGAAAATCTTGGCAATATTTCAAAACTATTATAGGGAGTTATATGCCAATCCCTTACCCTCCTTGGTGCATAGTATCGAACAGTTCCTCTTGCCTCTACCTTTCCCTAAACTAACTCCTGCCCAGCAGGAGACATTGAGGTCCCCAGCAACAGAAGCAGAGATCAGATGGGTGGTCAGACAAATGAAAACTCTTAAGTCTCCAGGCCTGGACAGCTTCCCACAAGAATGGTATAAAGCCCTTTTCCCTCTCTTAATTAGACCAATGAAGCAGGCTTTCTCGGAGGTCCAAAATGGAGAGTCCCCCCACCTTCACGGGCATATGCAGTGATTTTGACAATTCCTAAACTGGGCAAAGATCCTAGACACCCTGAATTATATAGACCCATTTCTACCCTAAACTGTGATTACAAATGATACATGTTGGTCTGGGCTCAGAGAATGGAGGAAGTGTTGCCAGGTATAATTCATCAAGACCAGTCCGGATTTCTAAAAAATAGACAAACATCACATAACACCATTAGAATTATCCATCTTTTGTCCTATATTACCAAGACTTCCCTCCCGGTTGTGGTGGCTAGTCTAAATGCTTATAAAGCAATTGATAGGGTGCTTTGGAGTTACCTCTGATGGGCTCTGGAGGCTTTTGGTTTCCCGGGTGAGTTTGTTACCTGGCTTGGTAACCTCTTATGTGACAGGGTTGTCCCTTGTCACCATTGATGTTTGCTTTTATATAGAGCTCTCTGGCAAATGGCACAAGGAAAGCCTTTTAGAGAGGTAAGGGGGTAGAACTGGGGGAGTCATACTGTATGTCACTATATGCAGATGATGTGTTAACACTAACAGATTCTGAACTATCATTGAAGGGGGCCTGGCAGACTCTGGAAGATTTTGCCTCGGTCTCTGGATATGTAACTAATTCCTCAAAAACTGAGGTTTTAGCTCTTAATTCCCAACCCTCTCCTCAGCTAAAACAAATGTTGCCACTTAAATGGCGAACTACGAAATTAAAGTACCTGGGTATTCAATTACCCCTACAGATATCTAATGTGATTTTGGTAAATTATGAACCACTAACAAAGAGGAAGAGGATAGAAAAGATTTTGTTTTTACTTTTTTTAACGTTTTATATTTTTCTGTGTTTTTTGGTGGGGACTATTAATAACACTGCATGGAAATAATAAAAAATAACATGAATTGAAAGTTAATTTCTCCCACAACCACTACCAGTAGCACTGCCAGGCCCACCACCTCCACACAGCTCCATCAGGAAGTTGAACACCATTTCCTGGTTGGCCATCATTTTCTCAATACAGTCCCTAAATTCCTGGTGGAATTCTTCAAAATCCAGGCACAGATATTGCACCTTGTATCACAGGACAGCCAGGTCTGCCTGTGTTGCAGGTGCTGTGAAGTCACTCGGTGGCAGGGAGGGTGCAGGTGTTGCCACTGGCTGTCCTGGTGGTGATTACCAAGTACTGCTGCAAGTCGTACCATGCCGACTCACAGCAGCATGACGGCCTACCTCTCACTGCCCCCCTTCCACATTGTCCCCACCACTACTGTGTGCTGCTGCTGCTGCCACCTCCGGCTCCTTGGCTTGCCACTCTACCCTGTGGTGGATCTTAATGTGGATCCTTAGACTGCTGGTCCCCTGGTGGCTACCTTTCTTCCCATGCCATACACTACGGCCACATACCTTGCAGATGACAACACTGACATCTGCAGGATTTATGGAGAACCCCCCCCCCATATGACAGATCTTTGTTGCAAGGAAAGGGGGGGCCCCAGAGGATGTTGCGGAGGGGTGCTCTTCATCACCAGTGCTGGTGGTGGCACTGGTAACATCAGTGGGGGAGGGGCAGAGACCACAGGCTTCTGCTGCTGCTGCAAGGGAGCAGTGCAACTTCCATCCTCGTCTGGGGGGCCTCAGCTCCTCTTTGGAATGAGCACCAGTTGAAGCAAATAACTGCTCCACCCTTCTTGCAGCATTCCTCCCTATTTCGTCCCTCCATCCTCTTTATAATAAAATAATAGGTTTTCTTTACAGAAAACAAAATAAAAAAAAGACTAAGAGAAAAAGTGAGAGAGTGAGAGACACACACGCACACAGAAAACTATCTAAACTTACAAAAAATAAACATTATAAACAAAAGATCTCATTACGGAGAAATAAAGAAAGGAATTAATGGGAAGTGTGAAACTAAATACTATTTTTGACAAAAAAACAAAAACAATGCAAAACACTAAAGCACAGAGCTCTCCTGCTCTGATGCCTATCAGTCAGCTACAACTGCCAAAATGAAACTGAAACATTCACTTCCTGCCTGACTGGAGTCTCCCATGTGACCTGCAGAAAGTGAATCATGTGACAAAGACTTTTTCAACAACTTTGATGTTAGTAACACAAGTCAAAGTTAACGTCGAAGTTAGCCAGCAAAGTTTTGTCATTAGCAACCAATATCATGAAATTGTTTGCAAGGTGAAATTGGCGACTTCGACAGAATTTCATCAGCGGAATTAAACTTTTCAACATCTCTAACTATGAGTTAGAAATATATTATGTCAATATATTTAAAAATATATTTCATAATATATAATTTAATATATTACATTGGGACAATGTATTTCTCAGTGTATTGACATACATTAGTGCATATTTTTCAATATATTGTAATATATTCCATTTTCATAAGGGGTACTTCATTTATCATTCCAGTATATCTGGAAAATTATATATTTCTGAAATATATTGTTTAATGTATTTTATCAATTCAATGTATTGACGTTCTTAACATAATTTCCAGTGTATTGAAGCTCCTGTGACTGCCTCCACTGGCTGACCCCATGAAGATTTCCTTAACCTTATGCAGTTCTACATCCTGTTTAACTTGAGTTACCCCTTAGCATGCACTTCCCATGTTATGTCTACGACAAATCCTCTGGCTGCACCTACTCTTCTATAGCTCTCTGTCTCCGCTACTTTCCCGCTTGTCCTCTATCTCTGCACCTCATCTATTATCTCCCCTTGTAACCTAGCCTCCAAAACTTGTTTTGTTTATCAGATGCTTTGTAACTCTGTTTAACTTACACTTTTGTAACCTTGTCCTATGTATTGAATTTGTAATCTGACTTACATGTCTTGTGTTTTTAATTGCAACCTGATGTGGAACCATTTTAAAAGAGTTCTGGCTCAAAGGTATTGTAATCCTAGACCTAATAAATAAATAAATAAAATAAAAAAAATGTATTTCATTTTTTATTAGAATATATTCTTTCAATACATTTAACATATATTAGATCATTTATAATATCTTTAATTAGAACTATGTAGTTTCAGTATATGATGAAATACACTGTTTATTATATTTCATTGAGTCAACGTATTTCTTAATATAGTGATATATATTTTTGCATACTATGAGTTAGAATATATTATGCCAGTATATTTAAAATATATTTCATAATATAATATATTACATTGAGACAATGTATTTCTTAGTGTATTGACATACATTAGCAGATATTTTTCAGCGTATTACAATACATTCCATTTTCATAAAGGACTTGTCATTCCAGCATATTTGGAAAACGCAGGACTGGTGGCCACCATGAGCAACTAATATAACATGAGCAGTACACAACACATGAAACAGCATAAAACAATATTCCTGGGAGGAACAAGTACAAATCCAGAGCCTTGATTTCCCAAAGATTTCTACCTATGGCAGTTTTATTTCTCTCCTCCATGTCCAGATGTTAGCATAAAGTACTGTGATTAAAGCACCATTAAATCCATGAATGACCACAGTTAATACTGCAATGACTGGAGAACTTTATTTTACACAAGGAGAAGAACTAGAGTAATTTCCATATAAACTGCAACCCAGACACCTACAAAAACAGACAAGAAGACTGAAAATCAAGTAAAACACATATTTGAAGTATACAAAAACATTTCCGTATTTCCAGTGTGGCGAGACTGTGCCTTAAAACTGTGCATGCACACAACAAGGGATAATGGTTAAGGTGGTCCCCCTGATCACTCTGAAAGGCATAATAAAATAGAAATGCCAAAAGCGATCACCCAGAGTGGAAAAGTCTTCCATCCTCTCCATCAACTGTACTCCACTGCAGCTCAGGCCAAGCTCAGTGCACTGTTATAAAAGTAGGCCTTTGGTTGACCCGTGAAGAGCCTGCAGGCCAGTTCTATATTGTTCAAACCTTACTGGGAGGTTGGAGTATTGATAAGACAGTTGCAGAAGCATGAGCACCCTGTCCCCCAACAGTGGAGTCAGCATACTTTCAGCCTTCATTACACATAGCTGCATCACCTAAGCAGCAGACACAGTAAGTGAAAGGTCAACTATTTGTTCTCACTGGCTGGCCCTCAACTATAGTACTTGTGAAATGATCAGGTGTTACCATATTCTTAGGATCATGGAAACACTATGGTTGTACATGCAATTACAACCAGCTAATTGTAGTGCAAAATTACAACCAGGGTTTGTAAGGTGATTTGAACAATGCATTATCAGTCTGTAAAGAATGTCACTAGTAATTATGCAATGATTAGACATGGTCAGCAGCCATGGTCATTCACAGAGTGTCTGCAATTTTAACCATGGTTATCCATGGACAACCACTGATGGTACTGTAAGTGGCCAAGAGACAGACCATGGGTGACCATGGTTAATGTAGTTTGAGAATTATTTAAGTTGCCCATGGTCATCCATGTTTATCCAAAATTGTTAATTTCAGAAGTCCCATGCTTTATAAAACTGATTTCTACACTGCTCGTTTTTCATCAACCTTAACATTTAAACAACAGGAATCCATTAATGATGCCTTACAAAAGTGCATCATCCTGCCAGCGTGTGAGGGCCCCAGATATAGAATTCAGTGCTAATTTTAGAACTTAGAATACAAATTCAAACTCTGTACTGAGGTCATGCTCCACCTGCTGTTCCAACATCAGATAAGTTTCTCCACTGAAGAGGGTAGTAGCGCCAATGTCAGTTTCAGCCTTCTGGTCAACAGCTGTGATCATAGTTAGTTTTTCCTTTTTAATATTCTGCATAAATTAGGGTGTTTTAAGTTCTTTTTTACTGTGTTTTGCAGTTTCTCCAGTTTCTGATTGATTCACTGGAAGGCTGCCCTATAATATGTTTCCTGTCTGAAGGAACCAATTCTGTTTGCCTTAAAAACTTTAAACCACTTGTTTTAAATAGTTTTAAGTGTTTTTATTTTACACATTTCAAATATGTGACTCGTATCTGAAGGAGGACCAACTTTGTTTTTATTTAAATTGTTAAACCATTTTTACTTTTAACATGAGCTGAAGCTGTTTGGCATATTTCTGAGAGAAAAAAATATTTGTATCTTCATGTTTGTGACTGGAAACCAGTAATTTCAGTTATAGGCCTTTTCTGTGTTTGGCATGACTGATAGACCTAGAAAGAGAACAGGACCCACAGGCTTTAAAAAAAATTCAAATTGTTTTTGGCTACTGGCAAAGGTAGACTGCCAGTCTAAAGGTCTCATTTTAGACTGCCTGTCTAAAGTGTCTGAGTCCAGATCACTATTTTCTTAATTGTGATCTAGGTTAAAAGTTTTGCCTGAAAACTCAAAAGATAAGGTCTTTAAAAAGAGAATATGGCTTCTTAGTCTGCCTCTACGTCACCAAAACAAACTAGAAAATAATGTATTTATTCTTGGACAGAACAACCACTAGTATCTTCTGACCATTTCCAAAAATAGTCTTATATGATATATAATGTAAAGTAGAGCATTGTTCTGTATAGAAAGCCATTCATTTCAAAATGCTGTTGTACCACAGTTGAAAGGTCATAGAATGTGACTGTACCCTTCAGTGGTAGAATAGCATTCTAGAACCTCTGGAGACTGCACAAGTCACTTTTATTGTGAAAGAGAAAAAACACAATGCACATATTTCACATAATATTATACGCTATAAAAAATACAGGATGAGCAACTTTATGCACAACCAGTGTGTTCTGCCCCCTCAGGGTTCTGAGTGTTATATGATATGTTTATAATATTTTAAGCTACATTTTGAAAGCTGTTGCTACATGCATATGCATGTCAATATAATATGTTAAAATGACAAGACTTGAACAAGGTAGTGAACCATTTTATGTTTGTTTAGATCACTATGAAATGTTTTATGTTTTTGTATATCAATATGTGGTCATTGTAGTGATATACAGTATTCATGATATATCTACTTAGCTGACTCCAAGTTTTCATTAAAAATGAAGTCTCTAGCCCTAAAGGTTCCAAACTTATCACATTTTAAAGCAAATATCTTTTGAAAGATCTAACTCTGGAACTGTTGGGGCTAGAAACTTAATTTCCATGGCTGCATGGGTGGAGCGCTGCAGATGTATTGCAGACGTATTGCTAAAATTCTGTTTAGGAGCAATGTGGAAGCACGTGACTGGATCACTCTCTGGCATGCTTCCACAGTGCTATGGCACAGTTCTACTTCATTGACTTTTAGTGACTCTTCTCCTCTGCCTGCCACATTTACAGCACCCCCCCTTTGTGGACACTACTTTTTGTTCTACAATTGCAGAAGTGATGGGTGCTGTGCCCAAGATAGCCACCAAATCAAAATATGCATACGCAAGTATCACAGTTCTGTCACTGATACCATCTTGGGTAGGGAAACTCCAGTGCGGCGAGAGCTCTGAGTATTATTTTACTTGGTTTCGCCTCTCTGAGCAGCCATACCTACTCTGACCAGAATTTGGGTTTTTTTATATGAAAGCTTGTAGTCCAGCTGTTAAGAGCTGGTGTCATTATTATAACATTATTATGTAACAGTAGTAATTATATTATCCATACAAAAAAACAGCAGCTTTTTTCTAGCTATATTGATATACATATTTACAGAATGACAACTGTTTTTTGGTTAAATGTTATCAATATACTTTTCCATCATGATAAAATATATCAATATACTTTTTAATATCAACATGGAATATGTCATGACAGTTTCTAAAAATAAAATTAAAAAATGTTTGCATTTTTTTCTGAATTTTTATATCAGTCCCCATAATTTAATTGGTAGATACATGTAAGTGCAATACCCATAAATATTCATCATGGCTAACATTTCACTCTTCTTCCCAGGAATACCAGTTCTTTCTCCCTTTTGCAGCCTTTGGTTATAAAATAATCAGAAGATAATAAAGGCTCAGAGGGAGTGCCTAATGATTATGGAAAGCATGCATCAGAGGGTTCTTGTCCTCATAAGCAGCAGTCCCTGTCAAAAGAGATAGATAAAAAAAAGATAAAGCCGCTCAGCCAACAAATACTGTAAGCGTGGTAAAGATACTAAGGTGTCTGAAAGAGAGAACCCTGATTCCAGTGACAGCAAAAATACAATACTACTACAAAAAACAATATCCATGCCACTCCTCCTGCAAAAGAAAAGGGCAAGCAGTAGGTCAAAAACAAATGTCCTCAACAGAGAACATGACTAAGGTATGCCAGTTTTTCCAAGCCTTCCAGACTTTGGAAAACTTCTTTAATGTGCTTGCACCCCCTCCCCAGGCTCCAATTCCAGACCATTTGCCGGTAGAGGAGGAGACTGTGTATTAAAAGGAGGAGGAGGAGGAAGGTGAACCCATAGAAACATTAAAAACATAGAAACATAGAATTTGATGGCAGATAAGGACCGCTTGGCCCACCCAGTCTGCCCATTTCCCTACCTGATGGATAAGCTGCAGATTCTTTTTTTTTTTTGCATTATTTGTTTATCGCCCCCTGCGTCCAACCGGCCTCTCCTTCAGGCCTTCTTCCAAGGACTACCCGTATCTCCATTCCAAACCCTCCCGACACAAGCTTCCCGATCCCAGATTGCAGCCCGATCAGGATAGCCGAGACATAACCGTTAGGTCGGATAGGTTCCTCCCTTCTGGAGAAATTGCCTTCATGCATTCTTGCTCTTGGCCCTGATGCTGCTGGGATTGGTATTTCCCTGGCACATGGGGTTCCTAAGCGAGGATCCCAGGCGCCGTCATCGGTAGCTCAGGCCATTTTTCCATTTATCTGGTTTCCCTGATGTCGCACTGCTTCTTGTAGTGCCCCTGGTCTCCACAGGGGGCCACTACAGAGGGAGGCATGGCCTTAACCCAGCCCCGGGGAGGAGAGCAGTCTTTGGGATGCTCAATCCTCTCCCGTCCCGGCTGACACCCAGTGACCTAAGTCCGTTCCAGAACCCGGGTCGCCGGTGTGGTTTGAGGTAAGGCGCCAGTGCCTCAGCCCTCTGTGCCACTGGGCTGGCTTAAGCTGCAAATTCTAGTTAATCAACAGCTTACTTCCTCCTACCCCCCACTAGAATTGCCTTATGCCTGTCCCATGCATTCTTGAATTCTCCCACTGTTCCTGACTCCACAACCTCCTCAGGAAGGCTGTTCCATGCATCCACAACTCTCTCTGTGAAAAAATAATTTCTAACATTACCTCCAAGCCATCCCCCTCTATCTTCAAATTGTGCCCCCTTGTTCTTGCACATCTCTTCTTCTGAAAGATACTTCCCTCTTGTACCTGGTTAATTCCCTTGAGATACTTGAAAGTTTCTATCATGTCCCCCTCTCCCTTCTTTCCTCAAGGGTATACATATTAAGCTGCTTTAGTTTCTCCTTGTATGTCTTCTGGTGTAGACCTTGCACCATTTTGGTTGCCCTCCTCTGAACAGCCTCCACTCTGTCTATGTCTTTGCGAGATGGGGTCTCCAGAATACCTTGTAATTCAGATGGGGTCTCACTAACTGTCTGTAGAGAGGAAAATAACTTCCTGTTTTCTACTGTTGATGCCTCTCTATGCATCCCAGTATCCCCCAGCCCTCCTTACTGCCTTCTCATATTGCTTGCCCACCTTTAGGTCATCTGATATAATTACTCCTAGGTCTCTTTCGATTTTTGTTGTTGTTATTAACTCACCCCCCATTGTGTACTCGTCCCCTGGGTTTTTGTTTTCCAGATGCATTACCTTGCACTTCTTTGCATTGAATCTGAGCTGCCACATATTTGACCATTCCTCCAACCCTGCCAAGTCCCTTTTCATTCTTTCCACCCCACCTTGTGTATCAACCCTGTTGCAGATCTTTGTGTCATCTGCAAAGGGCATACCTTTCCTTCCAGGTGCTCTCCAATGTCACTTATAAAGATATTAAAGAGGACGGTCCCAGTACCGAACCCTACGGTACCCCGCTAGTTACCCTCCTTTCTTCACTGTGGACTCTGTTTACTATTACCTTTTGCGTCCTATTGTCCAGCCAGTTTTTTATCCAGGCTACCACCTTGGGACCCACTCCAAGGCTAGCTAACTTGTATATTAATCTTTTGTGTGAGACTCTGTCGAATGCCTTGCTAAAATCCAGGTAGGCCATATCCACAGCCCCTTCCTGGTCTACTACTTTGGTCACCCAGTCAAAGAAATCTATTAGGTTCGTCTGACATGACCTTCCTGCTGTGAAACCATGCTGCCTTGGGTCCTGTGCCCCACTGACCTCATAGAACCTGACATCTCACCTGATCATGAGTTTGGTTACATTTGTAGGCCCACAGAGGATTATACCTTTTACTCCACATTCATCAAACAGATGGTACACACCCTCAGCATCCCCTCTCATGAAACAGAGGAGAATGAGGAGAAAATGGAGTTAATGGCTGTGATGGGGCTAATCCCCACAAGGAGACTACTAGTTCCCATCAATAAGTCACTTCAAAAGGCTACATTGAAAATCATGCCAGCATCAAACTCAGCTGCAGGCAGCTGCTTGTGAGAAGGCCAAGGTGCATCTCTGCACACAGACTACTGAGAAGGATTCCAGGAAACTGGATACTCTGGCCAAAAAAGTGTACATAGCCCCTCTGCTCCTGAGATAGGCAGCTTATTTAGCATATACAGCCCAGTACCAGAAATCATTGTGGAATGCAGTGCTGGCACTGAGGGATAGGGTAGATGGTGAAGTGGCACAGCATCAGACTATCACAGCAAAGTCAACCCTGGGTGCTACTAAATGCCAGTTCCACATGGCTTTTAGACTCTAATGAGTCTGCTTCATGAGTCTTAGTGCATGCAGTGGCATTGAGGATGTTTTCTGAGAAAGGGCTACCATGCTTACCTTTAACACTTAAAGCCATTGATTTCCCATTCTATGGAAATGACCTGTCTAGTGACAAAACAGATGCACACATGAAGCTATTGCTTTCCCATTTGAGGGAAGTTCTCTACTTGGTGAGAAAATAGATACGTACATGAAAAAGTGGATGAATACAGTTTCACTTAAAAAAGTACACATAGAAAGAAAAGGCCTCCACTTCCTACAGGCCTTATGGAATGGGAAGCAGGGGCAGGAGTTATTATCCTAGACTCTATGCTCCTATAAGGGCCTCTATGAGTACCAACCTCAAGAGGTTATTACAGAGGCAGATGCAAGAGGGGCTCAAGGTGTGATGCACTACCAGCCCCAAGTCACAACCAGAAATTCTACCAGGTCACCAGCCAACCATTGCCAGTCGGGGAAATGTTGACTCATTACTTTCAGGAATTTATAAAATAATTATCGAAGACTAGTGGGTCCTGGAAATATGAACATATGAACATACAAAAATTGCCAGCAGCAAAAGGACATCATGTTCTATCTAGGCTGCTCGAGATTGCAGCTAGCTCCCTATTCAACAGCTGCCCCACCCTCTACCCTTACCTCCCTTTATCATCCCCTTTACCCTGTCCCACCCCATCTTGAAGCATTCCACTGAGTTACATGCCACTACCTCTTCTTGTAGTGCGTTCCACTCTGCCATCACCCTCTCCCTAAAGAAATGCCTCCTCACCTCCCTCCTGAATCTACCCTCCTCCAGTCTCATGTCATGCCCCTAGTGTCTCTCCCCACCCTCCTCCTGAATAGACCCTCTGTGTCTGTTTTGATTATCTCTTTCATGTATTTGAAGGTATCAGTTATGGCTCCCCGTCCCTCCTCTCCTCCAGTATGTACATGTTTAACTCTCTTAGTCTGACCTCATATGGAAATTCCCCCAGACCCTGAATCATCTTTGTTGCCCTATGCTGCACCCTCCAGAAGCCTAATGTCCTTTTGTAGGTATGGGCACCAGTACTGCATGCAGTATTCCAGATGGGGTCTAACCAACAATCTGTATAACAGTAGAATAACCTCCCTTCTTCTTGAGGTAATGCCTTTTGTAATGCACCCCAGCATTGTGTTGGCCATTGCTGCTGCCTTTCTGCATTGTGTGGATTTATTCATTGCTCCCATGATGAGCACCCCCAGATCCTTCTCCTCTTCTGTTACCTCCAGCTGCACCCCCCTGATGGTAGTGTCTCCTCAGATTTTTTGTTCTGAAGTGCAGCACCTTGCAACTTTTTGCACTGAACCCCAGCTGCCATCTGTCAGACCATGCATCCAGCCTTGCCAGATCCTCCTGTAGCCCCCCGCCACCCCCGGTCATCCACCATCACTCCCATCTTAATGTCATCGGCAAATAATCTGATTGTGCTGGATGCCATCAGGGATTCCTGCTTACTCACCAATAGAAATCATTCTGATGCAACTGCAAGTAAAGAAACTGCTGCAGGCAAAGGGAGTAGAAAAGAAGAAGAAGAATCAGCATTTATATAGCACTTTTCATACACAGTATCCCAAAGCCTTTTACAAGCAATGCTAGACTGGTAGTAAAGTGACTGAATGTGTGGTGGCGTCCATATCACACATCATCACCCACACACAGCCTGGATAATTGCATGAACCAGTTTATGGGAAGGGGAATGTTGGCCAGGATACTGGGAATGCTCCCTGCACTTTTTAGAAAGAGTCTCCTGGGTTCTTTTACTTCCACCAGGACACCCACCAGGCCAACACCAGGATGGGCAGAAGGACATCGGTTTAACGTCTCATCCAAAGGACAGCACACCCCAGCAGTACAGCACCCCCCAATACTGCACTCAGATGCCAGCAATTTTTAGGTGCAAGTCCAATCCCGGTGTGGGATGAGAACCCATGACCTTCTGGTCCACAGGCAGATGTGCCACCAATTGAGCCACGCTGACACTTGTGGGGCAAGGGCCTGCTTTCAAAATACTTCCTGACCCACAAGAAAAATGGGGAACGGCGACCAATTTTGGACCTAAGACATCTAGACATACATATTAAAAAAGAAAAGTTCAGGATGGTCACACAGGGCACACTAATACCATCCCTACAGTCAGGAGATTGCTTGGGGTCATTGCATCTAAAAGGAGCCTACTTTCACATTCCAGTCAGACCCAACCACAGAAAATAACTCAGGTTCAGGTTGCAAACTGCCAACATCAGTTTGTAGCCCTTCTCGTTGGCCTTACCTCAGCACCACAGGTATTTACAAAGTGCCTAGCTGTGCTGGCAGCTCACATGAGAAGACAAGATGTGGTGGTTTTTTTCTCTATCTAGACGACTGGTTAGCCTCAAGGGGAAGAGAGCAAGAGGCAAGGTGTTTCATACAACAGGTAAGCAACACTCTAGTGAGCCTGGGATTCTGAATGAATCTGCAGAAGTCTCAGATAAAACCAGTTCAAGTACTGGATTTCATAGGTGAAGAGTTGGATATCCTACAGACGAAGGCTTTCCTTCCACAAGAAAGGGTATCAGATCTGATTGCCAGTGCAAAATCCTTCATGCTGGGCCACCAAAGGCCTGCAAGGGATCTTCTGCAATTACCAGGCCACATGGCCTCATCCACAGCCATGGTGACATGGGCAGGTTTCAAATGAGTGACATTCCATATCCCCTAAGGGGTCACTGGTCCCAAAGGTTGGATTCACTGTTCATGCTAGTGTCAGTAACAAAGGCTGTTGTGCAAGCACTAGAGTGGTGGAAGGAGAAAAACAACCTCAGAGAGGGCATTCCCTTCCTCCAGCAATCCCAAACAAGTATTATCACAACAGAATTAGGGCAACTACAATGGATTTCTATGTAGGGTAGGCCTGCAGAGGCAGGTGGCTGAGGAGAGCATATCTAGGAGTGTGGAATGCTTCCTAGCTGCATGAAGGAGTGAGAATGGAATACATAAGACATGAATAGGAAAGGGAAGGGAAGGTGAACAACATAAGACTACTGATAAGCATTGCAGGAGTTGTCAAAGAATTAAGAGGGAAGTGAACCTGTATAGGCAACAGGAAGTAAGGTGCAGGATACTGTGCTGTAGAGGATGTGGGGAAGACATATTCCTGGGAACAATGTGGGAAACAGGGGGATGCCCAGTGTACAGGAGGTTACATTTCTTGATGGCGGAAGTACAAATACTAACATTTGAGCTGGGAACACTGGTGGGGAGAGGGAGAGCACTACAGACCAGGTTGGAGGAAGAAGTAGTAAGGAGACTGAGCAGGGGGGGAGGTACAAGCTGTAATGAGAGGACAGGGGAGAGGAAGGCC
The DNA here is from genome assembly GCA_016271365.2 of Neoceratodus forsteri. Taxonomy (NCBI): domain Eukaryota; kingdom Metazoa; phylum Chordata; order Ceratodontiformes; family Ceratodontidae; genus Neoceratodus; species Neoceratodus forsteri. The sequence continues at coordinate 736,742,741 of CM057456.1, forward strand.
CAGATGCATTGGATCTTTCTACCCCAGAGGGTTAGAAAACCTGGGGGGGGGCAGTAGAGTACAGTGGGAGGAAGAGGGGAAGTTAGGCAGGGGGAGGTGGTAGTGAATGCACCAGTTAGGGTACCAGTGTGGAATAGATTCCAACTACTGGGTAGGGTAGGAGATGGGGGACCAAGGTGGGATGCAGGGAAGAGATGGTGGTCACCTCTTCATGGGAGAACAGAGAGATATGTGGGAGAAAATAAGAAGGCAAGGCAGGGGATTGCAAGGCTGAGGAGGAAGTGAGGGATAAAACTGGAAGAGGACTATGAAAAAGCAGAAGAGCTAAACAAGTGCTTTTGCTCAGTATTTAGGGAGGAGCAGGGCAGAATGCCCAGGCTTAGGGGAAGTGGGAGGGAGGACAAAAGGGTGGATCTGAGCCCATTCAGTGTAGAAAGAGTTAGGGAGGAACTAGGCAGGTTGAAGGTGGATAAGTCAATGGAGCTGGAAGGGCTGCACCCAAGGGTGATACAGGAGCTGGGGGAGGAGTAGGCCACCCCACTGACGAGGCTATTCAGCTTCTCACTGGATTCAGGGAAGGTGCTGAAGGACTGGAAGAGGGCACGAATGGTGCTGCTGCACAAAGGGCATAGTAGGGAGGTGACAGAGAACTATCACCCAGTCAGCCTCACCTCAGTGGTGGGGAAGGTCATGGAGGCACTCATAAAGGAGAGGGTAGTGGACTACCTGGAGGATAGTGGCCTGCAGGATGACAGGCAGCATGGCTTCATGAAAGGGAAGTCATGTCAGATGAATTTGATTGAGCTCTTTGATTGGATGACGCAGGTGGTCAACCTGGGGGGGAGGTGGACGTAGCCTATCTGGACTTCAGTAAGGCCTTTGACACCGTTCCCCACAGAAGGTTGGTGAGTAAACTGGAAAGTTGAGGGGTAGATGGGAAAATAACCATGTGGGTGGAGAACTAGTTGACGGGCAGGAGCCAGAGAGTGGTGGTAAATGGGGTGTACTCCAGGACGGGGTGTGACAAGTTGGGTGCCCCATGGCCAGTGCTGGGACCTTCCTTTTTAATATCTACATCAGCGATATAGCTGAGGGGCTGCAGGGAAGGGTGAGCCTGTTTGCTGATGATACATAAATCTGCAAAATAGTGGACACTGCAGGGGGGGGTGGAGGACATGAGGCAGGACCTGAAGACTTTGGAGGGATGAGCACAGACTTGGCAACTGAAATTCAATGCCAAAAAGTGTGCTGTGATGCACTGGGGGTGCAGGAACCTGTAAGCAAGATACACCCTTGGTGGGGAGAACATCAAGGATATGGAGCAAGGGAGGGATCTGGGGATTACAGTATCATGTAACCTTAAGGTGGGAAACCAATGCAGATGGGGTGGGGAAGGCCAATGGGATGTTGGCATGCATTGGCAGGGTCATTACTAGCAGAAGGGGGAGATACTGATGACCCTGTACAAAGCCATGATAAGACCGCACCTGGAGTATGGAATTCAATTCTGGAGGCCACATCTATAAAAAGACATAGATGGGATTGAGAGAGTTCAGAGAAGGGCAACCAGAATGGTGCAGGGTATGCAGGGGAAGACATACAGTATGAGCAGAGATATAAGGAATTGGATCTGTACACATTAAAGACTAGAAGGGAGAGAGGGGGACATGATTGTGGAGGAGTTCAAGAGAGCATGGGACAGTCATATGGGGCTATATAGCAGGAGGAGGGGGTGTTTCAGAGGGGGGAGGGACAAGTAATGGGGTAGAAGGGACAGACTAGATGGGCCAGTGGGTCCTTTTCTGCCACCAAGTTTCTATGATTCTATGATTACAAAGGTGGAGAGGAGAGAAATGGTCTGTGGAGAGGAGGCTGGAGTAGGAAGGGGTGCCAGAAGAGGTGGAGGGGGGAAGGGGAAGCAGAATGAATAGGAGGACAAAGTGTAACTAGGGAGGGGACAATAGGTGGGGCAATGAGAAGGTTAGGGGGGAACACAGGCAGACAGGAACAGGTGGGCAGATGGAGAGAACAGAGGGATCAGAAGTGGGGAAGGATAGGAAGGAGGGCAATGCAGGTATCAGGAGGGCCAGAAGGTGGAGGGAAAGGAGTGGGGGAAGAGTCAGTAGCATGCTAATACTGGGAGACTCAACTGTGAAGGGGATCAGATGGAAGAAGGGGGGTAACCACACCAAAGCTAGAGGGTGGTGTGTATGTCGGGAATGATGGCCGAATGAGTGTATCCAATGATAAGCTCACTCATGCAGATGAAAGGGGGTATACCTCATGTAATAGTACACCCAGGTACAAATGACCTAACTGAAAGTGAGGTAGAGGCAGTACAGGGTTTGTTTAGGGTAGTGGGGCAGAATTGCATAGTGGGGCTAGGTCGTTAGCCTTCTTAGACGTGCTACCAGTGCTGAGGGCCAGCACAGCAAGGAAGCATAGAATAGAAGACTTTAACAGTTGGCTGAGGAAGTGGTGCAAGGAGGAAGGTTTTGGGTGCAAAGGGAGCTGGGAGGGAATGTGTAATGATAAAAATCTCTACACATCTGATAGGCTGTATCTAAGTAGAGGGAGATCCATGGTACTCATGAAAAAACTGGGAATTATGGAATATGATTTTAAACTGAGAGGGGGCAGAATGAGTCATTACACCCAGGGTCTCCGGGAGGAAGGGGCAAATAGGCACCCCAAGGTTGAATTGGTGGCAGAATCAGGGAAGGAGGGAGAGGAGAGGAAAGAGCAAAGGGGGCAGGTGGAGGAGGATACTGAGGAAGGGGGTGTTCAGGTAAATGCCAAAGAGGATTCAAATAGGTGAGAGATCAAAGGGATCAGAGGAGAGCTTGGCAGTGGGAAGGGCATGGAAGGGGGACAGACCATGAAGGGAAAGGAGGAGGGAAGCCAATCGGTGGACAAGAGAGGCATGGAGTCGTAGTGGAGGGTGGTGTCCCTAAATGCTAGAAGTCTAGGGAACAAGATGGATGACCTGCATGCATTGATGGCGAAAGAGAAATTGGATACAGTGGCAGTCACTGAAACATGGGCTACCCTGTACCATAATTGAGATGTCTCTCTTCTGGGGTATAAACTATACATAAGGGACAGAGGTGGGAGGCAATCTACTAGCACAAGGGAGGAGAAAGGGATGAGAAGGTAGAGGTTCTGTGGGTGCAACTCCAAATGGCAAAGGGAAGGAAGGTGAGGCTAGCGGTAGTATATAGACCACATAACCAAGAATAGGAAAGTGACAGGTAGTTGGGTGCCATGATTTTCATGTCTGTGAGCAAGAGTGAGGTTGTGATAGTGGAGGACTTGAATGTACCCATGGTGGATTGGAGGGTCCCATCCACTGCCTGTGCCAGGAGCCAGTTGATCCTGGATGTGGTCCAGAGGGGGTTCTTGGTTCAGGGGGTCATTGAGCCCATAATGTTGGGGGACATCCTGGATCCGGTAATGACAAAGAGAAAGCATGTCCAGAACATTAAGGACTTTTGGGTGCACACTGTCTGGCCCTGTGGATTTACCCACCTTCAGAGGCCTTAGACCCTTATGCAACCTGTCCCTTGTATTACCCTGTCTGTGACTCCCCCTTCCCTGTTCTCACCCCCCTTGTTCCCTTGCAGCACTGGTCAGTCCTTCTGTCTAGTGAAGACTGAGCAGAAGTACTTGTTAAGTACTGTACTTCTGCTTTCTCCTCACTATCCTCTGTCCAACATCCCCTCCAGTTTTAATCTGAGAATTATCGTTTATGTCCCTCCTCTCCCTTATGTATTTGAAGACCTTCTCACCTGATTTCACTCCCTGTGTTAGCTGTACTTTCCTTGTAGCCTTTGCCTCTCTAACCACTCTCCTTGCCACCCTTGATTTATCACAATAATCCTTCCTATCCTCCTCTTTCTGAGTACGTTTGTTCTTCCAGAAGAGTGCCTTCTTGTCCCTAACCACACTTTCCACCTCCATTCCAAAGCAGTTGGGCTTTTTGGCCTTAGATTTCTCGCTTTTGATGTCAGCACACTCATTAGTGGTATCCATCAATCCTTCCTTTATTATAGCCTATTTTAGTTCTATCTCCATCTCTTTTCTGATCCCAGCACAGTGACCTTCTAGAATTTCTTCCATCCTACTAATGTCAGCCTTCTTGAAGTCCAAAACCCTCTTCTTGGTCATGTCCATCCCTCTGCTCATGTTCAGGTGGAACCACACCATATGGTGGTTACTTCCTTCAAGTGGCACTTCCACCATAACATCTTGAACATTGGCAGGACCAGTGGCAAGGAGTTATCAAGAGTCCATCAATATTGGACAATCCATTTATTCTTGGAAGAGGGCAACTGTTATCCCCATATATAAAAAGGGGACAGAGCACACTGCAATAATTACAGATCCATCAGTTTAACTACAGTTTTAGGTAAAGTACTAGAAGGGACAGTAAAGGAAGAACTGGAAACATTTCTGGCTATAAATAATCTGGAGGATCCTGTACAGCATGGCTTCATCAGAGGGAGATCCTGTCTCATGAACTTTCTATCTTTCTTTGAGGGGGTTGCCAAGGTGGTGAAGAAGGAGAAGGTGGTTGACATGGTCTTTTTTGGCTACAGAAAAGCTTTTGACAAAGTACCACATGATGGTATTATTTCCGGCTTAATAAAACTAGGGGTGAATAACAGATTAATAACCTGGATTAAGTCTTGGTTGTCCGACAGGGAACAGTGAGTTACTATATGTGGGATGAACTCAGGCTGGACATCAGTTACTAGCAGAGTGCCCCAGGGCTCAGTGCTCAGGCCAAGTCACTTTAATATCTATGTGGCCTCAATGAAATGTGCAGATGGGGTATGGATAGCTAAATTTGCCAATGACACTAAGATAAATTCCATAGTTAATGACAACTGAAGCTAATAATATGCAGAGAATTATTCAATTAAGCCAGCCACGCGGCGATGGCGATGGGATTTCCGCTTGCGGCGCGGCGACCGGTTCGAGAAGCGACTCCACGGGTCGCGGAGAAACTCCTTGAGGGAGAAGGATAGGCGTCTATGGACTGTACTCCTTCTCGGAGGGATGGGAGGTAGTGCTCGGGGTCTGCGCGACTCCTGGTGGAGACCAGGTGTGGCGTGACTACTGACCTCAACAGTGTGTGTGCGTGGGAGGCGGGCAGGGCGCTCCGCATCATTGCATATCCCGCCTCCGGAAAAAGGAAAATGGGAGTATGCCGCCAGGCCCTTGATGAAGCGGTCACAGCTTCAATGTGGCCCCTCAGGCCAGCCTCGACCTAGTCCGGCCTGCGGCATGTGTCCCCAGTGCCGCAGCTCACCGTCGGGGTAAGCCCGCGGTGTCGGAGAGCGCGAGGCTGATGTGGGGGGTGGAAGCGTGACCGCAGATGGTACCGGGCTACCGGCGGCTTGGGCAGAAAATATAAAATAGAAAAAAAAAAAAAAGAAATTATTCAATTAGAAATCTGGGCACAAGAGCACAAACTGAGTTTTAATGAAGAGAAATGTGCTGTGATGCACTTGGGAAAACATAATCAATCTGCATCATACCTTCTTGGGGGACTTGAATTTAGGGTGATAAACGAGGAAAGGGATGAGAGGATTATCATATCCAATGATCTTGGCTTTAAGAAACAATGCCACGCAGTCACAAAGAGGGCCAATAGTATTTTAGTATGTATACAAAGACACACTCCAAGTACAGACAGATGGGTAATTATGCCATTGTATAACTCCTTGGTGAGACCACATTTAGAGTATTGTGTCTAGTTCTGGGCACCTTATAAGAGGACTGAGATCAGTCTTTGTAGATGACACAAAGATCTGCAACAGGGTTGATACACAATGTGGGGTGGAAAGGATGAGAAGGGACTTGGCAAGGTTGGAGGAATGGTCAAATGTATGGAAGCTTAGATTCAATGCAAAGTACAAAGTAATGCACCTGGGAACCAAAAACCCAGCGGAAGAGTACACAATGGGGGTTGAGATACTGACAACAACAAAAAATGGAAAGGGACCTAGGGTTAGTTATATCAGATGACCTAAAAGTGGGCAAGCAATGTGAGAAAGCAGAGAAGGGTAGGGGATACTGGGATGCATATGGAGAGGCATCACCAGTAGAAAACAAGAAGTTGTTATCCCTCTGTACAGACAGTTGGTGAGACCCCATCTGGAGTACTGCATGTAGTTCTGGAGACCCCATCTTCGCAAAGACATAGACAGGGTGGAGGCTGTCCAGAGGAGGACAACCAAAATGGTGCAGGGTCTGCACCAGAAGACATACGAAGAGAGACTGAAGGAGCTTGATATGTATACCCTCGGGGAAAGGAGGGAGAGGGGGGACATTATAGAAACGTTCAAGTACCTGAAGGGAATCAACAAAGTCCAAGAGGGTAGCATCTTTCAGAAAAAGAGATGTGCAAGAACAAGGGGGCACAATTTGAAGATAGAGGGGGGATGGTTCAGAGGTAATGTGAGGAAGTATTTTTTCATGGAGGGGGTTGTGGATGCATGGAACAGCCTTCCTGAGGAGGTCTTGGAGTCCAAAACAGTGAGGGAATTCAAGAATGCATGGGACAGACATAAGGTAATTCTAGTGGGGGGGTAGGAGGAAGTAGGCTGTTGGTTAACTAGGATCTGCAGCTTATCCATTAGGTAGGGAAATGTGCAGACTAGGTGGGCCAAGCGGTCCTTATCTGCCATCAAATTCTATGTTTCTGTGTTAGACTGTTGGAGGGGTTCAGTGAAGAGCCACAAATATGGCGGCATATTTACAGGATCTGGAGTATGAAGAAAGGCTGAAGAGTCTTGGGTTATACACCCTGGAATGAATACAGGAGCCTTAGAAGTGATATGTGTCTAGTGTTCAGGGCTTTTGACAGTGAGTTGTGGGATTGCTTGGGGTTCAAATTGAGATATGTTCGGAGAGATATAGAAGGGCATGGACTCCAATTCAGAGGTGAATTATATCAAACTAAAAGGAGGGCAATGTGCTTTTCACAGAGAGTGGTATCCCTCTGGAATGGCTTGCCATTTGAAGTCATAGGCTTTAAGTAAGTAAGTAATGTTTTACAGTATTTCTTGAGTTCTCAATCCTGGAGGATCTGTTCACTTCACAATAGAAGAGGTGTGAAAAATGCACAATACACAGTTTAAAACATGGGTCAAGCAATACAATTCAGAAGTAAGTCAATTAATGGTAATAAATAATAATTCAATAAAATCAACTATAGCTGACTTCCAAATGCCTCTCTGAAAAGGTGTGCCTTTAGACCTCACTTAAAAGCCTCCCCCGATGGAGCCTTCCTCAAAGATCTTGGGAGCAAGTTCCAAAGGGCTGGACCTGCCACCTCAAATGCACTATCTCCTGAGGTTTTCAGCCTGGCCCTCTGAACTGCTAGGAGGCCCTTGGTGGAGGACCGAAGTGAGCTCACTGGGAGGACAGGGGTCAGAAGATCAGTCAGGTAGCCAGGGCCTGAGCCGTATAGGACATAGTAGGTGATAAAGCCACATTGAAGGGGATCCTCCATCTAACAGACAGCCAGTGCAGGTCATGCAGTACCGGGGTTATATGACAGGACCTGGGAAGGCCCATCAGCAACCTGGCTACTGCATTCTGCCCCAGCTGCAGTCGACAGATTCCTTCCACTGACCCTGAAGTAAAGAGCGTTATAGTAGTCGAGCCTCAACATAAGAAAGGCATGTACCAGCGAGGGCAGGTCACCAGGCAGAATTAAGGGTTTAATATGGGCAACATTCCTTAAGTGGGAAAAACTACTCCAGATGATGGATGACACCTGAGCTTCAAATGTCAAACGCCGTCAAGGATGACACCCAGATTTATAACGTTAGTGGAAGCTATGAGCGAGGTGGTGCCCAGGAACAACCCTGTTCCTGATCCAGCAGTGACCACATCATGCTGGCATTCAGACTCGATCACTAGTTCTTCTGTCTCGTCGGAGTTGCGGCTCAGCCATTTAGAGGACATCCAGTCTTGGACCTCGGCCATTTATTAAGCACCTCCATGGCGTCACACATCCCAGGAGCAAAAGACATATACAGCTGGGTATCATTTGCATAGCAGTGAAAACCCAGACTGTAACACCTAATCATCTCACTCGGGGGGAGCATATATCATGCGAACAACATAGGCAACAAAATCGAGCCTTGAGGAACTCCACAAGGCAGGAGCTTCAGACAGGAGGAGAAATTCCCCATCACTACCTGTTGCATCCTGCCTGTATGAAAGGGTGCAAACCAGCTAATGACAGTACCAGTGAGTCCACAGAGCTCTACAAGGTGATCCAGTAGCACTACATGGTTCACTGTGTCAAATGCTGAGGAAAGATCAAGGAGAATGAGAACTGACCAGTCTCCTCTACCTCTCACCTTGATTAGCTCATTTTGCACCCTGACTAACACTGCTTTGGTGCTTTGCCTCAACCTAAACCCAGACTGGAGTGGCTCATAGATGTCAAAGGCCATAAGGTGTGCCTCGAGCTGAAAAGCCAGCACTTTTTCAAAAGTTTTCCCCAAAAATGGGAGATTGGAGATGAGTCGATAATTCGCCAAGACGTCAGGGTCGAGTGATGGTTCCTTCAGAAGAGGCCTCACCAACACCTCTTTCAAGGCATTCAAGAAAACCCCTCTGAGAGCTCACAGTGTACAATCTTGGTGAACACTGGACCAATGGGCTCAGCACATCCCACCAGGTGATGAGTCAGGCCCAGCTCCAGTTCACAAAAAGTGGACGCAGCTTTGAGATTACCTCAATGACCTCAGTCACCCCCACAGGCCAATATTCACCCCAGATAACAGGATTGCTTCTGCCTACTCATGGTCCACCACTACAGGGCTGACCTTGCCCCACTGAAGGGACCCCGAACTGAATGGAGGACACCCTGTCAGAGAAGAACTTAGCGAACTCCTCGCACTGAGCAACTAAAGCTGCTCTTTTCGGCTATAGGCAGGCAGGATGAATTAACCTGTCAACAGTCCAAAAGAGCAGATCCAGTCTGTTCCTCCCTGCAGCAATCTCTCTGGACAGAAACTCTGCCTTCTTATGGTTGATTGCCCTTTTATATTCACCGTAATGAGTTCTCAAAGCCAGTTTATCTTCCTTTGGATCGAGTCCTCCTCCACCAACACTCCAACTTCCGACCCTTGGTCTTCATCTCCTTGAAAGCCCGATCAAACCATGGGGATCTCAAGTGAGAAGACCTGTGTTGTATATGGATCGGTGGGATGTAATTGAGTGCCTTGGAGACAGCACTATTATTGGCTGTCACCATGTCGCCCACCCCCATTGCACACGCATCACTCACATCAGAAAAATCCACCACTGCCAGCAGTCCCTCTGGGGACAATCCCCACAAAGGGCAGTAGCAGACCATCTCAACAGGAGGAGGACTACCGGGATGGCCCCAAATGAGAACTCCACCGTGCAGTGATCTGACCAGGAGACTGGATCAATCCTGAGGTTAGTAATCTCAAGTCCCAGTGAGAATACTAACTCTAAGGTGTGGCCATGGTAGTGAGTCACAGAAGAAACAGCTTGTGTGAGGCCCAGCGATGTCATCGTCTGGAGGAAGTTGTGACCAAAATGCAAGAGTTCATCATTGACCGAGGCATTAAAGTCACCCAGAATCAACCATCTGGGTGTCTCCAACACCCTATCAGTTACAAAGTCTGCGGCTTCCTACAGGAATTCCCTCTTACACCCTGGGGATGGTACATGAGAAGGACATTACATCCTGCACCTGGACTCCATGCACAGCCACACATTCAATGAAGCAGAACCCACCATGTGCATGGAGAAGTTCAGTTCAGATCTAAAACTGGTGACCACACCCCCACCTCTGCATTCCCACCTCAGTCAGTGCACTACAGAGTAGTCGGTCAGGACTGACACCTCCAGAATTGGACCTACGTCGTACCCCAGCCAGGTCTCCATGATGCAAGCCAGACTGACTGAGGAAGTCAAGTCTGCCATAATTGCAGTCTTTCTCCCCATCAATCTAGCACTGCCTAGCACTGCCAGAAAGGGGACAGGTGGAGACTGCTGACACACTGGTTACCTGCCCACTTGGTCTGGGGGAATGCTTGGAATGGGGACCAAACATGTCTTTCCTCTCTTAAGGCCCCATTTTGCCCCAGGGCACCTCCTGGACCTGACCACCCTGGTGCAACTTACCTCTGCTGTATCTCCAGTGCTCTGCTGCCAACCCACTCACCCCTTACCAATGCCAGCTTCCCTACAATGTCTCACCACTGTAGCTGGTAAAGGGAGGTCAGAAAAGGGGCAGAGATCACACAGCAGAGATGCTGAATAGGTAATAAAGTGGGGTCCAAGACCCAAGCATATTCTGCAGCTATTTCTCATGCCAATAAAATACCCCACAAAAATTACCCCCACCCTAAAATATAACAAATACTCAAATCAACAAATCTGCATTCAATCTAATTCCCTACCCATACACCCATCATACAACCACTATTACTACATAACATACAAAACTAAAACCATTCATACCCAACATTCAGACATCAACCTTCTATTCCTCACACCACCTCTCCTGATCAATTCCCCCCACCCAAAGAAAATGAAAGAAACTTAAAAAAAAAATTATGGCAACTTAAAGGAGAATCCTTCTTAGTGGGTTGCAAAGGACAAAGTTCAAGTCACAGAAAAGTGTAAATGGCTCTATAATCTGAGCAATGTCCAAGTTTTTGGAGAAGACAGGAACACAGCAGTGCTGTTACCACTGCTTGAAATAAACTCAGGAACCAGTAAATGAGTGGAGCTTGGCAGACAAGAAAGTTGCTCTCACCACTCTCTTCTTGCAGAGATTTCAAACCAGACTGTTTACTGTAAAGCACAAAACCACAGTTTGCCCCCAATAGAGAGGAGCTCTCACCACCACTCTATAGAGATGATCTTTAAGCAGAACAGGAATTACCGGTTTATGAGGAATTGTACTTGTAGCAAACAGACAGCTGCCTCAGAGGCAGACCCAAAGCAGAATGCCAGTACCACAGTCAAGAATGCTACAGATATTCATTGGGCTAAACAGCCCTCGATGGTCTCAAAACATGCCCACAACAAAACCCCAGAACCACTGTCCAGGATACTATAGATATTCCTTGGGCCGAACAGCCCCTCAGTGGTCTTCTTGGCCAAATCCAGTTCCAAACAATGGCTGATAACTCCACTACTCCACAGTTGCCACAAGATGTTCTTCGACCTGGACAGCCCATCAATGGTTTCTAGACCAAATCCGTTCTCCAAACATCTGCCGCCAATTTCACAGTTCTGTGTCTGACTCCAATCTCCTATGATACTGCAGCCCCAAGCACTCTGCTTCAGACTTCCCTCCTCCAGGCAGTGGCTGACTTGCAGATCAGTTCCCATCTGGCTGCCTTGTATAGTCCCCTTACAGCACTGGTTTCTGGACAGCTGTCTAGATGGCTGTAGGATCATGGAAAAATCTAAGACTAAATTAGATGAACATGCCATAAACATTTGGTAGTGGGCTATATCCTTTAAGAAAAGGGTGAGCAAATAAAGGGCAATACTGCCTGCAATGCTTCTATACAACCTATGAACATGCGCACAGCTGGACAGGACCAGGTCTAGTACAGACCTCTCCCTAGTGGACTTCATGACACTCTGTGGCAGGAATCCACTCGGGAATGCACCCAGCAGTACTTGCTCCCTAATGTTGGAAGTAGCCGGGATTTTCCAATCCACCCCAGGCAAATTAAAGTCCTCCATTATTACTACTTCCGCTTGCTTGCCATTTCCATGATTTGGGACCCCAGTACCTTGTCCTACTCTTCAACCTATGAGTCCAATATAGGGTTTGCAAAATAAAAGATATTTGGTTTGGTGGGCCTGATATTCAAACTCATCTTTAGGTGGCATTTTGCTCAATACTTAGTCAGCCCGAACTGTGTTCCCAGTGAAATCCACCCAGCTGCCAAATAACAAACTCAGTGCTCTGACTGTCCCACTCTTCTGGTCCCTTGGTAACTGGTAGTCTGACTTACCTGAGACTTGCATGCAGGTAAGTTTGCTGGTGAAGATGGTTAGCCAACTGGTTTCTGGAATTGGCATAATTTCTGGCAGGCTAGATAGTTCACTGACTGGCAGGATGGTTAGCTTAATGGTTTCTGCTTGAATTGAGGACAATTATGAGATACTGTGCTATTCCACCCATGGCAGGAGGCCATTCTGGTGTCAGGGGGCCTTCTAGGGAAGGTTATTATGGCAGTAGGCTGACTGCTTCAGACAGTGAGTAGTCATCCCAGCTGTCAGAGTAGGTATTCTATCCTACTTAATGGTCATAATCACCCTAGAGTGGGCACAGATGGCAGGTATTCCAGCACAATGGTGTGAATTCTGGCTCTGGAGTGGTTATTGAGGCACAGAAGGTAGGAATTCCAACTCCAAGGTATACATTGAGGCACAGAAGGTGGGTATTATTGTCCTGGGGTGGGTATTTTTGCCCAAGGGTAGACACTGAGGCACATAGGAAGGAGAGCTAATGAGAGGAAGCAACTTGTTGGACATGGTCCTGACTAATGGGGACAGTGTGGAGGAGGTGTGGGTGGGAGAAGCCTTGGCCACCAGTGACCACAGCGTGGTACAGTTCATGGTTTGGGCAGGGAGGGAGACAAGTAAGACTAATATGACAGTCATAGATTTCAGACACACAGACTTTAATAAGATGAGAAATATAGCGAAAACATGGAAGGAATGGAGAAGATGGGGCAGTGGAGGAACTCTGGGAAGCTATCGGGAGAGGAATTTAGGAAGCAGCAGAAATGTGCATAAAAAAGGTTAGGAAGAGCAAGAGCAGGAAGAGACTGCTCTAGTTCACTAGGGAGGTGGTGGGGCAGTCAGGAAAAGGAGGAGGGCTTTCAGAAAATTTAAGATGACACTTAGAGAGTAGGATAGGGAGGAGCATAGGGAGAAGAGGAGTCTGGCAGGGAGGGAGATCAGAAGGGCAAAAGCAGCCACTGAGGAGAAAATATCCAAAAGGGCCAGGAGGGGGGATAAAACATTTTTCAGAGATGTGAGGGAGAGGAAAAGAGCAGGACAGGGGTTTGCTAGACTGAGGGGGGAAGAATGGATAAACTTGGAGCAGGACTATGAAAAGGCAGTGGCACTAAGTGAGTATTTTAGCTTGGTGTTCTTGGAGAGGAGGTGGAAGGCAGGGATCCGGTACTAGTGCCTAAGGAGAAGGAGGGCAAATGGGTCGATCAGAGCCCATTCACTGTGGATAGGGTCAGGGCTGAGCTATATAGACTAAGGGTGGAGACAAGGCAATCGGGCCTGATGGGTTACACCCCAGAATGATCAAGGAATTGCCAGAGGAGCTGACCATACCCTTGACAAGGCTCTTCAACCTATCCCTGGATATGGGGAGGATGCTGGAGGACTGGAAGAGGGCTGACATGGTGCCCTTGCACAAGGGAGATAGCAGGGAGCTGAAGGAGAACTACCACCCAGTCAGTCTCACATCTGTGGTGGGGAAGGTAATGGAGTCATTAATCAAGGAGAGGGTAGTGAATTACGTGGAGGAGTGTGGCTTGCAGGACAGCAGACAGCATGGCTTCATCAAGGGGAAATCATGCAGGACCAACCAAATTGAGTTCTTTGATTGGGTGACTCAGGTAATTGACCAGAGAAGGGCAGTAGACGTGGCCTATCTGGACTTCAGCAAGGCCTTCGACACCATCCCTCATAGGAGTTTGTTGAGCAAGATGGAAAGCATGGGGGTAGGAGGGAAAATAGCAGGCTTGGTGGAGGCCTGGCTTGCAGGGAGAACTCAGAGGGTAGTACTTAACGGGGTGCATTCTAGGATGGCAAGGATAAGGAGTGGAGTGCCACAGGGGTTAGTTTGGGGTCTGCTCCTCTTCAACATCTATACCAGTGATATTGCGAAGGGTTTGAGAGGAAGGGTGTGCCTATTTGCTTATGATACAAAAATCTGCAATAGGGTGGACACCTTGGAGGTGGTGGAAGACATGAGGAGGGACCTCAAGATGCTCAAGAGTGAGCCAGGAAATGTTAGCTGAAATTTAATGCCACAGTGCAGTGTGATGCACCTAGGGGAGAAAAACACATGAGCAGGGTACATGCTGGGGGAGGAAATCAAAGAATCAGAACAGGAAAGGGATCTGGGGATCATAGTCTCTCAAACCTTAAGGTAGGTTTCCAATGTAGAAGGGCAGTGGGAAGGGCCAATGGAATGCTGGCATGCATAGGCAGGGGCATTACTAGCAGATGGAGGGAGGTAATAATGCCCCTCTACAAAGCCATGGTGTGATCGCAGTTAGAGTATGAGTTCAGTTCTGGATACCATACCTCCATAGAGATATAGATGCATTGGAGAGGGTTCAGAAATTAGCAACAGAGGTCGTGCAGGGTATGCATGGGAAGACATATGAGCAGAGATGTAAGGAGCTGAATCTATAGACACTAGAAACAAAGGAGGGAAAGGGGGACATGATTGAAACCTTTAACTATGTAAAGGGCTCTATAAAGTAGGTGAAGGGGGTCTGCTGAGGAGGAAGGAGGGAGCCAGAACAAGAGGGCACAGCCTCAGATTGCAAGGAAATAGGTTCAGGGCAATGTGAGGGGTGCTTCTTCAAAAGAGGTTGGTGGAACCCTGGAACTGACTGCCAGATGGAGTGGTGGGGGCTAAGATGGTGGAGGAATTTAAGAGGGTATGGGACAGGCATATGGGACTGAGTATTGGGGGTATGGTGGGGCAGGTGGGGAGGGGTATGTGAAAGTGGAGGGTTGGGCAGACTAGATGAGCCAGAAGGTCCTTTTCTGCTGTCAAATTTCTATGATTCTATGATTCATAGGGTGGGCATTCCAGCCTCATGGTGAGCATTATGGCACTAGCACTGAGACACTGAGAGCAGGCATTCCAGCCACAGGATGGATTTTCAGACCTAGGTGGTCAACTAGGGTTGGCATTCTAGCCCTAGGGTGGGAATTTTGACCCTAGAGTTGGCTTTGAAGTAAAGAATGCAGGCATTCATGCGATAGGTTGGGCATTGTGGTGGACTGGGGAGGAGAGCTTGATCTGTGGTCTGGGAGGTTTGCACAGGTGAAAGGAGACTGATCGGGGGGGGGGCTGGTCCAGGGCTTGAGATTGGTCCAGCTGCAATGAGGCTGGTCAGCTGGCAAGGAGAGTCTGGTCTGGGGTCTTGAAAAGAGGAAGGATGGCTAGGGGTGGAAAGTCTGTGAAGATAGTTTATAGACCACCCCATCCTTAGTTTCCTCCCCTTAGTGGATTGTACCTACACCCATAATGCTTCTGCCTTCCCTTCTGCTCCTTCTTCTCTGGTACAGAGCCACTTCTTCTTTCCCATCACTCTATCTTTCCTATACATTTTATATCCGAGGACTGTGAGGTCCCACTCATGGTTTGATGTGGCCTATGTCTGGCTTTCCATGTCGCTGTGATGGCTGCTATGTCCACCTCCATCTTGGCCACTCAGTGCCAGCAATTCACCCATTTTGTTTCCCAGGCTTCTGGTGTTTAGAGACATGACACTCCACCACCACTTGGGCCCCTTTACCCCTGACAATCCCCTCCTCCCCTCCTTCAGACTCTCTTTCCTTCTTCTACCCTTCTCTACTAGCTTTTTTCTATTCTGCCCCTAATTGGGGGTACTATTGGCCTCAGTAAAATTCACTTAATGATTTTTAAAAGAGAAAGAATAAATAATAAATGAGAAGTGGAATTGGGGTATAAAATAAAAGAGGATCAATGGAGAAGAATCAAGATTGGAGTTAACAACAATTTTATATCAGCACAAAATAGATTCATACAACAAAAAATTATAAATATTTGTTTTTATTTATTTAGTTTTTGTTGACTGGAAAGAAGGATTAGACCATTTTTTGCTGTTTTCAGCCTTGTCCCAGGGAAGGGGGATACAGATAGATGTCAACTGAAATTGAACCAGATTTTAAGCTGCTGGTGGTATTTTTGATGAATGGGGAAAATTTGGCCAGGACACAAGGGAAATTCCTCTACTCGACAGTAGGGGGACCCTCCAGCCGTCTGGAGAGAGGGCCACTCTGAACTGTGTTTCAGAGAGTGTGGATGTGTGGAAGGCAGGGGAGCGGGTCTCCTCCCCTACTTCGTCAATCCTAGAGACCACAGAAAGTGATGGGGTTACTTTTTCACCCTTATCTTTGGCTGTTTTGGATGGAGGAAACTACATCCAATTTTCTGAGGAGTATGACAACAATGTACAAATGAAGGTGGAAATTGCCTCTGAAAATGTTCAGGATGTGAATGGAACTAAGAAAAGTACTAACCAAAAACCTGAAGGTGAGGTGGATGTAGCGATATCCCAGGACAGGGAGCTGACCCACAGAAAACCTCAAACGACTTCTCCAGAGGTAGAAGAAGTTTTAAAACAGGCACTGGAAGAGAAAAAAGCACAACTTCTGTGACAAATAGCAGAAGAAGAAGCAAAACACTTGGAAGGGGCACAGCAGCTGTGAACAGCTGCTACTCCTGTTTCTGACCAGAACGCTGATGTGGCACAGATTAAGGTATTGGGAGCTGACCCAATGAGGACTGCAGTAACTACAGAAACTGTATACACTGGAGCACTACCACAGAGAAAAAATTTGGGGATGCCAGAAAGAAAGACTGCAAAGAAAACCCAGCAAATGCATCCAGACACACAGCAAGATATGGCTTGGTCAGCAGCGGCTGCTTTGTGAAACGCAGTCTGGGTAGAGGACACCGAAGGATCATGGAAACTCAATCCAAAAGATGCAGATGTGGCTTGTTTCATGGACATTGAGGTTACCAGTACAGGTAACATTATTTCCTCTCCCAAACAGAGCTCTACCAGTTCAAATACTGATTTAGAGGTTTTGAATAAAGACTGCAATGAGTCCACACTATTTCAGGAGTCGATATCAGCTGCAGTTCAGGGTAATAGCAGCACAAAAACAAGAGAGCCTACCCTGCAGAAACCAGGCACTTCAAAGCAATCAGACTCTATGCACATTGAACCAAATGTTGCAATTTTAAATGACACAGGCAATGAGAAAGGTAAAAATAGTGGTTCTCCTAGTGACATAGGAGCCCAGGAAATAAGGACTCACAGAGTGCTCAAACAAATGCAAAATATCCCAGGACTACCAAATGAAGAACAGTTAAATGATAAAACTTTGCCAGTGGGATTGGGGGTTTAAAACCTTCAAGATTCCAGCCAAAGACAGTTCTATAAACCCTTGTTATGCATGACTGATTTATTAAAGAACAAAGGGAACCGGCACCACGCAGAAATGCAATTAGATTGATATACAAAGGTTTGGACAATCCACCGGATAGATTTATAGGGGAGGACATTATTTAAAAATTAAATGAAGTTTTATGCGTTGGAGGTCTTTGCATTAATACACACTGATGAGCATAATTATGATGTAAGTTTTAAGACAGTAGAAGCATTAGATAGGTTCTGGTTCAAATACAATACATTAAAAGACACGCTATTATGGACTCCATTCCTAGCCATGCCAACAACAAAGCCAAAAGTAAGAACTTTAACAACTGTATTTAAAAATGAGGTAGTAAATGTGGTAGACATGTTGTTTTGGTTAAAAGAGAGGTGCGAGGTTTTGGAGCACCCACCTCCCATAATTGACTCAGAACAGTTTTGGATGGGAGGCTGAGAGTTAAATGCAAGCTGAGTATGTCAAATAATGGTATAGTACACTTACCAAGTTGCTTCTACTTAGGAAGAGATAGGGAATCCCTGTTTTACCCTAACCACCAAAGTCCTGCCGCAAATGTGGATCCCGACTCCATCTTACAACACATGTGACACTCCCAGATGCACAAATTTTTTGGATGCAGGACATTTGGCAGCTTCTTGTGTAAATCTCTTTCGGTGCAATTTGTGCAAGAAGGGTCATTCATATGTCTGGTGCCCCTGGGCCTCACATAATGGTTAGATAGTTCAACACATGAGGCCCTGATTACACAAGCTCATAAGAAAGAATGTGCTTTGGCCTCTGAAAGAGAATGCAGGAAATTCACAAGGAAAGAAAAAACTGAAAGAAAAAGAAAAGGAACAAGACAAAGAACAAAATAAAAAAGTTGAAATAAGGGAGAAAGCAAATATAATACAACCACAAAAATCTAATTAGGTGGAAAACAATAAAAACAGTAATTCTACACAACAGGAGGGAATGATCACTGTGGACTTAAAAGAAGTGAGGGCACAAAAAACTTTGGAAACATAAACCAAACAATGGGATATGGAAGCAGTGGATGAAACAGATATTCCTAAAGTGGATCAAGTAGAGGCTCACCAAAGGACCCAAGTACCATACCCTCCCCGATACAGAAACTGCTTTCAAACAGTAGCATACAAAAAGAGCTAGATCAAAAGCGGGAAAAACAGAACCTAAAGGGAAGAAAAGAAAGATCACAAAAGGGAAACAAAAAATAGACCACAGCAAACAAATATAAAGCTTTACAAGTTGGGAGGACAAGAGGCTATTCAGATGAAGAAGACATGGATTCTGATTATTCTTCCATGGCCTCTTCAACAAAAGATCACTCTGGCCTAAAGGATTCAGGTCAAAGAAACATGGTAAAGAAGAACTGGACTACTAGATTGCAACAATAAAGGCAGACTGGTGTATTACTCACTACTAATCATTATACTGTGCATGACATCTCTGTGTCATAACTTTTAATGTAAATAGTTTAAAAAATAGTAAAAGACGTCTAACAGCTCTAACAGAACTTTTACAGTATAAAGTAGATATAGAATGTCTGCAAGATACAAGGTTAAAAGCCCTATCCAAAATAGCCCATGCTACAAAACTAAGGACTAAAGGAGTTACCTTTTGGTCACAAGGACTTGAGACGTGATGGGCTTGGAATCTTGTTTATAAATGCAAACTTAAAAGTCACTGTTGATTGAGTTAGAACCAGGGAGAACACTTTTTTTAGATATACAGTATGGTAACACCAGAGTACGGTTGATTAATATATATGCTCTACAAAGCAAAACTAAAAGAATTGACTTGTTCAGGAAAATTCAGCCATCTACATACTGCCAGGTTAATAGTTTGGGGTGAGGATTTTAATTGTGACCTACATCAAACTGACAGAGGGTTTCAGACAAATTTTACTGCGACACTAACACCTTAAAATATATTACTTCTACATAAAAATTAAAGGATGCATATAGAGTAGTACAGAAACAGGGTGGGTTTACATACATCAGGAGGCCACACTCCACAAGAATTGATTTTTTCTTCATAGCACAAATGTTGGAGATATCAACAGCTAAGGTTCATAATATGGCTTTTTTAGATCATAGAGGCTTGGAAATTGAAATACAATAGGAAAATATACCAATTTGTGGTAAAGGACTTTGGAAACTCAATGCCAACCTCCTAGAATCAGAGTACATTAATAGGGAATGGAAACAACTATGAAATGTCCAGAAATCAGTTCTATGTATGTATGATACATACATGGAATGGTGGGAGGATTCTAAAAATAATTTTAGATCCCTGTTTCAAAAATTGGCTAATAAAAAAGTATTGGACACATGTCTTAACTACCTAAACCTAAGAAAGCAGTTACACATGCTAATATCTAAAACTGAAAGTTTAAAAATTGACTATAGTCATCAAATAAGGAATGTTACATATGAAATGTACAAATTACAGTACAACAGGGCAAAAACTCTCCAACAAGAACTTAGGTTTGGGCTGGAAAGTAAAAAAATGACTTATGATCCTTACAAGGACAGTCAGAAAAGAACAGATACTAAATTCATTTTGCAAGTAGAATATGAAAATTGGAAGATACAAAAAACAAAGGATGGGATCCCCAGGGTAGTAAATAACTATGTACAGAATACATCTGGTAACCCCCCAGAAATCCATAGTCCCTATAATTATTTAAAACAGATACAAGTACTGCACCTTACTTGACACAGTTGAAGCAAAGTGAATTAGATAAACCAGTTTCAGAGGAAGAAGTTAGAGAAATGATAACCTCTTTAAAAAATAACACAGCCCCGGGAAGTGATGGGCTTACCCCAGAATTTTATAAAAAAAAATTTTGAGGAATTACTTCCGGAACTTACATGTCTTTTTAATGAAATCTTACACTGTCAGAGACTTCCTGAGTCAATGGTAGCAGCTGATCTGATACTGTTATAAAGAAAGAGAATAAGGACCAACTTACAAACTGGAGAACAATCAGTTTGTTGAATACTGATTTTAAGATTCTAGGTAAAATTTTTGCCAAAAGGTTAGCTAAAGTTTCTAAAATCTTAATTAGCACTGCCTAGACTTGCTCTGTCCCCAAAAGAGGGATACATAATATTTTTTTAATATTAAGAGAATGGTTTCAAAAATGTCAAGAAGGGTCTGAAGAAGGATTTCTGCTGAGGCTTAACCAACAGAAGGCTTTTGACTTCATTTCACATGAGTACATGTCTCTGACTTTACAGAAATTTGGGATTTCAGAGCAGTTTATAAAGTGGATTAGATGTTTATACACAACAGCAACTGTGATACCTAGAATTAATGGTTGGAGAGGGTATACCATACGGATAAAAAGAAGAGTGAGACAAGGATGTCCAGTAAGTCCTTTGTTATACATATATTGTATAGACCCATTTTTACATTCAGTAATGGCTAGGGATCAAATAGAGGGCATAAAACTGTTAGTGTTAAAAGTACCTCAGTAAAGGCTTTGGCCTATGCAAATGAAGTGGTAATTATTGTTAATAATACCAAAGAAAAAGAAATTACGGACCAATTAGAAGCTTACTCTAAAGTTTCTGGTTTTAAGATTAATATGGGGAAAAGTATAGGGGTCCAATTAGGAAGAGGGCCAAAGTAAGTAACACCTATACATCAGTAGCCTTATCGCAAGGACCTATTTCAATACTAGGAATTTTATTTGGAACTGGTGATTTAGCGGTTTTGAACTGGGAAAGAAAGATAACAGCTGCTGAAGGCATGACTGCAAGTTGGATTCATAGGCAGTCTCCAAGAAAAAATAATATTATTGATAAAAATGTGTTACTACCCATATTCCTATATGTAAATTTTTTGTTTCCACCCCAGTGCAAATAGAAACTAGATTATTTTGCATATTCTTTTGTTCACTCTGGGGAGTCGGTTGAACCCAGTAAAGAGGGACACTACATATAGGCCTATAAAGGATGGAGGCTTAGAGATGATTAACCCATTAACATTTTATTATAGTATATTTTTGTATTATAAACATAATCGGTCAGAATAACCAGTTAGTAAACAGTGACAGGAAATAATAGAAGAATGGGTGAATGAATGTAAAAATGCCTGGGTACAGGAGAAAAGTAGAATGTTAACTAGAATAAATGTGGTACCGGTACATGTAAAAGCCATGTTCCACAAATTAATCAGATGAATAGTGCCATATCATACGGCAGTAACAAATACTAGGAAAGGTATCAATGAGTTGATACTTCAGTCTCAATGTCAAGGGGAGGTGTTCTTACCGAATTGTCCAGTGGGTCAAAATGCTATAGCATTTTCTCTATTAACAAATGATTGAATACTTGCTTTCTCATGGGATTTACTGTGGTTAACTATACATGGTAGATTAAATGTAAAAAACAATAATAAACATTAACTAGTTACAGAAATATATTGTCCAAGACCCAGGTGCCAACAAATCCTAGAAACACAGGAAGACCTTTTCCTTGAGTGCAACTATGTTAAAGATTTATGGAATGAAGTTGCACAAGGTAGGCATTTACCTTGGTTTAGATCATTGTCACATGTAGAATTAATTTTTGCAATTTACCCTCAGAGATGGGCTGTTTTTCATAAAGGGACTCTCCAAGTTATATTTTCAGTATTAAAATACTATATATGGCAGGCAATATGCAAGTGGGTGTTACAGCAACAGCATATGAAAAAAGAAAAGTTTTTTTTAAATGTAATTATTTCATTACAACAGGTATATGATGCAGATGTAAGAAACATGTCAGAATCCAAAGTGAAGAAACTGTGGAAAGATGTGATGAGTTTTAAAGTAAAAAAAGTGGGTTTATAGGTCAAGTAAGATGGGTGAAATGGCACCATTTGCTAGCTAAGTGATTCGTGGGTGAGAAGGTAGATTGTGGAGTGTTCCAACGCGAAGCAGAGTATTGTTATAATGGCAATGCCAAGTCCATTGAAACAATGACTTCACTTTACTCCATCTTCCCAAACCACTACTCCATTATTTGGTGAAGTACATTGCAAACAATGTACTTCAGCCTCACTTGCCTTTTGTTTTTAAGCTCTAAAGGCGAATTTTGCAGTGATTCATGGGATTTCGGGTCACATGGGTTCTAGATTGTTCTGCACAACCTCAGTTTGGGGTAGTGTATGTAGGAAGCTGTAGGAGACAATCTGCTCTGAGAGCTCTCTGTGATTCAAACCTTCTAAAAGCTGATAAAAAAGCCATTTTGAATATTTTTTTTTGCTGAAACTTTAGTTCATCGATTATAAGAAACCCTCCTGTGCTCATATCATCGAGCGTTATTGTTTGTGTGTGGATTTTGAATGTTAATATACAACATTCAGTCTGTGTACTGAGAGACAGTGGAAGTGTGCTTTGTGGGAGGGGCGTATCTGTGGTGTAGGTAGATTAACTTGGAGAAAAAGACAGTGCTTTCTATTTTGGTGATATTTTTCTTGTATAACTATGTTAATGTACACACGTAATATTTTCAATAATTCTTGCCATTTTTTTGCTGATTGTTGTGGTGCAGCAGTGCATAATTTTAGTTTGTTTAAAATATGTGGTTATATTACTGAAGTTTTAAATTTGCTACGCATTACTTAGTGTGTGTGTGAGTATGTGTGTGACTCGTGTCATCAAATCAGACACCTTTTATTGTGCCCCATAATTTCAGCAATGTGAACTTGCTATCCACTGCAGCTGTGTAATTTTGTACTTCTCTGTGGTATCTTTACTGGTACTAGTACTAGTGACTGTTACTGCAGCAGTGCAGTACACTGCCCCCCCCCACGCAGCCTGTCCCAACTGGCAAAGGTATTCTTTTCCA
Organism: Neoceratodus forsteri; assembly: GCA_016271365.2. Classification (NCBI taxonomy): domain Eukaryota; kingdom Metazoa; phylum Chordata; order Ceratodontiformes; family Ceratodontidae; genus Neoceratodus; species Neoceratodus forsteri. Next base: position 736,765,864 of record CM057456.1, read on the forward strand.
GATTTGAATTTCTGATAGTGAGCACTGGTTAGGTGTTGTGCCTTGCATCTGCATCTCTTCAGTGTGCAGCGCAATCTTAATCTGTCTGTGCATTTGCATCTCTTTAGGGCCCAATCTCCATCTCTAACTTAAGTCACAGTTGTTTCTTTGGCTTCCCTTCAGAGTACTGGACAGGTGTGGTGATAATTCTGCATGAACATTGTACTCATTAATATGCTTTTAAGTCAGGACCATCATCACGAGTCACTCGTGATACAAATCACGTTCTTCATCATAACGGTCACAAATGCAGTCACAAATCACGATTTACGATCACATCACAAATCACAACATTAATTTTTTTTACTAGTTACTTGGATGTATTATAAGCCTGTTTTGTAGTATCTCTCCATGCTTCACCACCCCACCATTGTACTCATTAATGAGTGGTTTTAAGTAGGGGAGTTTTGTGCCACACCTCATCGGGGCCCTGGGAAGTACAGCCGTAGGCATTTACGTTTCTTCATCATCGCGGTCACAAATGCAGTCACAAATTACGATTTACGATTATAGCATGAATCACAACATTAATTTTTTTACTAGTTACTTGGATGTATTGTAAGCCTGTTTTGTAGTATCTCTCCAGGCTTCACCATCCCACCACTGTACTTATTAATAAGTGTTTTTAAATCAGGGAGTTGGACAGTGTCTGCAGTACATACACAGACCGGAAAGAAGGCTGACTGCACACATGCAGTTTAGCACAATATACTTGCACTGCTCAGAATACAAAGTGTCATACATACGGAAGACAACAAAAAAGGGCATAATTACATACAAGGGTCGGGGATGGTGGAGGAATACATTTTATAACACAGCAAGGAAGGTGTGGGGGGTACATGGTGTGAGGAAAAAAAATGAATGTGGAATCCCATGGTGATCCAGCAGCAGTTCCAGCATGGACATAATTTGCAACTGATGTCCCTTTATGTGATCCAGCCACTGCTCCACAGCACTCACCCTCTCGTTGTTCTCCTCGACAGCAGTCCAGAGAACTGCCAAGTCAGCCTGTGTTACACGCAGTTCTCTGGGGTCCACACGTTCTACAGGCTGACCTGCTGGTGGTGGTGGTGGTGGTGGGGATACTGGTGGAGCAGCAGGTGCTGCTGTGGCCCTCCTCTTCTTAGGGATGCCGCCATGCACAGCTGCACCCTCTACCACAGAACGGCCAGCAGGTGCAGGCATGGTCCATTCTGTGGCAGCCTGCCACTCCAACTGGTGGTGATTGAGCATATGGGTGTGCTGGCCCTCAGTCCCCAGATGAGTCCCCAGGAGCCACGGTGACCTCCACCCTCACATAGGCAGCACTTGACCACACTTCCGCCCCAAACACAGTCAAAAAACGGTGGTGTGGAGGACCAGGCACAGGCAGGAGAGAGCCAGATGAACTGGCAGCTGGCTGGTCATGGTGTTGAACAGGGATGGGATCCACACCTGGGCCCAGGGAACAGGCACTTCCTGCTCCAGAGGACCTGGTGCTGGACTGTGAGTTGGTGGTTCAACTGCCTCAGAGTCAGGACAGGAGGCGGTGCTGGTCCTGCTCCCGGGGGGGATGGGACACTCACAAGTTTTGAGCGGTCCAACAGGAATGTGCGCCCATGCCCCCCATGCATGCGTACGGTACTATGCTTACCACTACCATGCTCTCCCAGAGCTGCCCCCACCCCAGACATTCCCTCACCCTGGTCCATCTCTCCTACTGAGCTCCCTCAGTCTGAGCAATCACTACTTACACAGTCACACAACACACACACACACACACAGTCACACAGACACAGACAAATAACTAACTACTTATTAAGGTAAGAAAAATAAAATTTACAGAAAGAACAAATTAAGTAAAAAAGAGTACAGAAAAGACAAAAAAGTGTAGCTTTTAAAAAAGCTGTTGGGTCTAAATCAAAGTTTAAATCTCTTCCTCGCTCTGATCGCAAAGTATCAGCAGTCACAAAACACACTCCTCTCTCTCAGTCTGCACAGAAGAAAGTAAAAGTGTCTGCTTGCATGACTCACTTCCTTCCTGGCAAGCTAAAGAACATGTGACTTACAGTACTGTAAGCCATGTGATGTGTGGGGGGGCTGCCAAATCTGAAACACCAAGTGGATCACTTAGAATCATAATGAGGAACGTGAAGTCCATTAAAAACAATGACTTCACCTTACTTCACATTGCCATTCCGCCTTAATGCGAAGTGGTAATGACAAGGCGGAGTGAGCACTTTGCATTACCCACTCCACATAGCGGAGTGGCAACGTGAAGTGCCCACTTCGCGTTCACTTCGCTGGCTGAATTTAAATTTGCTGCATCCCTAAGGTCAAGTGACGGGAGAAAATTGAAGAATGTCATGAAAATACAAAGATGTAAATAATTGTATAGCACTTTAGAGTTAGATTGCTTGTCTTGAATTTTACTGTCCTTTTTCCCCCCCAATAAAATTCCACTACTTGCCTGAAGGAAACCTCTAGCCACCAAGATGGCCACTTCTGAGGAAACAGCAGACAGGATGGATGTGCAGCAGGCAGAGAGCTGATCTTAGCTTCTGCCCCAAAATCAACTGAGACTGAACTTTTCTATGATGAACCAGGAATTCTAGAGATGGATAAATTAACTTCAGAAGGAATGGACTTTCAGCAAAATTCAGATCAAACTGCAAGTGAAATGCTGCCTGTGGTAACTGTAGTAAATGACAAAATAAAAGAATTACACCAACAGCTGCAAAAAGAAGAACACTTTTGGAAACAACAGGAGGAATTGCAGGCTGCTATCTCTGCACAACAGAGTCTTCAACCCACAGGTCTACAAAGAACTCCTCCAGCTGCAAAGACCCAGCTGCCGACCTGTGACGCAGTGCCAGTGGTCGATAAGGAGCAAAACATCCAGTTGTCAACCCGCTCAGAAGCACCAGAACTACTAGAACGCCCTATACCTCAGTCGAACTTCAACTTCCTACAGGTACAAAGTATCAGCCTTTATTTACCTTTTTGGAAATTTTGCAACAATACAGGGGAGATCCATTGGGAATGGCATGTACGGGTGTATCTACACCTGGCCTAAGGTGGATCTCCTGACAACAAAGTCACTGAAAAAAAACTGAGACTGTTTGGTCGGTAGATGCGGCATTATGTGCTGTGGGATGGGAGAAATCCCCTGAAATGGGAGGCTGGATCTCAGGTACCTCACTATCTCAACCGCAACTATTGCCGAAAAAAACATTGCAACCAGTATTACTGTGCACAGTAAAATGCAGCAAAAGAGTATTTATTGGGGCACACTTATGGATGAAGTAGATGATACTACTTCTGCTTTACCACTACATTTGCCAGAGGCCTAAATTTGACACAAAATCCAACATTGGACATGGGGGGGTGGCAATCCCCCCAAACACACACCCAATGGACATATAGGACCAAAATAACTCACACAGGCAGCTTTAGTGCAGATACTCAAGGTCTATCGGACAGTTCTTCCACTCAGTCTACACCCTCTGAAACCCCAAACAGGCCAAGAGACAATAATAATTCAAGATTCTATGCCTCTTTTTTTTGAGTGCCAGTATTACCTGCAAAAAGACACAATGTAGTGAGGCTCATCTACAAAGGGAGTTTGGAACTTTTCCCCGACTGCAAATACGTTGCAAGAACTCTCCTCAAGGGCTCCATACCTTTTGCTGCAGCAGAAATCTATGCACTCATTCATGTGTCAGGGGAACCAATTTTTGACATTAGTTTTAAAGTGAATAGTGGGCTGCAAAAATTCTGGGCCAAATAACAAGTGTTAAAGTCCTTACCTATATGGGCCCTATTTGATGTTGTACCTTTAACAAAACCTGCACATAGGACTATAACAGTTTTGTTCAGGAATGAGGAGGTCAGCATAACTGACCTCCTCTTCTGGTTAAAACAGAGGTGTACAATTGTTGGTCATCCTGAAGCTATTTTTGATGAGGATCAGATTTGGAATAGTGGATGGAGGGTTAAGGTGATATTATGAGCCACGGAAGAGGGTTTCCAGCACCTTCCAAACTCTTCCTTTTTGGGGATAGACGGGGGGGTTTGTTTTACGGGGCAGCCTAAAGCTCTCTATAGGTGTGGCTCAATGGGGCACTTAAGCAGCCTCTGTGACATGCTTAAATGCATTAATTGTAGTGAACTGGGTCATACCTCAGGACAGTGTAGAAAAGATCAACTCTGCAATCTATGTGATGCCAGTGGGCACACATACCACACCTGCCCCAGTGCAGTTCATAACCAGACCAACTAGGCAGACACTGAAGAGCAGAGGCTCTTGATTGCTATTGCCCAGAGAAGAACAACACTATCTGACCCACAGACCTCTAGTACAGCCCTAGGAGACCCACCCCCTGCCCATCAGAGGACATGGAGCAATCAGAAATGCCAGCTATAGCTAGAGAAGCAGGGGTTTAGATACAGCTGATGATCAAAATGCAATTCTTGAACAACACAACATGCCCCGCAACCACCTAAAGAGCAGTGGCAAAGTAAAATGGTCACTAGGAGAAGAACAGCATGGCAGCAGCCCAATCTGAAGTTCCTTAAAACCTCCCCAATTCAAACTGGGAGCAAGTATGGGGTATTAGCGGAAGAAAAAGAGGCATCAGGGGATGAGACTTAGGATTCTTCCATGTGGTCTTCTATACCAGATATGGGGTCTGAAGTATAGGAGCCTGCACTTGTGATGCCAGATCAGGTGGCTGATTCATCCAGCTCTATAGTCACCCCACAAAAAGCTAAGGGGAAGCAAAAACACATCAGGAATACTAGAAATTCCAAAAATAAATCACCATGATTTACATGCCATTGAACAGGATATAGCCTCCCCTTCCACACATCATGATGGAACCCTTCATACCTCTCTATTACAGCAAAGTAAACAGCATTAAGAACATTAGGAAGAAGTTAGCAGTATTCTTTCATCTCCAAACTTACCCTGCTGGTATTTTCTTTCTACAGGATAGTAGACTGCATTCCACTATTGACCTCCGCCAAACAATTAAGCATCGGCATGCTGGACCTTCTTATTGGTCCTTTGGACAGGACACCTGCTCAGGGGCAGCTATACTTTTTCACAATATTGAGGTTCCTCTTCTTAAGTTAGTAGACTGATATCCAGGAAGGGCTTTAATTTTATATATCAAATTACAAAATGTTTTTTTTTTTTGCCTTATTAACATTTATGCAGCTCAAACTAAAGCAGAATGCATTGAACATAGAAACACAGAAACATATAATTTGACGGCAGGTAAGGACCGCTTGGCTCACCTAGTCTGCCCATTTTTCTACCTAACAGATAAGCTGCAGATCCTAGTTAACCAACAGCTTACTTCCTCCTACCCTCCACTAGGACTGCCTTATGTCTGTCCCATGTATTCTTGAATTCCCTCACTGTTCTTGACTCCACAACCTCCTCAGGGAGGCTGTTCCATGCATCCACAACCCTCTCTGTGAAAAAATACTTCCTCACATTACCTCTGAGCAGTCCCCCCTCTATCTTCAAATTGTGTCCCCTTGTTCTTGCACATCTCTTTTTCTGAAAGATGCTACCCTCTTGGACTTTGTTGATTCCCTTGAGGTGCTTGAAAGTTTCTACATGTCCCTCTCCTTCTTTCCTCAGGGTATACATATTAAGCTCCTTTAGTCTTTCTTCTAGATGTCTTCTGGTGCAGACCCTGCACCATTTTGGTTGCCCTCCTCTGGACAGCCTCCACTCTGTCTATGTCTTTATGGAGATGGGGTCTCCAGAACTGCACACAGTACTCCAGATGGGGTCTCACCAACTGTCTGTACAGAGGGATAACAAACTTCTTTGTTTTCTACTATTGATGCCTCTTCCCATGCATCCCAGTATCCCCCAGCCTTCCTTACTGCCTTCTCACATTGCTTGCCCACCTTTAGGTCATCTGATATAATTACCCCAGGTCCCTTCCATTTTACTGTTGTCAGTATCTCACCTCCCATTGTGTACTCTTCCCCTGGGTTTTTGTTTCCCATGTGCATTACCTTGCACTTCTTTGTATTGAATCTGAGCTGCCATACATTTGACCATTCCTCCAACCTTGCCAAGTCCCTTCTCATCCTTTCCACTCCATCTTGTGTATCAACCCTGTTGCAGATCTTTGTGTCGTCTGCAAAGAGACATACTTTTCCTTCCAGTTCCTCTGCAATGTCACTTATAAAGACATTAAAAAGAACCGGTCCCAGTACTGAACCCTGCAGTACCCGCTAGTAACCCTCCTTTCTTCACTGTGTACTCCATTTACTACTACCCTTTGCATCCTGTTGTCCAGCCAATTTTTTATCCAGGCTACCACCTTGGGACCCACTCCAAGGCTGGCTAACTTGTGTATTAATCTTTTGTGTGGGACTGTATCAAATGCCTTGCTAAAATCTAGGTAGACCATGTCCACAGCCCCTCCCTGGTCTACTACTTTGGTCACCCAGTCAAAGAAATCTATTAGATTCGTCTGGCATGACCTTCCCATCATGAATCCATGATGCCTTGGGTTCTGTGCCCCACTGGCCTCTAGGTACTCAACAATTCTTTCCTTCAGAAGTGATTCCATCATTTTCCCTACCACTGAGGTCAAACTAACTGGTCTGTAGTTTCCTGCCTCTGTCCTGCTCCCACTTTTGTGAAGAGGAATCACATCTGCCCTCCTCCAGTCCTCAGGTACCACCCCATCCTCCCATGATTTGTTAAAGAGAGTAGTCAGCGGTGTCACTAGTTCTACCATTAGTTCTTTTAGAATTCTTGGGTGAATCCCATCAGGCCCAATTGCTTTGTCCATCTTCAATTTTATTAGTTCTTTCAGAACCCTTTCTTCTGTAAATGGACTGGTATCAACCCCCGTCTTCAGAGTGTTTCTCTTGTTTGGTTTAGGTACCTCCCCCTCCTCTTCCTTTGTGAATACTGAGCAGAAATATTTGTTCAGTATCCCTGCTTTTCCACTGTCACCCTCTACCCACCTTCCCTCCCCTTTATTAAACCTCAGTATCCCTCCTTTGGTCTTTCTTTGCTCCCTAATGTACCTATAAAAGGTCTTATCCCTCTTCTTAACAGACTTGGCTATCCTTTACTCGGTTTGGGCCTTTGCTGTTCTGACTGCCTTCCCAGCCTCTTTCTGCTTTAACTGATAAAGTTCTCTGTCCTGCTCCTTCTGTGTTTCTTCATATTTCCTGAATGCTATCCTTTTCTCCTTAACCTTCCCTGCCACCTCTTTTGAGAACCATAGTGGTTTTTTCCTTCATTGTGTTTTATTGATTTGCTTTACACAAAGGCTTATTGCCTCTGTGATGGCTGTTTTGATTACTCCCCATTGTTCCTCCACCCCTCCTTCTTGCCTGTTTGCTAGTGCTTTTCTGAGGCACTCTCATTTTCCCAAGTCAGCCTCCAAAGTCCAATACTCTTGCTTTTGTATGGCTTGATTGTAGGCTGTGTTTATCGTGAACCACACTGTTTGGTGGTCGCTTGTTCCCAGATGGCTACCCACTTCTAAATCTGAGATTCTTTCTTCGTCCCCATTTGAGAGTACCAGGTCTAAGACTGCTCCCTCCCAAGTGGGTTCCAATACTAGCTGTCTGAGGCATGCCCCCTGTAGGGCATCAAGAATGACCCTGCTCTTGGATGTGCCTGCAGAAAAGGTGCTACAGTTAACATCTGGCATATTCAGGTCCCCCATCAACAATATCTCCTTTTTCCTGCCATTCTAAGGAAGCCTTCTATCATTTCCTTGTCCATTCCTTCCCCCTGAGATGGGGGTCTGTATACAACCCCCATGCGGATTGTGGTGCCATTTTCTGTCTCAGGGTGACCCAGAGTGCCTCATCTGCTCCCTGTTTACTCTTTAGTTCTGTTGTTTTGATCCCTTCCTTTACAAAGAGAGCTTACTTCTCTCCCTTACCCTCCCTGTCCCTCCTGTAGATTGTGTCCTGGTCCGTATGTTGACATCCCAGTCATGGATCTCTGTGTACCATGTTTCTGTGACTGCCACAATATCCAGGCAACCCTCTTCCATCAAGGCCACTAGTTCAGGGAGCTTGTTACACAGACTATGGGCATTGGTACTCATCACCCTCCACTTTTTGATGGCCTTACCCTTTTTAGCCCCATTCCTGTCCTTACTGCCTTTGCCTTTTTTTACATTTACCTCTGTCCTGCTCCCTAATAACTTCTCTACCTTGGTGTTTATCTCACTAATTACCATGTTTTGTGGGGGGGGAGGCTGGTATTAACCTGTTCCTTTTCAGTGCCTCCCCCCTTGGCTAGTTTAAATGCTTGCCAATGAAACATTTAAACCTCTCACCTAGAATCCTGGTCCCCCCCCCGGACAGATGCAAACCATCGCACCAGTATAGGTCTGCATCCCTCCAGGTGGCTCCCCAGTCCCCAATGAAGCCAAAACCCTGAGCTCCACACCGGTTTTTCAACCACCCATTGAATTGCCTGGTGAGGGGTGCCCCTAGCATCACCCTTGCCATAGACAGGCAGCACCTCCGGAGGTTACCGAGTGCGCTTCTTGTCTAAGGCCCTCCCCAACTCTGCAAACTCCTCTTGCACTGCTCTGATCCCATTCCTGGCCAGGTCATTTGTCCCTAGGTGGACAATGACATCCAGCTCCCTCCCTCGTGTAGCTCCTCCCATGATCCTGAGGATTCGCTTCCTGTCCCTCCAAGCCGTGGCGCCAGGCAGGCATCTTACCTCCTGCTCCCCTTCCTCCCCCATTTCTACCCCCCTAATGATTGAGTCCCCCACCAGGAGTTGTTTCCTTCTGCTGTGGGGCCCCATGCCACCTTCTTGTGGGTCTCCTTTGTGAAGGTTCCCAGCATCCTCCTTGGTCTCCACTGTAGGTGCCTCCATAGAGGAACCACTATCCACCAGAACAGTGAATGAACTGTGGAGAGGTACAGCTGAAGGGATGCAACTCTGTTCCACCACCCTCTCTCTCCCCCTGAGCCCACCCTGGTCCAGCCTCTCCTCTTTCTTGGCAACCTCTGAGGCAGTGGCATTGGCCCTGGTGGTCCCTGGGTGGGGGAGGAGGTTTCACGAATCCTAGCCAGGTCAGCCTGGAGACGGGCAACCTCCTGTCTCAGACCAGAGAAGTGCCTGCAAATAGGGCAACATCGCAGCCTCCAGAATGTCTCCTGGAACACTGCCGCCCCACAGCCATTGCACTGCACCACTCCTATCATGTCTTATTTTGTGTCCCCTCTCCTGTTTCTCTGTATGCTTACTCTCTCCTCTCCTTACAACTCTCACCCTTCCTGTTCTGGGACAGCAACTTCCTAGCTTCTTCAGTAGCCTCCTTCTTCCTTGCTCAATGTCAGACCACCAGCAGCTAAGTGGGGGAGAGTTAGCTACTTTTTTCCTTTAGAGTTGACAAAACCAATGTTTCTCTATAATCCTTCCCTTCCTACTGCCAAACAGGAAGTTCCTGTTGACAGTCAAATCCAGTGTCTATAAAAGTAGAACTGGCTTAGGGTAGGTGGGATGGAGGGCAATTAGTAAGAAAAAAGGCTAGCAACAGGAAGTTGTAATTTGAGTCACCTGCTTTTATAGTGTCTAAGCCACACCCCCAATAAAGCTCTCTTTCCTCCTACTGGTTTAGCAAAGTCAACTGATACAGTACCCTTCCCAGCACAGAACACACACTGACTTTCTTTCTTTTCTTTCTTTTTTAACCCTAAATAAGACCCCTTCTACTTCTAATAAAGTATCTGTCTACTTAATCTCAACAGACACTGACTCCTGCTGAGATATAAGTGTTAAATTAATAAGAAAATGTAGTTTCTTTTAGTTAGCTACTTTCTGCTCTACAAGCAAGGCTAGAACTTTTCCAACGTATTCAACCATATTTATATTCAACTCAAAATGTTATCCTAGGTGGTGACTTCAATTGTGGATTAACTTTGAAAGATAGGGGTAAAACTGCAAATACAAAAAAGGTGTTTTGTGATGCGACCTTTCTGAAAAACATGATCACTAAAACAGATTTTACAAATGCAAACTTACAGTAGCAGCAGTCTGACAACCACACCTCACCTTTCATAAGGGTCACTTAGCAACTAGAATAGACTATTTTTTTTATCACTCCCACTCTACATACATAAGGCTCAATTACTGGTTGCAGAATTTTCAGATCATGAAATTTTAAATATAGGTAAAATAACTTCCCCTTCCACATGGACCTGGATTATGAAAATTTAACTCATCATTATTGACACAAACAGATTTACAACAAAGCATACAGTATTTTTTAGAAGCATGAAAGTCAGTATTAATACTATATGATGGTGCTATCATGTGGGTGGGAGGATACATTTGTTGATCTTACCTCCCTGCTTAAAACACATAGCAAAACAGTATGTCAGGACAATTATTGTACATATTTACAAAATAGAAAGCAATTGTAGAAATTAATGACACTATCTATAACCGTATCTCAGGACTACACTGCACAGATACAGAATATTCAACAGCAAATGACACAATATCATATACAATAGGTGCAAAGTTAGCAGCAACTGCAAAAATAGGGGACACAAGGGAAAAGGGGAAAGATTTGCCCGTATGAAGGTTGCCTCCTCAGGAATCAACAAAAACATATGGACAGCTTGATTAATTGTGAAGGGGAGATTTGTTCAGACATTAAGGACATCTTACATATTGTGTCTCAACACACCATGAAACTTTTTTCAGCTAATACTGATCAGGTAGCATTAGAAACTATAATTTACTCCCAGAATTTAACCCAGAATGGGAACAAGGCTTACTTAAGGAAATTAATCCAAGAGACGTTGGGGCAGGTATAACATCCCTAGCTACAGAGAAAGCTCCAGGGGAAGATGGCTTAACCTGTGAATTATACAACTTAATAATGTCCTCATATAGCTACAGAACTGGCCATGGTTTTTAATGCCATACTGCAAACCACCTCACCAACATTACAGTTAATGAAGGGAATGTTAATTTATCTGTATAAAAAAGGAAACAAACAAGCTATAAATAACTGGAGGTTGATTAGCCTCCCTAATATTGATTTTAAAATCATAATGAAAATCTTGAACTCCAGGCTATTAGTAGTTGCCAAATCACTGATTTCCACAGCACAAACCTGTGTGATACCAGAAAGGAACATCACAGAACATCTAATTTTACTCAGAGAACTTTCTGAACATGGTAATAGAAGTAATTTGTCAGGATTAATTGTCATTAGATTAAACAGAAGCATTTCACTCTGTGAATTATGAATTCCTGTGGAACATTTTGGTATTATATGGCATACCGCTGCAATTCATGTCTCGGATCAAATGTTTATATAAAAATGCCACAGTTATGCCTATCATAAAAGGATGGAAGGGTCCCATGATTCAGATGCAAAAAGGTGCCAGACAGGGGTGTCCATTGAGACCCCTACTATATGCATTTTGAACAGATCCCCTATTAAGAATACTGCATTCTGCAAATACCTTACACTCTATTTGGACACAAAACATGGATATATACCACAAGGCCATTGCTTAGGCAGATGATCTCTGCATATTAGTAGCAGACCACCAATAAGTAGAAGAAGCTGTAAGACTTTGTCACATATATGGATCTCAGGCTGGATCTTCCCTGAATTTATGTAAGTGCACAGGTTGTCAACCTGGACTGTTAGATGAACCACAATATACAGTTGTAGCAGGAATCCAACTGTCCTCAGAACCACTTCACATTTTAGGCATTACATATGGCTATGCAGATTCAGATAGTTTAAATTGGGAACCCAAGATACAACGAGGAAAGCGATGGTAGCTCACTGGAACAAATGGCAATTAGGAAAACTAAAAAGAATACATCTCATTAAACTTACCTTTTGCTGATATTCTATATATAAGTCATGTTTTTCCTCCCCCAAGTCTTTAGAAGCCACCATATTTAGTATCTTTTTTCAGGCAATCTGGGGAAGCAGGTTTAATCCAATAAAAATAAATGCTACCTACCTTCCAATACACCAGGGAGACTTAGGGATGGTAAATCCCATTGTGTTTTTTATAGTATTTTTTTCATACTAACTTTAAACCCATCTTAATCTATGCTGGTCAAAGCTGGACATCACTTTTATTTTTGTCACGTGAACTATGGTTTAGACAGTGGACAATAGATAACCTGGTTCCCTTGAAACATTCAGTAAATGCTCCAAGTTACATTAGAGAATTTTTTTTTTAAATAAAAACCTGGCATATCTCAGGGCAAATACTGATCATGAAATCTAGAAAATATATGTACAACTGTATTATTACACAGCATTATCAAGAATTGGACACATTTCAAACCTGCCCTGCACAGTACAAGGCATCATGGAAACAACTTTTAAAGGAATCCAGAATTCTTAAAAAAAAACTGTGGGATCTGCACTGGTTGAGCTGTCATGACAAAATAAATATCAAAGCAAATCATAAGCATAAACAATATGACAAAAGAATGTGTAGTAGACCACTGTGTATCCAGCAACTAGCACCAACCAAACATTTATTTTATTTTTCTCCTGTTCATATATTAAAGATTTCTGGAAATTATTGGCTAATACATGGAAGGAACCTTGGTTCCAGACTATGACAAATAAAGCTCTGATGTGTGGGTATTATACAGGATTTGGGAATAAATGGAATGCACATACTGTGCATATAATATTGTTAGTCATACAATTATACATTTGGAATGCTAGAAGTCTGTTCACATTACAGCAAAAAGTAATAACACATACAGAATTAGTACAGAAAATTAATCATGAGATTCAAGTTACATATTATGTTGAAACAAAGATAATGAATCAGAATCAGTGAAAGGCACTTTGGTGAAATTGCCCTGGTAACAGATAATGATATGTCTATAACTTAATTTTTTCCCCTTCCTATAGTGAAGAAATAGTGAAAAGGATATGTGGTCAAAGAAGGATTCATTCATAACTGAATCTCTTTTATTCATAACAGTGTTAAGTGAATGTTTAAAAAATGAGTGTGGGGGAATGGTATAAGTGATACCTTTGATAATTTGTTATTTTTCTTTCCTTTTGTTTTGCTTTTGTTCAAAAATTCACTGTAACATTGGAAATTGTTTAAATTCATGATGTATGTATTGTTTGATTTTTCAAATAAAAACACCCCCACTCTTTTCAAGAAGCACCATGGGATCTTTAATATCCACCTGAACTACCACCAGAACAGGCAGATAAAGCTTATGTAGCTCCAGCATTTACAGCTAAAAATCAAACCAGAATATAAGAATACTTGCTAGCATGGGTGTGGGAAAGTGGCTAATATTTTACACATTTTTGGGGAGAATTACTTCAGATTAAGGCTTAGTGGGTTACTATTACAGAATTAATTTCAAAGTTGTAGGAAAATAATATTCCCTGCAGTACTTTGACTTTTTTGTTTAATTTATTCGATACAATCAAATTATCATGAAATAATTGCACATTTTTATGTCTAGGCTCAACGGCAATGAAGAGGGTTATTCTTAAATACTGCAACAGCCAAAGCCTTCCTCAAAGTATAGAACATGAATGGTTGCATACGTTAAAAGAAACATTGATGTCTGAAAAGCTAGGATACATTACTGAAGATGCTGATGATCCTACTGGAAACTCTTGGAGGGAGTTGATGATTTTCCACCTCTTGTGCAAATTTAAAAAAATAATATATAAGGTTTAGCCCTTCCTGAGAAACCACATGGAAGCGAGAGAAGTAAGGGGGGGGGGAGGAGATGATCATTTTGGAGGGATTTGGGGTAATGTATTATATCTAACTTTGGTTTTTATTAACATGTTAAAAAGAATCTTATATGAAATAATTTATGTAATAGTCTATATGTACCAAATACAAAATAAAAATATACATAAAAAAACTGCAGTGAGTAATTTTTATGTTTACCCTTGTGCTTGCACAAAGCAAACATATTGGTGATAGCGGAATGAGAGGTGTGTCACTGTCGGTCTAATGCAGGGCAGTCTGCAAGGGGCTCAACAGTGTCAGATCAATCATGAGCCAGGCTGATCATGACACTCTTCTGGTCTTGCTGGGCATAAACTTTGTGTAGTTCAAAGAAATGAGCCACCTGAATCATAGGGTGGCTCACTCCTATGATCTGTATAATGTCACCCAGCAATCAGAGCTGATCAGCATCATGATCAGCCTACTGATGTTTCCCTCAATGAAAAAACAATCCCTCCCATCATCTACCAATTATCCCTCCCTCCCACTTCCCATTGCTTCCCCCTTCCTTCTTAATTTTCTGACAGAGGAGTGCCCCATCCCTGATGGCAGGTACTACCTCCCACCCCACCTGTTTTCACTGTGCAACACTGGGGAGCCAACCCCAGTGTCACCAAACATAACACTAACATGGGTGCCCAACCCAGTGTTGGTACCTGAAAATAAAGAAAATCATCCCTCACAGTTTTTTTGTAATTATTTTTACTTTCTGCAGTCCCAGCCTCTGCCAGCTATCCCTCCCTCTCCTCATTGTTTCCCATGCCACTAGAGGTTAAACAGACACTGCGGTGGCCAGTCCCCAGTGTCAGTATGAAAAATAAAGAAAACTGTCCCTTGTAGTCTTTTTCTATGCACCCTGTAAAAAAGAAAACTGTCCATTGATTTCTGTTGCCACTGCCCGCCTGCCTCCTGCCCACCTCTGCTGTTAACCTTCAACTCAGCACCCACCACCCCACCCCTTACTTATCTACTGGGGTTCTAACACTGTAATCCTCTCTGGATCAGAGACATGTCTTCACTCTTCAATGCCAAACCAGGAACTGAGGAAATCAGATATGTAGTTCAATGTATTTCAATAGGTTCTGAACTTTTCCTCATAACTTGGTCATTTTTGAATATTTTCCCCCAAATTTTCAACATGGCCTTTTTGTGTCCTCACCTCAAGAACAAAAGGCAGTGAAATAATGTAAATCCATCTGAAAAGGTGATTTTGCAGTTGCTGTGCAAAATCACCTTTTGGGCAGGATTTGAAAATTTTCTCAACCCTTGTTCACAAGGTGGGGTCATAAGAAGGCTATGCTGAAAATTTTGGATAAAAATATTAAAAAAAAAAACAAAGTTGTGAGCATATATTGACATTTTTTAAAACACATTCATAACTTTTGTAATTTTCAATATTTTGACCCCAGATTTTCAACATAGCCATTTCTGACACCACCTCATCAATGTGACACCTATAATTTTTCAAATCCTAACAAAATGTGTTTTTACACTTGTGGTGCAAAATCACCATTAGGGCATGATTTGAAAATTCTCTCTGCCTTTGTTCATTAGGTGAGATCATAGGAAAACTATGTTGAAACTTTGAGGTAAAAATACTAAACAAATACCTTATTAGCGTACATTGAAATTTTTCAGTGCACACTTGTAACTTTGGTAATTTTCAATATTTTTACCCCGAATTTTCAACATGGCCATTTTTCACACCACCTCATGAATGTGACAGCTGTCATTTTTCAAATCCTGGAAAAAATGTGTTTTCACACTTGTGGTCCAAAATTACATTTTGGCCACTATTTTATAAATGACACCTGTCATGTTCAGAAGGAGTGGTCATAAAAAAGTTGTGTTAAAAATGTGGGATCGAAATGTGAGAAAAACAACTAAGATATGAAGAAACATTGGATTGTTCCAACATTTACTCATAACTTTATTTTTGCAGATTTTAGCCCCTAATGTTCAACATATCCCTTGTGTTATAAATACCTCAGCCCTGTACTTACTGACCTATCATCTGCTGACTGGACCCTAATCACAGCTGCTTACTCCATCACCCTAGCTTGGGAGTTCTTCAGCACCAAATTCCTCGCTATCTGGAATAAATGTGCCTCCCCCAGGCGGGTCCTAGTATGGGGAAATCACCTCCCCTGGATCACTCCCGAAATACTAGCTTGTAGTGGGCCACGTGGTTTAGTCTGGAAGTTTCATAAATCCTCTGGCTCCCTAAATGATTTCCAGCATTATCGCACTCTCCACAACTCATGAACCCATGCCATAAGGTTTGCATGAGCAAATATTTCCAATCCACCTTCCAAACCAATCTAAACTACCCGTCCAATTTCTGGAAAGTGGTTCAAGCCCTTTTCTCCCCCCCTACCCAAACCCCTGTCCCTGTTCCCCATGACACTGACACCATAATATCCACCCCCCCTTGTGGTAGCCACCACATTTTACTCCTACTTAACCTCATGTACTGCCAATCTCCTCAGATCTCTCCCCTCCCACCCCCTCATCACTCACCCCTATGCCCTGCTCCCCACTCACCCCTCTTTTCTCCTTCTCCACTATATCCCTCTCCACCACCCTCAAGGCTCCTTGCCTTGAACCACACTTCTGGACACTCTCCTGATGGTCTTGACCCAAAGCTCCTCTTTCTATCAGCCTATGCTATTGCCAACCCTCTTACCTCACTCCTGAACCTCTCCTTCTGCATATCTACTCTCTCTGCAGCCTGAAGACATGCATTAATCCTCTCCCTGCCTAAAAGGGGTGACCCCTCCTCTCCTGGCAACTATTGGATAATTTCCCTCCTCCCAATACTGTCTAAGCTCCAAGAACACCTTGTCTTATCTCAACTCTTCTACAGCCTAGACTCTGTGTCCTTCTTCACCCCTTTCCAATCCGGTTTCAGGAAGAATCACTCCATCACTACCTCCCTTCTTAGGCTCACTGATTCCATACTTACCAGTATGGACAGTGGCCTCATCACCTCCACCATATTTGTCAACCTTGCTAAGGCATTTGACATGGTCTCTTAACCTATCCTTCTAACCAAACTCTCTTCAGCTGAGCTTGCTTCCTCCTCCGTAGACTGGTTCAGATCCTACCTGGTTGGCAGAACCCAATCAGTTAGGATTGCTGTCTCTGTATGCCCTTTCCTCCCTATCCAGACAGGAGTCCTCTGGGGCTCTATTCTTGGCATCCTACTCTTTTGCATTTGTCTAAATGACCTTCCTTCAGTCTGCTCCTCTACTAGCATCCACATGTATGTAGACAACACTGTTTTGTACACATCTGGCCCATCCCCCTCTAGTGTTACTACCAGTCTACAGCTGGACTTCAGTAGGGTCCAGCACTGGCTAGTTTCTCATCAGTTATTCCTCAATGCAAAAAAGACTACCTCAATAACGTTTGGCACTAGTCAGAGATTGTCTTGTTTCCCATCCATGCCTCTTTCCACATCCTCAATGGGACAAACTGGAGGATACTTCTTCAGTAAAGTATTTCAGTGTCTGGATTGGCTGGTGCCTTGACTTTTCTGTACACATGGATGTGATTGCCAAAAGAATTCACCCCAATCTTGATGCTCTCTACCGTAACCACAGCTGCATTCATCTGCCTGCCTGCTGCACAATAGTACAGAAAATGATCCTCCTAGTTTTTGATTACAATGACATAGTCTTCAGTACTGCTCCCAAAATCTTCTTAGTCAGACTGGACACCCTTTACAATTTCTTCTGCCATTTTCTTGATGCTTCCCCTCTCTCCCATCACTGTGACCTCTATAACTCCCTCTCCTTCCACTCTCTTGAGTGTAGTTCTTTCAAATCAAAATATTGATTTGGTTCCCTATTTTCTTATCTCTCCTCCTCCTTATCCCCCAACTCCCTCCCTCCATAGTTACAACCCTAACTCTCTCACTATTCCCTGTAGATCCACTTCCAAAGGCCAATCTGCATACTCCTACCACCTACCCAAACTGTGGAAGTCCCTTTCTCAGACCTTCTGACATGCCCCTTCCCCTCTCTGTTCTTTTCTCTCTCTCCTATGCAAACTCCCTCCTCCTTTCTGCTCCTGCTCCATTTTTGTTGGCTAACCTCCATAAA
This sequence comes from Neoceratodus forsteri, assembly GCA_016271365.2. Taxonomy (NCBI): domain Eukaryota; kingdom Metazoa; phylum Chordata; order Ceratodontiformes; family Ceratodontidae; genus Neoceratodus; species Neoceratodus forsteri. Next base: position 736,783,782 of record CM057456.1, read on the forward strand.
TCCCATTATTTACCCTTCCTCTAAGTGCACCAATTAACTTCCACCCTCTCCAAGGGCTGTCAAATGGTTTTGTTGCATTTCCTGCAATTTAATCTCTTCTGTGCAATATGCTAGAAACAATATTTATGTCTCTGTACTTCACTCAGCAATCACTGTACTGTTTGTTCTAATTTTATTAACTGCTGTATCGGTGTTATGTAATGACTGATTCATGTTGTATATATATTTATAACTGTATTCCCTCAACCCCTTCCCCCAGGATGCACCTGAAAATAAGCCTTGGCTCAGTGTGCCTTCCTGGTGAAACTTTTTAATAAATAAAAATAATAAATAAATCCCTCCTCCTTTACGTGACAGGTGTCATTTTTCAGATTCCCTCCAAAACTTGTTTTTGCAGTCATACCGTGACATCACTTTTCAGATGGGATTTAAAAACTTCCTCCTGTCTTGATCATAGTGTCAGGTCATAAAAAGACTGTTGGAGATTTAGAGTCAAAATGTGGGAGCTCACTGAAAATTAAATATTGCCTCTCTGCTGGCCTATCCTAGGTAAATGCAATCTAAAAATGTGTAAAAGCGGAACACCACTGAAAATGAGATATTGTATTGAATCTAGTTTGTGCTGGGTAAATATAATGCAACAATTAGTACAAACAAGACCCAGTACAACAGCAATGCAAGAGGTGAATATTTGGCATTGACAAATGCTTGTTTCTTCTGTAACTACTGTCAATAGCAATTCCTCCTTGTTGACATTTGAAGGGGCAGAGTGAGATGGCATCTATAAGATAGGAGATGGTATCTGCTGTTTCAGATGCCAACAGAGATACTGCAGCCTTGCCTTTGATTAAAATGTGTTTGATACAATTGAGTCCTTTTAAAAGAAATTACCCCACTCTATAAAATGTAGTTCCATGGTACTTGTATGTGGCTGTTGTTAACTGTAGTTCAGGAGGGGGCTGTAAGAACAAATAGAACTAATAAACACTTACCATTTTAAAGTCTGTTTTTTCTCAGGACATGACAGCAAATGGAAAAATGGTCCACAAGATTACAGCATTCTTCCCCAAAACCAGGGCAAGGAAGAAAACTGTGAAAGGCTCAGAATCCAAATTTGATGAAATGTTGCTTTTGAATTCCACTACAGTGGAATAGAAGCCCAATTCCATACTCTCTCACCCTTTACTGCTCTACACAATACTGACAGTGACTTAGACACTGCAATATCATCAGCTGAGCTGGAAAACCAAGGGTAAGTACAGAAGTGCTTCATTGTGCCTCAGTACTGCAGCTTTTGAAGTAAGTGACAAGATCAGACAGGGTGTGGGGTATTGGGGGATACCCACAAACCTAGGGTGTAGTGAGGCTTGACACTGGAGGTATACAGCCTTACATCCCCTGGAAGTGCAGGCATTCCCCAAACCCCACACCCTGTATCATCTTATTGAACTTAGAAAATGGGTTTTTGCACTTGCAGCATTTAAAAAAATAGTATTTTAAAACATTTAAAGAAAACATTTGACAGTATATATAAAATAATCATCATGCAAGAACTATGTCAGCTGTTTTCATTAGAGGTCTGTGTTTGCTGATAAACATATGGCTTTGGAATGCTGTCAGCCAATCAGGTTTTAGGATTTTCCTAACCCATTTTCTAACTTAAAACAAAACCCCAGTGCAAAAACTTAATTTTTGGAATGTGCAGCAGAATTTGATAATGATGAGTTAAAGTTAAAAGAATATACTCTCACTGAAATCAGTGCTCAGTCTCTTACATGCAGGCCCTGAACTTTTTAAAAGTACAGGGGGACAAGTGCTCATCATACCTTTTGTGGATTCTGATGAAGACACATTTTCTGCTGAGCTGCAGACAGGGCAAGACCACACACAGAGTCAAATGCCAGGAGGGTGTTTGGTACAAGATAATTTCACTCAGATTCCTGACTCTCTATTAAATAGACAAATGTTTGAAATGCCTATTCCACTGGCAGTATAAAATACCTTGAACTCTCAGAATGGGGTTAATTAGCTACAAAGGAAGACAATGCCATTAATCACAACTTTCTGTAAACAAGATCAACCGAGGAGGCTGTGATGAACTTATCCACTAAAGTACTTTATTAAACTTTTCTACTGATGCTAATGCAATGATTTCAACAATTCTAAATAAAATCAGAGGGATTCAGGGACCCAGTAAAAATGGATGTGCTCCAGGCTAAACTAGCCAGCACTCTGAGGTTGTACAAAGAAATCTAACTGTAATGGGATTTGAAAAAGGATCCTGGTATTGAAGACTATTTCCCTCAGAATGATGCTAAGGTAGGAACAAACCAAAAGAAATAAATGCTCAAAAACAGAACTGAGGATATGGAATGGAGGTTCTTCGTTGGAAGGAACAGATATAATACCATTTTTTGTAAAGTGGTGTACTAATTGTGAGAAGAAAAATATCTGGATTGCATAATAGATAGAGCTTACAGATCACTGAATCTTGCTGTAGCTCAGCATAAATAATTTAGGGTGATCTTTATGAAATGCCTGCACCTTCAGAGCAAGGAGCTAAATTACAAAAAAATCAAGAAAACCTGACCTTCATTTTCAAGAAAACAAATTCTCAAATTTCTGGTTTTGGCCTAGATATACAGACAGCTGTAAATTAATTGAAATCGATATTGTGGCAAAACAGGACAGCATTTGAACACTTACTTCTGAGTACTCTAACATCAGTTATGGGGCAACAGAACTCTTTTGACTCTGTTTCAAAGCTCAGAATTTTATGAAAGAGGTTATTGTCTTGAAGATACCAGAAATCACATCTGCAATCCCTACTACCTACAACTTAGACTTGGTTTGAAAGCCACCAATACCCAAAAAATCTGAAGAACTCATTCATTAAGGATATTTTAAATGTAAACCTAGAAACCCAATGATCTTCAAAAACTCAGTTTTCAAGCTATGCATGGCATCATCAAGCAAGCATAAAATTAGATGACAGTTCTTGAAATACACCAGGAAAAAACAACCAGATAAACTCTAAAGCTTATCAACCAAATGACAAAGCCATTACCTAACAATTTTTGTTTTCATGTAAACAAGTAAATCTCTGAATGTATGAGTAGAAAACTGACGTTTTAAAATGTGGGTAGTTACTTTTAGGTTTTTATTGCAATATGTCCACTTTCCACTGTGATATACAACCTGTTTCTCTTCCTTTGATTCTCAGTAGGTTAGATAATTGAAAAACAAGGAGTCAAATCATTTTAAATATAATATGATAACTGCTGAAGTAACACAGTGGCCTAATACTGAACTACAATCCCCAGCTCCTCTGACTACTGCTATAGAAGCATTCCTAGAATGGTTACACAATTACTCACTAAGACTAATTACACCCAGATATCCATGGTGTAATTTCCCATTATTACAAACCACTAACCATGGGAACCATGAGGCAGCTCAAAGCTGTCAACCAACAATGCAAACTGCAGGGCGAGCTGCACTGGTGTTGTCTGTGCCATTGGTGCAGTCACAAAACGTGGGGGACCTGATTCTCAGAGCCGCAAGAGTGACACAAGGCGCCTGTGCCAAACATACTGGGATCTGGTTGGGGGCACTGCTTGCCTGTGTCACAAGATGCCTGCGGCAAACCCCTCTGTACACCATGCATTTGCCGCATAGGATGGGTTGCCATGGACATAAGTGCTGGGACCCCTCCTGTACCCAAATCCAGTGCAGCATCCCCAGTGTACCATGTTTCTGTGCAAGCTGCTGTTTGCCGCAGCTTGTACTGTTCTAAGCCCGCTTTGTGAATTGGGTCCTGGGTATCTAACAAAAGGTACCATTGTCTGTTAAACCATGTCTGAGTGAAAGTGGAATAAAAAAAATAACTGTTTTACCTCTGAAGAACCATGACCAAACTGTGTTACCCTCTGATTCCCTTAGAAAACAAAGCATCTGTATCATAAAACAATGTTTAGTGTAGATATAACTCTGCCTGAACAGTATTTTTTTTTAAGTCAGTAATTATAATAAATTAATAGTAGGGGTGAAAATGTTTTTTCTCTGAAGAGCTGTTCCATTCTGTTGGGGTGCTGACTTTGCTGTTTTGCCCCTGGCTGCCTCCCCACTGGCCACCACCTCCCCAGAACTCAACAAAAAGCACAAAGGTAGTCATAATAATAGAAAGTAAATTAGGAAAACAACTGACAAAATAAAGCCATCCAGTCTTATGTAGGTCAAAGCTAATCCACAGCACTACACTCTGGCACTTTGCATCATTAGCGTGATGTGTCATCGGGGTGTGGCTATGGTGTAGAACCCAGTAATTTATTCACAAAATTTAAAGGCATATATTGTACATACAAGGTGAAAGCAACTAACCATAGCTTATCAGTCAGACGCACAAGTAATAATATGCTTAAATATTAATTGGTAGTGCTCCCTCTATCCCAAAGTGGAAATAAAAATAAACAGAGCATACGAAATATGGAAAAAAATTGGATAAAGAACCAATACTGGCAAACAAGAAGAAAAACACAATGTTAAGTCAGGTGCTTGAATGTGCTGAATACAATTAATTTCTTATGAAGTAAAAAAGCAAGTGCATGTGAAATAACCAACCACTTCAACATACAATTTGGGGGCCTCTACACACACAGCACTGTCCAACACTCCTCCCACCCTTCACTGACGTCTTCAATCTGCTCCAATCTGGCTCACACCCAAAATTTTATTTTAGGATCCAGTCCAAAAATGAAGTTCTTAGCTACATTAAAAAATACAACCCTAAACCCTTACCCCACAGGTTCAACCGGCCTAGGCTACCATTTCATAAAACTTGGGAGGGAGGTCCTTGCTGCACAAATCACGAATCTCTTTAATTTCTCTCTCAGATTTGGAGTCTTTCTGGACATCTGGAAGCTGGCAGTTGTTAGGTCCATTCACAAATTTGGCCTCAAAACCCTGTCATCAAACTACAGACCCATTTTGCTCCTTCATCATCTCTCCAAACTGTTAGAGTGCATAGTCTTTGACCAGTCACTTGAATACATAATGGGAAATGACCTTATCACTCCCACACAACAGGGTTTTCAAAAGTTGCACAACACAGAGACAGCCCTAGTAAGACTCATGAATTCTGTATTCAATGTGATGGACACAGAAAACTACCTTGGCTGCATTTTTGTTGACCTTACTAAGGCATTTGACCTAGTTGACCATTGGCTTCCACTAGATACACTGGTACAACTGAGTTTTTCCTCTGATGCCATAGCCCAGTTCAAGAGCTATCCGGGCAACAGAGTACAGAGGATGAGCATTAATAATGCCATCTCTGACCCTGTTGTGGTTACTTGTGGTGTGCCCCAGGGTTCAATCCTTTGGCCTCTCCTATTTTCACTCTTTATAAATTCAGTACCAGCTGCCTGCCCTCACACTGGCATGGTCTTCTGTGCTGATGATGCTGTCATTTTCTGGGAGGGCAAGAACATTAACAGTATAAACAAAATCCTGCAATCTGACCTATCATCTATGGAGAGCTGATTTAACTAACACAAACTGGTCCTTCAACAACACAAAAACTAAGGCAATGCTTTCTCTCTGGACCTCATAAACCACACCTCAACACTTCAATTCTGATGGATTCCTCAGGCAAACAAGTAGAAATAGTCAAGGAGTTCTGCTGTCTAGGTATCATTCTTGACAACTCACTTTCCTTTGAACCCCATTTCATTCACAAATGTCATGAAAAAACTCCATCAATGATTGGGTATGTTATACAGAATTTAAAAATGCCATACAGCTGACTCTTGGAAAATTCTATATGATGGTCTGCTATTGCCACTGATTGGGTATGATCTGTTAATTTATTCCTCTGCTAAGGAGTCAGTCCTGTACAGGGTTAGGGTACTTTATAACTTGATGTGTAGATTCCAAACAAACCCCTTATCCTGTATTCACCACTGTCACCTTCTGTCTTCTGCATCTCATCTCTTTCTCTCTTGACCTTTGAATACAGTTCTCTGCACTGGTCTTTCTTTAGAAGGTAGCACTCGGTCATGCCCCCAAAGCATCAAGGAAATTTTCCTGGAAAAAGTAAAAAACAGGATTACAAGATCAACTGAGGGCCATTCATTCTGTACCTCATGAATGAACAGCAACCTTGGTCGGAGATCTGTTGCCTACAGGACCACATACTGATACAACAAGCTGTATACTTCCCTAACTGCAATGACTTCCATCTCCAGTTTAAAAAAAAACTTGTGCTCAGTACCTCTCATCCCAGCCTGCTTGTAACTGTTGCTGACACGTATTGTAATTGTCTTGTACTAAATGTACCTGTTTCATATATATATATATATATATATATATATATATATATATATATATATATATATATATATATATATAATGTTTCTGTTACTATGTTCATTTGTACCTTAGTGACTGTTCATTCACTGGGCACTTATGAAAAAGGGTCTTTGCCCATTAAGATTTTCCCAGTATAATAAACAAAAGTGAAAATTGAAATAAAATAATAGCTACCTGAACAATAAAAATAATGTGACAAAAAGAGGAATGAGCAAGGAATTAGGAAAGGGGAAATAGAAAAAAGGGGAGGAAAGAGTATAATAGGAAGTTAATGTAAACAAATGTTCCTCCACACCTAAAGTAGGTAAAGTGCTACACTGGGAGGACAGGGGAAGGAGGGGAAAAGGAACAGTGGGATAAAAAAGATGAAATTTAAAAATGTGAAAGAAAAATAAAATACTTGTTGATTACAAATTTTCTCCACACCTAAAATAGGTAGTATGCTAACAAAGGAGGGGGGCAAATGGCAGGAAGAGGGAAGGGAGAGGAAAAAACAAAAATGAGAAAGAAACATACAGCCAAAAAAGATATAAGCATTGCATAACACTGTAACTTTCTGATACATCAAAGTCAGTATAATGTATCAATGGCAATTAGTAACAGAGCTGACCTTCCAGGGGACATCTAAGAAAAAGTTATAAGAATGTTGAAATAACAATGCTGTCATTAAGACCATTAGCAGAAATCACTCTTGGTGTGTAAATCCATTTGGATTCACACTGCAAGGACATAGAACTTTACTGCCCCCATGTAGGTTAAGCAAAACATGTTCAAACCCAATAAACTGAAAAACAGAATGATTCTGGTTATGGTAAGTACAAAATGTACAGTATGCCTACTGGAGTGTTCAGTTCTGGTTTGGAAATGGAGCGTATATGTTTCTGCATCCTTTCCTGAAAGGCTTGAGCAGTGCATCCAGCATAGATCACAGAGCACTTGCACTTTAGAGCATAAGAAAAAAATGTAGCTAAACAATTAATAAATTGTTTGATAGAAACAGTTTTGTTCAAAAGTGGGTGATGACAAGTTTTATCCTGGATGCAGTAGTGACGTAGTGACATATGTTACATCTCCCACAGCGATAGCAACCAATAGGTTTAGGTGGCATCCATTCAGAACATAGGTCCACTTGTGGTTTAGTGTACATGCTGTTAGTAAGTAAATCACTTCAGTCTTTCCCCTTCTATAAATGATTCTGGGAAGTTCCCTTACAACTTTACAGAGATCTTGGACACCATGTAAAATATGCCAAAGCTGATTAACAATTATTGTAACTTTGGGAGCTAAATTATTATATTCAGTTACAAAGGTAACTGGTTGGTTGCCAAGGCCAGCCTTTGGCTTATGGCTTAACAAACCTGGGGCCAGATATTCAAAGCTTTGCCCAGGAATGAGTAGCACTGCCTGACATGCAAACATAGCCCGGAGCAAAATGCAAGCTATATTCAAAAGGAATTGCACTATGCAAAGTCAGCTAAATATAGAAAGCAAAGGAAGCAGGGCAAACAGGGCCAGGAGTGCAGTGCAAAGAATAGCCCAGGCAAAAGGCAGCACTGAATATAGCAAAAATGACTGCACTGAATATAGCACCCAAAGGCAGGCCATGCAAACACACACTGGAACACAGTGTATAGCAGAGACAGCCGGACCCTGGGACATGCAAGGAAACACAGATGCGAATGAGGACCCAGGTGCAGAGCACAATGCACAACCCGGACAAAGACACGCACAGGAATGACATGCAGCAACCTGGACCCATGTGGTGAATCAAGGAACAGCACAACCCAAGTGAAACCCAGCAAACAAGAATGACACAGGACACAGCAGGATGTGTAAATGATGCTAATGTAACAAAACACATATGAAAGCAAAATGGCGAATGCAACACAACAGTGAGTAAACAACTGCAAACAGAAATGCAATACAGCTCCAAACAACACCCACCAGACCACACCACCCACGTGACACAACAAAATGTAAACCCACAGGTACAAGCCAACTCCCCCCCCCACCCCCTGCCGGCACACAACCCAAGCAACAGCAACACAGGAAAGTGAACAGTAACAGGGAATAAACTAGGGAACACAAAGGGAAATTACAAGATAAGTCAACTATGTGCAGTGCTAAAAGGAAAAGGGGGAGGCTGAAAGGGTGAGGGGTACACACAGGGATACAGGAACAGGGGCCAGGGAACACAGTCAATGGCAAGTGGTGGTGGAAGGATACAGATGATGGGTACAAGGGCTACATCAGCTGCCCGTAGGTTCCAGGAACCGGGCTTTGAGGACAGCCACACCCTCCACGTTTCTGCAATTATTACGGCTTGCTGCTCAATGACAGTCCTTTGTTGATGGACAAGGTGGTGCAGCAGGTCCTTCTCCCCTTCACTCTCCTCTGGCCGGGTTGCCCACAGTGATGACCGAAGTGGACCTACAAGAGGAAGGGGAAGACTGTGAGGATTGGACACCAGCCAGGAGCCAGACAGTGGCCACAGGTGGCCATACATACATGGACAGCATGTCCCGACTGACAATCTCGAGTGGAGGTGAGGGCCACACCGGTAGGCCCACCTGGAAGGGTCCCACACAGCAGGACTGTGTGACACAGGCAGCAACCCAAACCCCCAACAGATAGGATGACAATGAGTACAACAGCACCAGGGCACAGGTGACACCACCCACCCCAGCACAGCACACAGCAAGACTGGACATACACACAGCCATACCCCGAAAGAGCTGTGTGCAAGGGCCACTCCACAAAATGCACAAGGGCACCCACAAGTCGGGACATGCTGCCCAATGACAGATGTCAGTGTACTGTAATGCATAGTACAGCAACAACAGCAAAAGGGTGAGCCAGAGCAGCACCATATCATGATAGTGGCCTGCCAATGACCGACACAGGCCAGGAACAAACAGGCCAACAGGGTGCATACGTCAGCAAGTATGGTCAAACGCATGTCACAGAGCAAGACCCCTGACAGCATACTGCACAATTGTACCACAGTACAAGGAACAGTCCCCAAGCAATGGTACAGAAACACCCTGCACCACCCTGTGAGGACATGTGCCAAAGCCAAGGATATGGTGGAAAGCAACATACCACAGCAAATGATGCACACAACATACAACAGAATGTGAAATGAATGACAGACCCTTGCAACAGACCTGCTACAAAGCACCAGCACAATGATCAAACTACAAGGCAAAAATATGGGACTTCAGAGGAGCTGACTTTGATAAGATGGCCAACAGAGTTAAGCTAGCCCTGGCAAAAAGAAACACAGGTGAGGGGGTACAGGCAAAGTGGGCAAGGATTAAGGATGCAATACTTGAAGCAACATCCCATTGTGTTAGACAGAAAAGAAAGTGAAAAAGAAGAAGGAAACCACTTTGGTTCTCAAATACAGTAGCAGAAAAGGTCAGAGCCAAAAGGCTGGCCTTCAGGAAATATAAGGGAACACAGCGGATGAAGATAGGGAGGCATACCAAACTGCCCTAAGGGAAGCAGGGAAGGCAGTAAGGCAGGCAAAGTCCCAAACTGAGGAAAAAACTAGCACTAACAGTAAAAGAAGGTGACAAGACTTCTATAGATATATTAGTGAAAGGAGAAGTCCAGAGGGGTATTGCTAAACTTAATGGAGAAAAGGGAGCATGTGAGGAGGAGGACCCTGTAAAGGCATCTATCCTAAATAGATACTTTTGCTCAGTATTTACTGAAGAGAAGGTAGGGCAGGCCCACAGCTCAGCATCATGGACACAGGGGGAGGGAGGTGAGCACTACTCCTTCACCAAAAGAAAGGGTCCTACAAGAGCTTGCTAAGCTCAGGGTGGATAAGGCAATGGACCTGATGGCATACATCCCAGGGTACTTAGGAGCTAAAGGTGGAACTAGCAGAGCCATTAGCAGAACTGTTTAGTGAGTCTCTGAGCACAGGAGAGGCCCCAGAAGACTGGAGAAGGGTTTATGTGATCCCGCTCACAAGAGTGGTAGCAGGGAGGAGGCGGGAACTACAGACCAGTCAGTCTTACCTCAGTAGTGGGCAAGATTATGGAAGCACTCTTAAGGAAAGGATAGTGCAACACCTGGAATCCATAGGGGCACAGGATCCAAGACAGCATGGGTTTACAAAGGAAGGTCCTGTCAAACTAATCTCATAGATTTCTTTGACTGGGTAACCAGAGTGGTGGACCAAGGGGAGCAGTTGATGTCGCCTACCTTGACTTCAGCAAAGCTTTTGACACTGTTCCACATAGAAGATTGATAAATAAGCTGGGTAGGCTCGGGTGGGTCAGAAGTTGGTCAACTGGGTGGCAAACTGGTTGACGGGCAGAAAACAGAGAGTGGTGGTAAATGGTATACAGTCAGAAGAGATGCAAGTCACAAGTGGGTACCTCAGGGATCAGTCCTGGGGCCAGTCCTCTTCAACATCTTCATTAGTGACCTTGCAGATGGACTAGAGGGTAAGGCTTGTCTGTTTGCAGATGACACCAAGATCTGCAACAGAGTAGATGATCCAGATGGGGTGGGCAGAATGAGAAGAGATCTGGATAAACTAGCAAAATGGTCAGAAGAGTGGCAACTGGGATTTAATGCAAAGAAGTGCAAGATCATGCACATAGGGAAGAGAAACCCTGAAGCCACCTATAGGCTGGGAGGGGAGTTGCTAGCAGTCACAAAGGAAGAAAGAGACTTGGGCATCATCATCACTGATGACCTGAAATCATCCAAGCAGACCTCTAAAGCAGTAGGTAAGGCTAGGGGGATGTTAGGGTGAATTAGTAGGGGTATCACAAGTCGTAAGAGGGGATAATAATCCCTCTTTACAAGACACTGGTTAGGCCCCATCTGGAGTACTGCGTGCAGTATTGGAGGCCACACCTTCACAAGGACATTAACCAAATTGAGGCAGTCCAGAGAAGGGCAACCAAAATGGTGCAGGGACTGCATCAGAAGACATATGAGGACAGATTAACGGAGCTCAATATGTATACCCTTGAGCAAAGGAGGGAGAGAGGTGATATGATCGAGGCATTCAAACACCTTAAGGGCATAAACAAGGTGAAAGAGTCTAACATGTTTAAATATAAGAAAATAGCAGGACAAGAGGACACAGCATGAGATTAGAGGGGGCCGATTAAGGGGAATGGAGGAAATTCTTTTTCACAGAAAGGTGGTGGATGCATGGAATGGCTTACCACAAGAAGTGGTGGCTATGAATACAGTGCAGGCTTCAAACAGGCATGGATAGGCATAAGGGAGCAATACAAATGACTATGACTAGATAGGCCACTGACAGAGCAAAGGCCGATGGCACATTTATAAGGTAGAAAAAAGAAATGGGCAGACTGGATGGGCCTTGCGGTCCTTATCTGCCGTCAACTTCTATGTTTCTATGTTTAAACCAGGTATGGAGGCCGATATGTGTATCACACATTGTCAACATGAATCACAGTATGACAGGCAATGGTCCACAGTGGACACACAGTAGGGTGTGCATGGGGCGTGGTGTCCCGCAAACCTGTACAGTGGAGCCCCAGGACATCAAGGTAATGGCAACTGTGCACATGTGGATGATCTGAGGGAGGTCCAGAGGGACAGAGCACACAGCTCCATACAGATGGACATGGCAACCGGATAGCGGGTGCACCACCAAATACCTGCCAACAGAGACCCGACTAACAGTGGATATCCCTCACAGCAATGTAAGCCAACAATGTCCCTACTGTGACCCCAGCCCCCCCAGATGTAGCGGCCACACAGCCAGCAGTGGTGTGCAACAAAAGTGTGCAGCACAGCACAGTGCCACAACACCCCTTGCCCACTGGCCATTGCAGCCATGTCACAGGACCAGGCACAGTATGACACACAGCACGTAGTATAAAGGTGAGGTCCTCATGCAACAGGCCCGTCACCTCTCCTGCGCCCAATGATGCATGGGCGGCACCCTCAGGCTGGCTCCCTGGTGGTGCTGGTGCTCCTCCTGGCCCACACCTCTGCCCATGGGCTGCTCAATGCACTGTACAGAAGACAGGGGAGACACAACTGTTAGCACAGGACACAGCATATCTGACAAGCAATACAGAAAGAGGCAAGTGCAACCTACACCACAACGCACACACAGAGACATCCAGTGTCAGTCGGTGACCATCAGGGACTCCTACACAGAGTGTGCCATGGGCCATGGCACATGTGCCAGGCATACAGGCCATGTAGGCATGGCAGCCAATCGCAGGTGCCCTGCAGCAGTCCACACACCTGGGTGAGTGGTCTGTCTGAACAACAGTTACACAGCCCCTGCACCACAGTGCCATCAGTCACAGGCCAGTGCTGCACCAGGCCCACCAACAACAATGTACCCACCCGCCTCCCACACCAGTGCCACCCCCATGGGGGTAGAATGCACTGTGTGTGCCACCACACACCTGGTATGGTGAAGCCCCCACTCAGGACCCTCCCGTGCCTCAGGAGCCCAAGCGCCATGCAGAGTCACACACCAATGCACACTCTCACTGGCAGGCATGCAGTTCAACAGGCAGAGGCTAGCAGTGATCAATGTGCAACAACACTTACCTGGCACTGGCACAGTGCCCTCACGCACCATGTGCCTGTAGCGCTCCAGCTGCTGTCTCTGCCACCTGTGAAGATCGGTGTAGCGGCGCCTACACTTTTCAGCGTCCCTGGGAATGCCCGTGCATGCAGTCAGCCACCTAGCCACAGATGCCCAGACCTGTATATGAAGCCGGTCATCCTCCCTGACCTCCCTGAACAGCCGTCAGTGCCTCTGCTGCACCAGCTCAATGAGGTTGATGCTCTCCACCTCACCCAGTGCCTGTCTCTGTGCACCACTGCCCTCTGATGCCTAACACCTGACATGCTGGTGCCCACCACCACTGCCTGCACCAGACAGGACTGTGTACAGCATTGTGCCCTAGCACTGCACTATCACATGATGTAGCGTGGCGCTACCCGGAAGCTAACAAAATGCACATGCACGACTTCAGCATGATTTTGGCTCCAGCATCACGCATGCGTATAGCGCCACGGGCCAGCGTCGAAGCGCCGCACTACTCCGCTGACAGAATGGAGCAGAGGACACAGGTGAATGCATGATCGCCATGCTATGCTACATAGCGCAGCACTACAGGTCTTGTCCTGTGCTGGATCCCACGTTTTGCACAGTGCTAAGCGGTTAGCCCGGCGGTAGTCAGGCCCATATTCAACAGCCATATGCAAATGAGGGTACTTGAGCATGCATAGGGCAAACCTTGTGATTAGCATATCATTATCTGTTGATTTGCATGCCTGATGGGATGGATTGCCTAGTCGGGCTATAAAAGGGCAAACAGTGCTCCAAGACTGTTCTGATGTGGTATTGCAGCACACCAGGAAAAACCATGCAACAGGAGGCAGAGCAACATGAGGAAGGTATGCATAACAGATGGGATTCTGGTGGAAGTGGACCACTGCACAGCAGGGCTGTGGTGCACACACAGCGTGCCTGCCAACCACTGCTGAACAGGCTGTGGACATGGCTGTTGGATGCATGCCACAGGCCAGCTGGGTGATGCTGATGGGTGCACATGTTCAGTGGGCTGGCTGTCCACAGACCATTCCAGGTGCAGCCTATGGGCCCTGCGTCGGCCAGCACTATGTGTTCACCACCAGTCCAATGTGTAAGGGGGAGACAGCAAACACTATGTGGGTATGCCCCCCACAATGGCACACTGCCATGTGATCTGTGGTCCCTCAGCATCATCTCTGGTTGCGGGATGGGGTGGTTTGCAGTTGCTCCTATGGTGATACACAGCTGCAGTCCCCCAATGTGGACAGCAACGTGTGCTGTGTGACTGCTACTCTGCTACCATTTGTGCAGTATTAACAGTGTCCACGCCCTTTGGGCCATGCACATGTCCCGGGGTACAAATGTCCGGCATGGAGGGGCACACGTGTGCACCCTGTGTACATGACCATGCCATCAGATGTGCAGTGGTGGTGTGTATACAGGGGTGTCCGTAAACGCACATGCTGCCCAGTGCACATACCGTCTCACCTGTTTCATGCAGTCCAGAACCACAACAGCTGGTGACACATGTTCCTGTCCATCTCTCCCATAGGTGCTGCAGCACAACTGGGGTGGATCAGTGCCCATTGGTTCTCCCAAGATGAGCTGAAGGCACTTGTGCATGGTGTGAAGGAGAGGAGCAGGTGCTGTGCCAACACAAGGTGACAGATGCCATGGTGCACCAGGCATGGGAGAAGGTGATGGCAGGTGTGAATGCTGCAGGAGGCCGTGGCAGGAGTACAGATGCCGTGCGGAAGTGGTGGAGTGACCTGCTGTGCCGTGCAAAGGAGGATGAGGCACAGAGGCTCCGGGACAGGATGCGCACTGGTGGTGGCCCATCACAGCAATGAGGGGATGACCCACTTATGACCGTGGTGCCTTCAATGCTGCTCCCAGTGGCCATTGCAGGTGTACTGGGGGGAGACGCCTCTCACATCACCTAGATCAGGTCAGTATTGACACATGTGCACCCTGCATGGTGTGCCACCACAGTGCTGTGTGTTGTACTTGGCATGGTGCCTGTGGTGCACTGTGGGTGATGTGTGCTGTGAGCACTGTGCACCTGGTGTTGGTATGCATGTGTGCGGTCACCAGGGAGATGCTGTGACATTGCCAGTGTGGCATGCTTGTGTGCATGTGGGCACAGTCTCTGGCTGTGGAACTGGGGTGTGGAGTGTGCATGACTGCTGCGGTGTGTGCTTCTCTACGGGTGGTGGTGTTGCGCACCGAGCATGTACCGTTCAGTGACCCTGTCCTGTTTTCTTCCATAGCAGTCCGTGCGGGGCCTGCAACATGCCAGGACCAGGCTGGATGGCAGACCATGGACCGAAGGCAGCAACGGAGGATGAAGGCCTACCTTCAACATCAGGACATGTCACTGGACATGGGCTCTCGGATGTGCACCATGTATGGCACGCACATGGACATGGGCTACAGTTTCATGGGGGGGTAGTGATGATGGTGGGGACCTGGGAATCAGTGCTGGTGTTAAGGAACACAGTGTTGAGAATGTGATACTGCTCACTGCCAGCAGTGACATGGGCACTGACGTGTCAGAGGGGGAGTATGACCTGCCCGTGAAAGGGCCTGTGGGGGGGGTACAAGGGTTGGGCAGGGTACATTCCATATCACACTTGCCAGGGGGGTTGAATCCCATGCCAGCTTGCATGTCCCCGTGCAGCTAGTGGGGGATGGCTGTGTCCCAGTAGACATGCGTTGCCCCCACAGTGTGAGGTGCAGGTCCCACAGGGATTATAGTCCACCGCCACTGACCTGCATCATACGACAGGCCACCAGTGCAGGTCGTCACCATCCAAGGTGTGCTGCAGGCACCAGCACAGGGTGACACTGGGGGTGCTGGGCCCGTGGAACCAGAGGCCCTGGGTGCACACCCTCTGCTCCAGGCTGCAGTCACGTCACAGCATGAGGCACAGCTAGACCTGCATGGCCCATAGTGGGAGCTCAGGCATGAGCTGTCTAAGTTGGTGAGTCAATGTCCCTGGGCTCCATGGGTGGAACAGTGGGCTGAGGACAGGCTTTGCCATATGGTTGCTACAGTGGACGTGAGGTTTCGCTGGTCTCACAGCCGCAGTGTTTGACCTGACCACAGTGCTGCACGGGGTGGATGCCAGCAGGCAAGTTGTGCAGGGTACTCGGTATGCCCATGGCACTGGTGCCCACAATAGGTCCACTAGCAGCCACAGGGGTGGCACTGTCACCAACAGCACTGCATCTGGCACTTCACCTGGCACACAGTGACATTGTGGCCATCTTCCAACACTGTCCAGTTCCACTGGTTGCCACGGGCACAGGCAGTCTGCCCTGCCTGCCTCACCATGGTCTTCCCCTGTGTCCTCAGCTCCTAGCACACCAGCTTCTGTGTCCCACACATGTGGTGCGCAGCGTGTGCGTGGTGGTTGTCACCGCAGGTGAGTACTGCCACCAGGCACAGTTGCACAGCTGACACCCCTATGTGTACAGTGGCACATCGTCATACCTGCTCACAGTTGCACTCACACTGGGTCACACACACACACACACACACACACACACACACACACACGCATGCACGCACACACACACACACACACACACACACACACACACAGCATCACCTGCACAGTCACTCATGCATGGTCATGGTGTCCCTCCCCACAATGCACCCACACTTCCAGCATCACACACTTCTGTGTGCCATGGCTGTGTGTCCTCGTCACATGTGTGTAATGCACCACCCTCCCATTGCACAGCCCTCACACATGCATTGCATGCCATTGTGTTGTACATCTGTTGTGTTTCTTGTCAGCACTGTTCTTTGTGTGTGTACACAATAAACTGTTCACCATTGTACCTTTTCATGTAGTAATGCAGTTTGTACTCCCCCTCTGGCTTGGGACAGCATCTAGATGATGGCGGCCCTGTGCTCCAGGGCCCTGCAGGCCATGAGTGGATCCCTCTCCTCAAGTTGCTCCACTATCCCCCTAACTGCTGGCTCTGGCTCACCCTCAACCTGTCCCTCAGGTTCAGGTGCCTGTATCCCACAGTTCATTGCCATGTTGTGCAACACATAACAGGCTAGGAAGATATGGCATACCTTCTGAGGCATATACTGTAGGGCACTACCTGACGTGTCTATGCTTCTGAAGCACATCTTTAGAATTCCAAACACCCTCTCTGTGATGTTCCTAGTCATGGTGTGTGCCTCGTTATATTGCTCCTCTGCCACAGTGGCTGGCCAGGTGACTGCTGTCAGCAGCCAAAGTTGTAGGGGATAGGCGCTGTCCCCTGTCGAGTGATGGTCATCTGTTAGTGTTGTACTGCTGTCCATCCACCCCTATCTTGCCTTCCCGCTCCCCTTCCCTAGATTCCCATGTCTGTCCCCACCCATGCTGTGTTATGTGTACACTGTTTGCTGGTACTCACTGGCTATGTGCCCTCTGGGTATCCTGCCCTCCTTGAATGCCTGGCACAGTTGTGACTGGTGCCAGATGAAGGCGTTGTGGGCACTGCCAGGGTACTGCACAAAGACATTGCTAATACACCCCGTCACATTGCACACCACCTGGCAATTGATGGAATGGAATCCCTTCCTGTTCCTGTATACCTCGCCACCATTGCCAGGTGGTGCACAGATGGGGACATAGGTGCAGTCAATGGCACCAAGTACTGCTGGTAGGTGTGCAACTCGATGGAATTGCTGCATGGTTTCTCTGCACTCTGCTGCTGTGCTGGGGAATACAATGAACTCCCCAGTATGTGGCAGGAAAGCATCTAGGAACTGGGTCAGGAGGCGTGAGGTGGCAGACTGCATTACTCCAACGGTGTCCCTCGTTGGTCGCTGGAATGTCCCTGTGGCAAGGAAGCACATCACTGCTATCACCTTCTCCTCTACTGTCATGACATGGCTGCATCTGGTGTTCAGCTGCAGCTGCTCATGCAGGAGTTCACATAGCTGCCTCAACATTCCCCTGTTCATCCTGTACCGGCCTGTGATGTGCTCATCTGGCAAGGTCTCGAAGGAGACCCTGGGCCAGTACAACCTGTTTGCAGCATAGCGTCTCCTTGGCCTGTGCTGCAGCCCATGTTGTGCCTGCTCCCTCTCCTCCTCCTTCCACACTCATGGCTGCCATTAGTGGCAGCAACACTGCTACTGGTACAGCACATCCTGCTTCCTGTTCTTGCTGTCCCTTAGGTGGTTTGCCCAGGATTAAGACCAGCCTTTTATAGGCAGTAACTAGTGCCGCACTACAGGTCGTGCTATGTATCCTAGTGCAGCGTTAGCTCTTTGACTATCTCGTAGCATGTGTATGCATTCTGTGCCCCTTCTCTTTGCCCTTTGCATACATTATGGGTTTGCCCATGCTATTGTGTTTTGTGTGCGCTTAATGGGTCCTTTGGATATAGGGGCTGTTTCTGCACTACCCTATGCTAAAGTATTGTGCTGTTGATTTTGCTGCTACATTTTGAATATCTAGCCCCTGACCTATTAAGCCTTCTAGCCTTGTTTAATGCTGTATCCAAAGCAGCCTCTATGTAACCTGTCTAGAGGAAATGGATTTTCAGTTCTTAGGCTTGTCTGTCAAAATCTTGCAGATCAGAACAGTTCTGTCTGATACAGACAAATTGACAATATGGGATAGCTTTCTTTAGATGGTATGGGTGGGCACTGCTGGCATGCATTAAAGTATTGTCAGATGTGATCTTGCGGTAAGATTCTGATTGTACCATGTGCCCAACTACCCATCCACAGCACTTCATTTTAAATCCAAAAGGTGATAGAGTGTACATCTGCTGTAAATGTAAAATCGAGTCCCAAATTGTTAAAATTCAGCAAATCCACAAATGTAGATGCTACATCCTCTCCAGATGATGAGCATATCATCTACTTATCTACTTCATAAATAAATATGAGGTAAGAAAAGGTTCCTATCATAGTTAAACATGATAGTCTCCTCCCACTGTGCCAAAAGAAGGTTAGCATAGGAGGGGTATATCGTGGTCCCCATGGCAGTACCCTTAGTTTGTAAACAGTATGTTATGTCAAAAATGAAATAATTACTTGTGAGAATGAGGCTGGTAGCTTCAAAAAGAAAATCCATGGGAAAATTTTGAGCTATGGAGTTGTGGCGAATATGGTATTTGATGGCAGTAAGCCTTAGGTCATGGCGTGTGCTCATGTATAAATTCACAACATCTATGGAAACTCAAATAAATTCAGAGGACCAGACCAACACCTGCAGTTTTGGGAAAATATTTATTGAATCATATATACTGTATAAGAAGGCTGTATATGTATAAGTTGCTTCAAAAAATAATCTACAAAAATAGAAGTTTTTTTCAGTTAGTGATCCTTTTCTAGAAATTAGCAGTCTACCAGGCATTGGTCTGGTCCTTGTGAATCTAGATAAAACACATGTAGTAGGTGTCATGGGGCAATGAACCACCATAAAACATTTCTCAGATTGTGTAATATTGCCAATAGTAAGGAGCCCTGTAAAAAAACAAATTCTAATTTTACACTTTTGTTGGGTCTTCTTGTAATCTACTATAAACTCTTTAGTCATCTAGTTGTCCATAAATTTCTGCTTCACATTGTTGCTCTTTTGTTTAAACCAGAGGAGACACACTATGCTGAAAGTTTGTTTTGCAGGTGCCACCTGGGAGGACAAGGAAGTTAAGTGACTTGCTCTGGGTCACACAGTATGCAAGTGGGGGCTGTGGGATTCAAACCCAGGTCTCTAGGTTTGCAGGTCAGAGCCTGAAACCAGTGCACTATACTGCTTCCAATGATAATTTTGCTTCTCTGATCTGCCTCTTTGATTTTAATGGCATTCATTTGTTTTGAGTTCTTGAACACCCTCTGTTTCATCACTAGTTAAATTCAAATTATGGTGCTTCCTTTTTGAAGAAAAAAGCTTATTAAATTCCTGTAGCACCAAATTTGGTCAAGTCATTAGAGCTGGAGAGATATGTGCTAAATGATTAAAGGTGGGTTTAGGCTTATATATACATGGGGAGAAAATGTTTTTTCTCTGTGGAGCTGTTTCATTCTGTCAGGGTGCTGACTTGGCTGTTATACCCCTGTCCACCTCCTCCACTGGCCAACATCTCTCCCACAAAACTCACCTGCTTCTGCTCCCCTAAGTCTTACCCCATGGGGTGTAGCTGAGAGAGAGCTCTGTCCTCCCCTCCAGAGTCCAGATCCTGTTCGGCAGTTTCTCAGGGTGCTGGCCCAGGTAGGGGCAGGCAGGCAGACAGGGCTATCTAATTGCACAGTCCCTGCTTCTCTCAGTTTTCTGTTTCCCCCAGCTTGGCACATGTGCAATGGTATGGGCATGTGACGTGGAGATGCTGCACATACTCAACACCTGTGCTAGGCCTATAGAGATGCTGACATATACTGTGCTACTCAGCCTTCACTAGGTGGCAGGAAATCAGCGATATGTGCTCTCCCCCCTTCCTGAAGGGAGAGATCCATCTGTGAACACTCAATCCTCCTTTCCCTGGCCAGCCCCCAAGTGACCCTGGACCATTCCCAAACTTGGGTCACTGGCTTGGCAGTAGGTAAAGCACCCAGCACTTCAGACCTCCATGCCACTGGGCTGGCTACTGTAATTTTCTTTCTACACATACCCTTGGTATATGATGCCTTAATAAACCCCTTGAGCTATGCTCTCTGGCTTTAATTTTTTAGTTAACAATTTTTGGCCAGGAAAGACACACTAAACTGAAGCTTGTTTCCAGGTGCATCCTGGGAACAGAGGGAAGTTAAGTGACTTGCTTATGGTCACACAGTATGCAAGTGATGGCTGTGAGATTCAGTCCCCATTCTCCAGGTTTGCAGTTCAGTGCTCTTAACCACTATGCTATACTACCTAGAGAGAGTGTGTGTACAAAGCCATTATGCACACCTACCTATACACTATTCTTTATAAGAACAGTATTCCAGGGACAGGAGAAAATATGTTAGTTAAAATTGTAATAGTTAAAACTTTAATAGCCGTCACATCCTGCATTCCTTTGCTTTCTCTAGATATTATCTCCCCCCAACATAAAATATAATTATATCCCTGAGGACTACTTTACATATTTATATATATATATATTCTTAGCAAAAAAACTGCACCAGGGTGTGTCTTTAGGGTTGTGAGGCCCAAATGTCACCCCATTCCATGTGTAAGCATGTTGACATGACACAGTAAAGAAGAATGGGATGATATTTGGGCCTCACAACCTCAATGACACACCCCGGCATCTATCAGTCTGTAGAGGATGGGGGGTACACAATATGGAGGGGTAGTGGCTAACCTTAAAGGTCTCATTTCCTGACTTTTAGTGCTTTAACCCTAAATGATGCATTCACACTTTTTTTTGCAAAGAATTTCCTTACTTTTTCAGAAAGCATAATAAAGTACAATGTTGTGCAATCCTACCAACTTGCAAATTTCTGCCTAACATAACAGTACAAGCACTGAATATCATATGTATTGGTGGGAGCACATATTAATTGGAGCACGGGGCCTTTTGGGCCCCACGCTCCCACCAGCTTGAAACAAACCACATTTTCATTCATAGGAGTGGCAGTGTTTGACTGACACTATGTTAATGAGGAGGGTCAGGAGTGAACACCTTCAAAAAGGCAGACACACAGCTCAGGCTGTGGTGAAAGCAAAATGTAAACAAACTGCAGATGCCGGTGTGGTAACACTAGTACGGAGGAGCAACAGAAAATAGTGAAAAACTTGTTTACCAAACATCATACCTGACAGCAAATATCATACAAACAATTCTAACACTTGGATGAACTGATTTATGTATAAAATGGCATAGGTCAAAAAATTAACGCAACTGAAATTGACAGTGTCCCTTTAAAGGGAATTATAAGAATGAGATGTTCACAGTGGAATTACACCTGCAAACTGAAAATTCAAGGTTGTGTGGCTCCAGTTCATGCATTTTATAGAAGAATGGGAAGATACATCAGTTCTTTTGCAGCAGGCTCAGAAAAATGTGTTCATTATCATATTACTGTCCGAACACCGTTATCTACATTTTGCTTTCACCACAACCTGAGATGTGCATCTGCCTTTTTGAACATGCTCACTCCCGACCCTCCTCATTAACATAGTGTCAGTCAAACAGTAGCACTTGTTCAAGTTTAGTTCTCGGTGATAATTTTAAAGTTATGACTGAGGCGGATGCTGTCTGGTTTTATATTATGTTCTAACACAATTAAGCAATAATGCACAACAGGGTGTGTGTTGTGCTGGGATAACGTCACGCCTGGGGTGATTAGGCACGAGGCCACTGGCCAAGTGTGACTTATCACCCCAGAAGTGACGTTATCCCAGCACAACACACACCCTGGAGTGCATTATTGCTATTATACACTGGCTCATTGTGTTTTTAAGAATATGAAGACGTGAAAAATATGTTTAAGATACTTTTTTCTTAGTTTTTTTGCTAGTGGAGGTATACCTATTGGCAAAAAAATCCTTAGTATCTGTGTTGTCCAGCAGGTGGCACTGCAGTTATATAGTTTGTGTATTCCTTTTCAGTGTGTCCTTCTGCTGTGATTCTCTGGATTTGTTTATTGAGAACCCCCACAGAAAAAAAACAAAAAACGATGTAAGTACTTAGTTGTGTTTCTTTGAGCTGGTCCTGGTCCTGCTATACTTCGTGGACTGGCTGAAGGTGACCGTGTATAATATTTGTTTATTTACTTATGTGAAAGCCGCAAAGTTTTGAACCACGATCCTACTTCGTGTATTGCGCGCTATTTCAAATCAGCTTAGTTTGAATTGTTTTAATTTTCCCCAGCAGTGTGACTGTTTCTTCGAGGAACTGGGCGGTCTGTGCACTGAGCGATGAGCGACTGTTTCAAAGTGCTTGCACGACCTCCGAATCCAATGAAAATGCTTTTTTTATATAACAGCTTTTTCTCACTAAAATATGTTTTTGTGGGGAATACGGGGTGGGTGGGGTGCAACGTTCGTCAGGAGGGACTTAAACTGACAGAGGTTTCACTCATGTCTCCTCTGTTGACGGACTGATCTTCCTGTCAGCGAGAAAGGGTATGGGAGGCAGGCAATCGCGTTGGAGTGATTGCTTTTTTTTAACATTTGATGCAATCTTTTCTGTGTTGGGACTAGATCCGTGATGTTGTACTGGGATAACATCACGGGTCCAGTCCCAGACTGATGAATCAGAGCCCAAGATTTTTTTTGCCATTGTATAATTTTCATTAATGTGGTTCATGTTTAGATAAAGCAAATAATTGTACTGTACAGTGCTACTGTTATTGTTGAGCAATGACAACTGGTTTCACGGGTCACAGTTTTAGTCAGGCATCAGTATGTGCATTTCAAAATATTTTGGCTGGCCACTGTCTGAAACAATAATTTTTTTTTCTCCTGTCATACTTCGTTTTTTTTTTTTTTAATCAGGTTCTAATGAAGCTTATTATATTTTAATGTTAGTGTAAAGAAGAAATGAAAAGGAATATGGACTGGCTGTTGGCTGGGTGGGTCAGGGAGGGCATGGGGTTCAATATAGTTACGATGCATTTCATTCATAATGTAATGAGTATTACCTGCAGTGAAACAAGTTATGAAGTAAAGAGTTTACAGTGGCCAGGAAGTGCAGTTTGATGTGTCATGAGTGTTGCTTTCTTCAATTATGTAAACCTATGTTTCTTAGCTAATAGTCCCTAGTTAGCTGCAGCTCATTTTCATACTACCAACCTGGCAAAAAATGCTAGTTTTTGTTCACGTGCTTTAGTATTATTTGCAAAGTATACTTGTTATGCAATGCAAATTCGCTCCCCCACCATCCCCCCAGAGTGGGACCCGACCTGACCAGTTCAGGTAGCACAAATGCTGTAGGGGCAGAGATGATGGTGATCCAATGGCAAACATCACAGGCACAAGGTACATGCATTGTGAAGGAACCAGTAATTAGCAATGTCAGAGGATTTATAGGACCTCCAGGTAAGGTCACATGTACTGTGACAAGCCAGTAACTCAGCTGAAATCCACGGGACCCTGGTAACATCTTTTAAAATACAAGAGTAGCTAGAAATGTCTCACTAAGTACCTGGTTCCTTATGACATCACACATGCAATTTTTTTTTGTTTTGGTGCTAATTGGCTAGCTGTTTTGCCATGCCCCCTGATGTAAGTCCAGAAGGTCGAAGTGCCAGGGTGAGTAGCCTTAGACTAAGGTTTCCTGGACTACCAATGTAAATAAACTGCTCCCTTGCCTTGCCATCTGGTTCTGAGTGTTTATTACACTGCAACTGACAGACTCTCAAGTGTGTTTTTGCCTCTTATAAAATTAGGTATAGTTTGACATTTTATGTTTTGAATAATAAAAAGGTTAAGAGAAAAAAAAGTTCCTTGGAAGCTCATAAAATTGACTATAGGCCATTCACAATTTAGCTGCACATAATGTGTAGCGATCAATTAATGTGCAGGATTTCTAACACCCATTTATAAGATTATTCAGAGGCAGTATAGCGCAGTGCTTTAAGCCTCTGAACTAAAAATCTGGAGACCTGGGTTTGAATCCTACAACTCCCACTTGCATACTGTGTGATCCTAAGCAAATCACTTAACTTCCTTGTGCTCCCAGGTTGCACCTGTAAACAAGCTTTCAGCTTAGTGTGCCTCTCCTGGTTAAACAATTAAAACAAAACGAGTGACTTACATGGAACTCACTGGTTACTTCACCACTTATGTGTTATTTAATCATCCTCACTTGTGGATAATATGTGAGAGGTGTGCTCTCTCTCTCTCTCTCTCTCTCTCTCTCTCATTAAATTAAAAGTCCTGCACAAATATGTGCACATCGTTTTAACATGTTTACTATGATCATGCTGCTGGATGAAAAAGAGAAACTTATGTTTTACATGTTTTTTTCTCAATCACGGTACAAACTGTTGGATTTGACTGTGTGCTTTAACATACTCGCAAGGTGACATTCTATAAAACACATTTTGTAGAAGACTGAAACTATCACTCTGAATTAATCTTTCAGAATGTTCATATTGAGGCCCTGTCCGCACTATACCGCTCAGACCCCTAATGGACAGAAACCATTACAGCCAGGGAGCAGTACAGTGTGTCCACACTGCAGCAGTGACCGGTACCACCATTCCACACCTGGGGAAATGGGCGACCATTACCACAGTGCCCAATCCCACAATGAAGCTTGCGCTACGGGCCCTGCAGGGGACCATTGCTGCCCATCCACACTACTGCCAGTAAGGTTACCGAGGCGGGACCAGTTTCATAACCGTTGTTGAAACCACCTCATGTGTGGTTTCAACAATGGTTACGAAACGCCTTCTGTAACGTTACAGGTGTAAACACAAACCATTGCAGTAATGGTTTGGGCACTCTGTAACGTTACAGAGGGGTAGTGTGGACAGGGCCTAAGATAGAAGCTGGTCAGGGCTACCAAATTTACTTACAATACAAAATACTTCACCATCTAGGGATAGCCATGAAGCCATGTTCTTTTTACAAAACACTTTGGAAGCATGAGAGTTAGACTTGTATGCCTGAAAACACTCAGCAGGGATCTGACATTTTTGAATCATGCTTTTATTAAGAACAACAGATAATGATTCTCAGGTGGATACATTTTGGTGTAGTAAACATTTTTAG
Source organism: Neoceratodus forsteri (assembly GCA_016271365.2). Taxonomy (NCBI): domain Eukaryota; kingdom Metazoa; phylum Chordata; order Ceratodontiformes; family Ceratodontidae; genus Neoceratodus; species Neoceratodus forsteri. The sequence continues at coordinate 736,809,384 of CM057456.1, forward strand.
GCAATTTAAAAACTACTAAAATTACTTGTAAACATAACATCAGTGACTGTAAAGCATTCTGACTCACAAGTCAAGTGAGCGTATTATGGGGGATCCATCCACCAACAAAAAAAAAAGAAGAAAGCAGTCACAGTTCAAATAAGCAGAGTTTGGTAACACAGGAATCAACCAATGTTTGAATTTAATGCCATTTCACTTTAATTATCAACTAGAGCATCCAGACTCCAAGGAAAATAACATCCCCTTTGGCATTAGCAGAACTCCTTTCACTATGTTAAATAAAACCTGAATTTAGAAACATTCAAAATATATGAGTGGAACAATACCCCCACACACACACACACACACACACTCTCTCTCTCTCTCTCTCACTCACTCTCCCTCTCTCTCTCATCTCTTCCTCAGTGGCAATATCTAGTTACATTTGCCTCCTTAGATATATATAGATCCTGACCTTTCTTAAAATGTCATGTGACTATTATGTTTACTAAAGATCCTTGCATAAAAGAAGTATCTGACTACATTGCAGTCCATCATATGCTGAGTTTTATTCTGCAGCTCCTGTCATAATTTCCTGCTTGTGACAACTAATTCCACAGCTAGTGACTGTGATGTCTCAAACAGAGAATGATCTATTTTGGATTAAACTTCAACAGTATAGGAGAACAGCAAGGGAGGGAGATCCAGTATTCAAGCACAGGTAGATTATCTTTAATGTAGCTTTTAATGTAAAGACTGCAATTATAATGTGTGTGTGTGTGTGTGTGTGTGTGTGTGTAGCTAGGTGGCTCCATGGTCTTAATGTAGCTTTTAATTTAAAGATTGCAATTATAATTTTTGTTTTTTGTGTGTAGGTGTGTGTGTGTGTGTGTGGGTGGGTGGCTTGGTGGCACACTGCATATGTTTTCTTGAGCACCTACCAAATTAACAACAAATTAAAAAATAAATATATTTATAAATAAACTAACAATGAATGACATGAAAGTAAAATGTTTTCAGAGTGTTGCATAACTTAATTCAAGTGCTGCCAACTGTGGTATAGTTTTGACAGTAAACTCAATCCCATTTATAATAATTTAGTGAAAATATGATTTTGGCCCCTTAAGAGATCTTCTGCTCAAATAGTTATTTCCTAGCTGAGGGGTCATAATGCTCAAATTGCCATATTACAATACCTTCTACTTCAACTGAATATCTTGCCAAAGGTAAAGGACTGCAACAGCAGTAAGACACTACGCAACAAGTGAAAACTTTCAAGGAATCACGATCACGAAGCTGCGTTTACAAATAACCAGTTCAGCTGGAAACTTACACTTTGAGAACGGTGTGCAATTGAGTTCAATTGAGAGCAGTAATAAGTTTTAAATGTTCTAATCCTGCCATCTTTCAGGTTCACAATTATTACTTTCTGGTGAATTTATTTTTATGGCCTGGCGGAATTGTGGCTACTATCATATGGACAAGTGTACTACACATTCATGAGAGCATCTGAGACTGCTGAAGGGCTGAACATGGGAAATCTTTCCAAGCTAGAAGGCATATTTTGCCCTGCATTGAACCTCGACATCTTCCAGGTAATCAGGTTCAGTTTTGCATCCTGATGAAATAACAATAATTGCTCTGGAGTGGAGGACAACTAAGAAAGGTCCATCCCGGCCATAAGGGCTACAGGGACAAGTAGGAAGCCCCTAGCACCTCCCTGGCACTCTGATGGCATGGGCTTCATGCCATCTACTGAGCTGCTGCCTTGAAAATGGCAGGTGACAGCAGGACTAAGCTTCTCACCTTCCAAAGATGCCAGTGTTGCTTAGCTTAAAGCTCCCTTGCCATTGCTTATTGGCATTTGTATCTCAGTGTGCATTTGTAAGTGTTTGTGAAGTGAACTGGGATGTGTAGAGGACTTGTAACATCCTATAATCTTGCAGAGATATGGCTTCTCTGTCCGGACATGAGCATGTTTCTTCCAGTCGCTGCTGTTTGAAAATCTTACATTTCACCCCTCGAACTCACACTGGAAGGGTTTTTCTCCTATAGGAAATATGATCAAATGACACATTTTAAATACTTTAGAAACATTTTGGTGTGTTGTTACTTTGAATTAAAAATGTATAAAAATGAATACATTATGAAGAGTTGTTTTCTGCGCTTCAGTTCCGTGACCCTGAATAAGCTGTGCAGCATCTAAGCTATGAATTGCTTTCAGCTACATCCACTGAGTTTTTAACGCAGCCATGGTTTACAAAATAGCATCCAGACAGTAGAAAGCAGCACTACAGGGTAGTTACTACCAAATGGCCTAACGTTGAATCACAATTAAAACAAACTGATTGAAACACTGGCTTCTCTTGCAGATTCGTCTTTAGGTGATATGTGGTGAGTTAGAACTGAGAATTCTTAGGAGTGGCTTCTTGTTACAGTAATCAGGTTTGTAGTGCAGTTCTATTGTGTTGGTTTCTATAGTGAAATATGCCTTTTAATGGCTAGCTCTGCATGCAGAAGAGCATCCTCTTTCCGCAAAATGAAATGATCAACCCCAGTTTTGCATCTAAAAGACTTACAAGTTGAACTGCATTGAACAACCTTATTCAATGTTTCCATGTGTTCTCAGATTCTGTTCATTTTTGGGGGGGGTAGACGAATGCATGGAATTTCACCCATATACAGGCAAAACCCTAAACAAAAAATTAATTTGGGATATTTTTACTAGCCTCTATAATAAATAGAGTTAGCCCTGAAAACCCCATTGCAAACCCCAACACCTGTTGATGTGTGGAGGGTGGAGTAGTGGGGTTGGAGTGGTAGAGGTGGGAACCTTGGGGGTGGGGCATTAAGGTTGGAAACCCTAACGCCTCATTTCCCTACTTTTTTCATTATAGTATTCACCCTAACTGATGCATTCATGGAGTTTTTTTGCAATGAATTTCCCTTTATTTTCAGATAGTATAATGTTATGCTTATTTTACTGTGCTCCCATCCCTCCACAGATTTGCATATGTATATAGCTGTGAAAATACAGTAATGTTTTGGAATATTTTCACCAAATTGTCAACATGGGTTTTTTGGACACTCCTCTCATGAACAGTTGCACTGTGATGTTGCTAACCTATCCCAAAAGTTGGTTTTGCACACCGACAATGCCACTCTGTGCCACAGGTGTGAAAATATGTTTTGGGCAAGATTTGAAAAATGACAGCTGCACCGTTCATGAGGAGATGTGAAAAATGGCAATGTTGAAATTCTGGGGTGAAAATATTAAAAATTGGTGAAGTTACGAGCGTGCATAGAAACTGTGCAATGCACATGTAATGCAGTCATTTTTGGAATTTTTTCACCAAATTTACAACATGGGCTTTTTGGGACCCCACCCCAGGAATAGTGGCACTGTTGTTTTATTAATTGGTCCCAAAAGGTGATTCCAAAGTTCAACCACAAAATCACCCTTCCAGACTGAAAAATGAAATCACAGTGACTGTGTTCATGAGGTGGGGTCCCAAGAACCCAGTGAGGAAAATTTGGTGCATAAATTCCTAAAACTCGAAGAGATAGCAGCATAAGTTGAAACCCCATTGACTCCCATTATACTGTGCTTACCTTGATTCCTCTGATTGTAGTTTGGCTTTGAAGAGAGCAGACGTGCCCCAGCCCACAGAAGGTGACAGCACCGACCTCCAGAGGTAAGTATAGGTTAAGGGGGGTACTGAGAGGTTGGTGCACAGAGGTAGGGTGGGGATGGGGGAGGAGGATGGGGAGAGACAACGAGGGACCATTTTCTTTTTTTCTGGAGTAAAAAAAAGACATTGGGGACATTTTTCTTTTTTCACAGGGTAAAAATTATGATTTGGGGGACACTGGGAGTGGGCTACTCAGTGTCCCACAGTTGGGGGATTGTTGTTGCTGGCCAACTCAGGGATTGGGCATCCTGATGTTGGCAGAAGCTGCCAGTAAATAGCTACTAAACTGAATGGGTGAACCTTGACTCTACAGCTGGCAGCACGAGTTCCAGCTGTGGCTGCAGAATTCAGGAAAATATCACTCTTCTCATACAGAGAATGGACTACAAACCATTCTCTGGCTGAGCTGGCACTCAAGATTTCTGGACTTGTTTGGGACTACGTTAAAAAAAAATACATCAGAATACAGCTGAACAACTCCTCTTTAGCTATGTTCTGATTTTTTTTTCTTTTTAATTGTATTTTACAAAGTGTTGGGTAAGTTACTTTTATATTACTTTCTATTATGTTTGGAAACTTGTTCCTGGAAGCTCTGTGCAGTCACTAGCAAGGATGGAGAAGTACTAGAAAAAGTAATACACCTTAGAATTATAGTTACTTATTTCTTTTTATACAAAAACAGCACAAAAATAATTACATTTTTTGAAAGTATTAGGTTAGTTACTAGTTACTTTCAAATAAATGTAATCAGTTACAGTTACTTATTTCTTTTGTATAAAACGACATAAGTAATTGTAACTGTAAGGTGTATTACTTTTTCCAGTACTTATCCATCCTTGCTAGTGACTGCACAGAGATTTCTGGAACGAGTTTCCAAAAGTAATAGAAAGTAATAGAAAAAGTAACTTATCCAACACTGATTTTATAGTTTATGCAAGTGAAGATCCTTGCTAAGCGGCAAACAAGATGGCAGACACAAGACAGCTCCACCTCTCGCACTAGGGTGAACTTTGTGAAAAAAGCAACCTTCTTTTCACAAAGAAGGTAGTTCTTTGTGCAAAGTACTCCTATTGTGCAAAAGTTCTAACTTTCATGCCTGACGTATAAATCTTCCCATAGGAAATAATGAGAAATGTAAAATTGTATAACCTTTGAACAGATTAATATTTTTCCACTAAGACTTCAAAAGGCACATCTGTGACACAAAGGCTTTCTACCCAGAACATTTCAGACCTAAACCTAAAATCGCTTCTGAGAAAGAGCTAAACAAAGAAATGTAAAAAAAAAAGTTACATTTTGGATTTTTGGACATTCTGTATCTCAGAAACCACAAAACCAATTCACATGAAATTTGGTATGTCAAGAGACCAACCCCTAGAGATTATGCATGCCAAGTATTGTTCCAGAGTTATTAAGGTTCAAAATTTTGGGTTTAACATAGATGTTTGTACTCAGCCCTAACGATAGTGGTGCTACCATGCCACTATGTGTGTGTATATGTGTATATATATATATATATATATATATATATATTATATATATATAATGTATGTATATATATATATATATATATATATATATATATATTTATATATACACAAACCCTGACCTTAAAAATCATACCTGACCCACCCGAGGCCCTCTCTTCCTCATGGTCTCCTATGTACCCCCAAGGAATCAAAACCAAGCAGTCCAGTCCCTCACTGACTATCTCACATCTCTCCCTCACAAAGTGGAGAAAGTCATCCTAGGTGATCTCAGTGTTAACTGGCTTGCCTCCATTGCTTCCCATATAAGGGACTCCTTTGTTGCCCTGGATATGTCCAGTTATATACCCAGCCCACCAGATTCAACCCTCTACTGGCACCAGCACTCTCCTAGATGTTGTTATATCTAACCACCCCTACAAAATCTGGGATGTCACTGTCCTCCCCAACTCTCTTAGTGATCACTCCCTAGTCCTCTGTCTGTAGTCATCCTCCACTCTGAAGCCAGAGTCCCAGGCCACTCTACACCATCGTTTACACCACGGCGGCCTCAGAAAATTAAAACAATACCTAGCTCAGCTGGACTGGTCCCCTATCCAGCGCGACCCCTGACATTGACTCAGCTCTTGACCACTTCACAAATGCCTTCTGTAAGGCTTGTGACCTTTCACCCCTCACCAGGATCCGCTCCAAAAAATGCAATGCCCATGGATCACCCCACCTCTCCTCCAGAGATTCAAAAACAGAGATAATCTCTGACACATTGCTGTAGAATCTGGAAAGGCATCTGACAGACAAGCCTACAATGCAGAATGCAATAAGTGCACTAGGGCCATTAGGCGGGCCAAGGCAGAGCACTACCAGACCACCCTCACTTCCACTTGAAGTTCAGCCCGGACCTTCAGGGATAATATGAAAGAGCTAAATGGGAAGTCCTGCTCCCTTCCACCATCTCAGCTTTCCATCAATAGCACCCCCACCACAGATCCACTCCTCATAGCCAATTGCCTTAACACTGCCTTCTCTGACCTAAACTCGGTCCTCCCCAGTAGCATCTTTGACCCAATCCCCACCTCTCTCCCTCTGGTCCTGCATTGCCCACTATTCTACCTGCACATCCTATCCCCCAAGAAGCCAGGCCACACCTGCTAAAAGCCTTAGGCAGCAATAACCCCAGCAGTGACTCCCTCGATTCCAGGATCCTCCGTATGGTCTTGGACGAAGTCCTAGTCCCCTGACTGACCTTCTAAACCAGTCTCTATGCCTGAGTCAGTTCCAAGTGCTTGGAAAACTGCTGAAATCACACCTATACATAAGAGTGGGGACCGATCCACCCCCAACAATTGCCGGCCCATCTCCATCCTCCCCCACTCTCTAAAGTCCTTGAAAAAGTGGTGTTGATCCAACTCTCTGAATACCTAACCAAGTATGACATTATGTGCCCAGAGCAGCACTGTTTCCACCCAGGACACAGTACAACCATGGCTTCCTGGAATTCTCCCAATACCTGCATGCTGCTCTCAACTCTAGCAGCCTTGCAGGAGCAGTGTTCATTGACCTCTCCATGGCCTTTGACACTGTCTGTCATCCCTTTCTACTCGACTGTCTCCAACAACTTGGCTTTTCTGGTGGTCCCATTTTCTGGTTCTCTAGCTACCTCTCTGCTAGATCCCAACGTGTCAAGATCAGCGGCTCCCTCTCCAGCACTCTTCCTGTTCACTCCGGGGTCTCTCAGGGCCCATCCTGGGTCCAATACTTTTTAGCCTCTACCTCAACACCTTCCCCAGTTCATGTACTGATAAAATGCTCCTCTATGCCAATGATACAGTCCTCGTTGCCTCACATCCCAATCCCACCTCCCTCCAATTATCCCTCCAGAAACTTACTACCAAGCTGAAAGGTGGTTCGGAGACTGCAGACTGGTCATTAACCTAAAGAAAACCAAATCAATGCTCTTCTCCCACCACCAAAATAAAGCTAAAAATACCTCCCTCTTGATTATCCCCAGCACTCTGCACCCGCTAGAACAAGTGACCACATACAAGTACCTAGGCATCATGTTCGATACTGCCCTCTCCTTCCACACCCAGATTAATGCCCTGTCAGGCGCCATTAACTCTCAGATTGGCCTGCTATACTGGCACAGGGACTGCCTGCCACTTGTTGCCCTAAGGCTGGCCATCATCTCCTCCATCTTGTCCCTCATGGACTATGGCTTGCCCATCTACGCTGCAGCTGACAACACTGCTCTCTCCAAAATCCAAATCTCCATCAGTAAGGCCTGTAGGCTCCTGACCAGTGCCCCCAGCCAAACTCACACCTGCCTTCTCTATACTACCACCAATCTTCTCAACTTTGAGGAGTGACTGCTCTACCAGACCTGCCTTCTCGCTAAGAAATCTCTGCTAGGACTCTCCTCCTGGGGTCTCCACCTCCCTACAGCAGCCATCTTCGTCTGTCACCACCCATAGCTCTGTTAAGACCACTTTCAAGGTGCCCAGAACCAAGACCTTTCTTGCCCAGAGATCCTTCCTCTACCGAGCCCCCACCTGGTTCAACTCCCTCCCTAGCTGCGTCTCCAACTTGCCAAAAATTGGCTTCTTCAAAACAGCCCTTGGGAACCATATCTTTAATACCCGCTGTTGTCGGTGCAACTAACCCCCTGTTGTAACCTGTGGTTCCATGCGCCCGCCTTGCCCCTGGCTTGACAACGTCCACTGGGCAGCTTCTCCTTCCCCCAGACCTACCCCTTCCCCACTAGGTCCAAATAGGGATGTAACCCACTGTCTTCTCTGAGGACCTACTATATCCATGAGTGTAACTCACAATTTTGTAACATTATGTAACCTAAGTAACATACGAATTACTACATTATGTAACCTAAGTGTATCCCTTGCTGGTACCATAGAATCCTTTACATGTACAGTTAATGTGCTGTGTATTGAAAGTGGGTCGTGATTTGGTTCCCCACTGTGTGAACTGTGTTCTGCTTGCTGGAAGCTGCATCCATCCTAATTGGACTGAATCTGCATTCATCTCCATTCAGCCTGGGCCATGCCACACTGGCCCTGCCAGACTACCCCACTGCACAGAGAAAGCCACCAACGAGAGACCTGCCTGGGGATTAGCCCCCTGCTCCATGCTTGAACAGGAATGATGCCTTGGGGAATCGTGTGGGCCCTGCTTCTCCTGGCACTCCAGATTAACCATCTGCTGTCTCAATTTTTGTCCAGTCTGTGTCCAGTCTTGGGTATCGTCAGTAATCATCAAGGTAGTTTCCTGCAACAACAGCCTAATCTAAAAGTATGTCATCTGATTGTCTTGTACCGTAGAACAGGGGTGTAGCCAGGGATTTCAGATCTGCACACCAAGTGGACTAACTGCTAACCCCCTTGGGTGTGAGTCCCAGTGTGGTAGCCTGGGTAGTAAACTGGCTGCACAACAGGACACAGAAGGTAATAGTGAATGGAATACATTCCTGAAGATGGGGGTTACTAGTGGTACCTCAGGGCTCAGTACTGGGTCCAGTCCTCTTTAACGTCTTTATAGGTGACATTGCAGAGGTCTGGAAGGAAAGGTATGCCTCTTTGCGGATGACACAAAGATCTGTAACAGAATTGATACACAAGGGGTAGAAAGGATGAGAAGGGACTTGGCAGGTTGGAGGACTGGTCAGACATATGGCAACTTAGATTCAGTGCAAAGAAGTGCAAAGTAATGCACCTGGGAAATAAAATCCAGGAGAAGAGTACACAATAGCAGGGAGGTACTAATGGCAACAATAATGGAAGGGATCTGGGTGTAGTCATATCAGATGACCTAAAGGTGGGTAAGCAATGTGAGAAGTCAGTAAGGAGAGCCAGGGGATACTGGGATGCATAGGGAGGGGCATCACAAGTAGAAAAAGGAAGTGGTTATCCTCTATACAGACAGTTGGTGAGACCCCATCTGGAGTACTGCGTGCAGTTTGGAGACCTCATCTACGCAAGGACATAGACAGGATGGAAGCAGTCCAGAGGAGGGCAACTAAAATGGTGCAGGGTCTACATCAGAAACCATATGAAGAGAGACTGAGAGAGTTTAATATGTATACCTTTGATGAAAGGAGGGACGGGGGACATGATAGAAACTTTTAAGTACTTCAAGGAATCAACAAAGTCCAGGAGGGTAGTATCTTTCAGAAAAAGAGATGTGTAGAATGAGGGGCACAATTTAAAGTTAGAGGGGATGGCTCAGGGGTAATGTGAGAAATTCTTTTCACGGAGAGAGTGGTGGGACGCATGGAGCCGCCTTCCTGGAGAGGTTGTGGGGTCTAAAACAGTGAGGGAATTCAAACATGCATGGGACAGACATGAAGGCAATTATAGTGGTGGGGTGCAGGAAGTAAACTGTTGCTAACTAGAATCTGCAGCTTATCCAATAGGGAAATGGGCAGACTAGGTGGGCCAAGTGGTCTTATCTGTCATCAAAGTCTATGTTTCTATGTTAAATGTTCCTTTTACTGCACTTGTAGTGTTATTCTCTGTTTTAATCTGCTCTGTAATAACTGTCTTGATGTCTGCCCCCCTGATGAGGTGCCTTTGTAAATGAGTCTCTGACTCAAAGGTTGTAAACCCGATTTGTAATGAATAAATAAATGAATAAATAAATAAATGAGGGAGTTATAGATAAGCAATGGAAAGCCCTTATGTTTGCTCTGGTGGTGGGTGAACACCATGACCTTAGTTTTCTTATAATTTAACACCAACCGTGGTCAGCAAACCAGAATTCAGCAGCTTGAAGGATGTTTGAAGGGATAGCTGGAGCATGTAAGGGTCAGGATGGGAGGGTAAGGACTGCATCATCAGCATATAGAAGCAGTTGCCCAGTGCATGATTTGGGGAGGGTTTTGAGAAAAAGGCTGAAAAGAAGAGGCCCTAGTATGGACCCCTTGGGGCACTTCTGATTTAACCTGTAGGCTGGTGGAGAGTGTATTGTTTATTCTGACTTGCTGAGATTTACCTGAAAGGGAGAGAGAGTGAGGGTAGATGGGAGGAGGGAGTGGTTTATGGTGTTGAAGGCTTTCAACAGGTCAATAGAGACTGCTCCAGCCATGCATCCTTTGTCAAGAGCCGAATGGACAGCACTGGAGAACTTCAGTAGTGCGGATGTGGTGCTGTGCTTTTTACAAAAGCCATGTTGTTCCCTACAGAGGAGGTCATATTTGGTGAGGTGCTCTGTGAGCTGGTCAGAGATAATCTCTCCAGAGCCTTGGAGGTGGGGATGGAGATGGGTTGAGTAGTTTCCTGGAGCAGCACAGTCACCACTTTTGTGTATGGGTGTGGTGACTATGGCTTTCCATATGGTTGGAAATTTACCGAGGCAAAGGGAGTGGTTAGGAATATTGGTTAGGGGGATGATAACAGCGTCTAGGGTCAAGCACAGCAGTTTAGGGTCCAGGGTGTCACTGCTGAACCGGGCACACCCTAGGGCTTTTAGAAGGTAAGACTTGGCCTCCCGGGGGTGAGGGTTTTGAAATGGGAGGAGGGTGTGGAGTGTGGGGTAGATGGTAGGGGTGCAGTTGGGGGATCAAAGAAATGGGAAGGGAGAACACTGCTGAGTTCTGAGAAGGAGGAGTTAAGGGTATTAGCAATGAGCTTAGGATCTGTGGAGATATCGCTGTCTGAGTAAATTTGGGTGGGGGGAACAGGCACTGATTTCCCATTAAGTTATTTTAGATTATCCCAGAACTTTCTGCTCAAGCCCCAGGAGGATGTGAGGGAAGCCCTAAAGTGTTCAGCCTTGGCTTTCTGAATATCCCATGTACTCTTATTTCTTGCAGCCAGTAAGATTGTCTGACAGCTGGTTTGCCCATTTCAAGGCTAGTTGCAGAGTTAGTCATGGTGATGCATCTGGTTTAGTAGAGATTGGGTGATCCATGGGGTGGAGGGGCCTTTAATAATGCATTTAGCAAGAGGGGCAAATATGTTGCATGACAAATTAAAGGAGCTGATGAAATACTCGAGAGTGGAATCAATGTCAGGGTTGTGGTTAATGGGAGACCAGTCCAAGTGGATAAGGTGGTGTTTTAATTGTTTGAGTGTATTTATTTATTGAAATGTTTCACTAGGAAAGGCACACTGAGCAATAAGATGCTAATCTCACTGTGTGACCTGGGGGGGAGGGTTACAGCTAGAGCACAATTACAGACGGTGAGGTAAGGAAATGAAGCTTAACATTGTACAGGCTTAAACACAACATATAAGATGACAAGAACATTTTGGTTACATTTTTTAATTCAGCGTTGGTAGATAATTTTAGGTGGTGGTTTATTAACCTTACACAACCAGGTGCAGAGAACAGGACAGTGGTCACTCAGAGTATTAGAGAGCACTGAGACTCCTATAATTATAGAGGGGCAATTGGTGAGTACCAGGTTGATCAAGGTAGCAGATCCAATTTTATGGTTTATCCTAGTGGGGGAGGGAACCACTTGTGATAAGTTAAAGGAAGCTATTTCATCTTTTAATGGGGAGGCACAGTAAGATTGCCAATCAATGTTAAAGTCCCCAAGGGCTATACATTCTGTCTTAGGTGGCAGGAGCAAGAGGTAGTTAAGCTCAGAGAGAAAACCCAGTTTTTGTCTCGAGGAAGGATGTGAACCAAGGTGATGAAGAGAGGTGGCATAGCCTTAATCACACTGATTTTCAGGGTGAGAGCTTGGGTGCTGTGTTCCAGTTGGGCAGGTGGGAGGGCTAGGGCCAGCAAGGTGTCACATATGTAGATGGCACAGCCACCCCCATGCTTGCCCCATCTGTCAGCATGGAAGATGGAATATCCAGAGATGGCCACAGCACCATTGGGGGTGTCTTTAGAGAGCCATGTTTCTACTAGGGAGAGAATATCTGGCTGATGTTGGGCCATCCACTACTGTAGGCAGTCAAGTTTTTTATGCAGGCTACAGACATTAATAGATGTAAGGTGGAGACCACTAGTGGGGTGGCCAGTCAGGTAGGGGGGCAAAGGTAGGGCCTGGATTAGGGTCTATGTTCCCTGATAGCAGGAGAAGGTGTAAAAGGGCCCTAAGAAAAGTAAACTGGAGTTGCTTGCAGGGGCTGGGACCATGGTGGGCTGTGCGAATTTGTTTGGTACTGACAACCAGGATAGAGAGAGCTAGGATATGTGGAGAGGCTAGGAGGAGAGAGGGAACATGGTGGATTGTACTGGGGTGGAGGAGGTTAAGGGGACGGAGTAGAGGAATGAGTGGGGAGGCATCCGTAGTAGCAGTATGGATCAATGGGGGATTGGTAAGGGGTGGAGGATACTCCAGTACAGTGGAACAGATGCAGGGGCAAAGGACAGGTGGGGGATAAGGCAGGAAAATAGTAATTTTGGCAGACAGGAGACCATGTCCATAATATACATAAGAGTCTGCCAGCTGAAGACGAGAGTCACCACAGAGAGCGATGAAGTAGGTGGAGGGAGACTGAGCTGAGATAAGAGTTAGTAAGGAGTTCAGTAATAGGGCTGCTAACTTGGTGCACTGGTAGTGTCATGGACTGTGAGTTAAGATGCATGATTCAAGTCTGGGGAGGAGATTTGCCAGGGCTGCTCCTGCAGAGTGAAAAGAACACAGTAAGAAGTGGGATACAGGTGAAGAGGCAGGGCTAGAGTGGTTGAAAAGGGTGAAAAGCAGTGTCAGGGATAGCACCACAGTGACTCCTAGTGGCCACCGAGTATAATGAGCTGATGGAGAAATGGATGTCACGTGACAAGATGTTTTCAATAAGCTTGGAAATGCCCCTGGGTGGGAGGCTGGGTGGGGCTTCGACAAACTAACACCCCTAAAGAATGTTGCAGGAGAAGGAGCAAATTGCCTTTAGGGGCTCCTTGTCCCTCACTATCCCCACTGTGTGTACTCTTGGTGGTGCGGCATCTAGAGTGAATTGTAAACAAGGATAGAGAACAAAAATACAATTAATTGCTCTGTCTAGAATTTGGAGCTAAATAATATATTATACTGTAAATCTCTTCTACCTGGTAAGGTGGCAGGAGAAGAAAGGAGGCAGTTTTTTCCCCCTCACCCCCTTCTGTTCTATTCTTTCATAACTGTCTCACTTATGTTACCTTATCATTTTTCTCTTCTTTTTCATCTTTATTAAATATTTCTTCTTTTGAATTTAGGCAGGAAGGAGGAAAGACACACTTTGACTCCATTAGTGGAGTTTGGGCTCTAGCTGGAGCACACGGGGCAAGAGGGCAGAAAATGTTTCTCTTACTCTTGATGATTTGGACAGAAGGGCTTTTAAAGGGGTTAGGTGGATGGAGGAACAATATTAGCGGAGGGGGAGGTGAAAAATGAATATAAGGAGAGGTGCCTACCATCAAAGGAAAATGTTTACATCCCAACTAGTATGAGTATTGTTACATAGACATAAACTATTTATGAAGTAGGAATACTCAAGGTGATGGGAACATTGAATGATTTAAGGATTGTCTCACTTTTGGGGGCTTGTTGGTATAGGGCCACCAGCATCTCATTTCTTACAGATAACTCTGGCACTTGATCTCATTTTTTTCTGATTACTAAGTTAAGAAAATAAAATTTTTAACTTGCAATAATAAAGGAGTTATTAATTCTTTTAAATGAAAACGTATACTGAGATATGCTCCCAGAAGAATTTATACATTCTACTTCTTCAGGAAATGCATCTGTCTAACAAAGAAGCAGGACAACTCAATAGGTTATGGGGGTGGGGGTGGTTGGGCAAGGCTCTCACTCTGTTCACAATTCCAAATCATGTGGAGTTTTTATTCCCTTAAAGAGCTGCCAACACCTCCAGAAGAACAACGAAAAACATAATATTCAGACACAATTCAGTTTATAATTCACATTAGCTCTGTATTTCTCCTCCCTATTATACGCTACTGAGGTAGTATGCATGAAAACAGGATCTTTGTTTATTGAGAGTTCCTTAACTCCTAGTACTTACTCACTACCTGATTACATAATACTCTGCTTGTGTTATCACAGTTATTCCCATGGCAACAGACTGTGACCTCTCAACATAGCATTATGACTTCAAATTGGGAATAAGCTGACAGAAAACATGAACTCAGAGAGATGAAGATCCAGTTTTAGTTCAGATTTTTTCAGTAATAAAAAAGGGGAGGAGACATATATGGAAGATATATGAAATATAATCTGAATTATGTCTAAATATTAGGTTTTCACAGTTTTCCCAGAGCTGTCAGTGTTTTTTTAAGAACAGGGAATCAGCCAACCCAGTGGCACTTAGGGCTGAAGCATCTGCTTTACCTCCTGCCACACCGGTGAACTGGGTTCAGAAATGAGCCCAGGGGGTTGGCAGGGGAGGAGAAGATTGAGCATCTGATGGACTGCTCTGTTCTTCTGGGGAGGGGGTCATCATTCTGCTAAGCTAGTGGTGCCCAGTGGAGACTGGGTGCACTGCAGTCAGGGACCAGGAAGGGGATGACGTCAGGCAGCTGTCATGTGGGCATGTGCGGAAGTGCACATGCCTTATGCTGGAAAGCACTGCACATCCTATGCTGAGGGGGGGAGCACCAGTAAGTAGAAAAACCCCGGCTTCAGAGGAGGCAACAGTGGACCCCAGTGGCTGAAGCCCACACTCCCAATGCGGGCTCCAACCCTTGACTTGACTGTCTGTGGTCCCTGCTCTCCTCTGAGTGGGGAGGGTGAGGGAGGACCCAGCAACTGATTCCTCAGTCTGGGTGAGGAGTTCAGTTGGCCAGTGGAGGTGGATTCGAGTGGGCCACCTGAGAGATGCCTCAGAAGTAGATGACAGGAGCATAAAAAGAGTTGAAAAAAAAGGACAGGGAGGATAACTAATGAAAAAGTTTTCTCAGATCTGACAGGCTGATTTGTCTCAGTGGACATGGATAATTTCATCATAATGATTGTATCTATTTATGCACCTAACAGTAACCCTTTTGTTATCATTAACACATTTTTTTGACATTTAATAATAACATTTTTTTATACCTCGTCTTTCTTAAACCAAGGCACTTTAACAAAATTCCAGATAACAATATACTAAAACAAACATACAATAAATACTAATTCATAAAATCTAATTAAATAGCATCAGGTCAAATAAGCTTGCTCCCATAAATGGGTCTCCAAGGCCTGTTTAAATTCCTCCATGGACGTGCATTCCTGTAGCAGATGGAGTAGAGAATTCCAAAGGGCTGGGGACACATACATAAAACACAGGCCCCCAAAGATTTTAAAGAAACCTTTGGAATCTCTGCAACCCTCAGTCCATCGAGGGAGAGATCACCTTGGGCAGTAGGGTACCAGAAGCTCTTTCAGGTAGTTTGGGCCAAGTCCATGTGGGCTTTATAAATCAGAAGTCCAACTTTAAAGGTGATCCACCACTGAGCTGGCAGTTAATGCAGTTCATGCAGTACCAGAGAAATATGATGGGTATGGGGAGTACCCATCAGTAACCGAGCTGCAGCATTCTGCACTAGCTGCAGGCAGCGGATATCAACCCCGGATAGCCCTAGATAAAGGGGGTTGTAATAATCAAGGCATGAGGTCACAAAGGCATGGATCAGTGTAGGCAGATCACCAGATAGAACAAGGTGCTTAATCCTGGAGATGTTCCTCAGATGGTAAAAGGAAGATTTGATGACCACCGAGACCTGCGACCTCAGTGTCAGCCCGTCATCAAAAATCACCCCCAGATTTCGCACCTGTTCAGAGGTGGGGAGCTGGGAGCCACCAAGAAAAAGTCCTGAAGGCAAACCAGCCCCCTTCCCCTCTATCCAGAAACCAGGGTCCACAACCAATACCTCCGTCTTTTCTGAGTTCAACCTAAGCCAATTTGAATCCATCCAGTTCTGAATTTCAGAGAGGCAGTTATTAAAAGTCGAGAAAGCTCCATCCTGGTTGGGTGCAAAAGATAGGTAGAGCTGGGTATCATCAGCATAAAAGTGAAACCTCAGCCCATACCTTCTTACAATGTCTCTGAGGGGCAGCATGTACACTGCGAACAACATGGGGGACAACACCGAACCCGGAGGTACCCCACATGACAGAGAGACTGGGCTGAAGAAATTAATCCCTGATGCCACCCTCTGAGTTCTGCCAGTGAGAAAAGATCTAAACCACCTGAGAACTGTACTAGACAGGCCACAGATGAACTTCAGGTGTTCGAGGAGAACCCATAGTCCACAGTGTGAAATGTTGAGGAGATCAAGAAGAAACAAGATGGAACAGCTCTTCTAATTTCTCACCATCAGGAGATCATTGAGCACCCGAACCAGCTCAATCTCAGTACTATGCCTCTTTCGGAAACCAGACTGGAATGATTCATCAATGTCATGGATGGTCAAATCGTTCACCAGCTGCATGGCCACTAATTTCTCAATCACCTTCCCCACAAAGGGAAGGTTAGAGATTGGTCTGTAGTTGGCATGGCAGTCTGGGTCCAAAGAAGCTTTCTCAAGAGGGGTGTTACCAATGCCTCTTTCAAGGATCTAGGAAACTCACCCATTTCCAAGGAGCACCAGACTATCCATGCTAGGACCAGGCCAATGGCATTGCAATAACCCTTAATCAGGGAAGTTGGGCCTGGGTCCAAATTACAGCAGGCAGGGCGCATACCCTGGACAATCCACATGACATCAGTGAGCTCCGGTGGTCAAAGGAACTCCAGGAGAGCTTGGGGTTAGTGACCCAATGCTGATCCTTGGTTTCTCCCATAGAAGGTGCTGACTGGAGCACCCGCCCTGATGTTGGCCTCCTTAGCCCCAAAGAAGCAATCAAGCTCATGACACTCTATTTGTGAAAGGCTCTTGAACCTGCAGACAGGCTGGGTTGCACAGTCTGTCTACAGATTGAAAGAGCTGAGCTGGTCAGTTCTGAGCAGCTGCAATCTCTCCAGACAGGAACTCTGCCTCTTACAGGAGATTGCAGAATGATAGACTTGGTATGATCCATCAATCTGAGATGGTCAGCATCAGGGCAGATCTCCACCAACAACGTTCTAATCTTTGTCCTCGCCGCCGCATCTCCCTTAAGGCCCCATCAAATCAGGGGGACCAAGGGCGAAGGGGGAGAGGATGAACATGGACAGGAACAATAATATCCAGAGCCGAGGAGACAGCCTTATTATAAGCAAGCACCAGGGTTTCTGGGTCATTGCACACTCCAGAAAAGTCTGATAGGTCAAGCACTGCCGTCAGGCCCTCAGAGCTTACATCTCATAAAGGGTGGTATCTGACCATCTCCACAGGGTAGCCTACGAGGTGGAGTGCAAAACTGAACCCCATGTGTAGTGATCAGGCCTTCTGACTGGTTCCACCCCAAATCGAAGACATCGATTCCCAGGAGAAATACTAAGATAAAGGAGTGACCGTCTTTGTGAGTGGCATAAGTAACAAGTTGTGTAAGGCCCAAAAGATGTCATCAATTGGAGGAAGTATTGACCAAATTGTGAGAGTTCGTCATCGACCCAGGCATTGAAGTCACCCAGAACCATCAGCCTGGGTGGCTTGAATGCCATGTCGATCATGAAGTCCGCAACTTTCAGTAGGAAACGCTTCTCATTACCTGGTGGATGGTAAATGAGGGTGATCCTACAACCCACACCTGCCACTACGGTACACTCGAATGACTCAGCCTCCTCAACTGGTAGACTCATGAGGCCCAGTTTGATCTTAAAACAGACCGCAACACCACTACCACTCCCCTCGTGGTCTGACCTCGAGCAGTGCAACACCGAGTACCCGGCCAGAATTGCGGCCTCTAATATGGGGCCTGCATTCTCATCCAGCCAGGTCTTGGTGATGCAAGCCAGATCCACTGAGCCAACAAGATCTGCAATAACTGCAGTCTTATATTTGATGGATCTAGCATTACACAACACCGCTCAGGTAGGACAGGCCTCTGGAGCAACTTTGGCTACCAGCCCACCAATATTGGTGGTGCCCTTTGGTATGGAAACTAGGCATGGAGGACCACGCTCCAGATTCCATTTCTCCCCAGAGCATCTTCTGGATCTCACTACACAAATACGATGGCCCCGCTCATTCAACCTGCACTATCCAAACCCCCCAACCCCCCTTAGCACAGTTTACACAATCCTATATAATAGGAGGCAATTGTCATCTTACTATAGATATCTTAGATACCACGTCAAAATGTAGACCTTCCACAAATCTTTCAAACATTTTAAAAAATCAAAATGGATGATTTATTAATATATGACTTATGGTGCTTCAAATATATTAATGTGAGGTAATTATTCTTTTTCTCTGGGCACCATCAATCTCACTCAAGACAAATTTTTTTTTGGGATCTAAAATATTGGTCCCACATATTGATTTATTTCTTAGGAAGTAGTCCCTCTATCTGACCACTCTGTCATTTAGATTGAGTTTAAACACCACTCCAAATAATTTCACATGGTGGCTACATCCAGTGTTAATAAAGGATCCAAAATTCTCTGACAAGACATCAGAGGATACTATTTTTTTTAAAACAATAGCTTTCATGAAATCTCAAAAACATTACATGGGACTTATAAGGGCTATCTGAGAGGCAGGAGATGTTTTTTATTTTAATCAAAGTTGACTCAGAGGCAACCCTGCCTCCCAGGCAGACCCTATAACCATGCCCCTTTCCCCTAGCAACCTGTGCCTCATTGGCTGTTTAACCATGCTCCTTGTCTAGCAGTTTGTGCCCCATTGACTACCTACTTTTTCCCTGCTTCTACCCTTAAAGAGCTGCTAATGCCTCAAAGAAAACTTTGAAAAACAAAATACTTAGGTACAATTCAGCTTGCATTCCATATATATTCTATAGATTTCTCCTCCCCATAATTTATTACTGAGGAAATTTACATAAATACATGGGCCCAGATATTCAAACTGTGCCAGGCTGTGGCGCAAGCCTGGGTGCAGCGCAACTTGGCTGCAGAGGGATGTTGACTGGGCGATATTCAACGGAGCTGCGCCATGGCACAGCATTGTTGAATATCGCACCTAGCCACCCACAGTGTGCATGGCACAGTGGCACTGCGCCAGTGCAAGTGGTCAGAGTGGAGCAGGGGATACACTGGCGCCAAGTTCCATTGCGCCATGCGCCAGCAACCGTGATATTCAAAAGTGCACATGCAAATGGGGCCATAATTTATGCAAAGGTGCAAATGGACCATTTGCATGTCATTATATTCATTGCATGCAGGTGTGCGGTCCCTGGCGACTTAGCTGTTTCCCTGCCAGGCAGCAGTCGTCGGGACCGACACCCCTGCATAGTCGCGACAATGTGCCCACATCCCGATCGCGGGCTTCAGTAACTATAAATCGTGTCCAGTATCCCTGGTGGTCAGTGGACCACTGTCGCCGATCGATGGGCATTTGTAAAATAAAATAAATTCCTGTATCCCTGGTGGTCAGTGGACGCTCACAGCCGATCGCGAGGCTTAAGTATGAATAAAATAAAGTCAGATATCCCTGGTGGTCCAGGGGACGCTACTTAGCCAGATCGGGGCATTTGTATTAAAACAAATGGCGTCAATATCCTAATTGGTCAGTGGTACCCCCTCCCACCCGCTCCCCTGGTCAGCAGCTGGCGGCAGCACCCACCCTATGCCGCCCATACCCGCCGACTGACACCGTGGGTAGGGCTGTACGTATTGGTCCACAACGCGGGCCAATGGGCGTGCAGCCCGTACCATACTCACATTCCAGATATGTGAATGGATCCATTCACATATCTGGAATCGCTCTATGCAGTATGGGCTACCGTCCATTGGCTCATGCTGTGGACCACTGCGGCCTGGCCACCACGTGTCAGTCAGCGGGCAGTGGGGTGGCAGGCGGGTGGTGCTGCCGCCCGCCACTGACCGGGGGCGGGCAGTGGGGCTCAGTGGGCAGGTGGGGAGGTACCGCTGGACCACCAGGGATATTGGACGTCATTTGTTTTTAATACAAATGCCCGCGATCGGGCTGCGAGCGGTCCACTTGACCACCAGGGATATCTGACTTTATTTTATTCATACTTAAGCCCACGATCAGGCTGCGAGCAGTCCACTGGACCACCAGGGATATAGGAATTTATTTTATTTTACAAATGCCTGCGATCAGGCTAACAGCGGTCCACTGGACCACCAGGGATATCTGAATTTATTTTATTTTACAAATGCCCGTGATCGGGCTGACAGCAGTCCACTGGACCACCAGGGATATCTGACTTTATTATATTTTACAAATGCCCACGATCGGGCTGACAGCAGTCCACTGGACCACCAGGGATTTAGGAATGTATTATATTTTACAAATGCCCACGATCGGACTGACAGCGGTCCACTGGACCACCAGGGATATAGGAATTTATTTTATTTTACAAAAGCCCGCGATCAGGCTGACAGCCATCCACTGGACCACCAGGGATTTGGAAGGATCATTTTTCTACTTATGCCCGCGATTGGGCATGGGGGGGTGCCGCCAGGTGCAGCTGGAGCTCAGGTGGCCACCCGCAGGTGGCAGCTGCGGTGTTGCCCCTGCAATACAGCAGCTCATCTGTGGGTGGCCAGCCGTTGTTCTTTTTTTTTTGGCTCACCTGTGTGTGGCGCAAGTAGGGGTTGCACATGCATGGACTCAACACATCCCGGGCTGAATATCGGGATGTGCAGAGTATGCATAGGCACGCGCACCCCATGCACAACCCTTTTGAATATCTGGGCCATGATATTTATCCCTTAGAGTTCATCTGCCTCTATAGCTTACTCCCTACTTCAAGTCACAATGCCTCTGGGCATCCTGCCCACGGATCTGCCTGGAGACCACCTGCCGCAGTAAGCCCTGTCCTCTAGGCATCCTGCCCACAGATCCACCTGAAGACTGCCCACTGCAATGAGCCCTGTCCTCCTGTCCTCTGGACATCCTGCCTACGGATCCACCTGGAGACAGCCCGCTGCAACAAGCCCAGTCCTCCTGTCTTCTGGGCATCCTGCCCACAGATCTGCCTGGAGACCGCCTGCCGAAATGAGGTATGGACCCTGCTAAGCGCCGGCAGCCATCTCATCTCTTCAAAATTTGAACTTGGTGCCTTTTTGCTTCCAACACCGAATATTACTTCAGCTTTGTTTGCTCCAGTACTTGGTGTAACTAACCTTAGCTGACTGCAGAAAAGGTTGTTGCATTTGGGCTAAATAATTTGGGCTCAGTGACCCAGGGGTTTAATTTATCTTTTTAACTAATTTCTCCCCACTTTTTCCATGGGGCTGCTGGAAGGATTCCCTGTGAGTTAGGAGTGCAGAAGACAGCAGCGACTGTGCGCCTTTGGCAATCTGTAAGCAAATTTATAGTTGCAGGTGCAGTGAATGTGGCTCTGATTGGGTTTCCAGTGAATGTGGCTCTGATCAGGTTTGTGCTTCACTTGCTGCTGTGGGGGAGGGGAGCTGTGAACTCTACAGGTACTCCCTGTTCAGGCTTCTCTCACTGGATGTGTGGTCACTGAGAAAGTTTTTATTTGTATTTTTTTATTCTTTGTGCATTGTGTAAGTTTATTCTCTTGAGGTTTACTGCATTACCAGTTCTGACTGGAGTTTACTTCTGTTGCAGTAGTAAATAGAACTGTGACTGAGTCTGTACTTTTGCTGCCTAATCTGTCCTTTCTTTAACTACCTCCATTTCCCTCTCTACCACTGCAACCTGCCTACCTTTCACCCCAACATAACCTTGACCCCTATCACTGCTGTCTCCAACTTTCCCTCACTCTCACCCCCCCTCTCCGGTTTCTGCTCCTGATCTAATTACCTGTTACCTAAGCCTGTTTCCCTCCCTAGGTACCACCTACTCTCTAGTTCCTGGCTCACCCCTCCCTATTTATTTCTCCACAGCCCCATCTTCCTGTCCTCTGGGCATCCTGTCCATGGATCTGCCTGGAGACCGCCCGCCGCAACAAGGTATGGACCCTGTTAAACGCTGTCAGCCAACTCATCTCTTCAAAATTTGAACTTGGCCCCTTTTTGCTTCCAACGCTGACTATTACTGTGGGGTTGCTTGCTCCGGTTCTTGGTGTAACAGTCTTAGCTGACTGCAGAAAAGATTGTTGCATTTGTGCTAAATAATTTGGGCACTGTGACCCAGGGGTTTAATTTATCTTTTAACTAATTTCTCCCCACTTTCTCCATGGGGCTGCTGGAAGGATTCCCAGTGAGTTAGGAGTGCAGAGACAGCAGCGACCATGAGCCTTTGGCAATCTGTAAGCATAGTTACAGTTGCAGGCACAGTGAATGTGGCTCTGATCAGTTTGTGCTTCACTCGCTGCTGTGGGGGAAAATATGAACTCTACGGTACTCCTGTTCAGGCTTCTCTCACTGGATGCGTGGTCACTGAGAAAGTTTTTATTTGTATTTTTTATTCTTTGTGCATTGTGTAAGTTTATTCTCTTGAGGTTTACTGCATTATTAGTTCTGACTGGAGTTTACTTCTGTTGCAGTAGTAATTAGAACTGTGATTGAGTCTGTACTTTTGCTGCCTAATCTGTCCCTTTCTTTAACTACCACTGTTTCCCTCTCTACTGCTGCAACCTGCCTACACCTTTCACCCCAACATAACCTAGTCCCCTACCACTGCTGTCTCCATTCTTCCCTCACTGTCACCCCTCCCCTCTCTCCGGTTTCTGCTCCTGATCTAATTACCTGTTACTCTAACCCTGTTTCCCTCCTAGGTACCACCTACTCTCTAGTTCCTGGCTCTCCCCTCCTATATATTTCCACAGCCCGTCCTCCTGTCCTCTGGGCATCCTGCCCATGAATCACCTGGAGACTGCCCACCACAATGCGGTACTGACCCTGCTAAGCACGGGCTGCCAACTCATCTCTTCAAAATTTGAACTTGGTGCCTTTTGCTTCCAATGTTACTTCAGCTTTGCTTGCTCCGGTTCTTGGTGTAACTAGCCTTAGCTGACTGCAGAAAAGATTGTTGCAGTTGGGATAAATAATTTGGGCACTTTCGACCCCAGGGTTTAATTTATCTTTTAATGAATTTCTCCCACTTTCTCCACAGGGCTGCTGGAAGGCTTCCCAGTGAGTAAGGAGTGCAGGAGACAGCAGCGACCATGCTCCTTCAGCAATCTGTAAGCATATTTACAGTTGCAGGTGCAGTGAATGTGGCTCTGATCGGGTTTCCAGTGAATGTGGCTCTGATCAGGTTTGTGCTTCACTCACTGCTGTGGGGAGGAGCTGTGAACTCTACCAGTACTCCCTGTTCAGGCTTCTCCCGCAGCCACTTGCAGCTGCTCCCCACCACCCCAATACCCTCCCACCCTTGGGCGGCTTTACCTATATCATCTCGGTTTGATCCCGTGGTATTAAGGGATGTCCGATAAAAAACAAACAAAAAAACACAGCCTGGTTCTCCACCTGCAGGCTATACACTCTCTACAGTAGTGTCTCTCTCATACCACTACCTTCTCCTGCTCAGATAGTAATGTTTTTTCCAGAATTTCACCTTCACTTGCTGTGCCCTCACCTTACTTCAGGAATGCCATCCCTCTCATTTTGCTGCCCTATTGCTACTAGTGCTCCTCTTGAATCTCGTCTCCACCTCTCTGACCCCTCGCTGCTCCCTGCCCCTTTCTCTCTTATCTGTTGCAAAGCCATCCCACTTGGGAAGATGCCTAAACTAATGCTGCAATACATTCCCTGTGCCATCCTTTCCCTTATAGCCCTTGACTCTCTATTCCTTTTCACTGGGACCTCTTCACTCCCACCAGGGGGTCCCTCTGAGGACCTTTTCTACTCTAACATGCTCCTCTCTGTTGACTCAGTATATATTCCTCCTGGGCTTATTACTTATAAAGTGGCTAGGCTCCTACAGTACCTTCTGGGTAGGAAATTTACCTCCTCTCAAAGCATCAAGCAGGCCTTTGTTCTCGCTACGATCTGGGTCATATTACTATCCCTGTCCTTGGCCGGGGATGTTGAACCTAATCTGGGCCTCTCCTCCATTTCCTCCATCTCCTCTCAGTATACAAACTGTTACTTCCATCACCTGCCTCAGTCCCAGGACCTGACATTGGCCCTCCTTAATATCTGCAGTCTCACAGCTAACTTCACAGAGCTTGAATCCTGGGTGTGGGTCAATAACCCCGACATCCTTGCCCTTTCTGAAACACGGCTAAAACCCTCTACCTCTGATATGAGCTGTGCTCTTCCTGGGTACAATTTGCATCAGGTTGACCGCCCCTCTACCAAAAGAGGTAGCAGGCTGGCACTTCACTTTAAGTCCCACCTCAATGTCTCCCCATGTCCCACCCTTCCCCTGAACTACTGTGAGATTCTTCACTCAGTCTTACTTATAGGTGGGGCTGAAAAACTCCACATCTCCTGCACATACATGCCACCTAGGACCAGTATGCTCAGTTTGGATGAGCTCACGAGTTTATTCCTGCTGCCTCCAAGAAGAATGAGGTGGTCTGCTTGGATGACTTCAATCTTGACTGGCTTGGCCCTCACTCCTCTCTCCTTACCTGTACTGTTAGCAAGGCCAACCTCTTCCAACTTTTTGCATCCCTGACTAGGTTATCTCAGAATGGCTCAAGTGGTACTCTGATTGATTGGATTCTATCCAATCAGAAGGACTGTTACTCCTTTGCAGGAGTCCTACTGGACTCCATCAGTGATCACTGCCCGATATTTTGTGTGAGGGGTGCCCACCCTCCAGCCTATCCACCCAAAGTTCTCTCCTTTGTGGACTTTTCCAAATTGGACCTAGAGAAATTCCTTTCCAATCTTTGACATGTGGACTGGTCTCCCCTTTTTATTACCACATACATCAACTATGCCACTGACTATTTCAATATGACTCTCCTCACACTGCAGAATCGGCATCCCGATCTCAACACGTCATGTCAGGGGAAAGGTTACTAAGTGGTTGAAAAGACCTCTCTTAACTTTACTCAAAACTCGGGGCAAACTTTGGGCTAAATGGAAACTCTCCTCCCAACAGTCTGACTGTGATGCCTATTGTTCCCTGTGCATGACCTGTAAGAAGGAGGTTCGGGCTGCCAAGAGCAGCTACTATCATGATCTCCTCAAATCCTCTGTCTCATGCCCCAAAAAATACTGGACTCAAATAAATGAGATCCTGAGAAATATAAAATCCCAGACCCCCAGTGATATGCTCATTGACAACACCCACTGCAATAACCAACACACCATTGCCACCGCCTTCAACTCCCTCTTCACCTCAGTCCCTAACACTTCCCCCCCTCCTTATTCCCAATACTGGCAGCCTCCAACTGACTTCACCCCTGAGGCTCCACCTGATTTGAACATCACCCTGTCACGTGCCTTGAGGTCCTAAAGCAACTAAGGTCTAGTCCCACCCATGGCAGTCCTGCATTGGATGGATTGCATCCCAGGATCCTTAGGCTAACTGCCCTCTCCTGGCTACACCACTAACCCAGCTGTTTAACCTCTCCATCAGCACCTCTCAGGTTCTGGGGTATAAATCCACTAAGACAATCGCTATATTGAAGAAGGAGATCCCAACCTTCTGCCTAACTATCGTCCATCTCTTTTTGCATGCAATCAGCAAGATTCTTGAGAAACTTATCCATGGTGAGATTTCTGCTCACTTACTCAAAGTTAATCTCAGTCCCCTATACAGCACGGTTTAAGGCTGGACATAGTACCACCACTGTCCTTGCGCAGTTCACTAGTGACATCAAAACCAATATGGACAGAGGCTTGCTTATGGTGCTGTGTTTGTAGACCTCACCAAAGCCTTTGACCTGGTGAATCATCCACTGCTCTTGCATAAATTGGACACCCTGGGGCCTCTGGATCTACCTTCTCTTGGTTCCACAGATACCTGGGTGACAGAGTACAATCTGTTTCCTTTGGAAGGCACTCTCTCCCCTGCCTTGATCTCATGTGGGTCCCCAAGGGTCCATCCTGGGGCCCTTGCTCTTCTCTATCTTCATAAATGATATCCCCTCCTCCAGCCCCCCACTGTTGTTCCATTATGTATGCTGATGATCTGGTTATTTATGCAGCTTCCACATCCATCAGTGACTTTAATGCTCATATATCTTTGGTATTCATCCATCTCCATTCTTGGTTTGACTCCAGCTCCCTTACACTCAATCTACCTAAGACCCATGCTATGCTCTTTGGGTCCTCTAGGAAAGTTCTTACTGCATCACCCAAGCTTTGAATACTTGGGCTGGATGGAACCACAGTCTCTACTACCAATTCCTTTAAATACCTGGGAGTGACACTTGATTCTGCGCTGGACTTTTCCTCCCATATTCACAATGTATGCAAAACAGTGAACTGCAGGATTGGTGCTGCCTATTATGTGTGTCACTCCTTAACCCCCGCTGCTAGAATCTCTGTAGCTAGGGGGTTCCTGCTCCCCAAGCTACTTTATGCTTGCCCAATCATGTCCCATGCCAATGCTAGTATTCTATGATGGTGGGATACTGTGTACAACAGCATCTGCAGATTTGCACTTACAGCCTCTCACCTTATGCACCACTGCTTGCTCTACTCCACCCTACACTGGCTGTCCCCCAGTTCTTGCCACTCCTACTATCTAGGATGTTTCATTAACTCCTTGGCCAGTCACCCTCGACCTGACTCCCTTGGAACTATGCTTACACCCTTGCAGCACTACCGTGCACTGCGATCCTCTGATGATCAGCTTCTCTCCATACCATTCTGCTCTACCAAAATGGATGAACAAGCTTTTTCATATTTTGCTCCAAAATATTGGAATTCCCTACCTCCCCACCTTAAATTCTTCCAGTCTCACTCTTCCTTTAAGACTGCATTTTTCCGTCACTTCAATATACTTGATACCTGAGTCTGTGGCTAATTAAGCAGTTTCTTCCCTCTCGTTTCTCTCTTTTAACCACTGTTCCTCCTATTACTCCATTTTGGTGTATATTTCCCTTTATCAGAGATAACACCCCAAAAGCAGGTACTTTCCTCTGGGAAGCACAAAGTCAGATTACTCACGGTTAGAAAACAAACAGGCAGCTTCAAAGTCCTGGATCAAAATAGGGGACTGCCCCTCGGATCCATTCTGGCAGTCCTTTCCATCTCTCTGGGGATGAAAATTCAGGAACTCCTGCTCTAGACAACGGTTTCCACCACTTCTCTTGGCAGGCAGCTGTTTCTCAGGACTAGGGTGAGAAAATAAGCTCTCCTTACACAGCCCACACTGCAGCTCCCACTCCTCCAACTGCTCACTACAGACTCCAACTCAGAAACTGACTCAAGATTCTAAAACTCTCCACTCACAGCCAGCTGCCATGGCTTATGCTGCTGCAAGAATTCTAAATGACTTCATCTCTCTCCTCTCAGCTGAGACCAAGTAAACAGAGAGTGAGTAGGTGAAAACCCATTTAATCAGTTATTCACCAGCTGCCTTCCCTACCTAGCACTGACACTGATGGGATTCTAGTAACCCCAGGGGACTAGGTGGTTACACTTGTATCTGAAACAAATCTCAGAGTTATGTTTCCCCATTTTATACAATTTTACAGGTGTGTAGTATAGCTTATGATTGATTTTGTATTGCATTTACTTCAAGCCATCAAATTTAATAAACCTATAGATACGCCTACATGCCTACACATGGTAGTTCTATTATTTGACATAGCATGTTCTGGGAATTCAGAATGCTAGTATAAGCATGTGGTATTTTCTTCTCGAGGGTGATAAGGGTTCACAGCTCTTGTATAGTAAGGAGGTGACATGGCATTGCCCTGCCAAGGTCACAGTTCATCCTATTTGCCAAAATTCCAAAACCCTAGGGCTTGGGGTCTAGGGCTGTGGCAAGCATATGTTGGATTTGGAGAAAAGGGAAGACCAGTATATGAGATGGTGCCATGTTTTGTTTAAACCTACTGTAGGACACTAGAAGGGTATAATCCAATGGCATGTTTAATATTACAACACCCAGAAAATCTACAGAGAGGATTTTAGTCTGGATTTTAAAGTTTGGGTTACCAGTTATGGGCTGTTCAGGATCTAGGAGAGGATTTGTGCCTAGCAGCCTATGGAGCTGTTTTCTGACCAGGACTGAGGCATCAGTCACTGTAGCATTCAGGATCCAGGGAATTTTTTTTATAGGGCACATTCAGTAGAGCCTTTATATTAACGCCTGCTTTCCTGCACAGATTTATTTCCATGGGCTTCCACAGGTAGGCAGAGACTTCCACTTGCTGCATATAGGACCTCCACCATAGGAACTGACCTGCGTGAATAGCAAGGTAGTATAATTTCAAATCAGGGATTTGCAATCCACCTTGTTCTTTTAGAGGAGTTAATTTGGTAGGCCCTGGGTGGGGTTTTGCCACACTAGAGAAAGAATGAGAGGGCAGTTTTAGGATGGAGGAACCAGGTGTTTGGTAGTACGTATCCTATCATCCCAAGCTGGAATAATAGCTGGGGAAGGGTATTCATTTTAATATGCAGGTTTTAGAAAGATTCAGTTTACACCTTGAGATTTACCGGAATACTGTAGCAGGGTAAGAACTGCTGGAATTGAGTGGGATGGGCCTTTATTGTGCAGCAGCATATCATCAGCATAAGTGGAGATTTTGTATCTGGAATCTCCCACAGTGACTCCTCTAGTATTATCATCTGCTATGATTCTTCTTTTCAAGGGCTCTAAATGCAATTTAAAAAGATATGGGGAGAGGAAGCATCCCTGCCTGGTACATTTTTGTAAGTCAAGAGGAGAGAGAGTATACTATTGCACAATATGCTAGCTGAGGGGTGTGAATATAGTAATTTAACCAATCTATAAATGAGGAGGGGGGGAAGCCAAGTTCATTTAATGTTGCAAAAAGGAATGGGTGGCACTGGCGGGGCAGATGTCAGAGCCATTTGCTGCAGCTTGTTTTGGCTCATTATGATCATAGTAGGTCCCCGAATATTCCTTAATTTGTCCTCTGGTGCAGTTGTAGTTGGAAAATAAAGACAAAGAACTGTTTTTTCAGGTTTTTTCCCTGTTTATTAAGCATGGATCATGGAGCTGAGAGGGAAGCTGACTCTCACACCAAGCACATCAAATGATTCCCCACGGTACAGCAGACCTATGGGAATGTCAACTGAAACCCATCCAAATCAAAGGCAATGCCTGTTGTTCATATGTCAGTTTTACTTTCACTGATTACATCAACTATGCTCTGGTTGTTTCCTCTGACTACAGCCAAAACATAATGGCCATCATGTATTAGATTCAGAACATCAGAAAGTCAATCAAATTCACCTTGAACTTTTATCTCAAATACACGTTTGATTATCACAGGGTCTGTTGTCAACTGATATCATTATTTGGGCCTGTGAATGGTCACATGGAAGAGGATTTGAAGATATAAAAGACAGTATATACAATATCACAATGCATAATATAAAACTAATCAAAGTTATCTGACACAACACTGCTTAAACACTGATGACAGTGCAAGTATTGAACAACTCAAAAACTGATGTAAAGGAGTACATATTTATTATCAGCCTCTAATTAGAAGTGAAATTGACCACTCATTAATTGTCATATCCTCATGATGGCAATGTCAAATGCACATATCACATGGAAATAACATGCTTTTCATCTATGCTACATATAAAGGAATAACTGCTAATGGGTAAGCATTTTATTTGTAATTGGTTCAAATGACTGTGTTTGGGGCTTTCCAGTGTCATACTTTGTTATAAATGAAGAAACTACAGGCACTCTGACTCTATACTCACAGAAATTGAAGAATGCAGTGACATAACTTGCACCAGGTACAGTAAATATTGTGATTAAAGTACTTGCATTATCTGGGATGCCACATTGACTGTGGCAAGACTGAATTATGCATAGTTATGAATACAGTTTGTTTTTGTTACTGAGATACTGATTAAGTAATATTTTTTAAAACAATTCAAGTATATGCACCAGCAACATAACATATGTTATACCAGGTTGAACCTTGGAACTACTTTTACAGGTGTGTTATGATTGTGATGTCACAACAGATCATTATAACTTGAAGTAGGGAATAAGTTATAGAGGCAGAAATACTCTAAAACAACAATCTTCTTTTGTGGGAATTTCTTTGGTTATAAATAACAGAGTGGTGTAATCTGTAGAAGATATATGAAACACAGGCTGAATTGTGTAAATATTATGTTTTCTAATGTTTTCTCATAGGTGACAGCTACTCTTTAACACAAACTAAGTATAAGACACTTCAAAAGGTATAGAGAGGAGGAGGGAGGCAGTCCCACTACCAGCAGCAGTTACACCAGAAAACTGGTGACTGGACCTTACGTTTTGCCCAGACTAGGCAAGGCTTCTTCATAGGTCCTAGTGCAAAACAAAACTAGTCTGTGGTGGGCGTAATGTTCTCTGTATCAGTATCAGTTCCTGCACTGTCAATCAGTAACTAATTACTTTTTAAAGTACTTGAGGATACCTTGCAACTGAAAGGTGT
Organism: Neoceratodus forsteri; assembly: GCA_016271365.2. Taxonomy (NCBI): domain Eukaryota; kingdom Metazoa; phylum Chordata; order Ceratodontiformes; family Ceratodontidae; genus Neoceratodus; species Neoceratodus forsteri. Next base: position 736,840,025 of record CM057456.1, read on the forward strand.
TATGTCATAGCCCATCTGATGCTCACTCATTCAATATCCATCACTGCAACTCTTTAACTGGCCAGTCTGTCATCTCTATCCATCTTCCACCAATATGTAATAACCTCCTTCTCCCTACCCAACACTCATTCTCACTCCACTTTGATAAACTGCTCTTGTTGTCAAACTTCTCAAAACCATGCACCCACAGCTAGCCTTGTCCCTATCTTCCCTATAACCTGTCCCCTCCTTACCCCTTTACCTGTCCATTTCTTGACACATCCTAGTACCCTTCACCATGCTACTTCAAGTCTGTATTGACTTATCTCAGGTTACTTTTGTAACTTTTCAACACGGAGGTTTTAAGATAGGATCTGCTCTGTCTTGGACCAGATGCCTTCCGAGCGTATTTTATTTTTCAGTGTATGGAGAGAAGGATCACCTTGCATTTTTTTGTCAGTACTGTTGTAACTTTTGCAGATTTATATATTATTCTGTTGTTGTGCTTCCGCATGTACCAGCCTCACATTTAACATTTTATTGTTTACTATATTTTTGACACTTTATTTTTACTGTATTTTCCCTTTGCAGACCTTCCTCAGATCACACCTGAAAAAGAGTGCCCGTCCAGTGTGCCTTTCCCACTCAACCAGTTTAAACTCACTAATTCATCATGAACTGCAGAGGACTGAAAGAACTTCATTCTAACACAAGTGCTTCTGGAGCTCAGTCAGAGATTTCAAAATCTTCAGGGGGCTATTCCATTGAACTGACTTCATAAGTAATCCTGATGTTACAGCTCTGACTTCATGTTTCAACATGTTACCTGGAGATGATGGCTATCATCCCTGCTTGAGCCAGGCATTAAGTGGACACAGGCATTTAAACAACATCATTTTGACTCCATTCATATTTAGAAACCCAATACCTGGCATGATGTATTGGTTGGCTTACTGTGCTCTTTTACACTATTTATATATGGTCAAGCCAACTCCAGACATTGAGCTGTTTTTCTTTCCTATTTACACTTGTTACTAAGAAACCTCACAAAGAATATGTTATTGCAAGTTTGGAATGACCCATTCTTGGCATGTCACCAAGTGAAACATTGCATTTCACTTAAAAAGCAAAGTGTGGAGCAGTTAGTTAGTAATTAAAGAATGATTGACAGCTGGAGGTGCAGAGATACACTTACATAAAAAAATAGGGATATTAAATATGTCCAGGCAAACACAGAGTGATTAAGATAGATATACGATTTACAGGCTGTATTTCCCCTCCCAGAATTCTTTGAAAACCCAGGAAATTGCCTTGACACAAATAAGATACAAATACATTCTGACTTTTAGAGGCAGGTGTTACCTACATGAGATGAAACAAATTCTCAGAATGAAAACGTAAGAGTTTTAAAATAACCTGAAAGACTGAGAGAGAGAGAGAGAGAGAGAGAGAGAGAGAGAGAGAGAGAGTGAGAGAGAAAAAATACATGGCTGTTGCTACTTTAAGAACTACTGTACAATAGTTTATCACATTGTCACCCTACTATTTCTAGAGACTGCTAAAAAGTCACTATATTTACCAGATGCCTCAGGTCACGAGTATTCTTCAGGCCTCTAAAATCTCAAATATGATAGCCTGCCATTTGCTTTCCTATATAAAGCCTTGGGGTGATGGCATTTCTTGCTGCAGTAACCAGATTGCTATTTTAAATAACTGCTTGTGCACTTTTGGTAAAATGCTCAGTACCGTGGCACCTTATGAAGACTGATATTGATATCACAGTGTGTGGGTGGAGGGATCTTTTACTTTATACTTATTGGCACTGAGTGCAGCCACTCCATTTTTTTTTTACCTTCTATCCCCTGTCCCCTTACCAAGCTCTATAACAGCCTGTATATCTATAAGCCCTGGATGCTATTGCTACTGGAGTGGGGACCACTGGTTGACCAGATACTCACTGACTCTCATCTTGTATATGATTGTGAAATTATTTTGGAATGGATCAAGAGATCCAGATGCTACAACTGGACAGGGAGAACATTAGTGAATTCTTCACATGAGTGCCACCATTGTTTTCATGTAGTATTAATTCCCTATATCCCATCTCCACCCCACTAGGGCATGTTCTGAAATGGGAGATCTTTCTCATTGGTCACTAGTGAGCTAGAACCATGCCCACCCACCTCAATTTGCTTGACACTTGCCAGCACTGGTCTGGACATCTGATGACACTGCTTTCTTTAGTAGCATTAGGGCTGGACAAAATGTTATTTTTATAAGAAAGGTTAGTAAAGACCCCAGAGTTTTTTTTTGCAAACTATCTGTCCCCCATCAACACTATAATCCACTGTCTGGTCCCCTCCAAGGGGTTGCAAATCATTTGCTAAGAAACCTTTTATAGCCCCATACTATTCAAGTGATAATGTTCCAGCACCATTAATATTGCACTTACCCGCACCACGCTCATTTCCATGAACTAAAGAAAAATAGTAGCCCATGTCCTCAGAGACACAATGAAATGTGACCATTCCTCACCTTTCCCCTCTCTGCTTCGTAATCAGGGGAGGGGGGAGTGAGCACATAGACTATAGGTGGGCGAGCCAGAAGCCTGGCTTGGCTCGACTTGCCTCTATTTCCGACTTGCGAGCCATGAGCCGAGCCGAATATTTTTATGTTGCCAGATGAAACTCAGTGTCCCATTGTTCCTGGTGGACCTGGAGCTACTGTGCATGCATGAGGAAGGGGACAACGAAGAGGATGGATGGATGTCATTCAGTAGTCAGAGAGCGGGATTGCTGCTATGTGCATGGCGTGCCGCCATGAGTGCCATCATCTCGTCTGCAAGTTAAAATTAAAAACTGATCCAACCATCTGTCATCCCCTCATCTGGACCGTGACTTTTGCATTGCAGAGATTGTGTTTTTTTTTCCTCCCCGACCCCAAGTGACAGTGCTCCTGACCCGGACCCTGTGAGGTAACTGTCAGATCGGTTTTGGAGTTCAGGTGCAAAAGGTCCCAAGATCAGCAGAACAAGGAGTCAGAGAACAGAAGTAATGTAAAATAAGCAGTGCGGGCCGGGGTGAGCAGTATCACTGGCAGTCGACTCCTAGTCAGAGTAGGTGGCAAGTGCCTTTTTTCTGTGGGGGTCCTTTCTTGCTTTCTCCCTCTGTCTGCTGTACTACAAAGCAAAGGATCCTTTTTGAGCTCCCAGCTCCACAGTCTGTCCATACACTTCAGGTGAGCAGGTGGGGGAAGGGGGAGTTTAGGACTTCATCATTTCCGACAAGGAGGGAGGGCCCACAGTAGAGGCTGGCTGGATTTGGCCTGGGACTCAGAGTAGGGGTAGTCATCTGGAGGACTGGGAGGTTGAGTGTGGGGTGAGCAGTTGACTCTCAGAGTGGGTGGCAGGCACCTTTTTTCTGTTGGGGGGGTCCTTTACATGCTTTCTTCCTCTATCTGCTGCACTGCAAGTGAAAAGCAAAGGCTCCTCTTCCGAGCTCCGCCATCCATACACTTCAGCAGCTGGGGGGGGTTTAGGACTTGATTAATTCCAGGGATGAGGGAGGGGCCCAGCCACAGTAGGGGCCTGGTTGGTCTGGCTTTGGCCTGGGACTCGGAGTAGGTGTCTATCATCTGGAGGACTGGGAGGTTGAGTGTGGGGTGAGCAGTTGACTCAGAACTATTGGCAGGGGCCTTTATTCTGCTGGGGGGTCCTTTCTGGCTTTCTCCCTCTGTCTGCTGCACTGTAGTTCTGATGCAAAGCAAAGGCTCCTCCTCTGAGCTCCATAGTCCATACACTTCAGCAGCTGGGGAGGGGTTTTGGACTTGATTCCAAGGATGAGGGAGAGTCCACAGTAAGGCCTTACAGGTTTTGGCCTGGGACTCAGAGTAGGTATCTGTCATTCGGAGGACTGGAAGATTGAGTTTGGGGTGAGCAGGTGACTCAGAGCACGTGGCATGCACCTTTATTCTGTTGGGGGAGTCCTTTCTGGCTTTCTCCCTCTGTCTGCTGCACTGCAGTCCTGCTGTAAAGCAAAGGCTCCTCCTCTGAGCTCCACAGTCTGTACACTTCAGCATCAGCAGCCAGGGGTGTGGTTAGGACTTGAGTATTGATTCTAAGGATGAGGGAGAGCCCACATTAGGGGCCTGGCTGGCTTTGGCCAGGGACTCGGAGTAAGTGTCTGTCATCCAGAGGACTAGGAGGTTGAGTATGAGCAATATGGAGGTGGTGCCAGGTGAGGTCCAACTAAATCAGGGCGGTGGACAGGTCAGCTGTTAATGGCTGGTGGTTGTGCTGGGTGGGTGCTGCCTCTGCGGGGAGGAAACAGCCAGAGAGTTGTCGGAGTTACTTTGCTGGATGTCAGGACTGGAATAAGGCAAGGATTCAGGGGAGGAGGGTTGAGACAGCCAGCATGTTATTCCATGATGGTAGTGTGTACGGCTAGTCTGTTCCAAAAATAGAAATAAAAGGGTGCTTAAAATCAACTATTAAGCATATAACATGTTAGAATTTAGCTTGCTTCACTACTGATGTCTGTGTCATTTGTTGTTTACCACCTCTGACATGACAGGCCATTAATGTGAATGTAGAAACATTTGCTGTTAGCTAGCAGCCCAGGCCCTACACACAGAAAAAAGTTGAGGGAATTGGATACGAGTGTCCATAGATTCTATTTTATAAAAGGTCACAACTTTCTGAGAATTTCTCTCTGCTGTTCCTTCAGTCAGCATCAAGATTGTTGAGCTCAGTTATTTATTATTTTCATGTAGCCCGAAGAACACAGCATTGTTTTCCGCCAAGTGCTGCAGATTAACAGCATACTATATGAATTACTTAAAACTGCCTAATGTGCATTAAAACAGTAGCACACAGGACTGGTCGAATGCCCCTGTAGATGAAGTCAGTGCTAGTGGAGAGAAAGGTCAGTGGGTTGGCACAAACCACCCCCATTATAATTTTGCCAGACTCGAGCTGCCGCTGATTCATAGCTCAGTATGTTACATTAGACTAGGCTCCCTGGTGTTTGACTATCAGTGTGTTAATTACATCACCCAATATCCTTGCCAGCTTCCCTCTTTAGGGGTCTGAAACATGCAGTACTGGCTCTGAAAGCATGGTGTACAGGCTGCCTGAGTCATAGGAGGCAGTATAGCACACTGGGTTAAGACTCTGAGGCGCACATCTAGAGAACTGAGTTTAATTCCACAGCTGCCTAGGTGCATACTGAGCAGGTCAATTTACTTCCTTGTGCTCCCAGGTCTCATCTGTAAACCTGCTTCGGCTTAGTGTGCTACTCCTGGTTAAACAATATTCCCTTCCCTTAGATAGCTGTGGTCCACATTGCCACTAGGAGCAAGTTTGCCTTCATAGATGAACTGTCTCCTTGTACTGCATGTCTCCTTGTCCCTCCCGTGCCCCCATCTTGAGTAAAGTCAGTAGGAGTGTCTTTAAAGCAGGAATTATGTAGAGGTGAGCCCCAGTTGCCTAGAAGTACTAAGACTGGATTGTGGCAATGGGAGAGAGTAGAGGACCACATATTGGGAGTGACCAGGCCTCCTGCAACCCCACTATAAACAGAGACATCTGTTCTAAGTGTGGTGCACTGCTAAACCATGCACTGCAGCAGAAGTGAGTCCCAGTTTCTGAGATCAAGCAGGTGAGGGTAACCACTGCTGTGGTCCAAGTTAACAAAGTTCAGATCTCGTAGCAACAGATTGTTAGAGCATTTAAAGTCCTCGCTTTGGATCACATTTTATTTGAAGGTACCCCTTTTTTGTTAATTCTTCTGTGCCTGTTTTTCTTGTATTTTTTAGGGTGCACAGAGTGAGTGCAATCAATCCGAGGTAGGGACATCACAGTACAGCAGCATGTGAAAGAGACACAGAGCACCATTGGTTTAGAAATAGTTGGAATTGCCAGCTACTGCAGCATTTCATTCCTGTACTACATGCAGGACAGTTTTAACTGTTTATGAGAAGGGAAGAGAAGGCAGTAATGAGATTATTCTTTGTGGCGTGGTGGCCCACCTACGCTTGTCCAGCCTCCCCCATATGCACAGGTCAGTTGATGCCAGGACAAACTGTTGGTTTCTGAACTGATTAGATTTATATTAGCCAGCAGTTCAAAAATCATTTTTCTGTCCTCTTGTCCATGATCTGCACACTGACTACAGACTCTAGCTGCAGAAGAGTGAATGGGTGAAGGCTGTGTGCTACTGTTAATCGCTGTGCCTGCTGCTTTGTCCAGTCTGGCAAACAGCAACAACTTGTCCTCCGCCAAGAGTCCTCACTGCATACTGTACTGTCTGTGTGTACTCACTGTTGCTCTGCTTTTCCTGTCCCCCTCTGTCTACCAGGCTGCCTGCTCTGCCAGGTCTGCATCTGCCCTTCAAATTGCTTGCTTTTGCTGCACTGCTTTTGACTTGCTTGCTATGCTGTTTGCTCTCCTCTCTCATTGCGTTTTTTTTTATAACTGGATAACCTGTATAAAACCAAATTGTGGATTGTCTGTGACTGCTGGGGGTGTTTAAAGGTGATGGCTGTTTCAGGTTAGTGGTCAGACTCTGCTCATGGTGAGTAATGCATCAGTTATTACAAGTAACATTTTTGTACTGTGACTCAGTGAAAACCAATGTGGCTGGGTGGGGGCAGAAAGGAATTAAGTGAAACCTTGGATTGGTGATTGTTTAGGCCACAAAAGTCGTCATATACTTTTTTTACATAAAAAATATATTGTGGATATCCTAGAATGCATCTTAAGAATATTTAGTCAAAGATATTTATAAAACAGATTTTTTTAATTAGAAGCATTTTCTAAAATGCAATATGCAAAATACATCATAAAAATTTATTGCAGTATAAAATTCCTATAAAAACAGGTCAGTTTTTGAATTTCCGATAACCTTCGTCTCGGCTCATGATTGATTCTAAGAGTCAAGTCAGAGCCTTGGTTCAGCTCTGGCTTGGCTCTTCTTCAAAAAATCAAGGTTTGCCCAGCTGTAACGTTGACTATGTTCATCAAGTATGTGGAAGAAAAACCTCAGCACTGACTGTCTCAAAGGTGTACCATTTTAATTTAAACAAGAAACAGCAATGCAAAATGGGCACACTAAAGTGCATAAATGAACAATTATGTACAGTGGCCCAGATATTCAAAGGGTTGCACATGGCGCAACCCACTGATGCGCCTGGCCAATATTCAAATGGGAAAAGTGTGGGCACAAATCCTGATGCGCGCGAGCGCATCAGTAATTATGGTGCGCAGGTAGGGGAGTGTGCCCATGCATACTCTGCACAGCCCGATATTCAGCCCGGGATGTGCGGAGCCACGCATACGCAACCCTACCAGCGCCAGCACAAAGTAGATCCAAAAAAGGAACAATGGATGGCCACCACAGGTGAGCTGCCGCATTGCAGGGCGCACACGGCAGCTGCCACCTGTGGGTGGCCACCCAAGCTCTGGCTGCACCTCTGTGGTGGTGCCCACCCCCTCATGCGCAATCACGGGCAACGTAAAAATAAGTATAAACCTATATCTCTGGTGGTCCAGTGGACCGCTGTCCGCTTGATCGTGGGCTACATAAAAAAAGACAAATCCAATATCCCTGGTGGTCCAGTGGACTGCTGCCTGCCCGATCGCGGGCTACGTAAAAAAAGACAAATCCAATATCCCTGGTGGTTCAGTGGACCACTGCCCACCCGATCGCAGGCTATGTAAAAAAAAGACAAATCTAATATCCCTGGTGGTCCAGTGAACCGCTGCCCACCCGATTGCAGGCTACATAAAAAAAAGACAAATCCAATATCCCTGGTGGTCCAGTGGACCGCTGCCCGCCTGATCGTGGGCTTCAGTAAATAAAAGATGCATTCAATATCCTGGTGGTCAATGGACCTGTCTGCCCGATCGCGGGCTAAGTAAAAAGACAAATTCAATATCCCTGGTGGTCCAATGGACCTGTCTGCCGATCGCGGGCTAAGTATATTAATGATAGATCCAATATCCTGGACCCCTCCCCACCCACCCACTGATCCCCACCACCCACCCCGGTCAGTGGCGGGAGGCAGGACCCACCTGCCTGCTGCCCTGCCACCCCGACTCACACCATAGGTGGGGCTGTCGCCCATTGGTCCTGGCGTGAGCCAATGGGCATGCAGCCATACCGTACTACACATTCAGATATGTGAATGGATTCATTCACATATCTGGAATGTCTGTCAGCGGTATGGCTGCAAGCCACTCGCTCACGCTTGTGGACCAATGCGCGTACAGCCCAACTGATGGTGTCAGTCGGTGAGCGTGGGGTGGCAGACGGTGGTGCTGCCGCCACCGCTGACCGGGGGAGCGGGTGGTGGGGATCAGTGGGTGGGTGGGGAGGGGTCCACTGGACCACCAGGGATATAGGATTTGTTGTTTGTGTACTTAGCCCATGATCGGGCAAACAGGTCCACTGGCCCACCAAGGATATTGGATCTATCATTAATATACTTAGCCGTGATTGGGCATACAGGTCCACTGGACCGCCAGGATATTGGATTTGTCTTTTTTATGTAGCCCATGATCAGGTGGGCAGCGTCCACTGGACCATCAGGGATATTGGATTTGTCTTTTACTGAAGCCCGTGATCGGGCAGACAGGTCCACTGGACCACCAGGGATATTGAATGTATCTTTATTTACGAAGCCCACGATCAGTGGCGGTGGTCCACTGGACCACCAGGGATTTATGATTTTTCTTTTTTTTACTGCAGCCAGCGATCGGGCTGTGGGGCACATTGCCGTGCTGCAGGGGGCGTCGGTCCCCGATGGCTGCTGCCTGGCAGGGCGCCAGGCGCAAGTCATCGGGGATCGGTGCACCTGCATTCAAATGGGGACATAATGACATGCAAATGGCCCCATGTGCACCTTGCATACATTATGGCTCCATTTGCATGTCAACTTTTGAATATCGCGGTTGCTGCGCCTTGCTCAATGGAGCTTGCACTAACGCATCCCCATGCTCCACTCTGGCCACTGGCACTGGCGCAGTGCCACTGTGCCAAGCACATTGTGGGTGGCCAGGGTGAAATATTCAACGCTGCTGAGCCATGGCACAGCTCCGCTGAATATCGCCCAGTCCACACCCCTGCACAGCCAATTTGAGCTGTGCCTGGGCTTGCATCACAGCCTGGCACAGTTTGAATATCTGGGCCAGTATGTAAAGTGTAGGTGTATATTAAAAAGTACAAACAAACAATTCAAAGAACAGAAATCCCTCAATGATGCTTTGCAGCAAACATTATCCTGCTAGAGTGTGATGCACCGGAGATAGAACTTTATGTTAATTTTAGAATTTAGAATACACGTTCAAGCTCTGCAATGTGGTTATGCTCCCCTAGTGTTCGAACATCAAATTTGTTTCTCTGCCTGAAAAGAGCAGTTGCCCCAAAGTACAGCTCCAGTCTTCTGGTCTACAGTTTGATTTTTATGTATTGTTTAGCTTACTCAGTTTGCTTTTTAATACTCCGCATTAGTTCCTCAGGGGCTTGTTTGTGCATTTTCCAATATGCACTTAAATTTTAAATAAATAATTCTTCATTTAAGAAGCCTCATGTGCCCATTATGTTGTTGCTGTTAATGTTCATCAAGCAGATTAACCTGAATAGCTCCTTTCATTGGTGGGAGAAGTGATGATGTCAGATCATGGATGGACAGAGTTTCTGTAGAGCAGTTACTTGCAGGGTAGCCAGACACTAATGAACATATTCTTTATGCCTTGCTGCACCACCTCCCTCCGCCTCCCCACTAAAAGCACTGAGGTGATGGCACTAGATAGGGTACACATCACTCTGCCCCTGTAAGTATGGAACACTATTTTGTTTAGTTCATGGGAGTGAGAAAGCTTGGGGTGCATTATAATTCAGATGGCAAATACATTGGTGGCTGGGACTTTCACATAATGTGTACCAGATGACCTGCCACTAGGACTGGGTGAACCTGAAGATGTTCACATCTGCATGTTCATAATCTGCAGGAAAAATAAGCAATGTTTGCAGAGCAGCAAGATAGCTACGATGCTGCTCTGCTCCCCACAGCTCGTTGTGCTTTGTATTACACCACTCCATAGTTTAGTTGTATGTTTTAAGCCCTAATTCATTTTATATCTTGTTACTGTGGATCAAGGTCTAATTTAACTCAGCGTCCATGTGCCATTAGTTTTTGTTTTCTGCCTATCAATATGGACACCTTATTTTGGTGAAGAACCTGATATTCGGAGCGTATTGTAAGGTGAGGCAGTTTGAGAATTAGGGACGCTCGAGGAGTTCACGAAGTTAGAGGACTCGGCTGGATGAGTGTCAAGGTAAAACTTTAACTATGAAGTTATGAATAGAACTCATATTTTTTTGATTCACCGTGTTCAATGAAGTGTTTTCAGAAGCTTTTCAAGCTGTGAGTAGTTATAATCCGTTTTTGTCCCTGATGAGTGTGTTGGACGGCCGTTGAATTTTGGCATCCTGACCCATTTTTTTAGTAAATGAGGTTATGGTTTGGAAAACAATAATTTTATATTCCAGCTTGCCCAGACCTTTGAAACGATTGAAACAGAACCTAAGCAGAACCTAATAAAGAACTTTCTGAAGGGATTGGACTGTGAGAGCGCTTTTGACCTGAGAGTTGGATTGAGTGGAAACACAGAGGCACTTTTGTGCTGAGAGGCTTGATTAATCTTATAAAAGGTATGCCAGCACTGTCTAGGAGTTGGGTTACATATGTTACTTGAGTATCCTAAATATACTGCGCTTAGAGGAGCGCTTTTCTCTTATTATTTTACAGGTGCTTTTATTACCAGGAGTTAAAGAAGACCGAGGATGTGTGAAAAGAAATACTCAGCATAGCGAAAAGGAGTTTTGAAATACTGCATGGACCCTCAGAAGAAGGGCTGAATTATTCCTCATAGCAATTGAGATTATTCCACCACTGAAATAATAGATGACGCCAACTGATAATGCTATCAGGAAACAACTTTTGTAAGTAAAGCCTGACACTGTGACTGGTGACAGACGGAGTTTGGCTGAGGGGAGAAATTCTCTATGAGATACTGTTTTCTCTTTTTTCCCCTGGTCTATAATGAGGTGGTTGATTCTTATTTTTCATTTTTCCAAATAATTGACTCCAATAAGAACTTATGGACTCGTTTGTTATGAGCAGGAAGTATGGAGACTTGTTTGTAAATTCGGTATTTGTACTTCTTTTTGATCTTGCTGCATATGTTCCTATTAAAGCATGAATTGGAACTAGGACTCCTGTTTGAGGAACCGAAATAATAAGTGAGCTAATTTTTGCTGAATAAATTGGCTGTTAATCTGAAATGGAGCTAATACTCCAAACTTAAGTTCCAAACTCCCGATACAAAGAAGTCTTAAATGACTGGGATAATTCAGCTGTTCAAGTGTATAGCAATAGCTTGGTCAAAAGTGTTATTTTGGAATGTGTGTCAAATTATGTTTATTTTTTTTATAGTTTAATTGGTGTGTTATTTTAATGTCAAATTGCAGAGGGAAAGGTCTATTTGATTGCTCAGTGGGCATGCCTAACAAATTGAACTGGCATCCAATTACCTGTTGATGGCTTGAACTGGGCTTGAAACTGGTAGCCATGTTGGGCCATAATAATGGGCTCTGGGGGCCTAAATTTGATAAGGAAGATTGTAGATAGGTGGAACTAGATAGGGTCTCTGTAAACTAGCATATGATTTCTAACATAATTGGTCTATAAATCCTCCCATACCTGGCAAACACCAGGAGCATGGAGCAGCATGCGCTGCAGGTGCACCAGGTGTTATACCAAGAGGGATGGAATTAGTAATAACATATGATTTCTGATGTCGATCTGGAGACAGAATCTTGCCACTCTGTTTGGAATAGAGTACCTTAACATGTGGTCCTGGTGTCTCAAAAGGGTCCCAACTATGGTGGTAGGAATCTATTTTCTGGATTAGATTTGATGGGCATAAATGTCCCTTAAATTGTTGCTTTGATGTCCAAACATAGAAAGAAAAGAATGGGCAGAGCAATTGCTTTGGTCAGTGTATACTTCAAGTGATTCTCACTGTAATTGGTGTATAAATCCTTCCATATCTGGGGATAAGTAGCACGGGCAGCATGAGCTGTGGGGTGCACCTGAAGTCTTACCTAAAATGGGATGGTGTCACTGATATCAAAGAGATCCTAATAGTAGGCTCAGAGACTAAGTCGTTTTGTAATGTCATAGTATTCCTGTTGGATATCTGGATACCTATAGAGGGTCTTAAAATGGCCTGATTTTCTTTATCTAGGATCCAGTATGATGACCGCTGGTGTTATAAAATTGGGATGGCTAGCATAATTGCGCTTCAGGGAGAATGCATTATTTTTTTATTTGTAGCCTTCCTATTATAAGGAGGGTTCAAATTAACTGTCTTACTATAAAATGGTCTGATTTTTAGTATAAATGTTTATATATCAACTGAGATTTTCAGCAGACATGATTTTAAGATATTAGCCCATATCCAGTCTATTGTATTGATGGAAGTTAAAGTATAAGTGACTGCATTATTTTAGTACTGCCAGTGATGTATTGTAATAACTCTTGTGTAGTTTTTGTAATGTTGTAATGGTTATTCGACCAATCAACAATAAACAAAATTGACTACTTTTTGTAGGTTGCGAGTGTCATTAGAAAAAAATAAGTCCAAATCTTGCATGAAATAAGGTCCACAAGTCCACATCTTGCAGGAAAAGCCCCCCAGCTCATACATTTCCGCAACTGTGAACTTGTGCAACGCTCTACAAAAAATCTACATTTTTCATGAACACAGAAAACTGAATTCTGCAAATATTTGCCTGCAGATATTTAATTTTGCCTACCCTTACCCCCGAGACCAAGTTCCCACCCACAATGGTGTTCCTCTAGGTAGTGTAGAAGAAAGTAGTAGTAGTAGCAGACATTTTATTTTATAGGTGCCTGTCCACTGAGGCTCAGGGTGCCATACAAGGATAACAGTGATCATAAAAAAAAACTTAATTCACAAAACAATATACTGTAACACTTAAGGAGCTAGTGACACATTCAAGAGAACTTTAATATAACACAATATTTAGGCACGGTCCAGCTTGTATTTCCCATTAGTTCTGTATTCCTCCTCCCCATTGTTCAGTAGTGAGGTCATGTGCATGAAAACAGGATCTTTGCTCCTGAAGAGTTCATCTATTCCTGCTGCTTTCACCTACCTGAAGTCATAGAGCACTGTTTGTGACCTCACAGTTCCTCCAATGGCAACAGATTGTGATGTCACAACAGAATATTATGACTTGAAGTAGGGAGTAAGCTGTAGAGGCAGATGAACTCAAAATGAACTCTAAGGGACAACAATCATATATTCACACACATTTCTTTAGTAATAAATCATGGGGAGGAGAAATATATAGAATATAAATGGAATTCATGCAGAATTGTACCTAATTATAATGTTTTTAAAGTTTTCTTTGAGGCATCAGTAGCTCTTTAAATAAAATTAAACAGCAATAAATATATTTTTAACATGTACAGCATAATAAAATCAAATAAAGGGCTAGGGGATGGCAAGAGGAGGCATGATTATTGCCAGGTAGAAACATTCAAAGCTTAACCACTCTAATGACGCAAAATTTGGAATTCAGCTGAAACACTTCTTGATGTACCTAAATGCACCACAAAGAAGGGTGAATATGCTTTCTTGACATTTTCTCCCAAACTCTGGAACTCTTTTCCAGTGCAGTTAAGAAATGGCAAGTCTCACCAGATTTTCAGAAATGAACTTTGTGATGCAAATCCCACACCAGGGACTTCAAGTTCACTGCCATCACAGTGGTTTTTACCAACAGAAACCAGGGAACCTTTTTTTTTTTTTACCTCCTCCTTGCTCAAGGTCAGGAAGGTCAACACAATAATGATGGGAAGAGTGCCCTTAAGAGGCAGATATCTGTATTTGCTAACAGAGTCCAGCAGAAATAGTAGAATTACCTACCCCTTTAGATAAAACAAGCAGTCACTGATTGCATAAAAATAGAAGCTTTGCTAAAAGACCACAAGTATTTACAACAGGAGTTATGTACAGTCAGACAAAATGATTACAGTTTACTAGAAATTAAACAAATGGAAGTTATGGAAGACAGATTGCAGATAGAAGAATCTGAGCTATTCTTACTTTAAAACATATTCATTCCCCTGCTGCAGTCTGAAGAAAACATTATTTCCTAAGCTGTTTTTCTTATGAAAACTCTAGCTGCAGGACTCTGGCATTTCAGATGTTCCAAGTCCAAGAGGAAGAGCTTTCTTACAGACCCTCAATATATTTCTCATTCACTGTAGGGAGGGGTCTCACTCATTTTGAGTGACAGTTCCATGTTGTCCCAGCCCTCTTTGAGAGTGTGTGTGTGTGTGTGTGTGTGTGTGTGTGTGTGTATGTGTGTGTCCCCACCCTTCAGCACCTCCTTGCTAACATTTTGACATGAACCTGGGTCCTTTGTCCAACATGGGAACATCCCCAGGAATGACTCCCCTCTGGGGTTATTGCTTTATTGCCTCCTCCCTAGCCTTCCTTTTAGCTTTACCACAAGAACATCAGTCCCTCCACCCAAGCTGACATAAGCTGTCATATACAACTTGATCATGTGATCTGGTAGCCATCTTGTACTTGAAGTAGATGCATATTCAGAAAAGAATAAATGAATCAAAAGAATACATGTTTTCTGTTCCCCTTTCCCATCATAAATGTCATAGGTCCCTCCCAGTTAAGGATAAGTTCTCATGTAACTGATCCATTGTATGTCTAACGTAAGTGGTTTTATTTTCTGTATCACTAGCCCTCTTGCACATAAATGGTTGTTGCTCTGACACTTTAAATGGTTTTGCTCCAGTATTTCTCTCTGCTGTGCATTGTTACTTGTCACTCCTGTATTTGTGTAGTATTTTGATATTTTGTTCACTATACTCAACTGTTACTGCTGTTCATTCTTGTGTTGAAACCCTCCTGGGTCATAGAAACATAGAAACATAGACTTTGTGGTATGATAAGGACCGCTAGGCCCATCTAGTCTGCCCATTTCCTACCTACAGGATAGCCGCAGATCCTATTTAACCAACAGCCATATCTTCCTGCCCCCACAAGAATTGCCTTATGTCTGTCCCATGCATTCCTGAATTCTCCCACAGTTTTATACTCCACAACTTCCTCAGGAAGGCTGTTCCATGCATCCACTACCCCTCTGTGAAATAATACTTCCTCACATTGCCCCTGAACCGCCCTCCTTCTATCTTGAAATTGTGTCCCCTTGTTCTTGCAAGTCTCTTTTTCTGAAAGATGCTACCCTCTTGGACTTTGTTGATTCCCTTGAGGTACTTGAAAGTTTCTATCATGTCCCCCCTCTCCCTTCTTTCCTCAAGGGTATACATATTAAGCTCCTTTAGTCTCTCCTCATATGGCTTCTCTTGCAGACCCTGCACCATTTTAGTTGCCCTCCTCTGGACTGCCTCTATCCTGTCTATGTCCTTGCGGAGATGGGGTCTCCAGAACTGGACACAATATTCCAGATGGGGTCTCACCAACTGTCTGTACAGAGGGATAACAACTTCCTGTTTTCTGCTGCTGATGCCTCTCCCTATACATCCCAGTAAACCCCCGGCCCTCCCTACTGCCTTCTCACATTGCTTGCTAACCTTAAGGTCATCTGATATGATTACCCCCAGGTCCCTTTCCTGTTTTGTTGTTGTTACTACCTCCCACCCATTGATGTATTCTTCCCTGGTTCTTGTTTCCCAGGTGCATTATTTTGCACTTTTTGCATTGAATCCTAGCTGCCATACGTCAGACCATTCCTCCAACCTTGCCAAGTCCCTTTGGAGGAATGGTCTGACATGGCTGACTAATAAAGCAATATGGTTTGTCTAGTGCACTTATCCAGTAAACCAAAACTAAATAAATAAATCTTGCATTTTGGGAATTTGGGGAGAAGGTACATCTTTGGAAGCTTGCCCAGCTCTAGTCAGCTTCTGTTTTATGTTGACAACAGGATTTCACCCCTCTCAGGGAAAGTCATACATTCCTGCCCACACAACTCTCTCCCTTGGTCTAGAAATGAGCAATCATGTAGCAGCAGGAGCCCCCTACTCTCCCAGGCCTTCCCAAGGAATGAAGCATCTGGGCAGAAACTTGCACTGTCTCTGTAAACCAAAATGTGACTGCCTAGATTCAGGAAGCATACTCTGGTCATCAGCATGAAGGGCTACAATGCATTTGACTAGGCTGTCAGGTGGACAAACTTTCATTTTTATGGAATGTTTGTCACTATTATGAAAATGGGAAAACACTTTATTTTGACATGTCAGTTTATATTCCATATATCTTCTGTAGTTGTTCCCTTTGTTTGCCATGTCTAAGGTCTTTCAAAACTCGATATGCTTTATCACACAGCCCTAGGGTTTGTAACGGGCCTTCCCTACTCCACTCACCATTGCTTGTCATACACAGCAGTAGGGTGATCCTCTCTTAGTTTCAGGCACCAACGAAATGCTGCCTTCTGGACATACAAAGTCTTCTTAAATAAACTGCCTAACTATATCTCTGACTGCCTACCATCTTGTACTTCTAGAAGGTATGCTCTGAGAAGCACCTCCTACCTCTCCTTGAAGGTATATAAGGCCAGCTCTCACTTTGGCTGTGAGTTAATTAGTCATGTGCTGCCTTTATTGTGGAATAAACTGCAAACAACCCTAAAACTAAAGCTTGCCATCAGCTTAGCATCCTTCAAAACACTATACTCTCATCATTTTACAGAACCCTGCATTTGCTATTCTTGATCGTAGATTCCCTTAACCTCCTGGAGTTCATTATTTACCTTTCTGTGGCCTCCTTTAGTCACTGGTCCAGCTCCTCCTGGCCCTCTCTCTCTATCTGTCTCTCTCTCTCTCTCTCCACCTTTCCCTATCCTTTGCCTCTGTCCTCCTTCTTTCCTTTCCCCCTACCAGTTCCAGTACTGAGTTTGCTTCTCCCATGCCCTGCCCTTCAGTTACTCTTCTTCCTAGAAGGCTCACGTCATA
Source organism: Neoceratodus forsteri (assembly GCA_016271365.2). Taxonomy (NCBI): domain Eukaryota; kingdom Metazoa; phylum Chordata; order Ceratodontiformes; family Ceratodontidae; genus Neoceratodus; species Neoceratodus forsteri. Next base: position 736,857,095 of record CM057456.1, read on the forward strand.
ACATGTACTGTGCACTCCTTTCCACATCATAACCTGCACTGCACACCCCGTTTCATAATCCGCTTTCCTTCCCCCTCTCCCCCCCCCCCTCCCTGTCCCCCCATCCTTCCCCTACCCTTAGTGTATTCCTCGAGATGCCCTTATGGTGCCTGATGCCTCACCCTTGCCTCATGCCCTTACCTATGGATTATAACTGCAGATCTCATCAGCAGCACTACTTGATTGCACACCTTGCTTGACTGTACATCATTGTGGTTATCTGAATCTGCACTACCTAGCCCTACTATTGCTCATGCCCTTGCTGCACATGCTGTGCACTGAAATTGTGTGCATTATTTAGAGAATAATGCATACATAGGGAGTTGATATGGAGTTTTTTCACACACCCAAGTTGTTTGATAATATGTAAACCTTGAGGGCAAAGCTCGAGAGGTTTTAGTATTATCACATAACAAGGGTGTGTGAAAAACTTTCATTTCTACTTCTTACATATGTTTTATTTTTTATAATAACTGCCACTAAAACAAATTCAATATAAGTAATATCACTACGAGGAGACACGAGATGAAAACGCTCATTCTTCCTTACTAGCAGGCACGCCCCCACACTATTCAAAGACTGACATCACATAACATGCTAGCGTGGGGTGCCTACTAGGGAAGTAGAAGGCTTGCAGCTGGTCGCCGTGTTGGTTTTACTAAATAAATACATGTTGAACACATACAGATTTGTAAACCAGATGGTAGGCTAAAGAATTAATGTAAAATGGTAACGCTTTCTCATTTGGATCCTATCAACCTGCGGGTTGATACGACTTTTTACAGTTCTCGAAAACGGGTTGATAACAGGGATCACCAGTTATTATATATTTTTTTCTCTCACATCACTTTTTGTTGTACACACTGCTTGATTCTTCATATTGTATCTCTCATTCTGCATTATTCCTTTTTTATTACTGTTCATGCCAATTCTGTTTTTTCACTATTGTAACTGTTGTGTATTATCCTGTAGTTGTACTTTTTCCTCCCAGGTCCACTTCCCAAATGAGCTTTGCTCAATGGTGTCCTCCTGGTTAAATAAAGATTTTGATTGATTGATTGATAAGGTCATTGGCATTAAAATGGGATCTTGTTCCTTAGAACTCATCTTTCCTGCAACATTTCCTTCATGAAAGTGAAAGACTTCCATACATTAGACTGAAATGTGTATTAAAAGCAGTGTGATATGTGTCTCTGGCTTTTGTTCCTTAGCCTCAACTGAGCATGACCTTTTCTTTTCCTGACTCTACAACTCATGCACTTATCATATATTGAAGTGCCAGTCCTTGGGCAGTAGCTGTACCAGTACCCTATGTGCACTTTTGGCTAGAAGCTTACTTCTTTTACATTGTAGTCAAGTACTAACATCACATTTTGTCTTTGTGTGTCCTTTCTAAGATGGATGAATCCTCTCTGCTCTTGAATATGTAAATGAGATGCACATGTATTTGTCTTACAAAATTAAAAGCTAGTCATAGTCGGGAACAAAGAATATACAATACTCCTTTGTGTTGTATAAGGGGAAAACAGCATGGCTACAGATTTAATTATTATGTAGTTATTTATTACAGTTAGTTTTTGTTGACCAGGGAAGTAGGGCTAGGCAGTACTGCCTATTTTCAGCCTTGTCCTGGGTGGAGAGGATACAGATGCAAAGCAACTAAAATTGAACCTGATTAAGCTGCTGGGGCTTTAGTGAAATTTTGGGAATGTGGCCAGGCCACGGGAAATTCATACTCTCTGACTGCACTGGGTGCTGTTGCATTGCAGGAGGGATGGAGGACTCCAGTCCAGATCTGGTTGTGGAGCAGAAAGATTGTATGGTAGCAGCTCCAGGTCCTAAGTGTGGATCTAGTACTATGCAGGATCAGGGAGCAGACACTCAGCATCAAATAATGGATTTGGATGGACAATATGAACAACCTGAGATGGATGAAGATCTAATTTTAGAGGAACAATTGCTTGAAAAGAAAAAACATTTGACAGAAATGCTATTGGCAGCAGAAAGTGATTTCTGTTTAAAAAAATTGCAACTGATGGAGGAGAGAACAAAATGCAAAAGATCTAAGGTAAGCCCTATTCATGAAGGGAATAAACGCTTACCTATCTCATTGGCAACAGCAGAAGCAGCCATACCATCTGATAAGCAAATTTCATTTCCAACACAGGGTGCTGGGGAAGAGGTGATTTTCAGTGGCTCCTATGATGGATGGACCCCGGAGGAGCTCTCCGGGAAGCAGGCTGGATTTTACAAGATGAGACGTGGGTTCCTGATGTGGCTATTCCAATACCAGGAACAGCAGAGTTTGCAAAGGACTCTATGTGAGAGGTGCAGAAGTGCACTTCTAGTACCTTGTCCTCGATTTGCCAGATTACAGCTAAGTCTCCGATTCCCCCTACTGCTTTGGCGCATGATGTGAATGAGGCTGCAAGACCAGGAACTACGCCAGATGCTGAGGATACAGCTGATGATAGCTTGTCCCTCACTCCCACTGCACAACCTCAAGTTTTAACAAATGCCCAGAACTTGGACAGGTTACCTAGGCCTACAGAACAAGTGGAGATGCCAGTAGAAAGTGAGAGTAATATGGATAAAAGGACAGCAGAACATGTGGAGGAGGATTGGGAAACAATCCTATGCTGGATTTCAAGAAACTGGCTGAAGCAGCAAAAGGAAGGTATTTAGTGCATTTGAGATATAAGGGCCTGGCACCGATACCTCCGGACAGGCTATGGATGGGTAAATCTCTTATCATTGATTCTTTGGGGTTTTCTCCTGCAGATGTATATGCGTTTATACATGCACCAGGAGACAAAACTTACGATGTCAGCTTTTGTACTATGACTGTACTGGATAAATGTTGGAGCTTATACTATGACTTGAAGGACACAGGCATTTGGAAAGACATTATAGCTAACCCTATTATAAAGCCTACTATTAAAACAGGCACCCTTTTGTTTAGGAATGAAGGGGTTAATATTAGCAATATTTTGTTTTGGCTAGAAAATTATTACTGTATATGATAACCCCAAACCCATCATGGATGACAATGGGTTTTGGACAGGGGGATGGACTATAAGGGTACAACTTCCACAAAATGATATGAGGATACAGCATGTACCCAGTTCTTTCTTTCTGGGGAGAGACAGAGGGATCTTATTTTATGCTGGGCAACCCAAGAGTTGTTTTAAATGTGGCTCATTAAAACATTTAAGTAATGAATGTGATCAAATCAAGTGTTTCCATTGTGGGATGTTAGGACACTCAGCAAATAGGTGCCAGGCTCCCCAACCTGCAATTTATGTGGGACAATGACCATACTTTTTCAGAGTGTCCATGGACAGAACATAGCTTAGATGAGGTTTCTGATCATGAGTTCTTTCTATCACAAGCCAGGAAACCCTTCAACCCCACAGCTCCCTTTTCCTCTGGTAGAAGGAGGGGTGGAGGGGGGAGGAAAGTAGTACAGAGGGGAGATTTCTGGCTTCACCCATACTTAGACAAGAGCTTATTATTGTGACCCCAGTAATACCTAGAGAGTGTACACCTATTGAGACTAGCGGGGGGGGGGAGGATATCCCTTTACCACCCCTCAGAGTTCGCCATCAAGGAGAGGATTAACCTAGATTATTATTGGGAAAAGAAAGGGGAAAATGACAGGAGAAACTCAAGATGAGACATTCCAAAGGCCACAGGTTGAGGAGAGGAGAGGGGATCCCATACAGGCTGGGAGTACACCTATTCTTCCTCAAGAAGTTCCCCTATCTCCACTTCCTATAAGTAATAGATTTGGAATACTTTCTATGTGGGGAGACCAGGTAGAAATGGCTCAGCCCATGGAAAATGGAAGTGCTGATATAGAGGACTCCTCAGGAGAGAAACTGGGTTCACTTCCAGCAGACAATTCTAATTGTCCAGTGGCTCTACCAGCCCGGAAACCTCAAAAGCGGGTAACGTGCCCGAGTGGGAAAATTTTGAAACCCCCTCCCTGAACCTCTTAATTTAAAAGTAACCAGCCTGAATGTGAACAGCATAAAATCTAATACAATAAGTCTGGCGACTTATGGGGATTTTCAACATTTAAATTATGATGTGTATTTTTTACAAGATACCAGATTGCATTCACAGATTGACATAGAGACGGTCACTCATGATTGAAAATGGGGAATCTCCCAATGGTCAATAGGGGCAGAAACCTGTTGTGGGGTGGGATCCTGTTTTTTAACACATACAATTTTAATTTTAAGATTAGTAGATTTAGAGCCTGGTCGAGTTCTTATTTTAGATGTAATCCTTAATTCAGTATCTTGTAGACTGATTAACATCTATGGACCCCAAACTAAAGTTTTACGAGTTATTTTGTTAAAAAAAATACAGCCCTATTTGCATACAAGTAGGCAAGTAACATGGGGGGATTTTAATATAAACTTACAGGAAAGGAGCACTTCTGGAAAACAATATTATGATAAAACAATGCTTAAAACAATTGTTAGAGTAGCAGGCCTACAAGATGTTTGTTTATGTCCCAGAGGGAAGGCCCATCTGACCTTTCATAATGGTCAATTATCCTCCCGGATTGATTTTCGTTTCATTAAACATCAAGTTCCTTTAGTAAAAGTGGAAGCAACTCCAATAGAAACTTCCGACCATTGTTTAATAGGTTTTCAGATATCTATACAATTGCATAGAGAGGCAGGCCGAGGTGTTTGGAGATTGAACATTTCTGTCTTGCAGGATGAAGACATGATTCAGCAGATAAAAATGATAATCAGTGATAAACTAACCACACTAGATTTCTATGATAATTTTGTACTCTGGTGGGAAGATTTCAAAAACTGTACAACAGGGTTTTTTTTAAATCCTAGGAATTACAAAAGTACAGTCTTCCTATAAGGAATATTTAAGGTTAAGAACAGTCTTTGGGGATCTACTTTCCCGACAATATGAAAAGAATGAAGATTTGTCATCTGAATTGGAGATAGTACGAGATAAAATGTGCCATTTTCAATATAATAGATTGATTTCTTTGACAAATGAACAATCTTTTGGTATCCAAGGTACAGCAGCCCAGGTTAATCCATATCTTACCAGTCAGAGCACAGAGACAAGAAAATGATTCCCTCTCTGTTGATTGCTGGAGGCATTGAAGTACGGAGTAATGAGGAAATTATGGCAAAATTAGAAGATCATATTGAATCAACTTTTAGATCTTCAAGTGACAATCTGGAGAAAGTTAATTTAGTGTTAAAACTAGAACACCCCCTAAACTTGGTGCTAACCATGTAAGGGATATGCTAAAACATTTTACATTACAAGAAGTGGAGAAAGTAATAGCCGGTTTGAAGGCAAGGGTTTCCCCTAGGTCAGATGGTTTGCCAGGTGAATTTTACTGGCTGTTATGACCGGCCATGCCCACAGTACTGTTACAGTTATTTAATTCCTTTTATTAGACCATATTACCTACTCAAATGTATGAAGCTTTGCTGATTTTTCTGTTTAATCAGGTACACGATTGATAGCAATAATTAGCATCCAATTGCGTTGTTAAATGTAGACTTTAAACTATTTGCAAAACTTTTAGGGAACCACTTGGCATCAGTAATGCCAGATCTACTACTTCCCATACAATTTTGTTCAGTACCTGGGAGGCTCTGATTGATGCTTTGTTTTTTGAAGTATCTAGTGGAAAAGGTATGGGACAGAATGGTGTTTCATCTTTGAATGGCTACATAACTAGTTTAGATCAATCTAAGGCATTTGATAAAGTCTCACACAATTACCTCTGGGAATGTCTTAGATTTTATGGTATCCCTGAATAGTTTATACAATGGCTTTGGCTATGTTATAATTTGGCATATGTCAGACTATATGAAAATGGCAGATTAGGTAAGAAGATAGGGATTTATCAGGGAGTAAGACAAGGTTATCCTTTAAGCCCCCTATTATATGGGTTCTCCATATCCACTATTGCACATTCTCCAGAAGTCCCCTAGGATTTTTGGCATATTAGCAAAAGATTTACCAGTATACAAGGTAATAGCATATGTGGACATTTATGTTTGATTCTAAAAGATGAGAGTTCTTTGATTAGAGCATGTAATTTGCTTCAGAAATTGGGGAAAGTAACAGGGGCCTGTCTTATTTTGGGGAAAACCAAATGTTTAAGATTAAATGGGTTTCCTTTAGGACCTGAAACTTTTGCGGGGTTTCCGATAGCTAGAGCACCATGTAAAATTCTAGGGATTTATTTTGACGGTACAGATATGGCTAGGTATAATTAGGAATTAGCATTATAAATGGGTATTTCTAAAGTGACACAATGGAATAAGTGGAAAGTTTCAAAAAAGAAAAGGATTTATTACATAAAAACATTTTTAATTCCAATTTTGTTATTTATTAGCATGATTTTTCCTCTTCCCAAGGGTTTAGAAGTTAAAATATTAGGTTGTTTTTTTAGTTGTTTTTGGGGTAGAAGGTTGAATCCAATCAAAAGGAATGTGTTGTATATGGGTATTTGAGATAGGGGAATAGGGATGCCTAATCCAATTTTGTTTTTCTTTACAATTTTTTCATATACTAATAGTTTGCCTGTTATGAAAGGATGTTCACAGATCTGGGCAGCTTGGGGAGCTCAGAAATTGAAGGGGATACTGCATGAATGGCAACAGAATGATTTTATCCATAAGAACAAACATTGCCCAAGGTTAGGAACCCAATGGGAGGAGGTCTTTGACAAAATTAAACTTTAGGGACTTAGTTATGTTTCAGTGTTAAAATGTCCTGTTTTGAGGCAAACCCTTTTGAGGACTTCACGGTTCTTGCTAAAAATCAGATTATTAAATTTATTACAGATGACAGAATACCAGCCCAAATGTGGGATCAGGTTTGGCTGAGCATTCATGGGCAAATAAATGTCAAAGGAAATCATAAGCATAAATCCCTGTTTGAAAGAAATTGTTCCAGGATATCCTGTGTACATAGTAGAATCTATGGACCATCTATATTTTCAGTGTCCATACCGTCACAGTTTTGGGACATAGTTAAGAATTGATGGAAAGAAGCACCCTTTATTCCACCTAAATCAGGCCTTTTGAATTATGGAATAATTCCCCAAATTGCAGTTTCTGTTCCACAGCACACTAAGAAATGATTAATTTCTTATATTGGCTCTGGATTAGTAGATGTAGATTCACATCACAACAGCAAACCATTCCAGCTTTGGAGTTATTCCTTTTGATAGATTCCAGACTCAAAAGTATAAAATGGCATGAGGAAGTAATTTGGATATAGGAACTTGGAATTTAAGATGGAAACATTTGTCTTTTATTTAAAGCATTAAGAATCATACAGCATTGGAATGCTTGATTGAAATTTCATGTTAAGGTTGCATTATGTTTCTATGATTTTCTTTTCTTTAACGATATTCTGCTACACAATGGTACTTTAATTGAGGAAGGATATCCCTCCTGTTTATTAGGAGGGGTTTGGGTGTTTTACGCTTTTTTCCCTTACTGAAATTTACTGATATAACTGTTTCTGAATGTTTCTTATATTACTTTATTTATGATGCAATAACAATTTCCCCACTATTGTACGGGGGAGGTTATGATGGATTTTCTTTGTTTTAGGTATGCTGTAATACCTATTTATGTTGTATTTTTTTTTTCTTGTTTTCTGTTTATTACCTTCTGTATGAAGTATTATGGTTGAGTATGTATTTTTGTTTTGATCTTGATTTGATTTCAATAAAAAGTTCCCCTACTTTTTTCAAGAAGTGCCATTAGATCTTTAACATCCACCTGAAGCCCCACCAGAAATAGCTGACAGGGCCTCAGTACATGTACCTCCAGCTGAGCCCCACTGACACCAGGTGTAGTGAATTGTCAGCTCTAAGAAGTACATCTCTCTCAAATTCTGGACTTGACTGAAGCAGAATATTGGTCTGCCCTCTAAGAAAGGATTCTGTAGTTTTACCATGTTTTCTGCTAGCAGTGATGCCATTCCCCATTAGCTGAGAGAGCAATATACTACAACCTCTCCCTAAAGTGTATGTTTCTGTGATCTAGAGAGTCCTAGCCACCATGCCCATCCCATTAGTAGTGGTTTAAGTGCATCAAACGAAATCACACTTCCTTGTTACAAAGAGTTAATGGCAACTGCAATACAGTATAAAGTTCAGAATAGGATTGATGACTGTTGATTGGGGAGGGAGGATGGGGGACTGCACTTGTCTAAGTGTGGTGCATAGGAAGTGCAGTGACAAGGGGTGGTGGACCACAGCTCATGACACAGGATCAGGAACAATTGCAGGAGTGGTTAGAGAAGTCACAAGGAGCGATTTGAGGTGTGGATAGAAGGGCTGAATGGTTTAATGGAGAGAGAGCACAAGTGTTTATGGAAGCTGAAGAAGAAGGCAGCATAACTAACAGAGGATTTCATTGGAAGAAGCGAAAGGAGTAAGACTCTGTGTTGCAAAGGAGTACAAGTTGGTGAGGGGGTAAGAAGAGGGAGGCAAGGTATGAGGGAAAGGTGCCAAGCCAGAATTTGGAAATAAAGGAAGCACAATGGGAGAGGCACCCAATATAAATTGAGAGGAGGGAGGAGTACAAGGCACAGTGGTGCACGTGAGGGGGACAGTTCAGGGCAAAGCAGCAGAAAGAGTGAAAGAGAGGGTCCAGTCTGGCAAGGGTGGACTTGGGATCAGCACTGTAAATAATGCCACAGTAATAAAAAAAAAAGGAGTCATCTTTGGAGACAATGTCTCTGAGAGCAGGAAGTGGAATGCTCACTTTGTTCCTGTAAAGTTCACCTGATTTAAGGTGGAGCTTCTGCTGGATGGTATCCACATGCACAAAGAAATCAAGGTGACAATCTAGCCAAACTCCGAGATACTTAAAGGAGGAAACAATCTCAAGGGTGTGACTGGAATGGGAGGGGAGTGTCAGACAAGCCTCTGTCTGGTGCTGAAGCCCATGGAGACTGTTTTCTTGGCATTTAGGGACAGTTGATTTTGAAGGAATTAGTGCTGACTGTCTGCAAAATTCAAGTTGGAGCCCGTTAGTGAGGTCAAGGACAGAGATGCCAGAAGCACAGAGCACCATTTCATCATTGTAGGTTTGGATGGATGCAGAGGAGCAGGTGGGGGGGGTCATTTAGAAAAATGAAATAAGAACTGGGCCAGGTACAGATCATTGGGGTGCACCTGTGGAGACAGGGAGAGGGGAGTAGGGTGTCTTCAACATGGACAGCTTGAGATCTGTCCTCAGGGTAGGAATGGTACCAACTGACTTGAGGTGGCTGACATTTCCACTGCCTTAAGCTTATGCAGTTGAAGGGAGTGGACAACAGTGTTGAAGGCTTTAGTCTGGTTAACAAAGATAATGGAAGTGACCAGGCCCTAGTCCATGGATAGAATCAGTGAATTGGAGGAGGGAGGTGGAAGCAGAGTGGGGCTTCCAAAAGCCAAACTGGAAGGGAGTGAAAAAGGAGGAGGAGGAGGAGGAGAAGAAGTCCAGGAAGGGGGAAAGCTGAATGCAAAAATCTTCACTTAACTGAAAAATCATTACTAGGTAAATGCAATAAAATAGAGACTCATAAAACATTTGAAGCAAGATACAGTATACTGCCCATAACATAGAAACATAGAAGTTGATGGCAGATAAGGACCACAAGCCCATCCAGTCTGCCCATTTCTTTTTCTACCTTATGAATGTGCCATAGGCCTTTCCTCTGTCAATGGCCTATCTATTCATACTCATCTGTATTGTTCTCTTATGCCTATCCCATGCCTGTTTGAAGCCCTGCACTGTATTCATATCCACCACTTCCTGAGGTAGGCCGTTCCATGCATCCACCACCCTTTCTGTGAAAAAGAACTTCCTCACATTACCCCTTAATTGGCCTCCCTCTAATCTCATGCTGTGTCCTCTTGTCCTGCTATTTTTCTTATACTGAAACATGTTAGACTCTTTCACCTTGTTAATGCCCTTAAGGTGTTTGAATGTTTCAGTCATATCACCTCTGTCCATCCTTTGATCTAGGGTATACATATTGAGTTGAGTTCAGTTAATCTGTCCTCATATGTTTTCTGATGCAGTCCCTGCACCATTTTGGTTGCCCTTCTCTGGACTGCCTCAATTTGTTTAATGTCCTTGTGAAGGTGTGGCCTCCAGTACTGCACACAGTACTCCAGATGGGACCTAACCAGTGTCTTATAAAGAGGGATTATTACCTCCCTCTTCTGACTTGTGATACCCCTACTAATACATCATAATATCCCTCTAGCTTTACCTACCGCTTTAGAGGTCTGCTTGGATGATTTCAGGTCATCAGTGATGATGACGCCCAAGTCGCTTTCTTCCCTTGTGACTGCCAGCAAATCCTCCAGCCTATAGGTGGCTCTCAGGGTTTCTTCCTATGTGCATGATCTTGCACTTGTGTGTTAAACCTCAGTTGTCACTCTTCCAAACGTTTTGCTAGTTTATCCAGATTCTTTCTCATTCTGCCTAATTCTATCTGGATCATTTACTCTGTTGCAGATATTGGTGTCATCTGCAAACAGACAAACCTTGCCCTCCAGTCCAACTGCAATGTCACTGATGAAGATATTGAAGAGGACTGGCCCCAGGACTGATCCCTGAGGTATCCCACTTGTAAACAAAACTAAAAGAAGATAGCAGGAGGAGGGAGGAGCTAGCTGCCAAGTTGAATAGAGACAGATTGTCAGTGGTCAGCACTGATTAGTAGCAAATGTGGATTTTCAACATTTTATTTTTACTTAAACATGCTAAAATTAGACTATTCTGACAGAGAACATCATGTTGAACAGATTGATATAAAAATTACGGATAGGAATTTTCTTCTTTTGGCAATGAAAGCAATAATAGATTAATGGCACAAACTGAGGGGGCCAGAACAAAGGAAGTTGACCTGAGCAAGGATTCGACATCCCTTCCATCTGTATCAGATCTACAGTCATCTAATGCCACTCTTCTTAAGGGGATATAAGGGAATGATAAAAAATTAAAAGGCTATGCCTCAAAAGTATTTGTACAGGACACAAAAGTTACCATAGGGAGTCATAAGGCAAAGGCCACAACACACATGACAGACAAGACCCTCTCCACTTCAGCTGGCCTCATGAAGGAAAATGCCATTTTGTGAAAAGAATTAAAAACCTTGAAAAAGGAGCACACTGAGAAAACACATGCATTTTAGATCTGCAGAAGGCATAAAGGGCAATACTCCACAAAAATTTGAGGTGAACTGGCTGCCTACAAGTTTGAGCTTAGAAACTCCAGTGACAGTATTAGAGGCCTACCAGATCACCCCTCGTGGTGCGCAGAGCATGTCACATGCTACTTGAACCCTGTTGGTAGCATTGGTAAATATCATGGAGAGAGATAAAGAACTGTAGGCACTAAACTAATGGACTGGATTAAATGAATGCAATCTCAACTGCATATTTTTCCACACTTCAGCTATGCATCAATGTTTTGGTGAATAGAGTGTGAGGTCTGTAATGCTTGTGTAATGTAGTTTACTTTTGGCTTTTCTCTAGTCCCACCCCTGGTAGGAAAACTGGGTAGTGAGTAGGGAATAGAAAGCCCAGGACCAAGGGTGAACAGAGTGCTGGAGAAGGAGGAGGCAGGGGTGGATGGTGGGTGTTTCACAATGTGCTAAGCAGGGAGCTGCTGCAAGAGGTCAGCCTTTAAAGGGAATGTGGGAAGAGCTATTCCCCCACACTAAACCTCAGGCTTTAGCCCTCCCAATCAATGTTTTGGTGAATAGAGTATGAGGTCAGCAATGCTTGTGTAACATAGTTTACTTTTGGCTTTTCTCTATTCCCACCCTTGTAGAGAAACTGGGTAGTGAGTAGGAATAGCCCAAAAGAATTATCAACAAATGTCCAACAGAGTAGGATTATCTTCTCCAACTCATGGAGAGTATAACCAGTAGCACACAGGAGAGAACCTCCGATGGAGGAAATCTCTGAGGACCCATGGCTACTGACCCATAGGTTCTAGCAACCATATCCTAATTTCTAAGTAAGGTGAACTACTTGGAGAGATGACAGTCTATCTTCAAAGTCCATTGGATGATGTGTTCTGGAAGGAGAATTCTGAGGATAAAGAAGTAGGTCTATTCTGAAGGAAGCAACTGGATCCTGGAAATGGAGTAGGTGCAGTTGAAAAGGGGTGAATGCAGTCCAGGATTCCAATGTGATGATGGAGGATATCCAATGGGATTATAGTGACAAGGTGAGCATGAGGAGCATGATTTGATAAAATATGCTGCCAGACTTTGAACGCTGGGAAGTATGATGTGTTATAAAATCATAAGGTAAACAGTCTGACTTTGTAGAGGTTTGACATTCAAGTTAGAGTCTGGAAGTTTGGAGTTAAGTGGAGAGTGATAAGTTGCAATGTAGGCATCCATGGAGAGAATGAAGGAGTCAGACAGAATCTTTAGGTACCTAGAAGGAGGAGTGATGTGGAAGATTTTAGACCAATGAAGGAAGGTTGGTATGCATAGAGATGGTAACTGAAAACCTATAGAAATAATTGGAAGTTCAGTACGATGAGTGTGAGAGCTGATTTAGATATTGATGTCATTATGATACTTGTATAGGCATCTGCTGATCTGCCAGTGGGAAAAGGTAGATGCAGGTATTGCCATGGTGTAAGTTCCCATGACATGAACTGAGGTAGCTATAACTGCTTTGCCTTACAGCTGATCCACTGTCTGAATATTGTAAGAACTCAGAAATGGATCTTTGAAGGAATCTATAGACTAGTGTGGCAATGGGAAGTTAAGAGTGATGTAGAATGTGAGAGGTGCCTAGCATTTTAGTCAGATATAGGCCTGTTGAGAAGCACAGCTGGAATAGTGAGACAGTCAGGTCAGTTGCAGACATGCAGATTGAATCAATGGAAGCCTGCTCTCAGTGAAAGTTTCTGCTGGAGGGAGTATGGGAGGTGAAACATGAGAGATGAGCTAGAAGAACCAGTAGAAGGGCTGTTGACCTGATTGATGGTAATTTGATGACTAAATGTAGATGATTGTATGGAGTATAGCAATATTCAGGGGCTGGAGAACAGTGGCTCAGATAGAATAACTTTAGTAAGGCAGCTAGGCACCAGATATCCAATGATGGGAGTTCTGAGAAGGTAGCTGGGAAGGTCTTAGGGCATCCAATGTCTACTGAGGATGTAGGAGTAGAGTAACATGATCAAACAGAGTCAGTGCTCATAGTAGAAAGCCACGAAAAGATAAAATGATGATGCCAGTACTGATACAAGGTATCTTGCAGTTCCCGTTATCCACAACAGTGATGATGATTATGGAGTCGGTGCATCACAGAAGGAATTAGGCCACTTTTCCAAGTAAAAAGATAGGAGTGGAGAAGGTTCCACTAAATCTTAGACCCTATGAGACATGAGAAATAGGGATGCCATACCACTTGAACTGACAGGATGCATAGGGAGCATCCCATAGAGTCGGTTGAGGAATGAGATCATTCTGTAGTCCAGTTGAATGAGATTTTGGAGCTGGTCCTGGGGAGATTATTGGGAAGTATTGATAACTCTATGGTGACGTAAAAGTCTATAAGGCATATTTTTCAAGGGATGTTGTTATAAGAAGTTTTCCTCAAGTGAAATGAACAAGTCCTCCATCAGTTAGTGGATGGGAGCTGTTAGGATGGTCAAGGTAGGAGTATGAAATAGATGAATGGGGGAATAATTGACTGGGTAGGAATACTGGCTGGTGTAAGGTGTAAATGCCCAAAAAGAGCCACAGCAAACAGGAAGGAGCCCCAAACCACTAGGGCAGTGAGGAGAAGGCAGCTACCCAAGAATGGAGGGGAAAGTCAAAAGCAGATGTCCACAGACTGGAGGAAGATGTCCAAGAAGAAGACAGCATAGGCCAAGCCGTATTGACATTGTGTGGTACAGGAAGGAACAGAACTTGGGTCAGTACCACAGCAACCTGCATCAGAATGTATGAAAGCTGCTGCAGGCCATGAGTGACGGATCCTTGGGAGACCAAGAAGTGAATCCAGGTACCAGGTGCTACAGAGTTGAGGTACGAAAGTCCCACATCTGAGGAAGATGACAAACAACAAGTGCAGAAAACAGAAGGCATTGCAGTGATGAAGCACAAGATTTCCACCTCTGAGGGAGAAGGTGAACTTGCATGGCTGTCAGGAATGAGCGACCAGCAGCAGCAAAGAAGTCCAGGATGCAGTCAAACTGAACATAGGTAGAGACTGAACAAGCTGGTGGAGTCCAAATCCAGAGAGTGTGAAGGCGGAGGTGGGGACGAGTATGATGAGTCCATGGAAGTGCAGGGCATAGACTGGTGAAGTAGGATGTTGAAGGCAAATGTGGTATAGTGGTCCCATTCCTGGAGGAAAGAGGCAACCAGGTATCAGAGAATGCATAAGGATGAAACAGTAGATTGCAGACATGGCTCCCATCCCTGGTAGTTGGGACATGCTAACCTTCACTCCATGCTACCAGGCAGAGTTAGGGATGGAGGATGTCAGGTTTGTAGGTAGTAGGTGGTAGTGATTGTAATGGAATCCCATCCTTGGTAGACAGGGCAAGCCTACCTTCGCTCAGTGCCTCAGAAGGTATGAGTTAGGGATGGAGTCAGAAAACTGCTAGTATGGGCTGAGCAGGAAGAGCAGCCGACAGCTGAGTAGATGATAGGCAGCCGACAGCTGCATAGCAGGAGGTACACAAATGAGCAGGATGAAAGGGAAGAGTGCAAGGCAGAAAGAGGGGAATGGGAGGAGGAAGGCACCATAAATGCAGAATGGGAAGATAAAGAAATCCAGGGAGGAGCATGGTATCAGGGTAGAACAAGGAAATAAAAGTCTGGAAGCTGAGCAGGGTATATGTGCCAGATCCAAAGGTAAGGGGTGTCCTCATGAGACTATGGGTAGAGGCAGCATGGGTCCAGAGAAGGGGCAGAAATGGAGATGGAACACTGTTGCAAGGAGCAAAAGGCCCAAAAGGAAAACCAAGGGAACACGGGACAAGGAAAAGGGGTAGGGCAGCAGGAAGGGGGTCCCAGGAAGAGACAGCAGAGGCAGAGGCAGACAAGGAGCCACGGATAAAGAGTGAGGTTAGGACAGGGAAGAGTGTATGTTTTGACTGTAATAATCACACATAAATCCTTGGGTAACATCAAGAACTGAAGTGGAACCAGAAGGAATACAAACAGAACCCCTACAGCAAGCTGCTCCCCAGGCTGTGGCAGCCAAGATGTGATGCTGTTATGTGAGATCAGACAGAGATTAATCATTAGGAACATAATTCCCTTGACATGTTTAGAGGGGACTGAGTTTTCTGTTGCTCAGTATTGAATGCTCCAACAAACCAAACACTCTGCTGAAGCTCAAACGAAACAAAAGCAGCATATACAGCATACTGCCACTAAAGACAATGCTGGCTGCTTCTGAACCCTTGTAGCTAAGCACAAAAGTAACTCGCCATCAGGAAAAGGACTTTAAATCAGACAGGTACTCCACCATTAGTAGACATACCATACGCTTCATGGCAACACAAAAACCCTTATCTCTGATTTAAGAAAGGAGACAGTTTATCCTTTGAATTGGGTACACTATTTTGTTGACAAAACATCTATGTCTCTGCTTATGTCTCAGCACTGTGCTTATTGATATCATTTTTGTGTTTATTGATAACCCCACATTGTTGAAACACATTCAGAAGCTCATTGAATGCCTTCATTAATTATGCTAATTGTATGTTCTGTTATAGTATTCCTAAGGGACATGCTTGCATTTTGTCTTATGTAGCCATCGATAAAACATAAGCTAAAATAAAGAAAACAGAAATTCAGATACATTCTCAAATATCACATCACAGATGATGAGAGACATACTGTACAGTAACACCAGTCATCAATGAAGCAAAAAGAAAAGAGATAAATATAAATAACAAGTTTACACAAAGAAATGTATCCATGTTTTCTAGAAATAACATGACAGTACTGTAATATTTCATAAAGAACTGCAAACCTTTCTGCCATACTGTAAGTCTTTGAGTGGGTTACTCTTTGCTGCATAACAGCGGTTTATTTTATTCAGAATTCAAATGACCTCCCATCATAATATGGGAATAATGTAAACTATGTTGCAGTATCAAACATTTGACCACTAATGACGTAGTTAACACAAGACTTTTGCAAGTGTTCCATAATGGTATCTCAACTGCGCATCAGGATGATAGATATAGAGCTCTGCTCTATTTTAATAGCAGTGATGCGTGAGAATAGTTATGTTCCAAATCATGTGAACAATATGAACATTATGTAACCCAGACATTACATGTGCTACTTTCTTATCTTTTCAAAGTGAGCTTATTATCTTAGATATTAAATATTCCATGTTGAGAAGCTTACACTGTATCAAATGTAACCTAGCATTGGGACTCACAAATTAAATATTTGTGGAAATGCTAGACCATTTACTATTTGTCAACTAATTTCAGTTCTAGTAGACCATATCTGTGAAATACAATTATACCCATCTAGTTTCCTTGCGTGAAAACATTTATATACATGAGATACCTTGCTAAATAATTTCAGTTCTTGTAGACCATCTCTGTGAAATACTCCAGTTTCCATAAGGAAAACATTTATATATCTGAGATACTGATTCTGTCTTAAAATTAAAAGCTTTGTCAAATATAATGATCTTCATAGAGCACATAATGGTGGATGGAGGACATTATTACCCAGAGATGACATCTCCTTTTTTACTGTAAAAATATGATTTAACAGCATTTCTCAAAGTGTCATACTTCTTTAAGAAAACCTGTAAGACACACAAGTACTTTCTTTAGAAACAAAACTTTACTTGGTTACTTTAGGAACAACTTACTTTTTTAAAAAATGTTGGCATTAGGCTTTAAAGATATTTTCACTTTTCTTCAAT
The DNA here is from genome assembly GCA_016271365.2 of Neoceratodus forsteri. Classification (NCBI taxonomy): domain Eukaryota; kingdom Metazoa; phylum Chordata; order Ceratodontiformes; family Ceratodontidae; genus Neoceratodus; species Neoceratodus forsteri. The sequence continues at coordinate 736,874,100 of CM057456.1, forward strand.
TTAGTAAATCTATGTTTGACTACTCTGGAGAGTATTATGTTGTTTTAGACAAACGGAAAACAGTTTTTAACATGTGGTTTAGATGTAAATGGTCCAACACTGACAGGAAACTGTGTTCAATATCTTAAAATGCACTCTTGTATCTTCTATTCAATTATTTCCATATTAAGGACATTTTTTGAACCAGTTTGTAAAACTTAGAAAAATAGTGTAACCACTTTTACTTTCATGGGGCTTTCTTTTTGGATACTTCAAGCTCCCTTCTTATAACTTTCATTGCATGGCAACACCTTTACTGTTCGCTACTGGGGACTGGAGTTGTGTTTGTGGAGCTCAGTGCAGGCCATGGGAATGTTGACATTACTTGAGCAGCCATGGCTGCCTACCAGGGACAGACTGAAAATATAAACATATTAGTGGATGCAGCCATGTTTATCCGACAATGCCCTGCAGTGAAGTCATGCCAACAGCCAATCAGTTGAGAGGGTACCATGAGTGCCAGGAATTAGGCAAATTGATGATTCATGAGGAAAATGGTCAGTGAATCTGGCATGAGTGCCCCACAAATAGAAGGAATGAGAGAGAGAGAGAGAGAGAGAGAGAGAGAGAGAGAGAGGGAGGGGACTGTGATACAGCTGCCCTTCTTACATGATTGAGCCAGTGAGGAACTGAGTTTGTGACCAGGGAAGCCCATCCAATCCCAATGTTTTTCAGATGGAGAAGAAATTAAGGAAAACCGAGATCTACTTTGGAGGTGGGAGTGACCAGTTATGAGGAGCTGTCTGTGTGTAAACTGTTATGAATGCTTGGCTTGTAACCTTGTGGCAGACATAATTATACTCCTGCATGGAGAGACTGGTGCCATTAGAGCCAAGACTGTGTTATTTTAACAGCCAACTGCCTGAGAGACTGTGAGTTCCAGAAAAAACAAGAAAAGGAGCGTTTCAGAGGTGAGATAATGGGCCCAATTCTAGAAGTTGGATGCAGGTCTTGCATCAAGCCCTGCATCCACTGTAATGTTTGATGCAGCTGTGCCAAAGCCCTCAGGTGCAAAGCAGTCTGATTCTAGAAGGGCTGGTGCAGTTGTAACAGTTTTCCCACTTTATGGCAGCTTGCACCAAAGGTTTGGCACAAGCCCCATGACAAAAGTACCCTCATGGATGCAAAGTTAGACCGGGAGCTGATCTAACTCTGCTGCCTCTGGGACTTAGCAACTGCCAACTTTCTAGAATCACAAATTCCCCCGTTTGACACAAATTGCCACTTGCATCAAACACCCTTCTGCAAGTCAGCTGCGGCAGTCACAACCCCTTCCAGAATTGGGCCCAATGTGCTTAAAGTCTGCCTTTGCATTCCTCCTGTTAGCCAATTGCTGTTATTGTGGAAGACCCATTCACAGTAGGGAAGAAGATTTGGAGGAAAAATCACACTTGAAGCAGTGACAGTAAGCCTCCTTGTGCTGTGAAGATTCATTCTGACTGAAAGTACATCTGCACTGCTCATTCTCACATGAGTCCATTATAGGCAGTGACCACTGTTTACAGTGGTGTCCCCCAGGATGAAATGCAATTCTGCAGCATTTTGCAGCACTCTGCAGAATGCTGAAGAAGACCTACTGAATAAAGCAATGTAATTTCAATGGTAATTAGTCCCCTTTGTCATTCAGGAAAATGTGACACTGCCAGGATGAAGTGAATGCCTCAGTTTCCTGCATGACAAAGGGGACTAATTGCCATTGAAATTATATTGCTTTATTCAATACTGTAGGTCTGCTGCAGCATACTGCAGAGTGCATTAAAAGTGCTTTTCATCCTGGGGGAAGCCACCTTATGTACAGTACAATTCACATTAAACTGTCTTACCCACTATAGTTGCTTTACCAGTTCTCAGTGAGTTGAAGTATTGCTACTGAATCCAGCACAAAGCCTTATAAAAAATGTTGCCTAAGAGTTTCTTCACTGTTTTGCATGGTATTTTAACAGAACTGCGGATACTTTCCAGCTGAGTTGCAAACACATTTTATAAAAGTTGCTGTTCAGCTGGTTAAGGGTTAAAAACAACACAAAAGTGAGTTGTCAGTGCATTTCCAACTCAAAAAAACAGTGTAAAACCAACTCATTGACTTGACAGTTTCCCATGTCAGCATGCCTACCCATTCCTCTCAGTTGCAGCAACTGATCCAGTGAACGCAAAATTCCTGATCTGCAGAATTTGCCCTTTGTGGTTTTGAATCTTGAAACCCATAAGTACAAGATCAGCGTTCAGACCTGCAGTGATTTAGATTACCAGAGAGTTAGGTAGCTAGGGGCTTACATTAACTGGAAGCCTTGAGCTATGCAACAATTCTATAAAATGGGTCATCTCTCATGCTGAAAAGTGCAAAGGGACCCTGCAGTCCAGGAATACAATTTTACTTTAAAGTGTTTTGTTTAGATTCTCCACATAGTGACTGTTGAGGTCACACCATTCACTACTAAATCTTCATGCACCAACTATCTCAATTATTGGAGATGCATGAGACTAGGGTTAATTAATACTGGTGTACCTGCTGGCTCAAGTGACTTATATGAGACTGTCTAGTGTAACACAGAAACATAGAATTTGTTAACAGAAAATGACCAGTGGCCCCATCTAGTCTGCCCTATTTTTCCCTGCCTAGTGCTACCAGATTTTACTGATAAGAGATCAGTATGAACTGCTGGTACATCTTGATATTGTAATGCTTAGTTTACTGCCTTCTCAATATATTGAGATCAGTTCAATTATTTTTATTGTTTGACAAGTTATGCCGTTACGATATCAAAAACACTAATACATGTACAGTAATTAATCCAAGATACAAATTCACAGGGTTACATATATTATACTCTTTAAAATCCACATTCTGTGCAAATTGGGTCATATAAAGTGCAATATTATTCAAAGTGCATAGGTCTTACTATCCCTCCCCCCATTATTATTGAGCAATTTCATTTTATCTACTATTTTAAAAATGATATTATTTTTCTAGTAAGTAAGGAGATTTTTTATTGAGGATCAGCTCTGTCATTTTTTCTGTTTCATATTTGTAATCCTTCAATATGTACCCCAGAATTATAATTCTATATTTGTTATAGAGTGGACAAACTATTAAAAGATGGACTACATCATCTTCATCTATCCCACAGTGACACTTACCAGTGTAGCTACATTCTTTTCCATGATATAATTTTTAATTTTTTCACTAGTGTTACACTCAAACCTATATTTGATCAAGATCTTTCTGTTTTTTGGTATCTTAATTATCTGCAGATATTTCTCTAAGATAATCTCTTTTTATGTTGTCTTGCACGTGAGCAAGCAACATCTTGTGGTAGTAGTAGAAATGCAGAGGTGTGCTAATGCAGGACATGCTTTAGTAGGTACGTCCCTCATTCCCCAATTAGCCAGCATGCTAATGCTGATGCAAGAATTATGTAAAGTGCCACCAACTTGAAAGAAATGTGCCGCTGCAATCGGAGACAAGCTCATCATGCAGCGGTAGAGATGACACACCTCCTGTATGTGCCTTTCCTGGTCAAACATTTCAATAAATATGGCAATCCCCAAACAAAGCCAACATCGGGGGAGCAATCCCCATGTTGGCATTTCCCCCACCCCACCCACATTGTGTGGCACACTGGGAACCCACCCCAGTGTGCCGCTGCTCACAGAAAGCCAACCATGAGGGAGTCACATGATGCAAGTTCCTGAATAGCAACTTGATCTAGTAGCTCCAGCCTCCCATTCCAATTTATGATAATTTAAGAGTTCAAAAGACAAACTGACCAAAGTTTCTACTCTAACAACTTGTCCAAATTCATCTGGAAGCATTTTTGGAAATTTGGAATCAAATGAGTGGTGGAAATGCAGAGATCCTAACTGAGACATACTCTGCTAGCCACTCCGGTGAAGGACCCCCAAAAAGTTAGGGCCTCGCTAGCTACAGGGGATTCGGAAGCTGAGCCTGCAATCACAGAAAATGAACCCTTAACATTGGCACAGTTTTTAGCTGAGTTTAAACCTTTTCGGACAGATTCTCTCGGCTACAGAAGAACTGAAATCAGTAACTCAGGCTTTGGAAGATCTGTCAAGAACTGGAGATAGTGAAGTCAGAATTACCTCACTAAAAAATCACTTTATTAAACATTAACTGGAGATCATAGCCTTGAGGTAGTAGATGACCAGAATGGAGAGCAAAACAGAGGATCTTGAAGGAAGAGTATGCACAATATTATTATTATTGGCCTTCCAGAGAAAGAAGAGGAGCTGATTCAATTTTGTTTATTCAGAAATTCCTGCTGAAGCTAGCTGACCCTACTCCCTTCGGGATGAACTACATGATATAGTGGGCACATATGGCTTTGCAAGTGATGCCACCACCTGGGGACCCACCACGTACATTTATCTTTAATTTCTTGAATTATCAAGAAAGGCAGCATGTTCTCATTAAGATCAAGGAATTAAAGGAGATAAAATGGGAGGGCTCCACTTTGAGAATAACGCAGGATCTGCCATTGTCCATTTGACAAAAGTGAGTGGAATACCACCCATTCATGGTTAAATGAATTGCCTCTAGTACCCGATTCAGCTTGGGGTATCCAGCGAAACTACAAGTTTTGCTGTTGGGTGTCTGGGTCAGCTATGAAGATGTTCAAGCTGCGACTGCAGGGCTGAAAGCGGCCTTACCAGAGCTGTTTAAGCAGGGCTGAAAGGACCTGAATCATAGCTGTGTTTAAAATCATTTGTTGGGGTACAGGATTCATGTGGCCTAAAGGAGGTGATCATGTTTTACCACTATGCTTCAGTTAAGAAAACTGTACCCTCTACTGTGCTGAAAGGTTTGGTTTCATACAAGTTCAGAGGTCATTAAAGTTTATGTGTGTATCTCATATTATTTCTCATTTTGGCCAAACTGGGAAGTGGAATGGTGAGACTTGGGTGAAGCTGATTTAAACTGCGGCTACATCTGGTGGTGGGTGTATTCAGAATGGAACTGACTAATAGACAAGTAATTTATAGTTGGACTATTATTACCCCAACGTGGGCTTGCACAATAATGTGCAACATTTAGGTTTCAATTGCTGCAGACTATGTGCTCCCACTAGAGGGAGACCATTCTCTTTGACTATCCAAAGGGACTGCTGTTATCCTCACGGATGGAGATTCAAAGATTTCAAGACATTATTATTAAGTTTCCTTTTTCTCCGCTATGTTATTTCTTTATATTCAGTTTTTGATAAGGTCTGAGTCTGAGATTAGGGAAATCTAAAAGCAGGATAGCTTTCAGGGGACTCAGCTGTTATATAGACACACTTTTGGGAATGTTGTCTATTATTTTAACACAAGAAATGGTTATTCATAATTGAAGGAGCATTTAGAGTTGGTAGCATATGGGGAGATGTACTTCTGTGGGAGGTTTTAATTTAGAGGGGGCTATTGATCTAATATGACCCTCGTAAGGCTCTTGTAAGTTGCCCTTAAGTCAGTTATGGAAGAGATGGTGGAGTACAGTGAGTATAACTGCCGCTATAAATCTAAATGGCCAAGTGGTCCTAAGGCTTCTGAATTGGACCCAATTTGGGACATCTTAATTTTAATAACCCACAACACAAGGGTTGGTCCTTTTGTTAGAGGAGCTAACAGTTATTTTTTTCTTTTCTCTTGGGGAGTTTTCCAATAGCAGGGAGGGGGGTAGATGTTAGGGTAGCCAATTGCTCTGAATGTTTATTGTAGGTTTTGGTGAATTTGCCTTATAAGCAATAGTTCTAAGGCATGGGAAGGCATGGAGTAAGAGCAGGAAGGTTGGAACTTTTGTTGTCATAGGCCAAAATGTGTTTTTGGGGGAAGGGAAAGGAATTTTGTAATGTGTTTGAGGTGTTTGTTTTAGTTAGTGTATTGGGGTATGGGAAGCCAGATGAGAAGGAGAATAGGAGAAGGGGGGGAGTGGAAGGGGAGAAGGGGACCTCGCGCACAGGGTAACGGATATTAAGGGTTGTTATCATTTGAGCAATTTCTTCAAAGTGGAAGTAGTGTGTAGTAATTTAAGTGTTATCATATCAGTGATATACATTTTCATAATTCAAATGGGTAGTTCCTATGAATTCATTACTTGGAACATTAAATGGGCTAGGAATAAGACAAGGAGGTATAAGTTTTTAAACATTTGCAAATGCAAAGGGCAGATTATATGTTTACAAAGCATATATGCTTGAATCTGAGACCAACCTTTTTAGATGCCAATTTGTGGGAAAGTTTATATGGCTGGAGATAGCACAGCCAGTAGAGGGTAGCTATTTTAATAGCAAGATCTATCCCTTTTGTTTGTGAGCAAACTATTAAAGATCCTAGTGGATGTTACATTCTCATTTAAGATCTTTTGTTTCAGATGAGGGTTAATTGAGGTGTGTACGGTCCTAATGTAGATTCACCAGGTTTTTTGTAGAGTTACTAAGATCTTGTCCCCTTTGCCCACCTCCGGTGTTCTTGGGAGGAGATTGGAATTTCGTTTACCCCAGAGTGGATAAAGATGGGAAAAGAGAGCAGTTCTAACTCCAGCCCAATGAGCAATAAGGGAACTGTCTCATAATGCTGGATTATGTGATCCGTGGAGGGTTTTACACCCCTCACTCAGAGAGTTTGCATTCACATCAGAAGTGCATAAATCAAGGTATAGGATCAATTATTTTTTGATGAATCAGTCAGTGCTTCCAGGACTGCCATTTTGTACAATAATTCCTGGGGTTATCTCAGATGATTTGATGGTCAGATGCTCCATAGATCTTTCCCCTAACCTTCCCAGGCAGACTATTTGGAAATTAAATAACCAATTATTGAAATCAAACCAAATGAAAAGTAACATCATTCAGAGAATAGAACAATATGAAAAAGAAACTCTTAACTCAATAGGTAAAGGAGATATTGAATGGGAGCTCTGAAATGTGTCCTAAGAGGGGAGCTAATTAAATTAGCAGTGAACAGAAAAAGACAGAGGAGAGTAAAGCAAAGCATTTATTAGCTCAGATTAGGAAATAGAATGGACTCTCTGTGACTACCTGGCTGAGATTAAAGAGGCTGATTGGATTAAGAAATCAATATGGGAAATTTTGAGAAAAGCTGAATATGCCATTCTTAAAACTAAGGCACTGTATTTAGATCAAGGGAAAAGTCAGGTCACCTATTGGCCACCACGATTAAGGGTGGGGAATCCTCTAAAATAATTCAGAGTATCACATCCCAGAGGATGGAACAACTAAAGTACTGCCTCAAAATATAGTTCTGGAGTTTGAACAATATTATAGGGATTTGTATAGTCTTATGAGTCTCTGACCTAGGAGGGTAGAGGTGGAAAAATATCTATATTCCTGTCAATTACTGTTGGTGTCAGCTGAGATGAGGGATGGATTGTCCTTCCCATCTCTGAGGTGGAGATTTTAATGGCAATTCAGTCACTTTCTCTGGACAAAGCTCCAGGTCAAGATGGGGTTTCCCTAAATTGTTATAAATGTTTCACTAAACAATTGGTCCCACGGTTAGAAAGATTGTTTCTCAGCATACTTAATTCTGAAAAGGTGGATAAACATCTCTTCAAAGCCCTTATAAAAGTTATTCCCAAAGAAGGGAAAGATCCAGACAAGGTCTCCAGTTATCGGCCAATTTCACTAATTAATTACAATGTCAAGATTTTGGCAAAAATTTTGGCGACTCGATTATCGAAGGTCATGCCCCTACTTATACATAAGGATCAGGTAGGGTTTATGGCAGGAAGAATGGCCTCTGATCACATGCACAAACTGTCTCAGTCCTCTCTGCATCCAGGGACTCCAATATACCATGTGGGTTGATGTCAGTGGATGCGGAGAAGGCGTTTGACAGAGTTGATTGGCAATTTCTGTCCTTGACTATGGAGACATTTGGATTTCCCCTCTCTTTCATTGATAGTGTGTTCTCACTATATAACCAACCTAGTGCAAGGATATACTGTAATGGGGGGTTTCTTCTGTTTTTATCTGTTTTCGGGGACCAGAGAGAGTGCCCCTTTCATCCTTCCTTTTAACCTTTATCTGGAGCCCCTTCTTACTAGAATCAGTCAAGACCTGAAAGTTCAAGAAGTAGTAATAGGATTACAGGAATTTAAAGTTTCTGCTTATGCAGATGACATCCTCCTCCATCTGATCCATCCTCAGCAAACCATACCAGTGGTGTTGGAACTTATAGAAGATTATAGTAAAATGACTAATTATAAAATAAATGTAGGGAAAACCCTGGTGTTCCTGCTTAATTCTAGGTTGTATAAGACCAAAGTGGCAGAATTAGGGTTACAATGGAACCCACACACCCTTAGGTATCTAGGAATCATACTGGCAAGGAGTGACTTCAAAATGGTGAAACTAAACTTAGACTCAGTTAGTAATACGATTCAACAGGATTTGCTAAGGTGGTGTACACTTCCAGTATCTCTCTGGGGACAGATCAATCTAATCAAAATGAATGTGTTACCAAGGGTGTTTTATCCTCTTAGTATGCTTAACATCTGGTTACCATTGAATGGTACAAGAAAGCACACTCAGTAATTTCAGATTTCATTTGGCAGGGGAAAAACCCTCATAGAGCTTACCACAAATCGGCAGCCCCCAGAGAGAAAACTGGTTTAAGGTTACTACATCTGGGTTTATATTACTGGGCAAGTAGTGCCAGTAAGTATATCAAATGGCTATTGACCCCCACAGAATAGCTTGCCTTGCCCTACATTCCCTCATGGATCAAATAAGAAATTGAATTGATCAAAGCAGCTGGTATTGTCCTGATTTCCCTTCTTTACTCTACAAATAAATCTCTCCCCACTAAATTGGCATCTACTCCAATAAAAGTCTCCTTAAGAATTCTCACTCAGCTATGTTCCTTTTCATGATACTGTCCTAGCAAGGATAGTTACCAACTGATGTGTCAAAACCCCAATTTAAAAATTGGTGGGAAAATTATTTTAGATTCCTGGTTACCTCAGTTGAAGGGCTTAAGAATTAAGGATCTTTTACAGGATGAAAAATGTTACCTGATTGAAGTCCTTCTTAACAAGTGTCAAATTGGACCCAATCAGATCTTTAAGGTATACCAGATAAGACATTTGTTAGTGCAAATACAGGATAAGTTTAAAGATGAAAGGACTTCTGGAGCATTTTTTGAGTCCCTTTCTCAGGTTGTATGGGAACCACACATGGTATTGAAACTATAAAGTCTCTTATTTAATCAAGCATATGTGGAGCTTGCTGGTAAGCCTCACAATTGGTCAGCCCAATTCAGGGAGCAAGAAAGAAAATGGGATGTAATCTGGCAACATACCTACCGGCACATTACCCAGGATAGACTAAGAGCAATGCAGTTTCAATTTTTAAATAACTTGCTCTGGACCCCATCTAAATGATATAACATTGGTTGTATATTTAACCCTTTATGTAATAGATGCCACCAAGAGGAGGGCACATTATATCACATATTTTGGGATTGCCCTCCAATAAAAGAATTATGGGAGGTGATTAAATCTAAAGCAGATCCTTTGCTTGGGATTGAACAGCACTTCACTCCAGAGGTGTGTTTATTGGAGAACTATGCCAATGTTAATGTAAAAGCTAGGAGGCACTTGGCCATGATCTCATCCTCCCTTAAAAAAGTGGTACTGAGACACTGGATGGATGACCTCCCAGTAACTTATACAGAATGGTAGCAGGAGTTGCTGTTCAATCTGAACATGAAAAAATTTGGGGCAAGTAGGAGGAATTGTCTCCCCAGGTATGTCTCTACATGGGAAAAATTGCACACTTTATATTCGCTTCAAACTGGTATTCAGTTATCTGGGTAGTATGGTATAAGAAGGTTGTTAGTTGGGGGTTGGAATTGGTCATGGATTGTGACTAATGAAGACCCTGACAATACTCTATCACGAATGTTGCCTGTGAGGGTGGCAGGATGGGGGAAGAGAGGGAGATGGGGAGATGGGAGGGTGAGTAATAAGTGCCACATTCTCTCTCATGTCATGATTATTATAATATATACTGTATGCCTGGAATCCGTCTTGCTCTGTAATGAAAAAAAAAACTAATAAACTTGAATAAAAAAAAAGAAAGCCAACCGAGTCAGCATGTTCCTCCCCCAATGCCAATTGTGTGGCACACTGGGAGCCAACCCCAGTGTGGCCAACATCCCCATCCCCAAAAGTTATGGGGCACACTGGTAGCTGACCCCAGTGTGCCCAACATTTGATTTATTTCACCTGTAAAGAAAGAAAACAGTCTGCAATGTTTTTTTTTTCTTTTCTGTACCTGAAAAAACAGAAAACAGTCCCTCGTTGTCTGCGGCACCCCTCTCCCCCAACCTGCGCCCACCCTCTGCACACCTCACCTCCCCACACACTCCCCCTCATCCCATACTTACTTTCGGAGGTCCAGCGCTGCGATCTTCAGTGGAGTGGGAACATGTCTGGACTCTTCAAAGCTGAAGTGCAAAATGAAGAAATGCTGGTAAGCTGTATAATGACATAAAAGGGGTGGTGAACTTAGGTGGATATCTCAGCCATTTGTTTGAATTTTTTGCTTCATATTTTCAACATGGGGTTCTTGGGACCCACCTCATGAATACATGTTCTGTCATCTTGTTATTTGGTCCGAAAGGTCATTTCACGGTCCACTGTGCTGAATCCCTTTCAGGACTAAATGAAATGAGCAGTGCCTTTGTTCATGAGGTGGGAACTAAAAACCTATGTTGCAAATTTAGTGAAAAATTCCCAAAATGACTGTGTTACGAGCGTGCATTATGCAGTTTTCAGGCACGCTCATAACTTCAACAATTTTAATATTTTTACTCCAGATTTTTAACATTGCCATTTGTTACACCTCCTTATGAAAAATACAGCTGTTATTTTTCACATCCTGCCCAAAATGTGTTTTCTCACATCTGGCGCACAATGATGCGGTCGCTGTGGGAAATCAACTTTTGGGACAGATTAACAAAATCACAGTGCCATTGTTCGTGAGTGGAGGTCCCAAAATGTCTATGTTGAAGATCTGGTAAAAAAAATCCCAAAAATAATTGCATTATGGGTGTGCGTTGTGCAGTTTCTACACACGCTCATGACTTCACCAATTTTTCATATTTCCAGTCCAGATTTTCAACATTGCCATTTTTTTACACCTCCTCATGAACAGTACAGCTGTCATTTTTCACATCCTGCCCAAAAAGTGTTTTCACACCTGTGGTGTCAAATGGCACAGTCGCTGTGCAAAATCAACTTTTGGCTAACGAACTGATAGTGCCACTGTTCATGAGGTGGGGTCACAAAAAGCATTAAATGTTGGTGATAATACCAATAAACACTCAGGACATAGGGTTTCCAACCATAACACCCACACTGTAGAGACTGACAGGCATCAGGGGTGTGACTTGAGATTTTCGGCTGTAATGCTCACACCATTCTAACCCACCCCACCCTGCAGCCAATGGCAGGCATTGAGTGTGCCTTGGACTCTTTGGTCCCAAAGTTGACCCCATTCTCCTATACTGCACCCATCTCAGTGTATTTCCTTATGGAATGGGGTGAACGTAAGGCCCAATGACCCCAAGGCACACCACGTCTCTTGTCGGTGCCTGCGGAGTAGGGTGAAGTGAAATGGTGTGAGCATTATGACCGACGACCCATAGGCACACACCCCAATGCCTGTCAGTCTCTGCAGGGTGGGGGTGGGGTTGGCATCAGTTCAATAATTCACTGCCATTCCTATTATGCATCTCTCTAACTCCTGCATCTCTAATGCCAATGCCAGGGAGACAACATTCAGCATTGACAAATTTTTGTGCCATCCATTTGCTTGTTTTTTTATTTTTGTGTTATTCTTAAGTTCTTTTCACCTGAAAATATCCCTCACTCTATTTTTAACATCTATTCTGATTTCTTCAAGATGTTTCCTCAGTGAGACTGTGAGGCTTTGTAGTAATTCATATGGTTTCAGCCATGATTCAATAGTTTTTACCATTGGAAACGTAAAATTGTTATCTTTATATTTGATTTCTTCTTCTAGACATTTCCATGGTAATCTAGTAGGCTTCATGCCATATACTTTCAACAAGTAGATGATGATTCTTTCTTGTATTAAACGTTGTAGTGGAAGCTGCCCAATTTCTGCTCTCACTAAGGAAGAGGGAGACCCTTGTTGTACTCTAATAGGCATTTATAAAATATATTAGCATTTTTCAATCTTATCTGTACTATTTAGTCCCCCATTTCTGCCCCATATAACAATTGTGATCTTATTTTTGCATTGATCACTCTTACCATACTTTTGATTGAACTACCTCCATACCTATATTCAAAGCAAAATAGTACTGGTATAAACTGCCTTGTTTTGACTTCTTATTCCTTAATGTGTTTATTCCATAATAGATAACTTGTTATTGTCATTCCCAAATATTTGAAATCTTTTACTTGTTCTATTTTCCTAGTCCCTATTTCAAATATGTAGGCCCCATATTTAAAGCTCAAGTCTGTGCCATGCAACTAGATGAGCCACCCAAAATAAATGGGCTGGCTCAATACAATGCTAAATTCAAACAAGATGCACGATTGTGCATCTTGTCTGACTATCGCTGATAAAGTGAGCAGTGCAAATGGGGGCCGCCAATGATGTGCCAGAGCATCCCCCTGATTGGCCCGAATATCCAGAATGGGGATGCGCATTGCATCTTGGGGCTGCATCGTGCCCAAATTCCAGATATTCAGCCCAAAACATGCAAATGGGGCCATTAGGAATGCAAGGTACAAATAGGGCCATTTGCATGTCATAATGGCCCCATTTGCATGTGTGCAGCAGGGATGCATCTGGCAGGATATGCCAGGCAGCCTGCAAACCACCCACCCCAACCATCCCATACTGTGTGCCCACCCACAGCACAGTGTCAACCAATGGGATTGTGGTGCATACAGTAGCTGTCATTCAGTGACAGCTCAGTCAGTCTGCAGCGTGGTGTGTGGTGGTCTGTGCTGCCTGCTGGCTTCATGGCAATGCTGGGATGGGGGAGCAGGGTAGGATCTGGGTACCTCAGTGGTTGGGGGTTGGGGGTCCACTAGACTACCAGGCAAAATGGTTGATGGGCTACGAAGATAAGATTGATGTTTGGGGATGTGAGAAGGGTGCCACTAGACCACCTGGGAGAATGGTTCATGATTTATTCAGATACGATTGGAGTTTGGGGACTGGGAGGGGGCTAGCCACCCAGGGGCTGGTAGCTGCTGCACTGCTGTGTGCAATACAGCAGCCTGCCTGTGGGTGGCTACCAGTTAGGCATGCTTCTTACATGCCTAACTTTTTTCAGTACGTACGAACATACGAACATATGAAATTTGCCAGCAGATAAAGGTCTAGAGGTCTATCAAGTCTGTTCAAATGTGCAGCTAGCACCCCTTATTCTGCAGCTGCCCCTCCCTTCCACCCTTCCCCTTCATTAACCCTCCCCCTTGTCCTCTCCCATCCCCTTTTGAAGCAGTCCACTGTTCTACTGGATACCACTTCTGCAAGTAATGCATTCCATCCAGCCACCACCCTCTCTGTAAAAAAAGTGTCAGATAGGGTGCTGGCACATGTCTGAGATGTGCAGGCAGATGCTCCGTACATCTTGGCTGAATATAGAGATGTGCCACATATTCATGGGCACACCCCCAGGAAATGCACTGCATACATTATCGCTGCACTTCAGCACAGTCGGAGATGCCCGGTGCATCTCCAACCTTTGAATATAGCACAGCATCACATTTCTTGAGATGCACCAGTGCATCTCCTTTGAAAATGTCCCCCATAGTTTTTTTCTGTTGTTATTACCACAAACCATTAGTTTAGTTTTTTCTATATTTATAACTAATGAGATTTCTCAAAAGTCTTCATTTAAGTTATTTGTAATATGTTTTAAGCCTAATTCACTGGCTGATATGATAACAACATCATCAGCAAATGCTAAGTAAGGGCAATGGTTGTACCCAATTATGGGCATGTGGTATTCTAGGCAATAGAGTTTTATTAGGATCTGATTCAGGAATAAATTGAACAAAATAGGTGACAATTAATAATTTCCCTTCTAAATCAATTTCCTCGAAAACTTCCCACAATAATATCTGATTTATTATGTCAAACAAGGCCTTGAGATCAATGAATAAACAAAAACAGTTTTTGTTTATTTTGATATATCTGTGTATTAAATGAGTTAGGATATAACATTGGTCCACCGTGGAATGACCAAACATGAATCCTGCTCGTGCTTCATTGATTTTTTTTTTTTGCTTGATTGTTTCCATTCTATTAAATAATTGCAAATTAGTCTGGCAAATATTTTTTGATTAGTATCAGTTAAACTATTTGGTCTGTAACATGTTGGTTCATGTATATTTCCTTTCTTAAACAAGGGTATAATAATAAAACCTTTCCAGGATTCCGGTGTTCTGCCTTTTGTAATAATCATATTAAATAATTTGTTAAGTAGAAACCCAATACTCTAATAGGTTTATGATAACATTGATGGAACACCATCTGGACCTGGTGCTTTTGTTTTTAAAGGTTGTATTGCATATACTACAGTAAGTAACGTGTTCTATTTTCTTTTCCAAGGAATCCATGTTTCTTGATTTACTGCACCTCTTGGTTTAAAATAGCTCCTTGAGTATTCCACCACTTCTTGTTCTATGTGCATTTCAGGTTGTTGCTCAATTCGTCACATCACTTAGCTACTATGTTCCAAAACTTCCTATTATCTTTTTTTATAAATGGCTTCTTCTAACCTTTTCCAATTTTCTTCCCTATTTTTTTCTTTTTGGGACATTATTCATTTGTTATACTCCTTCCTGATTTTGTTCATTAATTTCCTGTTTTCTTTATTGGGAAGTTTTTTGTAAATCTAAATTGTTGATTTACTCTTCTTTTCATTTCCTTACATTTTAAGTTATGTCATTTTGCATTTTTCCCTCTATATGTATTGGATTCTTTTTTGACGATTATTGCTGTCTTCTTTATTTTGTTGTTGCAATCTTCTATGTGTATTGTTTCTTCAGAAACTGCACATTTTTCCATTTTTTCAATTATCCCTCAATCCCTTACTTCTTCATAGAGTCTTTTACTATTTATTAGTTTCCAACCTATCAATTTCATTGTTTTACTTACTGTATATTTACTTTCCCAGTATTATTTGACCTTTCTAATTTAAGCTTCAGTTCTATATCCATCCCCAGTGGTAAATGTTCACTTTCCACCTTATCCTTAATTGTTAAGTTAATTTTCCTTCCTATTAAATTAAGACTAACCAAATATGATCAATGACAGATGCTCCTCTCACATTTATGTTTTTACATTTCTCATTTTCCCTAATGTTCATCCATTTAACTGTGGAAAATTCCTATCTGTAGACAATTTACTACATTCTATACCTCTATTATTTACTGTACATAATAGTCCACTGAGTTCCTATTAATGCAAACGTCATTTGGTATAATATTTGACAACATTCTTACAGCATCTTTGGATATGTTACCCAATAGGCCCATTCTTGCATCAAAGTCAGCAAGTATAATGCTTCTATTCAGAAGATAAAATTTCTCAAGCAACTGAATAATTTGCTTTTTTCATTTACACTCTTTGAAGGCATATATATATATATATATATATATATATATATATAAAATGTTAAGTTGAAGGAATATTTCCTTGCTAGCACTGATTTCTATTCCCAGAATGTTGTTGTTCTGTATGTTTATTTCCTCAGTTGTACATACCTTATTTAGCTTATATAATGTTAAAAGTCTCCCTGAATGTCTTCCAAGTTTCTTTTTCTTAATGGCTGATTAATAATAACTTTTATATTCATGGCCAGGATTTTCATACTGTGTCCAGAATGGGAGCAAGTGCCTGCACTGTGTAACTGAGTTGTGCTGGAGAGCAACATTGCTATATTTAAATGAGATGAGTGATCGTGCATCCCTTCTGAATATATCAAAAGATGCGGATGGCGCAAAGGGGGCCACCAAAGATGCACTGGTGCAGCCAATGTCAAGTCTGAATACCTGGAATGGGCTGCGGTGCATCCTCGGATACATTGTGCACAAATTCCAGATATTCAGACCATGACATGCAAATTAGACCATTAGCCATGCAAGGGTGCAAATGGGGCTATTTGAATGTCATTATTGCCCCATTGCATGTCTGATGAGGATGTGCCCGGCAGAATGTACCAAGCACCCTGCAATGTCCCCTTAAAGAACAAAATGCACCACATCCCACTTGGTAGTCTAGAGGCCCCTCCCTGCCATGATCATATAGATAAATAAATCACCCTGAGATCCCTGGTGGTCTAGTGACCCCCCTTCCATGAACCCCATCTGTATAATAATTCTGCCTGAAAATCCCTGATAGTCCGGTGGTACCCTTCACCTGGCCCCAAACCCATCCGTATTAGAAAAAGTAACCAAAGCACCCTGATGGTTTAGTGGTACCTCCTCACAGCCTTGATCAAAACATGACATTAATCCCAAGCCCTCCTTGGTTGTCCAGTGGACCCCACCCCCACCCACTGAGGCACCAATGCCCTACCCCACTCCCTCCAGCATGGATGATGCAGCTGGTGGGAAGCTAAACCCACCTGCAGACCACCATGGCTGCCGGCCGACCTCGCTGTCACTGAATGACAGCTTACAGTAATCACTACAAGACCATTGGTCGGCACTGTCGACCAATGGGCTTGCAGTGTGTACTGTGAGCTTTCAATCACAAATTTGTGAGTGACACTAAGTTGTGAATGAAAGCTTGCAGCACCCAATGGATCTAGTTATTTTCCTTTTTCTAATGTTTGATGATATACAGACTCACTATTCAGCCAAATGGTTATTTGTCTCTTAGATTCCCATCTTATTGCTTTTTTGATGTTTTTTATTCCAGTTTTTAATTTTAAGGTGGATTCCAGAAATTCTTCTACCTTCAGTTTCAGATTGTTAGGGGGTTCCCTCTTAAATTGTTTAAGACCAAATATAGATATTGCTTTATCATTTTGATTCATTATTGATTTCCTGTTATCGTGGTATTCTGGGAATAGTGTTCACAGAGTTGTTGTTTCTCCGCATATAATTCCAAGTAACTTGAATTTTTCTTTACTATTTTCTACAGCTTTTAAAGTGAAGAACTGATCCGATACCACCAAAATCCATTCCTCATTTAATATAAGTCTAATACTTAAAAAAGTTTGACTGCTGTCACTACCTGTTATTGAGGATATTAATAATTTTTCATTTGTGCTCAGAGTTTCTTCGGACTCTTGTGGCAAAATACTCACACTAAACATAGGAAGTACATAATCACTATTTTTTGTTTTCTTCGTAATGACTCAAAACCATCCTGACTAGGGGAATTTTTTATGCTCCTGGGTCCAAATATTCAAATCTCAGCACCAGGTGCAAAGCCGTTGCATTGGACTGTCGTCGACTTTGTACCCCACTGCAATATTGAAAGGTACGGTTAGCGCCGATGCTGAACCATAAGTGTATGCAGGGGAGGGACAAAGGGAGGGGCCCTGAATTCCAGTGCACAGGCATATTCAAAAGAACAGTGCAACACTACAGGCATTAGCGTGACCTGTAGCGTGGCACTAGTTACCATCAAAAAAAGCTGCCGGTAATACAGTGCTGCAGTGCTAATGGTGGCGGTGCCCCCATCACGAAACCTGACCCCCGTTCCCGTAGCATATCATGAATGCCCTGGTAGTCTAGTGGTTCCCCCACCTCAACACATATTCTGACCCCCCTTCCCCATGTCATAGTATGAATGCCCTGGTAGTCTAGTGGTTCCCCCACCCCAGCACATATTCTGACCCCTGTTCCCCATAGCATATCATTAATGCCATAGTGATCTAGTGGTTCCCCCACCCCCAGCATGTATTCCACCCCTTTCTCCATAGATACCACCCCATTACCTGGTAGTCCAGTGGTACCCCCACCCGCAGTGCCACCCCTGCTCATCCCACCCATCTGCCACAAATCTAAATGGTGACTGGCTCAGCCCTCCTCACAACAGCACAGCCAGCCGCTGACTGTGGAATTAATGAGCTGTACTGTACTGAATGCAGTGCATCTCATACATTCCTCAGTCAGTGGCCAGCCATGGTGGAGTGAGCAGGGCTCAGCCAGTTGCCGGCTCGATTCGTGGCAGATGGGTGGGAAGAGCAGGGGAGGTGCTGCTGGGTGGAGGGACACTGGACTACCAGGAAAATAAAGATATTGTATGGGGAACAGGGGTCGGGAGTCATGCTGGGGTGTAGGAACCATCTAGACTACCAGGGAAATCATGATATTTTTACGGGAATGGGGGTTGGGATTCATGCTGGGTGGGGGGACCACTAGACTGCCAGGAATACAGTGAATTTGAGCAGCTACCAGGTTGGGAATTACGATGCAGGTGGGGGCACTACATACCTCTCAAATGTCCCTGGTTTACAGGGATGTCCCTGATTTTGCCTCAGAAAGTTTCCTCTGTCCCTCTTAATAGTTGTGTTTTTGTAACAGGACAGCGAGGTTAAGAGCACAAATGAATGTCAGACATTAAAGTTACAGACTTGTTCTTCATCAGAAACTGCATCTTAACACACATCTCTTTATTCCATCAGCTTTCTGCATGAATAGTATCGATTATTAAGATGTGTCCCTGATTTGGGATCTTTATTCCAGCACCCATATCCTGCAGCATCCAGCTTGTACTTTCATTCCAATCAAAAGGTGGCACTGTGTGCTCAATGCAGTAGCACCGGGCTAACTGCATGGTAATGTATGCTAAGCAGCAGTTAATGAGATGCAAATGTACCTGCTTGCCCACAGATTACCTAAGTAGGCTCATTTGCATGGGAGCTTTGAATACAGCTCCTGTTTCCTCCGGGCTAACCAGTGTGCCCCAGGCTAATGTGTTAGCACTGCGCAATCAGGTTAGCCAGGGTAAACCTCACTTCAGCATTGCACAGTTCTGCAGCGTGTGGCCTACATTGTTGTTTGCAGTAGATGTGCGACATCTCTGTACAATCACACACAATGTTCTCCACCTGCTACATTGGCTTTCTCCAGGGTCTAATGAGCTGCAGTGGCAGTGTGCACTTCACTGTTGCTATATTCAGTGCTGTCTTATTCCCCAGGCTATTTTTGCCCTGCACTCCTGGCCCTGTTTGCCCAACTTCCTTTGCTTGCTATATTCAGCTGGATTTGCTCTGGGCTATTCCTTTTGAATATATCTTGCATTTTGCTTCGGGCTACATTTGCCCGCTGGGCAGTCCTAATTTATCCCCGGAGCACAGTTTTGAATATCTGGCCCCTTGTATTCTCTTTTTTTCCCAATGTTGCATCTTTCTTTGATTCTACCTTAGGTTTTTGTTTTAATTTTATTTTTCTTGTTCTTATCCTGTTCTTTTGGGGTTTCTTCATTGGCATTTTTCTATTTTAATAACCCCCTCCATTTTGTGTACTCTCTTTTTCCTTTTCTGATTTCTTTCTTTTCCTATTCTTTTCTTCTTTTTTTTCCCTGATTTAGTTCAGATGTGCTTTGTTTTATTTCTCCTTTGTTTTGCTCAATGAAGAGTATTTCCGGGGGTCCTTCTGTTGGTCTTGTCTTACCCACTGTTGTTTTGGGCAACAGTTTATTTGTATCCTCACTTCTTTCTCCTCTATTCCATAGTATATGGTTCATTCTAGTTATTTCTTCACATATACTATCACCCCTGAATTCATCATTTGGTAACATAATTAGTTCCATAGAGTCATTTGTTTCATTTTGGGATAGTGGGCAAGATCCACAAAGAGAAACTTTTAAAGTTTCCCTCCACAACTGCCATTGCAGACTGGAATTGTCCGCATCTGCAGTGGTTGCATTCACAGCCGCGGCAGTTGCAGAGGGTGCTATGGTGGGTTCTGCTGCCCATAGCAGTCTCCTGCAGTTGTGGTGCTGTCCATGGTGACAGCATCCACAAGCTGCAGTATTCCATGGAGCCGGTCATACTACGGCTCCAACTATGTGAATGCCTGCAGCTGCAGGCGGCCTGTGGCATTGCAAGTGGTTTCCCACTAACACCAAGGTTTTCCCGCAGCTGCTGGTCCTTCTCCCCCTCTGTGGATCCTGCCCAGTATCTCTGTCTTTTCTTCTTTTCTCTTTTCTGCCACCTCTTGACAACTTTTCATTTCTCCTTTGCTTTGCTCCCTATTCCCTTTTGTTTCAGTTCATAGCTCACTGTACCCAAATGTCTGTCCTTCCTTAATTATATCAATTGCTTTTCTTGTTGTCTTTCATAATCCCTTTAACATAATTTAGTTCCTTTTTAATGCTAATCAGTTGTTCATAAATCATTAGATTGGCTCTAAAAGGGTCTTTTAGTGCTACTGCCAGATCTTTACCTATTAATTCATGATCCCATGTAACATTAGTTTCTTAACTAAATACACTAGATTCCCAGAATACTAGTGTTTGCTCTTCAGATATTTCTGGTGTCTCTATTTTGTTGGTTTACTTTTTGTTCATGTTCTAATTCTTTTGATCCATCAATAGTTAGATGTAGTTGTATTAATATTTTATTCATTTCTACATCTTTGTCAATGGGCTCCCTTGCAAAGGTATCTACAGAGTGTTTAAGTGTTATCCCTATTCTCTTATTATTATTATTTTTGTTTCCTCTTTTAATATTCTTTTTCTTAGTAAAATTTGGTGATGAATGAAAACTATTGACTGATAGTATAGTTTGTCAAACAAACAGTGAATCTCTCATAGAGTTTCTGCTTGTTTCATTGGCACTCCTCAGCCCATCTTCTGTGTCTTCTCTATTACCTTTAGTATTATTCGATATATCCTTGCCCTGAGTTTCATCTTTACTTCCTTCCCTTTCTTCCCCTACCTCTACTATCCTGCTTTCTTCCTCTTGCTTGGGTGCTTCCCAACATTTGACCTATGGATTTTGGTGTTGAGGTTTGATGATGTATGTTAATTAAGTTTTTGGCCCTCTGTTTAATTATACTTCCTTTTTCCTTCATACACGTGGTTAATTGTAGTTGATGTTTATCTTCTCTTTTTATGATTTTAATGTTATCATTCTTTTTACCTCTTTTATCATATTTAATTTCTATGGGCCCGTGGACCTTCTAACCCCCTTTTGTTTGGGTTCTATGACTTTTGTAGTTTTTTTCTTTGCTATTCTGCTGTCATTATCCATGTCTAACTTACTGCTTGTTTGCATTAGCATAGCTTACTACTGCAGTACTAAAATGTTAAGCAGTATAGTTCTCTTTATTTGTAATTAAGGGATCTAACAAATTAAAAGGTTAACAGATTAACACTTTGCATTAACACTGTGTAAATGAATACTCATTTGGTTCACCCAATTTACTTAATTTGCTTATTTTCCCACTTAGTAGTGCTAAATAACACCTTAGTAACATGGATTCAATAACATAAACTAGCACCAAATGACAACAGCAATTGTAGCACTGAGAATAACACAATATATGGCTGCATATCCCTACTCAATTATATCTGGGTGACCCCAATTGGGGCCTCTAATTGTCTTTATTTTACACCAGTGTACCTCAGTTGCACTACTGTGCACAAGTATACTTTGTCATTAACAAAGTGCACCTGTATATAATTATAGAAAGTTTCCTTACTGCACTTTAAGAAACTCAATATTGTGTATTGCACCTGGAACATATATTGAACTTAATAAAGATAAAATATCAGAGCAAACTGTCCTTGTAATCCTTATAATCGCTATTGCACTTTTCATTAAAATTTTCAGAACAAATAGTGTTGACTTAAAATTATAAGATCAATAAATCACTAAGTGCTTTCCTGCCAACACTACACAGCATACATTTAAACTATAAATATTGTCTTTAAAGAACTCTAGAGCCAAGGTAGCAAATACAACAAATATAACACTATTAAAATTAAAGATTTAAAAGTTCAAAAAGATGTTTCCAGTTCCTATGCTCTTTCTCTAGGTCAGGCTTGTGTGGTAATGGAATAAATTTCTTCTTTCACTTCAAGATATATCCAGTATACTAGAAATGCTCATGGAATAAAAAATAAGCCAGATGTAAGCAGTCTATCTGTTTGGTTTAGTGCAGATGTTCTAATGACTATATCATTTTCCCCAAAAAGTGTTCTTTAAATTCCACTAGTGTCTCCTCTTTATTTCTTTTGTTGTTTCTCCTTTACAGTATATCATTGCTTTAGAAGTGGCTTCAAAATAATGCAATTCTCTTATCTGTGAGTGCCACTAAAACAGGAGACAGAGAGGATTAGAAGCACTGTTTCTGTTCCTTCAAAACTCCCCAGCTACAGGTTAAATACATTGAAATATTGGTAAATATTTATAAAACATAGTGGAACAGGTTTAAGCAGGTTAAGCAGATTAAATATATAAAGTAGATAAAACTGAGAAAACAGTGGTAGAAATCCATATATGATTCTACAATTATAACCAGATATACTAGATATATACTAGATATGCTGCACAAAAAGCACTTGGAAAACCTAGTCAAAACAGCCACTCAGCTCTCAGCTACTACTACTGCTGCTCTGTTGACAGCAGGTTACTTTTCTTACTCTCCTGTCTGCTCAAAAGGCCACTCTCAACCTCCTCACAAGTGGCTAGTTAGTGCAAAAAGAAGCAAAAACTTTCTTCAGCAATGTGTCCACAAAGACTTGCCTGCAAACTTAAAAGTCAGGTAGGTAGATAATGCTGGCTTCCAAACTTGCCAACACAAGCTATATATCTTACTATGGATAGGGCCTTTTAACCCAGGTGAGCACTTTTTGTATCCTACTCACCACTCAAAACGAGCTACTGATACCACAGAATGCAACTGAGTGCAGTCTAGATTTCCAAGACACTGTGTCCATACAAGCATTCACTGCCTTATGCTTCTTGCTTCTTACTCAACTGCAGCTAGCTATATTCTGGAGGTGTGCACTTTATAGCAGTGATGGTCATGTGCACTTACATGCACCTAGACTGATCATCCAGCTCATTTTTAAAACTTTTAACTTTCAGGTGCCGGCCCAGTGGAGCTGAAGGTTGAGGCACTGGACGCCACACCTCACTCACACTGGTGACCCAGGTTCAGGAATGGAATTGAGTCACCAGGGGTCAGCAGGGGTGGAGAGGGATTGAGCATCTGTAGACTGCTCTCCCTCTCTGGGGAGGGGACTACCAGCTGTCAGTGTGCTAGCAACCTGTGGTGGAGGCTGGGGTGGTGCCTTGGCACTACATGGAAGGGGGTGAGCTTGGGACATGGCACCGGAGGGGAGCATGTGTGGATGGGTACGCACTCCTTCCATTGGCATCATTGCATGCCCCAGTTCACATGAGGCCAGAAAAGTGGGAATCATGGCGTTCGGTCACGGCAGTTTGATGGCCATCTGAGGGGATGCCTGGCCTTGGGGGCACCATCTACCGATACTGGATCCTGTGTCAGTGGGGAGTGAGGGAGATTCCATGCCACCCCACCATGGGGGGGAAAGACATGGGGGTAAATGGCTGTGGAGGCTTCACTGGGGGGCAAGACTGGACAGCAGCCAGAGATGGACAGATGCCGGAAGTGAAAGCAGACTGAAGGACCACACAGGTAAAAAGGATAAACCCCCCAAAAAAGTTTAACTTTCATATATATTTATATACGCATTAGAGAAAAAAACACAATTATAATATATAGACTAAACACTTCTGTGAAATGTCCTCGCTTGACTCCTAATTCAACTACAAGCACCATCAACATACGTGTATGCAAAAATGCTATTAGAAGGAAAGCATGGTTTATATGAAATTATAAATTTATAAAATTAGAAAATGGATTGATTAACCCCTTGTAGTGACTCTATGTTCTTCTGTTTGGCAAAGCACATTAAAATCTCCTTGAGGTTTTCTCAAGTATTTCTGGCTCTGTCAGTTGCCTATTTAAAATGTCCTTTTGGTGCTGTCTTCTTCTCTGGAATCTACAGCCATTCCGAATGACTCCTTGGCTATCTCCAGCTCCTGCTTCCACCTCAGGAAACAACCTGGACCCCACTGACAGGGGGCCTTCCTCTTGGAGGAAACAAAGAAACACCTGGGAGCTACAACACCAGCCTCAGACCACAGAAAGATTTACTGGAAAGAGAGCATAACATTAGGTAATGGTGGCATACCTTTTATTACTTGATTTAAATCCTTCTGCTCTCTGTTTCTCAGAGTTACTCTTCAGCTCTGCAGAGGATGTAGCAGCACTTCAACCTCTCTCTCTCCTCGTAATATATAATTTTTTTAACCTATACCATTTGTTTCCAAAATCCCTGTTCTCGTCATTCTTTAACAAAGCCTTTTCCCAGTTAAACAGTATTTTCCAAGTTCAGATGTATTATTGCATATTGTGTGAATTCTGTTATTGCCAAATTGCCAGTGTAGGTACTGTGGTGAGGGTCTGCTGGGGGCCAGAAAGTAGTTTTTCTAGGGGGCAACATACTAACTACTATACTCATAGATGAAGGATCTCTCTGGGTGGAACCCTACCATTTTGGACTCTTTGAAACCCCAAGCAACCACCACCAACTCATGGCCCATTGCTTAAAGACCCAAAGACCACAACCCAACCAATACTACTGGACTGAGTCACGTGCCTGCTTGGTAAATGGTAGTATCAGTAGTATAAACCAGGAAAGCAGTCAGGATAATAACACCCAGGAATAATACTATTTGGTTTCATCAGAACCTTCCCACAGTACCCACACTGGTTATTTGGCTTTTCCAGAAATAACACAGTTGTCAGTACATGTATGAAATAATTAGGGCAGTACAATGTTTTCATGTAAGGCATGCTTTTTTTTGTGAAAATCAACATATAATTCTTGAGATGTCTGCAAAATCTTTGGAAACCTATAATTTTACTGTGAAAGTTGCCCAAAATGGTATTTTGTAACCACTATACTGGTACTTGCAGTTTTTGCAGTTGAAAACTTCATGCTGTACTATTTAAAAAACTAGATCTCAGAGCTTGCTAAGAAAACCTGCACTGTTTATTGATGCAAAGTTAATACATGCCCTGAAATAACTTGGACTACACTTTTTATTAATAAAAAGCTAATATACATCCTAAAATAACTTGGGGCGTGAATTCCTAAATGTTCAAAAGTATTTTGGGCTACCCATGAAATATGCTATTCTTCCCATGACAAACTCATGACATTTTCTATTCTGCCAGTAAATTTCACAAAACTCTAATACAGTAATAATACTGTAGAACTCGGAAAATACTATCAGCCAAGAGCTCTGGACCATTGGTGGTTGCTCGTGTTTTCACAAGGCACTAATTGCACTAGTTTTTGTTCTGTTCCATACTGCACGTTGTTACACTGTATTTGTGCTGCCTTGTACATGACAACTTTTTGTACCTGTATCATATTTTTGCTGTAGCTGGACTTTAAGTTTGCTGTGCTCCATGTTTACCTTACACCAGGATGCAGCTGTACGTCAGTTGTTCTCAGCTCAGTATGTTTTCCCAGCTGAAAATGTTAAATAAATAATGAAATATAGAAAGAAAGAAAGAAAGAAAACACTAATGAGGAAAAATGCAAAGTACATGATGTAACAGTAAATCCAATAATAAAAATCAATTTTTGAACGAAAAAAGAAACAGCTGAAGTGGATTGGCAAAAAGAAAAAAGGAATAACTTGTTTGTGCAGATATTTAAAATGATTTCCTTGACAGCTTTAAATTACATGATCACAGAGTGCTGTGTGAATCTTATAATGAAGTATGGGAGAGGGCTGGCACTTCTGGTCTGTAACCTACACTATTGAAATTAGAACTTACGCCACTGATCAAAGTGCTTGCAACATTTTTCTTCTCTGAACATATACATTGGGTGTTTATAATCAACTTGGGTTTCCACATTTTGCACTTCTGGCATGGATGTGATTAGATGGGTGATTAAGCCACGTGGTTAGTGCTTTGATCTTCCTGTTTTCCATTGTATATTGTTTATATTACTAGTTTCCACTTTAACAGCACTGGCATGTCAACCGGTCTTTCTACTTCTTTATTTGTATAGCGAGGCTGCACTTGATTTAACATTGTTCCTGCACCTTTAAAGGCAGATGAAGATATATTGGCTAACAGTCATGATTGCTTCTTGAGCAGGCAATCATGGGCTTTCTGGTAAGGTATGAAACAGACCCACAGACATGCCTGTCCATTCCTCTGAGTAGACAGACCTGTCTTTCACTACCAGAAACACATGTGGGCATACTATCAGGAAGTTACAGATCAAATAATATAAACCCCCAAAGAAAAAATCTTCTTTGAAGCACTTCCAGCAGAAGTAATGGAAATCTTACACAGATAACAATCTTTTCTTCTCAAGTCCACCAGTAGTTGTTAGGAACAGTAGAGGATGTTAAAAAATGTCCACGGGTGACTTTAAGCTTGCTAATTTATAGGTCTGGATGGGAGTTTATGCAGACAGCAACAATATGGGAGTGGAATAGAAACATTAGTTGACAAAGTAGTACAGTACTCAAGCTCAGTTCTTTGGAGACAGTATAGCACAGTGGGTTAAGGCTCTGAGCTGAAGACCTGGGTTTGAATCCCACAGCTGCCTAAGTGCATACTGTGCGATTCTGAGCATGTCATAACTTCCTTGTTCTCCCAGGTCACATCTGGAATCAAGCTTTGGTTTGTGTGCTACTCCTGGTTAAACAATGTTCCCTTTCACACAATGACATTTTGGTTATTTGCATATGTGACATGTTCCTTAAAAGAAGAAATTGCACATCATGCCATAATCCTGATTCATATACAGCTTATTGCACATCTTAGTAATGCAGGCGTGTATGTTGCAGGTAATGTGGTGGTACTCAATACTGGTCAACAGTTTATAAAGGCTATAGTAACATGTGCTAGTAGTTGTCTCTAATACATTATCCAGGGAATAGAACCATGTGGACCTATCTGTGCTTAGTGCCCCATCAAGGCATAGACTGGTATCTGGACCAATAGGAATAATGTCCCTGCACTGGTGTGTAACCTTCCCAGGTGGGGCTTACTTGTTTTCTCTCCCGGCCATCTGATCCTGACAGTCCCAGTCCATGGGCAGACTAGATGGTCCACATGAAACCCATCTGCTGACATTCTATGTATGGTGCCCACTTTTCTTGCTCCTGCTAGTCTCTGTGTGCCTGCTATGCTGTGGGGGACAGGAGGAGCATGGTGTTAAGTGTGCAAAACTGCCAGTTCAGCAGTACAGCGCAGTTAGCACTGAGTAAGCCATTAAAGTGCTGTGCAGCTGTGTGTGCACACATTTAAACTGGCTTCTGCTCAAACGTGTGACCTGCTGGCTCTGCTCACACTATCCAATTAGTGCTATGACACTCAGTTGTTAAAGCTGCTCCTGTGGTTCATGTCAAAGTCTTTGCTGTGTGTTCTGACCCCTGGTACCCCAAAAGACACATGTTGAGGATCTGGAGTCACTCGGGGGGGGAATAAATAAAAACCTTGGTAACATTGCTTTTAAGCACTGTCTCCTTAAGAGCAGCTGATATGGCACTATGAATGAATGCCCTGTCTGCCACCTAGGAGAACAATGCTTTAGAGCAAGTGCGAGGTATGGGGAGACTCCATCCTGCACCACTCTGCCACCAGATAATAGGGCAGAGGGGCAGCTTCTAAACTCTAGGGGCAGTTAATGTCAAAACCATGTAAGAGTCCTGCAAGATGAACTTAAAGATGGAACTCTGTGTAAACTACATAGACTATTGTTGTTTGTAGTCATCTGTGTTGCCTTTGACCTGTTCTGAAGTCATTGGGAATGCAAGGAGCCCAAAATGATTACAGAAAGGGAGCTTCTGGGAGAAGGTGAGAACTGTTTATTGTCATCTTTTCCCCAGCCAATCAGGCATCAAATGAACATTCCACATATTAATTTGATGGAGTGATGGCCTGATTGACAAATTGGGACTCTGATCTGATCTTCTGAGACCTGGGGAGCAGATCCAGCTAGAAGAAGTCTCCAGGAGATTCTAATGCGTGAGGAGGCTCAGTCAGTGTGTTCTGGCAAAGTTTAGAGGCTTGCCTGGGGCTTTCACAGCCAACCCCACAGCCTTGGAGGTAGTACAGAATCTTTTGAAGGAGGAGATCCAGATTGCTTTGTATTGGACTTGTTGGGTCACAGCTTCCAGTCTGCAGTGTGGCCGAAAATTTTACATCTGCTTTTGTGAGACCCAGGTGGTTCTTGCCATTGGACAGTTGGAGAATCAACTGGGCAGTGTCACAGCTAGGCATTGCCTATCACCTCACCCTAAGGGTTTGATGCCTGGATGGGTGGGTGAGGTGTGTGGCCCTGGATCCTAAACTAGCCCTATCCAGAAAGCTACAAGAGTTCTGGAAAGTTGAAAGAGTTCCAGAAAGCTACAACAGTTTCAGAAAACTGAAGGAGTTCCAGAGAGCTGCAAGAGTCCCAGAGAGCAGCAAGAGATTCAGAGAGCTGCCAGAGCGTAGTCCAAAAGATCTGCAGATTTCAGAGATTGGTATTCCATAACCATGAGTAATTCAGCGCTTGGCCTCTAAGCTGGGGAGACTGTTCCATTTTCAAGTGCACCAACACCGGCCAATCAGCTGCAACTCACTGACTCATAAGCTGGGTACCCAGACAAGACATTAGAGGACACTGGTACCAGTGGGGAAGTGGGCCATTCTGTTTTTGTCACAGTTGGGTGGTGGGCACTATTTTATTATTGTTGATGTTTATGCTTTTAGCAGTTGAATCAACTGTTTTAAAGTTATTTGTCTTTGCACCCCAATCCCCTACCTTGGTTAATAAATTGTTTATTGTTATTGTTAATCTATCTCATGAGCATAACTTCCATGAGCATACTGTTAGTTGAAATCAGTTGTGACTATGCACAAAAAGGGTTGCCTAGACACCACTTATTTAAGGCCGGTAGGCAACAGTACACATGAATGCCGCATGAGGGTCGTGGCATGAACAGCCAGTGTTACACCCGTTCCCCAGCCTCATGGGAAGCTATGTACCAGGGTTGTCTGGGGAAGAGATGGGGTGTGCCCACACTATGCACCATTCACAAAGGCACATAGTGCTGCACACAGGGCGGGTGCGTGAAGGCACTGGATACGGCAGGGGGACCTAGCCACAACTGCTGAATCACCTAGCCTCACACACAGAGCCACCACCCAGTCCCATACACAGCTGAAACACCCACATCAGAGCCCTCCTCAGTCCCATAATACTGTTGCCCCTCACTGGCACCAACAACACCACCACCCATCCCCATACCTGCAAGTCAGTGCCATGGCGATTGACAATGAGCAGCACATTCTCTACACTACCTTGGCACATGCCGTCCAACTGATGCTGGGAGTGCACTATGTATTATAGAGAACAGCCCTATAAATAGGCAACCCACTCACGCATCAGTTTACAGCAGTGGGTGAGGTGGTGTGTGAAGGGATGTGCCACCACTGTCCCTTTGATACTGCAATGACTTGCAGGCACGGGGATGGGGTGGTGTTGTTTGCACCATGGGAGGGCCAACAGTATTCACGGGACAAGGAGGAGACTCTAATGTGGGGGTACATCTGTGCACGGGCGGGTGTGTTGCCATGGGGTGGGTATTGGGCAGGGGGACCACTAGACAATGGGACTGACTGCACTTTCCACAGTTGCCTGAGTGTGCTATGCAGTCACCCAGACCTGTGCCTTCCTGGACTCCCCTGCTGCAATCTGGGACCCAGGATGGACATCTGATTGGCTGCCATCTGGGTCTGCTCCTCCACCCCTGTCAGCCATCCATGATCCTGTGCACCAGGGGGGGCATGAAGCCGTGGACAGGTGGCAGGCGATAGTGCATGCCAGCCTGTGTGCACTTGTCCACAGGTGGGATACGCACCTCTGGTGCATACTTTCCACCCTTTTGTGCATAGGACCCAGTAATTGCAAACATATTGAAATAGCTAAATGGTTTCTGGTTTTCCATGGGTGGGGTGACTGCAAGGGGCAGTGGGAAGGTACAGCATCCCAGGGGTTATACCAGTCAGACAACTAGCCCACTTTATTTTAACTCTGGATGGAGGCACCATGCTAATTAAATTGTCTTGGGAAAGAACCCCCCTTTCCATTCAAGACAGAGCACAGGTCCTTCAACCTTGCTAGAGCCCTCAAGGCAGGGGTTGTAACTGTTGTATACATGGCAACCCAGTTACATCTTGGAGGCAATGCTGGGATCTCCTGTTTACCAGTTCGGCCCCATGTGGAAGCAGTTGCTCACCAGGACAGTGTTGTGGCCCCCAACCCCCGAATTCTTGCTGACTCTATGGCCCTGATTGGTTGGTGTGAAGGTGAGGACCTGGATCCTCAGAAAGCTATCATGTTCCTAGGAGACCCACTGGGGACAGATATGGGGAAGATAGAAAAAGACCTGTCTGTAGTCAAATGTCTTGGCCCAGTTGTTACATATGAACATACGAAGTAGCCAGTAGTATGAGGCCTTCTGGTCTATCAAGTCTGCTCATTTTGCGGGGTTTTCAGCTGATCTCAGACTGATGTCCCAGCTAACCCCTCACCGACTACTGTATTTCATCCCTTTCCTCCTCCTCTCCCGTGACCTTAACCTTCCTCCATATTTATCCCATCCCCTCTTGAAGCTCCCACTGTCCTTGCTGAGATCACCTCTTCTGGCAGTGTGTTCCACTTGTTCACCACTCTCTCCCCTAACCTCTCTCTAAACACCCACCCAGCTTAAGGCTGTGTCCCCTCATAGTTTTGATGCAGCTTTGCTTGAATAGTGCTATCCTTGTTTACCCTATTGAACCCTTTCAAGTATTGAAGATCTCAATCATATCTCCCTCCAGGAAATACACATTCAAGGCCCATTCACTCCTCGTATGATCTACCCTGCTGCCCCACAATCATCTTCATAGCTCTCTTCTGGACCATCTCCATCAAATTTATATCTTTTTTAAGGTGAGGGCTCTAGTACTGCACTGCATACTCCAGATGCAGCCTCACCAGTGACCTATACAAGGGCAGAACCCCTTCTGTCAAGTACTGCTTATCTCCTGGCTATGCAGCTCAACATCCTGTTTGCTCATGTCACTGCCTTCTTGCACTGTGAAGAGTGCTTTAGGTGCTAGATATCATCACTACCAGATCTTTGTCTTTCATTGTGGGAGTTACCCTGATGACTCCCAGGTAGTACCTTTTCTTGGGGTTTTGGCTTCAACGTGCATAACCTTGCACATTTTGGCACTGAAGCCCAGTTGCCAGATCCGTGACCACCTTTTGAGTCTTCTTAGGTCTTCCTTAAGGTCCTGTATCCCCTCTGTTGTGTCCACCCTCCGACAGAGCTTGGTGTTGTATGAGGCGGGTAATGGATCTTACTACTCAGACCTTAACTGTGTTGATGGAATGCAGAAATGTTGTTGATGCCACTAGACTGCCAGATGTATTGACCCTAGAGGGCTCCAGTACTGCCTGAACTATAGTGACGCATGCTAGTGTGACTCCCAAAATGGAGACCTCACCCAAATTTAAGGGATATAAACAGATGCTTACTAAGTTGTTACAAGCTGAGGGAAAGTCTGTTGAGGAGGTTTGCAAAGTTCTTGGTGTTAAAAAGGGTATCCCATCTCATATCCTAGCAGGAGGGCCCATCTTTGTGGCCTCAGCTTGAAATGATTCCTATCATTGGTTAAGAATGTTTTCCAGAGTAAAGTCCACCCCACCAGATGAGGATGATTTAGAGACATGGATGGACTATGCTGCTCCTTTAGTGCAAAACTGGCAGTGTTCAGAAGCTGAGAAAAGAAAACAGCTTGGAGAAAGCCTCCAAGGCCCTGCACTAGAGACTATCCATTTGTTGAGGTCTGCGAACCCTGATACTACTGCCAAGAGTATTTGACTGCATTACATGATGTTTTGAAAGCAGTGAGTCAAGCAAGGACCTGATATGGAGATTCAAATTGACCAGGCAATGAAAAGTAGAGCTCAGTCTGTCTTTTGAACCACATTGAAAGGATTTTGCAAGGAGTGTTTCAAAGGGAGATGTGACCTCCAGGATGTGAACTGAGGGAGGCTGGAACACATGCATAAGGCTGCCTGCCATTCTACAGTGTCGATTCTCAAGCAATGCCTTACTGAAAGAAGGACAGCCTCTGACTGACGCTTATTAAAAAGTTTGAATGGCTAAGGAGGAAGAAGAGGAAAGGGGACCATACCTTGCCTCAGTGGCTGTTAGACAAGTTACTGGAAGTAAACTTGCATCAGAGACCCAAGAATAGAGGGAATTACTCAAGGGATATAAGAAAGTGTTTGATAAAGACACTGCAGCCTTTAGTAAAGGTCAAGATGGCCATCAGAACCAATCTGTTCTTTCAGTCACCCCGAACCTCTCTGTCATGGGCGTAGCAGTACAAAGTCAGACACTGTCTGTGGACTGTGATCTTAGAGTTAAGGTGGATGAATTGCTGAAAGTGATAAATTACCTAAAGTGGTGTTATCCTAGTCAAGAGAAAGGACCCCTGAGTGGAAGCTCACAGCAACTTGTGCCCCCCATCAGAATTCCAAATGCAGGTTCTGCTAAACAAAGCAAACCAGATTGGAGGCCTCCTCCTGATGCCTCCAAGGCTCGTGACTGTACAGAGAGGGTATTTTCTGTCACAACTGTGGAAAAGATGGACATATAAAGACAGTGAGTGCCAGTCCCCAGAGGACATATGCAAGGTGGTTGCAAGACTGATCAACGGAAGCAGCAGCAAGGAAATTTCAGTGGACCCCCAACTAGACAGAGACCTGCCCAGTTTGTAGCAAAGTCATCAATGAAAGCATAAAAATTATACCACTTGATTGGACAAACTTGTTGGATCTTTCACTGAAACTACAGTCACAAATGAAGGAATGATTTTCAAGCTGTCATGGACAGTGGTTCCCCAGTGACAATTACTTTCAAAAACTAGTATGACCAGCACTTGTCTCATCACAAGCTACTGTCCTTGGAAGGCCTGAATGTATGGATATTGAGTGACACATCCTACCCACACCTAGGATACCTTGATGTATGGATTACTTTCCCCTCCAATGTAACTAGAGTGAGAGCCACTGTGGAAACGTTGGCATTAGTAAGTCTGGAATCTGGAATGTACAACAGAGTGTCTGTACTTATTGGTTCTAATGTTCACATGTTTGGTCACCTGGCTCAGCAGTGTCAGGTGAGGAATGCCAAGCAAAAGGGGAAAATGTAACATGTGCATGCCCTGGTTCAAAAAGCCTACCAGACACAGATGCAGGCCACATGGCTTCATGATGCTGAAGAACGTGTGCTGCCACCTAATGCTGATTGCAGTGTCAGTGGTGCACCTGATGAAAGATGTAAAACATCAGATGTTGATGCTGGATGCTCCAGAGAAACATGGCCTGCCAGAAGGCC
The DNA here is from genome assembly GCA_016271365.2 of Neoceratodus forsteri. Taxonomy (NCBI): domain Eukaryota; kingdom Metazoa; phylum Chordata; order Ceratodontiformes; family Ceratodontidae; genus Neoceratodus; species Neoceratodus forsteri. The sequence goes on from CM057456.1 coordinate 736,907,628, forward strand.
TATTGGTAAAGTCTAGTGTGCTGCCAGTCAGTCCTCATCCTTATGCTAAATAAGTTACCATCCAGGTGAAAAATGTTTCAGCCAGAGACATTGTCATCAGGACAGGAGCACATGGCCTCATGTTTACTGCGTGAATACTGCAGTGCTATTAACCCCAACCAAGATGGCACCCAGCTTGTCACTGATCCAGAACTTGTTGATTTTGGAGATTCACCCATATCTGAGAAGTGGAAGACCCATGTCAGCAGAAAATTGTCTGAAAGGACCAAGGTGTTTTCACTTCATGCGCTTACAAAAATAATTATATCAAATGTATTCATGCTGCACACATAAAACTATCAAAGTGATTTGCTTGCTGCAAGTAGGATTTAAATGTTAAATTGGAACTGATTGAATACATATGGCATGTGTGTAGCAAGCAAGTGTGGAAACCATGATTTTTATGTTAAATTGGGAAAGACTGCATACATGTGGTGTGTGTGCAAAACGCAAATGGTCACTGATAACCGCACACATAAAAGTCAAGTGACTTGCTCAGGATCACACCATACACAAGTGGGGGTTAATGAGATTCAAACCCAGATCTGCATGCCTTCAAGTCTCATGGCTTGCAGTTCAATGCCTTTAACCACTAAGCCATACTGTCTGCACACATATGGCTCACTTGTACTTCAATACATACTGCATCTGAATACATCTGCATGCATGCAGCATGCTTGTAGCTAGTGTTATGCTTTTCAATTTTCCTCTCCTCATCTCAGTTTCACAGTTGAACTGTAGGACACATACCAATGGAAACAGATGTGTTTTTCCCACCCCAATACACAAACTTACTCACAAATGCACTAATTACTTCTGTCTGGCCTGTACTACTACTATTTTCTCTCCATAGTTTTGAATGCTTCCATGCAAACAGACTTTAAGGTACAAACACAAAAGTAGCAATAACTCAACACACACCCACATGATCAGTCCCCTTCAGGCACACACATAGCAGCGGGTATGGCCATGCTGCCAGACAACATATATAAGTAAAAGTCTCTTAATTGGGCCCTGGCAGCCAGAGGCAGGAGTCTTTAGAGATGATGTCCATGGGTCAGAGTGCTGGGGCATACCCTTGAAATGGATGGAGTTTTATTACTATTTTATGTGTTATGCTTGTGAGTTGGAGAATAATGAAGGCCACTATTCTACCAACAAGGCCCTTGTTAGTCGAGTGCTGGCCTTCATTAATCTCCAACTCTCCATCAATAATGTATAATATAGTAAGAAAAAAGTACCCCTGTTCATTTCAATGGTGCACACCCCTGCAATCTCCTTTGCCCTTTGTCATAATGTGCCTGAGTGTGAGGATGTAGAGGTCAGCTTCACTGGGCGGGGTGCATAAGCTTGACTATAGTGGGGCTCAATATATATAGTGAGACTTAATAAAGGGAGGGTGGGTGGGCAGAGAGGGACAATGAAAATGCAGGGATACTGAACGAATACATCTGCTCAGTATTCAAAAAAGAAGAGAGAGGGAGGTACCTAATCCAATCAATAGAAGCACTCTGGATGGGGGGGTCGATACCAGTCCTTTCATGGAAGAAAAGGTTCTGAAAGAACTCCTAAACTGAAGGTGGACAAAGCAATGGGGCCTGACGGGATTCTCCCTAGAATTCTAAAATAACTAAGTGGAGAACTAGTGACACCCCTGACTACCCATTTTAACAAATCATGGGAGCATGGTGTGTTACCTGAGGACTGGAGGAGGGTGGATGTGATTCCCCTTCACAAACATGGGAGCAAGACAGAGGCAGGAAATTACAGACTTGTCAAGTTTGACCTCAGTGGTAGGGAAAATGATGGAATCACTTCTGAAGGAAAGAACTATTGAATACATAGAGGCCAGTGGGGCACAGGACCCAAGGCAGCATGGATTCACAGTGTGAAGATCATGTCAGATGAATCTAATTGATTTCTTTGACTGGGTTACCAAAGTAGTAGACCAGGGAGGGGCTTTGGACATGGTCTACCTAAACTTTAACAAGGCCCACACAAAAGATTAATAAACAAATTAGTCATCAGCCTGGGAGTGGGTCCCTGGATGGTAGCCTGGGTAAAACACTGGCTGGACAACAGGACACAGAGGGTAATAGTAAACAGAGTCCACTCCAAAGAAAAGGGGGTTACTAGTGGGGTATTGCAGGGTTCAATACTAGGTCCAGTCCTTTTTGATGTCTTTATAAGTGACATTGCAGAGGGACTGGCAGGAAAAATATGCCTCTTGCAGATGACACAAAGATCTGCAACAACATTGATACACAAGGGTGTGGAAAGGATGAGAAGAGACTTGGCAAGGTTGGAGGATGGACAGAAGTATGGCAGCTAGAACTCAATGCAAAGAAGTGCAAAGCAATGCACCTCAGAAACAAAACCAGAGGAAGAGTACAAAAATGGGGAGGAGTCGTAACAACAACAAAATGGAAAGATACCTGGGGTAGTCATATCAGATGACCTAAAGGTTAGCAAGCAATGTGAGAAGGCAGTAGGGATGGCTGGGGGGGATACTGGGATGTATAGGGATAGGCATCACCAGTAGAAAACAGGAAGTTGTTACCCCAATATACAGACAGTTGGTGAGACCCCATCTGGAGTATTGCATCCAGTTCTGGAGGACCCCATCTCCGCAAGGACATAGACAGGATGGAGGCAGTCCAGAGGAGGGCTACTAAAATGGTTCAGGATCTGCAAAAGAAGCCATATAAAGAGAGACTAAAGAAGCTTAATATGTATATCCTTGAGGAAAGGGGGGCATGATAGAAACTTTTAAGTACCTCAAGGGAATCAACAAAGTCCAAGAGGGTAGCATCTTTCAGAAAAAGAGATGTGCAAGAACAAGGAGACACAAATTGATGATATGGGGGATGGCTCAGGGGCAATGTGAGAAGTATTTTTCACAGAGAGGTGGTGGATGCATAGAACTGCCTTCCTGAGGAGGTCATAGGGTCAAAAACAGTGGAGAAGTGCAAGAATGCATGGAACAGACATAAGGCAATTCTTGTGGGGTTAGGAAGAAATAGGCTGTTGGTTAACTAGGATCTGCAGCGTATCCAATAGGTGAAAATTGGCAGACTAGGTGGGCCAAGCGGTCTTTATCTGCTGTCAAAGTCTATGTTTCTATGTTTCCAATAGTCTGTACCTACCATACAGCTCAACTGTTTGTGAATGCAAGAGACAGCTCTAGAATGTCTGTAACATCTCTAAAGGGTACAACTTATTTGTTTTGACTGAAAAGTGATATGCAAATAAGAAAAAATTGAAATGTATAAGATGGAGCAGTGCATCAGATTTGGGCTTAAACCCACCCAGTTACTAACCAGTTTTGTTTCCTGCCCCCCCAAAGAACTTTACCCCAATTTTCCATTCAATACCTATCCTATGGTTCATGAAGCCACCCAAAGGTGAAGAAATATGAAAAACACATCAATATTTTAGTCCTTCCTCCTTCCTCAGTCCTCTTGTAAAAAAAGTATATATTTACTTTTACTTACCTGTCCATATGGCCAGAACCTGCAGCCGGTGCAGTGTGCCACCAGCCAGTTTTCAGTCTTCTTCCCTCTCTCCTTCCACCAGAAGCTGGATGCTAGAACCAACCATCACAGGTCCTCACCGTGGCCCGCAACAAGTCACCTCACAGACCCACCCAACCTGGATGAGCTCTTCTTGCTTGGTTGCTGCTGTGGCTGCTGCACTGCACTGCACTGATCAAGGCCTATGAAGGCCACCCACACTGCTGTCACCACTGCTGCTAAGCCTAGCTTGCTTCCGTGGGTGCCTCTGCTGTTTTTTCTTTGCAAGGCGAGCCTAGAAGAGTAAGTATGTAGCCTAGTCTTGAGTTAGGTTCTAGTTCACCCTCTGCCCCTTCAGCCACCAGGGGAGATGGAGACTCACAAAGAGTAGACCAACAAAAATATGCTGACACAACACTGCTATTGACAGTTCAGTGCTCACCGACTCCTCCAACCTGTAGTGTGCAGTCTGTCTACTCTGTGGCAGGAAAGACAGTGTCACACTTGCCAGACTCATGTTCTCTTTCTTAACTGGAGCTCATCCATATCACATGATTGTGCCACTGCTAACAGGTGGAGAGAGTGGATGACACAGTACAGACACAGTCGAGTCAGGAGTGCACCTGCACAGCATGAGTACACACAGGCCATTGGGAGGCACTTATTGTCCAAAGATTAAATCCAAATTTAATGCCACTATTGCCACACCTTAAGAATAACCTAGGCACAAATATGTGGAGGGGGGCAACTGCCCCCTCTGCCCTACCTAAATGGCACCCCTGCTTAATGGTAGAAATTCATTCTTAGGTGTTAATGCAATGGTTTCCATTGTGTTCTGAGGTCCTGTATCTCCATGTTTCATGATGTGCCCTGATCATCATGTGGGTTAGCGTCCCTCATTGTCCCTCATTTTGAGTGTCCATGTCCCTCATTTCAGTGATAAAATGTGAGGTATGGTGCATGCTTCCAAGACCTTACTCAGCACAAAGAGAGTAGTGTGTATGCTCAATGCAGAATAACAAAGGGAAAGTAAGTGAAATGAAACAGCCATGGAGAAACACATTTGTAGCACTAAATATGCATAAGGGATTTGCATGGTCCAAAACAAAAAAGATAGGCTTCACAACACAGAGGCTCCTATTCATACATCTGGAATGGGGGGATGGTGACTGGCTATGTCCTAGGCATTTAATGCAATAAGCAAACAATACTTTACAAATTAATCGCGATTTAATGACAAAAATCAAAAGCCATTAAACAACTTGCAAAAGCATCAGAATTAATTAGTTTAACTAATTTTTAATAGGAATTCAAATAAAAAATGTATTTTAATGACTCTAAGTGCTAACAGTAGTATACGAAATAGAAACTGATGTGTTTTTTAAGATGAGGTTTCCACCAGCTTAGCTGTTGCACACATGGCAAGCGTGCAGTATGTGAACCTGATGTGATATTTAAATGATGTTCACATCAGCTTAACTGCTGCACTGTCAAGTGTGCAACATGCAAATCTGATGTAGCTTTTAGAAGATGTTCACACCAGCTTACCTGCAGCACACATGTCAAGCTTGCAGCATGCAAACCTGATTTGCTTTTTAGACTTGGTTCGCTTAGGATCACTTTGTATATGTGAACTGCGTGCAAACATTGCACAATTAAGCATGAGGCATGCATTCTGCATGTACACAGCACACCTATATTTCTGTAAGGGTGAGTAGGATGTGTAGTCAGAGAAGAGCACAATATCAGGCTTCAGGATGAACGTCCTTTCCACAAGAAGTCCCTCTGATTGGTGCCTGCAGATATTGACGATGTGAGAAGGCACCTGCTGGAACTGTTAGTTGCAAACATTATCCAAGAATCATGCAATCGATATGCTTCACCGATTGTAGTTGTGTACAAGTAAAATGGAGCTGTGTGCATGTGTGTAGACTATTGAACTCTTAACAGACTATCTCAGACCAGTATACTATGCCCAGAGTTCAAGATGCCATTTTTTTGTGCTTGATCTAAAACAGGGCTGTAAGAAGGCATTTTGGTGCCCTGGGCAAGAGAATAATTTTGCTCCCTCCCCCTCAGAAAAGAGCCGGGGTCTGGGGGCCAAGCTCTAAGGGGTTTACATGCTCTGAGGTGAGTTTTGGGGCTTTTCTTGAAGAAAAAACATACTTTTGTTACATGTTCCCTATCCCTGTTTTCAGGGAATATTTTGCTCCCCTGGAATATGAGATGTGGGAGACTCTGGCTGGAAAAGTACAATAAGCTCTTTTTTGCTAATCAAGTTCCAACAAATAACATTTACTACTAGTCTACACTTCCCTATCTTCCGTGATGCCACATTGCCAGCTAAAATGGCAGAGGGCTTCTGTCATCTTAGCTGGCAATGTGGCAGGAGGGAAGTGTAGACAGAGGGAAGATAATTGAGCGAGGGAAAAAAAATCTTGATTAAAGAGCAGGTGTTCACTGTAATGTTCCCAGCCCCTTACAAACATATACAGTAGCTGACCTGCTCCAGTGTTGAGGGGTATAAAAAATACCATGTGCTTCAGTCCAGTAAAAAAAATTACAGGACCCCTAATGTGTACCCCAGGAAAAACAGAGCTGCTTCCTGAACCTGTTAACATGCCCCCATGCAGTCACTGAAACACACAAAAGTGGGCTGTTGGTGCCTTAGCGGGTTCAGGAAGTGGCTCCTTTTTTCCTGGGGCACACATTAGGTGTCCTGTAACTGTTTTACTGATCTGAAGTGCATTGTATTTTTAATACCCCTCAACACTGGAGCAGGTCAGCTACCATGTCTGTTGTGAGGGGCTGGAAACAATACAGTGTGCACCTGCTCTTTAAAGCGCAGCTTATGCCATTAGGACAACTTTAACAAAACATAATATTTAGACACAGCTCAGCTTGTATTTCACATGAGTTCTGTATTTCTCCTCCCCATTATTTATTACTGAGGTAATTTGCATAAAAATAGGATCTTTGCTCCTGAAGAGTTCATCCATTCCTATTGCTTTCTCCCTACCTGATATCATAATGCACTGCTTGTGACATCCCAATTAATCCATGACAACAGGCTGTGATGTCACAACAGAGGACTATGACATGAAGTAGGGAGTAAGTTAAAGAGGCAGATGAACTCTAAGGGATATAGAGCATGTTTCCGTGCAAATTTCACAGTAATAAGTAATGGGAAGAAGAATCTATTAAATAGCATGCTAGCCGAACTGTACCTAAATATTGTTTTTTCTAAGTTTTCTTTGAGGTGTCAGCAGCTCTTTAATTATATTGTATCTGTGTATGTATTGGGTATTGTAATATATATATATATATATATATATATATATATATATATATATATGTATATAAATGTATGTTTGGGGATAAATAACAGTATAAAAATGATATCTGAGCTGCCCGTGAAGATAACATTGCAATCTTCATGTTCCTATACGTCATACATTTATCTCCACATTCTATACATCATCATGATGAAAGTGAAAGTTTTCAGTTTTCATCATCTGGCTGTCTCTCTTTCCTGTCTCACTGTACAAGCAAGCACCCCCAAACACACACATCTCTCAGATCTGGTTGATCCTGCCTACATCTTTAAACAAATAATTATTTTAAAAATATCTGGTTGATCCTGCGACTTTGTTTTATCCACGTCCAACTGTAATGCAGCTTCACCAATCGGTATACAGTCAAATGTAGCATGACCAAGCGCTAGAAGATTCAAATCTGAAATACTGTCAGAAATTGTTAATTGTGCAGCCTGTGCTGTAAACTGTAGAAAAATGTTCCCCTTTGTTAATATTGCCTCTATTTTGGGAAAACAGCTGCGACAGTACTGAGGAGAAGGCAAGTCGGCAGCTTGAAACGCAGGCGAAAGCCTGGCGTCCAGTTGCCCATAGCAACACATGCTCGCGTTTGGTGCTGTTCCAAGCTGCTGGCTACTCGCTCTCCTCCTCAGTACTGTCAGCAGCTTCTTTTGAGGAAATAGGGCTAAAATAAGAAAAACAAAACACTTTTCTGAGTGTGGCAATGCTGACTCCCTCATTCTAAAAATCAGAAACTGCCTCAGGTTTTCATGTGTATAGCGCTTGTCCATGTTACACTTCTGGGGAACAGCTGCTTGATCACGCTATGTTCCATGAAGAAGTAGATAAACAGAGGTTGCAGGATCAACCAGATATGTTTTTTTTACCAAGTACTGTATTTTTTTAACATACAGGCAGGATCAACCAGAAATGATTTATTAAATACCTTTACAGTGCCAAGATCAGACATTTTTTTTTTTAACATTTAGTATATGTAATCTGTTGGATTGGTGATGGGGGGTATGAAGAGTTGTGTTTGGGTAATCCAGAACATGCTTTTTTTTTATTTTAAAGTGGCACGATCAACCACACACATTTTTTTTAAATAACATATCCCATGTGTTACAACAGATATGCACAGTTGAGATGGAATAGCCATTACTTCTATATGAGGGATTGTATCAAGGGGCCATTTGGGGGTTGTGTTGAGTGGGGCCCAAAGCATACATTGTATAGACAGAACATGACATGGCCTGACTGAAGATATCGTATTTATCTTCACTCGAGGCCAATGACATCATGATATCATTGGCCTCGTGAAGATAAATATGATATCTTCAGTCAGGCCATGTCATATCCCCTATATATATATATATATATATATATATATTCACTGTTGTAATACATATATATATATACTGTATATATATATCTTTATAGGCTTAAACACACCCAATTGACACTGCAGTGCCAGTGCTGCTGTTGCCCAGTGCCTGGTTGTCCTGAGTGCTGCAGCTGACTCTTTATTAAGTAGCAGTGAGTGGTCTGGTACCAAGTACTGGTAGTAGGAGACGGGGTCCAGGCTGGCAACATCACCAAAGCAAGAAATCCCTGCCCCCTAGAGACCACAGTTGAACTGACTAGGTCCAGACTACCTCAACTTCTTTTCATTACACTCAGGTAGCATATTCGGATAGGCACAATTTTTTTTTTTTTAGTGTACTGGAGGGGGCTTGGTATTTCAGAGAGCAGCAGCTATATTTTTGAGGTCTGGGGTGTGGTCCCTGTTAGCCTGGAAATGTGTCAATCAACCCTCACTGAGGGGATTCCTTGATTGACTGACTGTGACAGCACTCTTCCCATGCGCTTTAATTGCCTGCCCACAGTGGCTGGCAATCTTCCCATGCCAGCAGGGGGGCCTTAATTGGCTGCCTGTGGTGGCACTCTTTCCCACGTGTGGTCAGACAAAAATCTCAAAGTCACTTCTGGCTAGAATGAGAGAGAGCAATTTCATCTATCTCTCTCCTGCCCTTTGTCATCCTTGCAACTTTCTGTTTCTGCTTACTGTGAGGTCTGACCACACCCCAGAAAATTAACAGGGCAGGTGACCAGTCATAAATTAGCAGACTTCAGGTTGTTGTTTGAAGATAGATTACCTGTAGCCCTTTTGAATGTCCCACTTGGTAAACTCCTTGATGACCATTCCCTCAGAACCACAAACATCAGCTGTCAGGGTGGCCAACTGGAGAGGGAAGGGCTGAGAGTGGAGAGTGAACAGTGCAATGAAAGGAAGCGACAATGGGAGCTGCCAGATATGGCTTTCTTTTCAGTAACAGCCCTGTTCTCAGCTCCACTCTGGTCTGCAGCTTCACGTATTATGACATAAAACATAATGGGGAAATAAAATATTAAATAGAAACATATCAGTCATATTTGGAGCCAAAAGTAGGGGTATCAGCAGCAGAGGGAGTGGGTTGTTCATTTGGGATAGAGTAGGGTAGGGTTATTCATTCTGTGACAGGGTGGGTAATGAGTATCAGCTGATGAGAGGAGGGATAGGGGTATTTGTAGTGGGACAAGGCAGGTATCAGCAGATGGAAAATGGGGTAGGGGTATTTGTATTAGGATAGGATGGGCATCAGTAGATGTGAGGAGGGTTTAGTTGTATTCATATTGGGACAAGGTGGGCATCAGCTGTTGGTAGGATGGGTAGGGGTATTTATAGTAGCAGGGTGAAACACAGAAACATGTTACCTCCCTCTTGTTAACCCCCCTGCTTCTGCTCCCCGTGCTCCTCCTTTGTAGAACTCTGTTTCAACACCAACAATATGAACAGGTACTCCAGGCATACGTAAAGAAAATAAATGATCTAAAGAGAGAATTTAATGCAGGTTTACAGGCTACAGCACGGCATGCTGTAGCCCTGTAAAACTGCATAAAATTCTCCCTTTAGATCATTTCTTTTCTTTACGTGTGCCTGGAGTACCTGTTCATCTTGTTCACTGGTGGTGTGCAGTGTTGAAACAGAGTTCTACAAAGAAGGCAGTGATGAAGAAGAACACTGATGCTCCCTCATGCCCCCCCGCCTTTACACCCCACCTTCGACCCTGGAGAAAAGTATTAAAGGCCAAAGCACCAGGTCACCAGTTCCGGGAATTCGAGAATTGGAAAACCACTACTTCTACACCAGGCTGCCCCCCTTATTGGAGGACCATTTTCTGACTGATTTCATCCCCTTCAAGAATGAAATCAAAATGAAGGAACTTATGCAGGAGTTTAAAGCACTTCGATCTTCTCTGGGGGACCTCCAGGCAGCAAACAGCAAAGGACAAGGTCTGCTTAATCTCCATGGAGCACTAGAAAGACAATGTTGATGCCGAGTTTGATCTCCGCCGGAAGAACATAGTGGGTCAGAGGTGGCACCTCTGCAATAATCTAATAATCCTTGCCTGGAATCCTTGATCTCCCCAAGAAAACAGAGGGCTCCGAGTGGTGCCTGCCATCTCTTTGAAAAGCGTGCGCTAGGACCCTCACTTTTGAACATCGTGGGTACATCGTTTATTATGTCTGGTGCCGCCACAGGGATTCTGACTCTCCACAAGATCTTTTCTGCTCCGATTGCTGAATTTCTTGGAATATTAGCAGTAGCGCATCTCATGTGACCCCCCTCTTTGCTGGTCTTCAGCATGTGTGCCCCTGCTAACAGGTAGTTATAATCACACAGTCAAGTCAACTCAGAGCCAAAGGAAAAAAAAAAGAAAAAAAAACATTTAAAGCGGTAGCGCTGCCGCAAAGTGAATTAAAAAAAGCTTCAGAGATGAAAATTGCACCCCTCGGAGACTTGCGCCCAGTACTGGGGCACCACCCACCCCTCTTCCTACAGTACTGCTATTAGATACCAATGTCTCTGCAAGACAGGGAGAAAACTGATTTTATATGTTCCCTAGACTTTTCTGAATTTCTCAGAATGCCTAAGGGTATATCTGGTGCCCCAGTAACCTTCCGGGCAGCGCCTAATGGAAAGAGCTGTTGGATACATGAATGTCTTGGAATGTTTGGTCTACCTTAATGATGTCATAGTGTTGGGGGAAGACCCTGGAGGAGCATGAGGCAAGACTGTTAAAAGTTTTGGATCAACTGGAGGAGTTCAGGCTCAAACTCTCCATTGACAAATGGCAATTCTTTCAAAGACCAGTCAAATATGTGGCATATTGTATCAGCTCAAGGCATCCAAACTAATCCCAGTGAAGTTGAAGCCTTAACTACTTGGCCCAAACTCAAAAACCTGAGACTTCCAATGTTTCCTAGGTTTCTGCGGCTAATACAGATGATTTGTTGAAAAATATACTGGAGAGGTGAGGCCACTACTGAATCTGACACAAAGCTATCTGCCCACCAACAAAAGCAAATGGAAAAAGACCTCGGCCACTACTGCTGAAGATAAACAATATTTTAAACCTTTCAAACCCTTCTGACAGTGCTAGAATGTTGAATGTGACAAGGCCTTTGAAGAAATTATTTACTGCCTGACTCATGGCCCAGTGTTAGCATATGCACACCCTGAGAAGCCTTATGTTCTGCATACAGACACCAGTTTCAGTGGTCTTGGATCAGTCTTCTACCCAAGCTATCCAGAAGGACTGCACCCAGTCGCCTCTGCAAGTAGAAGTTTAAACAGTGCTGAGCAAAAGTATCTGGTGCACAAGTTAGAGTTTCTCACTGTCAAGTGGGCTATTGTGGACCAGTTCCACGAATATCTTTATGGGGCACACACTACAGTCAAAATGGATAACAATCCACTGACCTATGTTCAAACTACTGCAAAGCTTGATACAGCTGGACACAGGTGGCTTTCAGCATTGTCAACCTATGATTATACAATGGCAAGAAAAATACTGCACTTTGGTTGGCTGGCTGGCACAATTTACACTTTATAAATCTTGCTATCACCCAATGTTGAAAAGTGCCAGCCGCCACTAAGCAACATGAGGACCCTCCCCCGAAATCACTTTGAGCCCCCCAAAACAAAAACCACAAAAACGCTTCAATTCAAAAGTGGGTGCCTGACTCTCCATACTGCACACTGCCTCCTTTTTGCCACTCACAACCTCCGCAACCTAAATCTGCAACTGGACGTTCTCTGTGAGCCAGGGAGCCAAAGCAGACCACACAAAAAAAAAATTCTTTATTTTTCCAGCCCAAAACCTAAGATAACACAGGAGCAAGTGTTTTATGGCATGGCAGATAGTCCCCTGACAGATACAACCCCATATGTGGTCCATGCTGAAAGGATAACACAGGCAGTCACAGATATATTTTTTTGCAAGCCAAATCAGCAAAACAAGCTAAATTTAAAAATAAAAAATGAACCCACACAGGAGCAGTACCTCACATCAGCATGAACCACACCTTCTGACCTCCGTTCCATCTACCTACTACACAAAACTATTTCTTGTAGCACAGCGATACATTCCATACAAATAATTTAAAAATACATTAAAAAAATCTATTTTTAGTCTTTTTACAATAAGAAAAGGGATACGATTGTATTATCACAATGTACCACTTGAGGCTGTAGGAGATGGCAGCATTTACCCATGCCTGGTGTGGTTTCCTCACTAGGCTGTGCCTCGTGAGCGAACCACACCAGCCATGGGTAAATCCTGGCATCACCCATACCTACTTGTGGTATATTGCTTAATTACTGTGTAGAATACAGACCTGGACTGAATCATATATATTTACATGTGCTTGCTCAATGCCCAGTGGCATCCACTGCAAACAAACCAGCCTGGGTATGCATTCCAGAATAGACTGAAAAAGCCTTGTGCAAAAAATTTGACACATAGCAGCAGCCTACTACAGAAACTGCCATTCGTCTTGTGGACTGCCTTGGTACTTCTGGTAATTGTCTCCCAACTGCACATTGCAACTTAGCTGCTTTAGACTTTAATACAATGCCACAATTGACTCCCCAAGATTTACAAAAAATAGCCGACTGGACCCAGGTATTAAAGACATTGCCAGCACCCTGCAGAAAGGAGGTGATGCCACCCAGGTAGTCAAAATGATCCAGATTTTTTTCTCACTTGAATTTTATTGAATTTCTCAAATAAAATATTCTAATAACAACAGATGTCTTGAAAAGGAAATACTTCATAATAACATTAAGCTAGAGCTGTGCAGAATGGAAAAATTTCAGATCTGTATTCGATGAAATTTCATGAAATTTCATTGGCATTTCACGGAATTTTTTAAAGTTAGTAATTTCATTATAACTCAGCAGTCATTTAAGCTAGAGCTCTGACATTTGGCATATATGTTTTTTGGGGAGAATACCACTAATGTGTCAAACATCATGAAAGTCAGATAGGTAGTAGCAAAATTAAAGATACTCAAACATTGTCATTTTATTGTTTGTGCAAAATTCCATGAACATTTTAATCTGCATATACTTTAACCATCTGTTGGGTCAGAGATCTTAAATTTGGCATGCTTTTTGATGAAAGGTATTCTAAGAATGAGCCAGATTTCATAACAATATGATGCATAGTCTCAAAATTATATGTGCTCAAAATCTGTCATTTTATTTTTTTCAGGAAATTCATGAAAAAAAATTAATCTGCATTCAACTCAGGCACCTTTGGAGCTAGACATGTGTAAATTAGTGCACATAACCTTTTTGTAATGCTTACAGAATGATCTATATATGGAGAGAATTAGATAAGAGATTTTTAAGTTGCAGGGGTTCAACATTTTACAATGTAAATATTTGCAAAACATTGTGAAAACTATCAACAATGTGGATGTTTGTAATGCCTCTGTTCTTACATGCATAGAGTTAACATTTGACATGCATATCCATAGTCATTGTATCATGGTGTCTAACACAACTCGATAAATTGGTTAAGCAGTTTTAAATTTGCAGAAAAAAAATGATTAGTAACATTTTCTCACATATTTATGATAGCATATACTGTAGATGAAGCATCCATATTTTTTTGTGGAATTTAACATTAACAATGCACACACCACTACTTCATTTGATAAGCTGGGCTGAGCTTTTTGCAGTCCTGCTGTTCCTCTCTGGGTGACTGTTCTCCCCCTTCTCTTTTGGCATAGCCAGATTGACTCAATAGAACTACTGAGCCCACTGATATCCTGTTTGCTCTTTACAGTGACAAACTCCCTTAAAATGTGAGTCACCTACTCCTTTTTCCATTGACCAACCCTGTTGGAATAGCCATAATTCTTGTTTCCTGCTGCCCAAGACATTGTCTTCCCCACTACATCTTTTTGACTATCTCTAGGTCCTCGACATGCATGTACACCAGGCTCCCTGGATCATAAATGTATTGGATATGATCCTTAAATATCCTGCATTCAGGTTGGAATTGCTATGCTGACACTCTGTGCTTTCTTACTTCAACCTGGGGGTCTACCACTATTGTGCTACCTGTCGCATCTGTCCATTTCTTGGTGAAACTGTGCATCTAACTCCAGAACCTGGTGACCCCCTGCACTACCTGCCTCTTATACCCCTATCCTTTATTTAGAATCCCCCAGATAAGGCTGAGTGAAATTAGAAAATTCCAGTTTTATGGGATTTTTCATTAAATTCTATTTTCACAAAGACTCATTGGATTTGACTCTAACTACAGATGTTATTTTGCAATTTCTTACAGCAAGCAATTAATAAACTAGGCACACACAGTCTCCTTGTAAGGTCTAAGAACCTGCCAAATTTAATGGTATTGCATACTCTAGTTTTAAAGTTTCAGGGGTTTATAAATTTGTAGGTTACATTCTTGTAAATTTAATTTTTAAATGTTGTGAATGCTTGATTACTTTTAATTCAATCCCATTTAAAGCTGCAAATATGAACTTTTTCAGAAATGACCATGCGGTATAGTAATTTAAATGTTTCAGCTCTGGTTAAATTTGAATATGTAGTTTTAAAATTAGAAGGAACTAACAGAAATTTAAATTTTGACAACATGTTTGGCAGACTATAACTCAGTTGCATTTGAAGCTAGAAATATGAAACTATGTGCATATACAAATGTAGTGATAACCTGTATAACTGTCACATTTTTGTAACATTTCAATAAATACTATCAAAATAATACTAAAATAAGAGAAATCCAAATTTTGACAAAATATGTGGCTACCTATAACTCATCTCCCATTGAAGCTTGAGACTTAGAACGTGGTGCATATATACATTCTAGGCACTTCTCAAAATCCTGAGCCTGGAGCAGCTAAGGGCTGAAATAAGGCTGCTGAGATGGAGCACAGCAGTGGTGGGAAAGGCAGAGGGGTGATGCCCAGGGGAGTGAGTGCATCAGGCAAGGGATGAGAATGAGGAGGGCACATAGTATACAGGAGTATCTCTTCTTCAGGGGACTAGGAGCCCAGGATGGAGGAATGGCAAGTGGTGAGGGAAGGGGGTGGGAATGTGAAGTAGCAACAGGAGTGGGATAAGGGTGCCTTTATTGAATAGATTTGCACCGCTGTCTGGAAGGAGGAGGGACAAGTAGGTGAGGAAGGAGATCGGGTTGAACCAGGGCTGAGAGTAGGAGTACAGGGAAGGGGAGAGGGAACTAATCAGGGTGGGCAGGGAAGAGGAGGCAGAAAAAATGGAGTAGAGGATGGCGAGGAAGAGAAAAGGAAAGCAAGAGGGGAGGAAAAACTGAAAGAAGATACAGATAGTCAGGAGGGAAGAGCCAGAGTGAAAGATGGAAAAACAGTTAAGGGGATACATTTTAGATGTGGAGATGAGTTCACCAGGGTGCAGAGGGAGCAGTTAGGTGGAGAAGCAGATAGTACCAAAGGTAAGAAAAGAAAGGCAGGGAGAACTGGTGCAGTGGATGGAAGGGTGGCAATCATAGGGGACTCCATAATTAGGGGTATTCACTGGGGCAGGAAAGGAGAACCAAACACAAGCAGGAGGGTGGTTTGTATGCCAGGGATGACAGCAGGGAAGGTGGGCCCAAGAATAAGGGAAATAGTAAGGGAGATTGGAGGAAAACCTAATTTAGTTATACATTTGGGAACCAACGACCTAGCTGAGGAGGAGGTTGAGGTAGTGAAAAGTCAGTTCAGGGAGTTAGGGAAGATCTGCAGGCAGGAAGGAAGTCCACTGGCCTTCTCAGTGATGATACCAGTACCAAGGGCCAGCACAGCCAGGAGAAGAAGAAGAATAGAGGATGTTAATGACTGGTTGTGGAAATGGTGCAAGGAGGATATGTTTATCTATATTAGGGACTTGGAGAAGACTGGGTCAAACAAAGCACTCTTTTCACCAGACAGGCTACACCTCAGTAGGGAGGGTTTGAGGGTACTCAGACAGAAACTGAAGGAATACATAACCACTACACTTAATTTAAACTACTGAGGGGGGGAAGTGGGTGTGCAGGCCCATAGACTCTAAGACAAGGAGGTCGGTGAACCTCCCCCCCCCACAGTGATAGAAGAGGTCTGGAGGGAGGAGCTGGAAGGAGTGAGAACACAGTTAGCAATGGGTGGAGTGGGTGAGGAAAACATAATAAGGGTACATGGAGGGGGTGCATACAGAGGGAATAAGTGTGAGTAGAAGAATAGAAGGAAGTGAAGGAAGGTCAGATTCTAGGTGAAGTGTGGTGTCTCTGAATGTGCTGAGTCTTGGAAACAAGATGGATGACCTGCAGGGACTATTAGCAGGCAAGATGGTGAACACAGCTGCAGTAACCGAGACTTGGGCAACATCATACCATGACAGGGACCTTGCGATCCCTGGATATAAACTATACAGGAGGAACAGGGTAATCAGGAAGGGGGAGAGGTAGCAGTTTATATCAGGGATGGAAAAACTTACATAAGGGAGGAGTCTGGGGAAGGGTAGGTGACGGCATTATGGGTTCAGTTAAGGTCCAAAAGAAGGAGAAATGGGAGGTTGGGGTGTTTTACAGACCACACAGTCAGGATGAGGAGAGGGACAGGGAACTGAACTCACAAACATTGGAAGCTGCAGGGACAGGAGAGGTGGTAATTGTGGGGGACTTCAACCTGCCCCAAGGTGGATTGGAACATACAGTCCACATGTGCTAGGAATCGGGTGATCCTGAAAGAACTGCAGAGTGGGTTCCTGACTCAGAGCATTACTGAACCAACAAAAGCTGAGGCAATTCTTGATCTGGTGCTCACAAATGGGGAGCATGTATGGGAAATAATGGTCAGGAAGTCAATGGGTGGAAGTGACCATTGCACAGTGTGGTTCCAGTTGGATATGGGTAGGTAAAGCATCCTGACTAAGACCAAAATCTTATATTTCAGGAGGGTGAACTTCAGAAAAGTGGGTGAAGTGCTAAAGAGCCATCTGGAGAGCATCAGAGCAGATATGGGGGTAAACCAAAGGTGGTCCATCATTAAGGAAGGAATACTGGTTGCCACAGATGAGTGCGTTAGACTCAGGGGGAAGAACACAAGGGCAAAAGCACCCAGCTGGTTTAGTTCTAGGGTTGCCCAGGCAGTAGGGGAAAAGAGGTTGGCCTATAGAAAATTCAGGAAGATCAAGAGAGAGAGAGAGGTGGATAGGGAAAATTAACTAAGGTTGGCTAGTAAGGCAAGTAAGGAAGTCTGATGAGCAAAGGCACAGAAGGAGCTGCAGATAGCTGAAGGAATTAAGAAGGAGGATAAGGCTTTCTTTTGCTATATAAGTGAGAAAAGGGACAAGAAGGAAGGGATTGTTAGGCTTATGAAAGGGGTGGAGTAGGTGGAGGATAATGGGGGGAAGCAAAGATACTAAATGAATACTTCTGTTCCATCTTCACTGGGGAGAAGGATGGACCAGTGCCTTCAGGAGTGAAAAGAGAAGTGGGTGGGAGGGAAAGACAGATGTAGGGATAGAGGAGGATAGAGTGAGGGAGGGGCTGCTGGCATTAAAGAATTAAAGGTGGACAAATCACCAGGACCAGACAGAGCACATCCAAGGGTACTAAAGGAACTTGCTGAGGAGCTTACAGTGCCACTGGCAGACCTATTTAATAGTTCACTAGAGGCAGGTGTGGTACAGCAGGACTGGAGGACAGCACATGTAGTGCCCCTTGACACAAGAGGTCCCAAGGATGACCCAGGGAATTACAGACCAGTTATTCTGAGCTCCATTGTGGGCAAGCTCATGGAGACCATACTAAAGGAAAGATTGGTGAAATATCTAGAGGAGCATGGTCTCCAGGATGCGAGGCAGCATGGGTTCATGGGGGAGACTGTGTCAAATGAATCTGATTGACTTATTTGACTGTGTCCCTACGACAGTAAGCAGAGGCCAAGTGGTAGGCATCCTCTAACTTGATTTCAGCAAGGCATTTAACTGATCTCAGGGTTGAGAAAAAGATGGTCAGATGGGTGGAAAACTGGCTGAGGAACAGAACCCAGATGGTGGCTCTGGGGAAGAGTTATCTGGCACCAGAGAGGTAACCAGTGGGGTTCCACAGGCCTTGGTGCTGGGGCCGGTGTTGTTCAATGTCTTCATCAGTGGCATTGGGGATGGCATTAAGGGCAAAATGTGCCTAGTTATGGATGACACCAAGCTCTGCAGGAGAGTGGACATAGCTGAAGGGATACAGGACTTATAGGATGATCTGGAAAAGCTGGGGAGGTGGTCCAGAACCTGACAGCTTTGCTTCAATGCCAAGAAATGCAAAGTTATGCATATTGGAACAAGAATC
Source organism: Neoceratodus forsteri (assembly GCA_016271365.2). Taxonomy (NCBI): domain Eukaryota; kingdom Metazoa; phylum Chordata; order Ceratodontiformes; family Ceratodontidae; genus Neoceratodus; species Neoceratodus forsteri. The sequence goes on from CM057456.1 coordinate 736,926,201, forward strand.
CCAGGATAGATTACTACCTGGGTGGAGTCTGAGTATCTGCATCAGAGGAGGAGAAGGACCTGGGATTGATGATCACTAGTAACCTGAAGCATTCCACACAGTGCAAGAAAGCATCAGCAAAAACAAACAAGATGCTGGAATGCATATCTAGGGGGATCAGTAGTAGGAGACAGGAAGTTATACTGCCCTTATACATGTCACTGGTAAGGCCACATCTAGAGTATGGAGTTCAGTACTGGTGCCCACACCTCAGAAAGTACATTAACCCACTGGAGAAGGTTCAGAGGAGGGCTACAAAGATGACAGAAGGTCAGCAGGGTAAGGCAAATGAGGAGAGGTTGAGGGCACTGAACATATACTCCCTGGAAGACAGGAGAGAGAGGGGACATGATTGGGCCCTTCAAGAACTTGAAAGGGATGAATAAGGTTGATAAGGAGAATCTCTTTAAGCTGAGTGGCAACCATAACATGAGGGGGCATAGTCTTAAGCTGGAGGGTGGGAGGTTTAGGAAAGAGGTCAGGAAGCACTTCTTCACAGAGAGGGTGGTGGACACTTGGAATGCGCTGCTGGAAGAGATAATCTCATTGAAGACAGTGAGCAGCTTTAAGAGAGGCTGGGATAGGCATAGGGGAAGGTAAGGATCATGGGTAGGGAGGATGGGAGTAGTAGGGAGGGAGGGATGGCTCAAGCTGTGGACCCTGCAATACAAGCAGACTTGATAGACCAAATGGCCTTCTTCTGCTGGCTTCTTTGTATGTTCATATGTAAATTTGGATAAAAAATTTTAAAATGATCTCAACATAGCTGAAAATTAAATTTTGATTAAATGTTTGGCCACCCATAACTTTGTCCCTTTGCAATCTAGAACCCTGACATTTGGTACACTCTTGTCAACCGTGAGGTGCTGTTTACATTCCAAATTTGGTATTAGTTGGATGCGTACATTTAAAATTATAGCATGAAAACTGAAATTTAAAATGTTGTGCAATTCCACAGAATTTTCATGAACAGTCTGTGGAATTCCACAGTATTGGAATGGTCTTTCCACATGCATTCCATGGGTGGAATTTTATATTCTGCAGAAATCTACATTAAACATATGAGGGTTGCAAGTAATTAAAAATAAATTCAGCATTCTCCACAGATATAACGTACCATTCAATCAAATGATTAGAAACTTTTGAGCAATAATTCATGGGAGGGTGTGGGTTATGCTGGGATTTACTCGGCTGAGTGACCAAATCCACAGCAGGCATGAGTAATTCCCTGCATAACCCACATCCTGGAGTGGATTATTTTGATTATACAATGACCTGTAAGAAAATAATTTTAAAAAGTTATTAAAATATTTAATTTGCTGTGTTTAAAGCTTTTATTGAATTTATTTTAGTAAACTCCTTCCACCTTGTTATGTAGGGCCTTGTTGCTAGGGAGATTAGTGCTGAAGTCTTCTGTCTCCCTAACAGCACAGTCTCCTTACAGCAGACCCCTGAGACACAATGACAGTATTTGTTTTTCTTTATTTTTGGTTTAAGAGTCTGGTGCCAGCTTCTGAAGTGCATCATGAATTAGACAGCGTCCTTGTTAGGGATGACTGTGGCAGTTCCAGCGTGGTTCTGGGATCAGTGCATTTCTTTTCATTCTAGGGAAGATGTTCTAGTTGTGTGTTTTAATTTTTTCTTTCAATGAAATAGCGACTGTTATTTTTGTTCTGCAGGACTGTAAAGGGTGCAACTGCAGGCAAATAGGAAATTGTGTGAACAATCACCCGGTGCCTTACATTTTTTATCAGAGTTGAGGTGGTTGGAGTGTGGGCAGGGGAGGGTTGCTCGAATGTGGGCTTGATTAGGGACAGAGCCACGGTCTAAAAGCTGTCTGTAGTCTTGAGTAGTTAGTGGAAAGAAAAAGCAGGAAGAGCGAGGAAGGTTTTCTTTTTTGTTTTATGTTTTCTGGGGGATGTAAAGTGGGTTTGTGGACCATTGGAATCTTTCAGTTAAGAAGTGCTGTCCTTTTTGAAACTCCCACTTTTATGTCGTCAATATGACATCTTTAATGTTTGCATTTTCAGGGGTCAGATTGATTTTTTATGTGGTTATTGGGGTGCGGCTGAATGGGTCTTTATCCATGAGTTATGCTGGGATTTACTTATGTATAAAAGACCCAGTTAGTGAATCAGCAGTCTAGTTTTAAAACTGTCATTGTATAATAAAGAATGAAACCTATAGTGAAGTATGCTATAGTTTCATAAAACAAATAGTTTAAGCACATTACAGTGAACATTAATATCTATTAGAGATTAAATATATAAAACAAAGAGTCATACCTTCACATATGGTGAAATAAGTTTCCCCATTTGGTTTCTACAGCACCAAAAATACTAATTCTTTAAAATGAGTAAAACCAGGAGGAAGAGCATGAAGCTTGAATTGGCAGCTGGGCCTTAAAAGGAAGGAGCCGAGCTTCACTTTGTTTCTTTCTTGTTTTTGGTTGGGCAGTCGGGCCATGACCACTACGGGGATTAGGAGGGGCATAGTTCTGGGGTAGTCAGTGGATCAGGAGAAGCCACACCTGCAACTAGGGAGGAGGGCTGCAATCACGGCCAAAGTACAAGCCAATGGGAGGCAGCAGGGAGAGGTGGTAGGAACCACAAGAAGTGTAGGCAGCCAGAGGAGCTGTACTACTTATCAATCCCCTGCAGGCAGTGTTGTGCAATGCCAGATCGATCAGAAATAAGACCACAGTTATAGTGGGCTTGATTTCTTCAGGTGATCTAGCTTGCATCACTGAGATCTGGGTGGGTGATCATGCCAGCCCAGTTTTCAAGGCCACCATCCCCCCTGGGTAGTCGGTGGCTCACTGTCCCAGAGTGGAGCGCTGGGGCAGGGGAGTGGCCATCTGTTTTAGATCCAACCTGGACTTCACTGTGCACTCAATGAGAGCAGTTGCTTCATTCAAATGTGTGGCAGTCCATGGTGGGTGCAGGTTACAGGATTTTTCTGATTTACCACCCCTGGAGTGGGGGGAAATTTCCTACAGGAGGTAGCTGACTTCATTGTCAGTGAGACGTTGGATGCCCCCAGATGTTTTGTTCTGGGGGACTTCAATGTTTGAGCTGACGATGAATCTTCTAGGCTAGGTTTTAATCTCCTCCAGATGATGTCATCTCTGGGCCTGTCAGAATAAGTTTCCTCTGTGATCCATTGGGGCAGCCACATGTTGGACCTTGTGTTCTCACTGGGGCTTGAGATTAACAATCTCAAGACTTATCAAGTCTGTTGGTCTGATCATTGTATGGTGGAGTTCTTGTTCAGGACCCCCTCCCATGCCCTCCCCCTGCAGAGATGGTCAGCTAACAACCTTTGAGGGGGTTGACTCCAGAGGGATTCTTGGTGGTGGCTGATCTATCTAGTGTGAGTACTGCATGTGTGAAGAGACCAAGCAAGATGGTTACCACCTATAATAGGGTGATGTCTTCTGCACTTGATACCCTCGCACTGGTCTGTGTATGACCCAAATCTTCTTACTTGAGATCCCCATGGTTTGATGGGGAGTTCAAGGTGATGAAGATTAAGGGTCAGAAGCTGGAGTGCTACTGGTGGAAGACTGTAAGGGTGGAGGACAAACTGGCCCTGTGTGCTCATTATAATGAGTACCAGGGGCCAATCAACCATAAGACGGCAGAGTTCCTGTCCAGGTAGATTGCTGCAGAGAAGAATCAACCAATGGTGCTCTTTTGGACTGTTGACAGACTACTTCTTCTAGTCTGTTTTCAGCCAAAAAAAGCCTTTTCTAACACCTTGTGTGATGAGTTTGCTGGATTCTTCTCTGACAGGGTGTCAGTCAGTCATCCATCTGGAAATTCCATCAGTGAACCAAAATATGGCTGACAGTGGTCACCTTCAATGTTAGGGGGGGCACTCTGCCTGGTTGGGGTGAGTTCATTGAGGTTGCTTCCAAGCTGAAGCACACATATTGCGAATTGGACCTGGTGCCGAAACATTTCTTGATGGGATGTGCCTTCTCCACTGGCCTGGTGTTCACCTTGATTGTCCAGTGCTGTTTATTAGAGGAGGTATTCCCAGATTCCTTTAAAGTGGCAATGGTGAGACCCCTTCTGAAGAAACCATTGTTAGACCCTGACATCAAGGCACATTACTGTCCAACTCCAACCTCCCTTTTCTAGGAAAGGTTGTTGAGAAGACTGTGGCTCAACAGCTTGAGGAACACATTGTGACGGTTGATCTATACGAGACTGTCCAGCTGGGGTTTCATACAAGTCATAGCACTGAGATTGCATTAGTTCGGGTGCACAATAATCTCCTCAGGTTGAGGGATCATGGAGAGGGGTCAGTTCTCATTCTTCTTGATCTCTCCTCAGCATTTGATATGGTGGTCCATTGTGTGTTACTCGATCAACCGAGAGGGTATTGTGGATGTACCAGCACCGTTATCTGCTGGCTTGAGTACTACCTCATAAACAGAAGACAACAGGTGGTGATGGGGAACTTCTCCTCCCCAAGTCTACTGTCTTGTGGGGTACCTCAGGGTTCGGTCTTGTCACCAACATTGTTCGCAGTGTACATGCTGCCCCTGGGTAAGCTCATTAAGAAGTACAGTTTGGGTTTTCATTGCTATGCAGATGATACTGAGTTGCATCTTTCCTTTGCCCCTGGAACATTAAATGCAGTGAGGTGCTTAATAACCGCCTCTCCAAGATCAATGACTGGATGGCCTCCATCTGGTTGCGACTGAACCCCAATTAGATGGAGGTGTTGGTGGTGGAGTTGAACAGAAGGCATGATAGGTTAGCCTCTGGTGTGGCAACAGGGTTATTCCTGGGGTCAATTCCACTAAAGGCCTCCTTTAGGATGCATGATCTGGGCGTTTTTCTCAATGATGGGCTGACACTTGAATCTCAGGTGTCATCTGTTGTCCGTACCAGTTTCTATCATCTGAGGAATATCACTAGGATCAATCCCCTAGTTCTACCTGAGGACCTCCCACTTTGATAGATGCCTTCATGACATCTAGGCTTGACTACTGTGATGTACTCCTCTATGGGGTCACAGGGGCCCTCTGCTGGCTGTGGCTAGTGCAGAAGGCGGATGCTAGGCTGTTGACTGGAAAGCCTAAGTACAGTTCCAGCACCCTAGTTTTGCGTGAACTGCACTGGCTGCTGGTCAGGTGAATGATTCTATTCAAGGTGGGCTTGCTCACCTTTAAGGACCTACATGGTCTTGGCCCTGGCTATTTTTCAGATGTTCTTACACATGCCGCACCGGTCCACTCCCTTCGCTCCTCCTTCTCCTCTAGGGGCCTCCTAGTGATTCCCAGGATGAGGTTAAAAACTGCCAGTGACAGAGCATTTAGTGTCACTGGACCTGTCCTGTGGAATTCATTTCCTCCAGCTATTAGGGAGGCCCCTTCAGTTGAGACATTTAAAGTCTGTCTCACAACCCACCTGTTTAGTCAGGCCTTCCCAGACCTACTCCTCTAGGCATTAACGTCAGTCTCTAGTAGCTGCTGCTCAGGCTTTTGCTGTAATTTAACTACTATTATTAGCCTGCTGTTTTATATTTATTCTTGATTTTATTTTTTGTTTTATCTTTGCTATTGTTCTGTGTATTTTATATTTGGACAACACCCAGAGCCTCCGGTATTAGGCACCTAAAAATAAAACTTGCTTTGCCTTGCACGTTATTCTGTTCTTTGTAGTTTATTCGATAAGTACCATTACTTGGATATGGAACCATCCTCCATTTTAAATATGTTATAACTGGAATTAAGGCATTTATTGAGTACCGTTGTTTTCCTCTATATGAGGGGGTTTCCCTCCTTGAGCATAAATGATTTTGGAAGGGGCGAGCGTAGTGGGAGGTATCTAACCTGATGAGTGATGTTCTCATCATGCGCCAAATGTTTTGTGTGGGGCTGTCAGCTGGACCAGTTGTTTATTGATTTTATTTTGTGGGAATTTTTATGGGTTTTCTAGTTGGGTGTTGTAGGGTGGGGTAGGAGGGATCGGCCCCCTTATTCTTCTTTTTCAGTCTGTGCTGTATTACTATATCTTTGGACACAATCTGGGGGTGGGATTTTGTCTCTATCTGTTGATGTATTTCTCCTTTGCTGAGGTGTAAAATTGTTACATATTTTTGGAGGAGGGTTGGGAATGGGGATGTAGGAGGGGGCAGAATGTATGTTTCATAGATCACTTTTTGGTTTTCTGCTCATAACACTAGTCCTCCTTGTTTTCTTTAAGAGAATTATCTAGGTCTTATGCTATTATGTATGGTTCCTGGAATGTGAAAGAGGCTCGCTCCAGAGTTAATAGATACCAAATTATTAAGCATTTTAAGCAGTTACAGTGTAATATTGCATTCTTGCATGAAATGCACTTGTTGGCCTCTGAGGGCACTCTCTTTCGAAGACAATCAATTTGTCAAGTCTTTGCTACAGGTAACAGCACTAGAAAAAGGGGGTAACCATTTTAATCTCTGAAAGTGTTCAGCTTCAGAGTACTCAGAGTTTTGAAGACCCTCAGAGTAAGTACATCTTTGCTAAAGGTACTTTACACCGTACGTAAGTTCTATTAGGTAGTGTTTATGTGCCTAATGTAGAGACACACTCCTTTTCCATGGAACTGACCACAGTCTTAGCCCCTTTTCTTACAATTCCTATTGTTATAGGGGGGATTGGAACATTTCTTTCACCCAGGACTAAGACAGAACAGGTAAAATGCAAGCTGGGCTTTCTCCTGCCCTGCTCATCATCCGTGATATGGTGGACTCCTTGGGGTTATGTGACCCCTGCCGTATATTATATCCTCAGGACAAGAAGTACACATTCTACTCCTTGGCACATGGTTCTTCCTCCCATATTGACTACATCCTCATTAGTCACTGTATCATGGATGGGGTGCTGGTCTCTGCGATAGCCCCATGGGTCCTCTCGGATCACTCACTAGTATGGATAATGCACGTTTAGTGTCTAATACTCCAAGAGACACATTACAGAAACTAAATAATCAGCTTTTAAAAGAAGAATTTGTTATCAAAAGGCTTAGGGAGCAGATGGAGGTCTTTATCTTTCATAATACAGGCTCCACTGAAAAGGGGGATGTAGAATGAAGTGCCTTTAAAGACCTAGTGTACTGCCTGAAAACTGCCTGCAATTAATTGTAACTTTCAGATGTAGTCAGCTTTCACTTCTTATATCTCCAGTATTTATTCTTTTCTGTTTGCTAATTAGAAGATTTTCCACCTGGCAGTACTGGGGTGATGTGTGGAGCAGCACTCTGGAGGGAAAAAAAGTCAGTTCTGTTCTTCCCACTACATCAACACTGACTATGAAATCACTAATAACCAATGAGAACCATTTCTTGCTGCCAGGTTTCACTTTCACAAGAAGCAGCAGGGACTGGCTCTCCCTGGTTACTAGTGATGTCACAATTTCCTGCATTTTGATTGGTAGATTGTGAAAGTCACTACTCAGGCTGCAAGAATTGAGGTGCCTCAAGGTATTAGGTCTCATTTCTGCGATGTAGTGGGAGGAACAGAACTGACTTTTTTTTTTCTCCAGACAGAGTGCTGCTCCACACATCACCCCAGTACTGCCAGGTGGAAAATAATCTAATTAGCAAACAGAAAATAAAAAAAATACTTTAGATACTGGAAGTGATGGCTGACTGCATCTGAAAATTACTATTAATTCCAAGCAGTACACTAGCTCTTTAAGTGTTTTGTTAGATGCAAATTCAACTGTCTGGCAACTAAAAGGAAGTGATGCAGGGAGACAGAAGCTTCATTATTTTGTGCCATATTTGGGGAGTTGGAGAAACATCTGAACCTCAAGTCTCTGGAAGAGCACCGTAATGAATTATTATCCCTGCATGATAAATATGCAGAATTTCTGTGTGAAAAGGCTGAGTACTCCATTTTTAAAATGAATTCCACCTACATGGATCAGGGAAGAAAACAGGTGATCTCCTGACTTTATGTCTCTGGAGACAAGAGGCTTTGCATATCCTCGCTTCTATTAAATCTGAATCTAATAACTGTTAAAACATCACCCAGGGGGAAATTGCCCATGACTTCAAGACATATTGTCAAGCTCTTTATTGGCCTCAGCCTCATCCTGCCTTGACTTCAGACCTCAAAGCCTACTTAGCTGAGATCCCTCTTCCCCAATTAATAGAATTCCAGCAGGGATATTTGCCACAGCTTTTAACTCAACAAGAAATGTTAAATGCCATCAAGGCTTTACTGTTGGATAAAGCGTCTGGGCCAGATGGCCTTACCCTTAATTTTTATAAAGTTTTTTGCCATCAAAATAGTCCCTTTGTTGCACCTATTTTTTCTTTCCTTCTATGATTTTTGGCATCTTGGATGGTACTCTTCTTGAAGCTATGATTGTCTTGTTGCTTAAGCCTGGCAAGTCCCCAGATAGTGTAGCTAGTTATTGGCCTATTTCACTTCTCAATTATGACAATAAAATATTGGCCATAATCTTAGCTTCCAGAATTAATGCAGTCTGTGTGTGGCTTATAGGCTTCGTCTGACCAGCTACATAAGTTATCCCATATTTTCTTCACATCCAGGGACTCAGAGGTCCTGCAGCCTTAATTTTCCTAGTTGCAGAGAAAGCATTTGATAGGTTTAACCGGGCCTTTTTGTTTGCTACTTTAGAGGCATTTGGTTCCCCCTTGCATTTATTCAATGGATTGAGGTGTTGCCTGAGCTCCAAAATCTACTGTAGTATAGTATTTTCCTCTATTTCCCCTTTATATTCTGGGTCTCTGTAGGGATGTCCTCTCCCCCCCCCCTACTATTTAATCTGTGCTTGGAGCCCTTTATATTGAAAATCAAGAGTACCCAGACTTGACTGGTATATGGGTTGGGTCATGGAATCTACAGATTTCTGCTTATGCAGATGTCATCTTACTACACGTGAATAATCCAAATGTGTCTATTCCAGCTGCTTTATTCACTATCAGAGAATTTGGTTTGCTATCCAATTATAAGCTTAATCTAGAGAAAATGGCAGTCATGCCCTTGAATTCCACTGTTTTCAAAGGGGATGTTCTAATGCTGGGTTCATCTTGGGCTCAAAAACTACTTAAATACCTCAGAATTACTCTTTCAAGAAATGTGGTGCAGCTTAAGAAGCTTAATCTAGAAGACCTGCTGATTATTATACAACACGATCTAAAGAGATGGATGTCCTTACCATTGACCCTATGGGGTAGAACAAATATTATTAAAATGAATGTCCTCCACTGTTTATTTTATCCGCTTAATATGCTTAATGTTTTACTTCCTTTATCTTGGTTTAAACAAATTAATAGGATCATTTCTGATTTTATCTGGATGGGCAAGACCCCAAGAACAGCCTATAACTGGCTATTGGTACCTAAGGCATCTGGCGGCCTTCATCTCCCTCACTTCTCTGTCTATTATTTTGCCAGCCATGCTAGTAAATACCTAAGATGGCCGGTACAGACCCCAGAGGATGGTGAATCCCCATATTCTCCTATTTGGCTTGTGTTAGAATAAGATCAGATCAAAGAGGCAGGTATATCTCCTTCTGCTATGTTTTTTATCCCCCCAGTCTCCTCCTAAGCATCTTTGAGACTTGATTATAAACATTTTTGTAAGGGTTCATATACAGTTATGAACATTTATGCATTATAAATTTTTAAAGACGTATCTCAACCCATTTTTCATAATCCCAATTTTAAAGTAGGTGGTAAGTTGTTGCCAGAAGCTTGGTTACCCCAGCTTGCTACAACTAGGGTTTGTGACTTGCTCCATAATGGTTCTTTAAAATCATACCAGGAGATTATTACCTGTTACCTACTAGACAACAAATGTGTACTTAAAATATTTCAACTGAGGCATGTCTTTCTTAAATGGTTTGGATTCTCACCTTGGGATGTAAACTTGAGTGAGTTCCTGCAATCAGCACCACATCACACTGCCCAGCTGAAAAGCTTGGAACAGGGGATTGCTGAGAGCCTTAAGAGGTAAAGCCTCCTTCCCTCCAGCCTGCTTGCTTGCAGAGAGGTCTCACCCCAACCATGCCATTGGTGTCACTCTATTTATTGTTGGCTACAGGTCACATGACACATCATGTGACCTACCCCTATTTTACTAAGTGTCCACTTTCCCATTTGCAGTTTATACATTCCAACCACTAGGGGTTGCTGCACTCCTGCTTCTCTCCTAATCCTTTCTGTGGCATTTCTTTTCATCTCTACTCCTTCTTTTGACCTCTTTTTCCAATGGCCCACCATTAGTCCCTTTGCAAGTCTCAAACACTGTACCTCTGACTCCAAAGTCTATAGCCCATCCACTAAGCCAATGAACCAGGCCAATAGCTACCTCTATTTTTGAGCTTTTAACCTTCCTTCTCCCTACCTAGAAAGAAAAACACTTACCCTCTCACCCACTGCAAGTCTCAAACCCAGTACCCTTGCTGTCAGAGTCAGCAGCATTACCACCTAACTACAATATCTTGCTATCTTATCTTTACTTTCTAAGGCTCTCATAGTCTCTGACCCCCATAGTCTGCTAAAAAACATTTCTTTTTTTCTTGTCTTGGTACCACTGCAGGCTTCAAGCCCTGCACCGCTTGCAATCAGGGTCAGCAGCACCACCACCACTCAGCCATTGCATCAGACTATTGTCAGCTATACTGTAAGAATCTCAAAGCTTCTAATCCCCATAGTCAACCAAAATGTTATTCTTGGTGTTACTGCAGGCATCAAACCCTACACCCTTGCTACTACAATCAGCAGCTTTACCACTCAGCTATCACATTCAGTCTGTGGTTAGCTATAGGATTTAAGGCTCTCAAAGCCTCTAACCCCCATAGCCTACTAAAATAATATCCTTGGTGCCACTGCAGGCTTCAAACGTTGCACCCTTGCTACCAGACTCAGCAGCTCTGCCACTCAGCCACCATATCTAACTCTTACAATAGCTGGCCACCTCCTTGATCCACGGCGATGGGTAAGGAAGCCCACCTCAGTCCAGGAAAGCTGTGTGTGCTGCCATTGGCCCAGCATGCTCAGAGCTCTACCTGATTGGTTCCTTGCCCTCTCTGCCTGGTCATGATTGGCTGCAGCGACCGCTGACTCCGTGGCCGAGCTCAGGGCTGCTGTGCCCATAGACTAGCATTGCGCTCTTCCATAGTTTTTGTCATGGCACCGACCTCACTATCTCCTGGTCTCCTACAGACCGGGGGGCTGGACTGTTATTTTCTGCCCCGAGCTTAGCTGCCCGGTGGTTGCTAAAAAACAATTTGTTTATCTGCTGATAGTGTTCACTGTTTGCTGCTGAATCTGATGACTGATCTATCTGTATTTTACTTCTGCTGTGCACTGCAGAATCCAAGGACTGTATTTTTGCTGAGTTATATTTCCTGCCTAATTCTACTGCCCTCCTGTAACTCTCTCTCTGTCCCGTGCTCTTGGGGCCTGAACTGCCCCCCCCCACTCACTCGACTACCTGCCTAAATCCCCTTTTTTTCTCTTGCTTCCTCTGCCCTCATGTTGTAGTACATCCACCAAAGCCTTCCTCGCAGCTCCATTCTCTCTTCCCCCTCCACAAACTATGCTTTCCTTCCCTACTATCCATGTCTCCCTCTCCTCCTTTTGCCCTCACCCCATTGTTCCAGCTCCCTCCATCCTGCTTTCCATTCCCCCATAGGTATAAGCATAATCTCTGCTATAGTCACACTTGCACCATGCTATCTGACAACTTTCTCACCCCTAGGGCTCACCACACCACACTGTGCCCACACCTTCATACCAGGGTGCAGTGTGCCCTGCTACCACCACAGCACAAAACTTCCACAAACAAACCCTCCTCAATCAAGTACCACAAGTTCTCCTGCAGGGAACTGCACCTGGCCACCCTGAAACTCCTTCTCCTGCTTCTGCTATTATCTGGAAACATTTACCCCAACCCTGGCCCTGGGGCTGCCATGAACTCCACCAAAACCAAGCACCTTGGCACTCTCTCCATTATCTGCCCGAACATATGCAGCTTATTATCTAAATTTGATCAACTACAAGCCTTCACAAATGCCCACCAGCCCGATATCCTGGCCGTAGTAGAAACCTGGTTCATCCTCTTGGTTCCTGATCATACAATCTCCATCCTGGCTACACTATCTTTAGGCTTGACCTAAAAATCAAAATGAGGAGGGGGCTGTGCCCTTCACCTAAAAGACAACCTGATGGGGCACACTGCCCACACTGACCTACCAATACCAAATACCCAGCTATTGCATATCAAAATCCTGCTTGGAGCTCAGCACAAAGCCCTCTCGGTCATCATCATTTATATCCCTCTGAAAGAACAGGGACCAGGCCTCCATGCAGTACTGGAGTACATCAAATCACTCCCACCCGACTTCGAAGTCATCACACTGGGTGACTTCAACACAAACTGGTTGGGACCTGATGCTGGCAACACCAGGGACATGGTCACATCAGCAAACCTCACACAGATATTGGACTCCACAACTAGAATGAACTGCAAAAATGGCACCAGCACTTTACTGGACTGGATCCCGACTACTCACCCATCCCGGATCACTAGCTTCGCCGTACTGCCTGACTCTCTCAGCGACCATTCCCCGTCAACTGCACCTGGTCAAACAAATTCTGGAAATCTCCACCAAAGGTCATCCTGAGCACAGTCCTACCCCATGGAAGCTAACCCACCTAAAATCACACTACTAAATCAAGACTGGTCCCCCATCAACCCGGCCCCCGATGCAAATACAGCCCTTGATCAATTCATACACATTTTCAATGAAGCTTGTAACATCTTTGCCCCACCAAAAAATCGAAAAATTAAACCCCTCTGCAATCTTTGGCTCACGGTTCCCTCTTAAAGAAGCTGAAACACAGGGACCACCTCTGGGAACTAGCCAGAGAAACAGGAAAACAGGCAGACATCCAAAATTTCAAAAGAGCTAGAAATGATTGCACCAAATCCATACCCCAATAGAAATCTGAATACTACAAGACTGCACTCGCTGACACATGGGGAAATGCAAGAGCATTCTGGAATAACATTAAAGATGTTACCGGGAAGGAGTCCAAATCACCCCCTACTGCTATCACAATAAACGGGAATACTATCCTGGACCTAAAAGTCATAGCCAACACCTTTAATGATGCCTTCACCGACCTCAGCAGCATCCTCCCCCCTGACTTTTTCAATGACAGTGACTCCTCTCTTCCCACCCTTCAGTCATCACCTAAAAATTGTCCCCCTTTCTATTTCAGAGCAGTAAACAAAAATACCATCAAAAATACATTTCCAAAGCCATCAAAAACACTAGAGCAAGTGCTGACACACTGGACCTCAAACTTCTGTCCCTCACTCTAGACAAGGTTCTGGGGCCTCTCACCAGGATCTTTAATCTCTCTCCCTCTCTCTCAGCCAATTTCCTGACAAATGGAAGGCAGCAACTGTCACTCCTATCCACAAAGGTGGTGACTGGACCTCCCATGTGAACTCCGACCTATCTCGATCCTGCCACCCCTCTCTCTAAGGCCCTGGAATGGATAGTAGCAGACCAGCTCACTGATCATCTGGACAAGTACAACATCCTTTGCCAGCAGCAACATGGATTTAGAAAGGACTCAGCACTGCTAACGGCACTTCTTGAGTTTACGGGGCCTTACACAACTCCCTTGATCAGGGTTGCCTAACCGGAGCTACATTCATCAACCTGTCAAAGGTTTTTGACACTGTCCACCACTGCCTCCTGCTTCATCAGCTACTGAACATGGCGCTTCCATGGAATCAATGAAATGGTTCAATAGCTATCTTGACAACAGGTCCCAATGTGTAAAAATATCAGGTGTGGTCTCCGACACTAAACAGGTTTGCTCCGGTGACCCCCAAGGCTACATCCTGGGCCCACTGCTGTTCAGCCTGTTCCTCAACTCCCTCCCTGACTCCACCTCTCAGCAAGTCATACTCTATGCAGAAGACACAGTGATTCTTGCCTCTCATCATGACCCAAGTCACCTGCAACAAACCCTTCAACACGGCTTCACCTCTGTTGAAAGCTGGTTCAAAGAACATAAGTTAATCCTTAACCAGAAAAAAACGAAGACCATGATTTTCACCAGCCACCAAAACAAGCACAAATACCACCAACTCTCCTTAAACACCTGCGTTGGGGACTCCCTGGAGCAGGTTGACTCCTTCAGATACCTAGGAATCACCTTAGACCCACACCTGTCCTTTGGAACCCATATAACCAATGTCTAAAACTGTGAATACTAGACTGGCTTACTCTACCGGCTTCGTCGGCACCTGACTAAAGAGGCCCTCTTTGCCGCAGTTCAAAACTCCATCATCTCCCAGATTGACTATGATCTTGTCATCTATGGCACTGCCACTACCACTGCACTCAGGAGGATTATTTACCACCCTAAACAAGGCCTGTCAACACATCACTGGGGCTGAACGGCTCACACACACCTGTGACCTCTACTCACAAGCTAACTGGCTTCAACTTGATAATAGAATTCAGTACCAAACCTGCATGGTTGCTAAGAAAATACAATTGGAAATGCCCCTCCCGGGGTCTGTTCACTCCTTCAAATGAAAACCAGCTCCAGAATTACTAGGGATCAAAGCCACAACTTTTCCATATCCCTCACTGCCCGCGACAGCCAGTGGCCAGCGTTCAGTTGCCTACAGGGCACCCACTTGGTTTAACGGTCTTGCCAATGATACTATCAATACCACTGGGCCAGGGGCCTTCAAATCCAGTCTCCAAACACCCAGGTCACTTCCAGCATCTGCAACTGTCATGGATAATGTCTATGCAACACCGCCCGCTAATGCTCTCCTATATCTAGCTCCTTACATGCACTGCCCTAGTTTGGTCTCTGCCCCATCCACTCTACAGCACCTGACAATGCCACCTTCCTGGCTGTTTCACCCCATCCCCTGTCCATATCCTTACCTACCCCCACCTCTACTCTCGTCTCATTTTCTTACCTCCGCCTTGCCTCCCATTTCTTTCTACCACCCCCCTCTTGTCCTCTTCCTTTCCACTTTACCCTCTCCCTGTCTGTTTGAAATTAATTTGATATCCTTTACCCGTATTTGTGTAACAATTTTGTCTATTGTCATGTGATACCAATGTCTTGATGTGGAACCTTTGTAAAGAGCCCTGGGCTCAAAGGTAATTGTAATCCTAGAATTGACATAAATAAATAAATAAATAACAGTCACATGCAGTATCATGTTTATATTCCCTTTTCTTCCCCTGCATATTCCGTGGCATCACCGGAGATTCTCCATATTGGAATGCAGTTTTTCCACAACACACCTTTAGATGGAATAAAATCTGGGAAGATCTTCATATTTATATTTCCCATGATAAACTCCATCTCATCTAATTCAACATCTTGTAGACTATTTATTTCATATCTCTAAAATTAGTTAAGATGGATAGATTACACTCTCTCCTCTGTACAAGATGTAGACAGGCCCGAAGAGCACCGTTTATATTTTTGAGAATACCCCATTTGGTGCCCCATGGGTTCTGAGTAAATCTTGGGCCAATCCTCTTCTCAGTCTTGATTAGGCTTTCACCACGGAAATATGTATAGCTGAGGACTATAGTGGGATCGTTGTGTGGGACAGGAGATATTATTTGGCTTTGATTACCCTTTTGGTTAAAAGAATAGTTCCTCATCATTGGTTTGACCAAACCTTGATTTATTATAAAGAATGGTTGGAGGAACTCTTATTTAATCCTTGTTTAGACCAAATGGTAGCGAGTGTACATAACAGACTTCTGTTATATGACAGAAAGCAGAGCAAGCTGCATGCCTTATTTATGATTTTGTTTGATTTGGAGCAGCCCCACTGTGTCAAGTGTATGTTCTATCATTTTTAATGGGCCCCTTTCTTTTTTGTATGTATTTCTGTTATTTCAGCACTGTAAGGTGTCCTTTGGTAATTCTGGTACCAGATTGTATATGGATTGGTTATGTTTTATCCATTCGCCTTTTGGTGGAGTTGGTTGGGGGTTGCTGTTTGTTGTTTGTATTCTGGATTTCATGTTATTTGTCTTGAGTAAACAATAAAGTATATTGAATTAAAAAAATGAAACTAAAAGCACACAACTGTAATTTTGGCACTCTTTGTCATTCGTTGATAAGAGACCAAATTACGATGGGATGTTCTGATGGAAAAGACAAAGGGCATCTACTAAGGGACTGTGAACTAAGCATGGAAAAAGCCATTCAGATTTATCCAGTTGCTGAGCAAACTCGTATGCAAATGAAAGTCCCCACCAGAGCAAAAGACACACTGGACAGCTTTGAGGTTGCCGTTGTGCAAACTGCAAAGAGTCAAGCCCAAAGGTCCCCTACAAGTTTCACAAAGCAAGAGGTATGACAAAAAGAGACATGAAGAACTACAACCACACAAAGAAAGGGTGCAAGTAAACTCTTCCACAACTGTGGTAAACAACATGCCTACAGAAATTGTCCAACCTATGGCCAACAGTGGAGACAGTGCAGAAAACTTAATCAGCTTTGCAAGATGTTGCAGACAGAAATGCAGTGCATGCAGTGACTGAAACAGAAGACTCAAACAGTGAAAATGAACTCTTTAGATGGGCTCTAGATAAGCAAGGCATCACACAGAAAAATGAATGGATGATTCGAATAGATATTATCAGCCTGAAGGTTCACTATGTGATTGATATTGGTGCTGAAACAAATATGCTCTCAGCTTGACTGTGGTGTAAGATACCCAATAAACTACAGATAAAGAAGAATACTACTGTTTTAAAGGCATATAATGGACCAACCATACCCACTATAGAGGGCAATGTAAACTGAATCTGCGACACAGAAAAGGTGAATAAAATGTTACAGGGCACAAGAAACCAATTCTGGGCTAGACAGCAGTCGAAGTTGGGTCTGATAGAAAAATTATTTGCAATACAAATGACATGCTTCTCATTGATAATATCATATCTGAATACAATGATATTTTTAAGGACTGGCAAGTTGCCCATTACACATCACATCACTGTGGATGCAAATGCAGTCCCAGTGATTCATGCAGCACTAATAGTCCCTGTGGCACAGAGAAGAGAGAGAGAGAGAGAGAGAGAGAGAGAGAAAGAGAGAGAGAGGCTGAAAGAGGAATTGAAACGTTTAATAGACATGGATGTCATAGAAAAAGTGAAGGAGCCGACACCGTGGGTTCATTCCTTTGTGATCATGGAGAAAAAAGATGGGTCACTTTGTTTGTGTTTGGACCCAAAAGAGTTGAATGCATGCATTAACAGAGAGCACTTTCACATTCCCACTAGACATAAAATTCTGGATGAAATGGCCAAGTATTTTTCAATATTGGATGCCTTCTCAGGATTCTAGCAAATACCTCTAATGCCAGAAAGTGCACGCTTATGTACTTTGAACACTCCACATGGGAGACACTGGTTTAAAAGACTACTATCCAGCATCTGCTCAACACCAGATATTTTCCACAGAACAATGCAGCAAATGGTAGAAGGCATAGAAGGGGCTAAAGTTTACACCGATGACATTTTGATTTGGGGCTCCACAGAGAAAGAACATGACACCGGGCTAAAAAAGTTCTACAAGTTTCTAGGGAAACAGACCTGAAACTGAACAAAGCAAAGTGTCAGATAAGGAAGACTGAAATTTTGTACCTTGTAGAAATACTTTGGGACAGGGGTGAAACCAGACTCAACCACGGTACAAGCTGTAAATAGAATTCCAGAGCCCAAAACTAAAAGAGGCTTACAGCACTTCCTGGGGATGGTGAACTATCTTGGGAAGTTCATTAACTACAGTATCTGACTGACAAGACATGCAATGTCAGAAAAATGCTAATTATACAATGGCAAGGAACATTCTCAGAACCTGATTGACTGCTGACTCCTAAAGATAGTGATGTTAGTCAATAACATCACTGTATCTAGGGCAGGCACAGAGATGACTGCATAGAAGTGAATGAAATCCCTCCCTCCCTGCTCAAGCTACCACAACACTGACATGACTTGACAGACCCCACACAGCCATTTCATTCTCCGGCTACTGAGTTTGAAAAAACTAAGCACACATAATGAGTGAGCAAACAAGTGGTATAAAGCTAGCTTTCTTTCTTTCTTTCTTTCTTTCTTCTTTCTTTCTTTCTTTCTTTCTTTCTTTCTTTCCTTTTTTTTGTAATATTAAAACAAACTGTCAAAGCAAGAAGTTTCCCACAATCGTAAAGGCTGTGCTCACACATCCTTCACTTTCTGACTGCCTTCCCTAACTGGTGCTTCCAACTGCCTTCACAGTAGTCCTCTGCTGTTCTCCAGGAAGTCTGGTACTGTACACAACTCAGTACTATTAAAGTAAAGGTGAACAGCAACAAAAAAAATATTTAATTTCAGGAACAGCCACTCAGTGTGATCAGCTTCAGTGCTATTCGCTCTATGGCCACCACATGCTCACTCCTCAGCATTGAGCCATTTCCACAAGCACATGAAATGACTCTTAATTTAAATACCAAAATCAAAGCTCCCTTCTAAGAAATGACAGTTCCTTTAAATAAAAAAAATAAAAGAAACACAGTTTTCCACTTGTCTTGATCCATTTGATCCACTCAGCCAGAGCAATGTCCCAAATTAAAAAACTGGAAGTATCAACCTGGTTACTTGTAACTGCAATGAGGTTTCAGTACACTGCAGTTTTTGCTTAAGAAACAAAAAAAAAATGCACATCTTCACCCACTACCAGGGAAGGCAGACTGTCTCAATGAAAGTGAACTTGAAGCAACAGTTCCACAATGAAGCACATGTAGAAGTACCGGAGGGAGCAGGCAGAAACTAGCATCACCACCTTCTGGGCAAACAAAATAGCTGCACTATTTTTCCTGAATGTATAACTACCCAGTAAGAAATTGCAAAAAAATATGTTTGTACATAATTTTAATTTTTTTTTATTTTATTTTTCAAGTGAGCCATTGTATAATAGCAATAAGGCACTCCAAGGTGTGTGTTATTGTGTAATAAATATCACTTTGGTGTTGAATGCACTTGAACTGTGACATCATGCTTCAACCACCCAAGATGTTATTGTAAATAACACATACCCTGCCATGCCTTATTGCTTAATTAAGTCAGCCACATGCTGCAGGACAGCTGCACATAAGCAAGAATTCAAAGAAAGCAAAAGACTTTTAACTACAGTACTTACTTTGCAATATTTTAAAAGTACATGTCAGACAAAAGTTTCTACAGATGCCTCAAAGGATGGCATGGAGCAGTATTGTTAATATTAAGAAACAGCAGCTGGAGACCTGTAGTATATGCATCCAGAGCCTTTACAAAAACAGAATGCAAATATGCTCAAATAGAAAAGGAAATGTTGACCATAGCCTTTGGATGTGATGCATTTCATAATTACACTTATGGAACCCCACTTTGTGATTGAAACAGACCATAAACCACTGATTACTATTTCAAAAAGACACTTATGGCAGGCACCACCACAGATTCAGAAACTGTTAATTAAACTACAGAAGTATTATAGAAGACAGAATACACATCAGAAAACCATCTGATTGTGTCTGATGCTTTGTCAGGAATGTGGGATGAAGGCCAGCCCACCGGCTCAGAGGTTGGATTTCCGCATGCGACGCCGGTGACCTGAGTTTGGGAACAGACTCGGGTCATTGGAGGGCTGGCAGGGGGGAGAAGGATGGAGCATCCTTGGATGGCTCTCCTTCTCCAGGAAGAGGGAGGGGGTGAATGTTCAGTGTCTAGTGACACCCAGTTGAGGATGGGATAGCCACTAGCAACACCAACGTCTGGACTTTCAGGGGTGGGGCGGATGCTGGTCATCATTGTACATCCCACCCCTCATGCACAAAGGAAGAAAAATAACCAGACTCAATCCATCTCTGTGATGCCCTCCCCCTGGGGTCTCCACTAGCCTCTGATGTCAGCTCCCCAAATAGATATTAGTTGTGCGGCAACCTTGGGGAAGTCACCGCACCCTCGCCCTCTGGGGGGTAAGCCAGGGGTGACTGGGGAGTGCTGGCAATGATTGGAGGTGGAGGCACAGGGGGGCCATGACTAGGGCAGAGTACTGACAGAGCCAACCCAGAAAAGTAAAGTAAATAAAAAAAGGAATGTGGGATGAAACTTACAAAACTA
The DNA here is from genome assembly GCA_016271365.2 of Neoceratodus forsteri. NCBI lineage: Eukaryota > Metazoa > Chordata > Ceratodontiformes > Ceratodontidae > Neoceratodus > Neoceratodus forsteri. The sequence goes on from CM057456.1 coordinate 736,946,434, forward strand.
CAGATTGAAGTGGGAAACAGAGGTGGATATTCACTTAAACATAATAAAACCTCAGGATCAGTCTCAGTACAGATGTGGAAAAATAGCAAATGGAAACAGCAGCAGATGAATCATTGCAAGCAGTAGCGTCAGCAATGTAAAATAGTTGGAAAGGACAGTACATTCACTCAAGTATGTGCCATTTCAGGCAGAATTCTTGTTGATGGGTAGAATACTACTTAAAAGGGAGAGAATTGTTGTTCCTAGTACCCTAAGAAAGGAAATGCTACATAAACATCATGAAGGACCTATGAGTATTGAAACATGTACATGCAAAGTCAGACAAGTAGCATACTGGCCTGGGATCACTGAGGATGTGAAAAATACAGTTTTGGCCTGTAGTATACAGTATGTCAGAAATACAGGCCTGCACTGCAGAAAGAACCTTTAATTTCAGAACCAGAAAATGAAAACATTTGGGAAACAGTCGGGTAGATTTGGATTCGGCATATAATAGAATTTGAGGATAGAAGGCAGAGAGCACATGGTTGTGATTGATGCATTCTCATGTTAACCAGAGGTTGTGAAGCTTAAGACACCCACATCAATCCAAGTGATACAAGAGCTTAAAGTAATCTTTGTAAGATTTAGGATACCACAGTTGTAAGGATGGATAATGGACCTCAGTTTGCAAGTGCAGAATTTAAAGCTTTACAAAGTCCTATGGTTTCAATCACATCACCTCTAGTCCCACATATCCACAAGGAAATTGGTTGGCAGAATGTGGAGTAAAAATCATAACAAATTTCCCAAAACAGCTGGAGAGGAAAACACAGACACACCCATTTCCTTAATGAATTACAGAGCAGCACCATTAGAATGTTGCAAATCCCTGGCTGAACTGGTCATTGGAACATAGTTTCGAACCTGATTACCTAAGATAACACTTGTATGTTACACTGACAATAAAAGTGTACTGAAGAACAAGATTATGCAATTCAAGAAACCACGTGTTACCTATGATAGAACAGCAAATTATCACAGGATGTTGCAACTCAGAGAAGCAGTCAGGGTGAGAAGTGAAAGTTGCTGGGGAGAACTAGCAATCGTTCAGAGGCTTGTGGCTACAAGATCCTATTTGGAACTTACTGAAAGTGGACAACTGATTAGAAGAAACAGGAGACATTTAATGCCAGTGTTGGCAAGTTCAGGACACTTTCCTGCACCACAAGGGACAGTACCTACAGAGACAGAATATTTACCTGAGGGACCCAGAAACTTGTCAGAAAAACAGTATGAGGAAAGTGGAATGCCTATGACTGAGGACTATGAACAGGAAACAAATTCTAGTTCACCAGACAAGGCTCTACCTGACTTTCCTGAAATACCACAACACAATACTGAACTGATGCCTAGTGCTCAGATATTTAAAGATACAATTAGTGATAAGTCACCTGAACAATTGGGCAGGTCTAGATTTGGTAGGCTAATGAAAAAGCCAAAGAGACTTGCTGAAGCCTGTTAAAAGATAAACTGATGGTACATGTTTCTTATGAAAAAAAAATACTGAATACATCAAAATAAGACTCCCCCCCCCTCCCCACACACACTGGATGATGGAGCAGCAGGATATTGGAAGGAGAAAACTCCCTTAGGGAAAGGGTGCAGGAAGGTAGGAAAGGGAACAAGACAGAAGAAAGGGTGTAAAACTCAGGCACATGAGGACAGAGGATTAAAAAAGACAAGGAATGAGGACGTTCAAAAAGTAAGAGGAAAATCAGGGAAAGGCACAGTCAGTAAAGGGAGGGTGCAGCAGGGCAGCAGATTGGGGGGGCGATTGTGTGGAGAATGAGGTGCACCAAAAGTGAGTAGAGCCTTGCAACTGCAGCTTCTGCAAGGAGTAGGGCCATCTCTGACTCCTTATAAGGGGCCTTTCTCAGGCAGATAGTCACAGAACATACAAGGAATAGGGCAGTGCTGGACATAGTGCTTAAAAACAGGGTAAGTGTTGCAGACGTTATAGTGGGCAGTCCCAAGAGCACATAGAAACACAGAATCATCAAATAAGAAACCTTGGCCCACACAGTCTGCCCATTTTAGCCAGCCTATACTGTCATCGCACATCCTACCTAATCTTCAGTTACCCTCAGCCCCACTTTCAAGAATCCTTTGTGCCTGTCCTATGCATGATTGAAGTCCACCACTGTTTTCACCGTCACACCTCTGCTGAAAAACTGTTTCAGGCATCCACTACTCTTTCAGTGAAGTAATTTCTCACATGACTCCTAAAGTCCCCCACAGCTTCATTGCATGCCTTCTCATTGTCGTACACTATCTCCTCTAAAAAATATTCCCCTCCTACATCTTATTCACTACTGTGAGATATTTATAGGTCTCAATCATGTCCCCCTTTCCCTCTTCTCTTTAAAGGTGTACATATTGGGATGCTTCAGTCTCTTATCATAAGACTTCTGATGCAGTCCCTGCACCATTTGAGTTGCCCTCTCTGGGCAGCCTCTGCTCTATCTATGTCCTTCCTGAGATGTGGTCTCCAGAACTGGAAACAGTGTTCCAGGTGGAGGTCTCACTGATGATCTATACAGTGGTAACACTGCCTTTCTCCTTCTCCTGGTAATAACTCTCCCTATGCACCCTAGCATCTCATTGGTCCTACCTATGGCTTGTCTCATTGACTTGCCACCCTGACATCATCCAATATGATTACTCCAAGGTCCCTTTCCTGTTTAATGACAGTCAGGACCTCTTCTCCCATTTTATACTCCACCTCTGGGGTCTTGTGCTCTAGGTGCATGATTTTGCACTTTTTGCATTGAAACCCAGCTACCAAATCCTTGACCAATTCTCAAATTTTCTCAGGTCTCTATACATTATCTCCACCCCTTCTGGAGTGTCTACCCTGCTGCAGATTTTAGTGTCATCTACAAAGAGGCATACCTTCTCTTCCAGTTCTTCTGCAGTGCCACTTATAAAGACTATAAAGAGGACTGGTTCCAGTACTGAGCCCAGATATACCCCGCTGGTCATTCCCCTTCCCTGAGTGAGTGTTGTTTACCACAACCCTCTGTTGTCTTTCCATTACCCAATTTCACACCCAGTTTACCACCTTTAGGTCCAGACACAAACTGCCCATTTTTTTTTATTTTGTTACAATTTTTTTGCCAAGTAAGACACACTAAGTCAAGGCTCATTTCCAGGTGTGTCCTTGGAGCACAGAGAGGTTAAGTGACTTGCTCACAGCCACACAGTATGCAAGTGGTGGCTGTGGGATTCAAACCCAGTTCCCCAAGTTTGCAGCTCAATGCTCTTCACCATTGCACTATACTGCCTCCCAATTTCTTTATAAGCCTCCGTTGTGATACAATGTCAAAAGACTTGATGAGGTCCAAGTAGGCCATGTCCCCCACCTCTCCCTGATCTGTTGCCCTGGTCACCCAATCAAAACAAAATTGATTATGCTGGTCTGGCATGACTCCCTGCCACATGAATTCATGCTGCATTGGGTCTTGTAACCCGCTGGATTCAAGATGCTCTACAAGTCTTTCCTTTAAAAACATCTCCATTAACTTCCCCACCACTGACATCAGACTGACCGGCCTATAGCTGGATGCCTCTTGCATGCTGCTGCTTTTCTGAAGGGGTACTGCATCTGCCCACCTCCAGTCCTCTGGAACCACTGCTGTTACCAGTGAGTTGTTGGTCAACAGGACTGTCCAAGGGGCAACCAGTACCTCCTGAGCTCCCCTGGCAGCCATGGGTGTGACCCCATCCGGCCCCATAGATTTATCTACTTTCAGATTTGCATGTCCTTTCAGGATCCTTTCCTCTGTGAGTGGACTTGTATCTACTTCCCTTCCTATGGTTTTCCTGCTGGTTTTATGTAGTCAGTCCCCCTCTTCTTCCACTGTGAAGACTGAACAGAAGTACTATATCTATTCAGTATATCTGCTTTTTCTTATCCTCCTCCTCCTCTGCACAGTCTCCCACTGCTGTTCTTAACCTCACAATCTCTCCCCTTGTTTTCCTCTTTTCACTTATGTACCTAAAAAAGATTTTGTCCCCCCAGTTACCCTTTAGTTATCCTTTCCTCAGTTTGCACCTTTACTTCCCTCACTGCTTTCCCTGCTTCCCTCTGCCTTTCCTGTAACACCATCCTATCCTCTTCCCTCTGCAGTCCTTGTACCTCCCGAATGCTACCCTTGTAGCCTTAACCTTTGCAATCACTTCCCTTGAGAACCACACTCTTTTTTTCTCCTGTTTTTGCTCACTTCTTTTGTGCAGAGGTTTGTTGACTTCACTATGCTGTCCCTTAATTTCGCCCACTGTTTCTACACCCGGCTGTCTCTGTGACATTTATCCATTTTTTTGTGAAATCTGTCGTCTTGAAGTCCAGGAACTTTGTTCTTGTGTGCGCTTGATTCTGCTGCCATCCTGGTGCTGAATTACACTATACAGTGACTGCTGGCCCCCAGGTGGCCTCCTGCCTTGATGTCAGCAACATGGTCCTTGTTTGTGAGCACCAGGTCCAGTATTGCCCTATCATGAGTGGAATCCCTGACTAGTTGCCTTAGAAATTCCCCCTGCTGGGAGTCGAGGATGTCTCTGCTTCTTGTCGATACCATGGCTGGAAGACTTCAGTCAACATCCAGCACATGAAAGACTCCCACCAGCAGAACCTCTGCATTTTCTGCCATTGTGCTGATGACTTCCCCAGTGCCTTATCCAGTTCCTTCTCCTTGTTGTAGATCTGTATATCACCTTAGTGTGAACAGTGGCTCTGGCTCCTGGCTCCAGAGTGGCCCACAATATCTCCAATCTCTCCTTTCCCACTGTTCTCTTGTGTTTCCATGGCCTTGATACCACCCCTTACATACAACACAAACCCTCCTCCCTTGCTCCTCACTGTATCCTTCCTGAACTGAGTGTACCCTAGTATGGCCATATCCTAGCCGTGGCTGTCTGTGCACATTAACTTAGTAAAGGCCACAATATCACAATTTGCCTCTGCCATGATGGCTTCTAGTTCTGGAATTTTGTTTCCAAGACTCCTTCCATGTGCATGAATGGTGTGCCACACCTTGCTCCTGCTCTGGCTGCATCCCACATTTCCTCCCCTTGTGCCCGCCTCCATTTCCCCTCTCTTTTTGCAACTTTGGTTTGCATCCCCCTTGTCCTCTACTTCACTGCTATTCCCATTATCCTGCTCCCTGTAGAATTCTCCTTCCTTCGGATCCTCCATTCCTACAGCTTCTGTCTGTGATGGGGGCAGTTTAGGCCTCCTTTTCTTTTTTTGCTACCCCCTCACCTAGTTTAAATGTACATCAAAGTAACATTTAAACTGTCTACTGAGGACTGTGGTTCCCTTCCCGGATGGATGCAGGCCATCACCTCTGTATAATACAGTACCAATGATCAGTTTACAGTGTGGCTTAACAGTAAGACAGGAATAGAAACTAATCACACAAGGATGAGGGTCCTGGACTTTAGGAGGGCAGATTTTAAAGAAATGAGAGACTGTCTTAGAAAGTACCTTGGGGGGTGGATTGCCATGGATGGAGGCAAAATAGTGCAATGGTTTAAGGCTCTAAGCTGCAAACCTGGTGACCTGGGTTTGAATCCCACAGCCCCCACTTATTTATTTATTTGTACATCAGTTTGCAAACCTTTGAGCCATGGGCTCATTTACAAAGATACCTCGTCCCAAAAAATGACAAACACAGTACAACAGTATGCTACAGCAATGAGATATACAACAAATTGGTTCAAACAGGAATGTTTCAACAATGAGGTATACAATAAATTATTAAAGCCAGGCTGTCTTCTATTGTTGGGTGCAGCCACTCAGGTGGCTTTGTCATAGCATTTGAGCAAGACCAAACTAGTAACAGTCACAGCTTTGAGTATTAAATAGGTGATTTCAAAGGGAGGTTTTGAAACTGGAGATCATGGGAGCATCAGACATAGAGAGGGGAAGCATGTTGAACCAGGATGGGGCTCTGTAGCAATAGGCCCTTTGACCATGCAAGGTCCTAGCCCTGGGAATTGACAGGGTGGTTTTGCTGGAGGTTCAAGTTTTACTAGGGATTTTGCATGGTGGATGGAGGCTGACAAACCTGGTGGGGATAGACCAAGGAGAGTTTTTTTTGTTATGATACAGGTTTGATATCTGAGGCATTCATCTAGGTCAAGCAGCATGGCCTTTGCATATAGCTGTCAAGTGTGCATTAACCTAGAGACTCCTGAAATTAGCCTACAGGCCTTGTTTAGTGTAATGCAAATTTTGTTGAGGGTGGTCTGATCTGCAGCACCATACACCAGCAGCCCATAATCCACAAGGGACAGTATAGACTATGTGACCAGAGTCGGAGGGCCTCAGGGGGGAGACAGTTTTTGTACCGGTATAGGATGCCTAACCAAATATTTGAGGCTGAGGCAAGGGCAGAGATGTGATCATGGAAGGAGAGAGCAGGGTCAAAGTAGATCCCAAGGTACTTATATAAGTAGACTTGTTTGAGTGGAAACTTGGTGCTAGAGAGGATATGGAGTTTGAAATTGCTGGACTTGTTTTGTGGGTGGGAGAAGATCATGGTTTTTGTTTTTATGAGATTTATCACCAGTCTGTGCTCCTTGAACTAGCCTTCGGCATCATTATATGATCTTTGCAAGGAGTCCTGGAGGGCGATAGGGTTACGATCAGAGGGAAGATGACGGCATCATCTGCATACAGCAAAATATTTCCAGTACAGGAACATGGTAGGGTGTTGAGGTATAGTGAGAAGAGTAAGGGTCCAAGGATGGAGCCCTGGGGAACACTACAGCAGATGGGACAGGTGTCAGAGTGAGTCCCGCTAATTTTAACACATTGGGAGCAGGCTGACAGATAGCTGGCACACCAGGAGACCGGCCCAGTGGCAAATCCAGAGTGACTGAGGGCATCCAGTAGGAGGGGATGGTAGACAGTGTCGAATGCTTTTGATAGGTCTACAAACACTGTGCCAGACAGAGAGCCCGAGTCCAGTGAGGTGTGGAGAAAATTTGAGAACTCTAGGAGGGCAGTACTGGTGCTATGGCCTGCACCGAAACCATGCTGTTCAGGGCAGAGAATGTTGTATTTGTTAAGGTAATCCATGATTTGAAAGGCCACCACTTTTTCTAGGGCTTTGGAGAGCAGTGAGAGAATGGAGATAGACCGGTAGTTTCCAGCTAGGGACCTGTCTCCACCTTTATGAATGGGTGTGACTGTGGCAATTTCTCAAGCTGAAGGAAATTGCCCCAGACAGTGGGATTTATTAAGGGGGCTGGTGATTGGGGCGAGGACCAGACCAGACCCGGCGAAGGATACAGGGATCCAGGGTGTCACTGACAGTACTATTGCTCTTAAGGGCATTGATTAGGTGAGGTCTGAGTTCTTGGGCAGAGACTCGGCGTAGGTGGAAGTAAGGGCGTGCAAGGACTGGGGCAGGTGGGGGGGAGGGTCAAAAAAATTGCTAGGGAGGACTGGACAAAGATCCGTGAAAGAAGTATTGAGGCAGATAGCTATAAGGGCTGGATCAGTGGAGATAGTGCCATTGATATTGATCTAGGAGGGTAGGGGGGAGCGTGTGCCCATTTAACTGTTTGATATTGTCCCAGAAGGTTCTGGCATTCCCCCAGGTGGAGGTGAGTGAGGACTGATAGTGATCAGTCTTGGCCTTTCTGATGGCCCAGGTACACTTGTTTCTAGCAGCAGCATACAGCTGTCTGTTGCTGGGCCAGCCAGTTTCAGTAGCCCGGTGCCATAAATTATCCCTGTGCTTAAGTTGTTGGATCAGGGCAGGGGTCACCAAGGGAGCATTCTGCACTTTGGAACGGAGGGCTGTCAGAGATGCGAAGATGTCGCAGGCTTTATTGAAGGTTTGGGTACAGAAAGTTAGTGCCGTATCGATGTCAGGGGCATACTGTATAGGAGACCAATCAATCTGGGACAGAAGTTTCTTGAGGATTTTCAGACCACCAGGTTTCAGGAGTCGCAGTAGTGTGGACTGTGCTATGGGTTTGGATACTGAGGTAGTCCTGTGAAAAAGTATGGGGCAGTGATCGCTAAGTGAGTCAGGAAGGACTTGGATATCGACGATCTGTTTTGGGTGATTGGAGAGGACAACATCGAGTAGAGTACTGGTGCCCCTCTTTGGATTAAACCTAGTGGGATGGGTAACGAGTTGAGTCATATCGAATGCTGCAAAGGAGTCACGGGTAGTGGAGGAAGAGGGGCTAAGCCAATTAATGTTTATATCGCCCACTAATATTTGGTCAGAGGAGTGGTGTAGCGAAGTAAGGTATTCTGTTAGTGAGGCCAGAGCCAGTGTTTGATTTTAGGGGTATGTAGGCTGTAGTTAGATGAAATTGGGCCCTTGAGGGTCCGGAGTCAGTTTCAGGGTTAAAGCCTGTGCCCCGTAATTGAGGGCAGGTGCTAGAAGGGCTAGTCCAGTGAGGTAGTCTTTAATTTAGATAGCAAAACCCCACCCCATCTTCCAGCCCAATCCTCGTGGTAGAGGGACTAACCTGGGAGGGAGACAAAGGAGTCTGGGGTGGATTTTGACAGCCAGGTCTCAACCAGAGTGATGACATCAGGTTTATGGAATGTGACCCAGCATTGGAATGAGTCAAATTTTTTCAAGAGGCTACAGATATTCATTGAGGCAATGCAAAGCCCAGGAGAACTTGTAGCTGAGCTGTTGTGGGCCGGGCCAGGGTTGGGATGTATGTTACCTGACAGGAGTAGTAGCATAGACAGCTCTGGCCAGGTGGCAGTGAAAAGTATTTTTGTGACGGATAAGAGTGGAGGAGGAGGAGGGGAGTTTCAGAACACATTGGGTAGGCAGTCTAGCACAGGCTGGGAAGGCTATAATGATAAGCTCCCATAGGAGTTGGAGATGGAAGCTTGGAGGAAGCTGGGGGGTGGGCAGGGTGAGCAGGAGCACCCAGTGGGGGCAAGGTGCATGAGTGCTGACTCAAATACATAGGGGAAGGGTAGTACCAGAGCACAAGGGGGAGCATCAGATAAACACATCCACAATAGCACTGACATAGATGGGTGGGACAGTGGCATCGGACAGAGGATGAGAGCAAGGCATGTCAATAGGCGGAGAGCATGCATTATGCTAAGGAGCTCAGAAGGCAATGGTAGAAAGAAGTAGAAAGATGCTTGCTGGTAAGTGTTAGTGCCACTTTGGTTCAGTGGTAGCGACACCACCTCTGGTGTACAGGGTACCGAGTTCAAGACTCTCCCAGGGTATTAGGAGAATGGACCTAGGTAGGAGTTGGAATCCAAAGTCTAGGAGCCAGAACAGGCAGTGGTTGGGCCTGAAAATAGGGTGCTCAGTAGTGACTCCTAGTGGTCAGCAGTTGCAGGCTGGAGGGAGAGCAGGGGGCCCGAGTAGATAGTAGTTACAGGTTGGATGAGCAGGCAGAGAAATGCAGGGTAGTTGAGGCCAGAGGGAAGGTGAGGAGAGTTGCTGCAGCTAGGTGAGGTGAACCAATGAGTGGAGAAAAGAAAGGGCTATCTGTGCAGGGAATATATGGAGGGAGCACTGGGTCCCTCTAGTGACCGGCAGTTATAACCTGCAAATGGGAAAGTGAGGAGATAGAATTTTGGCAGCAGGAAATGATGTCATAGAGGTGGGTCAAACAATTGAGGGCTGCCCCTGGGTGGGTGGTGGTTGGGGCAGGTGGGGCAGACGATGTGAAGTGCTGTTGGGCTAGCACCGTCCAGCAGGAGAGTGAGAGAGGTGATCTTTACCTCTCAGGCTGTAGCAAGTGGCAGATGGTGTTTTTCGGCTCCTCTAGAGGAATGCTGCTGTTCCTGGGCCTGCCTGTGTGACCCTGAGCAAGTCATTTAACTTCCTTGTGCTCCCAGGTCGCACCTGTAAACAAGCTTCAGCTTAGTGTGCCACTGCTGGTCAAAAAATAAGTAAAATAAAAAGCAAATAAAAATGCCAGAGAGGGTTGGAGGCACAGTAGCAAAAATTAGGAAGGGTATAACTAGAGCAACCAACCTCCGCATGAAGAGAGTGAGTAAAAGCAGAAGGAAAAAGAGATGGTTCTCTAAGAAAGCAGCAAAGGTGGTGAGGAAAAAAGGGTGGCATCCAGGGGGTATAAGGAAACACAGAGGGAGGAGGGCAGGGAGATATATAGCGGAAAGCAGGCAAGGCAGTGAGAAAAGCATAGGTGCAGACAGAGGAAAGAATTGCTAAAGAGGTCACTAGAGGAGATAAGACTTTCTTCAAATACATAAGTGAGAAGAGGAAAGCAAGGGGGATAATGGGATTAGAAGGGCAGAGGGGGAAGACTGTACAGAACAGGACCAAGAAAAAGCAGACATCCTAAACAGGGACTTCTGCTCAATCTTTACGGTGGAGGGGATTATGGACCACCAAGAAGTAACATGAATGGGATTCATTTTCAGAGGAAAGAGCCCTAAAGGGAATCACAACTCTGAAGGTGGACAAGGCTTTGGGACCAGACAGGATACACCCAAGTGTACTAAAAGAACTCAGGGAGGTGATAGCTGCCCCACTGACAACCTTATTCAGCAGGTCACTGGAAACTTGCATGGTTCTGGAGAACTGGAGAAGAGCTGATGTGGTCCTGCTACATGCAGTAAGTGCAACAGCAGAGAAGAGGCTAGCACCTATAGGTCAATCTGTCTTACTATAGTGGTGGAGAAATTAATGGAAATGCTGCTGAAGGAAAGAATAGTAGAGTATCTTGAATCTTAACTCCAATGAGCTGAAAGACCATGGGCAGTGTGGGTTCATGGGTGGGGGACATACCAAGCAAATCTGATAGATTTCATTGACTGATTGACCAGGGAAATAGATCGGGGAGGGCAGTGGATGCTGCCTATCTGAACTTCAGCAAGGCCTTCTACTCTGTACTGCACAGGTGGCAAGAAAAGAAAGAAATTGAGAAGCCTAGGGGTGGGATCCAAAGTGGTGAATCTGGTTAGAAACAGGTTAATGGATAGGAGACAGAGGATGATGGTAAACCACATTCACTTGAATGATGGAAGAGTGACCAGCAGGGTGCCACAGGGCTCAATACTGGAAATGGTACTCTTCAATGTCTTCATAAGTGACATATTGTAGCTGAAGAACACTGGAAGGGAATGTATGCTTTTTTGCAGTTGATACCAAAATCTGCAAAAGGGGAGAACTCAGGAGGGGTGGAGAAAATGCATAAGGATCTAGGGAAACTCAAGGAGTGGTCAAGTGCATGGCAGCTTAGGTTCATTGGCAAAAAGTGCAAAATCATGCGCCTAGGGCACAGGAATCCAGGTGCTGAGTATAGGATGTGGTGGAAAGATACTGGCAGTCATAAAACAGGAAAGGGGCCCTGAAGTTATCATATCTAATTACCTAAAAGCAGCAGGGAAGTGTGACCAAGCAGAGGGTAGGGCTAATGGAATGCTGGGGTGCATAGGAAGGGGTATCTTCAGTGGAAGGAGGGAAGGGGTGTTGCCACTGTGTTGCTTTTGGAGGTCACACCTGAGAAAGGACATAGACAGGGTTAAGGCAGTCCAGAGCAGATCAATGAAAATGGTACTGGGGTTGCACAACATGCCCTATGAAAAGACATTGACGGATTGCAACATGTACACCATGGAAGGGAGGAGAGTGAGAGGTGACACACTAGAGACCTACAAATGCCTCACAGGGGTCAACAGGGTGCAGGAGGGGAGTATATTTCAAATGAGAAAGAGCACCAGGACCAGAGAGCACACAAAGAAGCTAGAAGGGGTCAGTTTACAAGAAACAAGAGGAAATATTTCTTCACTGAAAGGATGGTGGATGCCTGGAACAGAATGTCAGCAGAAGTGGTGGAGGGGAAAATAGTATGGGGCTTCAAGCATGAGAGGGAAAGATAAAGGGGTGTTTTAGAAAATGGAGGAGGGTGGGTCACTGGACAAAAGTTGGGATCTGCAGAGAAAGTCTAGGCAGGGAACACCTAGTAGACTGGGTGAGTCCTTTTTGCCAACAACTACTGTTTCTGTGTTTCTCATATATCATACCATGTGCAGTTTTTGAGACCACATTTAAAAGACAAGCATTTGTCAATGCCAAATGTTGGCTGCTTGTTAAACAAATTGTTTTTTTTTTGCAATTCTGCCCCAAATTTTGAAGATACTTGTTTTAGTATTTGCTTTATAGACATGACATGTGCCATATGTAGTATATTTTTGTGAAAACACGTCTCGTCCAGGATTTTAAAAATGACGTCACATTTATGAGGTGGTATGGAAAAATGGCTATGTTGAAAGGTTGGAGTCAAAATATTGAAAATGAGTGAAGTTATGAGTGAACATTGAAATGGTGTAAGGTTCAATCATAACCTGGGAATTTTACTGTATTTTTACACCAAATGTTCAGCGTAGCCTTCCTATTAGCTCACCTAATGAACGCAGTAGGTGAACATTTTTAAATCCCTGATAAAATGTCATTTTGTGCCACAGGTATGAAAACACATTTTGGCCAGGATTTGAATAGTGACAGCTGTCACATTCATGAAGGTCTGTGAAGAAATGGCTACGTTGAAAAATTGGGACCAAAATATTGAAAATTATGAAAGGTACAAAGCTGCCTTCACAAACTTTAATGTAGGTTCATAACTTTTTTGTTTCTTTTAATAGTTTTATGCCAAATTTTCAACATAGCCTCCTTATGACCCCACCTCATGAACAACAGTAGGGAAAATGTTAAATTCCTGCCTAAAAGTGACTTCATGCAGCAACTGCGAAATCACCTTTTGGGAAGCGAAAAATTTTTTTGACCAGGATTTGAAAAATGGCAGCTGTCATATTCATGAGGTGCTGTGAATAAATGGCTATGTTGAAAATTTGGGGTCAAAATATTGAAAATGATCAAAGTTATGAGTCTGTGTTTGCAAACTTCAATGTAGGCTCATAACATTGTTGTTTTTATGTTCGCTTGCGCGCATGCACAAGGAACATTTTGGGAGAGTAGCACACTTTGGAGGTGTGCCTCTCCCATCCAATGCACTGCTCCCTTGAGCAGGCGTGTCGGTCCTGCACCAATGGGTGCAGGAGCTCTGTATGACAGTGGTGTTCCTCTGCTTCAAGGAAAGCACCGCTGCCCTGCTGAGCACCGCCCTCCCCTCGTGTTACCGCTCCCCAGCGTCGTCACGCCCCAAAGCTTTGGTGCCATGTTGGGAGCCCACCCCAGTGTGGCCAAACATTTGTTTGCCGGACGGGTGCCCATCCCCTGGCCAGCTCCACTGCCCCCAAGTTATCTCTGCTGCCACGCTGGGAGCCCACCCCAGCATGGCAATTGTAACCTTTGTTTTGCTGATGGGTGTCCAATCCCTTCGCTCCTCAGCCCCCCCAGCCATCTTCTGCCACGCTGGGAGCCCACCCCAGTGTGGCAAACATCCCACGTCGTCAGTTTTGTTTTTAAAAACCTGTAAAGAAAAAACGGTCCCACTGCGCGCCTCCCAGTCCCCCTCCCACAACCACGTACCCACCTACGCGCACCAGCCTCCCCCCACCCCCATACTTACTCCGGACTCTGGCGCGACAATCTTCAGTGGACTGGAACACGCTCGCACTTTCAAAGGCGACTGCGAACTGAAGAAATGCCGGTGAGCTGTGTAATGGGCTAGATGGGGGGGTTCAACTTTATTGCATATCTCAGTCATTTTTTGGAATTTTTGCACCAAATTTTCAACATGGGGTTTTTGGGACCCCTTCTCATGAATGATTCACTGTCATGGCGTTATTTGGGCCTGAAGGGTGATTTCGCAGGCACTGCACAGTCACTGTGTGAAATCACACTTTGGGCTTGAATAACGCCATGACAGTGACATCATTCATGAGAAGCGTTCCCAAAAACCCCATGTTGAAAATTTGGTGCAAAAATTCCAAAAAATGACTGTTTTACGAGCGTGCGTTGCGCAGTTCCTACGCAGGCTCGTAAGTTCGCGAATTTTCAATATTTTCACTCCAGATTTTCAACATTGCCATTTTACCACACCTCCTTATGAGCACTGCAGCTGTCATTTTCACATCTTGCCCAAAATGTGCTTCTGCCCATGTAGCGACAATGGCACAGTCGGTGTGTGAACTCAGTGTATGGGACACATTAAGAAAATCACAGTGTCACTGTTCATGAGCAGAGGTCTTAAAATGGCTATGTTGAAATGTGGCTAAAAATTCTACAATAGCTGTTTTATCAGCGCATACAGTAGTTCCCACGATGCCTTTTAAGCTTTGCGAATTTCCAATATTTTCACTCCAGATTTTCAACATTGCCATTTTACCACACCTCCTTATGAGCAGTACAGCTGTCATTTTTCACATCCTGCCCAAAATGTCTTTCCACCCATGTAGTGCACAATGGCGCAGTCGGTGTGCGAAATCAATGTATGGGACACATTAAGAAACTCACAGTGACACTGTTCATGAGCAGAGGTCTTAAAATGGCTGTGTTGAAAATTTGGTGACAAAATTCCTAGAAATGACTGTTTTATGAGTGTTCATTGTGCAGTTCCTATGCACGCTCATAAGTTTGCGAATTTTCAATATTTTCACTCCACATTTTCAACATTGCCATTTTACTACACCTCCTTATGAGCACTGCAGCTGTCATTTTTCACATCTTGCCCAAAACGTGTTTCCTCCCATGTAGTGCACAATGGCACAGTCGCTGTGTGAACTCAGTGTATGGGACACATTAAGAAAATCACAGTGTCACTGTTCCTGAGCAGAGATCTTAAAATGGCTATGTTGAAAATTTGGTGAACAAATTCCTAAAATAACTGTTTTACGAGCGTATGTTGTGCAGTTCCTATGCACGCTCGTCAGTTTGCGAATTTTCAATATTTTCACTCCAGATTTTCAACATTGCCATTTTACCACACCTCCTTATGAGCAGTACAGCTGTCATTTTTCACATCCTGCCCAAAATGTGTTTCCGCCCATGTACTGCACAATGGCGCAGTTGGTGTGCAAAATCAATGTATGGCACACAGTAAGACAATCACAGTGACAATGTTCATTAGCAGAGGTTTTAAAATGCCAATGTTGACAATTTGGTGAAAAATTCCTAACAATGACTGTTTCTGGCGTGCATTGCACAGTTCCCAAGCACGTCCTAGGTTTGACGATTTTCAATATTTCCATTCCAGATTTTCAACATTGCCATTTTACCACACTTCCTTATGAGCAGTACAGCTGTCATTTTTCACATCCTGCCCAAAACGTGTTTCCGCCTATGTAGCGCACAATGGGGGTAACAAAAAGGTCATGCTGACAATTTATTATGCAAATACCAGCAATCACACAGGGCATTAGGGTAAAGCACCATACATGCCAAACACAGCTGCAAATACCTGCAAGTGAACGTTCAGCATTGACAAATGCTTGTTTAATATTTTTACACAAAAGTTTCAACATACAGTAGACTTCTTATGACCCTACCTCATGAACAATGGTGGAGAAAATTTTCAGCTCCTGCCTGAAAGGTGATTTTACACAGTGACTATGAAATCACCTTTCAGGACAGATTTACCTAATGTCACTTGCATTCTTAATGAGAAGGTGTCCCAAAAAAGGTATGTTGAAAATTTGAGGCAAAAATATTGAAATATGCCCAAGTTATGCTACTAAGTTCAAAACCCCTTTGAAATACATTGAATCACAAATTGTTTCTTTAGTTCACGGTCTGGCCTTGAAGAGTGAAGACGTGTCTGGAGAAGATCATGGCGTATGACCCCCACTGGGTAAGTAAGGGTTTGGGGGTGTGGGGCAGTGGATGCTGAGTGGGAGGGTTGGGTGAGGGGGACTAACAGCACAACAGACAATGATGGACAGTTTTCTGTTTTACAGGGTTAAAAAAACAACAAAATGACAAGGGACAGTTTTCTATATTACAGGTGATGACATTGGGATTGAATGCCCCAGTGTCAGTGCTACATTTATGGGGGCGTGGGGTGGTGGGTGCTGAGAGGGAGGGTCAGGTGGGGAGACACAGTTATACAATATAAATAAAATTAAAAATGAAAAAACTGTAAGAGATGACACTGGGGATTGGACACAGTCAGTGTCAGTGTTATGTTTGTTGGGGGTGCTCAGAGGGAGGATCAGGTGGGGGAGCAGTTACAGAGGTACCAGCTATAGATATCGAGGGATGGTTTCTTTGTTACAGCTAATATATAAATAAAATAAAAATAGGAGAAAAACCTATGAGGTGGTGACAGTGGGGGAATTGAACACCCCCAGTGTCAGTGTTATTTTTGGGGGGGGCAGTGGGTGCTGGGAGGGAGGGTCAGGTGGAGGGGCAGTTATGGGGTGCAGAGACAGACCTCGATGGACATTTTTTTTTAACAACACTAAAGACTGACAGGGTCCTTTGAAAGTCACTGAGCTGTTTGCTGACTGCTTCATGCAAATCAAAGGACTGAAGCCCACTCTAATTGGAGCGACTTCAGTCCTTTAAAATGCATGAATTTTCAGCCCACCGAGCAGAGATTGATGTCAGGACCGCAATTCATGGTCATTGGTGGAGACTGCCGAGCCCTTACTTTTGAGAACTGTAATGGGTTCGGTAGTGACACACCCCAAAATTCCCTTATCATTGCCACAAAACATTGGGTGTGCATGTGCAGTAAATGTAACATGGACAGAGATCTAGGGATATCAGGAAATGACTTATGAAGAGAGGTTGAAAGACCTAAACATATACACACTGGAAGTGACAAGAGAGGGAGAAGAAATGATTAAGACATACAAATGCCTCCATGGATTAAACAAGGTGGCTGGCTGTGAATTTTTCAAACTGACTGGGCACTCAAGCACCAGGAGAACTCCATGAAGCTGGGGAGGGGCAAATCTAAAAAGAATAGCAGGAAATACATTTTTTCATGGAACGATTGGTGGAAGAGTGGATTAAGCTACCTAAAGTGGTGGTCTGTGCTAAATCAGGGGGATTTAAACGTGGGTGGGACTGATACATGGTCTTGGTAAAGATAATATCAAAAGGGGAGGAGGTGAGGGGTGTGAAAGTCACAAGGGTTCTCATATTCCCCACTAGATAGGAAGGACTGGGCACACACATTGTGCCAAAGGGATTTTTCTGCTGGCAACGTCCAGTTTGCTGTTCAGCCAGACTTCGAGGTACTTGAATGCTAGGACTGCACCTAATTGGGTGCTGTCAAGGGTTGTGAAGCCAGGTGAAGATGATAGTCTGACGAGCTTCTGGACAGTGCTGAAGGACATTGATAATGTTTCTTGGTGTTGACTGTGAGTTTGTTTTTTTTCCTGGAGCCACAGCAGTACATTTTGGAAGTCGTACTAGAGCGGGTCTTTGACAGCATCAGTTGAAAGGCCAGAAGAATAAATAACCGTAACATCCACATATATTTCGTGAAATTTCTGAAGAGTTTCCCTCTGCTACCCCTACTGTGGAAATGCAGAAAGCAGGAGATATCTCTGGAAATATCACAGAAATTTCAGGAAATATCTGACAGTGTCTGTGGCTGCTACTGTACATGTGTATGTGGGGCGAGACGCAGGCTGAGGGGTTGGCTGTTCAGGAATATGGAGAAAAGACCAATCCTGAGTTCTGAGATCTATTGTCTCTTGCAGGTCAGCCTCATGCTGTTAAAAAATGTTTTAGTTATCTCCAGGAGAGGGACCCAGGCAGCATGGTGGGAATATGTTTTTACTGGCAGCAGCCCTTGGATTTTCACATTGATGTAAAGAATTGGCAGTTAATCTGGAAAAGCCTTTATAGATATGTGAAGCAGGATCATTATCGTCTATGGCAATTTCATATTTTACATAACCTGTATTACACTCCCCTCAGGTTGTTTAAGATGGACAGGAGTGACTCAGCAACTTGTTCCCACTGTGGACTCGCTGAGGGTCATCTCAAACACATCCTGTGGGATTGTAGGAAGGTGAAACCCTTTTGGCATTCCATTTGAGACTCTTTTGATCCTCTTTTGGGACTCAATTCCTTTTTCACACCACAGATATGTTCAGTTGGGTATCATCCTGAGGAGCTGTTTGGTCTTCAAAGGGCCTATATGTCTTTGATCTCAATTACAGCTAAGATCATAATCTGTCGACATTGGTTGGATGAGTCCATCCCTTCTTATTGGGAATGGCACCAAGAAATATTGCAGGCCTTGGAAACAGGAAAAACAAATTGCCCTCCATCAGGATAGACAAGCTGGGTTACAATCATGTTGTGACCTGTTGTATGCATTACTCTCTGTTTATACAAGTCCATAGGCAGGGGTTGGTTTGTCTGAACCTTATTTCTGTGTGACATATTCTGGGCTTGTTATCAGTTGTTTATTTTGATTCTTGCTTTTGTATTCCTTTGATCTCATAACCTGTGTGCTCTGGGTGGTGGGAGGGTTGGGAGGATTATTGAGGAGGAGTTCAGTCTTCTGAGGGGTTGTTGTTTTGTTTATGTATCCTTTTCAATACTGTCTTGATCTTGATAGAGTGTGTTGAAACATAGCAACATAGCCAGTCCCATGGTGCTGAGGGTTAAGGTGCTGGATGCCACACCTCACGCCACACTGGTGATCCGAGTTTGGGAGTAAGCTCGGGTGCTGGGGTTTGGCAGGGATGGAGCGAGGACTGAGCACCTGTGGGTGGCTCTCCTTCCCCATGGGAGGGTGAGGGATAGCTCAGTGCATCAGCGGCTCCTGGCGGAGATCAGGGGGTGCTGCAGCATGTTGGCTGCATGTCATGCAACATGGATGACACTGGCAGGGTTACCTTGCACCAGAACATCATGGGTGCACCACACAGGGGGAGGGACACCAAGAAAATGGAAAAAAAAAAATGGCTCTGCGGGGAAGGCAATGGCACTAGACCCCCATGCCCACTGCCAGATCCACCCTGCCTGGCCTTCCAGGTCCTCCACCCAGGCCCACCCCCACTCCCACAGCTGGAGTCTATGTGTGCAAGAGCACCTAATGAAGAGTGGCGACCCCACCCTGGAGGGGTTAAGCTGGGGGTGCTGGCTGTGGGAGGGGTGGAGAGAGGAGACACAGGTTCAGGGGGACCTCAGGCAGGCAGGATCAGACAGGATGATAGAGAGATGCCCCGTGCCACGACCAAAGAGAAATAGAGTAAAAAAAAAACATAGAAACATAAACTTTGATGGCAGATCAGGACTGCTTGGCCCACCTAGTCTGCCCATTTCCATACCTATTGGATAAGCTAAAGATCCTGGTTAACCAATAGCCTACTTCTTCCTATCCCCCAGCAGAATTGCCTTACATCTGTCCCACGCATTCTTGAATTCCCCAACTGTTTTTGACCCCACAACCTACTCAGGAAGGCTGCTCCATGCGTCCACCACCCTCTCTGTGAAAAGATACTTCCTCACATTGCCCCTGAGTCATCCCCCCATCTTCAAATTGCGTCCCCTTGTTCTTGCACATCTCTTTTTCTAAAAGATGCTACCCTCTTGGACTTTGTTGATTCCCTTGAGGTACTTGAAAGTTTCTTTCATGTCCCCCCCCTTCCTTTCCTCAAGGACATACATATAAAACTCCTTTGGTCTCTCTTCATATGGCTTCTGTTTCAGACACTGCACCATTTTAGTTGCCCTCCTCTGGACTGCCTCTGTCCTGTCTATGTCTTTGTGGAGATAGGGTCTCCAGAACTGCACACAGTACTCCAGATGGGGTCTCACCAACTGTCTGTACAGAGGGAAAGCAACTTCCTGTTTTCTACTGGTGATGCCTCTCCCTATACATCCCAGTATCCCCCAGCCATCCTTACTGCCTTCTCACATTGCTTGCTTACCTTTAGGTCATCTGATATGACTATCCCCAGGTCCTTTTCCATTTGTGTCATTGTTGATATCTCCCCCCCCATTGTGTAATGTTCCCCTGGGTTTTTGTTTCCCAGGTGCATTAATTTGCACTTCTTTGCATTGAATCTAAGCTGCCATACTTTTGACCTTTCCTCCAACCTTGCCAAGTCTCTTCTCATCCTTTACACCCCTTCTTGTGCATCAACCCTGTTGTAGATCTTTGTGTCATCTGCAAAGAGGCATACTTTTCCTTCCAGTCCCTCTGCAATGTCACTTATAAAGACATTAAAAAGGACCGGACCCAATACTGAACCCTGTGGTACCCCACTAGTAACTCCCCTTTCTTCAGAGTGGACTCTGTTTACTGTTACTCTCTGTGTCCTGTTGTCCAGCCAATTTTTTACCCAGGATACCACCGTGGGACCCACTCTGAGGCTGACTAATTTGTTTATTAATCTTTTGTGTGGGGACTGTGTCAAATGTCTTGCCAAAGTCTAGGTAGGCCATGTCCACAACCCCTCCCTGCTCTACTACTTTGGTCACCTAGTCAAAGAAATTGATTAGATTTGTCTGCCATGACCTTCCCACTATGAAACCATGCTGCCTTGGGTCCTGTGACCCACTGGACTCTAGGTAGTCAACAATTCTTTCCTTCAGAAGTGATTCCATCATTTTTCCTACCACTGAGGTAAAGTTAACAGGTCTGTAGTTTCCTGCCTCTGCTTTGCTCCCACTTTTGTGAAGGGGAATCACATCCACCCTCCTCCAGTCCTTAGGTACTATACCATCCTCCCTTGATTTATTAAAAAGGGTAGTCAGTGGTGTCACTAGTTCTCCCCTTAGTTCTTTTAGAATTCTGGGGTGAGTCCCATCAGGCCCCATTGCTTTGTCCACCTTCAGTTTTAGGAGTTCTTTCAGAACCCTTTCTTCGGTGAATGGACTGGTATCAACCCCCTATCCAGGGTGCTTCTAGTGACTGGATTAGGTACCTCCCTCTCCTCTTCTTTTGTGAATACTGAGCAGAAGTATTCATTCAGCATCCCTGCTTTTTCACTGTCCCTCTCTGCCCACCCATGCACCCTCCCTCCCCTTTATTAAACCTCACTGTCCCTCCCTTGGTTTTTCTTTGCTCCCTAATGTACCTATAAAAGGTTTTATCCCCTCTTAACTAAATTAACTATCTTTTCCTCGGTTTGGGTCTTTGCTATTCTGACTGCCTTCCCCACTTCCTTCTGCTTTAACTGGAACAGTTCTCTGTGTCCTGCTTCTTCTGTGTTTCCTTATACTTCCTGAATGCTATCTTTTTATATTGTTATTTTGTTCTTTGCCTTTTTTGAAAATGTACTAAAGTTTATTAAACTGAAAAGGAATATGAAGAAAAGCCCAGTGCCCAGTATGGAACCTTGGGGCACACCGACCAGGACAGGCAGTGAGGGGGACAGATTGCTTCCAACTTGAATGGACTGTTGATGACCCGTCAGGTAGGACTGGATCCAAGTCACGGCAGCAGCAGAGAGGCCTGCCAAGATCAGTTTTTTTAGGAAGAGGGGATGGGACACCGAGTTGAAAGCCTAGACCAGGTCAATGAAAATGGCCACAGTGATGTGGCCTTTGTCCTTCCCTGTGAGAATCGAGTTGATCACTCAGAGAAGGGAAGAGATGATGGAGTGGTCCTTTCTAAAACCAGACTGAAATGGAGAGAGGGAGGAAGGAAGAAAGAGGAGCCAAGAAAGGAGGACAGCCGGGAAAGCACAAGGGATTCCTGGAGCTTAGCTAGGGAGGGAAGTAGGGAGATAGGTCCGTAGTTACCTGGCTACTTTTATGGAGAGGCAAGAACTTAGCTAATTTCCAGGCTTGGGGTACTGATAATAGATAGGATAGGTTCAAGAGGTATGTGGTTGGGGGGGTGGTATGGCTGGGGCAGATATTTGGATGAGGCTTGGATCTAGCCTATCAGTGTTGCATATAGTTATGTTGAGGGACATGAAGCTTGGAGAACTTCCTGCTGGGTGATTGGAAGGAAGTCAAACATGTCAGGAAGAGATGGAGGGGGAGCTAATGGGATGTCCAGGGAGGACTGGTTAGGTAGGGAGCACGTGGTGAAAAAGTGGTTGAAAAGGGAGGCAACAGGTTGGGAGTCAGAGATCAGCAAGCCATCTACTAGTATGGATGGGAGGGTGGATTGGCAGAAGGGTCGAAGAGGGAGTGCAGTACCTTCCAGAAGTTAGTTGGAGAGCTCTTGCTGGCCTGGAGGCTGGTCCTGTAGAACTGTGCCTTAGCAGTTTGAATAGCTTTTGTCAGGTGTTTCTGAGATCCCTATATAGTTGGGGATCAGTAGGAGTGCAGGTGTGCTTTGATTTTGCCCACACCAGGTCACGATATTTGAACATCTCTATAAGGTTTTAGGTAATCCAAGGGTGGTGACGACACTTGACCCTCTTTTTATCAGAGGTGCGTGTGAGTTTTGGGCCTTCTGAAGATGTCCATAAAATTTGCCAAGGCCTTGTCTAGGTCTAGCACAGAGAACACAGGAGATCAGTCAGTGTGACCAAGATCCACTTTAAGGGCCTCAGCGTCGAGTGACTTGAGGGGTCTGTGCCAGATGTACTTAGGCAAGGAGTACAGAGGGTGAATCTTCCTGACACAATAAGTTAAATGGTCACTAAACATGTCAGAGAGTGTTCCTGGAGCTGTGATTCTATGAAGGTGGGAGAATAACACCCAGTCTAGGAGGGAATGGTCTGAAGTAAGAGGGTTTAGCCTTGTGGGTTCAGTGATGAGCTGAATGAGATTTAGAGCTTCAGTGGATTGGACAGTGGGAAGAAAGTTGGACAAAAGCCAATTTAGGTTGTAGTCACTGAGCAAGATGAGTTCTCCAGAAGCAGCCAGTGAGACAAGGGAGGAAAGGGTGTTAGGGAAAGAGGAGGCTGAGGATTTCATGGGTGTGTAGATAACTCCCATGAAAATAGGGGTGGTGGAGGGGAGGGAGACTTTCAGGAGGAGTAATTCATGGCACATCTTCTTGACCTGGAAGGACACTACTTCTTTATTCAGCTGTGAGCTGTGTGAGAAATTCTACATTGCACTTGATATCTGCAACAACGTTCACTTTTGCTCAATTCTGTGGGAGGTGAAACTAACTACCCTTGGTAATTGCTTTTTATTTACATATTTATTTAGTGTTTAACCAAGAAGGGGCTTGAAAACTCTGTTTATCTTGTGAGTAACTTCAGAAGGATTTAAATATTGCATTTGGGTAGACCCTAGGAGGTAGCTTGATTGCCTACTAGGATTTTCTGACAGTTAAACTATTTTTAAATTTACAGGTGGCTGAGGAGTTGAAAAAGGAGCTTGCAAACTCTGCTTATCTTGGAAGTAACTTCACAAGTGTTTGAATACTGCATTTTGGTTGTCCCTTGGGGGTAGCTGGATTGACTACTAGGATTTTGGGACAGAAACTATTTTTAAATAATTTACTGGTGTGTAGGAGTTTGTGATAGCTAAACTATTTTTTAAATAAGTTACTGCGGTTAAGGAGTTGTCATAGCAAAACCTGCAGTGTGAATTGAAACACAGACAGCCTCAGGTGCAGGAAATTGTTCACCTCATTGTTTTCAGACCACAAAATGTTTTATTGGAACAAGGAAGGTTGCATCACAACCATTGTCAACAAATTGCCCTGGCTGGAGATATCCAGACTAGATCAGATTATTATAAGTTACTGGTGGCTGCAATATTTAGAGACACAAAGCACATCTTCTTGACCTGGAAGGACACTACTTCTTTATTCAGCTGTGAGCTGTGTGAGAAATTCTATATTGCACTTGCAAATTCTATATTGCACTTTGTGCTCACAACAGAGGGAGGTGAACCTTACAATTGTCTTTGGTTGGTAGCAGATATTCTGCAGGTGGAGGCTACTTTTAACTGAAAGGTGAAATAAGGAACTTAGAATTATCAGGAAAAGGCAGTCTTTCAAGCAACAGAGGGAGGTGGGTCTAGCTTTACATTTGTTACAATTCTTAAGATTTTCAGTGCAGGAAGAGTTTAAAGCACAGCTGACTTATTTTGGAGCTGACTGCTTTCAGAGCACAAACCACCAGGCTGTTTTGGGGCTGGGGAGGTTTACCTGTGTCTGACTTGTATGGCTGGATTTTTCTCTGTTTGATTAGCAGGGTATTTTCTCAGTCAAATTGTTGTGTAGTGCATCTTGCTGACAGGAAGGCACTCATCGCAGCGCTGGGTCAGAGCTTTTAGCTGATTGTTTTGTGAGGGCACAGCTTAGGCCCAACCCCTTCCCACTCCTCACGCCACCCACTCCTGGAAATAGTTCCTTTATACCTGGGGTTCTGACATCATTTCCTCAAGAGTGCAAGGTGCATATCACTGTCATATCCTCTAGCACACTACACTGACAATATAAGCATACACATTGTATAATATATATATTTCTATATAACAAACCAATCACACACACAAACACACACAAAAAGTAGATAAACATGTGGGGAGTAGTGCAATGTAATGGCTGTGGGGCAGCAGTCTTCCGGGAGTCTTTCTGGAGGCTGAGATGCTGCCCTATTTGCAGACAACTCTCTGCCCTGAGGGAGGAAGTTGCCCGTCTTCAGGCCACACTGGACAGTAGTAAGGGAACCTTCCCCCAGACCACACTGGATGGTAGGAAGGGAACCTCCCCCATCCAGGGAGCACCAGAGCCACCACCACTACCTCAGAGGTTGTGAAGAAAGCACAGCAGTTGGACCACAGTGGGCTCAGGGAGGGTGAGGATGGTGGAACAGAGGCACACCCAGTCAGTTGTTCCACTCCACAATCCATACACCATTTTGGGGGAGCATAGCTCCCCTATGGATGCACCCACAGAGGAGACTAAGGAGGCTGAGGGACAACTGTCACAAGGGAGGGCCCACAGGAAGGAGGCAGAGGATACCCCACTAGGAAGGAAGCAGCTCCTGGTGGGGACTCAGTTATTAGGGATAGAACTGGGGAGCAGGAAAACTGAAGTAAGGTGCCTGCCTGGTGCCTTGGCTTGGAGGGACAGGAAGCGCATCCTCAGGATTACGAGAACAGCTGCACGGGAGTCTGAGCTGGATGTCATTGTCCACCTAGGGACAAATGACTTGGCTCATCATGAGATTACAGCAGTGCAGAAGGACTTTGTAGAATTGTGGAGGGGCCTAAGACAAGTAGCACACACAGTATCCTTCTCTGAGGTGCTGCCTGGCAATGGCATGAGTGAGGCGAGGGTACTTTGCACCATGCAGTTTAATGAATGGTTGAAAAAATGGTGTGGAGCACAGGGGTTTGGCTTCACTGGGGACTGGGATGCCACCTGGAGGGACACCAGCCTATACTGGCAGGATGGTCTGCATATGACCAGGAAGGGAACAAGTCTTTTGAGCAATCAGTTTAAATGCTTCATTGGCAAGCTTTTAAACTAGTCAAGGGGGAGGCACTGATAAGCAGCAGGAAAATCCCAGCCTCTCCCTACAAAACAGGGTATGAAATGAGAAAAAGACAGAGGTAGAAAGGTCAGTGAGGGATGCTGCAAAAGAAGGTAAAGCCATCAAAAAATGGAGAGCAATGAGTACCAATGCCCGTAGTCTGAGTAACAAGCTTCCTGAATTAGTGGCCTTGATGGAGGAGGAACATCTGGATATCGTGGCATTCACAGAAACATGGTACACACAAAACCATGACTGGGACGTAAACATACCAGGATACAATATCCACAGGAGGGACAGGGAGGGTAAAAGAGGAGGAGGAGTAGCTCTTTACATAAGGGAAGGAATCAAAGCAACAGAACAAAAGGGAAAACAGGAGGAGAAGAAGCACTGTGGTAAATTTGGAGACCAGAAATGGCACCACAATCCGCACAGGGTTAGAGCAGACCCCTTCTCAGGGGAGGAAATGGACAAGGAAATGATAGAAAGTATACTTAGAATGGGAGAAAAGGAGATATTGCTGATGGGTGATCTGAATATGCCAGATGTTAACTGGAGTGCAGTTGCAGCAGCCACTTGAAGAGTGGGGTTATTCTAGATGCCTACAGGGGCATGCCTAGACAACTAGTATTGGAGCCCACTCAAGATGGAGCAATCTTAGACCTGGTTCTATCAAATGGAGATGAAGAGAGATCACAAATGTAGAAGTTGGTAGCCATCTGGGAACTAGCGACCATCGAACAGTATGGTTCTCAATAAACACAGCAATGGAGTCAAGCCATACAAAGGCAAAGGTACTGGACTTTAGGAGGGCTGACTTTGCCAAATTGGGTGAGTGCCTAAGGAATGCACTAGCAAATGGGCAGGAAGGAGTGGTGGAAGAACAATGGGGAATAATAAAAACTGCCATCACAGAGGTAACAAAAACCAAATAATAAATAATAACAAGCCTTTGTGTGAAGCAAATAAACAAAACAAAATGATGTAAGAAACCACTATGGTTCTCAAAGGAAGTGGCAGTGAAGGTTTGAGAGAAAAAGAAAGCATTCAGGAAGTACAAGGAATCAGAGAAGGAGCAGGACAGAGAACTGTATCAGTTAAAGCAAAAGGAAGCTGGGAAGGCAGTCAGAACAGCAAAGGTCCAAACCGAGGAAAAGATAGCCAACTCAGTTAAGAAGGGGATAAAACCTTTTATAGGTACATCAGGGAGTGAAGGAAGACCAGGGAGGATAGTGAGGCTTAATAAAGGGAGAGGAGGGTGGGCAGAGGGTGACCGTGAAAAGGCAGAGATACTAAACAAATATTTTTGCTCAGTATTTACAAAGGAAAAGGGGAGGTACTTAAACAAATAGTAGAAACACTCTGATACAAAAGTTGATACCAGCCCATTTACAGAAGAAAGGGTTCTGAAAGAACTCTTAAAACTGAAGGTGGACAAAGCAATGGGGCCTGATGGGATTCATCCCAGAATTCTAAAAGAACTAAGGGTAGAACTAGTACACCACTGACTACCCTCTTTAACAAATCATGGGAGGATGGGTGGTACCTGAGGACTGAGGCAGGTGTGATTCCCTTCACAAAAATGGGAGCAAGGCAGAAGCAGGAAACTACAGACCTGTTAGTTTAATCTCAGTGGTAGGGAAAATAATGGAATCACTTGAAGGAAAGAATTGTTGAGTATCTAGAGGCCAGAGGGGCACAGGACCCAAGGCAGCATGGATTCACAGCAGGAAGGTCATGCCAGATGAATCTGATAGATTTCTTTAACTGGGTGACCAAAGTAGTAGATCAGGGAGGGGCTGTAGACATGGCTACCTAGACTTTAGCAAGGCATTTGACACAGTCCCACACAAAAGATTAATATACAAGTTAGCCAGCCTGGGAGTGGGTCCCAAGACAACAGCCTGGGTAAAGAATTGGCTGGAGAATAGGACATAGAGAGTAATAGTAAATGGAGTCCACTCTGAAGAAAGCGGGGTTACTAGTGGGGTACCACAGGGTTCAGTATTAGACTGGTCCTCTCAATGTCTTATATACGCATTGCAGAGGGACTGGAAGGAAAGTATGTCTCTTGCAGATGACACAAAGATCTGCAGCAGAGTTGATGCACAAGGTGGGGTGGAAAGGATGAGAAGAGACCTGGCAAGGTTAGAGGAATGGTCAAATGTATGGCACCTTAGATTCAATGCTAAGAATTGCAAGGAATGCACCTGGGAAACAAAAACCCAGGGGAAGAGTACACAATGGGGGGTGAGATACTAACAACAAAAATGGAAAGGGACCTGGGGGTAGTCATATCAGATGACCTAAAGGTGGGCAAGCAATGTGAGAGGGCAGCAAGGAGGGCTGGGGGGATACTAGGATGCATAGTCAGAGGCATCACCAGTAGAAAACAGGAAGTTATTATCCCTCTGTACAGACAGCTGGTGAGACCCCATCTGGAGTACTACGTGCAGTTCTGGAGACCCAATCTCCGCAAAGACATAGACAGGATGGAAGCTGTCCAGAGGAGGGCAACTAAAATAGTGCAGGGTCTGCACCGAAGACATAATTAAGAGAGACTTGAGCTTAATATGTATAGCCTCAAGGAAAGGAGGGAGAGGGGGATATGATAGAAACGTTCAAGTACCTCAAGGGAATCAACAAAGTCCAAGAGGGTAGCATCTTTCAAAAAAAGAGGTGTGCAAGAACAAGGGGGCACAATTTGAAGATGGGGGGCAGCTCAGAGGTAATTTAAGGAAGTATTTTTTCACAGAGAGGGTTGTGGATGCATGGAACGGCCTTCCAGAGGAGGTTGTGCAGTCAAAAACAGTGGTGGAATTCAAGCATGCATGGGACAGTCATAAGGCAATTCTAGGGGGTGGGGATAGGAAGAAGCAGGCTGCTGGTTAACTAGAATCTGCAGCTTATCCATTAGGTAGGGAAATGGGCAGACTGGGTGGGCCAAGCAGTCCTTATCTGCCATCAAATTCTATGTTTCTATGTTTCTATGAGGAGGGGAGAGCCTCCTTATGAGCAAGGGAGGAGGCAGAAGAGGAGAGGGATAGATGTGTGTAAATGGCTATTCCACCACCACACTTGCCTCTGTCCTGGTGAGTCAGTTGGTAGTCAACAGAGCCAGCTGGGAGTCAGGGATTCAGGAGGAGAGCCACACTTCTGAGATGCAGAGGACATCAAGGGAGTGTATGCGGGCCAAACCTTGAGGGTGTCTAGTTTGGGAAGAAGACTCCTTGTGTTCAGGTGGAAAATCTGGAGTCCTTTAGGTATGGGGGAGATAGGGAGGGGAAAGGGAAGGGGAGAAGGAGGAAGGGGAGGATGTAGGGCCAGGGTTCAGGTTCAAGTCATCAGACCGAAAGAGAAGAATGAGTAGCAGGAAAATGGCAGTCACCCACTTTCGCCTTTTGTGATGATAGGGAAAGGGAATGGGGAGAAGGAGTGGCGACAGCAACGATAAAGAAATTCCAGGTTTAGGAGGGTGTGTATGCAGAAGACCAGGGTGAACACAGCAGTCAGGAGGAGGGATGTGGGCTGCCCAGCTGGCCCAGCCATACCACTACCGCTTGCAACACCAGTGATCCCGGTTCAGGAATGAGCCTGGATCATTGGAGGGCCAGCCGAGTGGAGGAGGATTGAATGTCCTAGGGATGCTCATCTCCTTTGGAGGAGGGAAGGTTGCCACTCCTGCTGCAATACTGCCACCTGGGTGAACACATGTGGAGTTGCAGCTGAGTGCACTATGTGGGAGGGGAGGATGTCAGCAGGGATCTGGAGTGGCATCACATCTCAGCATGCGCCAACTCCTTGGACCCTCTGCACACTGCTGTTCTCGGGAGGAGGAAAAGAAAGAAATGGCCCTGCTCCTCATTTAGCACTGATGCCCTATTGCCAGGTTAATTAGTGGGGAGAATGAGCCTCCCTCCTCACCCAATGGGCCAAACCATGACAGGATGGGGATAGCTCCATCCAGGATACTGGAGGCAGTGGGTATGGAGTACAGAAGGAAGGGGCGGCGTCAAAAAGCATTAATAAAGAAAAAAGGTGGAGGGATGGCGGGTGCAAAGAGCTAGCCCAGAGGTGAGGTGGTTGTGGGGAGAGGAGGAGGAGGAGTGAGGAACGGGGGTGGTAGGGAGGACAGGCTGAGACAGAGAGAGGGACATTATCAGGGTGAGGGGGAGGGAAGAGTAAGAATGGTTAGCATTAGAACAAGGTGGAGGAGCATATTACATTTAAAATGCAGGACTAGTTTGCAGTTGTGAAACACGTATAAAGCATATTTTCATATCATATCATATCATATCATATAATATCATATCATATCAATCACAAAGGCTATGTCTACATTTCAGTGGGTGGGAACTACCAGCCACAACCCCCATCCTGAGATGAGTCAGAAAGTCATCGTACTCCATTATGCTGATGATGCAGTCATCTATTCCAAAATCTCTGACCTTGACAGCATTAGCGCTGTTCTCTGACCTGGTCACTAGAAAACTGATTCTCCAGCAATAAACTGGTCCTCAATTACAAAAACACAAAGACCATACTCTTCTCTAGCCTCCTGCAGAGGATGAAAGCTCCACCCTTTGTCATCTGAAACAGCCAATGACAAAACCTTGAACAGGTGGAGACCTTCAGATACCTTGGAGTAACTCTGGATGACACATTATCTTTTGCTCTCCATGTTGATGATCTGGTGGCGATAGTTAACAGAAGACTGGGTACCCTGTACTGTAACTGGAACAATCTCACTGGGGATGCAAAATGCCTTATTGTGGCCAGCTCCATTCTGTCACTTATACATTATGGCCTTCCTGTCTATACAGCTGCCTGTGACACAGTTCTAAATACAGTAAAGTTAATCTGTAATAAGGTATGCCGCTTTGTGGTTAGTACAGATAACCACACTTGTAGTTGTACCATTTATGCACTCACTAACTGGCTATCTTAACCCAGCAGAATTAAGCTCCAGATCTGTTTGCTAGCCAAAAAGACTCTTCTGGGCCTAATACTCCCTGCCTTAACAAATTGCTTCCATACCTTCTCCAACTAATACAACTCCAGGAACATGGCCAGGAATGCCCTCAAGCCACTTTCCTGTGTACTCAGCTGAGCAAGGCGTCATTTGCTGTCAGAGCTGTCAACAAGATTACCAAACTGCCAGATACACTGCTGAATCTCTCCAAGTTTAATCAGTTTAAGAGACCTTTCTGGTCTGCCTTTGCAAATGTAACCATTAACCTGTTTTATTTATTTTGTCTCTGTATGTTGCTGTGACTTTATATATAACGATTAGTGATGCTCAGATAGTGCCTTTGTGGATCCATTTGTGATTCATTGGATTCTGCCAGTAGATGATCTGGGATCCGAACTAAGTCAGAAGTTGTATCCCAGGTTGGATCCCACATCATATGAGGTCAAATTCAGGGATCTTCAGTTGAATCCAGGGATTCGCTGTCAGATCCAGGGATCCGACACTGATCTGAGAGAGCCGTATCCACAGTTGGATAGTGCTACTATCCAACCGGATCCACTATCTGGCTGAATATCTGGTATCTAGTGGTATTCTAATTTATAGGATACTGTCTGAGCAACACTAATAATGGTCTGTGTGAATTGTTTTCAAAACTGTATGTACTTGTTCTGTCGTAAGTGCTCCCAACCTTTCTCAACTGCATTTCCTTTGTAAATGTTCCACATTGTTTAGCCTTGTTGATCACCCTCTGTTGCTGATAAAACTTCAATGCCTTGGTCTCTCTCCTGAGGCAGTGTCACGGTTCTGCTGCTACCTCTCAGGTGCACCCAGAGAGTTAAAACTGATGGGGTGCTCTCAGAAGTGTGATGTGTATCTGTTGGAGTTCCACAGGGATCAATACTTGGACCTCTTCTTTTTTGTCTCTTTATTAGTGGCCTCCTGGAGCATGCCCCCACTTGAGGATGCTGCTTTATGCCGATGATGGGGTAATCTTCAATAGCAGTCCTCAGCACGGGGCTCTCACTAGTGGGCTTCAAAGCAGCAAAAATCATGTTCTTTGCTGGTACCCACCTAAGGAGCAACATTCCCCCCAACCATTCTAAACACACTGAGTGATCCGCTGAACAAGTGCCCTCCTACAGATATCTGGGGGTTACAATGGATGAGTCCCTCACCTTTGCAGAGCATGTGGATAACATTGTTGGCCTTGCCAACAGAAAACTAGGGGCCCTTTTCAGAAAGTGTCTGAACCTAACTCAGGAGGCCAAATGCCTAGCCGTAACCAGCTCTGTCTTCCCACTCATCGATTACAGTCTCTGTGTTTACCGAGCAGCCACTGATATTGTCCTGGAAAAGGTGAGGGTACTGCTCAATAAGGCCTGTCTATTCATCACAGGATCTGACAGACTCACATTGCTGTACTCTGTATTCCTTCACTGGCTGGCTTCTCCTGCGTGAACAGTTAAAGTACCAGTGTATCTTACTGGCCAAGGAAGCACTTGCAGACACTGCCCCCCCCCCTGCTGTGGCTTCGCTCTTCCACCCTGTCTATACCTAGTATAATACCAGGAGCATGGCAAGACATGCACTGTTAGTCCACATACATAGAACTAACCAGGGTCAATGATCTTTTGCCTGTAGGTTGGCAAATGGCTAAATGACCTTCCTACCTCCATTTTAGAGTTACCTAAAGTATCACTTTTCAAGAAGACCCTCGAGAAGGAACTCACCCGTGAATCCTCATACAGGTGCCTCTCCTAACCCTAACACTCTAGTTCAGTCCCACCCTGTCTACCCTTTCCCTCTCGCTCCCACCAAGGTCCACCTATGCCCACTTATGACCTTGTCTTCTGCCTCCCCATACTCCCTCTTCCTCTTCGCTAGTTTATGAGTTCTGGCATTTATATTATCAACTGATTTATTAAGGGGATCCCTTCCTTGTTTGGCTAATATAACATGTATAGAACATTGGATTCTGGTTGTATTGACAAATACTCATTGAGCTGCCTGTATCAAAAGTAGTATGTTACAATACTTTATGTGTAACCTTTGCAAATGAGCACTGAGTTCAAAGATTTACCAAATCACAAATAAAATAAAATAAATAAGCTGGCCCGGTGGTGTTAATGGTTGAGGTGCTGGACACCACATCTTGTGCCATGCCGGTGTCCTGGGTTCAGGAATGAGCTGGGCCATCGGGGGTCAACGGGGGAGGAAGAGGATTGAGCATCCGGAGGACAGCTGTCCTCTCCCGGGAGGGGGGGTCTGTGCTCAGTGCTTGACTGGCCTCTGGTGGAAGTCAGAGGCATGACAACTGCAGAGCTGATGTCAAGGGTATGGGGAGCGACAACATCGGCGGTGATGCCATGGCATCTGAGTACATGCCACTCCTCCAAGAACAAGGGAAAATCACTCTGCAGACTCCGGGAAGACAGAACACCGAAGCAGACCCCTAATTGCTCCCACCTGCCTGGGTCCTGTGGTCCCCAACGAAACCAGAATTGTTTGGGGTATAAGCCCACCCCACCTTATCCCTGCCCAGGGGGAAGAATTGCGACTCCATGGAGGTAGACCAGAGGACTCAGGTAGGATGGCTGAAGAGGGGGCAGACTTCATGGGTGCACCCTATGGTGCAGAGCCTGAAGAGATGGGGTGGATAAATAGAGATTTAAAAAAATAAATAAATAAAATAAATAAATACACACTTTTGCTCAAAGCTAATCTATGATGTTTTCAAGAATAATAATAATATTTAAGTCGGCTTCCTCAAGCCTCATTTGGAAGCACTGTTTCTTTGTTGCATCAAGAGGTTCTGCTGGGGCTCTGCCCCTCCCCCTTTTCTACCTGCATTTCTCTGCCACTTAGTCTTTATGCTTTGGGGTTTTCTATTCAGTCTGTGCCTTCAGTGGCTTTCAAGGTCAATATTTTATTTTTTTCTACCATTCCTGGCTGCAGTTTGTGCTTCCTTCTTTCTGTCAGTTAGCTACTCTTGCTGCACTCCTGTCCTCATGTAACTTCTGTGTTTCTTTCTATTTTGCTTCTTGGTGTGCTTACCTGTTTCCACAGTATGTTCTCCCTATGTCATTATGTTGTTCTGGCTTGTATTATTTCAGACTTTCCATTTTGCTGTTCATACCTAGTCACTTGCAAATCTCTCAGTTCAACTGCATTTCTCAATTGCTTTTGCCTGGCTTCACAGCAAGGCAGCCACTACCATTTCTGTTCTATTATTTTAATTAGTTTACTCAGTCAGTCTGCTTCAGCATTTACCAATCTAGTCTTAGTGTGTTTACAGCTTCTAGTCCTTCCTGCTGAGCTGGGTTTACCTCTCATTTTATCTTTGATGTGCATTCAAATTTCAGTACCTTTCAGTCACTGTATTTTCCAACAATATCAGTCATTCCATTCAGCAGTCATTCACTGTACGGCAATGCTTGATGCCATTTGTGCTTGATGTAACATATCTTTTTGGCCTTACTCGTTCCCATCTTGTTTATGAATTTTGATATTTGAAAGCCCAAAAAGAATAAGTATCCACCTCCTCCTACTCACGGAGAGTATCCCTGGCAGCACTCAGTAGAGGAAAAAACCCTTTAACGGAGGAAACAGCCGAGGAACCATGGCTGCCAAGTAGCCCTCCTTCTGGGCATACTAAGAGGAGAAAGAAAAGCAGAATGGAGTTCTAGTTCAGGATTCAAAATGTAAATTTCAAAACATGATGTTGTCCATCTTCCTAAACATTTGATAATATGAGCTGGAACTTTCTTTCTTTCTTAAAGCAGATGTAGCGGCTCCTATTCGAAACGAGTGACCAGAATAATTGAGAGGATTGTATCCAAGATGTTGTAGAAGGTGTCGAACTGAATCCATAAGTACTTTGGTAGCTAGAGGTAATTTGTTGATTGATTGTAGAAGGGCGATTCTGGTGATGATTGGCGATGATGAAGAAGTAGCTGGTTCAGGATGTTAATAGGGCACCAAGCATTGGCAGTAGGGAAATAAAGTATATCAGCATCTTTCATGAATCTGTTGGTCTTTGACATAGGAAGATGTAGAACGTAATGGTCTGAACATTTGGAAAGATGTTTAACCTTGAGGTAGTTAGTTGCAGAGGATACGGAAACAGTGAATTCTCCTGGGTGTAAAAATCCATAGAATGCAAGACAAATGGCTGCAGACAAGATAGTGGAAGAAGGGGTTGGAGGCTCTTTCTTGAGTAAGTCGATCAGTTTTTTGAATATTGAGTCATCGATAGGTAGACGAGAAGGAGGTCGTTCAATGGACAGTCTTTTGATACCTGTGAGCACTAATGTTACTGCTGGGTGTGACATAAAGGAGATGGAAGCCAGATTTTGCTGGCAAAAGTGAAATTGAATGCCTGTCAAGTATTGGCAGATGGTCGAATGAGATAGTTTACAAGTAGTATGACAATACGTAATATAGGTGAAGATGGTAGACAGAGATGCTGGAGAGGAAGGAGGAGATGTCATGGAACAAAATGTGATGTATTTTCTCCAAGCTGTTGTATAAGCTGATTTTGTGTGGTTTGAAAGAGCAGACCACATGAGAGCTTGAGCTGTTTTAAGGTAATTTGTTATGGCATGATTAGATCTCGGAACTGAGGAGCTGGGGTTGCTTGAAGGTCTGTCGTAGGTAGCAGGGAGCGGAATTTCTGGAATTGAAAATGTAAAAGATGATCAGCTGCTGATTTGAGATGACCTGGAATATGGAAACATTGTATGCAAAAATTATGTAGGAGAGAAAGCCATGTCAATCTCTGCAAGAATAACATTATTGCAGAAGCAGATGATCTGCCTTTATTAATTATATCGGCAGTAACTTGGTTATCCGTGAACACTGATACAGTAGTTAAGGATCAGAGGTGACCCCAAGTAAAGGCTGCTGCAACTAAGGGATAGAGTTCGAACAGCGGAGAAGAAGTGGAGGCTGCAGGCAATTGAAGAAAAGTTGAAGGCCGTGTCGAAGCAATCCAGGCTGTTTGGAATATGGCAGCGAATCCGTGAGCAGGAGAAGCATCCGTATATACTTGGGGAGTTTGTTCTGGAGAGATATCCTTGTAGAACATGGAACAACCATTCCATTGATCCAAAAAGAGATGCCACATGGCAAGGTCTTATTTAGCAGCAGTCGTGAGAGAAATGAAATGGTGTAAGGCTGAAACAGAAGAGAGTAACTCAAGCAGGTAGGACATAAAGGCACTGCCTTGAGGAAATATGCGAGTAGCAAAATTGAGATAGCCCAGCAGGGATAGAAGTTCTTGTTTGGTACATGATAAGCGGTGTGAAAAAGACAAGATTAGGTCTTTAATTCGAAGTAATTTATCAGAGGAAGTCTAGCTTCCATATGCACTGTATAGAGTGTAATACCCAGAAAATCTAGTTCAGTGGTAGAATGGATAGTCTTCTCATCTGAAATGGGTACTGCCAGTTGTTTGAATAGATGATGCAAAGAAGTCAGGGCTGCCACAGGAGGTGCAGAGGGAGGTTCGAAGAGAAGGAAGTCATCGAGTAAGAGGATGACAGAGGTTACACGGCAGTGATTTAATAATAGCCAACACAGTGTAGTAGATAACAAATCAAATAATTTCGGACTGCTTTTACATCCGAAAGTAACCAACACAATGAAGTAATACTGATGATCCCACTTGATACCATAGAGGTGCCAAAGCGACGGATGTATAGGGAGCAGTTTGAAGGTGTCTGAAATGTCAGTCTTGGACAACCAAGCACCTTTACCCAGTTGTTTAATGGTAATGATAGCGCCATCAGTTCCAGCAAGTTAAGGAGAAGTCTTGAGAAGGAATGAGAGAGTTGATATTAGGAATGGAAGTCGCATGAGGGGCGGATAAGTCAATGATGAGTCTCTTTTTTCCTGAAGATTTAACAGTAGCCACGCCAATTGGGCTGAAACAAAACACTGAAAATGGCGGATGAAGAAATGGTCCGATTAGGTAGCCTTTATCCAGTTCTTTCTGAAGTAGAGACTTGATGATGTTTGATTGAGATAAGGCAGTCTGCAGATTAAAGCATTCAAATGAATCATGAGGAAGAAAACACACTCCAGCATGGAATCCAAAGGTGAAGCCGGAGACGAGATATTGGACTAATGTTCGAGAAGGGTGACTAGCAAACAATTGCGACAGAGCTTCAACATTAATGGGAGCTGATGGATGTTGGCATAGTCAGGATTTAAGTCTCAAAGTCGGGCAAGCAGGTTTGGCATGGGCATCCCCGCAATGGCTGCAAACATGCAAGAGACGACAGCCCTGAACGGTGCAACCCATGGTGTTGAAGTTGTTGCAGACAGGTCTACCAGCGATGAATATGATGGGATGACCATACCTGTCATGAGAAAAATGAGGAAGAGCATTAGGATTATGAAATGTTCATGTAATAGTAGATCCAGAAGTGGTAGTTGTATGAGAGGAGGATGTATCAGGTACTGATAAAGGACAAAAGGTAGCTGTATGAGAAAACGAGCCGCATATTTTGCAAGTTAATGCTTGTTGCTCAGCAAAGTGGTGGAAGAACAGCTCATTGTCAAGAGAGCCCCAGTGCAAACGTATATTGAAATGAGTCAGGGCAGCAGCAGCTTTAGTGGAAAATGACTTGTGGTAATCAAAAAAAAATGAGTACTGCCATAGTGGACACCAAGATCAACAACCAGATAAAGGTAGGCATCCAGCTCTTCTCTGCGAGCTGGGAAAGGGGAACAAAGGATGCCCCCGTAGAGGCTAAAAGCCAAAACAAACTCAGGAATAGTTAGCTTCTTGGAAAGTCTAGGATCCTTGGAATGAAGAGTGACAGAGATGTCTGCACAAGATATAATCCTATTTTCTATGGTATCATGGGAAGAAAAAAGCAATGAAATAAGATCAACATCCTTTCCATCAATGATATCCTTGCGGAAATGCCTAGGTACTAGATGGATATGAGGCACCTCTGGTACTGAGAAGCCAGGGGCAGGCATACCTGGCATGAAGTGAGTATCAGGAATGGATGGGAGGGGTAGAGGTTCTGGAGCAGGATCTAGTATTGGATTAGGAACATCTGGGATACGTAGGGACTGAGACAGAAGCACAAGAAGAGGCATTTGCTGTTTCTCAAGAACCTCAAGCCAGTTACAAATATCCACCACGGATGTGGCTAGTTGAAAGAGAATATCCTTTAATTCGGAAAAGGCATCTGCATCTGGGCTTGCAGGAGAAGCAGGTAAGGAAGGGGAACTATGATTTTGGTGTTCAAGTAGTAAATCGTAACGTTCCTGTTTCTTTGCATTTGCATGGAAAGCAATGCCTAATTTCTTCAATTCAGCTGTTAGATGAGGGACGGTCCAGGCTTTCAAGGAATGCTTAGTTTTAGCAGTACATTTCATTGGACTAGGTTGTGTTGGAGCAGGTCCCTCAGGTGAAGCTGGTGAAGCCATAGCGAAAAGTAATATGACAGAATGAATGGGAAAGTAAGAGCTGCAAGCTGCCCCTCGTAGGCACCGAACAGCTAACTGTTACAGAACCCCACGTAGGTTCTGACAGCCTGATAAGTGAAGTAATAGGATGTTAGACTTAAATATCAAAATATTTGCTTGTATGAAAGTTTTTATCTAAATAGGGCATAGGATGGTCTAACAATAATGTAGTATCCAGGAATGGTGTTGAATAATAGAAAAACGGACACTGGTGAAATATATGTAGAGCAGGTGAAGAAGTGTCTTGGAGTCCAAGAAAAATCAATGCAGGTACAAATGTTAAGTGGAACAGCTGTTTTGCAGCCAAGCCAAGCCTTCCTAGGACCGGATGTTGGAAGCAGCATGGACTGGTACACTGAGGATGGGCTGGGCCTGTGGAGGAAGCAGAGCCAGGAGTTGGACAGATTCAACACCCTAGGAATAGGAAGTTTAAAGACAGAGCCCCCTCAAAAAGAAAACCCTAGCACAGCACAAACAGGGAAGGCAACAGGAATTGAAAGGGGCACGGTGAAAACACTGGCAGCGAATTGGGTGGACGGCGAAAGAAGGAACCAGAAGAGGAGCGAGAGGAGGGAGCGGTGGATCCACGAAAAAAAACAAAGAAAACAGAGGAGGAGGAGCAGAAAGCAGCAGGTTAATGCAAAACAAGGCAGTGAGGAGGAACCACACACCCAGCCCAGTGTCAACTTGAACACTAAGCAAAGGAGGCTGGGCATATAGGTGTTTTAAAGGAGGTATCCCCACCCACTCAACTATGGGTAGGGCCCTTCATTTATTCTGTTAGAATCTTGCAGTCAGGGTTCTCCCTGTGGGTAGACATAACTTGCTCCCCTTGAAGTCTGCCTCTTGCAGTAAGTCCCTCATCTAAGGCAGGGATACTTTTCTGTAGGCCACTTGTCTCCTATGGCATATGCTGACATTCCCACTGGGTGTAAGGTCCAAAAGTCTGGGGGAAGCTTTAGTCACGCAGACCTTTAGTCAGCAGCACCTCAAGGTACAGTAGGTAAGACCTCAGCTGCCAGAGGATGGGGCCTTAAGCCCACAGGGGTTCCTTCAGCTGTGCAGATCATATCAGCAGCACCTCTGAAAGCTATTCTCCTTGCATCTACCTAAGGTCTACCTAGTCTCATTTCAAATCTATTTCCTTTAGTTTCTGTTCAAGAATATGCCTCTTCACAATATTGAAGCTGGGTGATAGCCTTTCAGTAGTCTCTCCTCTCCTCATTTCATACTTTGATAAGTGAGCATCCTTTGCAGGGAACTTTCTTTAGCTGAAGAGATCAGCTCACAGCACCACATAGCATTACCCAATTAGAGGGACAGAGAGAGAGAGTTATCTCTCCAGAAACGGTCCTGAATTTCGAACTCAAAATTAGTATTCTTAACTGTCACAATAATAAGTTCCCATGCCAGGAGAGATGGTAGTTGATGCCATGGCTCTCCAAAGATTTCCTCCACAGAGTCTTTTTTTCTCTCCTGAGTGATGAAGACCATAATGTAGTACTGCACATGTATTTGAGTATAGCGTTTACTGCAGTAGTAGG
This sequence comes from Neoceratodus forsteri, assembly GCA_016271365.2. Taxonomy (NCBI): domain Eukaryota; kingdom Metazoa; phylum Chordata; order Ceratodontiformes; family Ceratodontidae; genus Neoceratodus; species Neoceratodus forsteri. The sequence goes on from CM057456.1 coordinate 736,985,729, forward strand.
TTTTCATGGTGAGTCAGTCATTGCTCAGATCAGTCTTCATCTGTTATTAGTCATCACTAGTTGCTGTCAGTACTTTACCCAGTCTCTGTGTTCACAACCTGCTGTGCATTACTTTTGGGCTCCTTCCTAAGGTACCTTTAGCCTAAAGGAATTAGGTTCCCACGATACCTCTAGGGGTGCAACCCTCCTCACATTCCTTTGCCTGAATGATACTCAGACAGGGCAGTAGTCCCACATGGGACATAGATTGTGAATTGCCAAAGTATCCACATACAGCACACAAACACATTCATTCTACCACCTTTAGACTATCAACAGTGCTTGCAAAATCATAACCCCTAAGTTGTGAATGTCCACAGAACTTACAAAATAGGTAGGGAATTTACTGCACCCTGATTGGCTAAGACAGTTCGACACCCCATGTCTTACATGGTGAGAACCACTGAGTTGGTAATAATCAGGATGCAGTGCACCTAGATATCCATGCCTCCCAAAAATATTTTGAAAAAAGGATTTCAAGCAGCCATGTTGGTAAACTAAAAATAAGCATAACACACTTACTGGCCTTTTCTTTTAAATCTACATGCCCACATATTCTATCACCTACAAATGCAACACAAACAGTTAAAAAATAACCAGAAATACACAAAACCCATTTACTCATACAACTTATTCCTTTTATATCTTATTTTTTTGTATTTGCCAGGCCTGAAAGCCTCCATCTAGATTTGTCCTGGTTCCCCTATTTCTCAGAGCTGCATCCCAGTCTAGAAGCCAAGGCCCAAAGGGAACTGAGATTAGCACAGGGAATTAAGGGGGGGGGAGACTTTTTCAGACATATCAGGGAGAAAAGGAAGTGCAAGGAGATAATAGTGAGGATAAACAAGGGTGGGCAGTGGACAGAAAAGGGGGAGGAACAGGTGGAAGCACTGAATGAATTCTTTTGCTCAGTGTTCACTGAAGAAAAGGGGGGACTGCTACCACCATGGGCTGGGAGGGTGGGCATGGGGGGAGAGGAGGTGACAGATGTAAGGGTTGAGGGAGGTAGAGTCCTAGAGGGACTGAGGGCACTGAGGGTAGACAAGGCACTAGGGCCAGATGGTATCCACCCCAGGGTGCTGAGAAAGAGATGGCAGAGGTGTTGGAGGAGCCACTGGTGGATCTGTTCAGCACCTCACTGGACTTGTGATGTGTGCCACTGGACTGGAGGATGGCACATGTAGTGCTGTTACACAAGAGCAGACCAAGGGATGAACCGGGTAATTATCATCCGGTAAGTCTCACCTCCACAGTGTGCAAACTCATGGAAATTATACTAAAGGAAAGACTGGGATCGTACCTGGAGGACAACAGCCTCCTGAATGTGAGGCAGCATAGGTTCATTTCAGGGAAGTCTTGTCAAACCAACCTGATACAATATTATGACTGGGTGACAGGTGAGCTGGATAAGGGTTATGCAGTTAATGTTCTTTATTAGGACTTCAGCAAGGCCTTTGATTTAGTGCCTCATTGACAGCTTGGGGGGAAGTTAACTGGTGTAGGGGTAGGGCCAAAAATGACAAACTGGATTACAAGCTGGCTGAGTGGGAGGCTGCAACAGGTGGTGGTAGGAGGGGAGCTCTCAACTCTGAAGTGGGTAAAGAGTGGGGTGCCACAGGGCTCTGTACTGGGACCAGTATTATTTGGGTTCTTCATATCAGACATTGTGCACGGGGTGGTGAGCAAAGTAAGTCTGTTCGCAGACGACACCAAAATGGGAGCAGTGGTGGATGCAGAGAAGGGATGGAAGCAGCTGTAGGGGGACCTAAGCAAGCTAGAGGAGTGGTCAGATAGTTGGTAGCTGGGGGTCAATGCAAAAAAGTGTAAGGTTATGCACTTTGGGTGAAGAACCCAAGGAGAGAATACTGGCTGGGGGGGTGGTAAGCTTGGGATCACTGAGGAGGAGAAGGAACTGGGGTAATGATAACATGGACCATGAACAACACTTCCCAGTGTTGCAGAGCGGCTGCAAAAGTGAACAAAATGCTGGGGTGCATAGCAAGGGGATTTTCATCCAGGCAAAGAGGGGTGATCTTGCCCCTCTACAGGTCACTGGTAAGGCTGCACTTGGAGTATTGTGTGCAGTTTTGGAGGCCATACCTAAAGTGTGATATCAGGCTACTGAAGAGGGTGCAGAAGAGGGCAACAAAGATGATATGTGGAATGGAAGGGACAGACTATGACAGCAGGCTGAGAGGCCTGAATATGTACACCATGGAAGATAGAAGGGACAAGGGGAACATGATAGAGACATTCAAGTATCTGAAGGGAATCAATAAGGATGGGGCAGACAGGGTCTTTAAGCTAAGGAGGGGGAGGGACACTAGGGGGCATGGGCTAAGAATAGAGGGGGGAAGATTTAGGAGGGAAATGAGGAGACAATATTTCATGTTGAGGGTGGTAGCAAAATGAAACACACTGCCAGAATGAGTCATATTATGTAAATCTGTGAACAGATTTAAAAGGGCATGGGACAAGAAGCAGGAGAGAAAGTGGGTGGGGTGGGGAGCGCAGTGGATGACAAAGGGGAGGGTGGGACAGCTGCAAACTAGGGGTGCTAGCTGCACACACGAGCAGACGTAGATAGACTGGGTGGTCTGTTTCTGCTGGCACATTCGTTATGTTCGTATGTTCGTATAATGTTGTTTCCCGCTGGCTGGCTCAGTATGGCACTGAGAATAACACATAATTATGGCAATACAATTGATGAACATTTGTACCCTTTAAAAATGCTGTTATTTTCCATCACAACCTTTTTCAGCGTACTGTCTTACTTGAACAGATGATGCCTTCGCAATCTCTCATGCAGCAGGAACCAGGAACACAAATGAATAAGTGATCCCACTCTCTTTCTTTTCCATCTTTCTCACTCTTTCTATTAATGACAGCAGAACCAAATTTAATTAACTAATGGCAATACTTAATGACAAATAAACAAACAAATATAAAAAAAAACAGCTCTCTCTAACACAAAACATCAAGACTGCTAAACACTACAGCACCATGTAGTGGACAATGCTACAACAGCACTGCAAAGTGTGCTGTAACAATAACTATTTTTATACACACATTTTGACACACTTATTTTTTTTTGGGGGTCTTTATTTTCTAGTTGTTATATTTGTACCCCAAGGCCTATACAGTCACTACCCTTACTGTCTCACCTTCTGAACTCAAACTTTGTCCACCTGTTACTTAAGCTGTTATCACTGCAACATAATTTTGTACATATGTTATATTTGTAAATAATGTAAGCTGTATGCCTATCAATGTTGTTGTATGTTGCTTTGTAAATTGTTAATAACATGCTATACTTTGTCTGGTCATATGAGTACATATGGATCAGTTTATCCTAACCAGATCCATCTTGCAAAAGAGCTCTGCTCAATGATGTTCGTCTGGATAAATAAAGATTTTGATTGATTGATTGATTGATATTTTTTACCAGGTAACCTACTGTATTTTGTAAGCAAAATAAGATATGCTGGGATGGGGATTATGGGTCAATGCATTCCAGGGTCAGAAGGCAAGTGCATTGCACTTCTCAACACCCTTGGTGGATGCATTAAACAACAACAGTTATAAACCTATCTTGTCTTATTGCTTACATATCATATCATATCATATCATATCATATCATATCATATCTCATATCACCACATATTATTAAATATTCACAATTATGTAATATTTATTATTTTTTCTTGTCAATTATCATATCATATCACAACAGATTATATTATCTGATCATAGTTTAAACATGCTGCCCTGTCCAACAGCATTTGAAGGTACTTCATTCCACAGTGAAAAACAAAAAATAAATAATCTTGGAATTGCTGCCCCAGTGCCCAATTCCTCTCCAGAAGAACCCCCACCACCCATCCACTATACACAAAAAAGAGCAAAAGGATCATTTGCAATGTGGGAGTATTTTATATCCATGAATCCACTGATATCACATGTTCTCAACATATAAATAAAGCCACATTAAATAACAATAATAATTATATTAAAATAAAAACCGTAGAAGTTGACTTGTTAAAAAAACAACACATCCCTTTTCATTTTTCTCATCCTCCCTACATCCCAAATCATGATTCATGTTTTTCTAATCATGTGTCACTGTGGCATGTTGGGGACATCACTTCTTTCCAGCCTGCACGCTGCACAATTGGTACAAAAGAACTGGTTTCCATCACTATAGGAGGTGGTACTGTGGGCCTTTGTTACAAACAATAACCTGTCTGCTTTGAGGTACTATGTGTAACTGCTTCTAGTGTCCAGAGAATTCCTGACAAAACAGTAAAACCCCACTTATCCGAATCCCATTTTTCCAAAACTCTCAGTTATCTGAAACTGAATCCTGTCCCCCTACATGTAACCTGTATTTTGGTCTTGCAGTCCTGAATAACTAAGACAAGGTAACAATGCGATTAGTGCTTGGTATGTGCTGGCAGTTAACACCTCTTTCAGCACCTTGTTAGAGTAATCCTCCCCATTCATGCCCCTGTTTTTTAACTCATCTCCCCATCTCATGGCTCTAACATAGGCTGCCTTTTCAAATTAAAATTTGTGTACAGTAAACACACACTGCTCACTGACCCCAATGCCTGCAAACAGAAAGAAAGGAAGCAGCCAGTGTGGTCCCTCTCTCTTTCTGGTTCAGTAGCAAAACTTGACCCCAAGACTTAGATGTTTTAAAAAAAAATGCTGCAGAGCTTTTTTGCTCTTCACTGACCCAATGCCTGCAAACAGAAAGAAAAGAAACAGGGAGCGGTGTCCCTTCCTCTCTCTCTCTCTCTCTCTCTCTCTCTCTCTCTCTCTGTCTCTCTGGTTCAGTAGCAGAACCCAACCCCAAGACTAAGATGCTTAAACAAAAAAATAAAACAGCTGAGCTTTTACACTTTTCACCAACCCTGATGCCTGAAAACACAAAGAAAAAAAAACCAGGCTGAGCAATACCCTGTACTGAGCTACTCATTCCCTTTACAGTACTGTACTTGCACAGTGTGAGGGGCCTTTTTGTTTTCAGCGATAAGAGAGAGACACAACCTATTCCCATACCTGCTCTGTGGGAGGCCCCCGCTCACAGTATTGCAATATCAATGAAGAAGAGACAACTCCTGCTGTACCCACATGAAACCAATAAGCAACTAAAAAAAGGCATTACAGACTACCGTATTTTGAAAATATGTTCTGTGTGTACTGTTGTTGCTGTTTCCACTGAGATTGTGCCCCTTTCTCTGTATGGTATGTTATATGCAATGATTAATATAGCTCCCTTGCTTAACCCCATTTAAAGGTATCTGAAAGATTTTTAAATACCCCAAGACTTTTGGATAAATGAGGTTTTACTGCATATTTTGCTTTAATACCTGTGACTTAAATTTGTACAGTGTATTTCACATACACCCTCTGTATGTAAGTATTTAAAGGTGATTGGAAACAGTTTTTTACACCTCTAGATGCCCCTCATTGTGTCCTGTCTATCCAACATTCAGATACATGTTTTATCTTTTTGTTAAACTAATAATCTAATTTTGTTGCCTTTTAACTTCCCTGAACCTCTCTGTCCTCAGCAGTTGCTGCTCTTTCTTTATACTGCCTGAACATTCTATAACATCAATAACAGCATTCCAGGTCATTTAGATAAATAGCATGGAATTGTGTTATTGTTGTCATACAACGTCTTAGAAACATGGCAAGAAAGAGCAATGGCTGGTAAGGAAAGTAGAACTCTATGTAGTTCTGAGGGCACCTAAAGCTTCGTTATTTAATGTATGAAAAGTTGGCTAAAGCATATCAGAACACATAACTGGCATGTTAAGGAAGATGAAAGGGCAGTTAACTATGTAAAAATAATTTCCTCTCTCCTTTAATGTTTGTACATCTGACTCCAGATCCTTTGAAAATAGGCCCTTACCTAAAAGATTCTGTGTGTAATCAGAAACAAAAAGCAAACAAACAAAAAACAACTATATATAGTGCTATTTATTATCATGTTCACAATTCGTCATGTGCTTATGAACAACATGACAAAAGGGGCCAGTGCTACCACAGCTACTTGTGTACTGTGGGCACAAATTATTGGTCATTTGCCTTTTTTCTTGTCTATCAACAAAAAAAAAAACCTTAAAGTAATTAAAAAGATATATATTGCTATCATCTACTCAAATCAATTTATTGAAATGTCACTCTTATTAAGGAATCATGCCCTGTTGCTGGGCTCCTTTGCCAGTATCAGCAGACAACCAAGAACTAGTGCCCTGGCGCTCATTTTACCACTCATTGGGAAGAGGCACTTGATCTTCAACTATTATCCATCATAGAAGACAACAGCTTTCAAAGTCATTTGCATGAAGAACCGAATCACAAATATCCACAAATCTGGAATAGGTCAGCACCTTTAAATACTTTGCTGTCACCATTGGCGATGCCCTTTCCTTTGTGCCCCATGTTGACAATATTGTCAGTGCAGTTAATAAGATACTAGGTACCCTGTACAGGCAAAGGAATAATCTCATCCAGGAATCCAAGCATGTTGCACTGGTCAGTACTATCCTCCCCATTATTGACTACAACATCACAGTATATGGTGCAGCCACTGACACTGTACTCAATAGTGTCAAACTAGCCCTTAACAAGACCATCATTTTGTTCTTGATGCCAATAGAATCACCCACACATGTTCTCTATACTCTCAGAGCAACTGGCTCCCCTGGCAGGAAAGAAATACAATTTTGCATCTGCCATCTGGGCAATAAAAGCTCTGCTGAGCCTCACACCACCAGCTTTAAAAAACCTTCTGCATCCTGTCCTAAACCAATATTCCACCAGAAGCATGTCCAGAAATGCTCTTACTCTACCATTTTGCAGGACAAGCCTTGCCATGCACTCTTTTACTATTAGGGCTCCGCAGTGATTGAATGATCCACCAGAATCTCTGATGGGTCTCTCCAAAATTGACCAATTTAACAGGGAATTAAGACAAGCCCTTGCCCCCTGTGTCAACTGTGACTGCCACTGTTCTCCCTCAAGCTATGCTTTTTCAACCTTCCCAGCACTTGACGAAGCACTTGTAATTTGCTTTTGCCTTCCTCCTAGTACTCTCTCTACTATGTTTGACTTGTACTTAGACAAAGCCACATGTGAGCTGCCTCGTTTCTACCTCTACTGTCATGTAAGCTCTTTCTTATTTGAAATTGTGCTTTAATCTTTTGATGACAAGGAACCATTATAAATGAGCACTTGTGCTCAAAGGTGTACATCTGAATTGAACAAATAAATACATAAATAAAATAATAAATAAACAACTAGAACATTCCTTCTTGCTTCAAATTGTCCCAGTGTGCCAGGCCCACACACTGTAGATAGTGACGTGTGCTGCAAAAGCTTATTCATTTTTTTCAGATTTAATAAACTTTATAAGGGTCAGTCAAGTCAGGATTACAAAATCAAGAACAAGTATAATATATAAGCAAGAAAATACACCAATAAACATAGGAAAACAAAAAAAGCAATGTAGTGGGTTACACTGGTAAAGCAAAAGGATATAACTATCTAGACAACATTGATACAGTGTACCTACCTGACTACACCCCTACAAAACCCCATTCCCCCTCCCCAATCCCCCCACACCACTCCCTTGCCCCTGGGTACTAATCTAATCCTGATTGTACCCAAGTCAGGAATGAACTGGATCCCAGAATAGTAGGACATCTGATTTCCCTTGATATTTTGTGACTGGAAAAAGTGTCTGATCCAATGGGAGAGAGGTATTACTCACATGCAGCACCCACAAAACCTATTCTACCCTTCCCTAATGGGGTAGAGCATAGGCTTCAGCCAGCCCTGAATGTTAACAAGGTGTAAAGGGGTTCCCAGACTCGTTGGAATTTTGTCCTGTGACCAGATATATTCACTATGATACGTTCAGCCTGTAGGGCAATAAGTATTTCCTGGAACCATTCTCTGTAACTAGGAATAGATTGGTCACACCAATGCCTCAGTATAACTTTCTTAGCACATGCAGCTATTAAAGCAATATGTGGTATCTGATTACCAATTGGGCCACTGTGATAGTCCCCTGGGATGCAGATCTCAGGCGTGAACACATGACCCAACCCTAACAAAGGATCCAGATGCTGTTTAATGCCTTCCCAGAAGGGGTTGACCTTTTCACATGACCAGAGGATGTGGAGAAGAGTACTAGATTCCTTCTGGCACCTGGTACACAAGTGTGAGGCCAGCTTGCCGATATGGTATCTTACTGAGGCACAGGCAAAAGCTTATTCTGTTTCAGTCACCATAAGAACTAGGCCTCAAAAGTGCACAATAAGCACCTCATACTATGGTTCCTCCCAATATGAGTCCACTTGAATATGACAGACATCATTATTTATGATCTTTTACAGCAACTTAATGAATCATACTATTGTACTACTATACAACTGATTGCCTATGGTATATAAATAAAATGTAAATAATCATAGTATTACTTAAAAAAATATTCATGTTAACATGTTCTACACAGAAAACAGACTTTATTATAAATCAGGTTTTCTTGTCATATAAATAAAAAACAATTATATAGTGCATGGTAGAATGTTGATATGGATAGAAATCTATAACTAGAATGGAGTTGTTATGCTGCAGTAGCTATGTCATCACAGCTGTTATGCTGCACTAGCTATGTCACTGCTGCAGCATAACAACTTGGAATGCTGCCACATAGTTGCTTTCCCCAATCCAGTTTAGCTGGAACTTACATTTTTTTTAAACTTGAGCTTGCAGAAACATCTGCAGCACACTGTGTCATTTAAAAAAAAATAAAATGTTAACATTTCTATTCTTTATTGTCTTCTCCAGCTGGTTTTGTGTGATTTTTTATGCTGTGACTGTCCAGACACTATAAAAGATTGTGTGATGAGCGGTCATACACAATACGAAATTCTTAGAGTCTTGTTCCCTTGGTAACAGAGTACCTTCCTGTGCTGCGCTTCTAGGTCATCTGTTACCAAGGAACCTCTCGATACAAGAATATCCTTGTTATGTCTGACTGCTCATACACAATCCTCTATATTACTATCATCATCATATTGATATTTATTATCTAATGTACAAAACATACCAAAAATAAGAATAATAGAGGAGATAATATAAAATAATATTCATAATATAAAAATATCATTATAAAATTTATGGCATTGCTTGGGAGATTATAGGAATTGTTATGAGGTAAAAAGGGAGTTGGAGACTACAGGAGGGTATACACCTTGAGGTCAGCAATGAATTGTAACTATTACTATAGCTCACACTGGGTTGCGCCAGTCTTAGTGTGATTTTTGGATTCTGTCACAACACCAAAAACAATAATTCACAGCAGATTCATGACAAAAGCACCTTCCCCCAAAGTAAGCTATGGTAACTTTTGGGTTAGTCTTATATTTGTATGTTTCTGTATTTTTGATTTGTTAAGGTGTGTATGTGTTATTGCGTAATATATGTATTTGCCCTGTGTCACCTTTTTAAATGAGTATTGTTCTCAATGGTTGAACCCTGAAATAAAATGAAAATGAAATGAAAAATTAACTCGTATTCATTGCTGACTGCTAGACTTCCACCAATGTGCACTGTAGTCTGTTTTATCATATGCCAATTATTGCTTTGTGAGTCAAAGTGTTTCAGCCTAGTTGATGAAGTTGAACAGATTTTCAGAGCTGAAGTACAAGCTGAACTAGAATTGGATCTAGCCCATTTTGTTCACCCTTTCTCACAAATAATTGTAATAAGTTGTATTTAAAAGTAGTTAACCGTAACACATATTTCTTTTTATATTTATTTTGATACATTGTGGGAATATTTTTTTGGCAGCAACCCCCTGTCTTCAGCAGCACCACTCTCGCCCATCCCCTTCTTGACTGCACAGTGCTTGGAGGATGCACTTATTGCATCACTCCCCTTCCCCCTCCCCGTGATGATGACAGGCTAGCAGCCTACTCTCCCCTTTTTTCTGCAGAAGAGTAAACAGTATACTACCTATTACAGCCTTCCACAAAGCATTCAACTTGCCCTCCTTAAATTTGTTGACTTTAAACACAATAAATATAGTGAAATCCACCCACAGCCGTCTGAGATCCCACCCTCCACAAAACCCAATTGTGTTACTTCGTTAAATTAACTGTCCTTCACTCAGCTCAAGAAGCTTTGATTGCCTTTGTCACAGCTGTTAGATTTCACCTCTAAAATACATGAACTTGGTTGTCTTTAGTACAACTTGATGGCACATAGAATACGCCAGTAAGGTTTAAATCTGGTATTTTACTTCATGTAATAAGTGTACATTCTTACATTTACGCTATTTCTTAATGTAAGTAGTGATGCAGCAAATTTAAATTTCACCCTCGGAGTGCTGGTGGAGTGGTCAAATCCGCATCACAGATCACTTCGCAAAATTGTCCCCCAGAAGGCTAAAATTCACCTTCCCTGGTGTGGCTAACATAGCAGTCCCTTTCTCCACCTGTCCCTGTAATAATAATCTCCATGGTGGCTAGTGGTCCTTCCCCTCCACCCGGTAATCCACGGAAATGTACCAACCCCCCCACCCGCATCCCGCAGATCTCCTCCTTCTCCTGCTCTGGTCCCTAGTTCAAAATAAATCCTGGTGATCCAGTGCCCCCCCACCCAGCTCCACCAGCAGCAAAATGTCCCTGCCACAACCCCAGTTCCCACCACGATCCTAAATCAGACCAGCAGCAGCAGACCGGCACAGCCTTCCTCTCTCTTCCATGGTCGGCCCACCAACAGAGTTGTCAATGAAGCTCATTCATTGACAGCTGAGCTCAGTCTGCTTGTATCATTTTCAATTTTCTGTTCTAGCTCTCAGTAACCCCTGTCCACCATCACCTGAAAATAAGTTTCAATGTTGTCAGCCTTTCCATTTCACCAATTTTCAATAAATAAGAAAATAAAGTTTCCTTTATTAGGAACACTTTCTTGCTAATGTTTCCTTTGTTCTGCCTGGCATTTTGTTAAATGCTAAATGATTAAACTGCAATAAAAACAAACCCATACAGATACTGATTTGTTAATTACTGATCAGTTCAAGCACTCTGTGACTTCAGCTGAGTGAAATCCTGCAGTGGATGTTTCACTCCAGGCTTCCAGTCAACTGGTCAATGGGTCCTGGAACAAATCACTTGTTTTGAAATGATAAAGCATTTCTTTTCAATATTCAATAGATGTGAATGATAGAAGCTGCAGCACAAGTAAAATCTCTTAAACAGCCAAGATATCTTTTTGTGCTTCTGGTTCTAAGTGTGCCTGTATGTGGTAGACCTGCGTTCTACCAAATGACAGGATTAGGCAGAGTGACAACTATCCTATATTCCTTTTTTTTTTAATCAATACATTTTCATTGCTAGTACTGTGTATTTGGTTGATAAAACTTAATAAAGCACATTGATTTGCAAAAAAAACCTAATAAATCTGTTGTGCAACAATATCTCTAGCACCTATCCTGTTCTTTTTCTAACTCTGCAGTAGATTGGCTACCTGCGTCAGTCTTTTCTTATCCTCTCTAAATCTCTTTTCTTCCTTTTTTGTTTACTTTTTCATCATTCTGTCCCTTATGCCTTGCCAAAGAAGGACATGGCTAGAAATAAGAAACATTGCCAAGCCTGCTGACTGGCAGTTTAAGTAAATAAAGTGCTTGCGTGCTTTGTGAAAAGAAATGTGTACACATGTGAAGAAAAGTAAAGCGCTGCTAGTGCTTTGTAGAATAAACGTTGATGTTGCTTCACGAACCTTGTTATAAGTGCTTACAGTACATATTAAAAAGATGAATAAAAGTGCAGTGTTCCAAAGAAAGCTTTTGTGTATTCTGCAGGTTCAGTAGTTATTATTATAAAAGGTATCCATGGGAAGTTATTTTATATGCTTCTTACAGAAGCTTTGCTTTAGAATTTCATGAAAAATGCATAGTAACTATATGATGGGGTGGGAGCTGGAGTTGCGGTTGTGGCAGGGACATTTTGCTGCTGGTGGGGTGGGTGGGGGAACTGATCATCAAGGATTTATTTTGAACTGGGATCAGAACGGAGGTTCACTACACAAAACCACTAGACCACCACTGATTTTTAAAGGAATTGGAGAAAGAGGAGATATGGAGGGATGTGGGTGGGGGGATTAGTACATTTCCATGGTGGACGGATTACCGGGTAGAGAGGAGGGACCGCTAGCCACCATGAAGAATTATTATTACAGGGACAGGTGGGAAGGAGGGACTGCTAGCCACCAGGGATCTTGTTTTAAGTTTATACATTTCACCTGTGGACAGACGGAAGTCGAACTGTCACCATGGAAGGTGAAATGTTGCTGCAGAAGGCAAAATTTCACATTCCACCAGGTGAAATTTTGCCACTCTGCCAGGTAAAATTTAGCATTTTGGCTACTTGAAGTGGGTGGCATTTCACTGATTTCTCCTTGAAGCAAATTCTGCCCACTTTGCCCACCACTAAACCTAAGGGGTTCTGGTGTTAGACCATCTTGAAAAGTTGCAGAGGAATAAGTCAGTACCAGATGGATTAGTGCTACACTCTCAACATTCTGTCCTGAAGACCAAGGTTTGAATCCCATACTTGATATGAAAGTTAAATGAAAAGGTTATTACTGATTATTGTGGTGCGGTAGCACCACTATACTGAGGGTTGAGATGCCCCTTCTGTGTTACAGGAAACCACAATTGTTGCATCTAAATAACACAGGCATTCTTGGATGAAATAACCTGAAATATGGCATGTGCATTGCCAGTCCCAGGATCTCTGGACTCTGAATTTAGGATGGTCAGTTGGGAGGTATGTAAGCTCCAGAATGTTGGAATGTATAAACTTTGGATTTTAAGGAGATTTTTTTTCCTCACAGCACAAACATGGCAGAGAGTAGAAATCTGAAACTTTCAGGCAACAGACTGGCCCAAGGATGTTGCTTTGCTATGTACTGTAGCTCAGTTAAGACATTTGTAGATGTTAGATTAGTGACAAAAGGAAAAACAAAATAAAATAAAAAAAGAGTCTGTACATGTGTAGTTTATTTTTCATTCATTTTTCATAAGTTTTGTAGGAATTCCATAATATGCATGACCCATTATTCGTTTCTATGTGGCTCAGTTATGAAATTCATAGATGTTAAATTATTGACAATAAAATCACACAAATAAAAAGACTGCACATGTATAGTTTATTTTCCATGTATTTTTCATAAGTTTTTAATTTTTTATTTTTGCATGCAAAATATAAATTTTTTTAGGAATTCCGCAATATGCATGACTCATTATGGTTACAGAAATACCAGAATTTTTTGGTTGCCCCTCCCCCATGTAAAACTCATTTTAGGGGATTTAACAAAAAACACTTATATGGTGTGTGTGTGTGTGGTGGGGGGTAACTATGAGATCACCTAAGTTTGGTAAAAATACAAAAGTGATTAGGAAAATAAATCTTTCATTTTAAAAAAAAGTTAAATGTGCATGCACAGTACAGAATCTTCCAGACCCAGTTTTGTCCAAGTCTTTTGAAAAACATGAAAAAAAAGTAAGCCTGATAAAACAGAACTTAGAAAAGCTTAGAAAACCATAGACATAATTTTTTTGTTTTGTTTTGTCCAATTAAAATGTTCTGTTTATACCCCTAACTTTTATATTTAAAGTATTTTTCAACAAACTTGGGTAATCTCTTAGTTAGCACTCCCACCTAACAACACATAGATGGTTACAGGTACATCTACATGAAAATGGCAGATTTCGGTTGCCCTCTTAAAACACATTTCAGGTAGAATTTACCTGTAACCACTTATGTGGTCATGAGGGGAGTGGTAACTAGCAGCTCACCCATGTTTGGTGAAAACAAAATGCTTTAAAATACAACATTGATGAGTAAAAACTAAATTTAGTTGAAAATAAACTAAGTCAATGCATATGCGAAGTATGCAATATTTTGGACATATTTTTTCCACACCTTTTGAAAACAAATGTTTAAAAAACTGAATCTGAAAAAAGTGAACAGTGCATGGCACAGGTTTATTTTTTTCCCCACCAAAATGTTCTTTTATGCATAATTTTTATTTTAAACTTTTTGGTCACAAACCTTTGCTTATCTCTTAGTTACCCCCTGTAACCACGCACTGTAAGTGGTTACTGGAAAATTTCCCAAAAATGTATTTTTGGGTGAGTGTCTGCAGGGGGTCTGAGGCAATGTGTGTGATGATGCAGCTGCTTTGTGTCCACTACAGGCCTGGGGTAATGTATGTGATGATTAGTGCTATGCAGGGCAGACCGTTTTGCCTGCTGAACTGCTCCTGTAATGGAGTTCAGAATTTTTCTTGTAATTCCATGAAATTCCAGAAGCATTTTGTGGAATCATCATTGAAACAGTGGCCTGTGATACCATGGCTGTGTGATTGTAAATAATCAGAATGACATTGCATAGATTTAGAATTGCTGTGGGTTTTGTAGTGGAACTGTAGAATAGTGTGCACTTTAATGATGCAACGTGAAAATGCCAAAATAGTATTCTTGCTTTGTTATGAACTGTCCATGTAACCTATGGAAGACAAGTTAATCAGGGGTTTCAAATTCTGTGGTTTAGGCAAATGTGTTTATGTGGTTTAGTTTCAGTTATCAGAGTGTATGAATGGGGAGTGTGAGAGACAGTGTTGGAAGTTGAGGGCTAGAAAATTTAAATTTGCAAATGCTGAGATTGCAGCTGCAGAGTAGAGGTGAAGCGAAGTGGCCAAAATTCACTTTGTGAAGCAATTCGTGGAGTAATGAGGAATCCACGAAGTAATCCGCGAGACGAAGCAGAGTACTTTGTGTCATAATAAGGAATGCAAAGTCCATTGATAATAATGACTTCGCATTATTCCGCCTTCCCCCAACCACTTCTGCACCAATTTTAATGTGAAGTACGTAGAAATCAATGTGCTTCACATCACTTCACCTTGTTTTTAAGCTCCAAGGTGAATTTTGCAGTGATAAATGGGATTGCAGGTCACATGGGCTCTAGATTGTTCTGCACAGTCTCAGTTCTGTGTAGTGTGTTTGTAGTGGTAGATAGAGACAGTTTGCTGTCAGAGCTCTGCAATTCAAAACCTCTAGAAGCTGTTAGAATAGCCTTTTTGAGCCATTTTCTTTTCTCAAAATTTAGTACATCGATTGTAGGACACCCTCCTCTGTTCACATCATCTAGTATTTATTGTTTGTGTGTGGATTTTGAATGTTAATTTAGAACATTCAGTCTGTGTACTGACAGACACTTGAAGAGTGCTTTGTGGAAGGGGTGTATCTGTGGTGGAGGTAGATAAATGGGAGAAAAAGGCAGTCTTTCTGTTTTGGTTATATTTTTCTTGTATAACTGTGTTAATGTACACACAGTAATATTTTCAGTAATTCTTGACTTTTTTTGCTGATTGTTGTGCTGCAGCAGTGCATAATTTCAGTTTGTTTAAAAGATTTGGTTATATCACTGAAGTTTTCAATTTGCTACGCATTACTTATAGTGTGTGTGCGACGCTTGCCATCAAATCAGACACTATTTTACTGTGCCACAGAGTAATTACAGCAGTGTGAACCTGTTATCCACTGCACCTGTGTGATTTTATACTGCTTTGAGGTGTCTTTGTTTTGGACTGTCACTGCAGTGCACTGCACCCCCCTCCCCAACCAGCAAAAGATATTCTTTTCCAGATTGGATTGTGACTTGTGAGCACTGGTTAAGGTGTTGTTGTGACTTTACGTCTGCATCTCTTCTTGATTGCGCAGTGCAATCTTAATCTGTCTACGCTTTTGCATCTGTTTAGTACCCAGTCTCCATCTGCAAGCCACAGTTGTTGTTTTTTTGGCTTCACAGCCCAGACTGAAACTTCAGAAATCTAAATTTGTTTAGAATTTTCTTGGTGATTCCCCAAAATGCCTGCAAAGGGATGTGCAAGCAAAGCTGTTTCTGGCCATGGCACTGCTGCCAGTGGCAAGATTGACCACGGGCATGGTAGTACACAGAAGTACATAGCTGATGTAAATAAAGGGATTTCTCCATCAATGTTTTTTGCAGCACAATCTGTAGCTTCACTCATAGTTGGAGGAGATGATGTTGTCCCAGCTGGTGGTGTTAGTGTAGTTTCTGCTGGCTTGAGTATTGTTGCCTCAAGTTCCACTTCTGACCAGTTAACCATTTAAAAAAATATAGTTGAGTCTAAAGCTGTGACTGACAGTGTAGATGATGTCATACTCCCCATTGACATCCCCATGGTAGTTGAACATGATTCTGATCTTGGCGACATAACTCACAATGTCATATTTCTTCCAGCACTGTTGAGGTCATGACTTTGTCATCCAATGATTCAAAGTGTGGAGCAAAAATATCAGGTGATGATGATGATGATGATGATGATGCTGTGGTTGGAACATGTTCTCCACATGATAGCATCCAAGCTGAAAATGTGAATGCGGATGATGTTGATGAATATGATGATGATGGCAGTGACACCTGTTGGGAACAGAAGCAAAAGAAAGTCAAGGTGGCTGTGTCTGGGTCTGTTGGTGCTAAATCACCTTCCCCAAAAATGTTATGATTTAGCAGTACCTGTTGATGATAATGATGATGACCCACTAATAATCATAGGTAGTCATGGTGGTCAGTTGGAGTCCAAGTGTGTCCAGCCTGAAAATCATGTAGCACACCCCCCATTTAAGGGATTAACATAGAAACATAGACTTTGATGGCAGATAAGGACCGCTTGGCCCATCTAGTCTTCCCATTTCCCTACCTACAGGATAGGCTGCAGATCCTAGTTAACCAACAGCCTATTTCTTCCTACCCCCCACAAGAATTGCCTCATGTCTGTCCCATGCATTCTTGAAATATCCCATGGTTTTAGACCCCACAACCTCATCAGAAAGGCTGTTCCATGCATCCACTACCCTCTCTGTGAAACAATACTTCCTCACATTGGCCCTGAACTGCCCCCCCATCTTTAAATTGTGTACCCTTGTTCTTGCACATCTCTTTTTCTGAAAGATGCTACCCTCTTGGACTTTGTTGATTCCACTGAGGTACTTAAAAGTTTCTATCATGTCCCCCCTCTCCCTTCTTTCCTCAAGGGTATACATATTAAGCTCCTTTAGTCTCTCCTCATACGACTTCTGTTTCAGACCCTGCACCATTTTAGTTGCCTTCCTCTGGACTGCCTCTATCCTGTCTATGTCCTTGCAGAGATGAGGTCTCCAGAACTGGACACAGTACTCCAGATGGGGTCTCACCAACTGTCTGTACAGAGGGATAACAACTTCCTGTTTTCTGCTGCTGATACCTCTCCCTATGCATCCCAGTATACCCCAGCCCTCACTACTGCTTTCTCACATTGCTTGCTAACCTTAAGGTCATCTGATAAGATTACCCCCAGGTCCCTTTCCTTTTTCGTTGTTGTTACTGCCCCCCCATTATGTATTCTTCCCCTGGGTTCTTGTTTCCCAGGTGCATTATTTTGCACTTCTTTGCATTGAATCCTAGCTATCATACTTCTGACCATTCCTCCAACCTTGCCAAGTCCCTTCTCATCCTTTCCACACCTCCTTGTGTATCAACCCTGTTGCAGATCTTTGTGTCATCTGCAAAGAGGCATACTTTTCCTTCCAGTCCTCTACAATGTCACTTATGAAGACATTAAAAGGACTGGACCCAATACTGAACCCTCGTGGTACCCTACTAGTAACCCCTCTTTCTTCAGAGTGGACTCATTTACAATTACCTTCTGTGTCCTGTTGTCCAGCCAATGTTTTACTTAGGCTACCATCCTGGGACCCACTCCCAGGCTGGTTAATTTGACTATTAATCTTTGTGTGGGACTGTGTCAAATGCCTCTAAAGTCTAGGTAGGCCATGTCCACAGCCCTCCCTGGTCTACTACTTTGGTCACGCAGTCAAAGAAATCTATTAGATCTCCTGACATGACCTTCCCGCCAGAACCCATGCTGCCTTGGGTCCTGTGCCCCACTGGCCTCTAGGTACTCAATTATTCTTTCCTTCAGAAGTGATTCCATCACTTTCCCTACTACAGAGGTCAGACTGACAGGTCTGTAGTTTCCTGCCTTTGTCTTGGTCCCACTTTTGTAAAGGGGAATCACATCCGCCTTCCTCCAGTCCTCGGGTACCACACCATCCTCCCATGATTTATTAAAAAGAGTTGCCAGTGGTTTCACTAGTTCCCCCCTTAATTCTTTTAGAATTCTGGAGTGAATTCCATCAGGACCCATTCCTTTGTCCACCTTCAGTTTTAAAAAACTGGAGTCCAATAAGCAGCATCCAGGACATGTTAAAATTAGGGGATCACAATCCCTTGTTTGGGTTTTGTTTGTCAAAGATGCAAATGATGAATCAGTTGTGATCTGCCAGCTTTGCCATGCTTATGTGAGTCGAGGTAAAAAGGGGAGTCATCTGGGCATGGGGTGGCCAGCATACACATCTTAAGAACAGCCACATGGCACTATGGACCTGGCACCAGATGGCAGCTAATGCCATAGTGGTGCATTCACCCTCATCATCAACCTTACTGAACATGTTATCCCCTTCCATGAGTGTAAGACCAAGTAGAAATGTCTGCTGTAGTGATGAAATAACACCAGAGGATTGCTACAGGCATGATGAGGGTGAGGATTATAATTTAGAAATCTTGTCAAGTGGTGGTCAGAGTAGTATGTCCAGTGCAAGGGGTACATCAACCCCTGTATGTAAAATGGGGAAAATAACTTCATTGGTGGACTTGTCACCTGAGAACCCCTCTTCATCACATGTACACGCCCCACCCCAGCCATTCGCAGAGCCATTTGTCACACCCAGTGCAAAACGTGTAAGTCATCCCACATTGGAGAGTGTTTTTGCCCATAACCTCCTGCCTGCCTGCCTGCCTGAAGCATATGACATACACTGTGTAAGTCATGTGATGTGTGTGGGCTGCCTGGGAATTCTCACTCTGCCTTAAAGTGGAATAAGACAGAGAGCACAATGCAAAGTCATAATTACAGTGCGAAGTGGCAAAGCGAAGGTTTAAAATGGGCAATTTGTGTAGCAGAATACTAACGTGAAGTGGCCACTTCGCATCCACTTCTTTGGTGGAATTTTACTTCGCTGCATCTCTACTGCAGAGGATACTCAGGTCAGTTAGATGAAGGGTCTGGCTGCAACCTTCAGTCCAGAGGAGACCAGCATTCTTGTCTTTAAATTGAGCAAACATGCCACACAGCTGCTTGAGGGTAAACAGGCTGTTCTTTCTCAAGAACAAGAAGGTCTGAGCAGAGACCAAGATTGCAGTAGCTGAGAGAGAAAGAAAGAGAGAGGGAGAGAGGGGCCCACTTCCCCAAACAAGTGAAGCACAGGTAGGACAATATACGAAAGTGAGAGCCCCACATTCTTGAGATACTTTGGGTGTAGCAGCTATGTCATGAAGACAAAAATGCCTTGAGCACTGCTGTCGGTGAGTGCTACTGAACTTCTTCCTTTCAGTCACATTAAACATGAAACATTTAATATTTTAAGAAAATTGTGAAGTTGAGCTCCAAATCAGAACTGATAGTGAGGTGGCAGGGTGGTGCTGGTGTACTGTAGCTAGCTGTAGTGTCAGTGCTGACATCTTACACCAACTCCTAACCACTTGTTTCTTCCTCCACTTCATCCACATCTTGACCCTCACCCACAACAGGTCGGTTTAGACGAAGCTGTGCACCATATTGATGCTGCTGTCACTTGAGAAGATGTTCGTCTGCAATTGCCATGCTGTCCAGCAGTGCCAAGATGTAGTCAAGCTTTCCCCCAGCTCACTTGAGCCATTTGAGCCTTGCAAATTTGTCATATAGCCACATTCTCATATTTTTTGTTGTTGACATGGAAATCCCAATTAAAAGACATTTGGGATTAGGGACACCGCTTTGCTGTTGTGTGTCCATGGGGTCACTGGAACTGTGTCACTACCTATACCCTCTTCACCCACATGCACATCCACACCTCCTCCTACAGTATTTCACTCCCATCATTGTCTCTTTTCTTTCCCTTTTCTTGCACTGTACTGTCCCCTCAGATTCAGTTTCACATGTTGGGCCAACAACCTACCCCTGGTCATCCTCCTCCTCCTCAATTATTGCCCTTCTTCTGGGTATAAAAAGTAATCTTTTGCATTATAGAGTACTTGGAAGGTACTCAGGCGCCCAATCTGCATCAAGCTTTGGATTGTCAATGTCAACATCACAGCTGTCTTCATCCAGCTGCATCTCTACCCCTTCTACTTTGTAATCTGGCACTGCATTATGACTACCAGGATGTACGACACCCCCTACAATCTTCTCATATGACTCTTCCACCTCCATTTCCTCCTCCTGAGAATACTTCTTTCCATCTCCTTTTAAGACTGTGCATCCTCCTTCTACCCAACATATTTAGCTGTGACTCCTCCTTCATTGTTCCTGTCACTCCAGTTCAACTTACTTATAGTGGGATTCTGCCATTATTGTTTCTATAATAGCAAGAACTATGGAATACTTTTCCATTGTCTATGTAAACCACAGAAGCATTTTCCACATCAACATAAAAAGGAATCCACAGTTTAAATGATACAATGTATAACATACATAGGCCTCGATCCACAGAACAGGCTGGGGTATGCATGGCCAGTGCTTATCCCAGCAATGGAGTTCTGCACTCCAATGCCTGTCAACAAGGCAAAGCATCCATAGCTCCTGGCCAAGGCACTCCACAAATGCAGAACACTGTTCAGGGCAGGGAGCAGCAAGGGTGGTTAGAGATGTGAAGGACACTGGGTGCTCAGTCTGATGCCTGGGACAGCACTGCAGTGGATCGCCTGTTCCACATGGAGTGGTGGACAATAAGATATGTTAGTCCTCCAAGGACTGTCATATCTCTGTTGGGACAACAACTGATTTTCCTGTAGTACTGGCCAGAAATGGAAAGCAGTCTATGTGTTTGAAATTTTTTTTATATAGTTTTTGACCCCCAGGCCACTGCCTACTCCTCCTTTTAGCAAGGTTTGGCAAGATTCCAAGGACTTTTTATACTAACATTTCTTTTCCCTATATTTAATGCTTTGCATCAGCTCTAACACAAAAATGAAATGTATTTTTCTGCTTACATTATAGAGACATTGTGGTAAAGAGTCAGTGCATTTTTTCTGTGATGCTGAAGTTGGTACAAAGTTGGAAACTTTGCACTATGTGTATCAAGGCAAAGTTTTTCAACTTTACCTTAACTTCAAAAACAAAACAAAATTCTCAATGCTTAACTCAGATTCCACTCAAAGTGACATACAGATCACACCCCCACCAACACCCAGAATCTTTTGAAGACAGTGTCCCGTCCACCACCCTGTCGCACCAACCTTCGCCACTACAGTCCTGGGGAACTAAATAATAATAAATTATTAGATCCCTTTGCCTACCTGTGCCACATCATATAACACATATCATTAACATCCCCCACCCCATGCCTGTTACCCTGAGTCATTATAATACTGATCAAATCCCACCCACCCTACAACCCAACCTCCCTTCTCTCCCATCTTCAAATTAGGCAAAGCATAAGGATACAACCAGTAAATAAGACACAATCCTGCAGTGGAGTGAGGCATCCTTACTCTTCAGTGTCTTGCTGCAGCATGAATGAATAATTATGTTCTCACCTATAGTAACATCTTATTCGCTAACAAGAAGCCAGTCAGGTGTTACTTTAGTTGTTATTGTTCATTCACTGAAGCAGGACACTGAAGAGTGAACAAGTTTGCTCCAGCATGGGATGTTTTTCTTGTTTTACAGGTTTACTTGTATCCCTTGGGGGACTCTTACTATAACTTACCCACACCTTTTATCATATTGTATTTTCAGGTCAGCCCTGACAATAGATAATTTGGTGTGTAGTACACTTACCTGGTCAACAAAAGCTAACTCAATGAGTAAATAATAAATAAAGGACCAAGAACAGTCTCTTGAGGCACTGCTTTCTTTAGAAATGAACTATTTGAGAGGATACTGTCCATCTTAAGTTTTTGACAGCAATCACCAAGGTAGTTCCTGAAGCATCCAGTAGATTTAGCACAAATCCCTTACAGAAATGTACATGTGCTGTGTACATGCAGAATGCATGCCACATGCTTAATTGTACAATGTTTGCAAGTGGTTCGCATACACAAAGTGAACCTAAGAGAACCAGATCTAAAAAGCAAATCAGGTTCGCATGCTGCAAGCTTGACGTGTGCAGCAGATAAACTGATGTGAACATCTAAAGATTACATCAGGTTCATATATTGCACGCTTGGTATGAGTGCAGCAGTTCAGCTGGCGTGAACATCATTTAAACATCACATCAGGTTCACATGCTGCACGCTTGCCATGTGTGCAGCAGCTAAGCTGGTGCAAATCTCATCTAAAAAAACACATCACTTTCGATTTCTTATACTACTGCTAACAATTAGAGTCATTAAAATCATTTTTTATTTGAATTCTCATACAAATTAGCTAACCTCATTAATTCTGATCCTTTTGCAAGTTGTTTAATGGCTTTTGATTTTTGTCATTAAATCACCATTAATTTGTAAAGTATTGTTTGCTTACTGCATTAAATGCCTAGGATATAGCCAGTCAACATCCCCATTCCAGATGTATGAAGAGGGGCCTCTGTGTTGTGAAGCCTATCCTTTTTGTTTTGGACCATGCAAATCCCTTATGCATATTTAGTGCTACAAATGTGTTTCTCCATTACTGTTTCATCTCATTTACTTTCCCTTTGTCATTCTGTATTGAATATATACACTATGGCCATGCTCAGCACTCTTTGTGCTGAGTAGGGTCTTGAAAGCATGCACCATACCTCACATTTTGTCACTGAAATGAGGGACATGGACACTCAAAATGAGGGACAAGGAGGGAAACTAACCCATATGATGATCAAGACAAATCATGAAACATTGAGATACAGTACCTCAGAACACAGTGGAAACCATTGCATTAGTACCTGAGAATGAATTTCTACCATTAAGCAGGGGTGCCATTTAAATACGGCAGAGGGGGGCAGTTTCGACCCTCTCCCACATTTGTGCCCAGGTTGTTCCAATGGCGTGGCAATAATGGCATTAAATTTGGATTTAATCTTTTGCAAAATAAGTACCCACCTGGCCTGTGTGTGCTCACACTGCAGGTACGCTCCAGACTTGATTGTTTCTGTATTGTGTTGTCCACTCTTTTCACCTATTAGCGGTGGCACAATCACATGTGATGTGGATGAACTCCAGCCAAGAAAAAGCACATGAGCCTTACAAGTGCAACACTGTTTTTCCCACCACAGAGTAGACAGACTGCACATTACAGATTGGAGGAGTCAGTGAGTAGTGATCTCCCAATAGCAATGTTGTGGCAGCATATTTTTGTTGTTCTGCTGTTAGTGAGTCTCTGTCTCCCCTGGTGGCTGAAGGGGTAGAGGATAAACTGGAAGCTAACTCAAGAATAGGCTACCCACTTACTCTACTGGGCTCACCTTGCAACTAAACCAGCACAGACCCCCACAGCAGAAAGCTAGACTTAGCAGCAGTGGTGGCAGCAGTGTGGGTGGCCTTCATAGGCCTTGATTAGTGCAGTGTAGTAGCAGCCACAGCAGCAACCAAGCATGAAGCAAGCAACCCAGGCTGAGAGGGTTTGGATGGCGAGGTGACTTGGTCGCAGACAACACTGGGGACCTGTGATGGTCAGTTCTAGCATCCAGCTTCTGGCAGAAGGAGAGAGGGGAAGAGGACCAAAAACTGGGCTGCTGGCACACTATGTCAGGCTGCAGATTCTGGCCATATGGTCAGGTAAGTAAAAATAAATATTTTTTTACAGGGGGATTGGGGAAGAAGGAAGGATTGAAATATTGATGTGTTTTTCGCATTTCTTCACCTTTGGATGGCTTCATGATCCATAGGGGATGGGTATTGAATGGAATGGAGTTGAGGAGAAAAATCAGGAAAAAGTTCTTTTGGGGAGGCAGAACTTCAGCCAGGAAAAAAATTGGTTAGTAACTGGGTGGGTTTAAGCCCAAATCTGATGCACTGCTCCAGGGTATATACAGATGAATCTTATACATTTGAATTTTTCCTGATTTGCATATCACTTTCAGTCAAACCAAGTAAGTGTTACCTTTTAGAGATGTTACAGACATTCTAGATCTGTCTCTTGCATTCACAGACAGTTGAGCGGTATGGTATGCACAGACTATTGGAGCCCCACTATAGTCAGGCTTATACCCCCAATGAAGCTGACCTCAAAATCCACGCACTCAGGCACATTATGACAAAGGGAAAAGGAGACTTCAGGGGTGTGCACCATTGAAATGAATGGAGATATTTTCTATTACTATTTTATATATTATTGATGGAGAGTTGGAGATTAATGAAGGTCACCGCTCGACTAACAAGGGCCTTTTAGTAGAACAGTGGCCTTCATTATTCTCCAACTCACCATTATAATGTATAAAACAGTAATAGAAAATAACTCCATTCATTTCAAGGGGGTATGACCCAGCACTCTGACCCATGCACATCATATCTTAAAGACTACTGCCTCTGGCTCCCTAGTACTCAAGTAAGAGACTTTTTACCTCTATCTATACTTGGTGGGTTGTTTGTAGCAGCATGGCTGTACCTACTACAGTATGTGTGCCCTGGGGGGGGGGACTGACCATGTGGGTGTGGGGGGTGTCAAGTTATTGCTGCTTTTATGTTTGAACCTGAAAGTCTGTTTGCATGGAAGCATTCAAAACTATGGAGAGAAAATAGTAGGAGTAAAGGCCAGACAGAAGAAATTAAGTGATTTTTTGAGTAAGTTTGTGTATTGATGGTGGGAAAAAACACATGTGTTTCCACTGATATGTGTACTACAGTTCAACCAATGAAAATGAGACCAGGGAGAGAAGAAAACTGAAAAACATAACAGTGGCTACAAGCATGCCACATGCGTGCAGATGTATTCAGATACAGTATGTATTGAAGTACAAGTGAGCCATATGTGTGCAGACAGTATGACTTAGTGGTTACAGGCACTGAACTGCAACCCAGGAGACTTGGAGGCATGAAGACCTGGGTTTGAGTCTCATCAATCCCCACTAGTGTATGGTGTGATCCTGAGCAAGTCACTTAACTTTTATGTGTGCAGTTATCAGTGACCACTTTCTTTTTTGTCACATGCATGCAGTCTTTCCCAATTTAGCATAAAAATCATGGTTTCTACACTTGCTTGCTGCACACATGCCATATGCATGCAATTGGTTCCAGTTTAACATTTAAATCATACTTGCAGCACGCATATCCATTGGGTAGTTTTATGTGTGCAGCATGAAAACATTTCATATAATTATTTCTGTAAGGGATGACAAAGCCAGATAATTTGGAAAGAAGTAAATTGTGAATTTGTCTGTCAAAAGGCCTGCTTAATGAGTTACTGACATCTCCGAAAAAGCGTTGAAAACACAGGGCTGGATTTTCAAACTCTTCCAGGGCTTTGCACCATGATTCCAGTGCATTTGCAAGATTTGCACTGAAAAGGTAGACCACCAAGAAGGTGGACTACCCTACTATTCTACACTGCACAAATTCCCTCGTCTGGTTAAAGTTGCAGGACTGCCTACTGGTGCAGCTGGTAAGGGAACCCACAAGCCAGGCTGCCATTCTCGACATGGTGCTCACCAACTCAGAAATGATAGGTGGAAAACAACTAGGGATGAGTGACTATAACACCATATGGTTCAAACTGGTCCTTGGCACCTGTAAACTCTAGTCAAAGGCTGCAGTCCTGGATTTCAGGAGTGCAGACTTTAACCACATAAAGAAATTAGTTTGAAACAGGATGGCAGGGGTGGATGGAATCAGAGGTGTGGAGGAAAGGTGGGCAGATATTAAAGAGGCCATTCTTGAGGCAACAAAGTCACGCTTTAGGATGGTCACCAACAGAAACAGGTACAAGAGGACAATCTGGTTGTCAGACATCAGTCAGGTGGTGAGGATCAAGAAAAGGCCTTCATCAAATGCAAGAATAAGCATGGGTAGGAAGACTGGAGTACCAGTGGAAATTAAGAAAGGCCAAGAAGACAGTCAGGGATGCAAAAGCAGACACAGAGCTGTATACTGTAGAGGAAGTAATGGGTTGGGAAAAACAGTTTTTCAGATACGCTGGGGAAAAGAAGGATGGGAGGAGGAATTCTTAGGCTGACAGAGGGATGCAGGGCAAGAGAGGAGAACATGTAAAATGCAGCCATTGGCACTGACTTTTTCTGCTCAGTTTTTACAGTGGAGGACAGCAAACCTGTGCCAGAAAGCAGCACAAAGACGGCTGATTAGTGCTGTGCAGACTTTTCAAATTCTGGCAGAATGAAATTTTGTGGGATTTTCAAAATTCCACTGAAATTCCACCAAATTTTGCCAGAAATGGAATGGCAGAATTTCACAGCACAAAATGCAGAATGAGATTTCTGCAACATTATTTTCCATGGAAATGGTTGCAGAATGATTTGCCATAGAAAAATGCTATTTCACAAAATATCATTCTGCGGATCACACCAGGTGGAATTCAGCTGAAGAACCAG
Source organism: Neoceratodus forsteri (assembly GCA_016271365.2). Taxonomy (NCBI): domain Eukaryota; kingdom Metazoa; phylum Chordata; order Ceratodontiformes; family Ceratodontidae; genus Neoceratodus; species Neoceratodus forsteri. Next base: position 737,012,424 of record CM057456.1, read on the forward strand.
TGAAATTCTGGTGGAAATTCTGCAGGCGGAATGGTCATTCTGTGATAATTATGCCAGTGGAATTCCACATTCCGCACAGCACAACTGCCAATAGGGGATCCAGAAATGAGGTAGAAAATATTTAAAAGTGAAAAGGTCAGAAAAGGGCTGGTGGCTCTGAAGGTTGATAATGCCTGGGGCCAAATGGGATGAATCCGAGGGTACTCAGGGAACCAGTAATGAAATGGACTGAACTTCTGTCAGGGCTATTGAACAGCTCAGTTCAGTCAGGGGTGATTCCAAAAGACTATAGGGTAGCAGATGTAGTTCTGCTTCCTAAGGGTGGGTACTAGGAGCAACCAGGTAACTATAGGCCTGTCAGTCTTACCCCTGTTTATTTATTTATTTTGTTTTTGTTGATTGGGAAAGGAGAGCTAGACAATACTGCCTGTTTTCAGCCTCATTCTGGGGGGGGGTATAGATGCATGCCAACTGAAATTGAACCAGTTTAAGTTGTTGGTGGTATTGTAGTGAGTGGGTGAATTGAGCCAGAACACTGGAGAAATTGCCCAACTCTTTTCTCTGTTGTGGATGAACTGATGGAGACACTAGTCAAAGAGGATCTAGTGGGCTACTTGGGTAGTAATGGGCTCCAGACAGTACACAGCATGGGCTTGTGACAGAAAAGTCATGTCAGACCAACCTGATCATATTCTTCGACTGGTAACTATGGCAGTAGATATGGGAGTAGCAGTATATTTACTCTACCTAAACTTCAGCAAGGCATTTGCTTGATGCTCCACAGATAGGTGCTGAAGAAGCTAAAGGATCTAGGTGCAGCAAAGGACATAGTTTGATGGCTGTGTAGTTGGCAAGGGGTGAGACAGCAGAGGGCAGTAGTAATCTGGGGAGACAGCAGTTGCAAGTGGGGTGCAACAGAGTTCAGTCCTGGGTCTAGTCATTTTCAATATGTTCATCAGTAACACAGGTGAAGGAATTCAGGGCAAGACAAGTCTCTTTACAGATGACACTGAGCTCTGCTGTAGGAGAGACACTGAGGAGGGGATATGGGAGTTGCGAGACCTGCAAAGGTTGAAGAAGGGGTCCAAGATTTGGCAGCTAATGTTCACTGCCAAAACGAACAAATTAATGCACATTAGAAACAGGAACCCCAGGACAGAATATTGGGTTGGAGGGGTTAATCTGGGTACTGCTACTGAGGAAAGGGATCTTGGAGAAATCACAAGTGACACCCATAAGCAATTTAGTTAATGTAACAAGGCCTACAGCAAGGCACCAAGGATGCTGGGGTGTACTGGGAGGGATTTGCTAGCAGGAGAAAGGAAGTATTACTAACTGTCAGTAGATCATTGGTAAAGCCATTCCTGGAGTACGGTGTCCAGTTCTAGAGCCCTCACTGTACGGAAGGCAGGAGTAGATTGGAGACAGCAATGCAGAATAATAAGAATAATTCATGGCCTGCAGGACAGATCCTATGAGGTTCAGCTTAGGGCATTGAACATGTATTTGCTAGGGGCCAGAAGGGAAATGGGGAGATACGACAGAGATCTTTAAGTTCCTGAAAGGAATGAACAAGGTAAACTGTGAGAAATGATACAACGGGAATGGAGAATCTGAAAGATGGAGATATGAGTGGAAGCTGGAGGCAGGGAAAGTCAGGAGACACATGAGGAAGTTCTTTTTACAGAGAAAGTGGTTTAGTCATGTAACAGCCAGATGGCAGAGGTGGTGGGTGCCAAGACTATTAACAATTTCAAACATGGTTGGAACAGAGTTAATGCCTTAATAGTTACCCAGGGGGGAGGGGTAGCAGCAAGGCAGGGAACATGGCGTTGGGTAGCATGAGCATAAACCAAAGACACCAGGTTTTGTTACTAGGATAGGGTATTACAGGAAGACTGAATGGACCAGTTTCTTTTTCTGCCATAAAATTCCACATTTTTTATGTTTCCTACAACTTCTACAGTCACTACACACATCCCACATCTCCTATAGTGGGGCAAGTATGATTCAGACCTCTACTCTGAAATGCAGAAAACCTTCTGCATGGTGTAGTAAGCAATACTGTAGTCACACTTTACTGACAAGTCAGCAACACAGTTATGAACAATGGTCCCTGGTCACTTTTCCAGGGTAGCACTGTACAGACAGATTTAACCTTACCCTGGACATGAGTCAGTACCCTCAGGACGCCTTGCTAAAGGATATACCTCACACCCACATATGGAGCCAGATGCCTCCACTATTCCCCTTCTATTCCCTTTTTCACTTGGATCCACATACTTTACATACTGGCAGTGGCTGGGCATTGCTTCTACCCCTCTACCAGTGGCAGCAACACTAGTATCCATCCCACCTTAGGATCTCCTTTTCTGCAGTCTAGGTATACTGTATCTCCTTCCTTAGGCAGTAGTCTTGTCTCCCTCATCAGGTTTCACATCATCAGCTACACTGGCAGCATTACGTAAGCAATAATACCCGACAGAGTGGGCAGTATTGGGAAATACTGGACTGCCCAGGGGCATAATGAGGCCCGATGCCACAGGCGGAGGGCCTTATAGCACCTGGAAGGTCCAGTATTTCTCAATAACGCCCACCCTGAAGGGTATTATTGTGCTTAGAAAATGGACAATAGGTAAAGTTTTGAAAAAATATGTATAGAAATAATGAATCATATAAAGCATTTATAAAAAAAGTTATTAAATTAACTTCTTTGGTAAAGAAGTCCCTGTACTGGCAGACTCACCAGTGGAGGGCACTGGTGTTCTTCTATTAATAGTTACTTTCTAATAAGGATTTCCTCCTCGATGTGGTTGTTTGCTGCCCCCCCACCACACACACACAAAACAGTGGAGCACCACTTCCTTTGTCAGTTTAATCAGTGCTGAGTCAGAACAAGGAACTGTGGTGCTAAAGACCAGTAGTGAACTGAGATATCTTTCTCTTTTTTTTTTATTTAGGGGAAGCTTTCAAATGTGGCATGAGTACCCAGCACGAGTCTCTAGTGCCAGTTTAAAAGTATGCTGTTGCTTCAGATGGAGCGCGATCAGGAATTTACTATGAAGTTCGTGGAGGTGGTATTATATTCAGAAAAAAATAATTATGTTGTTTCTGCAGTTTTTAAAGGAGCTACTTCTGAGCGTAAATGATGAGGGGAGACTATGGGTTTACATGGAGAGGCGCATTATGTGAAGCCAATCGATCTGTTGTGGGCTTTTTTTTTTTAAATATATGGCTACTGGTGTGGTTCTGGTTCCCCATGACTCTCAGGAGACATACTGTGTGGGCAGTGCAGTCAGTGGTAGCTGCCGTTTTTAAAGCAAGCCATGCTTTGCACCATGAAGCCGATAAGACCAACGGCTTTCATTTTATTTTTGTCTAGCACGGTAGTGCGAGACGGCAGTCGGGAGAGTGGTCCATAGTAAAGAATACAGCTGTGAAAGTCTTCATTCTCCCAACTGCAAAATCAGGCCGGCAGTGATCACTGAAGCTAGTAGTGTGGGCTTGTAGGTCTCACTAAGTGAGAGAAAAAACATGGCGGGGATTTTGAATTTTCTGAGATACTTCCAGCCAATTCAAAAGCAAGCTGGACACCACTGGAGAATGCTGCTTGGTGAAGTGGCCCTTAGACTGGCTCCTATTTTTAGCTAGGCATCTATTGTCTGATAGATGCCCACCTAAATAAGTGTCTCAGCCAATCAGGAGAGAGAATTGTCTTTGTCCATTTTCTAATGTACAATACATGGTTTTAGCAATTTTTGTTTTATTTGTGTAAGTGTATATTGTTATCTTAAGAATGAACAGATGGTTGAAATGGTGAATGGTTAGATTTACTGTTGAGGCTTTGTTTCTCTTTTTTTGTTAGAAAAAATCATTTGATTGAAATTGAATCCATATGGGAATTATTATTCAATTGTTTGCCCTAGAAAACCTAACTCTTCACAACCAAACAATGTCTGTGACTAAGTGATTTGACATCACAAAGCGCTGGGCTCTTTGGTTACTGCCACTCTAAGCCTTTGTCCATGGAGCAGCAAACAATAATGAAGAACTATAACAAATAATGGTAGCAGACAACAAGCAGTTCCAGCTCCAAGGTCAAAAGACCAAAGTGCATACATGCCCAATGGGAAATTCAAACACTGTAAAACCAAAAGGTTACATCCTCCTCCTCCCAAGCCTGTAGTGGGACCAGCACCAAAGAATAAATATAATTGTATCATTTCTACCTTGAGCAGAAAATGGATTACAAAGCTTTAAGAGACATGTTGCTATTATGAATGATGGTCTGTGAAGAAACTTCAGTATCCACTTGACTGTTTATATGCTAACACTGTGTGCTGAAGATTTTATTTTGGCTTGAAGAGTATTAAAAGTCAATAGCTGTTCCTTGCAATTTCTGATAGGCTGCAAATTCCATTACTGACACACCTTGCATGATTCAAAAGGAACAATATTAAAATATTTTTTGTTAAGCACTAACTGAGGTGTCAGGTTTTCTACTATTTCATTATTGATGAGGAAGTGTGTTGGGGAACCTTGGGTCCAACCATGTGAACCTGTAGCTCAGTGGTTAGAGAAGGAAAACTGTATTGTGGGGGGCTGGTTCAATTCCCAGTAGGTTACATTATTTCTTTCTCACTACAATTTGTGATTTTAATAGCTTAGCAGTGGCTTGGTTATTGCAGAGAGGATGACGGGAGTCTGACCTAAAAGATCCTTTTGTGCTAGTCCTGCTACAGGCTTGGGAAAAGGATGTTGCTTTTTGGTTTGCAAACTATAACCAGTAATTTAATGGATTCCATGTAAAGTTACCAACTTTCCAAGGCCTAAAACTGGGACGGCCCATCCTGACCATGACCCCCTCCAACTGTGTCACTCCCTGGGGTGCTACCACAGACAACGCTGCACACAGTCAATTAAATTTGGCTGCTTGCTCTGGCCATGCCGCCCCACAGTAACACCAGCAGCAAACATCCAGATTAAAATAATACATCTTTCTGCTGCAGCAAGTTCCAAATCATAATGTACAGAAAGTTCATTAGACGCAAACCTGCATAAAATTGTGATCAGACATTCCAGCTTCATGTGTTGCTCCACCAGACAATCCCATCCAACCCGCTTGCACTCACCTTATTTGCTGAGCGAACTTCACTTCAGAGACTCCCACCTCCACTCCAGATTGTTTTCACACACTTCCCTACAGCTGATCAGATTCTGTTACCCTAGTTAACTGCTACCAGTCTCTTCTCTGTCTGGAGTTCCTCTCAGCTGCTGGCAGGCAGACATCCACATGCGCTTGTTTGCACTACTACCCAGTCTAATCTAACAGGAATGAACATTCTTTACTGTGTTCCCACTGACATGCTTGCAGTGCAACACAAGGGCAGGGGTAGAAGTTAAAAACTGCTGTCCAGCCCAAGCAGTGCCACAGTGGTGCTGAAATAACTATCATTCATGGATTAGCAGTCATCAAAAAAAAAAAAAAGGGACACAACTGGGATAAGTAAGCAAAAACCAGGAGAAAAGTGACATTTTACAAAACTTGTGGGGACACTGAGACATGTTGCCTAAAACAGGGACTGTCCTGGGAAAATAGGGACTGTTGGTAGCTTTAATTCCCCTGACTTGAACCAATACCAACATCAGTACCTGCAGTGATTGTTATGTGATGTGTTATGATGTAACTTCTTTACTTTTCTGCCAGATTCAGCTTCAGTTCCATTTTCTGCTCAGTTTAAATAGAGTTTTGTGGAGAAAAAGCTTTCTGGAGAGCATCCAATTCTACAGTAGTTATCGCACGTGCTCCCATGTAAGAATTGTATGTTGCAGTATCGCATAGTCACAGAAAAATAAATGCACCACAAAGGTAACACTCTCCCTTCTTAGGGATCCCCTTCTATGCCACTGTGCTGCCAGAACTCCCTTTGAGGGGAAGCCCCTCAGCGTCCCCACTCCTCCTCAGTGTGTCCCCTACATGACCCCTCTAATAATAGTAATCTACATTAAATGCCTCAAGATCCTTCCCTGGAAGCTACCAGATGACTAGACATTGAGGTAATCTGGCCTAGAAGGACAGATCCAATGACTGCTGTTGGGTGTGAGGTCCTTGCCTCCTCAGGCAAAAGTTTCTCAAGGGCACCCTGGCACCCTCCTTTTAGCACTAAACTTCTCCCACTGAACTATCTAAGTCAGAATCACCACTGGAGAGTTGACTCTGGGTCTGGCTTTCTGGCAATCAACCCCTACCCTCTAATGGCAGGAAGGGGCATTACACATGCAAACAGATGCACAGAGTGCATAATGATATATTCAAAGGGTTTTGGAAGCAGTAACAGACTGCTTGTTTAATGCCCAAGTGCAGGTGTTCCTGGCTGTTTTGTATTGCTGGATATCAGCCTGCTTTCCTGTGGCTCAGGCTTGGTGCCACAGGTGGTCCCTGGTGGCCATGAGGCTGAGTAGGGATGGGGAGATCCAGGAATTGTTAGATCCCTATAGTTTTTATATTCTCAAGGGTGCATGGATATTACAATGGTAGGGCTTAAGCCAGAGGTTCGATGGGTGGAGCAACAACGTCACTCCCCCATTGGGCTTAAAATTTCACACATCCTGGGCCTCAACAGGATTATTTTTCATTGCTGACCATCCACTCCTCCTCCTCCAGTGGCTCGTCTCTCTTACCTGTGGGCTTCTTCCAAACCTACCTTTAGCCGATGCATTCATTCCCATGGTACCTGTAGGGGGGGAACCATCCTCTAGGATTCCTTGCATCATACCCCTACAGGGTGGTATAACCCATGGATAGAGAGGTGGAAAGCCACAAAGCAAATTAAGTTACACAAGCATTATCTCATCTCATCTCATCTCATCTCATCTCATCTCATCTCATCTCATCTCATCTCATCTCATCTCATCTTATCTCATCTCATCTCATCTCATCCAGTTGCGTAAGCACATTGAAGCTTCATTGAATGTGGAGATAAAGTATTTAAGTGCCTTGTCCATGTCTTGGAAAGTGTCAATAGGGGATCAGTCTATTTGTTTTAAGATGGTCCTTGAGGGGTTCAAGCTGTCTTTTCTATAGAACTCATCCAGTGAGAGTTATAGTGGGGGCTTAGGGGCTTTATTTGACCAGTGGCATAGGATTGGGGAGTGATCGCTAATTGAGTAGTGTGGACGGTGGTGTTGGAGATTCCCTCTGGGTGATTTGTAAGTAACCAGTCAAGCAGTGTACTGGACCCAGTGCGGTAGTTGATCCTGGTAGGGGACACAACCATTTGGGAAATATTGATGCTGGAAATGGCATCTTTGAAGGGGGTTGCTTCAGGTGACAGCCAGTTTATATTAAAGTCACCTAATTCTACCACCTCTGAGTTTTAGTGCAGGTTACTTAAGTAATTGAGGACCCTGTTAAATCCATTGGCATAGTCCCTTGGGGGGATGTAAACTAAGATGACTGTGAGAAACTTATTGTTGGCTCCCAATAGAGTTCTAATGCCTGCACATTTTCCCGGTATCAAACTGGGGGAGGGCATGACCACAGAGATGATCTCTAAGGTAGACAGCACAACCTCCGCCCCTTTTGCCTAATCTGTCATGCCTAAAAATGGTGTACTCATTAAGGGTTAAGGCTGAGTCAGGGATCTTTGGAGAGAGCCATATCTCCACTATAGAGAGCACATCGGGTCTGTACTGAGTTACCCACACTTGGAGGGCGTCAATTTTGACATCAAGCTGCAGATTACCAGTACTGGTTTACCTTGCACAGCAGACATTTGCACATGTAAGCATTGTCTTTTATTTTATTGCTATCCTGCGTAATATTGCATATTGTAATATTGCATTGTATTAATTGCCATAATGATTACTGACTGCTTCATATTGCTCCACATCCTCCTTCCCTCAGGGTGCACCCAGAAACAAGCTTGTACCAGCTCAGAATGCTATTCCTGGTAAAAAGTTTAAATAAATCAAACTTTAAAGAAATGTAAGGGCCAGGCAACCCCTGTTTCTAGGGGTATATGGTGGTATTCTCTTCAGTGGAGCACCAGCCTTACATCATAGAACCATACACACACCAAACACCTTTACCACCATAGGCCTGGGACACCGGAGTAGGGGTACCATAAACATCACCATGGAGCACCAAGAAACAAGAGATCAGACACCAGCTGAGATCAGACATGGAGATGACATCAAGCTGGACGTATTCACTTGCTACTAAGGTGGTACACTGCATAAGGGCATTCCTTTTCTGTTATTGATCAGTTCCTCATGTCATCTGGTACAGTACTAGCTGCATCATGTTGCACTCATTGTTTTCATTTGCTAGTAAGGTGGTACACTGCATAAGGGCATTCCTTTTCAGTTATTGATCAGTTCCTCATGTCATCTGGTACAGTACTAGCTGTATCACATTGCACTCTTTGTTTTCATTTAGACTTCAATCTCCATCCCCACTATTCCTAGGGTCTAAGTTTCTGGTGTCACTCCCAAAGTTACCACTGCAAGGTTGACCCTCGCTGTAAGGGGTATAAAATGCACATTGGATTTTACTTCAGTACGTAAACTCCCATTTGCGCTCCCTGGAGCTCAGATGATCCGAAGACCATTTCCATGTGGCATAATCCCAGGTAGCACTATCCCTGGGGAAAATTATATGCTGGCATGTGTCTCACAGTGCTGTCTTCCAATTGCTTCTGGCGGGACAGCCTCTGCATGCAAGGATCCTTGGCGAACACCCTTGAGCGGCATCCCTCCAATACTCCCTGTTGTGCCATCTGGTTCTTGTTCTGCCAGAGTCCACAAGGCCCTCCTCAGACAGACATTAACCTGGCAGCACCTGTTGCTGAAACTCTGGAAACCTCAGCAAGGGACCAGTGCCAAGCAGACTCAGGGACCTTGCCACTATACTGGGCCCACAGACCCCCACCTTGGTTACCTATGCCAAGACCCACTACCCCTGCTACCTGCCACCCCATCCTATACTGTAAAGGTGAAGATCAGGACCATGAATATTCATGACAGAGTCTTCTCGTTGCTAGCTGAGCCAGAACATCCTGTACACAAGCATCCTGTCTCCAAGCAAACAAGGAGCCCCTCTAGAGGACAGCTCTCAGGGTCAAACTAAACTCTTTGAGAGCTCTCTAGTAACTGACCTTGAACTGAGTGAAAAGAGAGGCTGGTTACATAAGCATTAAGCCGATGAAGGTGGCATCTAATGCTGGATTGATGCATGGTTGGGGTTTGTGGTCCGGGCGAGGAGGCCGGTGGCTGCTGTAAACCATGCATCCAATCGTATAGATGCCACCGCCGGAGTGGCTTAATGCGCTTGTAACATGGGCCGTGCAAGGAGAGAGTCACCAGCAGCCTATTTTCTGTCGGTACAACTACATAAGAGGAGGAGGCGGTGTGCTGAGCAAACTTTTACAGTGCACTTACAGATCGGGTAACAAACCGGCATTACGATGCTTATGCAGTCAAAAGAGTCTGTACCTATAATGATAGCAACCAATGCAGCTGACATGCTCCTCCAACAGCTGTCCCAATGTATGACTATTTCTTATCACTCGTTGGAGGTCTCCGTGGACGCCTCCTCGGCCGCGGTGCGCAGGCGTTAAATTAGCATGCGGGTCAGCTCACTCTGCTACCTCTCATACACTCTTCTGACCATACACCACTTCCTGCATGGGGTCTCTGCATGGGACTGGCTTGCCCTACTCGCTCCTGTCTTGGCTTGCTTGTCCCCCGCTTCTGTCTGCTTCTAGATCGTCTACGCTCTTGGTCTGCCATGCTGTCTCTCTAACACTGCCCACCTGTGCCCAGTGCTGCTAAGCTGGCGGTCTGGCTGCTTCTAGTACACCTCATAGTGCACGCACATATATTGTGGGAAGGACCGCTCCCATTTGGGTCCTGTGGATGTCACAGGCCAATCGCCCTGCCCATTCCACCTCTCATTAATGCCATGTTACAAAAAAAGATAACATCTGCAAGGCAGCAAGTTCTTTAATCCCTTCAGTTACAAAACCCTTTATTTATTGCCTGTTTCAAAGGCAATGTCTGTTCTTGCAAAGTCTTGTCAGCCTGACCTGCACAAGAGTTTATTTAACCTCTTTTTTGCTGGCTGGGAAAGGAGGGCTAGGCAATTCTGCCCTTTTTCAGCCTTATCTGGGGTCGGTGGGGGGGGAGGTACAGATGGAAACCAACTAAAACTGAACCAGATTAAACTGTTGGTGGTATTTTTAGCAACCATGGGGAATTTGACTAGGACACCAGGGAAATCCCCTTCTCTTTTTGAGAAGTGTCATAGGACCTTAATGTCCCCCTGAACAATCACCAGAACAGGCACACAGGACCTCAGTTTAACATTTAATGTCTCACCTGAAAGACGACATCTCAGGAGTACAGCATCCTCCTCATGCAGCACTAAAGTGTCAGTATTAGGTTTTTCCTCATGTTCCTGGTGTGGTGCCAGAACCCACAACCTTTTAATCTCAGAAGTGAGTGTGCAACCTGCTGAGTCAGTAACACTGCTAGTATTTGGACGCCAATGATGCCTTGAACTGGGATGGAGGCTTTATCATATGTGTATGGTTTGTAGAGATGCAGAAAAACCAGTTTGAATGTTTTTTTTTCCTTTCTTTGCTTCCTTTTGTGGTGCTACCTTTAGTTGTTTATTTTCCTCAGTCTGCTTTAGGGGTTTCTTTTGCTGCTACACTTCAGGAAGTTGCTGTGTTTTGCAACAGGTTTCAGGTAACTTCTGTCTTTTGTAACAGGGTTTGCTCAATAAGCAGTGATTGACTGTGGAGCTGCATTTAGTAGCCTGAATCCCACCTAGTTGACTGTGGTGAGAGGAGTGAGGAGCCACTGCTAGAGGACTCCTTGGTTGATTGTTTGGTGAGTCCCATAGGGCCTTCAGCATCTTGCACCCATACAGGAAGTAGCAAAGAGAAAAAATTAACAAACAAAAAGAAACATTTGGGAGATAACAAATAGGTGTCTTGAGGCAGTAGACTGAGGAGGGAAACAGATATGATGGGAATGGTGCAGTGCAGTGGTTGTGGAGCAGCTGTCTTCAGTGAGACATTCTGGAGTCTGTGGTGCTTCCCTATGTGCAGGCACCTCTCTGGACTGAGGGAGGAGGTTGCTTGTCTCCGAGAAGAGTTATCCAGGCTGCAGGGGGCATCCACCCCAACCCAGAGACCACTGGGTCCACAACTTGAACTTCAAAGGATGCCCATGATGAAGAGTGATTGGAGTACGGTGCGCTCAGGCAGGTTGAGTGGGAGGGTCAAAATCCCCCAACTAGTCCCGCTTAGTAACACCTACACTATTTGGAAGGAACGGCAAAGCCCCACTAAGGAACCTGAGGCTGGGACAAGGGAGGATGGGTGGGTTCTCCAGGATGGAGCCCCGGGGAAAGGAGGCTGGGGACCCCAGAGGAGGGGGAAGCTTCTCCTAGTGGGGGACTCTATTGTCCGGGGAGTGGAGTTAGGGACAACTAGCAGGGGAGAGAGGGAGGTCAGGTGCCTCTCAGGAAGCACTACATGGAGGGATGGGATGCGGATCCATAGGATCGCTAGGGCAATAGCTAGGCTGGAGCAGCTGGATGTCATTGTCCACCTGGGGACAAATGATAATGCCAGGAGAAGGGTAGAGTTTGCCAGAGTCCAGGAGGATCTCAGGAAACTGGGGGGGGACCTGAAACATAAAGCATGCTCCATCTCATTCTCAGACGTGCTTCCTATCCAGAACACAGAGCAAGCTAGGGCACTCCACATCCATACCTTCAAGTCCTGGGTTGAAGGATTAATGTGGAAGGGAGGGTTTTGGCTTCATAGGGGACTGGGGCTCGACCTGGGCAGATGCAATCTTATATAAGAAAGACATCCGGCATCTGTCCGAGAAGGGGATCTTGGTCCTTAGTTAGAAGTTTAAATGCTTCATCAGAAAGCAATTCAGCTGGCCAAGGGGAGGGGGAGAGAGTCAGGAGAATCAGGAGGCTTAGGAACACCCCCCCCCCGTGGGAACATGCAGAAACATAAGTTGACAACAGGAACAGCTGAATCAGGTAGGTAGGGAGGGAGGGGCAGGCAGGCAAAGAGTGTATAACAAGTGATATGGGGGGGCGAGAGCATGTAGGAAAGGAAACTGGGGTGGGGGGAAGACACTGGAGAGACAGAACAAGAGCAGAGGGAGGGCAGACTCTAAAACATGGAAGGTCATGTTAATAAATTTCCATAGCCTAGGAAATAAGGTGCCAGACCTGGAGGCCTTGTTGGCAGATACAGACCTTGACATAACAGCAGTAAGAGAGACATGGTACTCTACTAATCATGGCTGGGTAGTCAATGTACCAAGTTGTGTACTGTTCAGGAGGGACACGGAGGGTAAAAAGGGCGGGGGAGTGCCCTGCACATTAGGGATGATATAACAGCTACAGAAGTTCAGAGAAGACAAGGAGAGGCCGAGGCAATGTGGGTCACCCTGGAGCCAGGTTAATGGAACAGCAATATGCACAGGGGTGATCTACAAACCTCTGACACAGAGGAAGGAATTAGACAGGGAACTAATGGAGAACATACATGACAGGGCAGCTAAAGGCAAAATCCTGCTACTAGGGGATTTCAATATGCCGGATGTGAATTGGATCACCAAGGTGGCTGCTTCAGCCAGAAGCACAGCCATCCTAGAATCCCTGCAGGTGGTTGGATTTAGGCAGCTGGTGCATCAGCCAACCAAGGACAAGTCGATTCTGTATCTGGTATGGACCAGTAGGAACAGAGTTGAAGAAAAACAGGTGGAAGGGCAGCTGGGGTCCAGTGACCACCACATGGTGTGGTTCAGCATGAAGACATGGACTCAGTTAAGCCACACAAGGGCAAGAGTAATATATTTCAGGAGGACAGATTTCACTGAAATGGGTAAATGTATACAAGCAGCCCTGGAGAGGTAATAGAGGGGGTGGAGGAACAATGGGAGAAACCAAAAAGAGCCATAGTGGAGATAATGAACCAATGCATTAGGATAATGGCCAAATGGAAAAGAAGAAGGAAATCACTATGGTTCTCTAAAGGGGTGGGGGACAAAGTCAGGGCTAAAAGACTGACTTTTGGGAAATATAAGGGGAGCCAAAGGGAAGAGGACAGGGAGGAGTACCTTGAATGTGTAAGGGAAGCAGGGAATGCTGTTAGGAGAGCGAAGGCACAGACAGAGAAGGGTTTAGCATGATTTGTGAACAAAGGAGATAAGGCATTTTAAAGGCACATGAGTGAAAGAAGGAAAACCAGGGGGAGGATTGTGAGGCTCAAAGAGGAGAAGGGAAAGTGTAAGGAGGAGGCTCTAGACAAGGCAAAATACTAAACAAACACTTCTGCTCAGTATTTGGTAAGAAGGGAGGGTCAAGGACCATGGCTGAGCTGCAGAGGCAATGGTGGGGAGAAGTGGATACCAGTCTATTCACAGTGGAGAAAGAGTTCTGAAATAACTCAAAAAACTAAAGGTGGATAAGGCCATGGGGCCAGATGTCATCCACCCAACAATGTTAAGGGAGCTGCAAAGGGAACTAGCAGTGCCTTTGGTGGCCCTGTTCTCAGAGTCACTCAACACGGGTTCCAGAGGACTGGAGGAGAGCACATGTACTTCCACTGTACAAAAGCGGCAGTAGGGAGGAAGCGGGGTACTACAGGCCAGTCAGCCTCACCTCAGTGGTGGGAAAGATCATGGAGACACTGCTGAAAGAACGGATAGTGGCACACCTTGAATCCAGGGGTGCTCAGGATCTGAGGCAACACAGATTCACAGCAGGAAGGTCATGTCAAATGAATCTGGTAGATTTTTTTGGATTGGGCGATTAGGGAAGTAAATCAGGGAGGAAACAGGGGGGCCATTTCAGCTTTTAGCAGGGGGCAACAACTGGTCAGGGGCTTGTGGGATTGGAGCCAGGACTGAAAAACAAAAAAATAACAATGACCTGCAATGCGTGACTGCCCCTGCCCCACTAAATGGTTCCCCTGAGGGGCAGTAGACATCACCAACTAGACTTCAGCAAAGCCTTCAACACCATCCCACATAGAAGACTGATTAACAAGATTGGTAGTCTGGGAATGGGAGACAAGGTGGTGAACTGGGTTAGGAACTGGTTAACAGACAGTAGACAGAGGGTGGTGGTAAATGGGGTACAATCTGAGGAGAGGGTGTGACCAGTGGGGTACTACATAGATCAGTACTAGGACCAGTCCTGTTCAATGTCTTCATTAGTGACATTGCAAAAGGGCTGGAAGGAAAGATCTGCCTGTTTGCAGATGACACCAAGATCTGCAGCAGGGTGGATACTCCAGAAGGGGTGCAGAAAATGAAGAGAGACCTGGAGCTTGAAAGATGGTTGGAGATGTGGCAACTGAGGTTCAGTGCAAAGAAGTGCAAAATAATGCACCTGGGTAGAGGGAACCCTGGAGAGAGCTACAGGTTGGGGGGAGGAGCTGACTGTCACCAAGGAGGAAAGGGACCTAGGGGTTATCATCTCTGATGACCTTAAGGTATCAAAGCAGTGCACAAAGGCAGCAGGGAGGGACAGTGGCATGCTGGGGTGCATAGGCAGGGGTATCACTAGCAGGAGATGGGCGGTGGTGATGCCTTTGCATAAAACATTGGTAGGGTCTCACCTGGAGTACTGCATGCAATTGTGAAGGCCACACCTGCACAAGGACATAAATAAGGTGAAGACTATCCAGGGAAGGGTGATAAAGATGGTGCAGGGCTTGAACCACAAAACATATGAGGAGAGACTAAGGGACCTCAATGTATACTCACTGGAGGAGAGGAGAGAGAGCAGGGGGACATGATTGAAACTTTCGAGTACCTCAACGGCATAAACAAGGTGCAGGCGGAGAACATGTTAGAATGTAGAAAAAGTACTAGGACAAGGGGGTACAATAAGAAATTGAGAAGTGGGTAGATTAAGAGGTAATGTGAGGAAGTTTTTCTATATAGAGAGGGTAGTCGACATTTGGAATAGTCTGCCACAGGAGGTAGTTGTGCAAGCACAGTGGAGGGGTTTAAGCATGTCTGGGACAGGCACAAGGGAACCCTGAGAGGGAAGCGAGTGATGAAAAGCCATTGATCACATAGGGTCAGTGGCCACATGCCACATGTATAGGGCCTACAGGTGGACTGGATGGGCCTAGTGGTCCTTATCTGCCAACAATTTATATGTTTCTATATAAATGATCTCTTCAGTAAGTTCACTCTGAGTGTTCTAAATGTCCATTGCCTTATAGATCTGACCTGGAAACTGACTGGGACAATATCTGTAGTATACTGAAGAGTCCCAAGAAGGTTGAAATATAGTATGTTGACATTAGCAAAGAATCTGATTCAATTCCACATAGATTGGTCAAAAAATTTGGGGAATGAGGGGTGGGGACAGACTAACACCGTGGATATGGATTTGGCCAGGGAAGAGCACAGGGCGTAGTTGTAAATGGGAAATGCATAGGCATGTGTGGGATCCCACAGGAGTCAGTCCTTAAACCGGTATTCTTTAACATCTTTATTATTGAGACAGGGGAGGGCATCAGAGGGATAATCTGCCTTTTCTTGGATTAAATCAAGCTCTGCCACAGAGCAGATAGTGTGCAGGGTATTCCTGAGCTGAAAGAGGACCTGGTGAGGCTTGAACAATTGTTGAGGATTTGGCAGCTGACATTTAATGCCAGAGAGTGTTAGGTCATACACGTGGGTTGCAGAATTCCTATGACAGAATACAGTCTGAGAGGATTACAAACTGCAAGGATGAAAAAAGAAAGGTATCTGAGAGGAGCAATTTTAACCTTAAATCTGTTGTGCAATTCAACAAATCTATAGGGGAAGACAATATTGTATGAGGCCAGGTTGCACTGGGAGAGTATTTTGCCGCAGGAACAAAAGAGAACATTTTGCCCTTGTAGCAATCCATGATGCAGGTGCAACTGGAGTACATGGGCAGCAAGGTAGGCGATGCAAGAGACATGTTGGAAGGCAGGAGGGAGAGGGAGGACATTATCAAAACATTAAAATACATGCAAGTAATAAATGAAGTGGACAGTGGCAAACTGCTAAAGGATCTAGGTGCAGCAAAGGACATAGTTTGATGGTTGTGTAGTTGGCAAGGGGAGAGACAGCAGAGGGCAATAGTAAGGGGAGTTAAATCTGGGGAGACACCAGTTACAAGTGGGGTGCAACAGGGTTCAGTCCTGGGTCAAGTCCTTTTCTATATGTTCATCAGTAACACAGGAGAAGGAATTCAGAGCAAGACAAGTCTCTACAGATGACACTGAGCTCTGCTGTAGGAGAGACACTGAGGATGGAGTATGTTAGTTGCGGGCCCTGAAGAGTTGGAGAAGGGTCCAAGATTTGCCAGTTAATGTTCACTGTCAAAAAGTATAAAGTAATGCACATTAGGAACAGGAACCCCAGGGCAGAATATTGGATTGTAAGGGTTAGTCTGGGCACTGCTACTGAGGAAAGGGATCTGAAAGCAATCATAAGTGACACCCATAAGCAATTTAGTTAATGTAACAAGGCCTACAGCAAGGCATCTAGGATGATGAGGTGTACTGGGAGGGATTTGATAGCAGGAGAATAAGGAAGTATTACTAACTCTCAGTAGATTATTGGTAAAGCCATGCCAAGAGTAGGGTGACCAGTTCTAGAGCCCTCACTTGACGAAAGGAAGGAGCAGATTGGAGACAGTGCAGTACAGAATAATAAGAATAATTCATGGCCTGCAGGTCAGATTATATGAGGTTCAGCTTAGGGCATTGAACATGTATTTGCTGGGGGCCAGAAGGGAGATGGGGGGGATACAATAGAGATCTTTAGGTTCCTGAAAGGAATGAACAAGGTAAACTGTGAGGAATGATTCAACAGGAATGGAAAATCTGAAAGATGGAGATATGAGTGGAAGCTGGAGGCAGGGAAAGGCAGGAAACACATGAGGAAGTTATTTTTACAGAGAGAGTGGTTTAGTCATGTAACAGCCAGCTGGCAAAGGTGGTAGGTGCCAAGACTATTAACCATATCAGACATGGTTGGAACAGAGTTAATGGCTTAATAGTCACCCAGGGGGTAGTAGCAAGGCAGGGAATATGGGGGTGGGTAGCATGAGAATAAACCAAAGACACCAGATTTTGTTACTAGGATAGGGTATTACAGGCAGACTGAATGGACCAGTTTCTTTTTCTGCCATGAAATTTCAAGTTTCCATGTTGGCGTGCTTTCGCAGCCAACATCTTGCGGCAGTGCAGCTTTGAAGGTGCGGTCGCTGTTGGACGAATGCAGGGCACGCACCAGTAGGTGCGTCCCTCATTCCACAATCAGCCTGCATGTCGGCGCCACACCATGCATACATAATGTGGTGAGCACATCTCAGAACAGGTCCGCTGCAATCCAAGCAGAGCTTGTCAGACGCAGCGGACCTTCCCTGGACGTGCTCACTGACATTATGGGCTTGGCTGCACAGTGGCCGCCAAACTGCCATCTTCAGGGGTGCCCAATTCCCCTGTCAGTTAACCCTGCCCCTCTGTACTGCCGACAGGGGAGCCCACTCCCCGTCAGCATAAATCACCTCCCACCCACGAGTTATATGCCAAGGGGTGGCCAATCCCCTTGGCTCTAACCTCCCTTTACTTAGTGGCCAATGGGGAGCCACCCCTCAGTATAAAGAACCCCCATTGTTAATGCCGAGGGGTGCTCATTCCCACTCGGCTCAGTGCCCCCACTTTCTTTGTGTGCTGACGGGGGTACCCAATCCCCTGTTGGCTACAGACCACCCCCAACAGTTAGGTGGCATGCTGGGAGCCCACCCCAGCATGCCAAATCCCCTAAATCAAAAAAAAATGTCCCTAATGTTTTGTTTTGTTTTCACCTGTAAAACCAAAATAGTCCCTCGTAGTCTCCCTGCCCCCCACCCGCACCCACACTCTGCGCACCCTGCCTCCCCTCACCCCATACTTACCTCCGGAGTCTGGCACGACGATCTTCAGTTGACCGTGAACACGTCTGCACTCTTCAAAGCCGACCGCGAACTGAGGACATGCTGGTAAGCTGTATAATGGAATAAATAGGGTTTTTTTCAACTTTGCTGCATATCTCAGGCATTTTTTGGAATTTTTGCCCCAAATTTTCAACATCAGGTTTTTGGGAGCCCTCCTCATGAATTCTTGCACTGTCACGGCATTATTCGGTCCCGAAAGGTGATTTCACAGTCACTGTGTGGAATCACCTTTTGGGACCAAGTAATGAAATGACAATGCCACTGTTCATGAGGGGGGCTCTCAAAAAGTCTATGTTGCAAATTTGGTGGGAAAAATCCAAAAAATGACTGTTTACGAGCGTGCATTGTGCAGTTGTTACGCACGCTCATATGTTAGCGAATTCACAATATTTTCATGCCAGATTCTCAGCACAGGCATTTTACCACACCTTCTTGTGAACTGTATAGCTGTCATTTTTCACATCCTGGCTGAAATGTGTTTTTGCACTTCCAACGCAGAATAGTGTGGTCGTGTGCAAAATCAGTGTTGGAGACACATTATGAAAATGACAGTGACACTGTTCATGAGCAGAGGTCCTAAAATGCCTGTGTTGAAAATTTGGTGACAATACTCCATAAAATGACTGTGTTACAAGCGTGCGTTACGCGTTTTGCACACACACTCGTAAGTTCACAACCTTATAATATTTTCACTCCAGATTTTCAACAGTGCTATTGTTCTGCACCTCCTAATGAACAGTACAGCTGTCATTTTTCACATCCTGATGGAAATCTGTTTTCACAGTTCTGACGCAAAATAGTGCGGTCGCTGTGGAAAGTCTGTGTTCGAGACACATTATGAAAATGGCAGTGACACTGTTCATTAGCAGATGTCCTAAAATGCCAATGTTGAAAATTTGGGGATGAAAGTCAATAAAATGAGTGTGTTACGAGCGTGCGTTGCGCAGTTTGCACGCACGCTCGTGAATAGTTTCACTCCAGCTGTTCATCATTGGCATTTTTACATACATCCTTATGAACAGTACAGCTGGCTGAAATGTGTTTTTGCACATCCAGCACAGAATTGCATGGTCGTTGTGTGAAATCAGTTTTTGGGACAGTTTGAGAAAATGACAGTAACACTATTTATGAGCAGAGGTCCTAAAATGCCTATGTTGAAAATCTGGTGCTGAAAGTCCCTAAAATGACTGTACTGCAAGCGTGCATTGCACAGTTTCCACGCACCCTTGTAACTTTGTCAATCTGCAATACTTTCATGCCACATTTTCACCACTGGCATGTGTGCATACCTCCTTATCAACAGTCCAGCTGCCATTTTCCACAGCCTGCCCAAAACGCATTTCTGCAGTTGTGGCGCGCAATGGCGTGCTCGCTGTGCAAAATCACCTTTTGGGACACAGTAACAAAATCAAAGCGCTATGCATCTCTAGCTCCACCACTGCCACTGCCAATGCCAGCACAACAACATTCAGCATTGACAAATGCTTGTTATGTTTCCCTGCAACTTCTACAGTCACTATACACATCCCACGTCTCCTATAGTGGGGCAAGTATGATTCAGACCTCTACTCTAAAATGCAGAAAGCCCTCTGCATGGTGTAGTAAGCAATACTGAAGTCACACTTTACTGACAAGTCAGCAACACAGTTATGAACAATGGTCCCTGGTCACTTTTCCAGGGTAGCACTGTACAGACAGATTTAACCCTTACCCTGGACATGAGTCAGTACCCTCAGGACCCCTTGCTAAAGGATATACGTCACATCCACATATGGAGCCAGATGCCCCCACTATTCCCCTTCTATTCCCTTTTTCACTTGGATCCACATACTTTACATACTGGCAGTGGCTGGGCATTGCTTCTACCCCTCTACCAGTGGCAGCAACACTAGTATCCATCCCACCTTAGGATCTCCTTTTCTGCAGTCTAGGCATACTGTATCTCCTTCCTAAGGCAGTAGTCTTGTCTCTCTCATCAGGTTTCTCATCACCAGCTACACTGGCAGCATTACTGTACAATACATGGTTTTACAGTAGCAATTTTTGTTTTATTTGTTATGTAGATCTTATCTTAAGAATGAACAGATGGTTGAAATGGTGAATGGTTAGATTTACTGTTGAGGCTTTGTTTCTCTTTTTTTTGTTAGAAAAAATCATTTGATTGAAATTGAATCCATATGGGAATTATTATTCAATTGTTTGCCTAGAAAACCTAATACCTCACAACCAAGCAATGTCTGTGACTAAGTGATTTGACATCACAAAGCGCTGGGCCCTTTGGTCACTACCACTCTAAGTCTTTGACCATGAAGCAGCAAACAATAATGAAGAACTATAACAAGTAAGGGTAGGGGAAAACAGGAAGTTCCAGCTCCAAGGTCAAAAGACCAAAGTGCACATGTGCCCAATGGGAAATTCAAACACTGTAAAACCAAAAGGCTACATCCTCCTCCCAAGCCTGTAGCTGAACCAGCACCAACGCATGAATATAACTGTATCATTTCTACCCTGAGCAGAAAATGGATTACAAAGCTTTAAGAGGCATGTAAAACACACTTTCCAAACAATGGATGGAAGGACAGCACTCTCAGTTTTAGACAAAATACATTTCACATTGATTTTCAAACCTTATTGAAGCAGCAGCAGCAAGTATGGCACGGCAATAATCCAAATAGTCCAATATGCAGTCTCTTTCTTAATAAAAGCATTTTATATTTCCTGTGGACATACAAATGCCATAAGCCAAGCAGTCACAGAACCATTTACATTTCAGTGCTGTTACTGCCACCTTCCTCAGAACATGTGATTTACTGACAACATATTCTGTTTTAAAATGCATCACCTAAAGTGACAAGTGCAAAAAAGATTTTTTGTTTTAAACATCAAATAGTGCAACACACAGCAGATATAAATATATAAATACAAAGAACAAACAAGCATGTCAGAATAAAAAAAATCACACAATTACTATAAATTAATCTGCAATTACTATATTTAACTAACTCACAAAAATAGAGCGAATATAAAGGAGGAAGGTGGGAGGAAGCAAAATAATTTATATTCATCATTTCATAATCTTACAGATAAAATCTGTAGGCAAAAAAGAGATAAATCATTTTCTGTGAAGAATTTAAAGTAAGGCTATATATTATGCAAAGATATTGCACTATTCAGTCCATGGGGTTTCAAAGTAACTTTGAAACATAGAATCTGATGGCAGACAAGGACCACTTGGCCTACCTAGTCTGCCTATTTCCTTACCTAATGAATAAGCTGCAGATCCTAGTTAACTGACAACCTATTTCCTCCTACCCACCACTAGAATTGCCTTATGTCTGTCCCATGCAATCTTGAATTCCCCTACAGTTTTTGACTCTACGACCTCCTCAGGAAGGCTGTTCCATGCATCTACAACGGTCTCTGTGAAGAAATCCAGAAAGCTTCTCATTTTAGTAATTTTTCTTTTAAACTCCCACCCCTTTCATCTAGAGTCACTTTCTCAATCCCAAAGAATTGTAACACTGAAGGAGAGGTATGTTGTGCCTCTCTAAAATGTCATAGCCATAGCATACATGTCATTATTTATTTTTATTGCTATCTTATGTTTGGCAGTTTGAAGCCTAAAGTCATGTTTTGTCTGTCTAATATAGTATATACCATGCAGACACATCAAAGCATGAATAACTGCTTCTGTACTACAGTTCATAAAATCTCTTATTGTAAATCTTTTCCCCACACGTGGATATACAAATGATTTAATGTTCCCAATGTTGCCACAATGAGCACAATGTCCACATTTATATGGTGCTGTCGGTAACCACAGCTTTTTCTTTTCTTTTGGGAGCACACTATGTACAAGGATAATTACGTCCTCTCCTATATGAAAGTCTAGGTTGATTACCACTAATTGCATCAAATTTTCTGTCTCCTTGTAGTATATGCCAGTGTTTTCTTTACAAGATCTGTGATCTGATATACCTTAGGAAAATACAGTGTGTTGAACGTTACTATATTATTTTCTTCTAATGTTGCACTTTCCATAGCTTCTTTATTAATCAATACCTCTCTATCTGTATTTTTTTGATTTTAAATATGCAGTTTCCATAGCTTGTCCAGAATATTGCATTTTATAAAATATTTCTTTCATGTCTTTACTGAATTTCTCAAAATCACTTTCCATAGAACAAGCACATCTCACTCTTAAAAACTGACCTCTGGGTATGTTGTTAATAAGTGGTTTTGGATGGCAACTAGTCCCTAATAAAACAGTATTCCTTGCAGTAGATTTTTGATATAATTTGCTTTCCAATTTTCCCATATGTTTGAAAATAGATAGATCCAAAAAGTTTATTTCATCCACATTCCATTCCATCATGAATTTCAAGTGTGTGTTTGTCCTATTAATCTACTCCATGAAAAGCAATAATTCAGATACAGTATTATGCCAAATCATAAAGCAATTGTCAATATATCTTTTCCATTTAATAGCACTAGACAAAAATGGATTGCTTGGATTTTGTATGAATATTTTCTCCCATTCCCCGACATATAGATTTGATAAATTTGGGGCAAAAGTTGTTCCCATGCGTATACCTTTTACTTGTGTGTAAAATTTGCCAATAAAGACAAAACAGTTAGATTCCAACACGGATTTAGCACAGTTCACAATAAATTCAGTAGGGGTCGTAACATCAGTAGATCTTTCAGATATTGCTTTTGATATTGAATCTAGACCTCCTTCATGGGGTATGTTAGTATACAAACTTTCTACATCAATGCAGACTAACATATCATTTTCATATACTTGAAATTTGCTAATAGCTTTACACATGTGATTGATATCCTTAATGTACAATGGAAGTGCTGGCACATATTTTTTGATATGGAAATCGACAAACTGTGACAAAGTTTCAGTTGCTGCACCAATAGAGGAAACTATAGGATGTTCTGGCACATTATTTTTGTTTTATGCACCTTCGGTAACAAATATAGAGCCGGTCTTTTTGGCTCATCCACCAGTAAACACTTTTCTTCTGTTTCTGATATCCAGTGTTCAATCACGGCTTGAGATATGAGAGACTGTATATGTTGCATAATAAGGGGAGTAGGATCAGTAGGAAATCTGGAGTAGAATAACTCATGACACAATTGCCTATTGGCTTCTGCAACGTATTCTTCTCTACCCCAAATTACCACAGCACCACCTTTATCTGCTGAATGAATTACAATATCAGATATGTTTTCAACTTCCACAGTTGCTTCTCCCTCTACCTCTGTAATGTTTTGACTGTCGTTCCAATAATGATTTTTGAGAAGCACATCTAGTTCCTGTTCTACAGCTCTCATATAGGCTTATAAAGAAACACTGTTAGTCTGGGGACAGACAGTAGATTTACATTTCAAACCAGTATCCTCATGTATAGATATATTACTCGAAGGGTCTTGTATTTTCTTGACAAAATTGTTCCTTCGATTTTAGATGTCTAAAAAATTTTTGTAGATCAGTTTTACTGCCAACTACATTTGGAGCATTTGTTGGAACAAAGGAGAGGCCACATTTAAGTAATAAAAGTTGTGCTTCTGTCAGCAGCTTATTGGTAAGACTAGTTACCTCCATCACTGATTCTTGCAGTGTTGAGTTCTCCACGGTTGAGTCTGTATCCATCTCCCGCATCCTCTCCTTCTCCTTCTGTACTGGTTTCCTTTGCCTCCTGCCTCTCCATCTTCTTGCATTTCTTGACCTTTAATTGTATTTTGACCTCCCATTGTGGGCATGCGTCTTAAAAAAGCCCCATTTGAACTAGTCGAAGCAGTACTGGTGGAGTCACTTTCAAAACCTGAAGACAAAATTATCATCACTGAAAGGATTTTTTTTTATTTTAAATAACTTTTTACCATGCCACTTATAAACAATACCACTCGTATAGTCTCCTAAATCACGCTCATGTTTCTGTTGTTTATAGAATCGTAGCTCTGCATTAAACTTATCCAACAGGTTTTTCAATTTTTATTTTCAATTCAGCTAACTTCTCTGTAGTGAATGCAGTTGTCATTTTCCTTTCTAGTTCTTGCATCTCCTTTTGCAAAATATCACATTCTTTCTTGGACTTCTTAATAATTAGCAAAATGAGATCATATGCTCCTTTATTAACAACTCTTTCCCAGTCTAACATAAACTCTGGGTCATCAAGTCCAAAAGTCGGAGGTTTCTGAATTCTTAGTCCTCTCGGAATTCTTTTATCCCGCCAGTACTAAGGTAAAGACAAGATGAGGATTTGGAATCTAGCATGTTTTCTCTTTAAGTCTTCCAATTTATATGCATCATTGTTTGTAGATATTGAACAACTGTTTTCAAGAAAGAAAGCTAAATTTTTTCCATTGAGAACACAGTTTGTTCTCCTTCATCATCTGGTATGCTGAGGGAATCACTATTAACTGCTGCCACCATGCTGGGAGCAAATATGCCACGCTTTAGTCCACAAAGTAAGATAAAAGTACAAAAAACACAAAAAGGTACTGCTCCGCATTTTCACACTTTCGGAAAATTAGGCATGTTGCTATTATGCATGATGGTTTGTGAAGAAACTTCAGTATCCACTCTACTGTTTATATGCTAACAGTGTGTGCTGAACATTTTATTGTGGCTTGAAGAGGCATTAAAAGCCAATAGCTGTTCCATGCAGTTTTTAATAGGCTGCAAATTCCGTTACTGACACACCTTGCATGATTCAAAAGGAACAATATTAAAATATATTTTTTTAAGCACTGACTGAGGTGTCAGGTTTTCTACTATTTCATTAATGATGAGGAAGTGTGTCAGGGAACCTCGGGTCCAACCATGTGAGCCTGTAGCTCAGTGGTTAGAGCATGAAAACAGTATTGTGGAGGACCAGGGTTCAATTCCCATTAGGTTACATTATTTCTTTCTCACTACAGTTTGTGATTTTAATAGCTTAGCAGTGGCTTATACTGCACCAAAAACATCTAATTGTCATCTTGGTTATTGATGAGAGGATGACGGGAGTCTAACCTAAAAGATCCTTTTGTGCTGGTCCTGCTACAGGATTGGGAGAAGGGTGTTGCTTTTTGGTTTGCAAACTATAACCAGTAATTTAATGGATTCCATTGCTTGTATCAGTACGAAAACTGTAACTGCAGTGACTGTTATGTGATATGTTATGATGTAACTTCATTACTTTTTTTGCCAGGTTCAGCTTCAGTTCCATTTTCTGCTCAGTTTAAATAGAGTTTTGTGGAGAAAAAGCTTTCTGGAGAGCATCCAATTCTACAGTAGTTATCACACGTGCTCCCATGTAAGAATTGTATGTTGCAGTATCGCACAGTCAGAGAACAATAAATGCACCCCAAAGGTGACACTATCCCTTCTATAATTAATGATTACTGACTGCTTCATATTGCTCCACATCCTCCTTCCCTCAGGGTGCACCCGGAAACAAGCTTGTACCAGCTCAGAATGCTCTTCCTGGTAAAAAGTTTAAATAAATCAAACTTTAAAGAAATGTAAGGGCCAGGTACCCCTGTTTCTAGGGGTATAAGATGGTATTCTCTTCAGAGGAGCACCAGCCTTATATCGTAGAACCATACATGCACCAAACACCTATACCACCATGGGCCTGGGACACTGGAGTAGGGGTACCATAAACATCATTCTGGAGCACCAAGAAACATGAGATAAGACACCAGCTGAGATCAGACATTGAGAAGACATGAAGCTGGATGTATTCATTTGCTACTAAGATGGTACACTGTGAAATGGGCATTCCTTTGCAGTTATTGATCAGTTCCTCATGTCATCTGGTACAGTACTAGCTGCATCACACTGTAATCTGTGTTTTAATTTAGACTTCAACCTCTATCCCCACCATTCCTAGAGTATAACTTTCAGGTGTCACTCCCAAAGTTACCACTGCAAGGTTGACCTTTGCTCTAAGGGCCATTAAATACACATTGGATTTTACTTCAGTACCTGAACTCCAATTTGGGGTCTCTGGAGCCCAGGCCATCTGAAGACTATTTGCATGTGGCGTATTCGCAGGTATCACAATCCCTGGAGGAAATTACCTGCTGGCATGTGTCTCACAGTGCTGTTTTCCAATTGCTTCTGGCGGGACAGAATCTGTATGCAAGGATCCTTGGTGATCACCATTGAGGGGCATCCCTCCAATACTCTCTGTTGTGCCATCTTGTTCTTGTTCTGCAAGGGTCCTTAAGGCCCTCCTCTGAGACACATTCACCTGGCAGCACCTGCTGCTGGAACTCTGGAAACCTCAGCAAGGGACCAGTGCCAACCAGATTCAGGGATCCTGCAACTATCACTGGGCCCACAGGCCCCTGCCTTGGTTACCTATGCCTAGATCCACTACCCTGCTACCTGCCACCTCATCCTGTACTGTAAAGGTGAAGATCAGGACCATGAATATTCATGGAGGAGTTTTCTCGTTACTAGCTGAGCCAGAACATCCTGTACACAAACATCCTGTCTCCAGGCAAACAAGGGACCCCTCTAGAGGACAGCTCTCAGGGTCAAACTAAACTATTTGAGAACCCTCTAGTAACTGACCTTGAGATGAGTGAAGAGAGAGGCTGGTTACAGAATGATAACATTGGTAAGGCAGCAAGATCTTTAATCCCTTCAGTAACAAATCCTTTTATTTTTTGCTTGTTTCAAAGGCAATGTCTGTTCTTTCAAAGCCTTGTCAGCCTGATCTGTACAAGGACTCATTTAATTTCTTTTTTGTTGGCTGGGAAAGAAGGGCTAGGCAATTCTGCCTATTTTCTGCCTTATCTGGGGGGGTGGTGGTTGGGGTGGTTGAGATACAGATGGAAACCAACTAAAACTGAACCAGATTAAACTGTTGGTATTTTTAGCAAATGTGGGGAATTTGACTAGGACATCAGAGAAATCCCCTACTCTTTGCCAGTAGGGGGACCCTGTTACTGTGGGAAGCAGCCATTCTGTTCCCAGCTATGGAGGAGGAAGGAGCATTGCAAGGGGTTGCATTAGCCCAGAGTCTGGCAGTACATGTTGTACCTACTTTGAAGGGATCCGCTGAGGTGGCGGCTGGGATGCACCTGCGAGGTGGCCAGCACATCACCCGACTCAGCGGTCCCTTGGACACTCCTGCAGTATCAGGTCTGAGCTTGGCTGAGAAACAGCATTGTTTGGAGGTGGAACTTCTTTGGGTGAGCGACTTGTTGGCACAGGAGCATCGGAAACTTGCTGTGGAGGATGACAGGAAGCAGAAGAGATCTACAGGTTTGCTGAGTGCTTCTGAGACAGCGGGGCCCAGCAAGCTCCATTCAGCTGCAGAGAGGCAAATTGCGGGTGGCAGTTCATCTTCTCAGGCTTGGGGAGACCTCATGAATGCAACCTGGTCTCCAGAGAGAGAGCGCTGTGAGGGGCGGGCTGGATTCTGATATCGGGGGCTGAATGGAAGCCGGATGAAGGAGCTTCTGCTGTACGGGAGGATGCCCAGATAAGTACAGTGTCTAAACTACCTCAATCTTCTGTTATTTTGGGTGCAGACTCCACAGTTTCCCCTGTCCCTCGGGCTGTTTCTAATCCTGGCCTCCCCTTGGGGGAGTTGTTGGCTGCGGAGGCTGAAGATGTGGCTTCTTCTTCTGAAGTGCAGGGGCCAGCTCCAGAGCCCATAGAGAAGCCTTCTTATGCTAGCCATTTTTGGCAACCTTTAGAACTGGCTAAATGGTGCAACTCCATCTGTTTGCGCTATGTGGGACCCAGAGACAATCCCCCCAACAGGTTTTATGTTGGGAAGACACTTTTGAAACATAGTTTGGGGTTCTCCCCCTCTGAAGTTTACGCTTTGATTCATGTTCCTGGGGAATTTATTTTTGATATAAGTTTCCGTACCTCTGCACTTTTGGAACTCTTCTGGAGCCGCTATTTAAATCTGAAGACTAATCCTTTATGGTCAGACTTTATTGTGTTACCCCTTTCAAAACAGCCCTTTAGGGTCATTACGATTTTGTTCAGGAACGAAGGGGTTAACATTGTAGATATTGTGAATTGGCTATCTAAAAAATGTGATATCCAGGGGAATCCTGTTTCTATCCTGGATGCTGAGGGTTTTTGGAATGGGGGTTGGAAATTTTGGGTAAAACTCCATTCAACTGATTCTGATTTAATACATCTTCCTAATTGTTTTTTCCTGGGCAGAGATAAGGGCTTCCTTTTCTACCCAGGTCAACCCAGAGTCTGTTTTAAGTGTGGGTCTAGGACCCATATAAGCACTTCATGTAACATACTCAAGTGCTCTTATTGTGGGGAGACTGGTCACCCCAGTGCCCATTGCTTTCAAAAATCTAAATGTAATCTCTGTGATGAGGTTGGTCATACTTTTGAATCTTACCCTTTGGCTGCTAAAAACACAGCCAAAGCAGATTTTGGGGTTCAGGATCATTATATCTGGGTGGCTGTGGGGTTCGGCCTCTCTTCCGGGGGAAGGTTGGCTCCCAGTACCTTTGTGGCTGCTCCCCCCTTGGCTGAGACAACCTTGACTGAGGAGCCTAATTTGGTTTCTGATAGCATAGATTTATTTGCAGTTGGGTCTTCCAAGGTGTCTGAGCTGGATATTGGAGGGGTTGTTAGTCTTGCTCCTCCTTTGCCATGTGGTTTAGGATCTTCCGGTGAAGGTTTTATTATGGTTAGTGGAAAAAAAGGGAAATCTGTTAAAGGGAAAAGCAAGTTGGTTAAAAAACCTGCTGTACCTGTTTCAACTCCCTCTATAGCCGACCCTAATATTTTTGAAGTTTTGGTGGAAGATCCAGAGGTGGTCCCAGAAATGGTTCAGCCTTCTGCACTCCCCCCTCTGCCTGAGTCTCAGGAACTTGCTGAAGCCAATTCAGACCCTTGGCCTCAAGACTGCAAGAGTGGTAGAATAACAAGAGCATCCAGTAAGGTGAAATGAATTTATCCCTGATGCATTTCATGGCTCCCTTTCACTTTTGGGTGGCAACCTTAAATGCAAACAGCATTAAATCTCCTGTTAGGCGTCGGAGCACTTATTCTCATTTTTACATGAGAATTTGGATTGTGTTTTCCTTCAGGATGTTCGTTTGCACTCTCCTGAGGAGTTGGTGGCTGCCACTACTGGTTGGATGTGGGGGGATTGTTTTTGGTCACAAGGGAGAGACTTGTGCAATGGGGTTGGGATTTGTTTTTTTTCTCTCACACATTCAGGTGACTCATCATATAGAAATCTGGGCAGGCAGGGCCTTAGTTTTGGATATTAAATGGGGTTCTCTGCCTTTGTGGTTAATGAATATTTATGCACCACAATCTAAATTCAATAGGGTGTCCCTTTTTAAATCTCTTTACCACTTTTTGTGTACCTCTTCTTTAGTTATTCTTGGTAGGGACTTTAACTGTTCATTACCCTCCCTGGTCCCTTCTGCTAGTAGGAAGAAGGTGTATTGTGATGTGGCTAGTTTGTCTCAACTTCTCACAGATACTGGTCTGATTGATGCTTTTGGGCCTACTACTGCTGGGTTTGGCAATACCTATTTTTGTGGTTCCAGAGCATCCCGAATTGATTATTTTTTCCTTTCTCCTGGGGTTGCTGTGCAATCACAATCTGTACAGGAGGTGGCTACATCAGATCATAAAATGCTTAGACTGGCTTTCATGTGATGTGTCAGAAGTCCGCAGGGGGCCGGGCCTTTGGAAATTGAACACTGTATTACTAGATATCCCTTGTGTGGCTGGTGGGCTACATTCCCTTTTTTTGGCACAACAGTCTGTTTTGTTCTTATACGATGATTTAAATACTTGGTGGGAGGATACCAAGGGTGAAGTTAAAACCTACTTTAAAGTTATAGGTCGACTAAATGGGAGGTTGAAGCATGATGGGCTTCGCTATCTCAGAGTCCGGCTTCACTTTTGGTCTACCTTTCGCCAGCATCTGGGATCTGACTGCCTGGATCAAATTAAGGGGTTGAAAGTGGAGTTGGCTAGATTACAGGCTCAGGTTTTGTAGGATATGGAGAGGAAGCATAAATATGGGGTCTGCGGTAAGAAGCAGGACACTTTACCTTTTGAAGCTTTGAAACTAGTTAGGGAATCCCGGGGTATGTTGCATTTAAGTACTGCGGAGGATGGGCGTGTAACAACAACTGATGGCATTTTAGAAACTATACATACTTATGTTTCTGCTTCCTTTAGGAGTAGATTGCTTTCAGAGGGCTCTATTTGTGATTGATTTGCTAGCAGGCCGGTTCCTGTCTTGCCTCCTGATGAGCAGGTTAAGCTGGTACAGCCCATTACGATGGAAGAATTAAAAACTGTTATTTGGTCTTTAAAGTCAGGCACTACTCCTGGATCTAACGGGTTACCTCATGAAGTTTATAAAATCCTGTGGGAAGTCTTGGGTACTGAACTATGTAGGGTATTGAAAGCCGGGTTGCAGGCTGGGGCTCTATCTCAGAGTATGTTACAGGGTGTGCTACTTTTGCTTTATCAAAATAAGGGGGATCATGGGGATTTGGCTAACTGGAGATCTTTGTCTCTTTTAAATACAGATTATAAGATTCTGATGAAAATTGTATGTATTCGCTTAGGGGGGTTTAGGTTCCTTATTACATCCATCAAAATTTAGTGGTGTACCTCATAGGAGAGTTCAGGATGCACTGATCCCTCTCAGGGAGCTTATTTCTAAGGGAGCATCTGGGGAAATATTTGGGCATCTGGTTTGTTTAGATCAAGCCAAAGCTTTTGACCAGGTGGAATATAATTATCTTTGGGAGACCTTGCGGAGGTATGGTTTTCCCTTACAGTTTGTGGGCTGGTTACAAACTTGCTATAAGGGCATCAGTCTATTATCGAGCGTAAATGGCTGGTTGGGAAGGGAAATTGAGGTGCATAGAGGAGTTAGGCAGGGGTGTCCACTTAGCCCCTTACTTTATGTGCTCTCCTTGGATCCCTTCTTGCATGCCTTAAATAAAACAGAGGATATTATTGGGCTGTCAGTAGGTTGTATGGATCTGCAGATAGTCTCTATAGCGGAGGCGGATGATTTAGTTTTGGTTTTTTCAGATAGGGCTTCTGCTGTTGCAGCGAAGCTGTTTTTACAGTCCTTCTCTGTCATGTCTGGTTCCTCCATCAATAAACTTAAAAGTGGGATATTTCCTTAAGGGTATGGGGCCACTGATGTGGCTCTGATTTGGGACATGCCTGTTGATCCTGGGTATAGGAGGGTTCTTGGGGTTTATTTCGGGGGTGGATGCCCAAAGGTACAATTGGGATAGGCAATTGTTGGAGGTTCATAACAGGGTGATACTATGGAATAAAGGTCTCATATCCAAAGCTAAATGGATTTATCTGATTAAGACCTTTTTGTTGCCATATTTTTTGTTTATAGCTGCAGTTCCCCCCCCCCTTTGGAATCATCTCTTTATGGGGTTTTTTTGTTTATGGGGCAGTAGATTAAACCCGGTGAGGAGGGGTATTATTTATTTACCTATTGGTGAAGGGGACTTGGGGATGTTAAATCCGGTAGTGTTCCTGCATAGTATTTGTATTTTTTTATAATTTAGTACCATTCCTTAGAGGGGATACTAAGATTTGGTCCCCATGGGTGACTGATGGTATAGGCCTCCTTCTCGGGCACTGGGATTCTGATTCCTTTCTGGCTCGTCAGGTCAGGCTGTGTAACTTGGCTAGTCATTTCCAAGTGATGTTTCAGAAATTGAAATCCTGGCATATTGTTAAGAAATCCCTTCTTCTCCAATCACGATGACAATTTTACTGTACTGTATTGCAAGATTTCTTTTTTGTGGATCCCTGGTTTCATGATTTACCTATTTCTGAACAACATTCTAAGTTGCAATTATTGGTCAGTAAGAGAGTTCCTAGGCAAATGTGGGATTTTTTATGGCTTTGTCTTCACAAAAGATTGGGGGGTGAAGGGTAACATGAGGCATAAAGAACTCTCAGAGAGGTTTTGTCCCAGGGAGAAAACTTGTATGGGGGTGGTTGAAACGATGCAACATTTTTTTATGGATTGTCCCTTTGTTGTTTCCGTTTGGTCCCATTTTCATGCTGTGTGGCCACTGAACCCTTTTCGGGGTTCTTCATCTGAGATTTGGGTGGAGGGGTCCTTCCGGGCTCCTGGGTTATTTATGATACAGTCACAATTCACCTGTTAATGGGTCATATTGGTTTTCAGCTGTGGCAGGTTCGGTGTTGCCTAACACTTAGGCAGCAATTACAAACTGATTATCAGGTTGTCCTTAACATTCAGAAAACAGTACTTAGTTGGAGACTACAGGAAAGGGAGAAGGTGCATCCTGAACTGTATAAACTTTGGTGGAGGAAAATGACCTGGCTTGATACAGGGTAAGGGTTGTTGTGGAATGTCCCTGCTTCTCTAATGGGTCTGGGTTAAGGGTATATGCCTTTATAGTTGATTTAATTCTTCCATTTTTATGTTGTTTGCATGCATGTGCAAGAAACATAGTGCCATCATCGGAGATTTCGGAGGTGTGTCACCTCCTCCTCCAATTCAGTCAGTGAGCTGGCAGGCACGGCCCCTGTAAGCCAATGCATTTTGGAGCTGTCTATGACACGCTCCAAAATGCAGTGGCATACAGTTGAAAGGGGGAGCTACGCTTCAGTAAGCAGCGATAAAAGAAGCGTAGCTCCCCCCCCACACGCAGGTGTGCGTGCCCTCAAGACGCATTGTGTAGCCAACGTGTGCCCAATCCTCCTGAGCTGCGCCGTCCACCCCCAGTAGTTGGTGCCACGCTGGGAGCCCACCCCAGCATGGCAATCAGTCCTTTGCCGACGGGGTGCCCAATCCCCATTGGCAGAATGTCCCCCATCCTTGTGCCACACTGGGAGCCCACCCCAGCGTGGCAAACGTCCCACGATGTCTTTTTTTTTTTAAACCTATAAAACAAAACGGTCCCGCAGCGATCTCCTACCCTCCTCCCACAACCCGCACCCACCCACTGTGCACTCAGCCTCCCCACCCCCACCCCATACTTACCTCTGGACTCCGCGATGATCTTCGGTGGACGGGAACACGTCTGCACTCTTCAAAGCCGACCCGTGAACTGAGGAAATGCCGGTAGGCTGTATAATGGGCTAGATGGGGGTTCAACTTTATGCATATCTCAGGCATTTTGGGAATTTTGCACATTTCAACATGGTTTAGATCTCTTCTCATGAATGATGTCACTGTCATGGCGTTCGTTCAAGGGTGATTTCGCCAGTGACTGTGCAGTGACTGTGAAATCACCCTTGGGCCTGAATACCACCATGACAGTGAAATCATTCATGAGAAGGGTCCCAAAAACCCCATGTTGAAAAATCTGGTCCAAAAAATTCCAAAATGACTGTTTTATTTAACGTGCATTATGCGAGTTCCTACGCAGGCTCTAAGTTCGCAAAATTTCAATATTTTCAATCCAGATTTTCAACATTGCCATTTTACCACACCTTCTTATGAGTAATACAGCTGTCATTTTCACATCTCACCCAAAATGTGTTTCCACCCTTTGTAGCGCAGAATGGCGCAGTCGGTGTCTGAAATCAATGTACTGGACAAATTAAGAAAATCACAGTGACACTGTTCATGAGCAGAGGTCTTAAAATGGCTATGTTGAAATTGCAGTGAAAATATTACAACATGACTGTTTTACGTAAGCGTGTGTTGTGCAGTTCCTACTCAGGCTTGTAAGTTCACAAATTTTCAATATTTTCACTCCAGATTTTCAACATTGCCATTTTACCACACCTCCTCATGAGCAGTACAGCTGTCATTTTTCACATCCTGCCCAAAACATGTTTCCGCCCATGTAGCGCACAATGGCGCAGTCGGTGTGCAAACTCAATGTATGGGACACATTAACAAAATCACAGTGACACTGTTCATGAGTAGAGGTCTTAAAATGGCTATGTTGAAAATTTTGTGAAAATTTCCTAACAATGACTGTTTTACGAGCGTATGCTGCGCAGTTCCTACGCACGCTCGTAAGTTCGCAAATTTTCAATATTTGCACTCCAATGACTTCCAAATACCTAAACAGCACATAGAAGCAAGCAACATTCAGCATTGACAAATGCTTGTTTTTGTATGCTCTAGTATTTCTTTCCAGAAGGGGACTGGCTATGATGTTTTCCTTAGGTTTGGGGATATAGTATACATTAAAACCCCCCATGGTTATGATTTTGAATGTAGTATACAGTTATGTATATGATGCCTGTTCTGCTCTAAATAGATTCCCCTGCTCTTTAAGTGGGGGTATTCAGTAATTCATGCCCTATCGGGCCGCTAATACTAGAGATTTTATGCTGAATATCTGCTGTAGATACTTATTTGTGTTTAATATTTGTTTTTGTTTATGATTTGTGTGCTGTAACACTATCTTGTATATGTTTATTTTTTTTTCTGATCTATTTCCCTACACTTTGAGTGGGGGAAGAGCTGGTATTTGTGGGTTTTTTTTTTGTTACTAGAATACTGATAGACTTTGAATGTATGATGTAATACTCATTTCTGTTTATTCTTGTTTTATATTTTGATTTGTATGCTGCAAATACTATTTTGTATATGTTTTGCTCTCCATTTGTAATAAAAATTCCCCCCACTCTTTTAGTGGGGGGTGTCAGTATTTATTGTTTAATTTGGGACACTAGAACACTGATGATTTTTTTTTAATATACAGGTATGCTGTAATGCTTATTTCTGTTAATCTTTGTTTTATACTATGATTTTGTGTGCTGTAAACACTATCATGTATATGTTTTGCTTTCCAGTTGTAATAAAAAATTCCCCTACTCTTTTTGAGAAGTGTCAAGTGACAACTTAATGTCCCCCTGAACAATCACCAGAACAGGCACACAGGACCTTTAATGTCTC
Source organism: Neoceratodus forsteri (assembly GCA_016271365.2). Lineage (NCBI taxonomy): Eukaryota > Metazoa > Chordata > Ceratodontiformes > Ceratodontidae > Neoceratodus > Neoceratodus forsteri. The sequence goes on from CM057456.1 coordinate 737,047,359, forward strand.
ATCTGAAAGATGGCATCTCAGGAGTACAGTATCCTCCTCATGCAGCACTACAGTGTCAGTATTAGGTTTGTCCCCATGTTCCTGGTGCGGGGCCAGAACCCACAACCTTCTAATCTCAGAGGTGAGTGTGCAACCTGCTGAGTCACTAACACTGCTAGTATTTGGACACCAATGATGCCGTGAACTGGGATGGAGGCTTTATCATACGTGTATGGTTGTACAGATGCAGAAAAACCAATTTGAATGTTTTTTTTCTTTCTTTGCTTCCTTTTGTGGTGCTACCTTTAGTTGTTTGTTATTTTCCTCAATCTGCTTTGGGGGTTTCTTTTGCTGCTACACTTCAGGAAGTTTCTGTGTTTTGCAACAGGTTTCAGGTAACTTCTGTGTTTTGTAACACAGTTTGCTCAATAAGCAGTGATTGACTGTGGGGCTGCATTTAGTAGCCTGAATCCCACCTAGTTGACTGTGGTGAGAGGAGTGATGGGCCACTGCCAGAGGACTCCTTGGCTGATTGTTTGGTGGGTCCCATAGGGCCTTCAGCATTCTGCACCCATACAGGACGTAGCAAAGAGAAAAAAACAAACAACAAAAAAGAACATTTGGGAGACAAAATAGGTGTCTTAAGCAGGCAGTAGACTGAGGAGGGAAACAGATATGATGGGAATGGTGCAGTGCAGTGTTTGTGAAGCAGCTGTTTTCAGGGAGATGTCCTGGAGTCTGCGGTGCTTCCCTATGTGCAGGCACCTCTCTGGGCTAAGGGAGGAGGTTGTCTGTCTCTGAGCAGAGTTGTCCACCCCCACCCAGAGACCACCGGGTTCACAACTTGAACATCAAAGGATGCCAATGAAGAAAAGTGATTGGACTATGGTGGGCTCAGGGAGGGTGATTGGGGGGGGTCAAAAGCACATCCCTCAACTGGTCCTGCTTAGTAACTCCTGCATTGTTTTGGAGGAATGGGAAAGCCCTACTCAGGAACCTGAGGCTGAGACCAGGGGAGGATGGGAGGATTCTCCAGTATGGAACACCAGTGAAGGGTTGTTGGGGACCCCAGAAGAGGGGGAAGCTTCTCCTATTGGGGGACTTTGTTGTCCAGGGAGTGGAGTTAGGGAGACCTAGCAGGGGAGAGAGGGAGGTTGTGCCTCCTGGGAAGTACTGCATGGAGGGATGGGGAATGGATCTATAGGATCACTAGGGCAATAGCTAGGAGGGAGCAGCCGGATGTCATTGTCCACCTGGGGACCACTGACCTGGCCAGGAGAAGGGTGGAGTTTTCCAGAGTCCAGGAGGATTTCAGAAGGCTGGGGGGAATCCTGAAACATAAAGCATGCTCCATATAATTCTCAGAAGTGCTTCCTATCCAGGACACAGGGGAAGCTAGGGTTCTCCACATCCATACCTTCAACTCCTGGTTGAAGGATTGGTTTGGAAGGGAGGGTTTTGACTTCATAGGGGACTGGGGCTTGACCTGGGGAGATGAGATCTTATATAAGGAGGATGGTCTGCATCTGTCCGAGAAGGGGACCTTGGTCCTGAGTTAGAAGTTTAAATGCTTCATCAGTGAGTATTTAAACTGGCCATGGGGGGAGAGTCAGGAGGGTCAGGAGGTTTAGGAACATCCCCCCCATGAGAACATGCAGGAACATAAGTTGACAACAGGAACAGCTGAAGCATGCAGGGAGGGGCAGGCAGTCAAAGCGTGCATAACGAGTGATGGGAGGGGAGAGAAAATAGGAAAGGAAACCTGGGGTGGGGGGAAGAATATGGAGAGGGAGAACAAGAGCAGAGGGAGGGCAGAATCTAAGACATGGAAGGTCATATTAACAAATGCCCGTAGCCTAGAAAATAAGGTGCCTGACATGGAGGTCTTGTTGGCAGATGCACACCTTGACATAGCAGCAATAACAGAGACATGGTACTCTACTAATCATGTTTCAGAAGTCAATGTACCAGGCTATACACTGTTCAGGAGGGACAGGGAGGGTAAAAAGGGTGCGGGAGTGCCCTGTACATTAGAGATGATATAATGGCTACAGAAGTTCAGGGAAGACAGGGGAAGGCCAAGGCAATGTGGGTCACCCTGGAGCTAGGGATTGTAACAGCAATATGCACATGCTGTGATCTACAGACCTCTGACACAGATGGAGGAAGTAGACAGGGAACTAATGAAGAACATACATGACATGGCAGCTAAAGGCAAAATCCTGCTACTGGGGATTTCAATATGCTGGATGTGGATTAGATTACCCAGGTTGCTGCTTCAGCCAGAAGCACAACCATCCTAGAATTCCTGCAGGGGGTTGGATGCAGGCAGCTGGTGCATGAGCCAACCAGGGACAAGTCGATTCTGTATCTAGTATGGACCAATGGGAACAGAGCTGAAGAAATACAGGTGGAAGGGCAGCTGGGGTCCAGTGACCACCACATGGTGTGGTTCAGCATGAAGACATGGATTCGATTAAGCCACACAAGGGCAAGAGTAATAGATTTTAGGAGGACAGATTTCACTGAAATGGGTAGATGTATACAAGTAGCCCTGGAGAGGTAATAGATGGGGTGGACTAAGAATGGGATAAACTGAAAGGAGCCATAGTGGAGAAAACAAACCAATGCGTTAGTATAGTGGCCAAATGGAAAAGAAGAAGGAGACCACTATGCTTCTCTACAGAGGTGGGGGACAAAGTCAGGGCTAAAAGACTGAGTTTCAAGAACTATAAGGGGAGCCAAAGGGAAAAGGACAGGGAGGAGTACCTTGAATGTGTAAGGAAAGCAGAGAATGCTGTTAGGAGAGCGAAGGCACAGAGATATTAGGGTTTAGCATGGTCTGTGAACAAAGGGGATAAGGCATTTTACAGGTACATCAGTGAAAGAAGGAAAACCAGGGGAGGATTGTGAGGCTCAAAGGGGAGAAGGGAGAGTGTAAGGAGGGGGATCTAGACAAGGCAAAAATATTGAACAAATACTTCTGCTCAGTATTCACTAAGGAGGGGGAGGGTCAAGCACCACAATTGGGTTGCAGAGGCAATTGGGGGGGGGAGTGTACATCAGTCCATTCACAGTGGAGAGAGAGTTCTGAAAGAACTCACAAAGCTGAGGGTGGATAAGGCCATGGAGCCAGGAAACATCCACCAGACGATATTAAGGGAGCTGTGAAGGTAATTACCAGTGCCTTTTGGTGGCCTTGTTCACAGAGTCACTCAACACGGGTGTGGTTCCAGAGGACTGGAGGAGGGCACATGTAGTCCCACTGCACAAAAGCAGCAGTAGGGAGGAGGTGGGGAATGACAAGCCAGTCGGCCTCACCTCAGCAGTGGGAAGGATCATGGAGACACGGCAGAATGAAAGGATTGGGACACACCTTGAATCCAGGGGTGCTCAGGATCTGAGGCAACATGGATTCACAGCAGCAAGGTCATGTCAAATGACTCTGATAGATTTTTTTGATTGGGTGACTAGGGAAGTAAATCAGGGTGGGGCAGAAGGGGGGCCATTTGAGCTTTCAACGGGGGACAATAACTGGTCAGAGGGGCTGTGGGGTGGAGCCATGTGCTGAAGACCAAAAAAAAGCCAACAATGGCCTGCAATGTTGGGGGGGGCAACTACTCCCCTAAATGGTGACCCTGAGGGGCAGTAGACATTGCCTATCTAGACTTCAGCAAAGCCTTCAACACCGTCCCACATAGAAGGGTGATTAACAAGATGGGTAGTCTGGGAATGAGAGACAGGCAAGAAGGTTAACTGGGTTAGGGATTGGTTAACAGATAGGAGACAAAGGGTGGTGGTAAATGGGGCTTAATCTGAGGAGAGGGTGGTGACCAGCAGGGTACTGTAGGGATCAGCACTAGGACCAATCCTGTTCAATGTCTTCATAACTGACATTGCAGAGGGTCTGTAAGGAAAAGTCTGCCTGTTTACAGATGACACCAAGATCTGCAACAGGGTGGGTACTCTAGAAGGGCTGCAGAAAATGAAGAGGGACCTGGAGAAGCTTGAAAGATGGTTGGAGATGTGGCAACTGAGGTTCAATGCAAAGAAGTGCAAAATAATGTACCTGGGTAGTGGAAACCCTGGAGAGAGCTACAGGTTGGGGGTAGGAGCTGACTGTCACCAAAGAGGAAAGGGACCTAGGGGTTATCATCTCTGATGACCTTAAGGTATCAAAGCAGTGCACAAAGGCAGCAGAGAGGGACAGTGGCATGCTGGGGTGCATAGGCAGGGGTATCACTAGCAGGAGGTGGGAGATGGTGATGCCATTACATAAAACATTGGTAAGGTCTCATCTGGAGTACTGCATGCAATTGTGGAGGCCACACCTGCACAAGGACATAAATAAGGTGGAGACTATCCAGAGAAGGGTGACAATGATGGTGTATGGCTTGTACCACAAAACATATGAGGAGAGACTAAGGGACCTCAATATGTACTCACTGGTAGAGAGGAGACAGTGGGGGGGACATGATTGAAACTTTCAAGTACCTCAAAAGCATAAACAAGGTGCAGGAGGGGGACTTTTTCCAATGTAGAAAAAGTACTAGAACAAGGAGGCACAATATGAAATTGGAAGGAGGTAGATTAAGAGGTAATGTGAGGATGTTTTTCGACATAGAAAGGGTAGTCAATGCTTGGAATAGTCTGCCACAGATGGTAGTGGTCGTAATCACAGTGGAGGGGTTTAAGCATGCCTGGGACATGCACAAGGGAACCTTGAGAGGGAAGGGAGTGATGAAAAGCCATTGATCACATAGGGTCAGTGGCCACAAGCCACTTGTATAGGGCCTACATGCAGACTGGATGGGCCTAGTGGTCCTCATCAGTCGACAATTTGTATGTTTCTATGTAAATGGTCTCTTCAGTAAGCTCACTCTGAGTGTTCTAAATGGCCATTGCCTTGTAGATCTGACCTGAAAACTGACTGGGACAATATTTGCAGTATACTGAGGAGTCCCAAGAAGGTTGAAATATAGTATGTTGACATTAGCAAATAATCTGATTCAATTCCACATAGATTGGTCAAAAAATTTGGGGAATGAGGGGTGGGGACAGACTAACACCGTGCATATGGATTTGGCAAGGGAAAGAGCACAGGGCGTAGTTGCAAATGCGGAATGCATAGGCATGTGTGGGATCCCACAGGAGTCAGTCCTAATACCTGTATTCTTTAACATCTTTATTATTGAGACAGGGAAGGGCATTAGAGGGAAAATTTGCCTTTTCTAGGACTGAATCAAGCTCTGCCACAGAGCAGATAGTGTGGAGGGTATTCCTGAGCTGAGAGAGGACCTGGTGAGGCTTGAACAATTATTGAGGATTTGGTAGCTGACATTGATTGCCAGAGTGTGTTAGGTCATGCACGTGGGTTGCAGAAATCCTATGATAGAATACAATCTGAGAGGATTATAGATTGCAAAGATGGAAAAGAAAGGTATCTGACAGGAACAATTTTAACCTCAAATCTGTTGTGCAGTTCAACAAATCTATAGAGGAAGACAATATTGTATGAGGCCAGGTTGCACTGGGAGGGTATTTAGCCACAGGAAAAAAAGAGAACATTTTGCCCTTGCAGCGATCCATGAGGCAGGTGCAACTGGAATACATGAGCAGCAAGGTAGATGATGCAAGAAGAGACGTGTTGGAAGGCAGAGAGAGAGGGAGGACATTATCAAACTATTTAAATACATGCAAGGAATAAATTAAGTGGACAGTGGCAAACTGCTCACTAACAGATGCAACAACAATATCAGGCACAATAATGGGAAACTGCCTGGGGAGGTTTAAGAAGAATTTCTGGAAGAATTTTTTCACAGAGTGGGTGGTGGAAAAGTTGAATAAACTACAGTATGGGGTCAATGTGATTATGGGGTTGTGGGAGTCAAAAGGGGATGGGACAAGCACAGAGGGCTAGTTATGTGCACAGGAGAAGATGGCGTGAGAGAAGAATTGGCATGGACCATTAGAGGACGTGGAGCTACTGTACCTCATCTGAATAGACCACAGAGCAGACTGAAAATGTCATTATGCCTTCTTCTGCTGTCAACCTTCTATGTTTCTGTGTTTCTCAGAATATGTAGAATGTGCCAGTTGTCCTTACAACTCCATCTAACTCAGGCAGACATATCAATGTTGAAAACTGTCTTGGGGGGCTCAGAAGATGGTAAGATCAAAGCAGGACTAAACAGTGGGAGGCAGAAGTGGTTCTGGTACAACTGGACTAGTTCCACTAAAATGGGTAAATTATTTTTACTAAATCTACGAAATTCTGAAAAACAAAATTCCATTCAACCAGGAAACTTGTGAATCTATAGAGAGCCCCCCCCCACCATTAGTATTTTGTTTATATAAACATTATTATATGGGCTCATAAAGATACAAGGGATTTATAGGGAAATGCCCTATTATTTGACAATTCAAAGTCACACATGCAATCAACTGAGCAGATTTTAGTTGAAGGTCATCATGTCTTCATTACCAGGTACTGGGCAATAGTTTGAGTTATATGAGTCAGCTACTAATGAAACTGTAAGAGTTAAAACACAGGAGTTTGCTTATCCTGGAAATATGCAGATCACTGAATGACGACATTGACATTCTCCTAAAGGGCACCATGGCAGATGACACTAGACAGAGGCTGCCTGTGTGCTATCAAAAGGAAAAATAATAGAGACAAAAAAACAACAGTGCATACACATATAATCCCACATATTGTTTCACATTTTCCACAACAGTATACGTTTTCAACCCTTGATGGTGTTTCCGACATACATATGTTGTCTGGCTTGGTATACCAGAATTTGTCCTAAGCTACAACCATTCCCCAAGGGGTGTTTGGTTACAAAAACAAAGGGAGTAATTTTGAGGGTGTAGAAAATGCTGGCCTTGTGGGGTATGCCGTCTCACATCTAAATCCATGCGATTATCTGTATTGTCTGGGCTGTCCTGCTTTTTAACTGCTTAGCATTTAGACCATCACCTTCATGATTTCTTTAGTTACAAAAACAATAACATTTTAGTTTTTTAAATGTTCTCTACTCTGGCAACACTTTCCCCTCACATTTGTCTCACTGGTTTATGCATCACGTTATGAGCTTCATCTGAAGAATGAAAAAGTAGGGCAAACTGAATAAAAAAAGTGAATGCAGTATCCTGTGCATGGCTGTCAAACATCACATCACACAGTAGTGTAAACCCCAAAGGAAAACTTTAAAGTTGTAAGTTAATTCTCACTAGTAATCCTGACAATTTTCTTGTTTTATAAGAGGGTTTATTTTGAGTGATGAATTAAGCGCATGGGAAAAATGAGACACTGATGACAGCGAAAATCAAAACCCTCTTTTTATGCATATGACAGGTGCTCCTTCACTCACTCACTCACTCACTCACTCACTCACTCACTCAATTTATTTCAAAAGTTTTGAGCTAGTAAAAGCTTGTTTACAGATGCATCCTAAGGGAGGAGGGTGGAGGGATTCAAGGCAGCAAAATAAGATGCAATAAGTACATCAATTGACAGTTGTGCAAACAACAAATGTGGAGTGCAGAGTTACACAATGCAACAAGGTGCTTAAAGCAGAGTAAATCTGCAAAAGATCAGCAGCAGCAAACAATACAGAAATGGGGGATCAACATTGCAACAGCTGGGCTAGAGAAGACTGAAGCTGGGAGAAGGTGGGCAGCAGTTTAGTAACTCGGGTCAAGAACAGATGCAGGAGTGAGTTGTGAAAGTTATGAAGGAGAGGCTTAAGGGAGACAAGAGAAGAGTCAGATTGGATAGACAGGGAAAGGGAGGACCATACCTTAGGAAATGTTAGGAGAAGACAGCTTGGCCAGCAGTAGATTCCTGGGGCAGAGGGAAAGGGAATGAGACTCCATGTTGTGGAGTAAGTATGAGGATGGGATAAAAAGAGGAGAGAGGTAAGGGAGGGAAGGAGCCAAGCCAGAATTTTGATATGAAGGAGGCACAGTGGGCAAGGTGCCTAGCATCAGGGAAAGGGAGGGAGTGGGAGGAGTATAGGGAGCAATGGTACTGTGAGGGGAATAGTCCAGGGCAGAAGTAGTGAAAGAGGAGGTCCAGTCTAGCAAGGGTGGATATGTGTGTGGCCCTGTAAATAATGTGATCATCAAAGGTGGGAAGGATCATCTTTGAGACAATCTCATAATGGGTAGGAAAATAGATACTCACTTTATTCCTGCATAATGCATAACGTTTGGGGTGGAGTTTATGATGGATGGCATCCACATTGACTGAGAAATTCAGATGGCAGTCCATCTAGACCCTGAAGTACTTGAAGGAAGAGACATCCTCAGTCAGAGTGCCATCAAGGATAAAGATGGAGGGGAGGCGTTAAGCTTGCCAATTCTCTGCCGATAGCCAAATGACCATGGAGACCATTTTCTTGGCAGTGAGGAACAACTGTTTTGTCTCAGAACCAGAAATGGGCATTGTCAAAGTCCAGTAGGAGCTGGGCAGTGAGGTCAGAGCCAAAGGAGTCAGAGACAAAGAGTACCATGTCAACTGTGTATGTGTGGCTAGACACAGAAGAACAGGCAGGAGGGGGGTAATTTAGGATGATGGAGAAGAGGATATGACCAAGGTGAAGGGAATGGGATGTCTCTGATACAGGCAGCTTGAGACCTGCCCTCAAGGTAAGAGCAGAACTAACTGACTGAGGAGACAGAGAGCCCTGCCCCCTTAAGTTTGTCCAGGACAAGGGGGTGGAAAACAGCGTTAAAGGTTTTTGAAAAGTAGACAAAGCTGATGGAGATGATCTGGCCCTGGTCTAAACTAGAAAGAACGGAGTCAGTGAGCCAGAGGGGGGAGGTGACATGGAGTGGGACTTGTAGACCTGCCTGACCTACAGTCCCTAATGTGGACCATCACCTTTCTATGTTACAGTATAAGGGATATCAGTATTTACTCATACTTGCTATACTATATTATTCAGTATTATATCTGCAGTCTTAGTGCACCATCTACAGCTATTAGTCATAATGCTTATGATCAGCAGATTATATGAATGGTTCTATTGTAACCCAAAAGTAGTGTTAGTCAGCAGAATGCTTATCATTGTGTATGTGCAAACCTAATGGCTTTGGGTGTGAGCTGCCCACTGCACCCACCAATAGAAATGCTTTGTTTAGCTTTTCTGCTGTGCAGATGAGCCCGTTATCAGTTAATGGATCTACTTATCTCTGAGTATGTAACTTTGTGTAACCCTGTTATTCACTGAGTTTTCCTACAATGACACCAGGTGCTCGGGGGTTCCAGACTCTCATCTGTGGTAAGCTATCCTTTTTACATGTATTGGGAAACAAACCTTCATTCTGCAGCACCTGTCTTTGTGTCATATTTTGCCATGAGATTTAGATCCTGCCAGAACCCAAGAAATGGTGACTGTGCCACGGACCTGATTGGTCAGAATCAACCCAGTATGCAAAAAGGTGTTCAGGCAAATGGGCACAGAAATCATGAAGGTGCTCAAACCTTTTCCCACCCATTCAACCCATATGGATGATCTTACTGGCCCTCTGCACCCTGAATGGGAGTGGGAATCATGAAGGTGTTTAGAACCTACACTCCCTAGTTCAATAGCGGCACTGGTCTGTGGGATTCCATATCCCAAACCTGTAACTGTCTAGTTACAGAGCACAAGGTGAATCAATATGCCTTGGACCCCCGGCTGGATCAGGAAAAGGGGAACCTTCCAAAATGGCCATTACCAAAGAGCTCAAGTAAGACGTCTCAAACTTTCTAGCCTCCCATGGAGGTTGGGGTGATTTCATGCTGGATGTGAAATCGCGTAGTCATCCGACACAGTATGTGTGCACGCTGTACTCAGAGACCAAACCTATGGTAAAGAAACATGATCAAAAGGGTGTTATGGTTGCCACCCTATACATTGCACTGCAGGCAGTAGAAACAGAGGACCTAGCTTTGAAAAAGGAGTTGGGCTTCAAATCCCGAGAAATCGGTGTGCAATGGAGGGAGTTGAAACAAGACATCCAAAAGCTCAGAAATGAGACTCAGAATGAACTGCAATGTACTGTACAGGATAGGGACAGAGAGGATGTTATATTGAGAGAGAAGTGTGAAGGTTGCAGCAGGATATGAAGCATGTGTTAGAGCTGAATGATTTGCTTACTGAGAGTGAGCAGTTGTATGAAGAGTTTGGAAAATGCCAAGAAGCATTGGACAGGGAGATCAGGGAAAATCATTAAGTGAGCACCACATACAGAGTTTTGCAAGAACATGTTAGTAAGGGACAGCACAGAGACAGAGTGAATAATTCCATGTGTACAGCCAAGATGACTGAATTACGTCAGCAGTTGTCAATCCTAAAGGGTCATGTGAAAGCTATGCCGTATGCTCCTCTTTTCAACCTGGCATCATCAGAAGATGAAGGCGATGACAAGGAAATCTAAGATGCGGTCCTTGGGGTGCCAGAGGGTGGAGGCCTCACCCACTACTGGTAGCCATCTTGAGTAAGCAAGACAAGGGCGAAGTGGAAGCTCTAATTGAACAAGCAGTCACAAAGGCTTGAGTCTTTGAGGTGCAGTCCTTGGCGATCCGATGAGCCATGGCCAACTTGCTGAAGAAGGAGGTTGAAAAACAGACCCTCCTGAAGGGCATGGTGACCACAATGGCTGAGGTGGTCATCAAGTTCATGACAGGGCAAACGGGACCCACCCCAAATGCTCTGCAGTCCGCACAGGCCATCCAGAGCATTGTGGATGAAGTAGGCTGCATGGTCTCTGGTGATAATCTCAGTTGCCATTTTGGAAAACATTCAAAACTAATATGAAATGCTCAGCCTCCCAGCTGAGCACAGAGTCCAGGTTTTGAAACAAACTGTGGATCCCACGTTGTGGGCCAAGTTGCCAGAAAAGGTACGGAATGACATCAGAGCCCTATTCAGCGTAGTTGCAGCCAGCCTCCTGGTGGCTCACAGTCCCTATATGGTTGGCATGATACTCACTCATCTGGTGAAGTAATATGCCAAAGAGACCCCGGCACAGTTCAACAGCCATTTGTGGCTTGACTACTCCACAGGCAAGGAGCTGGCCAATCAAACTGCTGACCAAGACTCAACTGAGTACAATTCCCTGTGTCTGAAAAATCTGCAGCCAACCTTTTGCGAGAAGGTTGAAACAGCAGTGTTCCTGAGATGAGAATGGTTCTGAGAATCATGGAGAAAGTGGAGCAAGCAGATCATATCTACATGCGGGACCTGGGCCCAGGTTCCAAGGCCAAGGTAGCCGTTTGAATACATAAGTTAAAACAGAGCCACTACTCGGTATGTGGTGCCTCAAGTACAATTAAGATTCAAAAAGCATAAACTTTGACACACACTGCACTCAGACATATGCAGGGATTGCAATTAGTCTTTTTTATTCAAAAATCAACAAGCCCTCACAGCAAAAACATGTAGCCAGAAAAACGTTCAAAGTTTCATGCAGCCGCACCTGCGCTTTGTCAAGAGAATAAAGCGCTATTCAACATACATTACTTAAATAGTGTCCTTAATAAGGTGCTACTAATCAAATAAGTCAATTATTAATAGACCCCATTCATCACAAATAATGTGATACACCAATATATGAAGAATCTATATAATTATACAGCATCACAACAATAATTTCTTTAATAAGCTTTATATTAAAAAGACTATAAAGTCCAAAAATCAACAATTATTAACATATTACACTATACAAATTATGGACTTATAATATTATTATTTTCAGTGTCATAATAAAGACATCTGATGAAGCCATATAAACAGCTCACTAGTAATCAAGCCATGATTCTATTACCTAAAACTAAGGCTACCTATCATGCTACTTTTAACCATATAGGTTTAAAATGTTTTTTACAAGTGATGCTGTAATTCAGTTTTATCACTCAGCCCTGGAGAACAAAGTGCCTGTAATTTCAAAATCCAGTAGTATTCCTTGCGTGCCAGGGTACTATTTAAATCTCCCCCATGAGGTCCTAATTTAACATTGTCAATTCCTGTGAAACTCCACTTACTTGACGGGGTCACTACTAAAATGACTATGCTGGACTGTTGCATATTCCAAATTTTTGTTTAGAACAGCCCAAATGTGCTCTCCCACTCTCTCTCCTTTAATATTCTTTTAGTGAGACCAACATAGTATGCCCCACAATGGCAAGTTGCCAAATATAGAACATAGCAAGAGTCACAATTAATGAAATCCCAACTCTGTACCTCACTCCATCTACTGGATATTTTTTTGTGGTTAATAAGTTTTATTGATTTGACTTATTAAGATGATACAACCATTAAAACAGTCGGATACATTGCAAAGGTCTTACAGACTATTACATATGACTGTAGAAGCAGAGAACGGAACATGCTGGCCAAATAGTAACGAACTGAATATACTAGCCAGGTAAGCAGTAGGATAATACTCTGTGCCTGGATGTACAACACCTATCCAGCTATAATCTACTGGATTTTTAACACTTTTTCCAGGGTTCATATGTTTGCAAAATTGACACCTTTGACATTTGTAACAGCCCAATGGCAATGGAGGTAACCATTTTTTTTTACTTGTCTTAACCCCATGTTCTCATTTTGTATCTGATCAATAGAGGAAGTGCACGGGTGGGGGAATTTAGGCTGATAGCTACTAGTTAATTTATCCCCTAAATTCTGGGGTTTCCTAAATACCATTCGAGGAAATTCCTTTACAAAGGGTTCTAGTTTAGGCTCATTTTGTAAAATGTGCCAATTATGCCTCAGCACTGCTTCGATTTTAGTAGCCTGAATCAAATATGTAGTAATGAAATTAAGTCTATCATTGTACACACTTTTTTTATTATTATTATTATTATTATTATCAGAAAGACTATTTTCTACTAATAGTTGCTGTCTAGGTAACATCATAATACTCTCTCTAGCTTGTATAATATCATTAGCAGCATAACCCCATTGCAGAAATCTTTTTTCCATATCTTGGGCCCAATGTACGAATCCCCCTGCAGTGGAACAATTCCTTTGAGCACAGATGAACTGTCCCCGAGGTATCACTGTATCACTGTGCTTCTTGTCAAAATAACTTCCATTTTGGCACATGGACTCCTATAACAAGGAGACCCACATGAATTTGGCCTAGAGTCATCCACCCTCCTAGAACCAGGCCCATTCCTACCCACCACTGAGCACACTCTAAAAGACCCTGCACTCTGCCGCATCTTTACAGATGGATCTTCATCATACCATGAGGGAAAACAAATTGCAGGTTTGGGGTCCTGGACCTGTACCCAGCAGGTGACACCTTTTTGGTGTCCAGGAAGTACACCACAAAATCTTCCCAGTTTGCAGAACTTGCTATAGTAGCCTGTGCCCTGGAACCCATCCATGATTGAGGCAAAGAGGACACCATTATCTTCTGTGATTCTTCCTGGGTGTGCAGTTCCTGGACTGAATTTCTTCCCTTCTGGAAGACCCATGATTTTGTCTCTTCAGAAGGCACCCCTGTAAAATACAAGGACCTGTTCATACACATTTTCAGCTTTGCTGAACAATTTGTTTTCAGGCTGTACATACACAATGTTAAGACCCACTCCAAGGCCAAACCTTTCCATGAGTACAACAATCAAGAAGACACCTTAGCCAAAGATGGTGCTCAAGGGTGGGAGGCATGGTTCATGCAAACCCCCCACTGAGCCACATATGGTGGCCGCCCACAAGAAGACCAAAGTGGCTCCTTTGGATCTCACTGCAGTGCAAATTGCAGAACCAGAGATGAAAGAGGTATTTGAATACCTCTCAAAGGAAATAGAAAAATAAATGTTTTTGAATAACCCATTCAAAAGACATTCTGACAACCTTCATCTCGCTGCAGAGAAGAAGTTGGTCCTGTACCATTCCATTGATCAAAAACTATGGGTGATTCCCAAATCACTCTGACCAGAATTCATCCATCAGGTCCATGATATCCCTACAGGTGGACACCAAAAGGTAGACAAAACCATGCAGAGATTAAAAACTGTAGGCCGGTGGCCTGGTATGACAACAGATGTCCAACACTGTGTGTACAGTTGCATTACCTCTGCACAGAACAACCCTATTCCTGGCAAGAAAAATGGCAAACTGCTCCTCCAGAGACTTCATCAGTTCATTGCCAACCACCAGCAAAAACAACAAGTGTGCACTTGTGATTACTGACCTTTTCTCAAAATGGGTAGAAACCTTCCCATGTTGAGCAACTACAGCAAAAGCCACTGCCAAAATAATGTTGGATCAGGTATTTACTAAGTGGGATCTACCTTTCAAGATGGGCTTTGACCAAGGATCTAGTTTTACAGGAGAATTGATGCAGGAATGCATGCAGTTTCTAGGAGTAAGCCAAAACATTCACACTGCATACTACCCTCAGTCATCTGGACAGATAGAGAGAGCCAACAGACAGATTAAATTGATATGTAAATTTGCAAATAAAAATGCTAAAAGTTGGAACACTTTATTGCCCTTACTCCTAATAGTAATCACAGCTATCCCAGCTGCAGCAACGTGGTGTACACCCTTCAAGGTGATGACTGGCAGACAAATGAGACTACCTGAAATCTATGGATTAATTTGAATGCCCCTACCGCAGACAGAGTGTCAGTGGACACTTATATCATGCAACTAAAAGACAATCTGGTAGAGACATACATTTCTGCTGCCAAAAATCTGGGCCAGGCCCAGCAGCAATCCAAAATGTACTTTGAAAAGAAAGTCAAAGAAGTCAATTGGCAAGTAGGAGGCCACGTAATGGTACCAAAATTCTCCACTCCTGCTCACCCATTTGCAAACAAATGGGCGGGCCCCTATGACATCATCAACAAGTTGTGCCCTGCTGTCTACCAAGTGTGGATCACAGACAGCAAGAAACCCCTTGACAAATGGTACCATGCCATTCAACTGAAACTGTACAATGGTGATTAATGCTCCTTCCCCCAGCCAGGGAAGGGAGATCTGTAAGTTAACCTTTTTGTTCTATTCTTTTTCAGAAATGATGATCATTTTCATCTACCTTCTGCCATATATGCTGGCAAGCATGTCAGATGGATACCAAGAGACTTCTTCATGTCCTGAACCTTTGAGATATAACCTACTTTCCAGAACCACCTTCATTACCTTCCCCTAAAGGTGTAGCCATCAACCTCCCATCCTCAACAGTCACTGTTCATGAAGGAAAAGATGCTTATCTCAATGCCATGGTGGTTTATCTAGACCAATCCACTCTACAGATAAAATGTAAAACTGACAGCCCTGATGGATAGCAGATTCCAATAGCTCACCTTTCCAAAGGAACTTTATAAGGCTGCCCCAATACTCGAATCTGCCCCAGTGGAACTTTGTACATACTCCAACTTCAGCAGCAACATACTGGTATCTACAACCTCACAGCAATGATGAATCCAAACTTTTGTTCTAGGTTACGTAATACCACCATGCGCCAATTTTGTTACAATCACTCCATTGCCACAGCTTCTCTTTTCCTCACAGTCATCCCAGCATCAAAGGATGATTCTTTGCTATGGTCAACAATGGAGCCCATCCAGTGGCCTGGCCACTACTTTTGTTCCTGGAACTTTCATTAATGATGTTCAATTTATGCATGTTCCTGTTGTTTTGACCTCATGCACTGGAACATGGCTGAGTTCAGCCACTGTTCCTCAACCAGTGTCTCTAAATTTCACACTGTTACGTTGTTAGATTTAATGGTAGCATATCAAGCATGTGCACAAGATCCTGTGGTTGGGCAACACACTATGGAGCTCCGAGGAGTGTTCTGCCCACAATGTCCAAAGCAGAATGTGGGATTTGTGGATGTAAGAGGTGCAGCAGGCACTGTTACAAGTTTATTTGGTTCAGGAATGTCAATTTGGAACCAAGTCAATTTGGCTAAAATTCAAAGTCAAATTATAATTTTCAACAGTGAATTAGGTCAGAATGTGCTACAGCCCATGCTACACGGTACTGATGGAGTTCCCCAAGAGGAAAGATTCACGGTGTATAACATGCACAATATTGCACGTTTATTCAAGGAAACCTGAAACAAACTCAATGAATTGATCTTGCAAAACAATAAAGAAGCCTCAGCACAACTCATAAGCAGGGAAATCATTTGTTTAGCTTATGGCACTTTTGCTATGACCACTATCACCAATCTCTTCCAAGATCTGAAATCAGGGTGGATCCTGGATTTGATCCATGATAGACATATGGCTAAATAGTATGTAGAACACTGACATGCACTACCCGGTGCATGGACAGGACTGTGTCCTCCTCTGTCCACAGCACAGAACTTGGGCTATGTAACACCACACCCAAACCTGGGACCCTACTACAGTGTGGGTCAATGTACTCTACAGGGCACTATGTATGTTACCTTCACTGTGTCCCTCCTGCTGTTCTGTAAGGATTCCTTAGTCTTCGACAAGCTTGTGAAAGTCCACTCTGTCAGTCATCTAGAGGGCAGCATCTATCAAGAATGGATTAACGTGCCTCCTTTTCTGGTTTTTCATCCTCAATTGGATGCCTGCGTAGCCCCACATACAGACTGTTGTGCCAAACGTGGTTACCACTATTTGTGCAGATGTGATGCCTTTGATGTAACCACACCTGTTTGTGGTTACTCTCTGAACTCTATGGACTGGTCATATACATTTGATAATGACCACTTCACAAATGAAACTGTTAATGTCACATCTCCTTTTGACAAGCCGATTGTCATTTTTGCCTCAAGAGAAGCTGTACAACCTCTCACCAGACACAGGACAAATGCCTCCATCACCTGTCCTGTCCAGCTCATAAAGTGGTGCCTTCCTCAAGTTTGAGTTTCCTACTAATCTGATGGACAATATTGTGTTGTGATCAACTACAAGACTTTCTCCTATGGACCTCGGGTGTGTAGCATCACTATGCCCAACTTCTGTTTTGTACCCCAGCAGCACACTGTCATTGGCTATATGGTTTTCACCCCTGTTCCCACACTGGAACATGACTACATTGATAGTGATCCTGCCTATCTGAATGCTATAGCACAGTATTTACCAGTTTTCAATGTGCACAGTAACTGGCACCTTGAATCTTAGACCCTTGTTAGATAGAAAAGACACACATCTTATCCATATTAATAACAACATTACTAAGGCAGTTGATTCTTTGAATGACTTATTTCATGATGGAGATGTAAGCACTACTTTGTGCAACACTTGGTTGGAATTTACATTTAAGCTTTTGTTATTCTTCAAGTATTTTTGATTTTCTTTCTGATTGTCACTTCATGCTGTCTATGACGCACGCTCAAATGACATCATGCACAATTGAAATTTTTCTGTGAAACCTGTGCAGCTAGACTGTCACCAACCATATGTACCCTAGTTGTGATGCCCCTTTATTCAGGAAATGGGGGGTATGTAAACCTGCCTGACCTACAGTCCCTAATGTGGACCATCATCTTTCTATGTTACAGTATAGGGAATGTCAGCATTTACTCATGCTTGCTATGACGTACTATTCAGTATTATATTTGTGGTTTTAGTGCACCATTGACAATGGTTCTATGTGATAACGGTGACTGCCAAAGGGCAATCGCTGTTATGGCAAAGTCAGAGCACCAAAAATCAATTTTAACACTCTGACTCCTCAGCGCACAACAAAACTGTGCTGCTGACTTGCATTTTTTATGTTTATGTAGGGGGCTGCACCCCAGAACCCCCACCCCAGCACCCCCTTACTTAAACAGTCTCAACTCCAGGGGGATGCATGTCAGCGGGGCGGGGCAAAACATAAAAACAAATAAAATTCTGGAAGGGCGCAACAAAAATGAACCTGCACCTGGACAGAAACCCAGCACCCTAACCACCAAAGCTAAGAGCTGACCCACTACACCACAGGGCCAGCTAGGCAGCCTACCACAGCGTCACCCCTCAAATCCCCTCCCACTCCCTGAGCGTGCTTGCTCCCACTGCCCCCACATGCATACCTGTAGTGACTTCCTGTTGCTACAGTCACCAACCCACCCCATCCAGTCACTCTAGCTGCCCAGTAGCCATTGTGCCATGCACCATGATTGAGTCACCCTTTAGGGGGTTACTCAATCACGGTCGCACTCTTCATGGTATACCCCTACAACTATTAGTTATAATGGTATGATCAGCATAATACAGTTTATGAATTATTGTATTGTAACCCAGAAGTAGTGTTAGTCAGCAGAATACTTATCATTGTGTATGTGCAAACCTAATGGCCTTGGGTGCAAGCTGCCCACTGTACCCACCAATAGAAATGCTTTGTTTAGCTTTTCTGCTATGCAGATGAGCATATTACCAGGTAATGGACCTTCTTACCTCTGAGTATATAACTTTGTGTAATCCTGTTTTTCACTGAGTTTTCCTATGATGATACTGGGTGTTCAGAGGTTCCAGACTCCCATCTGTGGTAATCTGTCCTTTTTACATGTATTGGGAAATACACCTTCATTCTGCAACATCTGCCTTTGTGTCATGTTTTGTCATCAGGTTTAGATCCTGCCTAAACCCAAGATACTTTCTTAAGCCAGACTAGAAAGGAATGAAGAAGGAAGAGGAGTCAAGGAAGGAGGAAAGTTGAGCAAGTACAAGATGCCCCTGGAGCCTGGCCAGGGTAGGGAGGAGGGAGATTGGATGGTAGTTAGCAGGAGAGAAGGATCATCCCCTTTACAGAGGGGAGGAAAGCTGACTGTTTCTAAGCATCAGGGACAGTGGTTGAGGAGGAAAGTATAAGGAGGTGGGTAATAGTGATGTCAATGGCAGAAACATAGATATGAAGGAGCTTGAAGGCAAGAGGGTCAGCATTCATACCCTGTGGAGATTAAGAGCTAGGAGGCAGAAGGAGTGGTGGGAGAGAAGGAGAAAGAGTGCATAGGAGGAGTTGAGGTAGAGAAAAGGGCAGTGGAGGGGAGCAGAGGAGTGACTGAGCACAGGAGTTGAAAAAGAGTTAACTGATAAGGTAACAGCAGTGGGGTCAGAGATGGGGAGTTGCCTACCTTGTGGTTAGGGAAGGGACTGGGTTGGAGGGGAGAAGAGGGAATGAATAACCTTCTAGAACTTCAAGGGGTGGATAAGGTTGTTCTTAGTGTGGATGCAAAATATTCAGATTTTGCAAGTTTGGTGGCTTTAGTACAGACATTGTAAAGACTCCAGTATTTAATAAGGTCAGTTGGGGAGTCAGTAATCTCAAAGGACCACTAGGCTAGGTTTCTGGCTTGGGGCCGGTCAACCACTCAGAGATCCAGGGGATGTGAGAACCTCAGATCCTGGTTTTCATAAGGATGGCATGATAACCTGAGACAGTCATGAATTTGCACTGGAAGCAGTGGAGAGCAAAACTGATTTTGGTGGCTGTTGAGATAGGGGACCAGTCAGTGGCTGAAAGGTTAGCATGTAGGGAGGACTAGCCCAGCAACCAGAAGGACTGTGGTTGGTTGAATATAGGGAAGTTTTAGGAGGGTGGATTTTGCACACACAGTAGACCATATGGTGGTCACTAAGGATGCCCAGGAGGGTTCCAGCATCCACAATATGTTGGGTTGGGAGGAAAGAAAACAGTCCAGGAGGAACTGATTTAGGGATTTTTGGTTGGGAGAGGTGGGGTCTAAAATCAATTAAGTTTACTGGAGGGATTTTACATTTTGTCAAATGTTATGTGCAGAGGTAAAGACACAATTGATATTGAAGTTGCTGAGCATCAGCAGCTCCCCATAGGAGAAGTGAGAAGAAATCTGTGGAAGAGCTTTGTGACCAATGCGGGAGTCACTCCAGGACAGCAGTAGAACCCTGAAACAAAAATAGAGACTGAAAATGGGAGGGAGAGTTTGAGGAGAAGCAGCTCATAGCAGAAAGAAAAGAAGCAGAGAGTACAATATTACATTGGATAACAGAGGAGAGGTAATGTTCTACACCACTGACTCTTTTGGAGCACTCCCACCTGCCTACAGTATAATTGGGGATGGTCAGTGTGGAATCTTGGACCTCTGGGGAGAGCCAAGGTTCTGAGATGAAAAGGACATCCAGTTGGAGGTGGACCATAAGGAGCTGATATTAAGCCAGCTTTAGGGAGGAGGCTGCAGATGTTGAGCTGAGCAACTCTGAGGCCTTTAGGGAACTGCAACAGTGAAATGGGGACATGGCTGGGATTAAGTCCAATGTCATTTACTACCATAAGCAACACAAAGTCAAGGAGCTTGATGGAACAAATGAGCTGTTTGGAGAAGAGAGGGGATAGGGAAGGGGAGGATAAGTGGAAAGGGGGCAAAAGGCTCTAGATCTTCCAGATAGAACCAATTAAAAGGTAGGAAGCATTCCCCAAGGCACCAGGGTGAATAGTGTAGGGTCGGGGGGTTAAAGAAGATGGGGAAGGTGGGGGTGGAGAAGGAGGAAGGAAGTTGTAGGAGAGAGAAGGGAAGGGGCAGTTAATCTAGGGAATACATTTAGCAAAAACTACTAATGTGTGCTAAATGGTATAGTAAGACTGAGAGCTGCAAACTATTGCCAAAACTCAGTTCACTTGTCATCTGGGTTGTAAGTATAACCAAGACCTCAGAAGATGAATGTCCAGTGCCTTAATCACTAGGTTGACCAGTCCCTTCACCCTGAAATACCAGTAATACTTTTATTGTCTATGTAACAAATAATCAGGGCCCATAGATATTGGGGCATATTGGAACATTATTATGTGACGTGAGACAGTATACCTGAGGCAGATGTACCATGTCATTTGCATACTTGCGAATGGATACAGAGGAACAGGCAGAGGGAAGGCCATTCAGAAATATGGAAAATAGAATAGGGCCACAAATGGATCATTGGAGTATGCCAGAGCAGATAGGTAGTGGATGGAATAAGGCATCATCAATATGGACAGCCTGAGAGCTTGAGACCTGCCCTCAAGGTAGGAGTGGAATCACTCAACTGAGGAGGAATGGAGCCTTGAACTTGTCCAAGAAGATAAGGCTGACAACAGTGTTGAAGGCTTTTGTGAGGTCAACAAAAATGTCAGAGGTGACCAGGCCATGATCCATGTAAGAAAGGATGCAGTCAGTGAGTCACTGGAGGAGGGTAGAGGTAGAGTCAGACTTCCAAAAGCCAGATGGAAGGAAGTGAGGAAGAATAAAAAAAGGAGAGAGAGCTGAGAAAGGTTTATGTCTTCCTGAAGTTAAGCCAGTTTGAGGAGGATGAAGATAAAGCTGTAGTTTCCAGGAAGGGGGATAACCTTTGGGAAGGGGATGACTGTGGCCTGTTTCCATGGATCAGGGATGGAGGCAAGTGGAAAAAAGAGATTTAGAAGATGGGTGAAAGGAAGGGCAATGGCAGGAGTGGAGAGAGACAAGAGTTTGGGGTCTAGGCCTGCAGAGCTCCCCTCCTTTGAGCTGGTTTAAAGATAGGAAGGCCTTGAGAGTATCAGTGGGGGTGGTAGAGAAGCAGAAGGGGAGGAGGGGAAGGGTGGTATGGGTTGGAGCAAATGGGGAGGGGGATAAGGGGAGGAGGTGGGAAGGAGGAGAGGGCACAGGTTGTAAGAGCTGAGTTAAAAGATGAGGTGACAGCAGCAGGGTCTGAGATAAAGGAATTGTCCATCTTGAGGACAAGGATATGGAAGAAGAGAAGAGGGCATGGATGATCTTTCAGAACTTAAAGGGGTGGTTAAGGTTATTCTGGAGTGTGGATAAAATGTAGTTGGCCTTCACAAGCCTAGTATCTCTGGTACTGGCATTACGAAGAGCCCTATAAGAGGAGTCATTTGGGGTGCCAGTGGACTTGTAGGTTCACAGAGCAAGGACAAATGTTCTGTGACAGGCCAGCAACTCTATGTGATCCATGGGAGGTGAGAACCTCAGATCCATGTTTTCCTAGAGGGCATGATGATCCCAGACCAACAAGAATCTGGACTTGACCTTATCCCCCTTTTATTTGCTATAACATTAGAACCATTAACTATTGCAATTAGAAACAACAATGTAATATAAGGGTTGTTAATAGATTATGTTAAACATAAAATCAGCCTTTATGCTGATGACGCGTTAATTTTCACAAGCAATCTGAATTTAAGTTTCTCAGAATAAAATTGCTTATTGCCTAATTTTGGATGTATATCTGGTTATAAAATAAACTGAGAAAAGTCTGAATTGATAGAATCAACATCTTATACAGATCCATTCCAATTATATCAATAGCACAGTATTCAAAAAGTAACCCAGTTAAAATATGTATATACAGTCAATGCAAATTGTAACTTGAGTGCCTCAGTGGTACCTCAAGGTAGTCAGTTTTTAGATAACTACCACTGAGTATGGTAGGTGTACATACTGACTTGGAACTTAATGAAATGTTTTTCTTAAATTTCACACCACTCATCACAAAAGTTAAAAAAGACCTAGAACAATGGGAATATTTTCCTCTTTCTTTGTTAGGACTAACTAGTGTTATTAAGATGAATATTTTGCCCCAGTTTCTTTTTTTATTTTAGATGCTATTGATTATGATAAGTGACAATTTTTTACAGCTATGGAAAAAAACGATAAAAAAAACTTTTGTGGAAGGAGAAAAAGTCAAGGCTTAAAATAAATAAATGGTATATTTCACAGCATCAAGGTGGCCTTTCACTTCCAAATTTGCAATGGTACTACTTAGCTACCAATTTTAACACTCTATGTATGACTACAAGTATGGCTTGCAAAGCATGGGATAAAGTTATAAGTTTAATAAATATACCTCAGAAAATCTCATTCCACTCACCTATTAATTTAAATAGTCATTTTCACCTTCTATTTCTGATACCTCGTTCACAACATGGCATACTAAAGGATTAGTGGAAATAAGAAAGCCATTTAATGATAACTTTTTAATAGATAATAACAATAATACAATATAAAAGATGTTTGCCCTATCAAATAAAGATTTTTTCAGATGCTTACAGATTAGAGACTATAAAGCTAAAAATATGGACATATCGACAGTTCCTGTACCAAATGTGTTAGAAGACATCTTTACAAATACAGTTCAGTCCAAGTTTATATCGTACGTTTATGTATACCTGCTAGAAAACTGTTGGGAAAATCATTCACATATTAGATCTAAATGGGAAGAAAGATTAAATATTAACATCTCAACACTGGAATAGGACTGTATTATTGACTACCCAAACACAGGGTTATTGTCTACATAACCACAACAAAGTAATTTCAGTGTTTTGCATAGAATCCATTATACCCTCCACAGACTAAATAAAATCAATAACAAACTCTCAAATGTATGCCCAAGGTGCACTACTTCCTTGGGCTCCTTAGAACATATGTTGGTGACATGTAATTTATTTATTTCTTTTTTTTATTAAGGAATCAGACAGTGGCTTATTATCCTATGTTCATTTTAGGGATATGATAGCCAGTCATGATTTTTCCTTAATATGTGTGGGCAAAGTTCTCTGAGCCAAACTGCCACCAAGGAAGAGATACCTATTAGGATTCGTTAAAGGTGTTCAAGTAAAGAGAGCCAAGTGTTAAGTCTGGGTATTACTGTGCATTTAAGTATTGCAAGAAAGGGTCCCAAATATGATTACATTTGAGAATATCTGTTTCTTGACCATAAAATATTCTTTCTAAATTTGCACAATCCACTAAAAGATTTAACCCATGCTTCACAAGTGGGGCTACACTGTTCTTCCTGTTTTGTAAAATTAACTTTTTTGCATTAACCAGGGCTATATTAAGGAATTTTACCTCTTCATTATTTCAGTCTTCCACTTGTAAGAAACACTAACCAAAATTAAAATGCCAGGATCAAAGGGACCAACAAGCCCCAGAACAATACTGAGCAATGAACAAATGCATTTCCAATGTTCTTTTAATGCAGGACAAGTAATAAACATGTGATGTAGGGACCCAATCCCATTTAAACATCTAGGACATTTATTAGGTATTGTGTTTCTAATTTTATTTAGTCTCTCTGGGGTATAATATACTCTATGGTTTATTTTAAATTGAATTTGTTTCTGTTTATTATTTTTAAATATGTCCAATGTAGTATTTTTCATTTCTTCCCATTTTTGTTCATCTAATGTGTCCCCAAAATCCTTTTGCCAAGCAAAGTATTTTTATTTAGAGATGCAGGACACATTCCTGCTAATATGCTGTAAGGTCTAGCAATGGTGGCATCATCATCCTTAACTAGGTTAGAGCTAAGACAGCTTCCTGTAAGGTACTACATAGAACAAAGGCAAGCGGTTTATTGGCTAAAAGTTTTTGGAATGAAAGAATCAAGACTGCCTCCTATGTGTTTAGAAGAAAATATATTGTATATGCAAAATGGATTTATATGCCCTGGTTTGTACACCTTAGAAAAAATATTAAAACCATATGGCCTTCTGGACAGCTTGGCAGACAGTCTCAAACCTTTTAAGGAAATAGAAATCAGTATAAAAGGTAAAATTCAGGATATTAGTATTCAATCAGAAATGGATATAAGTTGCAATGCAAAAATAAGCAATTGGCTGGTTCATAATAAAAAAAGGAACTTGGCATTGGAGCCATATCTTAATATTTTGAAAGTTCAAAAAAAAGGAAATGTGTTACAAGGTTCTGTTTTGAATATTTTGATTCTCAAAATCTTAGAGGAATCTATGCAAAACAGAAGGAATGTACATGTGGGTGTAAATTGGGGTTGGATAATTTTTCCATATATTGATAATGTTCCCATTGTATAAATATGAATGCAGTTTGTACTCAGGGAACATAATGGTCAATTTGGATATGGATCCTAGATATCAGATGAATACTATATTAAAAACTACCAGGGGTGACCATTTAGCCAACTTAGCACAATTCCTTTCAATTATTGAAGGGACAAAGTACATACTGTAAGAGCACAAGAATACAAAGTTTGATAATAATCAAGTATTTCAGGAGCTTGAAGTAAAGGAGTAATTTGGTACTAGGATTAAAAATGGGTGTTTATGGAGAAATGTGCAGAATGAAATAAGGCAAGCAATTTTATGAAGGGCTATGAGTGCAAGTGCAATATAGTAAAAAGATTCATATTAGATGATTGATATTATTGTGCAATAATAAATATGGCATGTAATCCAGTAATAGAATTGGTACTTACTGATTTTGGATAACTGTGCAATAGGAAGTAAATTAAGTAATTGTTTTTAATACCACCGGCTTGTGTAAAACAGATTAGAACATGGATTTGTAATTTGGAATGTGTACAAGTAACATTTTAATAGTAAACAATAATTTTTAATGTGTATGTTTAGTAACGACAATGTTGTTTGTCATACAATAAAAGAACCTACCTAACATACTGTACAGTTTTCCTTTTTTATTTGAGGTTTTGTTTACGAGACCATCTTCTGTTTGTGATAATGGAATATCCAGAAGATTTCCTATCCTTTTTCTTACAAAATCTCTTATCTGTAAATATGTCAGGTTGTGTGCTTCTTCTACGTTTAATCTTATTTCAACAGATATGAAATCTATAAACTGTCCATTTTCATAAAGATGTTTCAATTTGTATAGTCCCCTTTTTCTCCCATATTTGTACAAGGGGGTTATTCTTCATATATGAGAAAGGCAAGACTTTTTCTACTGTAAAATTATGTGAGCTTCTTGCCAAACCTTGGCAGTAAGTTTAGTTGTAGTAAGATTTGAACTATTCTTCTTCTTCACCAAATCAGTTATATAAACTCCTGAAAAAGGGGAAACACTGGATTAGGAACCATTATTAAGGATGATAAATGCATAACTGATCCCTCTTGTATTGCAAACATATTCAAATAATACTTTTGCTCAGTTTACACCAAACAAGTATCCATGACTCCAAGGTTGATATCTGAAAATATATGAGGAACACATATTATCACTATAAAATAAAATAAACAGGGAATTAATAATTTGAGGGATCATAGTGCTCCTAGTTCAGATAACATAACCCTGTCTATGTTAAAATTAATGAAATCTTATATATGTTTGCTGTTAAAAATATTATATGAGAAATCAGTTAACATTGGATTAATATTGAAAGAATGGAGACAGTCTTGGGTAACTCCCATTTTTAAAAGTGGATGTAAATCCAAGGTGTTAAACTACAGGCCTATTAGCCTAACACCCATCCCATGAAAAATTCTTGAAACATTACTGAAAAACAGAATGGTACACCATCTTAATCAAAACCCTGTATTTGATAATACCCAACATAGCTTCAGAAAGGGACACTCATGTTCCACTAACCTGATATGGTTCTATAATAATCCAAGTAAGTTACTGGATAATGGCACACCTGTAGATGTACTATTATTCAATTTTAGTAAGGCCTTCAATAGGGTGCCGCACTGGGCTATACAACAGAAATTAATAAAATATAACATAGACAGAGACATCATTTGGTAGATCACAAACTGGTTAATGAACAGGTCGCAGACAGTTTCAATCAGAGGTCATGTTTTGGCTGATGGACCAATCTCTAGTGGAGTCCCACAAGGTTCAGTATTAGGACCACTGATTTTACAAATATTTATTGCTGACCTTGATGAAGACATAGCTAATGCCATCACTCAATATGCTGACAACAATAAGATATGTGGTTCTAGCAGTACTAGGGAGAATATTATATCTCTGCAAAATGACATTGATGCCATAATCAGATGGACTAAGAAATGGGGGATGAAAGTGAACAGCAATGAATGTATTATCATAGCTGATTGAGCTTGTAAAGCATACTATGAACCTATACATATAGGCAGCAGAAACAAAAAACATCCATACACACCAGATAGTGTACCACTAACTCCAAAAACCTATGAAAAGGATTTGGGTATATCAATTGACAGTAAACTGATGTTTAAGGAGAAATGTTGTTCAGTCATCATGAAAGCTAACAGTGCAATAAGATCTATAATGAGAAATATCAAAAGTACACATGCAGAAGTATTGATACTATTATACTTATTATATGTAAGACCGATCTTGGATTATGGTAGTCAACATTGGAGCCCCGCTAAAAACTAACATTATTAAACTAGAAAGAGTTCAGCGGAGATACACAAAGTCGATTAACTCATTGAAACAACTTAATAATAACAACAGATTAGACAAACTGGTTTACATAGTTTAGAACTTAGAAGGTTTAGAGGAGATTTACTGCTTTATTTTGATATTTTAAATTATCCAAATTTGATGACTGAGCTAAATATTGAATATAAGAGTAATCACATTGGAACTAGAGGTCATTCTTTATAAATAAAAATACAAATAATAGAAAATATTTTTATATTCCGAGAGCAGGTAATCTATGGAATAAGCTCCCTTTCGATATTATATCTAGCATGAGTAAAGATAATTTTAAATCAAATCTTGATAAGTACATAGTCTCAAATGGGAACATGGAGTTTTACTCCCTATCCTAAGGATCTTGTTATGGGCATTGGCCTTTTTAGCTCCATACAACCTAGTGAAACTTAATGAAGAAGTCCCCAGTTATATATTTAAATGGGGATGATATCTCTTCTATTTTTATCCAGCTTGGTTTATTTTCAAGACTCAAACCATCTTCCAATTGTTCCAGCTGGGCAGCACAGTAGTACAGTTGGAAGTTTGGCAGGCCCAAGCTCAAATTCGTGGTTGTAGCCCTGAGTTTTTGCAGAGTGAGCCTTGGTTTCTTGTTTTGGCATATCAACCTTTTGATTTTTATGTCTATGAAATTAAAGACTGTATTTGGGATTCACATTGGAAAGGCTTGGAACAAAAACAGGAGTCTAGGCAAAATATTCATTTTAACTATATTAACCCTAGCAATAAGTGTTAATGGTAAGAGTGCACAGTTATTGATCCTTTATGGGATGAAATTCTCAACTTTTTAATTGGCTTCTTCCCTAATCTTAGCAAAAAAGGTAGATGTCATCATATAGGGCAGAGGTCTGGAGACTGACAGATGCACCACATATCAATGCAGGATTATACCGTTGGGTTTAATTAATGCTTTTTTGAAATGGAAGGATTCCATCCCACCACATTATAACATTTAGATGAATTTAATTATATCAGTTCACAGAATTGAAAAAGTACATTATGCATTACAGAAAAACCCTGATTTGTATGAACAAATTTGACTTCAAATTAACAAAGTCATTAAATCCTAAAAGGTACTAGGCTATCTAAACTAGATTATTATGTATCTTATAATAGCTTCTACTCTTTTCACTTATTTCTAGGTCATGCATGAGCTACATGATGGATTGAACAATCTTCCCAATGTTATGATACTGTCTACATGCTAGCCCTGTTTTCTTTCTTTTTATATTGTCTTGTATTCCATTAGCCTCAGTTTTCTGCTTCAGTTGTATATACAAATTTTGAGGTCTTGTAAACCTGCATACCTACATTACGGTTGGATTAACTAACTGGTATTGTTTGTGATGAATCTTGCATTTTTCTGAAAATAAAAAAAACAAAAGAATCTGGCCTTGAAAAGTTCAAGAGTGGAGTTGATATTGCTGGCAGCTAACATGGGGAACAAGTCAGTAGTTATTAGGTCAGTATGTACTGTAAGGAGGACAGTTCCTGAGATCTGAAGAACTGTATCTGGATTAATTTAGACAGAGATTTGGTGTGATAAATAATGGGCACACAGTAGACCATGTGATGGTAACTGAGGGCTTTGGGGTGGGTGCTAGCATCCATAATCTGATGGGGGTGGAAGGAGAGGACCCAGTCCAGTAGGGAGTAATTCAGGGATTTGTGATTGAACCAAATGTGATCAGAGATCAATTGGGAGAGCTGGAGGGATTTTGTGTTTTGGCATAATTTACAAAGTTAGGGTGAGAGCCAACTTGAGATTGAAGTCACCTAGAAAGTAACTCACCACCACTACAGCTTGGTAGTCATTTTTAATACCAAGCACATACCCATCTCTGTTTGTCCATGTTTTCACAGACAGCAAAAGGTTCTCCATGGACATCCATGGTTATCCCTGCTCTGTCCCTGATATTCTTCTATGAGGACTGCATCTACAGTCTGTCCATGATTCAAGGTCAAGCTTGTCCATTATTGATGAACATACAAGTGAAACTAATTTGGGGATCTAAATCCATTTTTAGTTTGGTAAATGAAAGAAAAATCAGTTGGAGAAAATAACATTTGAAAATATTTCTGGTTTCAACCCTGTCCCGGATATTCAAACTATGCCAGGCAGTGGTGCAAGCCTGGGTGCAGCACAGCTGTGATGCACTGGGGCCAGGTCCAGGTGATATTCAACTGTAATGCGCCATGGCACAGCACTGTTGAATATGGCAGGGTCAGCACACATACTGTGCATGGCACAGTGGCACTGTGCTGGCACAAGCCGCAGATAGGGAGCATGGGGATGCACCAGTGCAAGTGCAGCTGCACTAGGTGTATCACCCACGATATTCAGCAGGAGGCATGCAAATGAGGCCATAATATATGCAAGGCACAAATGGGACCATTTGCATGTCATTATGATCCCATTTGCATGCCTTGCACAGGGCAGTCTGGCAACTTGCACCTGGCACCCTGCACAGCATGACCTGTGCAGTGGGGATCCCAGGGGCATCCCCCACCCCATAGCCATGATCATGGGGCATATGTGTAAAAAATCCATGGTAGTCTAGTGGCCCCCCCAGTCCCCTATTCCCTGATAATTATAATACATGACCATCCCTGGTGGTCTAGTAGACCCCCCTCCCTCCCGGGTCCCCGATCATGGTAAATCACCCACACTTAATTCCATGGTGATCCAGTGGTACCCCCCCCTCCACCTCACAGGACCACTTGCTCACCCCACTCCCTACACCTGTCATTGAGGGCTGCATCCCACCTGCTTACCACCTGGCTGCCCATTGAATGACAGGAACAGTATGGCTGTGACCCATTGGTCCCCCTGGTCAATGGGCTTGCAGAGCATACTGTATTGGACAGTCCCAAATATGTGAATTAATCACATTATCTGTTCTTGTAGTACAGATGCCCTGCAAGCCCATTGGTCCACACAGGGGACCAATGGGGCTTACAGCCTATACTGTACCTGTCATTAGCGTGTGGCTGGGTGGTATGTGGGTGGGATGCAGCCACCTGTCAATGACAGGGGAGTGTGGGTGGGCAAGGGGTCCTGTGTGGGTGGGAGGGGTAGGAGGGTGCTACTGGATCACCAGGTAATTACATGTGGGTGATTTACCATGATTGGGGACCTGGAAGGGAGGAAGGGGGTCCACTAGACCACCAGAGACTGCATTTTTGTACATCCATTGGGGCATCAGGAGGGAGGGGTACCACTGGACTACCAGGGAATAGATTATAATACTTCCACTGCAATCTGGGACTCGGGAGGGAGGGTGGTCCACTACACTACCAGGGAATGTTTTAATTTACATTTACCGTGATCACGGCAATGGGTGGGGGAGGTTCCACTGGACCACCAGGGACGGTCATATTAACATATATCAGGGAATCGGGGACTCGGGTAGGAGGGGGGACCACTAGACTACCAGAGATGGTCATGTATTATACTGTATTTATTGAGGAACTGGGGACTGGGGGGGCCACTAGACTTCCAGGGATTTCTTTTAAACATATACTGCACAATCATGGCTACAGGTGGGGGGGCAGTTTCAGGTTCAGTGTGTGCTTGTGGATGGTGTTCTGGGTGGGCAGGTGGCCACCCATGGCTGGGCAGCTGTATTGCGCCCTGCAATTCTGCAGCCTGCCTTTGGGTGGCCAGGAGTTGTTCCTACTCTGCAGGGGCTCAACTTTGAGCCCCTCTATGTGGCGCAATGCAGGGTTGCGCTAGCATATGCACCACACATCCCAGGCTGAATATCAGGATGTGCCACATATGCATGGGCATGCCCCCCGCATGTGTGCTGCATACCATTACGTTGCGTCCTGGTGCATCGGGAGTTGCACTGCACCGGGCAGCCTTTTCAATATCCCCCCAGGGCATAATGCGGGATTGCGCCAGTGCAACTCTGTTGTGCCAGGCGCAACCCCTTTGAATATCCAGGCCCCTGATTGCTCATGCTCTAAATAAATATGGTTATTATTGCATATGCTTTAATAATTGGTTTCATGGTTTTGTTTTTAATACACACATTAAGTAAATTTAGTCTCATATATCCTGTTTAATATTATATCATAGATGGTATCCTGATTAAAATATAAACACTGTGGACTTCTGGTGATGTCAGCACCCAAGATGCAGCCTTGAACTGAAGCTCTGCAACCCACCTGTCACTTAAATCAGTCTTAAAATATGATTTTTTTTTCACAATAAAACATTTGTTTTGTCACAATGTCTGCCTTGAAGCTACTGTAATCGTGAAAGATCACAGCTTACTGGCGATTCAGGAGCTGCAGATGCCTCTGGATGGGAACTGAAAGAGATTGTGAGTGAAGCCTCATCCATGAGGGAAGTGGTATACAGCCCTGCAATCTGCAAATGCACTACCGCAGCTGCAGCTAAGCAGAAGTAAAATTGACATTGTTCTAAAAGAACACAGGGCATTTTGCATTGAAATGAAACTGTACTTTGTAAAGTTGCATTCACAGATGGAAAAAAAGGCACTAGAACGTAAGACTGAAATTTCTGGCCTAAGTGACTGAGCAGATAGGACTGACTGCATCCTAGTAGTAGCAATTCATAAAATAGAGGCACTAGAAACCAAATGCAAAGACATGTGGAGGGGTCAAAGAGGAAGAATATGAGGCTATATGGGGTACACAAAAGAGCTGAAGCCTCCAAGGTGATTGCCTTCTGACAAACTTTCTTTTAGCAGAAACTTGATGACCCCACAGACTTTCAGTTTCAAATTGAGTGGGCACATAGAGTGCTTGATCCAGTGCTAGACAACGCTCAGCAGTAGAGATGCAGCGAAATTAAATTTTGCTTGTGAAATTCAGGCGAAATCACAAATTTCACCTCTTGAAATAATTCACTAATATCTTGCATTTTGCAGAATATTTCAAGGATGTGAAATGCAGAATTTCACCTGCAAACAGCAGAAGTTCACCTGCAAGTGGGGAAATTCCATATTTCGTGGGTGGAATTTTGCACCTACGAAATAGTTTGCAAAATGTGCGAATTTCACTAAATATTTTGTGGAGCGAAATTTGCGGATTTCGCCCATCTCTACTCAGCAGCGGTGGTGCATGATAGTCCAAAAATTACATAGAAAAATAGACATTGATGGCAGATAAGGACCACTCGGCACACCTAGTCTGCCCATTTCCCTACCTGTTGGATAAGCTGCAGATCCTAGTTAAACAACAGCATATTTCCTCCTACCTCCCAGTATAATTGCCTTATGTCTGTCCCATGCATTCTTGAATGCCCCAACTATTTTGACCCCATGACTTCCATGGGAATGTCATTCCATGTGTCCACAACTCTCTCCATGAAAAAATACTTCCTCATGTTGCCCCTGAGCTGTCCCCCATCTATCTTCAAATTGTGCCTTCTTATTCTTGCACATCTCTTTTTCAGAAAGTTGCTACTACCCTCTTGGACTTTGTTGATTCCCTTGAGGTACTTGAAAGTTTCTATTATGTCCCACCTCTCCCTCCTTTCCTCGAGGGTATACAAATAAAGCTCTTTTAATCTCTCTTTGTATGGCTTCTGTTGCAGACTCTGCACCATTTTAGTTGCCCTCCTCTGAACTGCTTCCATCCTGTCTATGTCCTTGAGGAGATGGGGTCTGCAGAACTGCACACAGTTCTCCAGATGGGGACTCTCCAACTGTCTGTACAGAGGGATAATAACTTTGTGTTTTCTACTGGTGACGCCTCTCCCTGTGCATCCCAGTATCACCCCAGCCCTCCTTGTAGCCTTCTCACATTGCTTGCCTACTTTAAGGTCATCTGATATGACTAACCCAAGGTCCCTTTCCATTTTAGTTTTTGATAGTACTCCCCCCCATTGTGTACTCTTTCCTTGGGTTTTTGTTTCCCAGTTGAATTACTTTGCACTTATTTGCATTGAATCTAAGCTGCCATACGTTTGACCATTCCTCCAGCCTTGCAAAGTCCCTTCTTATCCTTCCCACCCCTTATGTATCAACCCTGTTGCAGATCTTTGTGTCATCTGCAAAAAGCCATACATTTCCTTCTAGCCCCTCCACAATGTCACCTATAAAGACATTAAAGAGGACCGGTCCCAGTACTGACCCATCTGATACCCCACTAATAACCCCCCCTTTCTTCAGAGTGCACTCCATTTACTATTATTCTCTGTGTCCTGTTGTCCAGCCAATTTGTTACCCAGGCTACCACTCTGGAATCCATCCTCAGGCCGGCTAACTTATTTATTAATCTTTTATGTGGGACTGTGTCAACTACTTTGTTAAACTCTAGGTAGGCCATATCCACAGCCCCTTCCTGGTCTACTACTTTGGTCACCCAGTCAAATAAGTCTATTAGATTCATCTGACATGACCTTCCCACTGTGAATCCATGCTGCATTGGGTCATG
Source organism: Neoceratodus forsteri (assembly GCA_016271365.2). NCBI lineage: Eukaryota > Metazoa > Chordata > Ceratodontiformes > Ceratodontidae > Neoceratodus > Neoceratodus forsteri. Next base: position 737,080,881 of record CM057456.1, read on the forward strand.
TGCCCTGCTGTCCTTTAGGTATTCAATAATTCTTTCTTTCAGAAGTTTCAGCTGTTAAGAGAAACAAAAAGAGCATTAAATCAGGCAACTAGAAAACATGAGCTAAATCTGGTTAACAAGGTTAAGGATAATCATACATCATTTTATAGTTACATTAATAAGAAAAAAGGGGGGTGAAACTACGTTGGGCCTATAAAAGACCAGGATGGAGAATTAATAAATGAAAACCAGGAAATGGCGGGACATGCTAATAGCTACTAATCATTGGTATTTAATGCCAAAACAAGGGGAACTAAGGGCCATCTTAATAAAGTACGCTATGGAATCACTCTAAACAGTGTGGATGTGAAAAAAAATTGATGCATTTGGACCCCAGTAAATCTCAGGGACCCGATGGGATCCATCCAAGAGTCCTTAGGGAGCTGGCAGAAGTATTGACTGAATCAGTAACAGCAATATTCCAAAAATCATTGGATAGAGGGGAGGTGGTAGAGGTCTGGTGCAAGGCAAATGTCATTCCAATTCACAAAAAGGGGTCAAGGCAGGAGGTGGATAATTATAGGCCTGTATGTTTGACCACTGTCTTGGGGAAGAGTTTGGAGGCCATGATTAAGGACCCAATAGTGGAGTTTATGAATTTGGCAGGGGACTGTAACAATGCACAGCATGGTTTTAAGAAAGGCTTCTCATGCCAAACAAATCTTCTGGAATTCTACAAGTACGTAAGTGGGGCACTGGATGTGGGCAAGGCAGTTGATGTCATATTTTTGGACTTATTAAAAGCACTCTATAAAGTCCCTGATGGAGAATTAATAGACGCCCTAATAGAACACAAAATTCCTGGGTATATCACTTGCTGGTTAATGCATGGCTGAGTGACAGGAAACAGAGGGTCTGTTTAAAGGGTGAATATTCAGACTGGCTGAACGTTGACAGTGGAGTTCAATAGGGATCGGTGCTGGGGCCTTGCTTGTTCATCATGTACATACACTCACTAACGGGTGAAGGGGAAGTTTGGGAGTTCAAATTTGCAGATGAAACCAGGATTGGCACTAGCATCGAAAACAACAGGGACATACAGAAATTACAGGATGCTCTAGCTAGAATGGAAAACTGGGCAATGGAGTCTAAGTTATCCTTTAATACCAATAAATGTATGGTTGTGCACTTTGGTAAGAATAACAACAAGAGGGACTATGTCTTGAAAGGGCAAAAGTAAAGTAAGGTCACTGAAGAAAGAGATCTGGGTGTTAGGGTGACAGATGACCTAAGTTTAACCAGCACTGTAGCCAGATGATAAGGACTGCTAGAGGTATACTAAATAATATCAAGAAACATATTAAAAGCAGAAAGAGGTAGGTGATTGTGCCACTTTACAGTTCATTGGTGAGGCAACATTTGGAGTACTGTGCCCAGTCCTGGTCACCAGGGTTTAAGACCAAAATCAAGAGACTGGAGAACATCCAGAAAAGGGTAACAAGGTTGGTTGCTGATGTAAGAGACAGGAATTGAGAAGGCAGACTGTAAGACCTTGGGATGTACACAATGGAGTATAGGAGACTAAGAGGAGATATGTGTATAGTGTACAGAGCAACTAAGGACACAGAATTAAGGACAAAACTGGGTCTAACACTTAAGGAACAGCATCACAACACCAGGACACATACATTGCAGCTGAAGGGGCATCATTTTAAAACGATAAAAAGGAAGCATTGGTTCAGTGTGAGCCTAATACTGATTTGGAACAGCTTTGCCTGAGGAGGTTGTTGCAAGTAATAACATGCTAGGGTTTAAAAGGGAGTTGGTCAAATACTGTGTAGCAAATAACATTGTGGGATACTACAATTATGGCAATGGCGAGCATTATGGAGTAACGTCTTCTCTGCTCTGATACTACTTATGAAACCTGTAAAACCCATGAAGTAATTCCATAATTTTCCCTACCACTGATGTCAAACTAACAGGTCTGTAATCTCCTGCCTCTGCCTTGCTCTCACTTTGTGAAGGGGAATCACATCCACCCTCCTCCAATCCTCAGGTACCACACTATCCTCCCATGATTTTAAAATAGGGTAGTCAGTGGTGTCACTAGGTCTCCCCTTAGTTATTTTTGAATTCTGGGGTGAATCCCATCAGGCCCCATTGCTTTGTCCACCTTGAATTTTAGGAGTTCTTTCAGGACCCTTTCTTCTGTGAATGGACTGGCATTGACATCCCTGTCCAGAATGCTTCTATAATTTGGTTAAGGTACTTCCCTCTCTTCTTCTTTTGTGAATAATGAGCAAAAGTATTCATTCAGTATCTCTGCCTTTTCACTGTTTGTTTGTTTGTTTGTTTTTATTTGTTAACCGGGTTAGGGCAACTGGGCCGAAGCCCTTTTTCAGGTCCAACCTGGATGCATATAATCATACAGAAATGTACATAAATACAAAAAAAGAACATTCAACAACATGACAAATTACAAATAATAATTCAGACACAAGTACAATTCATCATAGACAACAAACATTTCTTAAATCTAATTTTAAAAGTGCTATGTGATTTCAATGTTCGCAGAGAATCAGGAAGCTAATTCCACAATTTAGGGGCCTGGAACGAGAATGAACAAGAGCTGTATTTATTCTTTACAGAATAACCCTCTGTTGTAATGCCATCAGCTGATCTTAAAGAAGATCTCATAATCCGAATCCTATGCAGGTCAGAAAGGGAAAAAACTCCATCAGCATAAACAGCCAGATGGACCAAATTACCCAAAGCATACATAAATCTCATTTGTGGAGGTAACCAATTCAGAGAAGAATAAAGTAAACAATGATGAGTCAGTCTTAGCACACCCAAAACAAAACGACAAATGTTGTTATAAACAACACAAAGTGTCTGCTTCTCCCTAACTCCTAATTCCACATACAGAGAAGAAACATAATCCAAATGGGGCACTAATACACCCAAAGCAAGTTGTCTCCAAGTTTCCAGAGATAAGTAAGTTTTAAATTGATAAAGTAATCCTAACTTAGAATGAACTTTATTCTTAACTAACTTCACTTGGGAAGTGAAAGTTGAAGATGGATCCAATAATACACCTAAGTATTTAAATTCAAACACCTGGTCAATTAAATTACCCTGACTATCATGGATAATTAAACTAGGATTGTCCCACAAACGAACAGAACTACCAAAAAGCATCACTTTGTTTTTTTGGTAATTCAAAACCATCTTATTAGAAGACATCCATTGACATAACTTTGAAAAATTATGTTCTAAAATAGAATTTTTACTTTCAATAGACTGGCCCTGACAGTACAAAATCAAATTATCTGCATATAACAAACAATTACACCCCTGAAATATGGAAGGAACCAAATTAATAAACAAAGTAAATAATAAAGGGTCCAATATGGACCCTTGCGGAACTCCACACACAATTGAACATGCATCAGAGGAAACAGATCCAATAGAAACATATTGGGACCAATCCAACAAAAAAATCTTCCAACAAAGTAACAACTGAATAAACAATCCCAAATCTAATAGTTTCTGACAAAGTAAAGAATGATTAATCAAATCGAATGCCCTGGACAGGTCCACGAACACTGCTCCAGTTAACAGGCCATCAATGCTGCCCTGAAGAACGGTGTCCGTGAACCTGACCAGGGCTGTACCAGTACCATGACCACAGCGAAACTCATGCTGCTCATCACATAGGACTCAGCCTACATCCAGAAAATCATTAAGCTGTTTAGCCAATAATTTTTCAAAAATTTTGCTCAGAGGATTTAGTATCGAAATGGGGCGGTAATCCTCTGGACCAACCGCAGAAGCATGTGCCCACCGCCCCTCCCCTTTATTAAGCCTCACTATCTCTCCCTTGGTCTTTCTTCGCTCCCTAATGTATCTATAATAGGTTTTGCCCTCCTTCTTAACTGAGCTGGCTATCTTTTCCTTGGTTTGGGCATTTTCTAATCGGAATGCCTTCCCCGCTTACTTCTGCTTTAACTGATACAGTTCTCTGTCCTGCTCCTTCTGTGATTCCTTATACTTCCTGAATTATATATTGTTCTCCCTAATGTTCCCCGCCATCTCTTTTGAGAACCATAGTTTTTTTTTACTTTTTTTCTTCACATAAAGGCTAGTTGCCCCTATGATGGCAGTATTCATTTTTCCCCATTGTTCTTCCACCCCTCCTTCCTGCCCGTTTGCTAGTGCATTCCTTAGGCACTCACCCATTTTTCTAAAGTCAGCCCTCCTAAAGTCCTTCACTTTTTTATGGCTTGACTCTATGGCTGTGTTTGTCATGAACCACACTTGTGGTCACTTTTTCCCAGATAGCTACCCACTTCTGGATTGTGATCCTCTCTCTGTCTCATTTGAGAGTACTGGGTCTAAGATTGCTCCCTCCCAAATGGGTTCTAAGACTAGCTGTCTGAGGCATTCCCCCTGTAGGGCATGGAGAATAATCTCTGCTCTTGGATGTGGCTGCAGCAAATGTGCTGCAGTTAACATTTGCCATATCCAGGTCCCCCATTAATAATATTGTCCCTTTTCCTGCCATTCTGAGGATGCCTTCTATAATTTCCTTGTCCATTTCTTCCTCCTGAGATGGGGTCTGTATACAACCCCATGCGGACTGTGGTGACATTTCCTGTTTCCAAGGTGACCCACAGTGCCTCCACTCCTCCCCATTTACCCTTTAGTTCCATTGCTTTGATGCCTTCCCTTACATAGCAAGCTACTTCTCCCTCTCTTCTACCCTCCCTGTCCCTCTAATAGATTGCGTACCCTGGTATGTTGACATCCTAGTCATGGTTCTCCATGTACCAAGTTTCTGTGACTGCCACAATATCCAGGTGTCCCTCTTCCATCAAGACCACTAGTTCAGGAAACTTTTTACCCAGACTATGGGCATTGCTACTCATTGCCCTCCATTTTTTGATGGCCTTACCCCTTTTAGCCCTATCTCTGCCCTTACTGCCTTTGCCTTTTTCTCCATTTAGCCCTGTCTTGCTCCCTGTTGGCCTATCTACCTTGGTGTTTACCTTGCAAACTACCCTGTTTTGTGGGAGAAGGCTGGGAATTCCCTTCTTCTTCTTCTTATCAGTGCCTACCCCCTTGGCTAGTTTAAAAGCTTGCCCATGAAGCATTTAAACCTATAACCTAGGAGTCTGGTTCTCCTCTTGGACAGATGCAGACCATTGTGCCATTATAGGTCTGTATCCCTCCAGGCGGACCCCCAGTCCCAAATGAAGCCAAATCCCTGTGCTCCACACCAGTTTTTCAACCATTCATTGAATCACATGGTGAGGAGCACCCTAGCCTCACCCATGCCACAAGCAGGCAGCACCTCCAAGAAGGTTCATGAACTTTGCTAGCAAGGAAAAAATACTTTTGAGACTCTGGCACCTGATAGAGATCTTTTTCGAGGGGAACCATCCTGGGTTTATGCAGATCATGACTACTCACTGAAAGTGGTGGAACAACAGAGAGCATGTGGTGTGGTCTTAGCAACAGCCCAAGCCAAACAACTGAAGTACCAGACCCCCTTCCCAGTTTGCCTTCGATTACAATACCCTGATGACCCAGTGCTATATTCCACTGTAGCAGATGCTGTAACTAATTAGAATACCAGGGGTATGGAACGGGCTGTACATAACCCCAACGACCACAATGCAAACCTGAAAAGGATCACTGCCATAGTTTTTCCAAAAGACTGACTCAGTCAGTCTCAAGATCCAATCTGCTGCCACAATGTGCAACATCTGAGCACTGCTGCAGTCCACCACAGAAGAGTTGAACTACTGAAGCACATCAGCTGGACTTCTGCTCTTGTTTTTTCCTTGAGGTCAGAGGATCTGAGTGACTGACAGGACCCAATGTGTAACTGTTTTGTGCACTTGAGACTTTTAGGGCTAAGTGGTTGTGCTCTAGTTAGCTTCCACAATGCAGCTATCCAAAAACTATGCATCTGATTTTCAAAATCTTTCTCTGTTTCTCACACAACTCTTTGCCCTGAACTGAGAGACTACAGCACAGCAAGCTGACTTTTTATTTTTTTGAAATGTGTACATTGTCTAAGTGCTCCCTGCAATTTAATCTTTCCTCAACTGCAGAGGGATACTCCCCTAACAGTTACAGTATGTGTGTAAGCTGTGATTTTATGCAGGTAAGTGTGTCGGCTGTGCCAAGGGCTGTGACAGGAGAGATTTGATTAATGTTGAGATGGGGGGTCCACCTCACTGAACCTCCTGTTAATTACACTGCTGCAGCTTAACAAAAGAGAGGAGAGTTTGAGGAAGAGAGCTACCTTAAACAGAAACATTGAATTTGATGGCAGGTAAGGACCACTTGGCCCACCTAGTCAGTCCATTTTTCCCTACCTTTATTACCACTGCAGAACCTACTTGATCTGCAGCTTTTTCTCCTTCCCCTCCCCTTCCCTTCCTTTCCACTGTGATTCCCTTGTGCCTATCCTATGCATTCATGAACTCCACCACTGTTTTCACCCCACCACTGCTGCTGAAAGGCTGTTTGAGGTATCCACCACTCTTTCTTTGATGAAGTACTTTCTCACATCTTTCCTGAATCTACCCATCTCAAGCTTCATAGCATGTCCCATTGTTCTTGAGCACCTTATTTCTTTTTTTCTCCCCTATTATTTATTTTTCCTCCTGAGAGCTCTGGCAGGTGGCTGTGCTCCTCCTCACGGAAGAACTCACTCTCTGGTCACCTGCACCTCCACTCTGCCAACCCCTAGAAATTCTCCTGCAGATTGTTCCCAGCAGAAGGGCCAGGAAGGAGGGCTATGGCCTCCCCCCAGAAACCAAATCCAGACACCAGGGCCAGCCCTTTGAGATACAGAGCCATCATGGAGCCTGCCAGACTTCCATTTCCTCATTTTCTCCCATACTCTCCTCCCTTACTGACATGAGGATATCAGTACATGCCACCCAACTCATACTGCCCTCCAGCCACTGCCAGAGGGCAGTCAACATGTGGACCAACAAGCCTCTCTCCCCAGATGCTCAATCTTCTCTCCAACCTGCCGGCCTGGGCTCATTCCCAAATCTGGGTCACCAGCGTGGCGTGAGGTATACAAACCAGCGCCTCAACCTCCAGCACTACCAGGCTGGCTCAGCCCTTTTTTTCTGAAAAATATTTCCCTTCTGTACCTTACTTATCCCTGTGAAGTATTTAAAGGCCTCTACCATATCTCCCCCTCCTCTCTTGGAAGGTGTGCATATTGAGGTCCTTAAGTATCTCCTCATAGAGCTTTTGATGTTGACCCTGCACCATTTTAGTTTCCATCCTCTAGACTACCTCCACTCTGTCTATGTCTTTTCACATATGTGGTCTCCAGAACTGATCCAAGTACTCTAGGTGGGGTCTTACCAGCTCTCTGTATGGAGACAACACCAGCTCCCTCTTTCTGCAGGTGGTAGCCTTCCCTATGTACCTCAGCATCCAAGTAGAACTCCCAACTGCCTTGTTGCACCACCTGGCTACCATTAAGTTATCAAATATGATTACCCCAGGTCCCTTTCCTGCTTGGTAGTTATCCGTACCATTTCACCCATTTTATACTCTGTTACTGGGTTTCTGTATCCTAAGTGCATTATTTTGCAATGTTTTGCATTGAAACCCTTCTGCCATATCCTTGACCACTTCTCTACTCTTTTCAGGTCTCTGCTCATACTTTCTTCACACTCACCTACCACGGAGTCTCCACCCTACTGCAGAGTTTGGTGTCATTCGCCAAGAAGCAGACCCTCCCTTCCAGCTCCTTTTCAATGTCACCTATAAAGACATTCAAGTGGACTGGTCCCAGCACTAATCCCTGAGAAGGGATGGATGAAATTAGCAAGTTCTGATTTCATGGAATTTTCACAAAATTCTGTGAAATTTTGTGAAATATTTTGGAATTTTATGAAATTCTTTAATTGATCATAACTCAGTTAGTATTATATCTAGAAATCTAGGACACCAAGTTTCATGATATTCACATCAGGGAAGGGGAAGTTATTGGGATTCAGAGGCTGCCAGTTCATTTTTAATGTGAACATTTTGGAAAAAATGTTTCCATGCTTATAACCTAGCCACCTGTGGAGCTAGATAATTGAACATTTTTATATGCATACTTTCTTGGAAGAGTCATAGAAACTGTTAAACAGTTAAGCAATTGGTTATGTAACTGGTAAGTCAAGGCATTCAAAATTTCACAATTCATTTGTTAAATTGTGTGAAAAGTTTCAAAATATCTGGATTTTTATAGCTCCACTGTTATTGCAGGTATTCGCTAAAAATTTGGCATGCATACCAACATAAATATTTCCTTGACTCTAATCATGCTCGATAAATGTGGTTTAGCAGGTTAAAATGTATTGCTGATACTTTAGAAATCACTAATTTGCAAAATTTGCTCAAAAATTCATGGACGCATAATAAGTAATACCACAAGAATGTCACTTGTGGAACATAACTTTTACAAAGCAGTTATCATCGCTGAATCCCCTTACCTGCACAAGCATCATGACCCTGCAATAACCCTCCAACACACCTGCAACAGTGATGTCCAGCATCGCACTCCATTATGACTAAAGATATCCACTTACATGTATCAAAATGGCTAATGTTTTAACTAACTGAAAGGCTTGGTGTCACTTGGTGCCACTATTTTCAAATAGTACAAATGTACATTGCTATCTACAGAGTTGTTAAAGAGTCAGCAGGTGAGATTGTTCAGAAACAATGCTGCATATGCATGTATACCTAACTCATTCATATCATATATTCATGATGTCTTGTTTCCATACTCCCTAGCTCTTTAATTATTTATTGTAGGTGACTTTAATTCTGATGGGCTAAATCCAGATAAATCTAAAATATAAGAACAATTGCCTTGGGTTTAGGTTTGGGTCAGTGTTAACTGATCCCTCTCATTTAAATCCTAACAATCCTAATTATTCCTCCCTAATTGATTTAATTTTAACAAGCTGTCCTCATCACTATACTGCAGCTGGTGTCGCTGCTGATTTGTTTAGTGACCACAGCGTGGTGTACTGTGTGAGGGGGGAAGTAGAATTAAAGGTCCTGCCAAATTTGTGATGTTTAGATCCTTTAAAGATTTTGATTATCTAAAGTTTATTTCTGATTTAGAAAGTTTAAACTGGGACCGACTTGAGTTGATCCCAGATATGGATTTAGTCTGGGAGTATTTTTTGGATGAGTTAATGAAAGTTTGTAATAAACATTTCCCATTATAATCTGAAAAAGTTAAACTAAATTCGACAGTTTGGTTTGCTTCTAAATTAAAGAAATTGAAGTAGGACAAAAATAAGGCATGGGACAAAGCTCAATGTACAGGGACTCTAGATGATGGGAAGTAGTATAGGAAATTAAGAAATATTTATGTTATAGGGGACAAGAAGCTAAGAAGACCTTTTTTAGGTAAGAACTTTGGAGTCTGTGGGGAACCCCAAAAATGTGGGTGTAATTATTAAAGATCTATCTGGTGAGTTCAGACACAATAAAACTATTTGTCTTTCACCTGAGAAAAAATTTGATTATGTTAGTACAACTCCTGATAGATTTAATGCATGTTTTCTTGAGTCTGGTAACTTCTTTGAAGATGTAACACAGCCCATGTGGAACCCCTGGGATATTCATAATGAATTCCTCTCTGTTCTCCTTTGGGGAAATTGAATTATATGAAGTGCTGGAAAGTTTACTTTAATTAAAGACTAGTGGGAGCTGTGGACCTGATGGACTGTCTTCAACTGTGTTGAAGAGTTCTGCCTTTCAGATAACTGGACCTTTAACATACTTATTTAATCAGTCTATTTCTCTGATACTTCTTCAGGCTTAGAAACTGGACAGGGTTGCTCCAGTTTCTAAGGGGGTGCAACCCTGGCCACTTATCCAATTGCAGACCCATTTCTTTACTTCCAATTGTAAGTAAAGTACTTGAAAGATTGTTGACTAGGCAACTTGTGGAATTTTTTCAAGAACAGAACCTTTTTGGTCTATATCAATCTGGATTTCGTAACCTCCATGAAATGGTGGTCTCCATGGTGCATGTCTTGAATGACATCAGTAGGGCTAATGACAACCAGTGCCTTACGGGAGCAGTATTAGTTGATCTCTCCAAGGCATTTCAACACTGTTGACCATCAACTATTTCTACCAAGACTTTTTGGAAGTGGGTTTAGGTAGGGAAGTGTTAACTTGGTTCTGTTCATATTTAAGTCACAGATGCCAAGTTACAGCTATAGATAATGCAATTAAAAATTGCAGAAGTCTTATTTTCAAGTTCAACGGTCCACTGGCGAACACCGTAGCAGAAAAAAGCTCAAAGTTTCACACAGGTGCGACTCTGTGAAACATTGAGATTTTTTTTCTGGCTACTTGTGTTTGCTATGTGGGACTGCTGAATTTGTAAAAATAAAAGACTTTCTGTCATTTTTAATTGTGTTGTGTCTGAGCATAAGTGTGTGCCAGATTTTATGACTCACTTGATTGTTTTTTACTTTGTGCACCACGCACTGGGTAGTGGCTCTGTTTTACTTGAATTACAGCTATAGATGTTGCTGAGTCTACCCACTACCAGTGGGTAAAGGTGTGCCCCAGGGCTCTGTCCTGGGTCCCCTCCTTTTTCTAATTTATTCAAAAAGGGGGATCTAGCAACCATATATGTGCTGATGATACAGTAATTTATACCTTATATTCTTTAGTACTGGAGATACAGAGTGCACTCCAGAGAAGTTTTGATGGACTCCAAGTGTTCTTTACAGATTCCAAGTTGAAACTGAATTCTATTGAAACCAAATCTGTGTTGTTTTGGCCTGCAGCTAAATTAAAGACTAGTGAGAAGTTAACATTATTGGATGATATTGTAACTGCCTTGCAGTGTGTAGAAACATACAAATACTTGGGTTACTGGTTAGAACCAACTCAATCTGGGAATACACATTTTGGCAAACCAACTATACAAGTTGGTAAGGGTTGTTTTTTGTATAGAAATCAATACTACTTAGATTCAGATATTTTAAAAACAATAGTCCTGGTTCAGATTTTACCCTTGATTGATTAAACTGATATTTTATATGGTAATGCCTTTATGGATTGACTTTATAAATTGGATGTATTATACAATCAGCTAGCCAGATCTTAAAATGTCCTAAGAATGTGCACCATTGTGAATTGTATCAGTGATTTGGCTGGATCTCTCTAACAAATAGGCAGGAAATACATAAAATGTTTCTTTGCCTATAAGAGTGGTCTGGGTCTTGTCTCTAATTTTCCAATAGGTTGTCTTTTAGAAGAACTGATTCCTCTCTGAGAAATTCACTTGTACAGGAATTATTAGTACCACATACCAAAATAAAAAGATCCCTACATTTCTTTAGCCAGTTTGTTCCCATTTACTGTAACAAACTTCTGACTAAAATTAGAATATTACAAACCAAACCTTTACCAGTCTCAGTTCTGAAACATTGTCTAACATCTTTAAAGGCCTGTACTTTTTTAACTGATTGTAATTTAAGATGGTAACTATGTGTATGGGGTTTATATGCTATACTGTATGTATATTTATATGTATGTAATTGTATTTGTACTGTACTATAAGATCACCATTGTGAGTGAACATTTGCTCAATGGTTATAACCTCAAATAAACAAAAACATCATTTAGTCAGTGAACACTTGTGATTATCTAGCATATTGCTAGACTTCAGGGTAATGGTAATGACATCCATGACTATTCTTCATGGTTTGTCACTCAAGATAGTGACCTGACACTTGATTCTATTATATTTTACTATGGAGCCTCCAATGACTGCTATCTTATTGTCACTTTACCAGTCCTTTACCTTCCTCTACAGTGGTAAATCAAGTTTATGACTGGGCAAAATGTATGGACATGGCTTTAACAAAGGTATCACAACTTTCCACAATTTCAGAAATGCTCAAGAAATTCATTTTAATTACTGAGTTACTTTGGAATCTTTGGCTGCTTATAACTTGGCCAGTCTTTAAGCAAGAGATCTGAGAGTTGACAGCACACAGACTCTTTTTCATATAATACTGTATTTGTTTTGTCCCAGCCAGCAGTTCATCTCTCAGGGATATTCCCTGTTGTATACCCTTATCAGGTTGAACATAGCCATCATTCAGTTGGCTACCAGGTTTTTCTCCAACATTCTTTTCCCTCCCATCTCCCCAGTGGGGGTGATGCCTCTGTCAGCCTTGCACAGCCACAGCATTCCCACTGGCAGAAGAAAGCTCCCTGACCCAGCCACTGGGGTCACCGTTTTAGTGGAACCATCCTTGACCAAGATGCACTGCCAATCAGCAGCTGTTTGAGCCATGGCCTGCCTCCTGAAGTGACTTCCCGGGCTTGCATCTGAACCTGGGTCATCAGCATGGCAGAATGACACTCTGCTGCTGGGCCATGGGAGTGGCACAAAAGCCTAATATTTAGGGTCAGTGAGCCTAACAAAATTGGTGACACTCCATTTTCTAGTTTTAAAGATACAATAGCTTTAAATTCTGTAGTTTACATTATTGTGCAATGTAATTTTAAAATGTATGGGAGTTTGGAGGCTTGAAACACTATCACCTTTAAGGATAGAAAGCTTAAACTTGGTACACCTCTGTATGGGCCTTGGTAAATTCAGCATAACAAATATGGTGCAGTTTTGACTAAAACACTTGAAATTCTGTAGTTTAGATCAGCGCAACATGTCATTTTAAAATATCCGAGAGTTTGGAGGCAAATACCTCAGTCATCTTAAACAATAAAGATTTGATACTTGCTACACATGCCAGTGTTTAGAACTGAACTGCATTACATGGTGGAAAAGGTACTGAACATCATGAAAAAGATGGACCACTTGCTCCAGCTGTTACAGATGAACAGATGGTGTGGGGGTACTACTCTTACTATTTTTACTTAATAAAGTATTTATTTATGCAATCTTTTGGTGTTTGTGCACTTTGGAGTGGTAGCTGAGAGTTTCTTCTATTGTGATTTGTACAGATGAACAGTGTCACACACAGTCCAGTGCTGTCATGTCCACGTGAGTTATCTGATGTGCAGATTCCAAGTAGTGGGAGTAGCAATGGCACTGTAGTAGTAAGCTCAGACAGCTCCCCACAAGTGCCAGTTATGCCTGCTATGAGTACAGTAACACTACATCCTCTCCACAAGAAATGCAATTTGTTCTGATGAGCGAGGCAAAAGAACTTGAACTAGTGACAATGTCCAGTGGGAGGCCTGAGCATCTTGTGGCTTTAATTTACGGGAGACTGGTGCTTCAAAGTTAATATCTGTCCTGGGGGATAGGTGTAAATTGGGATGAAGCAGGGAGAAGAGACCAATACTAAGTGCAATGCACCATGAGGCATTAAGGATTGTCATGAAGCACTTGGAGGTCGGTAGCAGCAGCATGAAAGTAATAAGGGACAGACTAAATGAACAATAAAGAACCCCAGAAAAACTGAAAATCTTACCAATACATAAGCACAGTACAGTATCAGGCTCATTATGGTTTGGTATAATGTAATTTTTTTAAATTAAAGTCTGAATCTAATTTGTTATTTTTCTAGTGGTCTAGTTTTTATTGATAAATTCCTGTAATTATGACACCATAGTACAACACCCTTCTATATTATGCTGTAAAACAATGGCTAAAGTGGTTTTCAATGGTAATTTCTGTGTGGCGTCTGGGAGGCAGAGGGCAGCATGACAGTTTGATTTCCACCTCTAATGTCTGATAGCAGGGTTTGCTTTCATTTCACTAACACCATACAGAAGCAGGTATAACATCTAAATTTCTTGTGGTATAAACATGAAATTCAGTATGCCTATTCTCCAATGTATCCCCTACGGTGCTGTCTAAGTCCAGGTTTCTAAATAAAGGATAAAGTGGATGGAGAACATTTTGAGGGTAATTTCTATGTGGTGTCTGGGAAGGAAAGGGAATCTAAACAGCCTCCCAGCAGCCAATGCATTTGCTTCATAAGCAACACACAGAAGACCTTATAACGTTTGAATTACTAGTGGCACAAAGATGACGTTCAGTATACATGTTCTCCAAAGTGTCCCATGAAGTCCCCCAAATTCCCAGGTTTCCATAAAAAATGGTAAAATCATTTCCAGGGTTATATCTGTGTGGTATCTTGGAATCAGAGGGCAGCTTGACAGTTTGAGTTCCACCTATGCCTGTGCCAGTAAAAAAATACACACACCTGACGTGTTTTGGAATAAAATTCCTTTTTCAAAGGATCTGTGTAATTGAATCAGGGCACACCTTAAATACCAGTATGCATGATGTCATAACAGGTGGCCCTGAAACGTTAAAAAACATTTAAAGTGCCAGTACAGAGTATCACAAAACAAACCATGTTAAAAAGTACAGTAAGAGAAAAAAGTCTAAATAACACTATATCCCAACAATGAAGTATGTAAGTACATGAACATATAAACATGTATAATTTACCAATAGCAAAGCATATGAGTAATAACATGTATACTTTTGGGGCTTTATTGTGAGCAGCATCTTTATTTTTGGATGGTGTGTGCAGGATTTTTTTTTAAACAGTAGTTGATTGTATTGATATGTAATAAGAAAAGTAAGGGTTCTAGGATTAAACCTTGGGGTACACTGAGGGAGATGGGGAGATAATCTGAGAAGGAGGAGCAGATCCTGATGCACTGGCTCCTGTTGAAAAAGTAGCTAGAGAACTTTGGAAGAGCATGCTCCAAGATCCCCAGGGAATCTAATTTATTGAGGAGAATGGGGTGGTTTACCATGTCAAAAGCTTTTGTGAGGTCAATAAATACCACACCAGCATAGTTGCCACTCTCAAGGGAGGAATATATAGTGTTAGTTAGTGTGAGCAATACAGTGGTAGTACTGTAGCCCTTATGAAAGCCATGTTGGGCAGGGCTGAGAAGGTCATATTTCTCAAGGTGTGCATTCAGATGAGTTGCAATGATTTTCCCTAACACTGTACTCAGGGCAGGTAAGATGATATATTTAATGCTGACTCTGTGGTGGGAGTAGGAAGTGAGACAACTGCTTGCATTTATTAGCCCTGTTTGCTTCTGCCACAATGGAGGCAGGCCTATCTCCTTTTGTCATTTGTATTTTATATCCTGACTTAAATGGCTAATATCAAAAATATTTTTTATCTATTTATTTGAATATTCAGAAACAACCTTTAAATAGTTACTCTTTTATGAAGGTTTCACATCATGAACATAAAGCAAACAATACAGACATGAATTTCATTACAATAAATAAGATTACAGGCAAGTGTTAAGCATACATAAAACAGAGACTACAGACTAGATGTCAGATGCAACAAGTGGAGGAATCTAGTAAAATGAATACAGCTACTGCTGAGGGTACTAAGTGCAGCCCCAGGGGAGCATTGTCTGATATGTAAATCTAAGAGGAAATGGTCACTGTTAAGTAAAGTGGGAAGGGGGCAACTATGTGAGATGTGGAAGGTTCATTGATACATGAGGATAGAGGTGCAGAGTTATATAAATCTAAGGGGCAATATTGGTCAAGAGTGGAGGGGAAAGGACAACAGACAGAGTCAGGTAAGGTGGGGAAGAGGCATACATAAGAGAAGTGAGAGTGGAGATGGTGAAAAGAAAGGGTTATAGGGAGGGAGGGTCGAAGGAGATAGAGGGTGATAGGGGAGGGGGAAGAGAGAGTTGAGGGGGATATGAGCTCAGTATTGGAAAGGGAGCTAGGGAGAGTGAGAGAGAGAGAGAGAAAGAAAGTACAAGAGGTAGAGAAATGGCAAGAGAAGAGGGAGGGAGAGAGAGAGAGAGAGAGAGAGACAACAGTGAGGAGGATAGAGACAGAGAGAGAGAAGAGGGAGGAGGAGAGAATGAGGAGAGAGAGGGGGAGAGGGGGAAAGAGGGCAAGAGGGGGTGGGAGGGCAGGTAGGAAGAGTAGAGCAGTGTAGTAGTGTTAAGTACCCTTGGGGGAAGGAAGCTGGTGGGAGCAGGTGGGGAATGGCACAGAAAGGGTAGGAGGGAGATACTGTGGTGGTGGGCAGAGGATCTGAAAGGCTATGGAGGGGAACAGTGGCTTAAGAGCTTGGTGTACTTGGAGGAGTAACAGTGTCAGTTCTGGCAATTGCATAAGCTCCTGGCTTGTAAGAATAGCTTCAATTCTGATTTAAAATCTGTGGGTTTGCAGTGTTTAGTACTGTGGCTGGGATTTCATTAAGCCAAAGTGGAGCTCAGTAGGAGAAAGAGTATTGGAGACTTAAATCATCCGGGGATAAATTGGAATACAGTTGAAGGTTCAACTAAAACTGAACACACTTATCTGGATATCTTAGATCAAATTGGTCCACAACAAATGGTCAAAAAAATACAAGAGGGGATAACATCCTAGATATTATTTTAACAAATATGGACTCTAATATAAAAGACTGTGAGGTGATTATGCCCCTAGGGAATAGCGACCACAAAATGGTTTCTTTTACCATACAAGAGAAGTCCATGCATGTTACAGGAGAAACAGAAATCTTAGACTTTAAAAAAGCTAACTTTTACGCCCTTAAGCACATGATGTCTCAATGGAAATGGAAGGAAGAATTTAGCAAAATGAATGTGGAAGATATGTATAAAACACTCAGCATTAAACTAAATCAAGGCATACTTCACTATATATCATATAGAAAGAAATATACAGTAAGAAATATAAAAAAGGGCCAAAAATACCTAGCTGGTTTAACAAAAAGAATCAAAAAGGGAATCAAAGATAAAAAAGAAGTAATTTAAAACACTAGGAGTAACCTGAAAAGGGGCAGGATGGATAAAATTCCAAAAACTGCAGAAATCATTAAAAAGAGACTAAGAAAAGCAAAGGCCCAGCATGAAATCAAGCTTGCATTAAAAACAAAGGATAATTGCAAATTATTCTATTCCTATATAAATTAGAAGAAAAAGGGATCAAATAATGTAGGACCAGACCAGATGAGGCATTTTCAGTATCTAACTCAGACATGGCAGAGGTACAAAAAGAATATTTCTCCACAGTATTTAGCACCCAAAACTCTAAAGAACTCAGAGAGCAGAAACCTAAAATCTCCCAAAATCCTGTACATATAGACCACAGAAAGATTAATAAATGACTCTCTACACTGAATCAGAATAAGTCACCAGGTCCTGATGGTTTCCACCCCAGAGTTCTGAAGGAATTGGCTGATGAATTGACTGACCCAATTAGTTATATATTTCAGGAAACACTAAGCAGGGGTGAAGTTCCAGCGGCATGGATACAAGCCACAGTTATACCCCTATTTAAGAAAGGCAACAAAAAGTCCACTTCTAGTTACAGATCTGTGAGTCTGACAAGCATGATAGGCAAAATTCTGGAGGGTATTATTAAAGATTACATAAGCGATCACATTCATACAAACCAGATAACAGATGACACGCAACACAGTTTCACTAGAGGTAGATCTTGCCATATGAATATGCTGGAATTTTAAAATAAAGTCAGTAAATCTTTGGACATGAGAAATCCAGTAGATATAATTTTATAACACCATATATGTTTATAGCTCCATCAGTCGATTTCCGCCATGAGTAAGGCCGTCCGAGGTAATTAAACTACCTCAAGAGAACAGCACCTTGTGAGGGGGTTAGCCCATTGACCCTCCACCCACCCTCATCATTTCCTTTATAGGTACTCCCTTATGACATCACTTCCTGTTCTCATTAACCTAAGTCCCCACTTTGCCATTAGCAGGTTATACCTGCCAACCACTAGAGGGACCCTTACTACCCACCCTGCACACACTGCACACTCTAGCTATCCCCATCCCTACTATTTCCTAGGTCCCTCCAAACCTCTGAGCCACTCCAATCCACTCCAACTCACACCTCTGCAATCTGCAATCCACACCCAGCCCTCAAACTAGCCCATTCTCTGACTCGGGACTGCTTGGCTAAACTGACCCCCAGTGACCACTAGGAGTCACTATTTCTCACCCAATTTTCATCTCAAACCCAACCTGTTCTAGGCCTAGAACGTGGATTTACTGCCCTCACCCAGGCATCTCACCAGCTGCCCTTGCTGAGACTTGAACCTTGCGCCCTACCCACCGGAGTCCGTGTCGCTACCACTAATCCAAAGTGGTAACTACGTTTCTTAGTAGCCCATTTAGAAACTTCTACTTAATTCCCAGCTATCACCAAATTTGCCATGTTAGACCACCTCCTCCTAAAATGCCTCCCCCTCATTTACCTTCTAGTACCCTCGTGCCTCCAGCCAGCCATCCCCCTGGATCTCTGGTTCCAGCACTGGCAATTCCCTAGACATGGCTCACACAAACCCTACAATTACCATGCCTACTGGACCAAAACACCCATTCTTCATGCTCCACCACACCACCATTCCAGGCCACCCCTGGCAGCTTATCGCCTCGCCTACCACCCTGCCAATCCCTACCCATTCCCTGCTCCCCAAGGTTCCCCTCAGCCCCCCATATACATAGGAACACACACACCACCACATCCTGCCCAGAACTGTGATCCTCTTCTACTCTAACAGGCAGCATACATCCCTAACCCAGGCCCTCCCTGACCTGCCCATCAGGTGGGCCCCTGGTCTGAGTATTGTCTCCATGAATATAGCAGCATCTTGAAAACTTGACACCCTCCAATGCTGGGTCATGCTGGCAAACCTGACATCATTGCACTGGTGGAAACCTGGCTATCAAAGTCCACTCCTGACTCCTTCGTCGCCCTCCCTGGCTACACCCTATATGGGGAGGATCGTGTAGGCAAACGCAGGGGTGGCTGCACGATCTATATAAGGGATTCTCTCACTGGTCAAGCACTCCCTGCCCCGGCCCTGACAGGTGGGGCACAGGCCCTCATCCTTAAACTCACTCCAGACCCCTCTAGGGGCCCCCTGTATCTCACCTCTGCCTACATTCCACCTAAGAACCAAAACTCAGCTACATCATCCTTAATTGACTATCTTACCACCATCCCACATAGGGCTGATCAAGTCCTTGTGAGTGACCTCAATGTTAACTGCTCAGCCCCACCTCCACCATCACCCGGGACTCCTTTGCTGCCATTGATATGACACAGTTAGTCTCCAAACCCACAAGAGTAAACCCTAAAGAGGTACCAGCTCCCTCCTTGATGTCATCATCACCAACGCCCCAAAATCCTGGACATCCAAATCCTCTCGACTCACTCAGCGACCATTCCCCAACCATATTCCATTGGGTGACCACCCTGCCAAAACCCACTGCCCAGCACACGCCTTGCCGGCGTTTCAAACCTGGTGGGCTGAAGAACCTCAGGCAATTTCTGGCCCAAACAAACTGGTCGCCCATTCACCATGCTCCAGATATAGACACTGCCCTCGCCTTCTTCTCCCATGCATTTAATACAGCCTGCGACCTCTTCACACCCCTCACAGCTACCAAAACCAAAAAACATAAAGTGGCCTGGATTACCCCTGCCCTATTACAGTTACTTAGACATAGGGATAACCTGTGGCACCTCGCAACAGAAACAGGCCAGATGGCTGATAGACAAGCCTACAACGCCACTCAGAATAAGTGCACCTGGGCAGTCCGAAAAGCCAAGGCTGACTACTATCAAGCCACCCTCACCTCCTTTTGGGGGTGTGCCCGAACCTTTTGGGACAATATCAAACAACTGAATGGGAGCACACGCTCCCCTCCCCCATCACATCTCAATATTGGTGGCACCAACATTACTGACCCGATAGGCATCGCAAATCACCTCAACTCCTCCTTCACGGACCTCAGCCCTATCCTCCCCAGTAACTTCATCAACCCACCACCTCCCTACTGACTGATCACGGCACCTAGCTTCTACCTCATTAGAGTAACTACCCTCAAGCTAGACCCCACCCTGATCCGTCGCTAAAAAGCAATAGTCCGGCAACTCCCACCATGGACCCCACCATCTCCAAGACACTGGACCAGGTCCTGTCCCACTTACCAGCCTTCTCAATAAATCTCTCTGCCTGGGGCAGTTCCTCACAGTGTGGAAAACGGCATTGTCACTCCCATCCATAAAGGGGTGATAGGTCCTCAGCTGGGAACTACTGACCTATCTCTATACTCCCTCCCATCTCCAAAGCCCTTGAAAACTGGTTGCTATACAGATTACTGAGTACCTGACTAAATACAACATCCTTTGCCCTGAACAGCATGGTTTCCGGGCAGGACACAACACAGGCACAGCACTAGTGGAGTTCTCAACATTCCTACACATCCCTGGACTCTGGCTCCTAGCTGAGGCAGTGTTCATCGACCTTTCAAGTTACGACACTGTTTCCCACCCCTCCTACTGGTGCATTCCACCAGGCTGGCTTCACTACTGGGCCACTCGCCTGATGCACCAGCTATCTATCGCTCGCTCCCAATGTGTCAAAATTAATGGAACACTATCAAAATCATGTCCCATCTGATCAGGGGTTCTCAGGGCTCCATCCTGGGACCTCTACTCTTCTCGATCTACCCTAACACTCTGCCAAGTGAATGCACCAGAAATATGCTGCTGTGTAAGATGGCGCTGTCATCTTTGCCTCCCACCATGACCCTACCTCCCTTCAGGAATCCCTGCAGCTCTCGATACTGATGCAGAAACCTGGTTCTACAAAGCATAGACTGATCATAAATCTCAAAAAATGAAAACAATGCTCTTGCCCACCCCAAAACAAAGCCAGCAATTTTCCTCCACATCCTCCTGGCTAAAAAACCATTAGAAACAGTACACTACATCAAGTACCTTGGGGTCACCTTTGACTCAGCCCTCAACTACCATACCACCATTGACACCCTTGCCTCAGCAGCCAATATCCGCTGAGCATCTTATACTGCTACAAAGTGCTCTCCCCCGCTGCCCTCCAGACTGCGGTAACATCCTCTATATTATCCTGGTAGACATGGACTCCCGGTCTCAGGGCTGCAACACAACTGCGCTAAACAAAATCCGCCTGTTACTTAACAAGGCATGCACATAATCCTGGGGCCCTAGGTTTACACATTCATGCCAGCTCTGGGCTGGTGACATTGCTGAACTTAGATGAACGACTGCGTTACCAAACATGCCTAATAGCAAAAAAAACTCTCCTAGGACTGTCCCCAGGGCTTACAGCCTCCCTCCTCATAGCCAAACCCCTGGTCTGTAAACGGACTTCCCGCAAGACTACCTTCCAGACACCAAGAGCGAGGACCTCCCATGGTCAGAGGTCCTTCCCCCATAGAGCCCCTTCCTGGTTCAACTCGCTCCCTCTCCACATCACAGATGCCCCTACGATCTCCAAATTCAAAACTGCACTCAGAAGTGAACTGTTCACCACACGAAGTTGCACCTGTATAATCTGAGGCGCTACCCACTGTGCCCTGACAATGCCCACTGGGCAGCATCCAAACCGCACCACTCTATACCTTATACCACGATGGACTGTACAGTAATTATTCCCTGGTGCTTAGCCTTTCCCCATGCAGTATGTATCTCCCTGGCAAATTACCACTGCTTTGCCGACTGCTCAAACACAGTATTGCTATATGTTACTGTACCTGGCTTAAATTGCTCTGTTGACTTCACCTCCAGCAGTGTTACTATGTGCTGCTGTAACCTGGTTAATTTTGCCACTGCTCCTGACTGCTCTTACCATAATATACTACTGTAACCTATTAAATTACCACTGACTGCTCCATTTCCAGTCTATATGTTGCCACAATAACCAATCTGGCCTCTCTGTCATATCAGTCCAATCACCGATTGATTGATGTTCCCCATATCCTGTAACCATAAGTGAGCTTTGTATATTGTATTTACTGCTGTATCTATCATGTTCTTCTCAAACGTGTATGTTAATTCCATGTAATCCCACATCCTGTAACAAGAATGTCTGTACTGTATTGTCCTCTTTGTGAAGAGGTACCTTTGAAAATGAGCCCCTGGCTCAAAGGTTGTAAACTGATGCGCTAATAAATAAATAAATAAATAATTTATCTGGATTTCACTGAAGTATTCCATAAACTTCCACATCATGAAATAATTAAAGCACTGACCTCACTAGGGATACATGGCAATGTGGCAGGATGTATTCACACTTGGCTAAGTAATAGGAGTCAAAGAGTTAATATTAAGGGGGTTTATTCAAACTGGGCCAGAGTAACGAGCGGTGTGCCACAAGGGTCTGTTTTTGGGCGGTGCCTATTCAATATCTATGTCTCCCAACTCAAATGCAATCAGGAAGGGGTGTGGTTGACTAAGTTTGTGGATGATTACAGGCTAGGGGTAGTACGAGATTCTCACTTCCCTCACTCTGCTGTGCAGGATGCCTTGGACCACATCATAAAATGGTGCAATATGTACAAACTACCACTAAATCCTGTTAAATGCACTGTTATGCACTTGGGTCTGCACAATCCCAAAAGACTTTATAGGTTAGATAATAACATCTTAAATATTGTAACGGAAAAATCTATGCATAACTGTTACAAATGATTTACAATTTAAAACATATTGTAATAAAGTTATGAAGAGAGCAAATGGAGTGCTGAACTGTAACCAGAGGCACATTGCAAGCATGGAAAGGACTGTTCCTTTGGTGAGGCCTATATTGGAATATGGGGTACAAGTATGGTCTCCATTCCAAAGAGGGGAGACTGACAGATTAGAGGGGATTCAGAAGAGAGTGACAAAATCTATTAGAGGAATGGAGAACAAGGAATACAATCTAAGGCTCATCAAACTGGGACTTTACTCTCTCAAGTACAGGAGATGGAGGGGAGACATGTCTTTGTTGTTTAGGGCCCTTACCAATCAAGATTTATGGGAAAAACTTGGCTTAGAAGTCCGAAACCAAGGATATTTCACCAGGGCATATCCTCTGCAATTAAAAAGTGAAAATTGCAGAACTTGGAAAAGAAAATTGTGGTTTAATCAGAGGGTTGTGTCATCATGCAATACACTTCCCCTAGAAGTAGTACATAGTCCATCAATTGACAGTTTTTAATCGAAACTAGATGCCTGCATAAATTCCGGGTAATCAAACTAACTTTTGGCAAGCACCATGGATGCATGTTCTTTCGCTCAGTATATACCTATGAAACCTATTGTCCTAGTGCAGTTCTCTGGAAAGGGACACTAAGCGAGTTAAGCTCTGTACTTCTGGGGTTGTACTTAGATTTGGCTACCATTACCAGATCCTAGATACAAGGTGGGGTCTGGCCGAGCATAGCTTTCCTCCCTAGGAGGCATGATTGATAATTGACTTTGTTTTTAAGAAATAGCAAGTTGGATTACAGGTATAGAGGTAAAGTGTGCGTGAGGTGGTCCACATTTAGCAGTAGCCTGCATGCTTTGTTTAGGGCTGTTACTACTCTCTTGAGAGCTGAGTCAGTGGCCGCTCCATATACCACCAGTCCGTAGTCAACTGTAGAGAGGATGGAGCTGGAGATGGTGAGGTGGAGGACATTTGGAGTTAGGCTTTTCCTAAGCCTATACAGGATGACAAGTTTTGCATTCATTGCCTTTACCACCATGTCAATGTGCTGCACATAGGAAAGGGTGTCATCAACCATGACACCCAGGTACTTGAAGGAGTGAACCTGATCCAGGTAGACTGAGTTGTCATTAGTAACTGTCAAGACAGGGTACGTTTTCTTAAGCTGGGGGCTTGAGAGCAGCATTGTTTTTGTTTTTTTATAGTTAAGTAATAACCCTCATGAAGCTGAACCAGGTCACCAGTTGCTGGAAGGTGATCTGTAATTTGGCCTGCATGTACTCGAGGTGAGAGTGACTGCTAAGTATAACGGCATAGTCAGTGTATGAAATAATTTTACTGAAGCAGGTCTTAGGGAGATCATTCAGAAATAGGCTGAACAGCAAGGGTCCAAGGATGGACCCTTGGGGAACTCCCAGAGAGACTTCTTTAGTATCAGACACCAACTGGCCAATCTTGACTCTTTGAGATCTACATGATAGGTAGTCCTGGAATCACTGGACAGCAATAGGGGCTATACCAAAGTTACGCAGTTGTTTCAGGAACAGAGGGTGGCAGACAGAGTCGAAGGCCTTGGTGAGGCTGATAAAGGTCAAGCCAGCCAGTTTACCCTCATCCAAGGCCTTGTGGACCTAATGGGTAAACTCAGTCAGAGCTGTGGCAGTGCTATGGCTTTTTCTAAAACCATGCTGCTGAGGACATTGCAACTGGTATTTCTGGATATAACCAGTGATTTGGTCGGCCACTATTCTCTCCAGGGCTTTGGATGGGGGAGAGAATAGAGATGGGACTGTAGTTGGTAGTGAGGATCCTATCCCCACTCTTGTGGACTGAGATTACCAGCACTTTTTCCAGATTGATTGGAATTTAGGCAGTTTTAGAGACTTATTAAATATTTTGGAGATGGGGACTATTAGCTCATCAGTTGCCAGAACTGTCATTTTCATGTCAATGTTATTGTTACCCAGCCTGTTTTTTCCCCAGGAACTTTTTTACATATCCCATGGCTTCTTTGACATTAACTCTCTTTTAGTAGAAGGTGGGATGATGCTTGGGCGTAGATTCACTATTGAGGTCCGTTTCAAATGACCTAAGGTAGCTGCCGGGAGAACGGAGCTTAGGTCCATGAAGGCAGAGCTGAACTCTTCGGCAATGGTGAAGGGATCCATAGTGTTTGTGCCGTTGATATTGAGCAATAGTGGTTGTTTTTTAACAGCATTCCCAGTGAGTTCATTTAGATTTTGCCAGAACCACCTCTCTTCCCCCCAGTTTATTTCAAGTTGATTCTTGTAGTAATTGGCCTTTGCCATCCTTATGAGTTGTGTGCATCTGTTTCTGGCTGCTCTGTACTTCTGTAAGTCATTCTTATTCCCAGTTACCCTAGCTCTACACAGAAAGTTATCCCTGTCCCTCATGAGGTCCAGAAGTTCACTAGTAATCCATCCATTATTATAACCTCGGGATTTCCTTTTTCTGATGTGGTATATGTGTTGCATACCATATTGAACATGTCAGTAAAGTATTGAAGAGCTTGGTCAAGGTCCTGCAGTAGGTCAATGGGAGTCCAGTCAATTTGGGAGAGAGAGCTTCTTTGAACGTGGAACGCTGCCCTTTCCTCAAAACTCTGCTTTTCACAAAGATAGGGGAAGCCTTTTTAAATTTATTGGATCACTTGCAGGTGATAGGAGAATGGTCACTGAGCAAATCTGAGTACACAGAGACCTCCAATATCCTCTCCGGGCAGCTTGCGAGGAGCCAGTCTTAAAGCATGTGGTTTCCAGATTTATGGTTCATCCTAATGGGTTCACTGATTAATTGTGAGAGATATCGGCGACCACATTATCCTTATGGTGGGATGCGTCACTACTGAGCCAGTTTAGGTTAAAGTCTCCTGTGACAATAAGTTCACAACTGTTGTTTATGCTGGACACGGCCTCATGAACTTTGCTTAGACCCTCTTTGGCCTTCCTTGGTGGTAGGTAGACACAGGCAATGACCAATGATTTATTGTCTGGTATAAATAGGAGCCTGACTGCGAGTAGCTCATGGTCATCAGTGCTGGCTGTAATAGGCAATACAACTCCTTGGAGTGAATCCTGGATATAAATAAGACACCCCCGCATCTCTTCAATATAACTGTTAATTCACAGAATGTAAACAGACCTAGTAAACAAATAAGGTACTTAGTGCAATATGAAAGATACACCCTTCATTTAAACTACTGCAGAAAACCCCTCTAACAAACATGAATGCCAACAACTAGAAAACTATGAATTTCCTTAGATCATGGCCTCTAGCTATCAGGCTTCCTTTTTGGCCATTGTTTCTCTCCCTTCACTTTCCAGGGTCCAAACTGTACAACTAATGACTCCAATCCAAGCCTCAGAATTAGGGGAAATTATTAAAAAAATGAAAAAAGCTTGGGACTGGATGGCTATATGGGGGAATCATATAAACATTTTAAGGATGTTTTAATAGCCCCCTTCTTGGGGACTTGTACACATGTAGCTTGAAGTGAGCTGGCACCGCTTATTTGAAAACAGGCCATGATATCGGTGACATTAAAGCCAGGTAAAGATAAAAACCCGTGTTCTTTCTATTGACTGATATTAGTCCTAAATATTGATTATAAGATCATCACATCTGTATGGCTTGAAAGCTGGATAAGCTCCTACCATCCCTCGTTGAGAAAGACTAAATAGGATTTGTAACATCTCGCCAAACACAAGACGATATCAAATGTACCCTGCACCTTTTCTACCATGCCACCCAGTTAAAAATCCCATTTTTATTGCCAAGTTTAGATGCTGAGAGGGCATTTGACTGGGTGACATGTTCATTTCTGTTTACTTCTCTATAAAATGCAATTTCATGATACATTTATAAAGACACTAAAGGCACTGTATGAAGAACCACAAGCTTATTGTGAAAATTAATGCCCTGGATTCACAGACATTCAGATTATCTAGGGGAACAAGGCAGGGATTCCACCATTTGTGCCTACTATTTGCCCTTTATCTAGAACAGCTAGCCCAAGCAATTAGTCTCATTATACAAAGGGTAGGTAGTCAACAGAAGTTGGCCCTATATACAAATGATCTTCTGATATATATGACCTCAGCGAACACCTATTTACCTCCTCTCTGAGATCTCCTTAGTAAATTTGGAGACTGGGCAGGCTGTAATCTAAATAAAACCAGAACTAAAGTACTACAGTTACATTATAACCCAGCCAAAAAGCACATGGCAATTTGATTTTTGCTGGGGGCTACCAGCTGTAAAATATTTGGGGGTATTATTATCTGTAGATCAACAATAACGCCTAAATCTCAGCTATCACCCTTTCATGCAGGTCTTCCATACTGATTTAAAAACATGGCAATCCATTCCACATTCCTTGATTCAACAAGTAGACTGCATCCGTATGAACATATTCCCTCACCTGTTATATTCGACAGAGACACTCCTGGTAAGACCACCGAAAGAACAATTCAGACAATGAGATAGAGTGCTATCCCAAATTTTTCAGGGCTGGAGCTAGACCCTGGGTTAAATTGGTTGCATTCCATTACAAAAGTGGGGCCTTGCTCTGCCCAACTTGGAACAGTACCATAGTGCAGCACAACTTTGGATAGTACTGTACTGGAGATCCCCATTTATTACGCATACTGGAAAACAGTGTAACTTGTGGAGGAGGATCTTCTCCCTATAACCAACACAATCTTAGAGCCATTATACACTTCCATGAGGTGTTTACCAACAACTCTTTCTACCAAGTCTACACAACAAATATGGTTACAATTGTTAATTCACCCCAACTTACAACTGTATAGATTCTTTCTACAGCCTCTTGTTTCCAGTCTAGCCTTTGTCTTCATGAGATTAAATCACACTTACAAAATCTGGGCATGACAAGGCCTATACTTACCATTCCACATTATGCAGGGGGAAGTTTTTATATAGAATTCGAGAACCTCTGTCTTATGTATGGCCTATGGGCTACAAGACTTCTCCAAGTACAGAGATACTTAAACATAAATGTGTTCTCATCCCATAGACATGGACACTCCTGCCATTATTTTAGTAGTGTTGCAAGTGTTAGGTGGGGGAACTTTGGACTCCTTGATCTGAAAACTATACATTTCCCTTTAGACCTATAGTAACACCCTATTCCACAGAATACATTACAGCTAATTGGCAGGGGGACTTGCACATTAATATACCTACTGCGCAATTGGACAGATATCCATTGTACGTACATAATCCAACATCCTTTCATATTTCGAAGGAGTTATGAAATTCCACATATGATGTTTTTCTTGTACTCCAACCCAGTTGGTTTTGTTTGTTTTGTTTTGTTTTTTTGTGTGAGAATTTTTAGTGCTCGTGAAATGTGCTTGATTGACAGAACTAGAACCCAACATCCTCTGTTTGTCCATGTAACAGGTACATCATGGGAAATCACCCCATACTGCCCCACCAAAGTGTGTCAACCCTGCCATGAAGGGACCACCATGTAAATAAGAGGATAGTTCAGACTCCATGCCCATTTAATCCTTGGCCTCTCATGTGAGACTGCCAACAAGGGTGACAAATTAGTGAAAATTGTGTTGGTGGTTTTGTGATGTGGACACCTGCCCACTGGGAACGGGACTGAGACTGCCACAACTCATTTCACATTGGCCATTGAACAGGCCTCAGCGATAATGACTTTTGACCACTACCAACCTGTGTTGGATTTGAATCCATGACCTACTGTATAGGTGAAAGGCTCCTTAACCCATGACCAACCCACTGAACCATCCAGTTCCCTCAACCCAGCAGGTTAAATATGACCCACCATGGGGGGCACAGTGTTGGCGTAAATGTCAAGATGCCAAGGCTAACCATTCACACATTGTCTGGGGGGTGCCTTGTGCTCCAACCTTATTGGACTCAACTTACACCTCAACTGGAGGAAATCTTTACATAGAATCACAGAAAACTGATGGCAGAAAAGGACCTCACTGGCCCATCTAGTCTGCCCTTTCTTCCTCACCTACTCACTTCCACTTTTACAGGCCCACCCCATTTCCCCCATTTCTCAACCCCATATATCTGTCCCATGGCCTCTTGAATCCATCCACTGTTTCGGACCCCACAACCTTTTCTGGTAGTTTATTCCAGGCCTCCACCACCCTCTTCATGAAGAATTGCCCCTGATATTGCCTCTATATCTTCCTCCTTCTAATCTTAGGCTATGCCTCTCTAGTTTTAGCTCCCATCTTCCTTCTGAACAAGCTCCCCTCCTTCACTTTATTGATCCCCTTCACGCATTTAAAAGTTTCAAGCATGTCCCCTCTCTCTCTTCTAGTCTCCAAAGGTGCAGATCCAATTCCCTCAACAGCTATTCATATGGTTTCCCCTACATACCATGCAGCATCTTGGTTGCTCTTCTCTGAGCCCTTTCTTTTTCTTTTTTTTTTTTATGATCTTGGATTAACACCTCTGAGAACAAGCTCATTTCATAGGATCCATGTTAGAGGTTATACAAAGTTGATACATACATCACAAACATTAAATAAGCAAAGTACAACACAAACATTAAATAAGCAAATTAAGAGAATACCAGGTTACACTTAGGTAAATCACTGTACAAGTAGGAGCGAGTGCAGAAAGAAGTAGGCAGAGGGTAATCAACAGTGCAGAGGTACACAAGTGTTTACAGCACTCAGGAGTTGAATGTAAACAGCAGCAAGAAGATAGAATGGGGTGGAAAACATCCGCCCGATAGGCTTCGTTGGAAAGGCAGGAGAAAGAAGTAGGGAGAGAGAGGCTGTGGGTGAGTAGGGCATTAGGGGAACTGTACTGAGGATATTGAGAGAGATTGCAAGGTGCTTGAAGAAATTGGGGATCGGGAGGAAGCTAAGGAAAATGAGTAGCTGAGGCTGCTTGTAGGCAAGGTATGCTGGAGATAGAGTAAGTGCAAAAAGATGGAAATAGGTGATTAAGTCAGCAGGAGCTAGGTTATAGGAAGCAGTCATAGCTGGAGCTCTCAACTAACTTGAGTCTCCATTTTCTTTATATCCCCTCAATGTCCTTACATAGGTGCGGTCTCCAGAACTGGACCCTGTACTTCAGGTGCGGCTTCACCATGGCCTTGTAAAAGCGGCATCAGCACTTCCCTCTTTCTGCTAGTTATTCCCCTCCCAATGCAGGCCAACATTCCATTTGCCTTTCCCACCACCTTGCTGCACTGGTTACCCACCTAAAGGTTGTTTGATATTATAATCCCCAGATCCATCTCCTGTTCTATTTGTTTGATTTTCTCCCCTCCTAAGGTGTAAGCTGCTCACAGGTTTCTTTGCCCCAGGTGCATCACAGCACACTTTTTGGCATTGAATTTTAGTTGCCAAGTTTCCGAACACCCATCCAGAATCAGCAGATCATGCTTCATGACGTCAACCCCCTCCGAGGTGTCTACCCTATTGCAGATTTTCGTATCATCTGCCAAAGGCTCATCCTTCCCTCCAGACCTTCCTCAATATCGCTGATGTGTATATTAAAAAGGAGGGTTCCCCGTACTGACCCCAGGGCACCCCACTCATCACCTGCCTCTCCTTGGAATGCATCCCATTCACCACCACTCTCTGGCTTCTGCCCACCAACCAGTTTTCCACCCACTGAGTTATTTTTTGTCCCATCCATAAACTTTCCAGCTTATTTACTAGCCTTCTGTGAGGGGCGGTGTCGAGGGCCTTACTGAAGTCCAGATAGCCTACATCCATCACCCCTCCCTGGTCAACCACCAGTGTCACCCAATTGAAGAACTCTGTCAGGTTCGTCTGACATGACCTCCCATTCGTGAAGCCATGCTGCCCTTCGTCTTTCAGCCCACTGTCCACCAGGTAGTCTACCACCCTTTTTCTATTATCATCGCTATCACCTTGCCCACCACCGAGGTGAGGCTGACTGGGTGATAATTTTCCACCACCTCCTTACTGCCCCCCTTATGCAGTGGTATCACTTCTGCCCTCCTCCAGTCCTCTGGCACACATTCTGTATCCAGGGACAAGTTAAACAGTGCTGTCAGTGGCACTGCCTGCTCCTCCTCCTTCAGCTTCCGGAGTACCCTCAGGTGCAAGCTGTCCAGCCCCATTGCCTTGTCCACCTTTAACCTGCCCAGTTCCTCCTTTACCCTGCCTACGTTAAACACACTAGGAGCCACGTTTTTGCCTCCCTTCCCCCCCAGCTCTGGTCCCCTATCCTTCCCCTCCTCCATGAAAACTGAACAGAAGTAGCTATTTAACACCTCTGCTTTCTCCAGCTCCCCTTCCAGTTGTATTCCTCCCACCTATCTCCTTCCTCACCTTCTTTCTTTCCCACACATACCTAAAAAAGTGTTATCTTCCCTTTTGGCCTGCTTAGCTATTAACTCCCTCCCACTGAATGTAACAATGTATGTGTCCCATGATATACATAAGGGTTTTAGAGACACTAATCATAGAATCATAGAAACTTGATGGCAGAAAAGGATCATACCGGCCCATCTAGTCTGCCTTTTTTCCACCCTACTCCTCCTTCTCCCTGCGAGCCCCCGCCTTCCCCCAGATATTCAGTCGCATATGCTTCTCCCATGCCGTCTTGAATTCTTCCACCAATTTAGCCCAAACCACTCCATCTAGTAGTCTGTTCCAGGGCTCACCACCCTCTCTGTGAAGAAATGCCCTCTCACATTGCCCCCGTATCTTTTTCCTTGCAGTCTGAGGCTGCACCCTCTAATTTTGACCCCCTCCTTCCTCGTAAGTAAAGCCTCTTCTCCCACTTTATTGAGTCTTTATTAAGACTTGCAAACTGCTAAGGATATGTCTTCTAATAAAAAAAAAACAATCACCAAGTCCTGGTTACAGCTAGCCCCATCTATCACAAGGCTGTGGCAGGATTTGATGAGAGATATTTGAAATTGTTTGGTGCAGATGGATAAGGTACAGAATGTCAAAAATACATGATTTTATACCTTGATCTTATCATGTGTCATTCTTAATGGCTAAGTCCTTGATTCTGAGCCAATAACTGACTCTATAAAAAACACATCAAAGGATCTATTCATATGGAATACCTGTCAATCATGTGACTTGTTTGTTGTTGTATTGTGTTATGCTGAAAAACTGAATACACTTCAATGAAAAAGTACATAAACACCATTATCGCAATGTTAGTTCTATCATTTAAACTACTTACATTATAGATTGTACAGTAAAACTGTGTAAACTATTTCTGGTTGTCAGTTTAGTCTCATTTTAAAGGGGAGTTTGTTCAGAATTTCTGGCAGCAATAAATTCATAATTTGGATCAGCTTATCCCCAATCAGCATCATACTGAAAATGAGATCTCTAAGTTACTTTGTTTAAAAGTTACAAGTCATTTTATAACCCTAAATTCACTGCCTGTTCAAAAAAAGCCAGTTTCAGTGAAAAGCCACTGATGATGTCATAACCTGAGCTCACAGCCAAGTCCTCCCTGCACGCTGCCTTATATGACTTATTTCTCCCATGTTGCATAGAACTGCAGGGGCTAATTCACAAAAAGTCGCAAAGCACAGCACAAAAGTTTGTGCTACGCTTTGTAATTGTCCAGGTACCAAAGGTTGCTATTCACAGTCAGATAATGCACCATCTATCCAACTGTGAATAGGGACAGGACAAGTCAACACTAACCCCATTACTGCTACCACTAACCCCCACTAATGCCACCCCAACATGCAGCCAGGAGTATGGCACCACAATGAATAGTGCAGGTGTGCTATTTGGAATTCCCAAAAGCAGCCATATAAATGAGCCCATTGGGAATGCAAGGCACTATGTGGCCATTTACATGCCCAATATGTGCCCATTTGCATAGGCTGCACAGGAGTTTAATGCACCCCCCAGCCCATGTCCCATAGCAGGCCTGACTCCCTGATGTCCATTGGTCCCTCCCCACCCAATGCCTGACCAAGCTAACATATATGTCTTCCCTGCTGCCTAGTGGTTCTCCCCCACCCACATCCATGCCTGAACTATAAATACTATTTCCCTGGTGCTAGTGGCCCCCCCCATGATCACCGGCAGGATATTAAACATGTAAGTTTCCCCTGGTGGTAGGGGTCTCCCCCCCACCAATCACCAGCCCGATATGAAGAATAGAAGTGTTCATAGGTGCTAGTGGTCCCCCCCTCCATTGATCACTGATCACCATCCCAATATGAAAAATATAAGTTTTCCCTGTTACTAGTGGTCCCCTCCCCCCCAGGCTCACCGATCGCTGGCCCGAGTATAAAAAAATAAGTTTCCCTGGTGTTCAGTGGTCCCTCCTCCCACCTGTACCCATGCCCAATCTATAAATAAAATTTCCCTAGTGTTAGTGGTCCCCCCCAGGATTGCCAATCACCGGCCAGCATATAAAAATTAAGTTTCCCTGGTGCTAGTGTTCCCCCCCACCATAGATCATTGGTCTGATGTTATAAACAAATCTGTTCCTGATGGTGCCTAGTGGTCCCTCTTCCCACTCGATCACCCACCCAATGAAACAAATATTTCTCTGTGGAGTTCTGTGGTCCCTCCCCCAACTCGATCACTCGCCTGATGTTGGCAGCATATTCCTGGGTGCCAAGTGCGATTTCCTCATCCCGATTCCCTGTATTGTAAATGTAACCATGTCCCTGGTGTCTAACAGACCCCACTCCCTATCCCTGATCCCCTATATAGTGCATGGAAACCTTTCCCTGGTGTCTAGCAGATACCATCCCCCCACCCTGGCAGGTAGTGCCTCACCACCCCGCTCCCCCATCCCGACCCTGAGCCAGTGACTAGCACATCCCTCCTCTTTCCACCACAGCTGGCCACCAACTAAGCCATCAATGAGTGTGTACTGTATATAGTACATGCTCACTGACAGCTCAGTCGGTGGCCAGATGTGGTTGAGAGCAGAGAGCTGTGCTAGTCACTGGCTCATGGTTGGGATAGGGGAAGCAGGGTGGTGGGGCACTACCTGCCAGGGTGGGGGTGCACTAGACACCAGGGAAAGGTTTTAATTCACTATACAGGGGACTGGGGATAGGAAAGGGGGTCCTTAGACACCAGGGAATTGTTGACATTTACTATACAGAGGATCAGAATGGTGGTATTACACTGAACACCAGGTAAAATGCTGTCAATGTCAGATGGGGAGGGACCATTGTACACCAGGGAGAAATATATTTCTCATCGGTCAGGTGATCGGGCGGGGGGAGGGACCACTGGATACCACTAAGGACAGACTTATTCATAACATTGGGCTGGCGACTGGAAGGGGAACCACTAGCACTAGTGAAAACTTATATTTTTAATATCAGGCCTGCAATCTGAGATCACGGGAGGACCATGAGCACCAGGGGACATTTATATTTTTCATATTGGGCTGGCGATCGGCAATCAGCTAGAGGGAGAAACACTAGCACCAAGGAACACTTCTATTCTTCTTATCAGGCCAGCAATTGGTGAAGGGGAACTCTACGACCAGGGAAAACTTGTATTTTTTAATATTGGGCCAGCGATCATGGGGGAGGGTGACACAGTATCTCCACTAACCACTACGGCTGTGTATGATAAGGCAAGGTATCAGTCAACAGTATTTGCTCCATACAAGGGGACTGCACAAGAGGTCTTTGCACGGAGTAATTACTCTGTGAACAAGACAGCACCAATATTCTCATCCCTTCCCCTCATTTACATTTTAGAATACTACAGCTATGAGATTTTGAAATGTCAGCAGGTTGCAACTGTGGAATGCAGCAATGACACAATCTCAGAAAGTAGCTGGATCACATAATTTTGGAATGTTGCAGGTATGCTAAAATTCATAATGTAGTGGTGTCATATATTTTAGGAATGTGGCAGAGATACATAATTTTGAAATGTGGGGGATACATAGTTACAAAAGGTGGCAGGGATATGCAATTTCACTATATGTCATGGATGCATTCATTTATCACGTGATGGTGATGCACAATTTAAAATTTGGTTTGGATGCTTGATTTCAGATTGTGGTGGTTACATGCAGTTTCACAATGTGGTGTGCACACAGAGTCTCAGAATGGGGTAGTCACATGCAGTTTCATAATGAGGCAGTGATGCCTAATTTTAGAATGTGACTTGGACATGCAATATCAGAATGTGGCAGTGACACTCATTTTCAAAATGTGGTGAGGTCGTACAGTTTTGGAATATGATGGGGATGTACATTTTCAGAATGTGGTGGTGATGCACAATTTTGTAATGTGGCAGGGCTAACCAGTTTCAGAATGTTGCAGGGATGCACTGTTTTGGAACGTCGTAGTGACATAGTTTCTGATTGAGGTGGTGACATACAGTTTTGGAATGTGGCAGGGACACTCAGTTGCAGAACGTGGCAGTGATGCACAATTTCAGAATGTGGTGGTCATGCTCAGTTTTGGAATATGGTGGCAACATAGTTTACCAATGTAGCAGTGACATATAGTTTCAAAATGTTGCAATGATGCACAGTTTCAGAATATGGTGCTAACGCACAGTTTTGGAATGTGGTGGTTACTCACCGTTTTGGAATGTGGCAGTGATGCACAATTTTGTTATGTGGCAGTGATGCACCATTTTGGAATGTGGCAGTGATGTACAATTTTGGAATGTGACGGTGATGCACAATTTTGGAATGTGGCAGTGATGCACCATTTTGGAATGTGGCAGTGATGCACCATTTTGGAATGTGGCAGTGATGCACAATTTTGGAATGTGACGGTGATGCACCATTTTGGAATGTGGCGGTGATGCACAATTTTGCATAGTAGCAGTGACACAATCAATGTGATGGTGGTGCACAATTTTGGAAGGTGGAGATGATGCACAATTTTGAAATGTGGTGGTGACACAATTTAGGAATGTGGTGGTGATACACAATTTGGAAAAGTGTCAGTAACAATTTTGGAATGTGGCATTGGAACGTAGCTTTGGAGTGTGGCTGGGATGTCCAGTTCTGGAATTTGGCAGGGATGCATAATTTCAGAATGTGACAGGGATGAGTAATTTTGGAATATGGCAGGGATGTGTAATTTCAAAATATGGCTGGGATGCACAATGTTGAAATGCAGTGGATTTGTGATCTATAATTTTGAAATGTGATTGGTGCGTACAATTCTGGAATGTTGCAGGGACAGACAGTTTCAGAATAAATGGTGTGTTCTGTCACATTCTGACAGTGTGCATCTGCACTATATTCTGAAATTACCAGCCCTTGCAGAATTCCTCAATGTGTGTTTCTGTTGCATTCTAAGATTGAGTATCTCACCACATTTTGACATAGCACATCCCTGCCGCATTTCAAGATTGCATGCCCCCCCCCAACATTTTAAAACGGTGCACCACTTTGACATTCTATACCTTGGTTCAGTGCTATATTCCAAAACCACCTTCTAACATGTTTTAAAGTACAGTACCATGTATCTGAGCATTCTGGAAAAGCAAGCACTAACCCTATGTCAGTTTTTCTTTCTTTTTTAATGAGTACTACAGCTACTTAAACTTTGGAGAAACAGATCCTATAAGGTTGCTGACAGTGAGGACTAGACTGTGAGTTCAGGTTATGACATCATCAGTGTCTGTTCACTGAAATTGCCTTTTTTAACAGGATGGGAAATCAGGGTTACAAAGTAGCTTATAATTTTAAAATGAAATAATGTAGAAACCTAAGTTTTGGTATAAGATTTATGGTGGGTATGCTTATTCTAAGTAAGCAAAAAGACACAACGGGATGTGCATTGAACAGATATTATCACACTCCCAGGCGTGTAGTGGGGTGACAAAGTGCCTTCAGCCCCTGGAAGTGTGGTAATAGCTGTTCAATGCACACCTTCAAAGTGTCTTATTGTGCTTATAAAATGGGTTCATTTTTTAAACATATTTTTTTCACCCCTCCATGCAGGTCTTGTAGCGAGCCTACAACTGCAAGTAAAACTGCCATTATGTGGGAGACTTGATTTGTGAAAATTTTTTACTTTTGTTTTTTGTTATAATGGTTGTATGCCAGGTCCTCTCCTGTCTATTACTGCAAGTGACACGTGTCCTGATCAAGAGAGCAAGGGAAGGCTGGCCTGGTGGTGCTGAGGGTTGAGATGTTGGATGCCACACCTCGTGCCAGGCTGACGACCCATGTTGAGGAGCGAGCTCGGGACGTGGGAGTTGGCACGGGAGGAGAAGGTTGGAGCATCCATAGACAGCTCACTTTCTCCTGGGAAGGGAGAGAGGGATGCAGGGATTGGCAAAGGGTGCTTCCCAGTGGTGGCTTGGTGGTACTGGCCAGCAACCCTTCTTAGAAAGGGGAGTTGGCACGGGAGGAGAAGGTTGGAGCATCCATAGACAGCTCACTTTCTCCTGGGAAAGGAGAGAGGGATAGGTCTGCCTTCATGATTCACATACAAGGAAAAACCCTGAGCCTTAGTAAGGCAATGATGTCCCAAGGCCCAACACCCACCATCGGACTATGCCGACCTGGGTCCTGATCCTCCGAGCCACAGTCCGAAGCCTGCAGCAATTGGAGTTCAAAGAGCACCACAGTAGTGGAGGTGGCCCTGTCCTGGGGGGTACAAGCCAGAGGGGTCGCTGTCAGGTAAGGAGTGTGAATCAAAGCTCTGTGAAGGGACTTAGGGTGGGGAAGTCTCAAGCAGGGTGGGAGAAGCCGAGAGGTCATCTGAGAGAGATCCCGGGACTCAGCGACTGGAGTGAAATAAAGTAAAAAGGAAAAAGAGAGACAGAGCGTGAGGGAGTCGAGATGTGTTGTTCAGATGCATTTGATCAGGTCTGTGACTGAACATTATTTTAAAAATATCTAAAAATAAAACCAGCAAAGTAGGATTTTTGTTAGACTGTGTGGAATTGCCAGAGCCACCAGAGACTGAGAGAAAGTTATGAGCAGCAGTGTGACATGAAAGGGATCATTCAGTGTTTTAATTTAATTGTTAGAAGCAGGTAGGGACACGGAGCAGTGGCAACGCGATGTCAGTTATTATAAACAGTTTCTGATTATGTGTAGTTTAATTGAGGAATATATTTGTGAGTCTTATATTCTGTTTAGTTAGTGAAGTTTGTACTGTAAAATACTTTTAATAATTAAGCTTAGTGAGGCTTGTGTGCTGTTATGTTCTACTATCTAAGATGAAAAAAATGGCAGAATTTGAAAACAGGGCATTCT
Organism: Neoceratodus forsteri; assembly: GCA_016271365.2. NCBI lineage: Eukaryota > Metazoa > Chordata > Ceratodontiformes > Ceratodontidae > Neoceratodus > Neoceratodus forsteri. Next base: position 737,118,637 of record CM057456.1, read on the forward strand.
AACCACACACTGTTTTTTTTTTTCCATTTCGGTCCTGCTTTTGAGTACTTGTTTTTACCTGTGCATTGAACAGATTTAATGCTCAGATTAAAATTAATCAAAACACAGGGTTTTCTCTCCCAATTTTATAATTCTGCAATGAAGCACTTTTAGCCAGACTCCCTCTTTAAAATGCACTCACTTTAGTCCTTTTCAGGGATCTAGATAATTTTAAGCAATGTTGAAGGAAGGGTGTGCAAATACCTTATTTCAAATATTCAGGAATTATTTGTATCCGGGGCCGCAAATATTCAGGTATTTGCTATTTGCATTTGAATATTCAGGTATTGTTCCTGAACAGAAAAATAAACTGTCCCCGCCCTTCTCCCCAGCCCAAATACATAATTTCCAGCCTATCCCCCACCATGTGTTAGAAACCTAATCTCCCCCTCCTCCCCCAAGCAACCACAATTTAAAAAATATGAACTGAAAAAATCACATGATGTGCGACCAGCGCAAGCTACCTACCTCTATGGCTGGATTTCATTTAAGCACTCATATGTAGTAAAAGAATAAATGATTTCCCCCACCCCCAACCCTTGCAACACCCTCCAATCACCTTCCTCCCTCCAGCGCCCTGTTCCTGATATAACTGTCGACTTGACATCTCCAGATGACAAGAAGGTGACAGGCACCAACATAGAAACATAGAAACATAGAAGTTGACAGCAGATATGGACCACAAGGCCCATCCAGTCTACCCATTTTTTCTACCTTATGAATGTGCCATAGGCCTGTGCTCTGTCAATGGCCTATCTATTCATACTCATGTAACCCCTAGGTGGTGCTATCCCAAGGGCCACTACCCCTGCCTGTGTGGCTAGTGATAGATTGAGGGGCCTAGGTCCGGTGACGGGTGCCTCCACCCCAAGGTCAGGGTTGGTTGCGGGTAGCCTAACCAGATCACAGTCCTCTGGGACACTGTGATCCCCCTTTATCCCCACTAGTGGCCTTTTCAACACATGGAAGATATCCTCCCAATACCCCAGATATGCAAACTTATTACACATACAGTTACCACTTACCTTCAGGACTGATTTCTGCAGCACGTCTCTGAGGACCCCCTGCAAAACAAGGTTATGCAGTACACACAGCAATAACACAATACATTTTCTATATGTACTGACACCACAAGCAGAGGATAGTTCCACAACAAGAAATCTGATTGATTTGAGGGGCAGTAACAAGGAAGGGGGCAATCAGGTTGATTTGGTTTAGAAACATAAATCACAGTACTGTGCATGCAATTAGGGTCCAAATGTCACACTCTCTGGGTACCCAGGATGGGGGCTAGCCAGGTCCATTGCCTGGGGTTGGCTGGCTTGGTGCAGCTGGTAGGGGCCCTGCAAGGAGGAAAGGAGGAAAAGATATGCACAAATATACAATTGTAATCTGGAACCCAGGGGCTCAGTTAGTGGCAATTAGAATGGAAGGAATGAATCAGTTGACACACTTTTGATTGGTAAAGGTTGCAGGGAGCTACCCTGATTTTATTCACAATACCCACACTGAACCAGGGCAGAAGGATGAGGAGCTGGATTTGCCAGCTGGAGTCTCCAGGATGATCCCTCTCAGTGGGTTTTGCTGGCAGCAAGGCAGTGAGGTGAGACCCTCATGGCTGGGCCTACTGGATTCAATGGCACGGATTCAGTCTGCTTACTTCTGCTGGGACAGTTCTCCCAGCTCAGCACACAGTTCACAGCAGAGGGAAATAACAGCTTGCGCTCCCCATTCAGCACATAGCACATCACACATTTATATGTAAAAAGCTTGTACTATACCAGACCACAAAGTCCTGACAAGCCAATTGCTTTAAGCACAGTCTTCGGTCTTCTACAGGTTAAGCCTGATCCCACAGCAACAACTTGCTTCACCCACCACTAGATGGCGGTGGATATAGCCTATCTAGACTTCAGCAAGGTCTTAGACAATGTGCTGCATAGAAGGCTGATTAGGAAGCTGACAAATTTAGGGGTGGGAGTCAAAATGTTAGCTAAGGTTCACAACTGGCTAATGGATAGGAGGCAGAGGGTAGTGGTAAAGTGAACACAATGAGGATGGGCGGGTGATCAGTGGGGTTCCATAGAATTCAGTGTTGGGACAAGTCCTGTTCAATATCTTCATAGGGGACTTTACAGATGAACTGGAGGAGTGGGTCTGTCTTTTGCCAACGACACTAAGATCTGCAGTACAGTAGGGTGGACAACCAGGAGGAAGTGGAAACAGTGTGCAGGGATCCCAGAAAATTAGAGGAGTGGTCCAGGGCATTACAGCTGGGGTTCACGCCAAAAGTGTAAAATCATGCACCTAGGCCACAGGAACTCCAGGAGCTGCCTATAGCATCATAAGTATCATAGGTATCGTACAAGCTAGTAGAGCCATAGGCCCATAAAAAAGCTTGCCCTTTACACAAAGGGATAACCCTTAATTCCTACTTTCTTAAAGTAATTATCCAATCTTGTTTTAAATACAGTCCTTGAACTGCTGCCTATAACATCAAGTGGTAGCCCATTCCATATACTAACAACCCTTTGACTATACCATCCTGTGCTCCTCTTAGTTAAACTAGTTTCACCTTTGAGCTCTAAGTCATGTGCTCTTGTGCTGTAGGTTTGTTCACTAAGTTCAAAACCAAGGCAGTCCCATAGATCATTGCTGGATATTGACTTAAATAACAAACACAGATCCCCTCTTAATCTTCTGTATGGGAGAGAGTGCAGATCCAATTCAATTAACCTGCCCTCATAGCATAGATGCTCAATGACAGAAACCATCTTGTTTGCCCTTCTCTGCACCCTCTCCAGGATCCCAGTCTCTGACGTAGTAATCGGGGACCAAAACTGGGAGCAGTACTCCAGTTGTGGCCTCATCAGGGAACAAAATAAGGGCATAAGTACACCTCTGTCCCTACTGTTGATGTGTCTGTGTATACAATGAAGAATAGCATGTGGATTCTTAGCAATTTGTCCGCAATGTTGTTTAAATTTTAGGTCATTGGAAATGATTATGCCCAAGTCTGTCTCTTCTGTTGTTTCTTTGAGTTGTCTGCCATTTAATACATACTTTGAACCCCGATTTGATCTTCCTAGGTGCATGACTGCACACTTATCCAAGTTAAATTTGAGCTTGAGATTGTCTGCCCAACCCTACAATTTATATAGCTCATTCTGTAGCCTATCCAGATCCTCAGGGTTGCTGACAACAGAACCAGCCTTCATGTCATCAGCATATTTAGTTATCCAGACACTGTCATCACAGTACATTGTGGCCACATACATATTAAACAGGATGGGACCAAGTACGGAACCCTACGATACTCCACTTGTCACCATAGCACAATCTGATGATGTGCCTCTGTCTTGACTTGTGATCTCCCAATGAGCCAAGATTTAATCCATGTCACCACACTGATATCTAATCCTGTTTTCAGTAAGTTTTTTATTAACTCACTATGTGGGACAGTATCAAAGGCCTTGCTATAGTTTAAAAACACAACATAACATCCCCAGGGTTCCCACACTTACTCTTTCAAAAAACTGCAAAAGATTGATCTGGCATGATCTACCCTAAATGAAGCCATGCTGGTTTATATCCTCCAAACTAGATTTCTTGATGAAATCCTCTAAATATTCCTTTATAATTCCTTCCAATAATTTACCTAAGGCTGATGTCAGGCTTATAGGTCTGTAATTCCCAGGGTTCTTCCTATCTCCCTTTTTATGTATAGGCGATACTGTTGCTTCAAGCCAGTTACTGACTGCGCAACCATTATTAAGTGATGTCTGAAATAATGTCATAATAGGTCCCGCCAATTCCACAGCTAGTTTTTTAATAAACCTAGGTTGGATCCCATCAGGACCTGTAGCCTTATAAGGGTTCATTATTTCAAGTTTTTGCCTAACATCATGTTCTGTAAGGACAATTGGTGATGTCACCCTATCCAATGTTTCTATTTCCAGGTTAGCTGTCTGATCACCAAATACTGATGTCAAACAGCTATTCATCAGTTCTGCCTTGCCCCTCTCATCCATAATAAGATTACCTTTCTCATTTAGAAATACCTCTAACTGTATGCTACCTGCCCAGTTCTGGTTAGTATAATTATAAAAGGCTTATAATTATCTCTAAATGCCAAAAAGACGGTCTCCATGTCCTTTGGCACAAGGCAGAGACTGGCTAGGCTAACTCACCTTCCTTCCTTCCACAACCTCGATGGGACTGATTTAGAGGACTCCTCCTCTTTCAGGTATCTTGGCATCTGGCTGGACAGACACCTTGACTTCTCTGTACATATTGATGCTGTTCTGAAAAAACTAAGGCCTAAGCTTGGGGCACTTTACAGAAACCATGGCTGCATCCCGCTCCCCGCCAGGTGTGAGCTGGTACAGAAGATGATCATACCCATTTTCGACTACTGCGACATAATCTATGATGCTGCCCCACAGTCCCACCTCTCCAGACTGGACTCTCTCTTTAACTCTTTCAGTCATTTTGCTCTTGATACCCCCTCCCGTACCCATCACTGTGACCTCTACCGCACTCTCAACCTTCTTCCCCTACACTCCCGGCACACGTTTCATGGTGCTATATTCATCTCTAAATTCTGTCTTGGTTCTCTCCCCTCATATCTCCTCCTTTCTTGGCACCCCTATCCTTTCCCTCTATTCCCTGAGATCCCATGCTGACACTTGCACCCTATCACTCCCCTGCAGAACCTCTACTTCTGGCCAAAAAGAATTCTCCTACCATCTGCCTAAAATGTGGAATGCTCTACCTTCCCAAATCAATCACTCCTCCTCCCTCTATTCCCTTACCACTGCATTGCACAACTACTTCACACCCTCTTGCACCTGTCCTGACCCCCCTTCTTCATCTGTCTCCATCTCTTTTCTTTTGCTCCATCTCCTCTCCTCCACCCACCCCCACTTGCACTTATACTTATAGACCAGCTCTTAAATAGGGTGTCTGGTTCCAACATGCTCACCCTGCTGCATATTGCACTAGTACTGTCTGTATTTATGCATTGTCAACCTTGTATCCTGTGTACTGATTCTACTTTGTATGCTGCTCCTAAGATCTGCTTACACTGAAAGTCTACAACAACCTTTATTATCTCAAGTGTCATGTTCCTGTTTTATAACTGTATGTATAATTACACCATCTGTATGTATTTACCTGAACTTGTACTCTGTATATCTGTATATCTGTACTCTGTATATCTCTTCCCCCTTCCCCCAGGACATACTGTGAGACAAACATTAAGTTGCTCAGTGTATCTTTCCTGGTGAAACAATTCAATAAATAAATAAATAAATCTCTAACAAGAGTTACCAGTCCTAATTCAAAGTTTTGTTTAGCAGCTCTTATCTTGACCTTGCAGTCCCTTGCTAACTTTTTTACATTTGGACCATGCAGTAATTGAGTTAATTAACTTTGCATTTTTATATGCCTACATTTTTCTCCTTATGTATCATATAATCCTGTGATTGAACCAGACGGGGATCCTGCCAGCACTGTTGTATTTTTATTTCTTTCAGGGACATACAAATCTATTAATCTGGATAGTCTGCTAGATGGTACTCACTAGACCCCGGAGCAGTCTTCGGCAGTTGAAACAGTCAGTTGCAATTCAATGCAGTTGCAATTGCACTGGATTGCAGACATAAAATAGTGGAGCCGAAATCCACTGCAGTTGATGGTTCTGTGACCTGTCCAGGTTTGTTTTTGTGGTACACTGCACTGTGTTTTCTCTTTTTTTCTTTCCAGGGGGGCTGAGGGGGGCCGGGGGGGGGCCACAAATATCTAATGGTCCTCAACTGCTGGCACCAAGCCTTACAGCCAGTAAAATGCATCCCTGGCTCCTGGACATGAAGCATCCACCAATTAGGAGAGCTAGAAGGAGGAGCCAGGAGCTTGAGAGTGTCTGTGACTGGCTGCACGAGGTGATGGGAAGAGTGTGCCTAAGTAGGAGATGAGACTGTCAGGAGAGGAGGCATCTGTGTTGTTGTGTGGGCAATGGAGCAAGAAGCGTTTTTCTGCAGGTATGAAGTTTGGCAATTCGGCCTTTCATTTAAAAATAAGTTAACTGTGTCCACTGTCCTGACGTGTCCAGTGCATGGAGAGAGACTAGTGTGTGGCTGTGCAGGTCCCAATCAGTCCTCCAGCAAAGCCAGGTAGCAATTGTGTGAAGGCAGCAAGTCGGTGGTCTGGTCATGGTCAGGATCAGCCCTTGACCTCATCGGCCAGGTTCATCGGGTGACTCTCACTCAGTCTCAGTCAGGTCTTCAGAGTCGGTGAAGAGGAGGAATGGTAGGTGCACAAGTTCTACAGTGTGGAGTACCAGAGTGGGCACGTGGGTCTGGGTTGGGGACCGAATGTGTGGGCTGAGAGGAGGCAGCACACAACTCCAAAAAAACACCAGCACCACCACCGAGTAGAGCTGCAGTGGCAGCCTGAGTCATGGAGCCACCTGCCGACCTCAACCGAATCATCACCCAACACCTGACCGAACTAGCAACAGTCTACTACAGTGAGCAAGGTACTGTATGGGATATGTATGTAAGGCCCACCAGGGCTGGGCAGTGGGCAATAGGAAGGAGGAGGATGGTCTCTCACAGACTACTCTGTCTGTGTGTCTGATGCATGCTGGGCTGACTTGTCTGGCTGGTTGAGGGCTTGGGGGCTGTGGGGCCCAGGGGACCAAACTTGAAAAGCCACGGTGATTGATCATCATCGATCTACTGCCAGTGGTCTGGCTGGGCTCTCTCTGACTGTGGTGGCATTGTGGGTAAGTCAGACTCCCCACGAGGTCATGGAGTAGGCCATGCAGGTGGTCGGTTGGTGTGTTCTCGGACCCATAGGAGGCCAGAGCATGGAGCATGGTCAGTCAGGTCCAATGGACAAAATATTTGCTGTTTGCCACTGTAGGAATCGGATAGACTAAATATTAAAGTCCTCACGGCAAGATGAATAAAATAAAAATTAAAAAAAACATTAGTGTATGTGCTGAAAGCCAAAACAAGTTTAGAAACTGTGCCAGAAATGTTTTTTTTTTTAATATTTGTAAGTTTTTCTTAGCTTTAAATTTAAACTATGGCTACATCTCAGTTCTGGTATACCATACAGTAGGTATTTCTAGGGGTCCTCCCTTAAACTGTTTTTTAGTCTCACAGATTCTATGACTACTAGTAAATTGACATATATTGATGGTTAGTTCTGTTTGCAAAAAGGGTACCTTCTAGCTTCTGAGGGGTGTTTAAGAGGCCTACCTATACTGTTTCTTAGACTCACAGTTCTTCTAAGTAACTAGTATTACTGCTGCTTATTTTTCTATACCGTATACTGTTTTACTGCCCTGCTTCAACGTGTTACGTTCAGAGACTTAGTATATTTTGTTGTTTTGACTGGTTATTACGCTTTAGTGGGTCCTTACTGCATGTAGATTTGTTTCACTGCACTTTGTATTTGTATTTTAAAGAGCAGCCAGCTTCTTAGCTGCTGCTGACTAGTTGCTGCTCCCTCCAAGTTGTGCGATACCTCACCGGCCCCAGAGTTGAGGGGCATAAATTATCCCTTTTGTTTCTGCCCATTAATGAAGTTATAATGATGCTAAATCCCAAATGCTAAAAACGGAGCTACTTCCTGACTTTAACCCACCAACACACCCCTACGTAGGCACATGCAGCCCCGTTTTGTGATATCAGAAGGCGAAGGCTGTGTGTGCGTGCACCCCATTGATTTCAAGGGGAAGGGGCTTTTCCATACATATTACTAACTTTTATAGTCAAAATTTTAATTAAAAAAAGATACTAAGTTAAAAAAGTATGACAAACTACTACATAATAAAATTCAACGATGGTGAAGGTTGAAAAAATTGGTTGGATTTTTTTCAGTTAGTTGAAGTCAGAAATTTCAAACTAGTTGAAAAAATCTGTCATAATGTGTGGCAAGTCAGTCATAATTGTTTTTTCAACTGACTCCGGGGTCTAGTACTCACCATATTTGATTTTGGTCCGACACCTTAAATGCTGATTTCCAGTCCCATGACCCCAGTTCATTCTTTATTTTGTCAATGTCAGCCCTGTCAAAACATTTAATCATCATTATGCCCTTGGTCTTATTTTTTACTTTAATCATATCAAACCTTACCATATTGTGGTCACCATTCGAGAGGGGTTCAATAGTATGACAATTTTCCAGTTGCTCACTCATATTGCTAAGGACCAGGTCTAGTGTATTATTCTCCCTTGGTCACAGTTGTAACATACTGATCTGCAGTACTCCAAGACCATTTATAATATCTAAGAAATAATTTTCAGTGGCTGATCTACCCTTGATTATCTCCCAATTCATTCCAGGTATATTAAAATCACCAAGCAATATGATGTCATCCATAGGATTATAATTTTTCAAAGTCTCATATAACTCCTAATCATCTCTTATCTCCTGAGATGGTGGCCTGTATATAACACTCAATAAAATTATTTTTTCAGTTAATTGCTCTAGCTTCACCCATACCTGATCATTTTTTCAGCTGGTTCCATGTCAAAACAGCAACTGCAAAACAGCACTAACAAAAACAGTGAATGAAAAACAACCGCAAGCAAAACAATGAAGAGCACTACAGCAAGTTTCAAAATCAGCGCACAGCTATACTTGTTTTTCTTCAAGGAACCCCCACACCCCCCATACTTAAAATAAATTTCACTGGTGGGGATGAAATTCAGGGACAGGGAGAAACGTGGAAGGGGGGATTCTCTACATGGGGACACAAGTCGGGGAGGGAAGAATGTTGGTGGGGGAAGGGGTGATCAAATCTTCCCACACTGGGGGTGGAGAAGAACCAAAGTCGGGATGGCGAGCAGAATGGGAATTAAAAAAAATAAATCTCCTCACAGCCAGTATCAAATCTGGGTCTGACAGCTACATGGGTGGTGAATGTAACCACTACACTATGCGGCCAGCTCAGAACTGGCCTGACAAACAACTACCTACATGCTTCAAACACCAACTACCGCTATGGCTGCCTGCTGAATTTAAAGCACTGAACTTAACATAGGCTCTTAATATATCATAACTCATTTTACACTTGCTATTTTGACTTCACCCAAATTGTCTCTCTCTAATTGAGTGGCTCAAATCATGGGATACCATTCTGCCAGTATGGAGTCTGATATGTATAAATCCACTCCTCCACCCCCTTTACCATATCTATCTTTATGAAACAACTCAAAACCAGTTATATTCCTTCCCCAAGAGTCATCTCTATGCCACCATGTCTCAGTTATGGTGCAAATCTGTATCCCTTTACTGGCTAGGCTATTATTCTAATTAGTCTTTCTTTTTAATTATGGTTCTGGCATTTACAAGGAGACCCTCCATTTAACATGTTTGTTAGTAGTGTTAGACTTCATAGTCAGTGTGTTTAGTTTCTCTCTGGTGATTCCACCTCCCCTTTGCCCCTGCACATTCTGTTTAAACAGGTCGCTATGCTGCGGTTGATCTTTTTTGTCAGACGCCTGATTCAGATGCAGGCCATCTTTCCCAAATAACCCAAAGTCACTGATGGTATCCCAATTTCTCTTAAATGTAAACCCTTACCTAGTGCGCCACCTGTTAAGTTGCAAAATATCCCAAGTTCTTTTATGACTGGCCCTGGGTACAGGGAGAATTTTTGAAATCATCACTTCACACTTCATTTCTTTTAGTCTAAATCCAGCCTATTCAAAACTTCTCTGTATTTCAATCGCTGTTCTTCTCCCTGTATCATTGGTATCCAAGTGCAACACAACAGCCTCAAGGTAATCTTTTAAATTGCTATGGATGTCCTGAATTTTGGCACTGGGGAGAGAGGACATCAAGGTATATACTTTTCTACCTCAGCAGGTACAGTAATAGCATCCACATACTTCAGCATCAAGTCCCCTAGTACTATTATAGCTCTCTGTTGTGTGTTCTTTCCTTAGTTATAGTTGGGGCTCCTGCTTTATCACATTCTGCAGGATCTTGTTGAGAATATGCCCCCAAAATTAACTGTGAGTATCAGGGGCTATGACATTATGCTGCATATTGTTCCCTAATTCTGTGTTGCCTGGATTTGTGATCACCAAGTCTTTCTCCTGTGTAGTTGTGAAGTCTTGTGACTGAACTACCTGCACTTCCTGATTTGGTAAGGATTCACACTCCAGAAACATTTCATTAATGTCTTTAGTATTTGCAAGGACAGCAAACCTATTCTCCAGGTCTATATTACTTCCATCACTCCCACCCCCATGGCCAGCTGCCTTTTTCTCTTATTGCTGCCTTGCACTATACTCCCTTTTTCAGTATGGAGCAACATGTGGGAGTCACTAGGCAGGAAAGGGACTTTGGGGTTATTATTTCAGAAGACCTCATTGTGGCAGCACAGTGTGACAAGGCTGTGTGCAGGGCTAGTGGGAAGTTGGTGTGCATATGGATGGGCATCACCAGCAGGAGAAGGGAGGTGGTGTTTCCACTGTATCACTCTCTAGTACACCCCCCACCTGGAATGCTAGTTCTGGAGACTGCACCTCAGGAAAGATATTGACAGGATGGAGGTGATTTAGAAAAGGGCACTCAAGAGTGCACATATTTTGCAAGAGAAGCCCTATGTGGAGAGACTGGAGATCTCAATATGCACAATCTGGAGTACAGGAGAGTGAGGGGTGACATGATCCTGACCTTCAGGTACCTCACTGGAGTCAAGAGAGTGTTGAAAGAAAGCCTCTTCCAAAAGATTATTATATCCAGGACTAGGGGACATACATTGAAATTGGGGGGGTCAGGAATGATTTGAGGAAATACCTCTTCATGGAAAGGGTGATAGAAGCATGGAACCAACTACCAAGCAAAGTTGTGGCTGCTAGAACAGTGGAAGGCTTCAGGCATGCATGGGGTAGACATATGGGCATGTTAGTATGGAAAAAGGAAGGGGAAGGGTTCCCAGAGACCAGTTAAGGTCTGCTGAGGTACAATAGGCAGGGAACCCTTGGGCAGACTGTGGGGCATAACAATCCTTTTCTGCTAACAGAGTGTGTTTCTTTGTTCTATATTTGTGCAGCCTTACTAATGTTGTCATTCTTTGACTTGATTTCTTTCTTCTGGATGTTCACCCTCAGTAGACATACCAGGAGCAGTTTCTCAAGTCTAAAGGAAATAGGTAGCTAAAAGTGCCAGAAGTCCATTGTGTGAATGTAATAGAACCTGCCTTCTCCAACTCATGAAATAGACCCAATACTATTAAGGAGAGAAAAAACCCTGTGTCGGGGAAACCTCTAGGGAACCAAGGTTACTGGGTTAGCCTTCCCTCCAGGCATCTACATGTTTACAAGGCTAGCTGTTTGTAAGCTTGGAGGAGTTTAGAATTTGGATCTCAGATGAATGTTTCAAAGCACAAATAAGTCCGGTAGCAATGATCTTGATGATGTGAGCCAGAATGTTCTTTTTAGATGCTGAGGTGGCTGGTCCAATCCTAAATTAATGATTGCAGAATAATAATGAATCAAGACCCAGGTGAGATATCAACAGTCTGATATGATGGATGATATAGGATGTAACAATAATTATATAGTTCTCAGTAAACAGAAAAGGATGAGTGGTGTCAGGATGTGTGTCCAGGGAATGCAGTTGGTTAAGGATTTCAATAGAACACCATGTATAGTTCATTATAAAATAAGAAATGTGGACTCCTCTATTGATCTTGTCTTTTTTTTAACTTGATAAAGTTAGAATAAAGTGATCTGACAATGCTTATTTGAGGTTTCATTTGTCAGATGAAAACCAGGATCGACGGTTGAGGGGGATGTCAATTTCCCAAACCTTAAGAATCCAAACAAGGCTAAAGTTATAGTTGTTTTTAAATTTAGATCAGTGAATGAACTAAAGACTCTGCCTTTTAAGAGATCCATCAGTCTGCAATACCAATTATAATCTATAGGTTTCCTAGTGTGTGGTCCTTGAGGAATGGATTTTCCTCATGCCATAAAGAAATGCTTTGACCATGGGACAGAATAAATATGAGCAGATATATAAAACAAGGATGGATGAACAGGAAGGTAATTGAATGAACAAAGAGATATTGTTTGATAGTAGTGACCAACGTGCCAAAATGCTTGAAAGCACTATGATGGAAATGAGAGAACACAAGGAATTGGAATACTGCAGAAGATCTACATTTGAAAGGCACAAAAGGCAATTAATTTCTTCCAGCTGTTCTGCAGTTACACTGAGTTGAGACTGTAAGACAATTCCAGATGGTTGTAGAAGCACAGCTGAGGTGGGGGGGGGGTGAAGGGATTGGGCAGATCATTTGCAGTTCCTGCTATGATGAAGAAGGAGTCATCATGTCATTCTTGAAGGTAAGCAGCCCTGAACTGCTGACATTAAAAGTGGGAAAGACAATCAGTGAGAAAAGTTAGCTGGACCAAGAATGTGCACGGAGTGCTTTATGAATCTGTGTGTTAAATTCCACGTTAATCTTCTCAGGAAGTTCATTGTGGAATTGGAGGAAAATTTACTTTATTAATGATGGCTACTGCTGCTTGGTTATCCAATTACACTGTTACTAGTTGATTGTTTCACATATTGCAGCCACTGCAATGGTATAAATTTTAAACAAGGAGAATATGAATTGAAAACATGGGAGGTTTTTGATTTCGGATGACCACAGGCAGACAAGCCAAGATAAGCCACAGATTGAAGCAAAACCATAAGATTGAGTAACATCTGTAGAAATGTTGACATTTGATTAAGGAGATGGATCCTTATAGAACAAATATATACCATTCCAATCAGAGAAGTAGAGAGACTCTCCATCAAATCTCTTCCTAATATTAATGCAGCCCTCGACTTGTTTATCAATAACATCCTCTTAGCTGCCAATTTACATGCTCCACATAAGCAAATCAGGTTAAAAGGCCAACATTCTAAATGACTAGGTGCCGATCTTAGAAAATAAGTGAAGATGAGAGACAAAGCCTGGGGGTCTTCAAAACATCTGGCTTTACATCTCACTGGAATAAGTATAGAGAGCTCAGGAATACCTGTTAATATTAAGGCTGCTAAAAGAAATATGTATTTCAGATCTTCAGGACAAAAACTTGTCTAACCCCAAGAAGTTCTGGTCTCACATCAATACCCTTCTAAAGGGATGTGCCAGTCCCTCTAAATGTGATATATTGGCTGAGGGCAAGCTACTTAGAGACCTTCTGACTACTGCCAATGCCATTAACATTTGTTTTACTGATCTGCATAGATTCAAACTTCCCTCCTCTGGAACTCCTCAGGACACCCCTGCTCAGCCTGAAACAGTGAATCCTGCTTCAAAATTCTACTTTTGGAGGATAACTAGAATATAGGTACTGACTCTCCTAAAGCAATTAAAATCAGAAATATCAGAGAGGTTCTATAAGCTAGGATCTAAGCTTGTCTCCCCTGTTGTCATACTCTTTAACAAGTCTCTTATTGAGGGGAGAATTCCAGATAGTTGCAAGATTACCCTTGGGGTACCAATACACAAGTGTGGCCTGAAGGAGCCCATAGAAATCGATTGCCCTAGCTCTCTACTTTGCTCACTTGCTAAAATTCAAGAAAGATTAATATATAACCAGTTCCAAGACTATCTTGAAAAATGTCACCTTTTGACTGATTGGCAGAATGGGTTCAAAAAACATCATGTAACTGACACCATCCTGGTTAGACTGACTACTGACATGTTGGGTGCCAAGGACATGGGGCAAATGACTGGTGCAAACTTCATTGATCTCACCAAAGCATTTGATCTCATTAATCATGGCCTCCTACTAAACAAAAGTAGGATGTTTAGTCATGATAGCTTGTTCTACCAGTGGCTCACTCACTATTGGACTAACAGGTCTCAGAAAGTGAAATGACACAGCATGCAATCCAGGCTAAGGCCCATTATTGAACTGTTTTCCCCAAGGTTCCATCTTGGGTCCTAAGCTCTTTTCCCTCTTCATTAACAATATGCCTCGTCATTGCAGTGGGACTAGCTTACAGCTTTATGCTGATGATGCAATACTCCATAGGAGCTCCAGTGATGACAATCTCAGTAACAGACATCTTACAAAAGACTTCCTGGCACTTGAAAAGTGATTCCCTCTAATAAATTGGTACTTAGTGCCAAGAAGAGTATAGCTATCTTGTTTGGTCTAGACACCTGGTTGTAGCAAGGCAGCACCTCCTAGACCTATCCACATCAGTAGGATCGCATATCAAGATGGTTGAAGTGATTAAGTACCTTTGAGTATACTTGGATCAGGAAGTTACTTTCAGAACCCATATTGATCATGTTTCTAAATCCTTACTTCAAAACATTCGGTTGCTCTACTGCCTAAGTAATAACCTATCCATGGACTCACATCTGGTCCTTGCCCACAGTATATTGCTCCCTCTCACAGAGTATGGTGCCCCTGTTCTCCATTCCTTGAGAAGTACCAAACTAAATAAGCTTAATGTCCTTTACAATATGATTTGGCTTTGCCTCTGGTGCTCTGCCAAGGGCAAAATGTCTCTCCCATCCAAAATGGCCTTCTTTGGAAGGTAGACTTGAGTATCCCCTCTTCTGCATTATTTACAAACTTGTAAAGAGTCCTACCTCTCTCTGCCTCCAAGATATCTTGGCACCCAAACATTTAAGGAGAATGCTCAGGTCCCCTAGCAGTACACTCCTAGAAATACCCAGGGTTATATTTATTTATTTGCTTTTGGTAACCGGGTAAGTGCGCTAGGCAACAATCCTGCCTATTTTCAGGCATGACCCGGGAGAGTACAATACAGAATACATATATGCACAATTGTACAAATTCATAAATAATAACAACATCATAGTACAAACAATATAATACAGGTTGAGATTACATCTTAGGATAGGACAAGTAGACAATTATAGGCACAGTAAGAGGTGTGAATAGGCTAGTGGATAAGCTCGCACATTATCTGTCCCTAGCCCATCTAGTGAAGAAAAACTAAAACACTATAAATAATATACCATGAGGTAAGTTATACATAGTTTGCAACCAGCAAGGGGGCCTAGTGGTAGTTTCATCTAAGTGCATTTGCAGTTACCAAGGGTGTAGAGGTGAGAGAACAGCAAGCGCTTAAAAGCAAGGTGGGAGGTGGAGTTTTTAACCTGCAAGGGGGAGCGAGTTCCAGTACTTAGGAGCAAATCTGGAAAATGCCTGTTCACCCATTTTGATAACACAGGGTCGTATTGAGAGCATAGGGGCAGAAGAGGACCTAAGGGTGCAGGATTGGGAGGCCAGGATAAGCAAGTCTGCCAGAGAGTCCGGACGAGGTGGACGAGCAAGGGAGTCAATAAGACACCCTAGGGAATAAGCCCGGAGGTCTTTAGGTGACAGCCAGTTTAAGCCAGAGTAAAGTAGGCAGTGATGTGTTAGGCGAGGGGGCCGATAAGGCAGACCTACAGATATTGTTGTAGGAAGTGTCCCATTTGCAGAGCACACTGTCATTGGCTGGGTAAAGAACTGGGAGGGCATAGATGAGCTGTGGGAGAAGTACTCCTCTAGCTACTGATAGTCTGGCTGATGGTGTGAGAGAGTGGTGCACACGATAGGCAGTGCCTATTTTTGCATTGACAGTCTGACAAACCTCGTTGACGTAAGCTGCAAAATCAAGAGCAGGGCTGAGCGTAACCCCAAGGAATTTGAAAGTAGAGGTGTTAGTAACCACAGTTCCATCACTGCAGCGGACAAGGAGCTTAGGGGCCTGAGAGGGCACTTTTTTTGAGGAACCAAAAAGCATGGCCTGTGTTTTACCTATGTTTAGGATTTGATGGTTATCCGAGAGCCATGACTGAAGGGTTTGAAAGTCATGAGAAAGTTTGAGGTTAATGTGATCAATGGATTTAGATGAGAAATAAAGCACCAGGTCATCAGCATAACATGAGCATGTTACTGTGAAGAGAAGGACTGGGAATATCATTAAGGAAAAGGAAAAAGAGGAGATGCCCAAGTATGGAGCTCTGCAGAACACCATGGGTGATATGAATGGGGGAGGAGAGAGCCTTATGGAAGGCAACAGCCTGAGTGCAGTTATCAAGGTAACTGCCGAACCAGGATAGGGTAGAGTCAGTGGCTCCTAGGGATTGTAGCTTCATCAGCATTAGTGGGTGATGGACCATATCAAATGCCTTAGAAAGGTCGATGAAAACCACACCTGTGAGTAGGCCCTTGTCCATATTACCTTTGACATCTCTGGTAAATTGGATCAGGGCAGTGGTGGTACTGTGTCCAGCCCTAAAACCATGTTGAAAAGGGGATTGAAGTTTGAACTTGGTAAGGTACTCAGAGACCTGTCGATGGACTAGTTTCTCAAGTAGCTTGCTGAGAGTAGGGAGAAGTGAGATGGGGCAGTAGTTGGACAGTTGTTTATCATCACCCTTCTTAAAGATGGGAATTGTTCTAGCCTTTTTCCAGACCAGGGTGACAAAGGAAGTTCTGATAGAGAGGTTGAAAAGCCTAGTAATAGGCATAGCAAGCCAGGCATCAAACTGCCTATGAATCCCAGGATGAATACCATCAGGGCCCAGGCTGCCAGTAGCCGGAATGGTTTTGAGTAGCTTTATAACTTCATGGTATGTGAATGGGGCCAGCTCAAAGGTAGAGGGAGTGGGGGTTCTGGAAGAGGCAACAGGCCAGGCTTTTAGGGGCCCAGAGGGTGAAGGAGAAGGTAGCGAGGAAAAGAGGGAGTTAAAGGCATGGGCAATGGTGCGTGAATGGTTTCAGTGGGTATCCTTTATATACATATCTGTGGGTGTCTGAGGCTTGTTGTTGCCAAGTATTTCCTTGATTTGGGACTAATACCGTTTAGGGTTAGAGGCAGAGGGCATAAGGAGATTCCTGTAATAAGAACTTTTAGCTAGGCATACCTCCTTTTTTGCAGGTGTTCTGTAAAGCTCTATAGGCTTCATAGTCTGTAAGTAGATGAGAGGCCTTCCATGCAGACCACAGTTTATTCCTAAATTTCAGAAGATGGAGCAGGGGATGCGTAAGCCATTTGGTAATCTTCCCTTTTACCCTTCGCGTGGTAACCAGGAAGTGTTTGTTTTGAAGTGAGAGAAGGGTAGAGTTGAAATAGCCTTTAGCGAAATATATGTCATCAGTAGAGTAGAGGGGAGACCAGTCAATTAGGTCTAGATCATGAGTGAAGGCAACCAAATTAAAGTTGGAGAGATTGCAGAAAGTTACCACTTTAGCTTGGAAGGAGGGGGAGGAGGTATCCCATAAACAGTAGACTGGCTAGTGATCCCTTATGGTGTCTGGGAGTACTCCTGATGAGGTAATGAACTCCTTTCTATTAGTAAGAATCCAGTCAAGGAGGGTGGCACAGGCACCACTGCTTTGGTTAACCAGGCTCCAGGACCAGTCAGAGTAGAAAGGGGACCTGGTAAATTGGTAATGAGATGTTTCTTTGTGGAAAATGTCTGAATTGCAATCTCAACATGACTGATACAGAATGTGGGAAAGGGGATGTTGCAAATGGACCAATAAGGAAGCCTTTCAAATATTCTTTCACTAATAATGCATCAGTGAGCTCTGGTGCTGCCGTGGAGGATTTGAGAGTTAGACAACTGACTGAAGCAGTAAGAACTGAATGGAGACTGGTATGGAAGCTGTCAGTGAAGCTTGAGATAAGAATTTGTATGACAGACTCAGATTAGTAGATAACTGATGGAAATATAGAAAATGAACAGGAGTAGGCAGATGAGCTAAATGTCATTTGTGGCTTTGGTTGGGAGCAGAAACTGTTTTCAATGACGGCCAAATCTGGAGGGAGGTTCTCCACAGTGGCTGCTAACATGTAACAGTGTGCATGACAGTGCAAAGCAAGTTGTTTCACTAAAATTGTTGCAGACCGCTTTACCAGATGACAGGACAATCTGACACCCTAATTTATTCAGTAGATGCGTGGGGGCATGGAAGACATGCTGGAATGGAAAGCATTGAGCTGGAGTGGTATTAATAGATGGGCAAGATTCATGTACCATCACAGGGCACAGAGCTGTGAAATAGAAGGATCTGCATATGGTGCATGTTAAGGCTCATTATTGTCAAGTGTTGCCCAAGAAATATGGGAGATATACTTCGATGAGTAAGCAGCAACTTTGGCAGAAAATGATTTGTGGTAGTTATAGAAAGATGTTCTGCCATACTTTTAGGTAAGATCAACCACAAGAGAGGTAGAAATCCAGCAAATTATGTCTAGAAATATAAGTTTCTCAATAAATACTGAAAGCCACTACAAATTCAACTGTAACCTGGGTGCCACCTCCCAATGGGCTACTACCCCTTCCCGCTGCCCTAAATGTAGGTAGAGGGGCCTGGGTTCAGTTTTACCTAGCACAAGGGGCTCAGTCTCAATAGTAGTGCTATTCTCACGGTGCCTCCACCCAAAGAATTCTTTAAGATGATTAGATGTTAAACTAGCACAACCCTCTGGGAAATTGAACCTTCCAACAGCCCCAACCAATGGTCCCACACATGGAGTTTCCCAAAACACTTTACTCTGCATTCAGTTATACAAATATTGGTGAGTGCTAATAATATGCTCACCGTTACTACTCTTACCAGCAGGGTCTGGATGTCCTGGATGCAGCCTGTGTACCTGTGAAGGAAGATTTGCAGCAACAATAAGACAGTTCTTAGCCTTTACTTTGACCCAGCCCTCAGTAATGATGTGCTCACGAACCAGTTTAACATTCAAACAACAAACTGATTTATTAGGGGAGAATGAACAAAGGATGGGCATAGAGATCAATGGTTACTGCAATGAAATAATTAAGCTTTGATGCTAAATTGACAATCACATACATTCACCCCCTGACTTAGTTCAGTCACTGAACTCTGGGTGCCCAGGATTTAAGATGTTGCAGGCCTGAGCATTGCCATGGGGTGGCCAGTGTTACAGCTGGGTAGGGCCCTTAAACAAATAAATGGTTATTAATTATTTTACTTTCGGCAGTCACCACATTCACCAGCACTTTAAACCCAAAGAAAAGTGTAATCTGCAGGCCCAATTTAGAACCACAACAATGACTTGAAATGTAAATCAGATAGCAAATACTGTTTATTTGGTGTTGCAGGGTTAAAACCCTCTTGTACTCACTGCACCAGGACCTCAACTGCTGGGCTAATTTCCAGGCTGGTTCCTCTCGAGGACTGGTTCTCTGGCTGATGGCTGCAGGCTGCAAGATGCAGGCTTCTTCTAGATGGACAGGAGCCTGGATAGAAGGACCAGGGCTTGCATGTTTCACCACTACATCATGGCCTTTGCCCAAAGGGTGGCCACAACCCACAATATTCTTCTCCACAGGAGCTGACTCTGCAAACCAGTTCTCCCACAGCTTGTCTTTCAAGATCAGTAACAGTCTCTCAGCAAAATCATTTGTCATCACAAGTATGAGTTCTGGTACAGTCTTGGATAGGCCACACAGCTTACCCACTTGCAAACTACAGTCCTGGGTAGCCAGCCCGCCAGCACAGTGGCTGGATTTCCGCTTGCGATGCTGGTGACCCGGGTTCAGGAATAAGCCCGGGTCATCAGAAGACCAGTTGGGAGGAGAAGGATCGAGCATCCCTAGGACTGCTCTCCTTCTCTGGGAGGTGAGGGGTCTCTGCGACCGGTGCGAGAGTGATACCTAGCGGAAGCTGGGTGCGTCACCCTGAGCACCAATGCATGGTAAAGGGGGGTACTGGGGCGGGACAGATGCAGGCATCATTGCACGTCTCCACCCCAGCCTATGGGGGATAAAAAAAATCCCTCCTTGCCGAACATCTCTATGACACCCTGCCCCCAAGCTTCAATTAGCCGTCTGGCCCGAGGGCTCGCCCAAGCAGTTACGGTCACATGGCACCTATTCCTGCCGCAGTGCTGTGCCCCGCCTCCTGGGGGAGCAAAGGGCTCATAAGGCGGTGGAAGCCACAGGGGCACCATGACTAGGGCGGATCCCTGACGAAAGTCGAGGAGGACAAAAAAAGGGGTAAAATATAAAAAAAAAAAAAAAAAAACTACAGTCCTGGTCATGTAAGCTTGCACAAAAGAAATTCAGGTCTCTCCCTTTGGCAAACAGGTTGGAGACAGTTCTAGTAACCCCCTGGCTTCAGATTCAAGAACAGGCCCTGGGGCAATGCAGGTCTCTCACTGACACACCACTGGAGGATCTTTCAGACAAGCTGACCCTCCCACAGTCTGGAACTCAGCTCTGAGGAAACCACTTTTTTTCTCCCTTTTAGAGACTTTCAGTTTGGTCTGCAAACTTGGCAGTCCCAGCAATTCAAACTGAAGTTCAGGCCGACAAGAGGTAAAGCAGGGCTCTCCTCAAATTCCCAAGTTGATAACAAAACCTTCTCTCAGAACAGAAGCTCATGTCAGACTGAACTGTTTGACCATTTCTTTCCGCTGAAGGAAAATGGAATACTGTAATTCAATTGGCTGCCCAATCTGTCAGTCACAGTCTTAGCATCCTGATTGGCTTGAAATGGGTGCCAAGCACACAGTTACCAGTTTCTCCCAGTAGCCATGGTAGAAAAACCCATTAGGACCCCTGAAGTTCCGACTGGCCCAAAAACGGGGTCCAAGTATCATGATGGTGGCTGTATAACAGAATGTAAACCGTCCCAGACTTTAAAGTTAATTTTGGACATAACAGTTTAGATTTAGAAATGAATAATTACAGTATTCAATAAGGCTTCATCTATACTGGTAAGTGACTATACAATAAAACTTATAGAACAGCTGCCTGGCCGGTCGCGAGCTTCGTTCTTCCCAGACCCAGCACAGGCTAGACACTGCAAGGGCAGGGCTGAACCTCTTTTATTTTGTTGTTTTTGTTGTTGTTACTTTCTTTATTTCTACTGGCTTCCTCCAGCGGCCCCCTTTGGCCCTGTCACCCAGCTCCCTGGGACTTTCCTTCACTGCAGTTCTCTGATACCAGACCCACGGTTCTGCCCAGCCAATGGAGCGGCACGTGTGAGGGGTCGGTTTCTCATCCTGCTGCATGGAGGTTTTTTTCCTCCACCTTTCTCCCCAGGTTCACATACGTACAACTGGCACAGATTCTGATCTCTGCCTCCATGGAGACAGCTCCAGCGCCCTATATGTGGGATCCCCCCTGTGTTTGGGGCATGCTAGTTCTACCACCCAGCCACAGCTGGATGGCAGATAAGCAGCGCACTGTGGCATCCCTCCTCCCTAAGGAAAGAGAGCTGTCCTGGGATGCTCCATCCTTTCTCTCCCCACCGGCCCCCAAGCAACCCAAGTCCATTTCTGACCTCAGGTTACCGGTGTAGCATGTGTGGCATCCAGTGCCTCAGCCCTCAGCATCACCAGGCCGTCTGGGGCTGATCCTCTTAAAAGCCACAGCACAGCGGCATCAATTCGTACACCCATGCAGGAACCAGGAATACAGTAATACTTTACACTGGACTATATTTACAGTACTGGACTTGCCAGGCTCTTAATGGCAGAGCACTAGCTAGGAATCTTCTAAGCAGGGAACACTGCAGTGTCCAAGGAGGTAACTAAGGTAAGTCCGCCATTTTGGGGATGGTCACACTTTCCCCTGCCCAGGAAACTTGGCATCCATGCCAAGTCCATAAAAGATATGGCAATTATTACAGTAACACCTTACTATGTACAAGTACAGACCATGTAGTACTATATACAACATCAGTGCAGATATATTGTAACTATTCACAGTATAACATGCCATCACATTGGATGTTACCTTAGCCACTAGGATATCCCACACTTCTTAAAGACATGGTCATGACACTTTAAACTTATTGTCACTCAGTACGCATTGTTAAACTCATGAGGCAATAGAATGGATCTTTCTTAAGGTTGCAGTATGCATATGTAAACCCCCTGCAAATGGGGGTTCCCAAAAGTCTTCCAGGAGCTTGGCTGAATGCTCCAAGTCTGGGCAGCGTTCGGTGTCTGTGCTGTTTAAATGTGGTTCCAAGTGAGTGCTATTTGAGCCACCACGTACTGTCTCTTTAAGAGCTGTCTGCTTGCAGACTTAATTAGTTTGTATGGGGGGACTGTGTATTTAATGCTCGAATCCCGTCCGAGCTGCTGTCAATTCGCTCCGTCTCTGTCGTCGCTATATGTGCAGAGGGAGCCTTGTTGAAAGATATAACTGTTTGCCGGAAATCATTTAGAGTGACTGAGAAAATGTAGTTTGTCTAACCTGTCTTCATTTCAGCATGAGCTGTTTCAGTATAGCTCTTTCATTTTGGTCCTAAATTGCTGATTTGGACCGATCAGAATGATAGGGAGACCCTAAAATGGAGCCTGTGGATGAATCAGAACTTGGACTGTCAATTTTGAGCCAGCCACAATGGGATTGTATGGGCAGTGACTCTGGGAAATATAGTTTTGACCTTGGCGCCTTTTTTCACCAACAGAGGGAGTCTTATTGTGAGTGACAGCTGAACCAGCCAACAGAATGGTGTGGAGCTAAAGGAAATGCCCTGCTCTGGACTGGAAAGATCAGATCAGTTGTGACAGTGAAGAGAGAAGGAGCTCTGTGCTTCTGCGGTGTATACTTTCGTGCGGGAAGCA
This sequence comes from Neoceratodus forsteri, assembly GCA_016271365.2. Classification (NCBI taxonomy): domain Eukaryota; kingdom Metazoa; phylum Chordata; order Ceratodontiformes; family Ceratodontidae; genus Neoceratodus; species Neoceratodus forsteri. Next base: position 737,141,299 of record CM057456.1, read on the forward strand.
CATGTGAGGCCCCGAAGTTCGTCCTGCAGCCATTTTAAGCACTAGTTTAGACTGAATCTGACTTGTGAGGAGAAAGAAGGAAGTCTGAAAGGTAGAAACCAGGCTAACCCTGTAGAAGACTGGAGAAATTGCTGAATCGTGCTCGGTCTGTCAGGAACTGAAGCTGCTGTGTGTGCTCCCGGGTATTTTGCAGTAATTGGGATTGGGATCTAGGAGCAGCCTGCCTGGTATAGTACTTTCCTTTTACATATGAATGTGCCTAGTGCTTATGGGGAATCGCTATTTCCAATCCCCTGTGCTGTGTGCTGTGTGTTGATGCTGGAAACAAACCCCAGCTTGTCTCGAACTAAATCCGTTTGTTATCTACTGCAGTGAGGTCCAGTCACAAGGACCTTGTCTCCACGCCCTGTTGTTCTGGCAACCCAGAAGAACATCCACCATCCGGTTCTCAGCTTGGGTATTGTGAGTACAAATCAGGGTGTTCCCCTGCAGCCTGTTTTCAATTACAAGTGTGTCATCTAATTATTGTTGTTTCACTTCTTCATGGACTGAGCCATCTGGTTCTGGATTACAATTGGGTGTTGTGCATATGTCTTCTTCTACAGGGCCCTGTCCATCTGCACCTGCCAGCCAACCCTGGGCAATGGACCTGGCTAGCCCCCCCCCCCAACCTGGGTACCCAAAGTGGGACTTTTCAGACCTTGTATGTGTGCACAGTACTGTGATTTAATTCCGCCAATTAACCTGATCTCCCCCTCCTGTGTTTTATTCTCCCTAAATAAACCAGATTTGATGTTGTTAAACTTTAAATTGCCTGAAGTGTCAGTACCTACATATCAAGCATTGTATTGGTTTGTGTTTGTTGATTAACCTTATTTTACAGGGGGTCCCCAGAAACAAACCTCAGAATCATTGATGGTAAGTGGTACTTTATGAATGAACAGTGTGTACATGTGGGGTATTGGGACTGTAACTTCTGTACATTGTGTGAGCCACTAGAGGGAATAAAGAGGGGTCTCAGTTTTCCAGAGGGCTGTGACCAAGCTAGACTAACCACTACAAACCCTGACCTCTGGGTGGAAGCACCCGCCATAGAACCTAGGCCCCTCAAACTGTCAGACATCAAGCAGGCAGGGGTAGTAGCCCTTGGGATAGCGGCACCTGGGGGTTACACATACATGGACCATTTAGATATTTGACCAACATGCTTCACACAATTCTCCTTTTTCTGTTTGAATGACCCCTATAAGGCAGTGAGGAGACTGCTTTTGATGAAAGCAGTGAGCACTATTCTGGGCAAGGAATTTTCTGTAATTTACACTCCTTTGTGGACAACATTCATGGTCAGATCAGCAGGTTTTCCTGGAGTATCATAGGTGAGCCTCAATGCAGGTTTTACAGTTCTCTCTGAGCGACGTGGCAAAGTTTGTATTGGCACATGCACTTCTGCATCAGGATTCGGGTTCACAATTCCCGGTTCACTGTCCAGCAACAAAACAGCTTCTGAAGAAATGGGTACCACTGCACTTTCTGGATGGTCATCATTACTTTTGGGCCCTTTGTCTTGAATCTCACTATCATTCCCAGATTCTTTAGGCTCATCTTCATCTGTAAGGGGTATTTCCACAAAGTTGGAATCATCCAAAACCCAATTTATGGTCTTGGGGACAGCAATACTTTCTTTTGAATGAAACAGTTCATTCAGCCCACTTAAAATAGTTGTACTTTCTGATTCACTAGCGTGTTCACTGAAGTTAGCATTTGAGCTAGAAAATTTCACCATACAGAGAGAATTATGGATTTCAGAACTTATACTGCTAACATCACTACTTGGAGGGTCAGGCACTTCAGATAGATCAGAATCATTGGACACCACAGGGTTCATAGGAGCAGTACTGTGAGCAGAAGAAGGTAATCCCTGAAACAGTTTGGCAAGTTCAGAGGAGGGATAACAGGCAGGGCAAAACTCTTCATCATCACTTTCCAAGTTATTATCATTAACAGGTACACCATTATCTGTTTGTGGAACTGACTAGTTAGCAGACAGTGGCTGATAGAGTTGCTTTTTATGTGTAGCAGACCTGGTTATAGGGCCTCTTGGAGATTCAGATTCTGGAACTGCACTAAGTACAATTTGACCAGTAAGCAGTAGATGGTTTCTGTGCATAGTCTTAGTAGCTTGTGTGTCTCCTTCTGGTCGCACCTTGTGTACTGGTAGGTCATCCAACTTAGCAATTACAACGTAGGGAGTGTGTCCCCTACAGTCAGCTATTTTATTCTTGCCTTGAAATCCAAGATTTCATATCTACACATGGTCACCTGGCTGGAGTTCCTGGGCTTTAACAGCTTTTCATAGTGAGCTTTGTTGGCTAGATTTCTTTTTGCAGCCATGGTGCTTGCTAGTTGGTATGCATGATTTAATTGCTGTTTTAGTTTTTTGACATACTGGAGGTAACTGTCAGACCTGGTATCATCAGGAGAAACATCAAAGCACATGTCCACTGGAAGGTGAGCTTCTCTGCCAAACATCAGACTATATGGTGAAAAACTGGTTGCACCATTTTTTGTACAGTTATATACATGAACCAGAGCACTGATCTGTTGACTCCATTTTGGCTTATCTCTTGGATCAAGTGTACCTAGCATGTCAGCAAAGTGCGATTGAAACACTCTAGCTGGGGATCTCCTTGTGGGAGGTATGGAATAGTTTGAGATTTCCTGACACCCCAGAATGATATCAGTTCTTTAATTAACTGACTCTCAAAATCTCTGCCTTGGTCAGAATGAATACTTTGAGGGGCACCGTAATGCATGAAAAACTTCTCTACCAGGACTTTAGCAACTGTAGAAGCCTTTTGGTCCTTGGTGGCATAGGCCTCAGCATATCTCATGAAATGATCTGACTACTAATGCATTTGCAATATTCCATGAATCAGGCTCCAAGCTAAGAAAGTCTTTGCATATGAGTTCCACTGGGGCACTGATTACTATGTTGACCAGTGGAGCAGCTCTTTGAGGCCGGGCTTTTCACTGTATGCACCTGCTGCAATTCTTGCAGTATCTTTCAATATCTGAACTCATTCTGGGCCAGTAGAATCATGACCAGACCAAATCCAGAGTTCTCTCATTCCCAAATGTCCCATGTCATTATGTAGGGCTTTCAACACAATATACTTGAATTTAGAGGGCAAAACCAATTGGCTTCTGGTCAGTTCACCTTGGGTATTGATTGTTTCTCTTTACAACAGTTGCTTTTTCAGTTTTAATTTGGGCCCTTCGTGTAGCAACATACATTGTCATGGTGAAGGAAATGCATAGCAGAAATATTTCCTTCCTGCATTACAGCAGAGATGAATTTTCTCAACATGGGTCACAACCTTGCTCTCCTTGCAGATCAGCCTTTGTTAACTGGGACAGTGTAGTCAGGTCCAGAGCAGCAAAATTACAATAAATCGCTGGCACACAAGCACCTGGTGGTCCCATGCTATCCACCAAGCGGTCAATATTCACTGCTGCCTAAGATACATCATTGCCTAATTTCTGACAGAAGTCCTTCACCATCTGCTCAGAGAGGTGTATCCACTTGGGATCAGTAGCAGGTTTACTTGAAAGGGCCTCTGCATCGGTATGATTTAAACCTGGCAGATACTCTATTGCATTTTTCGTCAGTGCAGAGAGCTGAAAGCCATCTATGTCCTGTGACATCCAGTCTAGCTGAAGTCTGAACATACATTAATGGATTGTTATTAGTCTTCACTAGGATCTTTGCCACATATAAATATTCACGAAACTGTTCTACTATGGCCCACTTAAGAGCAAGAAATTCTAGTTTGTGGACTGGGTAGTTTTCTTCAGAGGGCGACAGACTTTGTCTGTCAAAAGCTACTGGGCGTAACCCCTCAGGATACTCTTGATAAAGCACAGCCCCTAAGCCTCTTAGGCTGTCATCTGTATGTAATGCATAAGGTTTTGCAGGATCAGCATAAGCTAGTACAGGAGCATGAGTCAGTCTGTAGATGACCACCTCGAATGCAACATCACAAGCAGGGGTCCATCTCTGACCAAAAGGCTCGTGGGGCCTAAGGTAGGTTTTCACAGTCTCTTTGTCAGGACCCTTCTTCAACTTTTTATGAGTGGGGGGATACCCTTGGCTCAGATTTAGCATAAGTCAAACTACTTTAATGTAATCTTTAAGAAATCTGTGGCAGTAGCCACAAAACCTAGGAACCTTTGTAGCTCTTTAAGGTTGCTGGGCTTTGGCCAATCTGTTGAAGCCTCTACCTTGCTAGGATCTGTTTGAATATCTTGGGGCAAAATAATGTGGCCTATGTGTTTTACTGAACTCTGGAAAAACTGGCATTTGTCCATGGATAATATGAGGCCGAATTCTTCCAGTCGGTCAAGCACTTTGAAAAGGCACGTTTCACGTACTTCAAGTGTCTTTCCAAAAGGAATAACATCATCAAGGTAGAACAGGCACTCAGGAAGGTTCATGTCACCAAACTGCATGCTCCATCAATCTTTGGAAGGTTGTGGGCCACCCGAGAGTCACTGGGGCATTCTGAGAAACTTGTAAAACCCTAAGGGGCAAATAAATGCAGTTTTTCTGATCCTCAGAGGCCACTGGGGTACAGGATCATAATGTCGTGGACAAAACCGCACATACACACAGTGGTGCAGACACAACAGTGTGTACTCTAACAGCATCGGGACAAAATCCCAACTGAAACAACAAGAGTATGCACCATTGTAAAAACATCAACTGTCTTTCTTTTATCGGGGGCTATGACCCCACACCCCCTAACATGGGGGGGACATGCCCCCCACACACCCCAGACTTACAGCGATCAACTCAGGGTGGTCGTGGACTTCAGGGAAAGAGAAAAACTTAGAGCAGGAAAATACATATATTTTTTTACAAAACAAAAAGCCGCATTACAGTGGGACCTGGGGAGAACCAAACCACAGCCTCAGGTCCCTGATGATGCTGGAAGCAGGTGCTCTAGCCACTCCACCATGGGAGCAGCTCTATAGCCCTACAGCGACAGGAGTAGCAGTTCTTACCACACACAGAAATAAACCCTGTCACTGTAGAGCCATTTGCACTTCCTACAGCATGTTATTTCGTGCAATTCTATCCATGCTATATTGACTCAGTACTGGCCATTGGGATCTGATAATAACCACAGCGTAAATCAAGAATGGAAATCTATTTGCTCCCATTTAAGCAGTCCAATGCATCCTGGATGCATGGCATGGTGTACTGGTCAGGTACAGCTCTTTTATTAAGTGTTTTGCAGTCCACACACAGTCTCACTGAGCCATTTTGTTTTCGTAGCACTATGATCGTGGAAGCATACGGACTGCATGACTCCTGGATTATTCTGACAGATAGAATTTCTTGCAAGTGACGCTTTACATCGTTTATGTTAGCAGGTGCCAGCCTTCTAGATCTTTCTCTAAAGGGATTTTTATCATGAAGACGAATGTGGTGTTCAGCACCAGTAACATATCCAACATCTCACTCTTTGAAAGAAAACACCTTGGTCCTCTGAGCCAGCTTTCTGCTGACCTGATCTTTCCAGCCATCCAGCATAGGCAAATCTATGAAGTAAAACATGTCCACAGACACTTCACATTCTTCTCCATTCTTTGTCTCAGATGGCAACACAGCAGTGTCAGCGCAGTAAACTTTAGCCAGGGTGCATCCTCTAGGATCTCTAATATTTCTGTCCATAACATCCTGGACTTGGACGATCACTCATCAAGCATAAGCGTGAGCACATATAGAAAGTACACATGGTTTGGCTTGTAACCCTTCAAGCAGTTTACCATCTTCTAGGGCAGCCAGCATAAGTATATCATTAGTTACATCTTTTCTCAGCCAAATGTCTCCCTTGATGCTGCATTTAGCATTTGGGGCAGCATGATAGCAGAAGGGTTCTTTTCTCCACACAAAACCTACAGGCTCATTCTTATCTTCTTCTTTAGGATGCAATTGTAGTTCATAAGCCTTCTTTACCATCGCATGGATGTGAAGGGCTCTACCAGTTTTATTCTGTTGTCTTTCTTGACACAATTAGGCAAGCCAACTGAACATATAGGCATTGGAGCCAATTAACACAGGAATACCATCATACAGTTCAGAGGGAGGGCACACTAGGGCTAATGTCTCCACAGGATCTCCCACACCTGCCACAGAGGATGGAAATGAAAGCCACACTTTGAGATAATCCAGATATGGATAAGACTTTTGACTCATGCCCCAAACATGCAATCTATCAAGAGGTAGTAGTTGGTAATTTGATAATTGCTTGTTGTATCAGTCTTTGAAGATTACAGTTTCTTGAGACCCACTCTCTAACAAGGCTCTGGCAGGGATTACTTCTACATGCACAGTAGTTTCTATACGGGGACCAACCAGCTCTGCCCAGTCCGGAGATGTACTGTCAGAATGCTTATCTGCAGATTTGGCCACATAATGCTTATAAGGAGCTTTAGCTGAAGGCTTTATATTACTTTGTCTAACTTGGTTAAGCAGCTTAATGATTAATTTTCTCAGATCCTCAGGAAGGCTATCCTCACCACAACAGAAGCAGAAAACAGTGGACCTTGGGTTTTGGTCTCAAGCAGGCTCCTCGGCTAACTTACTATTACCATATTGACAGGGCTTAGCGTCATGTTTGGGCCTATAAGCAATTTCATTCTCACTAGGCCTTCTTCAGGCCAAACTTTGATGGGATGATTTGGCAAGATCACTCTCCAAAGCTCAAAATTCTCTCATTTCTTTCAACGTATCAATACTAGGTTCCCCAGTAGGGATTTGAGCACTTGCAACCTTTGCTGTTGTCTGAGCTTCACTGGCTGCCTCAGCAGCATTAATCAGAGCAGTCCAGCCTTTCACCACCTCCACAGCATTCTGAGCACTTGCTTATAATTCCCTTAATTCTTTTAGCAAATCTTTAAGTTGCTGAGGATCAATAACAGTCTGTTTTTCACTGGGCTTTTCAGGTGCTTGGGTTACCCTGGCAGCACCGGCATAGGGATCACAAATTTCCTCCTCATTTTCAGCCTCTTGAATCTCCTGCATTAGCCAACAGTAAGCAGGAAGGTCATCTCTTTGATCTTGAAACTTTAGCTTTGGCATTAACACACTGGAAAATCTAGCAGACTTTAAAATATGGTCCAGCCTTATTCGATTTAGATCACTAGCCATCACCCGCCTTTTCATGGGCTCTTTGCAACACTTTTTCCAGCCCGGTAACATAAGCAAACAAAGGCTCACTTTTCCACTGCTTGGTGAACTTGAACTTCCATACCAAATCCTCTACAGACTCAGTGCTGCCAAAAACACCTTCTAGAACAGACAGATATTCTTGGGCAGATGCATCAGGGTTAGTGGATCTCAAAAACTGAATGGCTTCTAGTGCAGGGCTCCATAAACTTTCCATCAGTCTCTTCCTTTTCTCAGCCTCTGTACATTGCCACTCTTGCACCAGGGGTGAAGCATAGTCCATCTATGTCTCTAGATCATCTTCTCCATGAGGCGTGGGAAGGGTGCCATAAAATGCTCGTAACCTATGATATGAGTCAAGGTTAACTGAGGGTATAGGCACAGGGGCTGTGGCTGGCACGGGAACAGGTGGTGAGGCTAGCATGGGCCCTGAGGAAGGGGTACTTCCAGAGGCCTCTAAGACTCTTTTTAGGTCCTCAAAGGTTTGTCCCTCAGAAAGCAACAACCTCCCAAGTTTCTCTTTTAACCCCTCTGCCCTTGGGGATCCCCCCCAGGTGTGGATGTCATACTGTGCATGATGACTGCTTTCCAGACCCCCATGGGTTCATCAGGGATGAGGACACTGGGCACTCTCTCACTATCCACAGGGCTACTGCACTCCACCAGAGCCATCAAAGTTTTGGCAATCATATCAGCAATTTGACCCATCACAGTAGTTCGGAGCAAGCATTTAACTTTACCAGGGCTCCTTCAATAATGCCCTTTTCTGTGCCCAGGAGTATATCTAAAGTAACAAAACTTTCTGGGGATCAACCATCTCTGCCTTGCACCAACCCAGCAGGCGATGCACAACCATTTTATTAATAGGAAATTCAAGACTAGAGCTGGTAATTTTCTCCATTTTAGTGCCAATCTCCATGTGGGGCCCAACTGAATTTCTGTGGTTTGGCCACTAGGGGGCAATGATCACAGCAGTGCCTTCAAAGAGGTAACCCGGCTGCCACCTCCCAACACGATACTACCCCGCCTGCTGCCCTAAATGCAGGTTGAGGGGCCTGGGTTCAGTTTTACCTAGCACAAGGGGCTCAGTCTCAATAGTAATGCTAATTGTTTGGTGCCTCCACCCAGAGAATTCTTTAAGTGGGTTAGATGTTAAACTAGCACAACCCTCTGGGAAGTTGCACCTACCCACACAGCCCCAACTAGTGATCTCACACATGGAGTTTCCCAAAACACTTTACTCTGCATTCATTTATACAAATATTGGTGAGTGCTAATAATATGCTCACAGTTACTATTCTTACCAACAGGGTCTGGACGTCCTGGATACAGCCTGTGCAACTGTGAAGAAAGATTTGCAGCAACAATAAGACACTTCTTAGCCTTTACTTTGAGTCAGCCCTTAGTAATTTCAAACAATAAACTGATTTATTAGGGGAGAATGAACAAAGGATGGGCATAGAGATCAGTGGTTACTGCAATTAAATAATTAAGCTTTGATTGTAAATTGACAATCACATACATTCACCCCTGACTTAGTTCAGTCCCTGAACTCTGGGTACCCATTATCTAAGATGTTGCAGGCGGAGTGTTGCCACGGGGTGGCCGGCATTGCAGCTGGTTGGGTCCCTTAAACAAATAAATGGTTATTGATTCTTTTATTTTTGGCAGTCGTCACATTTGCCAGTGCTTTAAACCCAAAGAAATTGTAATCCACGGGCCTGATGGCCTGCAAAACAGTGTAGAACCACAACAATGACTTAATAAGTAAATCAGATGGCAAATATTGTTTATTTGGTGTCCAGGGTCAAACCCCTGTTGTACTCACTGCATTAGGACCTCAACTGCTGGGCTGATGTACAGGCTGGTTCCTCTCAAGGACTGGTTCTCTGGCTGATGGCTGCAGGCTGCAGGCTTCTTCTCGATGGACAGGAGCCCGGATACAGGGACCAGGACTTGCATGACTCACCCCCACATCACTGTCATTCCCCCAAGGGTGGCCATAACCCATAATATTCTTCTCTGCAGGAGCTGACTCTGCAAACCGGTTCTCCAGTAGCTTGTCTTGCAAGACCAGTAACAGTCTCTCAACAAAATCATTTGGCATCACAAGTATGAGTTCTGGTACAATCTTGGATAGGCCACACAGCTTACTACAGTCCTGGTCATGTAAGCTGGCATAAAAGAAATTCAGATCTCCCACTTTGGCAAACAGGCTGGAGACAGTTCTAGTAACCCCCAGGCTTCAGATTCAAGCACAGTCCCTGGGGCAATGCAGGTCTCTCACTGAGACACCATTGGAGGATCTTTCAGACGAGCTGACCCTCCCTCAGTCTGGAACTCAGCTCTGAGGAAACCACTTCTTTTCTCCCTTTTAGAGACTTTCAATTTGGTCTGCAAACTCAGCAGTCCCAGTGATTCAAACTGAAGTTTAGGCTGAGGAGAGGTAAAGCAGGCCTCTCCCCAAATTCCCCAAGCTGATAACAAAACCTCCTCTCAGAACAGAAGCTTGCACCAGACTGAACTGTTCAGCCATTTCTTTTGGCTGAAGGAAAATGGAATACTGTAATCTGGTTGGCTGCCAAATCTGTCAGCCACAGTCTTAGTGTCAAAAATTGGTTCAAATGGGTGCCAAGCAAACAGTTACCAGTTTCTCCCAGTAGCCATAGTAGAAGTACTGATTAGGATCCCTGAAGTTCTGATTGACCCAAAAACGGGGTCAAAGTATTATCGTGGTGGCTGCATGAGCAGAATGTAAACCGTCCCAGACTTTAAAGTTCATTTGAAACATAGCAGTTTAGATTTAGAAATAAATCATTACAGCATTCAGTAGGGCTTCATCTGTACTGATAAGTGACTACACAATGGAACTCATAGAAGAGCTGCTTGGCCAGTTGTGAGCTTCATTCTTTCTGGACCCAGCACAGGCTATACACTGCAAAGGCAGGGCTGAACCTCTTAAAGTCACCACACAACCTTACAGAAACCAGGAATACTGTAATGCTTTACACTAGACTATATTGACAGTGCTGGACTTGCCAGGCTCTTAACAGCAGAGCACCTGCTAGGAATCTTTCAAGCAGGGAACACTGCAGTGTCCAAGGAGGTAACTAAGGTAAGCCCACCATTTTGGTGAGGGGTTACACAACTATAGTCAGTTTCTTGAGAAGATAAGAGTCCTTAGCTTTTAGAATGACAGCAATTTATCTGCAAGATGCAACTCTTTTGTGAATGATGAGATGAGATGAGATGAGATGAGATGAGATGAGATGAGATGAGGAGAGCTACCACTTTCACATCCTTTCCTTCTATAATGTCCTTCCTCATATAATTCGATACTAGGTGTGTAGGACAGGCTGTACAGTAGTTGAAATTACAAGAAATTGGCATTATGTGATGCTTGGTGTGTTGAGCCTTCCTGAAGAGGTAACATCTATGAGCAAATGCACCCCATTATTCTGTATGATGCTCTGGGTATAGGACCAGGTTACAAGTACAGGATATGTCAGGCACATGGCTACGCTAAAGTGGTTCCAGAGGCCATTATACTGTTGCTATGTTGCTTATCCCAGAAGTGATGCAGTCTGAGGATGGGTTTCTGAATCTGGCACCCATCTGAGCATGTCATAGAAGGGCTGGAGGGAGAGGAATATCACTGTGCATATAAGCTGAATGGTGCATTTGGAGTCAGCAAATTTAAAGCTACAAGAGAAGACAGGTTAAACAAAGGATAAGACAACAGCACAAAGACAAAACAAATAGACCTACAAGCAACAGATAACAAATAAAGATTAGAAGGCAACACTGAATTGCAGGAATTTAACAGAAGGCAGAAGCCCAGAAAATACTCTCACTCAGGTCACAGTCCAGCTGAGAGAAAGGAAACTGGGAGGCAGCAAGGATGGAGCCAGCTATGCAGAGAAAGACCTGTGACTGGGACCTCAAAGGCAAAACAAAGGACAGACAGGTGGCATTGGACACAACAGGAGCAGAAGCAAGACCTGCAAACAGGCAGCAAGAACATCAATAGACAGGCAGAAGTAGCATGGGACAAGTGAGGAGGAGAGGTAGGGCAGCAGAAGCCACAGGGAATGGGAAGCAACAGAAGCAGTGGAGCCGCAAAAGGGGGGGGGGCAACATGCAGAGAGGGAAAGAGAAAGGAACAAGCAGCAGGAGTGGTAGAGCCATGAAGGAGGTACAACAAAAGCAAACAATGAAAGAGCGGTGGAGCCATGGGGAGCAGAGCAACAAGTAGGGAGGGAGAGAGAAGGACGCAAGCAGCTGGAGAGGCAGAGCCATGAGGAGAGAGAGAAACAAAAGCAGGCAGAAGAGCAAAAAAGCTGTGAGAGGGAGGCATCAGAGCAACAAGCAGGGAAGGAATGACAGAGGAGCAGGACACTAGAGCAGCAAGATGACTTGAGCAGACAACGAGAAGGACACAGAAAAAAAAGCAAAGAAAAAGGAACAAGCAGCTGACACAGGAATGCAGGGAGCCAAGCAAAATATATGCATGATTACATGTGTAAACACTAGGCATTGGGATGGGGATATGTGTAACTTATGTAGGGAAGGCGGGGGAGACATCTGGCAGGGCCCCTATCAAACCACAGGTGAAAGCATTCAATTAGCATGCCAACATTTTTGGGTGACAAACTGGTGCACCTCTCCCGGGCTATGGCCCCCACCAAACTAATGACTTGCTCAACATTGACACTTGAGGGTGGTCAGTTCAACTATTTCATGGCTACTGATGTCAGTGCTGGACAGTCAGTAACCTTGCCACTCCATTACACCAAGGACTCATCATTTATTGTGGCATGCCTATTGTACATGAAATAGGCATTTATTATTCCTTTAGTTGCATGCAGTCCTACACCATAATCTGCCTCCTCCTGCTTTTCCTCCAATTCTTCCAACTGAACTTGTGACAAAACATTCCACAGCAGACTGGTTGGGATTTTGTCTTTTCCCTTATACATTCTCAACTCTGGTTTTGCATGTTAAGTGGTAGCAACAGTCGGTCTCGCTTGTGCTTTTGATAATTGGTTTTCATCATGTGTGCCCCATGTGCTTGTCTGAGCAAAAGCCAAGTCAAGTTCTGCACTTGATCCTAGCCACCTTCAAGGATAGATGCAAAGCCACATTCAAACCCTTAGTCCAGCATGGTGCCAATCCCATGCTTGACAGACTGCAGTATATTTGAAATATATATATTGCACATAGAGAATGTGTTCCACCAGGATGCAACTGCCAGAATCACCACCTAACTCAGCTTCTACTATTCAATGAGATTTGCCTGACTCAGAATTCATAGAAGAGGTATGACCTGACATATAAGCAATGTCTCCACTCACTGACTGTGCTGCATACTCAAATGGCCAGAGAATTATTATTAGGCTATCCATTAATTGCCACTGGCCTGTTGTCAGAGACGCTAATACTTCTAATCTGTCATAGATTGTGTGGATAAGCAGGTATTCTTATACAGATTTATACCGCTCCATCATGTACAGTGTAAAACATAAAAAAATTGACTATTTTTTATTTTTCCACATATATTTTATTTTCCCGGTGTTATTAATTGAAATGATTTTATTTATTGAAATTTTTCACCAGGAAAGGCACACTGAACAACAAGTTGCTCGTCTCACGGTGCATCCTGGGGGAGAGGGCCATAAGGAAGAACACATAATAAAGTACATACATCGAGTAGCATAACAGTTGAAAGATTAAGGGAACAGCTTGATGGTGTAGACATAAAACATAGTATAACAATATATGCATTTTCAGATTATAATTCAAAGTAGAGTGCGATGATGACTAGTGCACTGTTAATAAAAAAAGTATATCATTACACATTGTTATGACCCATTTTATAATCCTAATAAAGCTCTCCAGGGTGCGTGTTGTGTTGGAATAATGGCACTTCTTGGGTGGTGGAAGCACTGGGTCTTCAGCCTCATGCTTCAACCCACCAGAAGCATGCTAATATCCCAGCACAACATACACCCTGTCATGCCTTATTGCTTACATATTCATTATACTTGTGACAAATCTATATACAGCTGATCTCATTACTTTTTGTAGATCAGTTCACATAGTACCAAAGGGCTATAGTGCAAGATTTATGTAACCAGTCAACAGGTTGTCAGCATCATTGTGCCCGCTGCTATTGTATGTAGGGAGGCTTGTCAGGGTTTCTTTTAATGGCTGTGGGCATAGCCCAGCAGACGTTTTGCATTCAGAAAAGGGCTGATGTCATTTTTGCTACCAAACAATATGACAGCATGTTAAAAATAGATTCCTCCACTGAAGCCTCATTACTATGCTGACTGTGTGTGTGTATAGGAAATTGTACAGCACTTTTTTTTTCCTCTGGCTTGAGGAGTTAATTGAGCCCACAGAAAGTTAACTCATTATCTTCTGACAGTCATTCTGTGTCAGATTACCAATGGACAGTACAGATATCATAGAAAGCTACTGGAAGTAGAATGGATTAAACACTTTCAGGAGCTTTCTGCATAACAAATAAGCTCTGCTGTGCCCTCAGCCCCTATGAACACCTCATTAAGCCATTTGACACCACCATCCTAAGAGCAGTCATTCTGCTACTTTGCAGGATATTTCATAGCAAAGAGTCCCAGTGTTGCCTGTTTCCAAATAATACACCAACTTAATTTTCTCAGGCAGGCAGTTCTGGGCTACTGTTTATATTCTACTGAATGTTCTTAACCTGCAATTTGTGATTATAGGTGTTTATGACTGAATGATAGTAACCACATTTGCTTCACTTGCAAATAGGCAGGCATGTGTGTGTCTAATTTTTGTTTGACTTAGGTTACACGCAGAATCTGATCAGTTCATAATATGCAGTATTGTGATTAATGGGGGCTTTGATTTCTTTTACAAATTCATTTTCCTGACCATGGATATACTAAAACAAAAAATTCTCAACAAAATGTTTAAAAATAAGGAGTTTAGCAGTAATTTAGTTGATGCGGTGTAAAGAGTTGCTCCATGGAAAATTAACTGGTTTTGGGGGGGCTGACACAAGCAGAATGGAACTTCATGGATGGGGGAGCTCATGGCAGCAGAAGAGGCATGATAGCATTAAAAGCGTAATGATGTGGTTGTAGAGGCACCAATATTTGAGCATGACTTTGGTAGAGCACTAAGTGTGACTTGGGTTGGGGGATCATCAGGAATTGCGTGAGTCTTGGTATTTTTAGCATAATGGTTTTTTGAAACTTCAACCTTCAATGGGTTAGACTCTGTATCCATCTGTACAGTATGTCACTAAGGCACATGCAGTGGGGTATGGGTAAAAACCAGATCACCAGACCTGGACCAGAGCTGTAAAATCTGGACTAGGTGCAACTTGTGCAAATATTGCTGATCCACTCAATCGAGATGATCTGGTCTGGCTTTTATCTATCTGGTCTGGTCCTGATGATTCCGTTTTCAACCATACCAAGGATGGGTTGAAAAACAGACTTCCAGGAGTGGACCAGATACGTAAAAGTCAGACTGAACAGTGTAGCTAGAGTGACTGGACCAGAAGAATTTGTGCAAGTTGCATCCAGTATGGCCAGTTTGGATTTTTACAGAACTGCTGTGGTTCAGGTCTGTCAGTCCAGTTTTTAATCAATCAATCAATCTTTATTTTATACTGAAAGATATGTGAGCAAAAATGCCCATTTAAACAAATGTCCAGTTAAGCATAAAAAGAGAACAGAACACCAGGACAAACAATTACATAGTAAAATACAGTATAAACAGGTCTAACATAAACAGGTCTAATACAGAGATCTTGAGGGATATGCAGAAGAAAGGAGAAGCAAATAAATAACAGTGCCAAATTTGCAGCATGGGATATAGTTGGAGGTACAGTTCAGGAACATGAACAGCTGGGTGATGCATCGAGAAGAAGAAGAAGTGTAAGTCCTGTGGCACCCAGATCCTGCATGCAGACAAGCATTCCTGCTGCGTGATCTGCCTAGGCCCCAAACACCAGGTCAAGGACTGTGTGCCCTGCCAATCCTTTAACCAGGCCACACAGATTAGGCACCAGAAAAAGCTTGAAGCCCACTTGCTGGAGAAGTACCTAGCTTTGATGGAAATGGAGCTGCAGAATCTGTGGGAAAAATCTTCTTCTCCAATGCCAGATCCCAAAAAGAAGAAAAAGGACAAGGAAAGGCAGCAAGACCGGGATAGGTCTCCATCCAATCCATCCAATTGGTGGTGGCCATCAGGCACCACTGACACCAGAGGGGCCTCCACTTTGGTAAGTACCCCTACTGCCAGGTCTCCTACTGCTCTGGTGGATCAGACCATGGCCTCCCTGCCTGCTTTACTCATGGTGCAGTCAGGGCTCTTCTTGGACAACGGAACCCCTATTGTACTTCTTAGGCCCATATCTTCTTTAGGGTCTATCACCAGCATCCAGATATATAAGTCACTCCCTGGTCCCACCAAGGAGCACACAGTCACAGCCAGTAAGCTGGACTCCAGTTCTGCTGTTGTCTGCATGGCCCAGGCTGATAAGTTGGACATTAGCTCTTCTGATGTCTGCATGGCCGCAGCTGATAAGTCACTCCCCAGTTCCTCTGGGGACCACAAAGCTGAGGCTGTCCTGTCAGGGTCACAGAATACCTCTGACATCGAGCTAAGTCAGCTGTAGGACATGCAATAGTCTTTAGAGGGTTTTTCGCTCCCACTGACCCAACCAGACCCTCCGGTCTTGCCTGAAGATAAAGAGCCAGAGGTGGCACTAATCTATAGGTTTCCCCTACTTCGCTGGGTCAGTCTCTTCCTGGTTCATCCACAAGGCCTATTGTTATTCCTTCTGAGGACCTTCCATCTGGACCTCCTCAACCCAAGCCCCCTTAGACAACCAGGTCCTCCTATCTTGGACTCTGGCTCACCAGATGACAGCAAGTCTTCTGTCAGGTTCTACCACACCCCGATGCCAAGTGACCCTTCACCAGGTGATCCTTCTCTAGGTTAGGGTATGTCTGGCACTCCAGCCATTCCTCAAATGCTGGACAGCCTTCCGTCAGGCCCCCAGGCACCAAATCTTCCAGTGCTGGACATTCCTGTGCCTGATCCAGTGCCAGCTCCTTTGAATGTCCCTATGGACTGATGCCTGGTCCTTCTGGACCTCCTGCCAGGCTTTTGGCCCCACATCCTACCAGGTCTTCAGCTTCACCTCCAGCTGGACCTATGGGCAATGTTCCAGGCTATTCACTCCCACAATACCCAATGTACCCTTTGCTGGGGTATCCAACACCTGGCATCATCCCCGTTATATACAGGGGTACCAGAAGCTGGACTATGTCAGTTAATGGTATGCTCCTTCTGGCTTTCTCTACTCCTAACAGGCTCATGGATACTCTCTATATTAGATACTGGGCTTTTCAGTATTCCAGCCTCCTCCTTCTCCCACTACCTCCTCCTCCTCCTTAGCCTCAGCCTCTACCTCTACAGCAGCCTCAGGCTGATATTCAGGCAGTGTTTCAGACCCTGATTCAGGAGACCAGGACTCAACTAGCCTCATAGCTTGACCGTTGGAAACCAGTAGCAGCCTATACTCCAGCCTCCTTTCCGACCCCTAGATCAGCCTCTTCTGTGAATTTCCAACCTTTCTGCAGAAGGCTCCTCTAGACACCAGGTCAGGTATAAAACCCAGGATACTCCTCTAAAAAGAGTTCAGACCCCCATCAGGCACTCTTTGGACTCTGACTCTGACTCATCCTCCAGCTCTGGTACTCATACACCTATAGAGCCTCAGCCTAAGAAGTTCCCGAAGTCCTCTCAAGAGGACACTTCCTTTACAGAACTCCTCATAACTATACAAAATGCCTGTAGCTGGGCTATCCAGGAACAGGATCCAAAGTAGAAAAGGCTTGCAGAGCATTGAGACATGACTGACACAGCTCCTATGCACATACTGCCTTACATAGAAACATAGACTTTGATGGCAGATCAAAACCGCTTGGTCCACTGAGTCTGCCCATTTCCCTACATATTGGATAAACTGCAGATTCTAGTTAACCAACAGACTACTTCCTCCTACCCCCACTATAATTGCCTTATGGTGTGCCATGCAATCTTGAATTCCCCCACTGTTTTTGACCCCACAACCTCTTGAGGAAGGTGGTTCCATTCGTCCACCATTCTCTCCATGAAAAAATATTTCCTCACGTTGCCCCTGAGCCATCCCCCTCTATCTTTAAATTGTGCCCCCTTGTTCTTTCACATCTCTTTTTCTGAAAGATGCTCCCCTCTTGGACTTAGTTGATTTTCTGGAGGTACTTGACAGTTTTTATCATGTCCCCCTCTCCTTCCTTTCCTCAAGGGTATGCATATTAAGCTGTTAGTCTCTCTTCATATGGCTTCTGTTGCAGACCCTACACCATTTTAGTTGCCCTCTTCTGGGCTGCCTCCACCCTGTCAATGTTCTTGCACAGATGCGGTCTCCAGAACTGCATGCAGTACTCCAGATGGGGTCTCACCAACTGTCTGTACAGAGGGATAACAACTTCCTGTTTTCTACTGGTGATGCCTCTTCTTATGCATCCCATTATCCCCTCAGCTCTCCTTACTGCCTTCTCACATTTTTGCCCACCTTAAGGTCATCTGATATATCATTCCATTTTTGTTGTTGTTAGTACCCCCCCAATGTGTACTCTTCACCTGGGTTTTTGTTTCCCAGGTGCATTACTTTGCATTTCTTTGCATTGAATCTAAGCTGCCATACTTTTGACCATTCCTCCAATCTTGCCAAGACCTTCAGGTCTTCGTGGGGCCCAGCCTTGGACTGGGCCCCATGAAGACCTGATGTCCACTATCTGGCAACAGCCTTCCTCCATTCCGGCTGTTTCAAAAAAAGGCAGACAGGATGTACCACCCCCAAGATGGGGTCACACGCCTTACTGGCTATCTTAATGTAGACTCAGTTGTTATCACGACTGCCCATGACTGATCCTCTAAACTTAAACATTTGAGCATGTCTCCTCCTTATAAGGCGTCTAAGCAGCTGGACAATTTTGGTTGCAAGATCCATTCCTCCTCCACCTGCACCCTCCGGTCCCTTAATTATGTGGCTCATATAGTTTCCTACCAGAAATCTTCCCTGGCCTCACTTGAGTCCAAGCTGGAAGCTATCCAGGATCAGGAGCTTAAGGCTGAGATTGCCAAGACAGTGAGAATGGCTAAAATCTCCTGTCATCATGCACTTTGGGCCACTTATGACACAGTAGACTCTGTTGCTCTCACCACAGCCACTGCTGTCTGCCTTAGGTGACATTCGTGGCTCAGGATTGTTGGCCTGGCACAAGACATCCCAGACCTCCATCCTGGATGCCTCTTTCGGGGGATCCGTATTATTCGGAGGTGATACCAAGGATATTATCACTAAATTGCAGGATCACGGTAAATCCATCCACGATGTCCGCTTCATGTACCAAGAGGGTTACAAAGGCAAACAGCCTTTTTCATTGGCAACAGAGACACCCGACCAAAGAGGCTCCTGCAAAACACCAGTCCCAATGCTGGTATCCAGCATCAGGAACCCCTACTCCCCCTGCCAAGTCCCAGAAGCCCCATGGAAGAGTTGCTGGCTCCCTCCCCTCCCCTCCCCTCGACCTCCTGACTCATGGGGGACCCCTCTGCCTTCTCCAGATCCTCTAGGGGAACCAGTGGGGAGGAAGATTTGCCCTCCACCTTCTGAGGTCGCATGACATAACCACAGACTCTTGGGTCCTTCAGTTAATAGCAAGAAGTCACACCACAGAGTTTATAGACAGGCCCACACACACACATTTTTGTCTGCCCTCCTTACCTCATGTTTCAGTGTCTCTATGACCCTAAGTGTGCCCCTCCCAGTCTTGAGTCAATTTATAGTTCCTGCCTCTACCACCTCTTCTGGCAGTCTATTTTTTTCCCTCACACTCACAGTGAAGTAACATGTACATGTTCAGATCTGTCAGCCCATCTTCATATGTGCTGTCCTGTTGCCCCGAGATCAGTTCGGTGACCCTTCACTGTATTGTTTTCAATTTCCAGAGTGTTTCTTGAAGTGTGCACTCTAGAACTGAGCACACTACTCCAAGTGGGGCCTTGCCAGGGATCAGTATGGTGGCAGTATCATCCTCATACGCTATTGAAACCTTTTACTATACTCCACAATATCCTGGTTACCTTGCTATAAGCCTTGTTATACTGACCTGAATCTTTGAGACATTCACTGATGATGACCCCAAGATCCCTTTCTTTAGCTATTGTTGCAAACTGGACACCACCCATCCAGTGTGTATTGGTGCATGGTTTTTTCTTACAATGTGCATCATTAAACTTTAACTTCCTGTCAGCCGGCCTATCAGTGCAGCAGTAGCACTATTGCTTGTGATGCCAGTGACCAGGGTCTGGGAACAAGCCTGGGTCACCAGAGACTGGCCTGTGGGAATGACTGAGCATCCTAGAAGACACTCTCCTTCCCTGGAAAGGGATGGTCCCATCTGCTACTACCATACTGTCACTAGTGCAGGGGATGGTAGGATGTGGCAAGACTAGGGGTGAGCAGAGCCGTGCAGGGTGCAGATGACATCACGATTGTGTGCATGCATCTTTGCAGCCATTGCACACATGGATCCCATGGGAGAGTGACAGAAATGAGGAAAAAAGTCTGAGCTCTGTGCCCGACGATGATGGGTTCCTGGCATTGCTACATCCCCCTTTCCTTGCTATATGAACATACAAAGAAGCCAGCAGAAGAAGACCATTTGGACTATCTAGTCTGCTCGTGTTACAGGGTCAACAGCTTGAGCTACTGTCCCTGCCTCCCTTCCCCACTCCTCCTATCCTCCATACCCATGATCCTTACCTTCCCCTTATGCCTAGCCCAGCCTCTTTGAAGCTGTCCACTGTCTTCAATGAGACCACCTCTTCCGGCAGTGCATGCTAAGTGCCCACCACCCTGTCTGTAAAAAAGTGCTTCCTGACCTCCCTCCTAAACCTCCCCCCTCCAACTTACGACTGCTCCCCCTCATGTTAAGGTTGCCACTCAGCTTAAAGAGACCCTCCTTACCCACCTTATTTATCTCTTTCAAGTACCTGAATGTCCCAATCATGTCCCCTCTCACTCTCCTGTCCTCCAGGGAGGACATGTTCAGTATTGTCAACCTCTCCTCATATGGTTTACCCTGCTGACCCACTACCATCTTTGTAGCCCTCCTCTGGACCTTCTCCACCAGGTTAATGTCCTTTTGGAGGTGTAGGCACCAGTACAGAACTTCATACTCTAGATATGGCCTCAACAGTGACCTGTACATAAGTAGTATAACCTCCTCTCTCCAACTACTGATCTCCCTAGCTATGCATTCCAGCATCTTATTGAGGCCATAGATTGCCTCTTAATAAAATTAGAAGTTCAGGAGTATATCCCTTCCACCCGTCCCCACCCAGGGGGCAAGATGTGGCTCTGTGGAGAATGCCACCTCAGGATCAAGGTAGGACCAGGACTGGCAGTTGGCCATGGTGGTCTCTCTGGAGGGAGCATGGGGGCAGTGCAAGAGAAGCCACAAATTGAAATTCCAAAAAAAAACCTTAACAGAGTCCCTGGATAGTTTGATACTTTTTATTAAACTGGCACATGTCTTGTACATAGATCGAACAGTATGCAAGCTTTCAGGGACACATCTTTGTGCAAGACATATGTTGGTTCAATAAATGGATCATACTATCCATTTACTCCTGTTTTCCAAGGATCAATATGGTTACAATTTTTCAACCTTAACTGCCATAATGTGGACCACCTTCCTAGTTTTTCAGGCCCTTCTTCAGTTCCCTAATACTCTTTTCACTGCCCAACCTGCCACGTAATTCTGTGTCATCTGTAAAGAGACACACCTCTCCTAGATGACCTTCAATATGTTGTGATGAACATGCTGAACAAGACAGGACCAAGGACTGACCCCTACAGCACTCCACTTGTGACTTCCCTGGCCTCTGATTTAATCCCATTTAATGGTAACCTTTGTTTCCTCCCCCCAACCAGTACTCTAACTACCTAATTAGCCTTTCCCCTGTCCTCAAATCCTCCAGCTTTTTAAAAAGTCTCTTATGCAGAACAAAATCAAAGGCTTTGCTTGAAGTCAAGATATAACATATTAACAACCTGTTTCCTAGCCTTCACCATGCTGACCCAGTCAGAGAACATTATGTTTGGTCTGGCATGGCCTTCCTGCCATAAACCCATGCTACTTACAATCCTGCAATCTGTTAGCTTCTAGGTATCCTACCATTTTCCTATTACCTATGATCTCTTGAAGCTTACAAACAATCAAGGTAAGGCTGGAGGAATGGTCAGAAGTATGGCAGCTTGGATTCAATGCAAAGAAGTGCAAAATAATGCACATGGGAAACAAAAACCCAGGAGAAGATTACACAATGGGGGTGGTAGTAACAACAACAAAAATGGAAAGGGACCTGGGGTAATCATATCAGATGACCTTAAGGTTGGCAAGCAATGTGAGAAGGCAGTAGAGGGGGCTGGGAGGATACTGGGATGTACATGGAGAGGCATCACCAGCAGAAAACAGGAAGTTGTTATCCCCTGTACAGACAGTTGGTGAGACCCCATCTGGAGTACTGCATGCAGTTTTGGAGACCCCATCTCCGCAAGGACACAGACAGGATGGAGGTAGTCCAGAGGAGGGCAACTAAAATGATGCAGGGTCTGCAAGAGAAGCCATATGAGGGGAGACTAAAGGAGCTTAATATGTATACCCTTGAGGAAAGGAGGGAGGGGGGGACATGATAGAAACTTTTAAGTACCTCAGTGGAATAAACAATGTCCTAGAGGGTAGCATCTTTCAGAAAAAGAGATGTGCAAGAAAAAGAGGACACAATTTGAAGATAGAGGGGGGACGGCTCAGGGGCAATGTGAGGAAGTATTTTTTCACAGAGAGGGTGGTGGATGCATGGAACAGCCTTCCTGAGGAGGTTGTGGGGTCTAAAACTGTGGGAGAATTCAAGAATGCATGGGACAGACATAAGGCAATTTTTGTGGGGGTTAGGAAGAAATAGGCTGTTGGTTAAGTAGGATCTGCAGCTTATCCTGTAGGTAGGGAATAGGGGAGACTAGGTGGGCCAAGCAGTCCTTATCTGCTGTCAAAGTCTATGTTTCTATTTGTCTATGTTTCTAACCAGCCAGGTGTTGCCTTTTTGTCCGATCCTCTTGTAGTGGTATCACATCTGTGAACATCCATTTCTCTAAAACCACCCCATTTACAGGAAGCATCTGATAAATCTGTCAGGGGTGCTGCTAATTCTAGCCCGGTTCCTTTTGTACTCTCTGAATTGAACCATTGGGACCCAGAGCCATATCTACCCTAAAGGGCTGCAAATCCTTTATGTCCTTTGTGATCTGTGTGGGTTCCATTCCTCCCACTCCCATTGATGAAGCCTTAATGCTGCTTTTAGGTAGTGGTCCCCTATCCTCAACTGTGAACACAGAGCAAAAGCAGTTCTTCTATAAATCTGAATTTTGTCTGTCATCTTTCACCAAACTCTGCCTTCATTAAATCTGGCAATACCTCTTTGACTTCCCTTTTTTCCGTGACATACCTGGAAAAGTCTTCATTCCCCTTTTTACCCCTTCTATTATTTTTAATTCTGTTTTAGCCTTTGATTTCCTGACCATTTTCCTAGCCTGTTTCAGGTTCCTTTAATTATTCTCCTATGTTGCTTCATATTTAATGTCCTTATACCTCCTGAAAGCCAGCCTTCAGCTCTCACTGTCTCTACTACCCCTTTGGTTTCCATTGTTTCTCTTATTGCATATTCTCACACATGAGTTCATCTACATTAATGCTCATTTTAGAACTAACCCCACTTATCTTTCAATCCCACCATCTCCCTCAACCCCACCAGCTTGTTCCTGAGTATCTCCCTCATGTTCCCACAGTCAGCCCTCCTAAAGTACAGGACCACAAATTCTGAGGCTGAGCGACAACCCTATGTAGTTATTTCAAACCACACTGAGTTGTGATCACTAGATGCCAACAGCTTCCTAACCTCTACCCCTCACTCCATTTCTGTGTTGGATAGTACCAAATCAAGGGTGGCCTCCTACCTGTTCTGCTCCTTAATCAATTCTACTAGGAAGCCAGTCCTGCATGATATTTGGTATGAACTGACATTTCACACTTCTGGCAGCTGCAGAATCCACAACCAACATGTTTAGATCTCCCACTATCACCTGTTCTACCTCAGCAACCACTCTCCTAATTTCTGCCCCAATTCTTTATCCCCCTCTCCTTTGAAGTGATATGTAACCCTTCCCCCAATCCAGATCTTTTGGCCCTCTTCTTTTTTGAGCTGGACTCATACTGATTCCAGCTTACCTTTTATTGCTGAGTTCTCTGTGGACTCAGTACCCTCCCCCTATACCCTTCCCTCTATCTCTCCTGTCCTGAACAGGGAGTAACTTGGAAACTGCAACATCCCACTCACTGGTCTCTCATGCCCATGTCTCTGTTACTGCTGTTAGGACAAAGCCGGCCTCTGCCCCCACCACCTGAAACTTGCTGATTTTATTGTCCAAACATCCAGCATTTAAGCAATAAAGCATAACCAGGGGCTCTTGTTAATGGCCTGTTAATCACCATCTAAGGATGTAATGTTGCATGAGGCATAGCCAGTTGCCAAATCCCCTAGAAGGTGATTAACTGATCATAACCTCAGGGAGTGTATTATTACTATTATAATGGCAAAGTTTTTTTTAAAACAGTGTTAAACCTTGTTCAGCATACCATTACAGTTTACACGTATGTTATTAAAAGATTAACATAAGACTGATAGAAGGTTTACAGTCAATCAGAAAGCTCTCAGACATTTTCATAATTAGGCTTGTTGCCTTCCACCTGCCTTTATATCTTCTCTATTTGTTGCTGAGAATCTTCCCAGCCCTCCCTCCCATCACTGCACCCTCCTGATTCCCATCCCCTTACCCATCTTGTCCCCATCTGACTCTTACCCTTGTGTATGTAACCTGATGCCATTTACTTTATGACTGTGGTTCCTAAGCAGGGGAGCACTAGCTAGGCCCCTCATCTCTGCCAACCTGTTAATTGATACCTTAGCCTTAGCCTCCATCCTACTTAGTTTAAATGTTTTATTATGTAGACATCAGACTTCTGCCCCAGCGCATTTGCAGCTTTTGCTATGAGGGAATAGAGACTATGAGGGGTCTCTCTAATGGTATAAGAGACACTGAGCATGAGGCTTGGGTGAGAGGATCATAAAGTGAGGCTGAGTGGTTCTGTTTGCCCAAACCTCATGAGAAGTGTCTCTTATACCACAAGAGACATCCCTCAGAGGCCCTATTATTATAAATCACTCAAGTTTAGCGTGAGTAATTTATAATGGGTTTAAAGCCTGTATTCTTGCGTTCGCTTGTACGCTTGTGCAAGGAACATCTTGTGCTAGTAGCACATTTCAGAGATGTGTCTGTGTTAGCGAATGCAGGGCACACTTTAGTAGGTGTGTCCCTCATTCCCAATAAGCAGCATGCTAGTGCTGACACCAGCATTATGTAAAGTGGACACAACTTGTGAGAAAAGTGCCACTGCAACAATTAGAGACAAGCTTGTCATTCAGCTGCACTGATGACATGTCTCCCAACGTGCCTTTCCTAGTGAAGCATTTCAATAAACATGATGGCGGCTACTGTCTGCCACACACAATCCCCAGAAAGCCGACTTCAGGGGTGCAAGCATTACTTTATGTCAGCCTTAAAACAAGGTATCTGATAAAGCCCCCCTCTCTCCCAACCTTAGGAACATGTGTAAGTATTGAGAAAAACACCAGGACTTAACAAGATTACCCACTTGTTGATCAAGCTGGCTTGCTCATTCTTGAGCTCTCCCAGTTGCACAAGTGAAGAAGTCATCAAATATTACAAACTCCTACATGGTTATTTAGTTAGGTTTGGTTTGAATCTTTCTTCAGTGACAGCTTCAAGTAGTTCCATGAGTAAAGTTCCTTCCCTCGAGTTTTTACTCCAAGCCGACTCAGTCTCGGAGTCTGTGCTCCTGCAACCCGCTGCCTCTCACCCCACCCACGCCACTGCTGATCATGCAGGGAAGGTGTAGGGAGGGTCGTGGTTGGATCCAAACGAAGCAGACTAGGTATGTCCTGGAGCCACAAAGTGGTGTTGTGGCTGTTGCTGTTGACAGTCACTCTTGTACATATATAGCCTCTTGCATACACTTCTGTCACTTGCTTCTGAGATTTAGGATCTGGGGGCACCACTGAGGGCAGCTCCATGTGTGACTTTGTGTTGGCAGTTCTCATTCTGAAACCCCTATAATATCAAAACAATGGCGATGACAGCACATTAGGGAGGAGAGAATTGGACTTCCTTGCCCATTTAGCTTTTCTCTGCTTTTTTCTAACTCTTGTTTGGGTATGACGTCAGTAATCTTGCGTTTTTTAGATGCTAATTATAATAATTACCCTCCCAGTGGCTAGCAGAAAAATACTGAAGTTTTGCGATCCCCGTCCTTTATTTGGCTTTATAGACCTAACAAAAAAGGGGGGTTGGCAAAGATTTATGAGTGTGTGTGTGCGTGCGTGTGTGTGTGTGTGTGTTAGTACGCTCAGCCACTGTTACCGGTTTCCAGCAATATATTTTGCATACTGTATAGCATCAAAGCTGATCTGTTTGGTAAAACTGGGACCAAAGACCACTGGTAAGTAACTATTTAACCAAAATTTTAAGTATCAGTCCTGAGTAGTTCAGGATGAAAGTCTGAAGCAGTCTGAATCACATGGTTAGGTACTGCGGACTTTGATAAGTATACACACATAGATTGCATTACTGTGGGTAACTATATATACAGTATATCTATTTTGTATATGTATTTAAATATGTATGGGCATGTATGTAGGTCACACACACACTTTTTAGGAGGTCTGCTAGTGTCTGAACATATCGCTCTGTGGGAATAATCATCTTATACATCCTCTGTCTAGGGTTTCCCTTCTTGCCCTTTTTGTTAGCTTTCTCTGACACCGCATGCCTAGGGACCCCATCAAGCTATATTGTGTGAGTCTAGTTGTGATACTGATTGTCCGAAGCTCAAAGGGAAACACTACTTGTAGCCGAAGCACTCACAGGGCCACATCATTAAGAGATTAATACCAGTTTGTGCCAAATCAGAGTCTCTCTCTATCCTCAGCCTTAACTTGTTGAACAAGAGTTTGTTAACCTCTAGTCTGGATGAAGATTTCTTGAAGCGTTGGTGACTGTTCCTTGTAGCTTGTTGACTGAGCGCTATATTCTTTCCTATCAGCTCGCTGGAGATTTAAAGAGCTCCGCACATGATCCCTGCTAAATAGTGTTTGTGTGATGCCCCAAGCATCACAAATCTTGTACATTTAATGACATTTGCTACAGTTCTTAATGATGTAAGGAGGGGAGCCCATGGATTTGCTCTGCTCCACAACATTGGTCATGGTGTACGTATTCCACAAGATTTAGAGTGCAATCCCCTGGTCTGAAAAAAAAAATTGTGTCTGTGATCCAATCATACTTGACTCTGGTTATGATCCATTTCCCTTTACTGCCCTGCAGAGAAATGTAGCTGGTATCTATTAATCAAGACATGAAGCATGTGATCCCTACCTGGCAACGACCATAACCCTCACACAACCTACTTGGTACTGTCCCGTCCCTTATTTTATCACAGGCAGAAGATGCCCTCTGTTACCACCACTGGAGAGAATGCTGATGTTTCACACCCGCCAATTTCAGTGTTAAGATATTAAATAAGATAAGGAAGTTGTAACAACATTATTATTTATATACACAAGCAAGTAACCTCAGCAAAAGAAAGATAATTAAGTACAACTTTTTTTTTAATCGAACACTACCATTTTAAATCAACATTTTACATATTAGTTAATGAACAGAAAGTACACACTGTATTCTGGTCTTCTAGCTCTGATTTCATAATGTGTCCCACATTTTGCCTCTTTTCTCCACAGTTTGTGAGAGGTCCCCAGTCAGGTGATGAAATACTGAGTGGTGTGGCACTCAGGTGTGAGTCAACCTGAGGAAAAGGGTCACAACATGGGACACAATGGATACAGAAGCCCAGAACATTATGGGATACATGGGTTTACAAGTCACAACCTTTTCTGTTGAGCAAGTATAACAATGGGATTGAGAACTTCTGCACAATGTGATGGAGCACCTTGATTTTGGAGGGTTTAAATGAGGAACGCCTCCTATAAGTGACATTTGAGAGATATGCACCCCTCCCCATGGCCTTCACATTTGAACTTTTAACCAGCTGCAGTAGACATTGCCTTGGCCAGCCCATCCATCCCAAACATGACTGCTGCTCTTGTCTTCCGCATAAAATCAAGAACTGTAAGTGAGTACATCAACACGACTGCTGTCAGCGATATCAAATGTCATCATTGCCCCTCACTACATTGTAAGAATACTTTTTTAGTCAAATTAAGAACAGTAACTCAAATTCTGCATGCACGCATTGCTTTTCAGACATCTCCAAGTAGCTAAAACAAATAATTCCATAATGGAATGGTTGTGCACTTACATCAGAACCATAACTTTGGCTCAGAAAAAAGTCAACAGAGAAACAGCACTGCCCTGATTAAAAAAAAGTACTGGAATATTTCCTGGAATATTTCCTTGGGGTTTTCTTCCATTGATTCTGAACTAACTGAGCGAGCACGTGACATCAGAGTAAAATATGGTGTATCCCTTTATTTGAAATTATATGGTGGCAAGTCATGTTAAAGATTAAAGATGTTTCAATCAGCAGGACTTGTAAGGCAACAACTATATTGTACAGTTTTTAGTTATAAGATCCCAAGTCATCTATTTGATACATCCATAGTATGAATGTATACAATCAAAAAGTAACCTCGACTGGAACAGATTTTTTTAACTGGGTAGTGGCGGCCATATTTACTGACTCAAGTCATTAATTACACAGCTAGTGATACAAGCTGTTTTAGAAATATTTGAATGGATTAAACTACAGTGATGATAAATCTAAGTATATCGGGTGTACGTTATTGCTATACATATATGATGAATTTGTTTGCTAAGAATACAGTTGCTTAATGTGTTTTTTTACTGTCCAGGAAAACTTTTTAAAACATTCAGACCCAAATGCTGCTTACATTTAATTAATTTTCTGTAGTAGTCTATTCATATTCTTATTACCAAGAACAATTAGATGAAAACAGGATCTTTGTGCCTGATACTCATCTTACCTTTCTGCTGTTCTCCATTTGGAAGTCATAATTCTCTCTCTTTGTGATTAGAATAATTTCCAAAGCAACATATAATGATATCACTAATAGAAAACTATGACTTCAAGGAGAAGAAACCAGAAGAGAAATGAAGTCTGAGGGGAAATATAATGTTCTTATGCAATTGTCCACAGTAATAAAGAACGAGGGTGTGGGCATAAACACAACAAATAATGACATATAAGTAGACTTGTTGCTGACTAGGATTTTGTGCAAATGGTTTCAACAATGTGTGAAACTGAAATATTTTTTGAACCCCATTTCCCATACAGTGCTGGTTTTCATGGTGCTGGTGGCAGTTTGTGGATAGGCCTGTTATGCTAACTGACTGACCAATATAAATACATTGCCACCCATACAGGCACAGCATAAACAACTCCACCTTGCCTTGATGGCAATGTAAAAACAGTTTTTTATTGAACTTGATTAGCCTGCATAACATGAGACAATAGACTGGGGCTATTACGATCTCAAGTGCTGGGCACCTGTAAAAATCAAATCCCACAATTAAAAAAAAACACTGCTCACCGATGATTCTTGACATTCACACAACATTTTGGTGTGTATGTGTGTATATGTGTTTGTGTGTGTATGTGTGTGTGTGTGTGTGTGTGTGTGTGTGTAAGTGTAAGTGTTCAGTCCAACTTCAAATCAACATTGTTAGAAAAGATATCTGTGCCAGATGGATTGCAATTTGCGTTACCTTTTCAGGCTGCTTGCTTGGACGCAGATAATCTTTGAAATACTGTATTGCTGCTCCTTGTAGCATCTGAGGGGCATTGGGATGTTTGTATTGATGTGGAATGTGAACGGGTTCAGGCAGTGTAAAATCAATCTTCAACCCATTCCTGACCTTCAATTGGCCATTACAACAAACAACCAATGACAAGCCAGACTTCAACTTATTACACAAAATCTACTAGTGAAGGATTCATAAAGCTCCAAAGGAGAGGCATGATCCTGGAAATGTTTGATACCAAATACACTAACAGAAAATATTTGTGCAGATCCAAGGCCAGAGTGGGAGAAGAGAGAAAGACAGAAGGAGTTAAGAGACAGAGGGGGAGAAAGACAAAGAGGCAGAGGAAGACAGATAATAGAGAGGGGGAGAGAGAGGCAGTGGGGGGAAGAGAGAGAGAGGGGAAAGAGGGACCATATCTGTCATCTTTCCCTGGTTTTCAGTGGTGTCCCTGATTTTGCCTCAAAATGTTCCTGTCCCTCCTAAAATTTGTGTTTCTGTGACTGAACAGTGGGTATACTATATGCTCACAATATAAACAAACAGAGTTACAGACTTTTTACACCAATACTCTTACACTGCCTGCTTCAGGGGATAGAACTAATTGTTAAACTGTGTCCCTCATTTTACTTCTTTGTCACTGATTTGTATAAGCCATATCCAAGTGCCAAACACCACTGAAAATACCTGCAAGTGAATGTTCAGCATTGACAAATGCTTATTTTTTTTTTACTTTTGCCTTCTGCCCCCTGGCATTGAAGTGGAGCGCTCTCCCCTAATGCTCCTGCATGACAGCACACTGTACACAGCATAAGAGGTACTGGGTCTCTGCATGCTGATTGGCTGAAATCTTCTTAGTGATTCATAATATGAGATGTAGACCATCCCTTCTAAAGAGTCTATTGTCTCAGAAGCAAGAAACAAAACTCTTTTGACAAATGGAAACTATAAAAAGTACAGTAAAAGGTCACACCAACTCCAAGTTGACATTTCATGTTCATTTTCTCTGGTCACTGTTTTTCAAGAAATTTTGGTCCATCATTTTTCTCATCAGTTCATCGCCAGTATCACATTCTGAACCAAGGTTAAGTAATTGGTTTCAGCAGCCAACAAAGAACCCACAGACTGACGTTTGTAAATGTAGGATTTTCAGTTGTTCTTTTCCCACTAGGACCTGCAGTCACTTATAATACTGACAGCTGTGCTAACTGTTCTGTCAGAATAGGCACTCATTGGTGAACAGCGTAGGTGCAAAAATAGAATAATAGACAGTGCATTTGATGTGGCTGTAATTTTATGGCTAGCCTATGATCACATCGTAAACTATAGGAGTGCAGCTTGAGTGCTCTAAAAATGTCACCATAACCCCAAGATGGCATTATAGCCTTAAACCATGGTTGCCCTATTTATTATTTGTTATTACATTTAGATGAAGACTCATGAGAAGGGGAAAGTTACACTTTTAGTAAGAAAGTTTTTATGCAGCTGTCTATAATAACTCTCTCATGCCTCTTTTTATATTCTTTATAGATTTTTCTTGTTATTTTAATAAACCAGTAGTAGGGAAAAACAATGTATTTAGTTAATATAGTCAGCAATAGGCATAAAAAATCAATACACTGAACATGTTTATTTCATTCTAAAGGTGATATATGTGTCTTTCAAGTTTTTAAAAGTTTCAGCTTTCATACCACATGCATCATGATAAAATTAAGAAACTTATTATGGTGCTGTTTCTTTGTTTGTAGCTGGTAACCAGGTTACATGCACTAAGAAATCCAATGCCTATTTTCAAGTGTTATCTGGATATAAAACTATACTCACAAAGGGCCCTGTGCATAATGGGTTGTCAGACCTATGTACCAAGATACGCAATGATTATGGTGAGGATGTGCACAATGGAGCTGACTAGGAGGATGAAGCCCTGCCTGCTCCCAGTGTCCACCTTGGGCATCCAGCAATGACTCGCAGAACACTTTCAGTTTTCACCTTTGCTGTGGGCAGCTGGAAGGAGTGGGGAGGAATGTGGTGGAGCAGAATGTTAACCTGGCCCTGGGGAACAAGGTGGGGGTTGTAGTTGGGTTGTGGAGTCCTAGCCTTGAGGGATTGGTAGTACACACTAGCAGTGGTAGAAGAAGGTTCGCACCAGTGGCCCAGGGGCAAAAATAGAATTAAGAAAAGACACCACAGCTAATAGGACATAATACACCATACAGTACAGCAATATAATCCAAAACAATAACAGGCACTATTATTTTATTTACTTTATTTTATTGAAATCTAGGATTACAAATACCTTTGAGCAGGAACTGCTCATTTACAAAGGTTCCACATCGAGGGAATGAGGGGTATACATACATACAAAGGTCAACATAATAATACATAGTTACACAATAAAAAAAAAGTAAGAGACTGAGGCTTAGGAAATTTCAGTATTTCAAAATGTGCCAAATGTTAGGTAGCATGATGTACCAGCCAAGGGCAATCTTGGAAATAAGCACTGCAGGTGAGAGGGAAGGGGGTATGCAGGCAGGAAGGCCATTGTCGGAGGGTAGAGGTTGAGGATAAGAGCTCTAAAGGGGAGGGAGGGGGAGGATAAAAGTCAGGAAATGCCCAGGGTGAGGAAAGGGAGAGGGAGTAGGCAGGTAGAAGGAGGCAAGGCGGGGACAGGTAACTGTCAAGACTGAAATGGAGGGCAGTGAACGGTGGGCCCCTGATTAGGCCAGGCAGTCACAACAACTAGTTGAAATGAGATGAAGTCAGAGTTGTCTCTTAAAAGGGTCAAGAGCAGCAGCAGTAAGAGCTTCTTTGTTAAGAGTATTGTACCACTGTGGTGCTCTGTGGGCAAAGGTCCTCTGGCCCATGGTAGTCCGGCATCTGGGGACAAGGAAGGTTAGTTGTTGTGAACTTCTAGTTCTCTGGGTGCTGTGGTGGTCAATGAGGAGCTTTTCAATGCCTGGGGGCATGACCCCGAGGAGGACTTTTTTGGCTAACAGACAGGTTTGATACTGTATCTGGCTGATGAGAGGAAGCCACCCTGCCCGAGTGTTCAGGTCACAAGTGTGTGTAAGTCGGTCAGCCCAAGTTAGCAGCCTGCATGCTTTGTTGAGTGCAACTGTAATTCTGCGGAGGGCAGAGGCGGAGGCAGAGCCATAAATTGCTATCCCATAATCGATGATGGAGGTGACAGAGCAGTTGATAGCCAACCGGAGAGTGTCAAGAGTCATGCAGTGTTTGTGCCTGTAGAGCAGGCCTATACGGATGTTGGTGGCTTTGGCAACAGAATCTATGTGCCGATGGTAGGACAGTGAGCTGTCCAATGTGACACCTAGGTATTTAAAATCAGGAATGTGTTCAAGTAAGGTCCTTGTTTGGTTTAGGATGGTGAGGTCATGGGATTTGTACTTGCTCCTGGTGTTGTAGAAGGTCATAACCTTTGTTTTGCTGCAGTTCATGACCAGTTTGTGTGACTTGAACCATTCTTCGATGCGCATTAATTCAAGCTGTAATTGTTTCTCGAGGAGCTCTGCATTTTGGCGGTTGGTGAACATGACTGTGTCGTCGGCGTAGAGCAGAAATGTCTGGTGGCAGACACTGGGAAGGTCGTTGAGGAAGAGTCTGAAGAGTAGTGGCCCCAGGATGGACCCCTGTGGGACCCCTGAAAGGACTGGCTTTTCTTCCGAGGTGACACTGGCAATCCTAACCAGCTGGACCCTCTCCCCAAGATAGCTTGAAAACCAAAGCAGTGCTTCATTGGAGAGCCCAATGTTTGATAATTGCTTGAGTAGGAGAGGGTGGTTCACAGTATCAAAGGCTTTCGTAAGGTCGATGAATACTGCCTCTACACAGTTTCCTTGATCGAGTGTGGTATGGATGAAGCCCATGAATTCTAATAGTGCAGTGGTGGTACTGTGCCCTTTTCAGAAACCATGTTGCTCAGGACACTGGATGTCATATTTTTCCAGGCACTTGACTAATTGGTCTGAGGCAATGAGTTCCAGGGCCTTAGACAATGGAGGGAGGATGGAGATAGGTCTGTAGTTGGAGTGCAGTGATTTGTCTCCACTTTTGTGTACCAGTGTGATGGTCGCCTGTTTCCAGCAAGATGGGAACTGGGACATCGTTAGTGATAGGGTGAGGACCTTTGTCAGGGGTTCAAGGACTTCTTCAAGGACAAGTGCTAACAACTTCAGGTCAAGGGAGTCATCGCTGTAGCCTGCGTTGTGAATGGCCTTCCCAATACAGGTTCTGGCTTCACGCACTGGGATCTCCTTGAAGTAGAATTGTGGGGCAGGGTGTAGGAGAGGAGTAGTTGCATGAGGGTTACTACCAGAGGGGGGCATCAAAGAAATCAGAAGGGAGGACACTATCCAAGTTGTAAAACGCATTGTTAAAGGTGTTGGTGATGGTGTATAGGTCAGATGTTGGTGTTCCATTTATGTTGAGCATGGTGGGTGGTAACTTAGGTTCCTTGCCTGTAAGGTCTTTCAAGTTACTCCAAAATGTTTTTCCATCACCCCAGGAGTTGGAGAGAGCTTCCTTGAAGAATTTGCTTTTGGCTCTCCTAACTGCCCACGTGCACTCATTTCTGGCAGCTTTATATTTATGAATATCCCCAGGTTTGGATGTTGCATGGGCACAGTGCCAGAGATGATCCCTATGTTTGAGTAAAGTGATCAGATCAGGGGTTATCCAAGGGTTAGCTCTGCCCCTGACCTTCAGCTTTTTGAGAGGTGCAAAGATATTGCAGGCCGCAGTGAAGTGGCTGATGAAAAGCTCTAAGGCTTGGTTTACATCAATGGCAGAGTCGATTGGTGTCCAGTCCAGGTGGCTTAGGTGTGTCTTTAGTAGCTTAAGGTACCCCTGCTTTAACACTCTGGTGTGGATTATTTTAGGAGTGGGCTTAATTAATTTGTTTGTCCAGGTACATATGACCGGTGAGTGGTCACTGATCCCATCAGGGAGCACTGAGACTTTTGAGATTCATTCAGGGTGATTAGTAAGGATCCAGTCCAGAAGTATGTGCAACCCTATCCTATAGTTGCATCTGGTGGGGGTGGTAACAAGCTGGGTGAGGTTCTGTGATGTGACAGCATCCTTGTAGTTTCTGGCCTCCAGTGATAGCCAATTTATGTTGAAGTCACCTAGTACTATGAGTTCAGAGTTATGGTGTAATCCCTGTAGGCTTTCCAATATGCTCATAAATCCATTGGGCTGATCTTTAGGGGGTAGGTACACAGAGGCAATGGTGAGCTCCTTGTTGTGTGCCCCGAGTAGAACTTTAATAGCGAGAACCTGCGAGGGTGGTTTAGGGTTTGAGAACGGGAAGACTTGACCCAGATAGGAATTCCTCAGGTAGATGGCACAGCCCCCACCTCATTTGGAAACCCTGTCCTGCCTGAATATAGAGTATCCAGGGATGGTGACTGCAGTGTCTGGTATCTTGGGGTTCAGCCATGTTTCGACAACAGAGGGTACATCAGGACTATGTTGCTGGACCCAGGATTGCAAGATGTCAAGTTTGTTAAGGAGGCTGCAGACATTGATTGAGGCTAATGTGAGGGATCCCGCCCACCTTTTTGTGGCATGGGGTGCTAGGCCGGTAGGCCTTGAGTTAAGATGAACATTTCCAGATATCAGAAGTAGCATAAGTAGTATCCAATGAAGGTATGCTTTAATAATTTTGCAGACTAGTTTTGTTGTAGGGCATCTAGTCCTCTTGGCCTTTCTGGTCTGCGTTTGCCCCGTGATATTGCAAAGCACAATATATAAAGCCATGTTCTCAGAGACGTCACGTGATTGATGAAAAGTAATCAAATCCACAGGAAATGGTGAACTACCTAGGACCAGAAAACTGTTATTGTAGTTCAAAGACCCAGAATGTGATAAATTCCTGAAGGGGTTAAATTCCTGAAGGTGATGAACATTGGCCTGGGGCATATGCAGGATGTAAAAATCCTTTGTTAGTATCTTCCCTTTGTTCTCTAAAATGGTTTTGAATAGACCTCAAAGACAAGTACACATCCTTTAAGAACAAGCCAGATGGAAATGTGGATTCAATGCAGCACTCCACAACTCAGTGCTTGTATAACAGATTTACTGACCTTACTTTTGGCTTTGATGGCTTCCAAAAAAGTTGATTTATGATGAGAATGCCAATGATGGTGATGTTTTGCAGTTTCTTAGTCCAGGAAATGTTCATAGATGTTATGTCCAAGAATGGTCCAGTTCCTCCAAGCAGAAACACATGAAAATCCACAAAAACTAAACTACTGACAAAAGACAAACACAAACAGCCAGCCACACAGGTTCTAGCACTTAATATATACACTTAATATTAAACATATTTTTCATAAAAGCAGTTTTAAAGTTCAACTGAATAGCAGTATTCTTAACATCTAAAGGTATTGAATTTACTCAAAAACTTAGGAGTATAGTCGGTAAAAACAATTTGTCCCATCTTAGATGATACTTTTAGTTCAGCTAAAAGAGATTTCTCATTTGACCTTGAGCTAATGATGCAGGAAGGGACATGAAGTAGTTCATACAAGGAAATAGGAGACTGCAATTTTTTTTATTCTTTTTCTACCCTGCCCCTGGTTAGCTTCAATCCCCCAGTCTCCCCAGCCCTGACACCCTGGTATCATCCATGGCTTACCTTTTTCTGAGAGCTTCCTCCAGGGCTTCTTCATCTGGAGGGGTCTGTGGGTTCCCCCAAACCCTGAAGTTTAACAGGATCCACTGCACTCAAACTGTGCCTGGATAGTAGGGTGCATATACTGTGGGAGACGAGCATCATGCTACCAGCCACGGAGCCATTTTCTCCTCATGATTTCATCACCAGGAGGTGTATACATGCAATACTATAATGATGCATGCCACACACTTCTACATGATGTATGTCAATGGCTGCTGCACCTCCAGTGCATCTTGACAGCTTCAGGCTGCCTTACCCATGGTCTCTACCAGGTGTCAGGCATACACCACTTCCCCTCACACCCGGAGATGGAGAGCAGTCCCTCAGATGCTTAATCCTCTTTCTCCTGGCTGGCCCTCCTACTCCCTGAGTTCACTTCTGAACTTGAATCATCAGCATCACAAGTGATTGTACCAGGGGGCTGGCTAGATAATGCGATTTAATCAATTTATCAGTAAAGTGACCCAGAATAAATGAATGTCTAACAACGGAATAGAGATTTTCAAGTTTAGTGTACAAAGAATAATGATTAGTTGAGCAGTTGGTAGTCAATGCAAAAATGACATATGCTATTTAGTTTTTATTTAGTGGATAGGTGAACTAGACAAAACAGTTGCCAATTTTCAGGCACAACCTGGGAGATCACAACAGTGGAAAATAGTAACAAACAATAGACAAAGGACCTGGTGGCACAGAGTGCCTTACCTTGTCCCACACTGGAGACCTGGGTTCAGGAACAGACTCGGGTGACTCAGGGTTGGCCGGGAAGGAAGGATCAAGTGTCCACAGGACTGCTCTTCTCCGTCAGTGAGAGAAGATTCTGTGCATCACCGCTTGACTGCCATCTGGAGGAATCCAGATGGTAGTACATGTGAGGCACAGTAAGTGGGAGGGGCACACATTCAGAGCACTGGGGACACCTGTGGAGAGACAGAGCACTCACACCATGCTCATTGCATGTCTGTGCTTCCCAGGGGGAGAAAAACAATGAGGAAAATGGAGGATGGGCTACATAAAGCCCTGCTCACTCACGTCAGTGGCCTGCTCAGTCTCTCTGGCTACAGGGACATCTGGATGGACAGCCCTCACTTCCTGGCCCCACCACAGGGGACAGTCCATGGGGGATACAATTCCCCTGAGACAGGAGGAGACACAGGATGGCAGCGGACAACAAGACATGATTGAACCAGCTGCCCATACCTGCCAGGAGGATAAAAACCTATATAGAAAAAGAAAAGACAATAGACAAAGTACAATGAAGGACAATACAGATATCCAGGATAACAATGTAATATATAAAGTGGAAATACTGCATTTGGTAAACATGATGCAGATACAAGGCAAGGTACATACAGGTTGAACTAGTACACAAAATATCAAATTCTAAATAAGTTATATACATTTAGAGATAATAAACGGGATAAGAACAAGTGCAACAGCTTAGTAACTCATTACAGGTCATACACCAACTAGGGGCAGGTGCATGTAGAGGCCTTGAGCAGGAAGGCGAGATACCCACTCTTGAAGACTTGGCTAGATGGACTCAGTCTAATCATAGCTGTGATGGGGTTCCATAATTTCTGAGCAGAGTAAGAGAAGGACATCTCCCATAACTTTGTTTGGGTTTAGAGAATGGACAAAGAACCAGGAGCAGCTGACCTTAGGGGACAGGATAATCTGTCACGCATGAGAAGTCAGGCTAGGGTCGATGGGAACCATTTATCTAATACATAATAAATGACACCTCCCAGAATCGGGTTGCTTAGGGAAGATGGCAAGGAGCCATCCAAGTGCAGAGTACTGGGTACAGTGATGATATCTGTTGGAGGCCAAGAAAAATCTACAGATATTAGTATAAGCAAAACACCATTTTTGCAGGACAGTTTTGGGGGCCGAGAAGAAGACAGACATCCTGTATATGAGTTTAGGGAGCAAAATGCCTTAGGCAATGGCTACTCAGACTTTGGGGGTGAGACTATTACTGATCTTGAAAGAAACCCCCAACCTAGTATTCATTGCTTTACTGGCAGAGGCTACATGTACCGAGAAGTCTAATGAGGAGTCAAGCATGACACCCAAATAGTTGAAAGAGGAAACAAAGGGTCAAGCAGGAACCATTGTCACAGATCACTGTCAGTGGAGCCCACCAACTCTTTTCCCTGGGAGCTAAGCCGAATAGCATGGCCTGGGACATGGTGATGTTCATAAGAAGCCTATTGGAGAAGAGCTATCTTTGCTCTGATTGTAGGTCAGATGACAGTTGACAGTTGCAGACAACACCCCATTTGGACTGGTTGCTAATGCTTAGAAAAGTGTTAAAAGTACAGTAGACAAAAATATTTAAAATAAACTAGGCATTAGAACACCTTGGGCAACAGCCAGACAAGCTCTGCCTGTTAAATTGTGTCTAATACTATAAGCAAAGCCCAACAAAATGTTAATAGTTTTACTCAAAGCACTTATGTCAGCTCTGAAGCCAAGGGATGAATCCAGTTAAATCCTATGTATTTCAAATTATTTTCTTAATCGAGAATTGATCCATTAAGACGTGTGATTATGATTACCAATGTAGAGTGTTAGTTTTGTATCTGAATGACATTCTGATTACCAAAACAGAGTTTAGCTTTTGATCTGAATAACAAGGCATTAGTTTTATGATTATTTAAAACTATTTTATACCATCAGAAACATATTAACATCATCCTGACTCATCCACAGTATGAATCCAATATGGTATCCAGTGAGTATAGTGACTGAATATGAGCCACGGTCAAAACAGCTACTCATGTTCAGTGCTATCCCATTGGGCTACCCTGCAAAGGTAGTGACCCTATGTGAAATCGAGCATAGGGAAGGGTGACTGGAAGGGAGGAGTAGCGAGGGGAAAAGGAGGGATAGGGAAGGGGGTTTGTAGGGGAGTGGTGTGCCTGCTGCTGCTGAGCTAGCCATGTGATGTGGTGGTGAGGGTGGCTAGCTCTGGTGCAGCAGGTACTGGGTTTGGGGCTGGGGACCAGGAGTAAATATTTTGCAGCTGCCTGTGGCTGCCTTTAATTTTTGTGCCAAACTAGAGTTTCACCCCCTCCCTGACATGCACCCTCCTGGAGTTAGGAATCTATAGTTAGGGGGCTGCGGGGCGCAAAGCCCCCTTTGAGGGGGGCACAGGAGGCACAGCCCCCCAAAACACTTAGTGTTGTTGCTGGATGTCTTCTTGCTGGCATGTGTATATTGCCGATTTGCTTTTCGGCGATGTACATTCTCCATAACAGCAATCGCTGTTTTGAGATCGCTATTATGACATGGAATCATCCAATATACATAACTGAACAGGAAGCTCAAGGTCCTCTCGAGACCCAACAAAAGGGCATTACAATTCCTTACAGGTGCTCAGGGTTCAGGACAGAACTCAAGTCGCTAGACTCAGAGTGGCCTATACTGAGGATTGCTGCTGAGTGCAGTGCAAGCCAGCCCAAGGAGGCTATTGGAGTATCCCTTCACAGCAGGTAGAGGAGCCAGCTCTCTTCAGAGAGGTGTCATGTTGTGCGTTGTTGCTTTGCACAGTGCCATCAGAGGGCTGGTGTGACATTGGGGATGGGGAGGAGGGAATGATCAGAAAAATAGGGAAAAAACACCAGTTTCCATCTAAATGAGGTTGCTATACACGGAGTCCCCATTTCATGAAGCCTACTGGCCACCTGCCAGACACACAATCCTGTTACTCATTACGGGAAGACAGCCCTACCCTTTTTGCCATTTGCAGGTCTTTTGAGTGGGATATAGAGGAAGTAGTTCAGCTGGGTTGGGTTTTCAACTCCCTTCGCTGTATTTTTTTTTATTTTCTTCTCACTGAATGAATCCAGTATGGGTTTACTGACCAGATGTTACTGCACATGCGGTTACTGGTGCAGGATTGTAGTACCTTAGACTACCTTGATTTTTTTTCTTGTTGTTTACATCAGGGTTATACAATTGGTGCTTATGCTAAGACATGTTCGACTGGGGCAGTATTGATAACTCCACCCATTTGAAGATCCAGATCCTTTGACTCCACCTGCAGGGCCAGCAGGGAGTTCCGCAATATCCAGATGTAGCCCAGAGATGAGCAGAACCAAATCAGTGACAGGTAATAACCTTTCTCAGCTGATTGCTGTCCCCAAGGAGGGGACAAGCTGGCCGAGGGATAAAAATATATATGAGAAACAAAAGTAACCAAAAGATATGACATTATGAAAATTGTGGTGACATCAGTATTTACTGATACAGATCATTAATTACAAAACTAGTAAAAACAAGTATTTGTCAATGCCGAATGTTTGCTTGCTGGTATTAGCAGTGAAAGTGCAGGAGTTAGACAGATGCAGTATAGGAATGGCATTGAAGTATTGAACTGATGCCAACTTCACCTTCACTCTGCAGAGATGGTCAGGCATTGGGGTGTGCCTTTGGGTCGTCACCCAGGACGGTCATGACATTTCACCTCACCCTACCCTTCAGACACTGACAAGTGTCGAGGTGTGCCTTGGGGTGTTTTGCCTTTACATTTACCTCATTCCATAAGGAAATACACTGAAATGGGTGCAGTATAGGAGAATGAGGTGAACTCTGAGGGCAAAGGGTCCAAGGTGCACCTCGATGCCTGTCACTGGCTGCAGGGTGGGTGTGGGGGCAAAATGGCATGAGCATTACTGTCGACAGTCCCAAGTCACACCCCTGATGCCTGTCAGTCCCTACAAGGTAGGGCATTATGGTCGAAAACCCTAATGCCCTGGGAGTTTCTTGGTATTTTTACTCCAAGTTTTCCACATGGGTTTTTTGAGACCCCCACCGCATGAACAGTGACACTATCTGTTCATTACATGAAAGATGATTTTACACAGTGACTGTGCCATTTGGCACCACAGGTGCAAAAACACATTTCAAACAGGATGTGAAAAGTGACAGGTGTACTGTTCATGAGGAGGTATAAAAAATGGCATTGTTGAAAATCTGGAGTGAAAATATACAAAAACTGGTGAAGTCACGAGCAAGTGTAGGAGCTGCACAATGTACACCCGTAATGTAAGTAGTTTGGGGATTTTTTACAGCAGATTTTCAACATAAGCATTTTGGCCCCTCTGCTCGTGAACAGTGTCACTGTGATTTTTGTAATCTATCCCGAACACTAAATTCCAACAGTGACCGCGCTATTCTGTGCCAGAAGTGTGAAAACACATTTCAGCCAGGGTGTGAAAAATGACAGCTGTACTGTTCATAAGGAGGTGTGTAAAAATGTCAATATTGAAAATCTGGACTGAAAATATTACAAATTCGTGAACTTACGAGGGTGCATGGAAATTGCGAAATGCACGCTTGTGACAGAGTCATTTTATGGACTTTTGTCACCAAATTTTCAACATAGCCATTTACCACCTCTGCTCAAGACCAGTGTCACTGTGATTTTCTTAATGTGTTCGAACATTGATTTCGCACACCAATCACGCTAATGTGCGCTACATGTGCGAAAACACATTTTGGGCATGATATAAA
Organism: Neoceratodus forsteri; assembly: GCA_016271365.2. NCBI lineage: Eukaryota > Metazoa > Chordata > Ceratodontiformes > Ceratodontidae > Neoceratodus > Neoceratodus forsteri. Next base: position 737,182,846 of record CM057456.1, read on the forward strand.
AAATGACTGCTATACAGTTCATAAGGAGGTGTGGTAAAATGGCAATGTTGAAAATCTGGACTTAAAATATTAAAAATTCTCAAAGTTATGAGCGTGCATAGGAACTGCGCAACGTACCCTCGTAAAACAGTTATTTTTGGGAATTTTTACCAAATTTTCAACATAGGGTTTTTGGAGGCCTACCTCATGAACTGTGACACTGTCATTTTGTTACTCAGTCCCAAAAGGTGGTTTCATGCAGTGACTGAGAAATCACTTTTCAGGACCGAATAACAAAATGACAGTGACTGAATTCACGGGGTGGGTCCCCAAGAACCCCATGTTGAAAATTTGGTGAAAAAATTCCCCAAAATGGCTGAGATATGTACCAAAGTTGAAAAAAAAAAACCATTTATTGCATTATATAGCTTACGGCATTTCTTCAGTTCACAGTCGGCTTTGAAGAGTGCAGATGTGATCGGTCACGGAGATCTGCACCAGACTCGGAGGTAAGTATGGGGTTGGGAGGTGGAAGGTGGGTGCACATAGGGTGGGTGCGGGTTGGGGAGAGGCCAAGACAGTCAACAAGGGACCGTTTTTTTTTCACAAGTGTTTCTGTTTCTTTAGACTACGTGGGGCTTTTGCCACGCTGGGCTGGGCTCCCAGCATGGCAGATGGAAGTTTTTTTTTGGGGGGGGAGACAGTGGAGCCACTGGCGGATTGGGCTCCCCCAGTTGGCCATACAGACTTTTGCCATGCTGGGGTGGGCTCCCAGCGTGGCACCAGAAGTCTGTTGGGGGGCAATGAAGCCAACGGGGGATTGGGCACCCCCATCAGCCATACGGTGTGTGTGAGGAACATATGAGCACACTGGGGTGGGCTCCCAGTGTGCAACATGGGGGAGGGGGAGAGTAGACAAAAACAGAGCTGTCTGTGACAGCTCTACAGATGCAGTGCAGAGTGTAGGCACTTTGCATACTGCTGACGGCAGTATGTAAATTACCTGCCGACAGCAGTATGCAAATTGCCTACATGTTACCACCGCTGATTGCAGTGGTTTTTTGCTTTCAGCTGTATGCCGCTGCATCTGAAGGGCTGTTATAGATAGCTCCTACATTCATTGGCATAGTGCAGTCACGCCTGCAAAAGGGAGCTGGGCACTGAAAGTGGGGGAGGCACACCTACGAAAACTCATATAGCGGCACTATGTTTCTTGCACATGCGTGCAAGCAAACATAAAAACTGATACAATATCTGAAGAAATTAAAAATACACTCAGGATGAATCTAAAGATAATAAGAATACATACATTACTGCTAATAAAAAAAAACACACATGATGACATTATTGCCAACTATTAAATACAGCTGCATTAACATTTTCACTGTTTTATTCAATGTGAGAGTGCTTTCAAATCCTGACATCAAAAACCGAACATGCAAACATACTAATTTGCTGCCTGAAGAAGGTGTTATGGTCTACTGAGTCTGCCTGTTGTGGAGCTCATGTATTTTTGCACCGCTGCCATTCTATGTCCTTCTGGAGATGTGGTCTCCAGACTTGATGGACTAATACAAAAAAAGATATAAAAGAATTCTTTATAAATTTTGGTAGAACAAAAACAAATTCTGAATATCTGTCATATTTAAAATACAGGAACCAGCTGTATAAGTATATGTCTGAACCTTACCTACCCTAGAAAGAACAGCCTGCAAAACACAAATTGAGCAGATTAAAACACTTATGTTTAAAACACAATACAATAGGGCATCCTGTCTGGAAGCAAAATGAAATATGGTACAGTAAAACAGCCTTTTCAGACCCTTATGCCACATGCAAATATAGGTTGTACTCCACAATAATAACTTGATTAATAAGACATACAGGTAAATAAAAAACATCAAACCCTGATATTCTTAATGTAGTTCATGATGATACTGCTGAAACTGTTTGACAAATAAATAAGGTTTATGGCTCTATATAAAGTTTTTAACACCTGAATCCCAGAGTTGACATAACCTCAAAAGCAAGAATTAGTAACCCCTATAACTGGAGCAGAAATTTTTCATACCATAGCCACCTTAAACAAGATCTAGCCTGAGCCAATACAGCTGTGGCAAACTGCCAAATTACCAAAGTTACACACGTGCATAAAAAATTTTGAATGACCGAGTGTAGCTCGGCCATTTTTCTGGAGTTGTTTCACCAAATTTTCAACATGGCCTTTTTGGGACCCCACCTCATGAAGAGTGCCACTGTCATTTCGTCCACTTGTCTCAAAAAATGATTTTGCAGAGTGACCGCTCCATTCTGTGTCACAGGTGCAAAAACACATTTCAGGCAGGATGTGAAAAATGACAGCTGCACTGTTAATAAGGAGGTGTGCAAACATGGCAATGTTGAAAATCTGAAGTGAAGATATAAAAAATTGGTGATGTTACGAGCGTGTGTAAAAACTGCACAACACACGCTCATAACACAGTAATTTTTGGAATGTTTTCACTAAATTTGCAACATTAGCTTTTTGGGACCCTACATCATGAACATTGGCACTATCGTTTAATTAATCGGTCCCAAAAGGTGATTCCGTGCAGTGACCATGAAATTACCTTTCAGGACTGAGTAATGAAGTGACAGTGACAGTGTTCATGAGGTGGGGTCCCAAGAACCCCATGTTGAAATTTGCGGCCAAAATTCCTAAAAATGGCTGATAAATCAACATAAGTTGAAAACCCCATTGTCTGCCATTATATCATGCTTACCTTTGATTCTTCAGTTTGCGATTCGGCTTTGAAGAGTGCAGAAAATGACAGCGCAATCTCCAGTGTTAAGTATGGGGTAAGGGGGTATGGGATGTGGGTGCTCAGTGGGAGGGTGGGGATGGGGAGGGGGACTGTGGACTAGGGCAATGACAAGGACCATTTTTGTGACAGGTAAAAAAGACATTGGGGAGGGTTTTCTTTATTTACTGAAAAAAAAAGAAAGAAAACATACATTTGGGCACACTGGGGTGGGCTCCCAGTGTGCCACATGAGTTGGGGGGTACATGATGCTGACACAGGGATTGGGCACCCTGATGTTGGTACAGGGAGAAAAAAGAGAAACATACAGTTGTGCACACTGGGGTGGGCTCCCAATATGCGATATGAGTTGAAGGGGTACATGATGCCGACACAGGGATTGGGCACCCTGATGTCGATGCAGAAATTGGGAACAGAGGGAGCAGGAAGGACAGCAGCAGTGGTATGGAGTGGGAGGGCTATATTTGCTGCCAGTGCTGGGAGGGAAAGGAGGGAGTGGGGAGGACAGGAGCAGTGGGAGGGTGTGGAAGGAGTGTTATCTGCAAGATGGCAGTGGTGATGCAACTGCACATGCATGGCATTCGTACATGTGTAGTTGCAGTGAATGCCATTCTTCCAGGTGTGCTTGTGCAGTTCTTATTCTTTTGGCACAGTGGGAGTTCTTGTAGGATACTTCCAAAAGTCCAGCGGAAGATGCCACGATGCCACGATGCTACAATCGGCTGTTTTAAGGCAGTAGATCGAGCCCAAAATGGCTCTAGGCTCCACCCACAGCTGTAAAAAGGGAACCTCATCAGGTTTGGATGGTATTTCAAATTAATTTTATATAGCCTTTGTTAAAAAGCTTGCAGACCACTTAGAAGTAGTTTATGATCATATTTTCTCTTCAAAAAAAACATTCCCTGATTTTGGAAAAGCTATGGATATTTCTATTCAAAAAAGGTAATTAAACAAACATTAAGAATTGGAGACCTATCAGTTTGCTAAATTCTAATTATAAGATTCTGGCTAGGTTATTATGCTCAAGACTGCAACAGCAAGAGTTAAGATGGAATTGCTCAGAGGAAAGTATTTTTTTAGCTCAAGCAGAGGAACTCAAAAATAGATTTTTAGCAAGGTGTTATAATGAAGGGATCCTGGATGAGACCTTAGCAAAAGCCCATGCTAAATCTAAAACTGAACTACTAGAAACCACCAGACAAAGGGACCACAGTCAATCACCCATTACCTTTGTTACAGAATATAACAACTGGTCAGGACAAATCAGTAGTATAATTCACAAAAACTGTCCCATCTTACTGGGGGGCAGGAGGGTTGAAGCAGCAGTTGGGACCAAGCCCAGGATTACATTCAGTTGAGCCCCTAATATTAGGGATAAATAGGTACATAGTAGACTCCTACCCACATTACAAAGCACCACATGGCTCCCACATTACCCCTCAGGTTGCTTTTTTTTTTGGTTATACATTTTTTATACCTGTTCCTCGGCTGGGGGTGTTGTACCTATGGTTTCCCCAATCCATCCAGTATCTCTGCAGCTGCTGCCCCAACCGCAGCCAGGAGCTCTGAAAACCCCTATGTCCTGCCCCTCCCTGGCCATGTCATGGTGGGTATGTACCCTTCACATCATGGAAGACCAGGGGGCAGACACACCAGGGGAGCTGCTTGGGTGTGACCTGACACGATGGCACCAGATCCTTCCTTCATTGTGCTCAGGGGACTGGCATTGATTTTTCCTGATTTTACCTTCCACAGCGCATCTGTGCAATGATGCCAAGGACTGTCCATGTGCGCGTCCGCACCCAGTGCGTCTGGCATCAGCCTGCATCGACCTCATAGTGGACCATGCCATGCACCAGCCCCTAGCCACTGCCAGGAGCCAGTACCACCGTGCTCATTCCATTCCACCCTCCCTGGAGAAGGAGAGCAGTCCCTGAGATGCTCAATCTTCCTCCTCCTCCAGCCAACCCCCAGCACCCAAGGTCACTCCCAACCCCAGGTCACTGGCATGGCATGAGGTGTGTCACCAGTGCCTCAATCCTCAGCACCATCTGGCTGACCCCTCAGGCTGTTTTAAATGCCTTAGATGCAATGTCTGCACATATTGCAATACAGGTAACAGATTTAAATACACAGAAAACCCTAACAAAGAATTTAAAGTGAAACAATTTATTATCTGTAACATTACTTTTGTGGTTTACATCTTATGGTGGCCCTGTAATGTTGTTTATATTGGTAGGACAACAAGATTGTTAAAAACTAGAATGCAGGAACATGTCCAAAACCTCATTAATGTTAAAACTGATATGCCAGTTGGACAACATTTTGCAACACATCAAAATTCATCACCTGATGGTCTGAAATACATGGGTATTGAATGGGTGCCATCCTAGAAATATGGTGGAGACAGGGTAAAACTATTACTGATGAAAGAAAGTGAATGCATTTTTAGGTTATAATCTCTAAAACCTGATGGTCTTAATGACCAGTGAGATTTGAAGCCATTCTTAAAAAAGAAAAGATACATTTTTACTTTGCATAAACTTTTTGACATTTTGCATCTTTGACTGACCTTCTTGTGTGCCACCAGTCAATATAGCCATTTAAGGTAATGTGTTCCTGATTATATTAGTTGTACTTTTTTCATCTTTTTGGTCTTGACCTTTTGCAACTGATGGTGACCTCCCTATGAAATTTTAAGTAACCTGGTTCAAAATATGTTCTATGATCTGACAGTTTAAATATTTTGCATTTCGTATTTTTATTGAAAATACTTAAAAATGTAAAAATGAAAAAATACGAATTTGACCTTGTTCAAAATATGTAACCTCTCGTGTTTATCTGTTTTTGGTTACAGGAGCTTCCTCCACCTGTCATAACTGAACCTTACCCTCTACACCTCTCTCTTGCAAGCATTGTGTCTATGTGGATCCCTGGTCTTACCTAAGAATGCCATGGCAACATGTAATTTGGGTGATCACTTCTCTGCTTAGCATTTTTCAATGCTCTTTTCCTTTGGAGTCAGCTATGTCTCTAGGACCCTAGTAAATATATATATATATATATATATATATATATATTTCAGCTATAAGTGAGGTCTAATTTAGGTGACACTGCAATTTACTATAAAAAATTGTTTTCTTTAGATGAATAACAATTTGACTAATATGCCATTTTTGTTTTGTTATATATTTCTTTGTTGCTATTATATGATGTCTTACCATATGATCTTTGTAAACCCCAATTCAGGTGTTTCTAATTAATGGCTATTTAATGAAGTGTTGTAACATTAGTAGCCACACCCCCTGATGAATGCTAAATGCCGAAGAGCTGGGTGGGGTGAGAGCACAGGTCTCCAATAAATGCATTTTTGCTGATATCCATTCGTGAATTTTCATGTTGCTTGAGTGCTGTGTTCGTGGACTTGATCAAGATGGCAGCAGGCTGCAAAAATATTAATAGACCAAGCACTGACTTGTTCAATACCTGAAAGGAATATTTCCCATAAGTTGACTCTCTTGAGAGACATTCTGTCTTTCAGATAAGACATTAAACCGTGGTTCCATCTGCCTGTTCTGGTGGTAGTTCAGGTGGACGTTAAAGATCCCATGGCACTTCTCAAAAAGAGCAGGGGAATTTTCCCAGTGCCCTGGTCAACTTTGCCCCATTCACTAAAGATACCACCAACAGCTCAATCTGGTTCAATGTCAGTTGGCATCCATCTGTATCCCCCTCAACTGGGACAAGGCTGAAAACAGGCAGAATTGTCTAGTCCTCTTTTCCCAGTCAACAAAAACTAATAAAATATTTAAGACAGATAGACAAAATAAATTACATGGCTATGTGTTATTGCTGGAACAGGATAAAGCTCTTGATAGAGTGATACATAACTGCTTGTTTCAGGTACTTAGAACATATGGAATCCCAAAGACAATGATTTCCTGGATAAAGACTCTTTATAGAGATGCTCAGTTAATACCTCATGTAAATGGCTATTTTGGCAAGACTACTTTAAAAACTGGACCATGACAGGGTTGCCCTCAAGCCCCCTTTTATATACATTTGCCTTGGATCCACTAATAAAAGAAGTAATTTGGATTGATTCCATAATAGGACTCACCCCCTCAGACATGTGCAGCACCACAAAACAAAAAAATAGCAGCTTATGCAGATGACATATGTCTGTTTGTACAAAATGCTACTTCTGGTGGAAATGCTATGAATGTTTTAATTGAATTCTCAAAAGTTTCAGGTGCACAGGTAAACCTTGATAAATCAATAGGGCTATGTGCGAATCCGGTAGAGACTAGGCAAAACAAGATTGCTGACATCAATATTTCCTCCACACCAATTCAGATACTTGGAGTGTGGCTTGGTCATGGGAATGTAGCCCAAATCAACTGTGAGAAAAAGTTAGAAATATGTGAACATAAAGTTCAACAATGGAAAACATAGGCATTGGTTAAAAGGAAAAGGGCATTAATCATAAAAAAAGATTCCTATAACTTATATTTACATATCGATGCTCAGTTTATCCCCCTCCTTTAGCATTGGAAACAAAAGTATATAGCTCATTTTTTTTTCAGATGTTATGGGGTAGCCGGTTATAACCCATAAAGAGGAAGTGACATATCAACCAATTTTTGCAGGGGGATTAAACATAATAGATCTAGGGCCAGATATTCAAAACTTTGCCCCAGGGCTAAATTAACACTGCCTGGTGGGCAAACTGATCCTGGAGCACAAAGCAAGCTATATTCAAAAGGAATAGTCCAGGGCAAACAGCTTCTGAATATAGCATGGAAATGTGGCCGGGCAAACTGGGCTGGGAGTGCAAGGTAAACTTAGCCCTGGAATAAGACAGCTCTGAATATAGCAACCAGGAAGTGCAAACCACAACAGCAACACAGTGCACAGTGATGTGAAAGTAGGTAGAGGTGAACTATGTGGCCAATGTGTGTGCCAGCAAATGCGTGGACCCAGTACAGCTGCAGGCAGCAGCTCATGTGAAAGTACAGTGTTCAAAACTGTATAATATTCGCCAAACTGTTTGCACAGTGCTAACATGTCTGCATGGGTTTAGAGCAAGGCTAAACCATTAGCCCATTGCAAACATGTCTCCCGGCGCTAAACTTTGCCATATTCAAAAGTGACATGCAAATGAGCCTACTTAGGTAGTCTCTGGGCAAACATCCAGATTAGCATCTCATTATGCCCTGATTTGCATGCAGTTTGCACTGGGCTAACGGTTTAGCCCTGCGCTAAACCCGTGCAAACGTGTTAGTGCTGTGCAAACAGTTCAGGGAATATTATACAGTTTTGAACACTGTACTTTCACATGCACTGCTGCCTGCAGCTGTACTGGGATAGCAGAGCATAGGCACAGATGCTGGTGGTGCAGCATGCAACTGTCACACTGTAGGTCATGCTACAGTACACAGCAGACACTACAGTAGCAAGGGGGCCAGTAGTGTGTGGACAGAGCACTGCCTATGATGTGTAAGGCAGTGCTGATGACTGCACTATACACAGTTACAGGCCCAACATGCAGGGGTTTACTGACAGTGGACATTACTGTTACACTGTTGTGTGACCCACAGATGCTGCATCTGTGACATGGGATGCTCACACTGACATATACATGTCTGGCTTTGTGTGCTGTGGCAGTTGTACAGCTGTGTGGTATGTGGCCGGGGGAGCATATATTATCAGAAAGGCACACTGGTGTTGGGGTATTCCCAATACTGGCCCATGTGCACTGCATGATGTGCCCTAGCCTTGTGGCCACACCTGGTCTGTGGCACAGCCTGGCCATCCGTACACTCTCCCCTCAACATCCTCCATGCCCACAGTGCTGCATGTGTATGCTGGCATCTGTTGGTGTCCACAGAAGAGTGGTCTGCAGGTATGTGCTGTATGGCCACACTGCCATGCTTTCCACTGGCGGCAGGGTCACCACTTACTTCCTGGCTTGACTGGGACTGGTGGCAGATGATGGCATCATTGTGATGCCATCAGTGAGCAGCATGTTTCCTCTATGTCTGGCTTTGTCTATGTGTCATATTTATTTATAGTGTATGGTAGAACACTGTTGAGCAGGGAAATCCATGCTCCCAACAGCGTTGTTATGCTGCACTAGCTACGTCATCGTAGCTGTTGTGCTGCACTAGCTATGTAGCTAGTGCAGCATAACATCTAGAAGGTGAGTGCGCATGTGTGGAAGCTGGGTGCACATGCACGATCGGGCAACCGGTGATGAGCTAAGAATGGCCACAGTGGTGAAACAGACCAGGAGAAGTGAAAACTGCACACAAATGTAGATAAAAGTAAGTGCAGTCTTTGTATGAGCGACCATACACTATAAAAGACTGTGTATGATCACTCATACACAACAAGGGTATTTTTTAACTCTCGAGGTTTCCATGGTAATGAGACCTCTCGAGCTGCACTCTCGAGGTCTCCAGTTACCATGGAAACCTCTTGATTAAAAAATACCCTTGTTGCGTATGAACGATCATACACAATCCTCTATGTTAGGGTCGCGCAAAGCCACACAAAAGCTGCACAAACAACACGCAAAGCCTTAATGTCGCACAAAGCTGATTGCCCAGGTTTAAGACTACCTTTTCCTGGGTGGTAATGTGCACCGTGCTAAGTGTCATGTTAAGTCACGCAAAACCACTTTGTACGGCGCTAGTCACTGAATATAGCATTGCACCTGTATTCATGTACACACCCACTCAGTTTGCCTCTTGCATATATTATGATTTTGCATGGCACTAATGCAGTTTGTGCTCACTATTTGGCCTTTTGAATGTAGCAAACCCGCGTTTATCCCGCGCTAAACCTGTGCAAACAGTTTTTGCCCAGCGCAAACTTTTGAATATCTGGCCCCTAGTCTTTTTTTCCATTCTTTTGTTATCTATTCTACATTGATGGTAGGTTTGAAGGGAAGTACATTGGACTGGTAAATATGGACTTTCCATTTACTAAAGCCATTTATGAATAAATGGGTAAGAGACCCACCAAAATTAATCAGTTCTCTCCAGACTCCAGAATACTTTAGCTCAACACTAAAAAATTAAAAAAATTGGGAATTACAAAACAGTTTATCATTAATCAACCTAGGAAATGATTCTATACCCAAGTGATGATGCACACTTACATAGGTAATACATTTTTCCCAAACTGTTTACCATCAAAGACAAAAAAAAGTATTACTTATGCTAAACAAACCACAAATTTCTCATAATATCTGGGATGTACAATGGCTTTATTCACATGGAAGACTAGGACTTAGAGGAAATCTAAACCATAAATCTGTATCACAATGTTTGTGTCCTGGACTAGAATGTATAAACATAGAAGAGAGACAGGAACTTTTTTTTTCTAAAATGTAATTTTGTAACCCAATTTTGGGAATGTCTTACGAAACAGTGGAAGTGGCCATTTCTAACTAGAATCATCTATGAAATTTTGATACTAGGGGATTATGAAGGTATTCTGAAACAATATCATCCTAGCACCCTGAATGTTATATTTACTAGCATTAAATTTTACATATGACAAGCAAGGTGCCAGTACTTATTATAATTACAGTCTACTTATACTTCTAAAATGATAATGATCGAAACTTGTCTAAACAAGTAAACGAAAGGGATTCTCAAATCTATGGTGCTTCCAAGGTAGATGCATTATGGAAATGAAAAACTTGGCTATAAAAAATACTGGTTAAGGCTTATTACAGATTGTTAATTTTTCTAATTTTTTTGTTTTGCAGAAGTTGAAAATAGTATAATGTTAGCAAATGTGATTTTTTTCAGAATAGGAGCTACTTATGTTTTCTTATTGAGTTTTCTGTATTACAATAATTGGAATGTATATTTGTATGCACATATTATTAATTTGGTTAGAACTTTTCAATTAAATTCCCCATCTCTTGCAAGTAGGGAGAACTCTGGGCCATTTGCCAAGATGGCTGACCCGGGTGGTGGAGGAGAAGGAGGGGATGCTGTAGCTGCTGATGTGAAAGTGGCTATAAAGCCTGCTATGTTAGAAACGCCAGTAGAAATTGTGTCAGAGAGCCTATGGATGTGAATGCCCCAGAGATTGCTGTTGTTACTGCTGGTGGTCCTGAAATGCTGGTACTGCCTGGCCCATCTCTGCATACCTCCTGCGTGAAACCTTTTGGCTCCATGTCTGAGGAGGTACTTTTGTTGGTGGAACAACATTTGACAGAACAGCTTGCTGAAAAAAAGAGGCAGTTGTTGGCATTAATGTAACCTGAGGAAGCAAACTACTGAAATGCTAAAAAGGAGTTGTGCTTTCTCAACAATATGGATGCTGGGCAGTTTTCACCTCCAAAAAGTGATTTTTCATTGCAGCTCACATGTTTGTTTTTTTATTTAATTTTTTTTTTATTCTTTGGTAACCAGATAAGGCCCAGGAGGCACAGGTGCCTGTTTTCAGGGACAACCCAGAAGCACTGAGAGATTAAGTGATTTGCTCAGAGTCACACAGTATGCAAGTGGAGGTTGCAGGAATCAAACCCAGGTCTTTCTGCTGGAGGTACCAAGCTCATTCACAGCTCATTACTCTAACTGCTAGGCTATACTGCAAGCCCCTGGATTGTGCTATACTGCCAGCCCCTGGTTTGTGCCACTCTTCGGCTAATAACATTGCTGCTGAGTAAAATATCAGTCAATATTCTGCCAGCATACCTAAACAAAAGCTGCGGCCATGGTGTCAACACATTCCTACTGTTTCTAAGTCAGTCCAATTTTCGTCTGTTTCTAATGTTTTTGATTTGGCTGCTATTTTAAATTCTAATGAGAGAAATGTTTCTTCTCCTGGGAATGTTGCTATTTCTGCTGGGGAACCACTGGTAACATTACCTAGCAACTGGACTACTCAGTCAAATGACTCTGCCCAAGTAGCAAGTAAAATGAAAAATATGGTTTTGGATTAGACTGCTCTGAGAGCGGAGCCTGTCAGGACTCACATGAAACTGGTATCACATCAAACGGGTGAATCAAAACATGTGAGGGCAATAAGAGTGAAATCAAATACAGTGACAGTAATTTAACTGAGCGCTATAACAGTGATAATTGTCCCCCCCCCCCAAGAAGCTATGACCTTAGAGTTGGTTGTGTTAGTAAGGGGGTGCGGGGGCTGAAATTTCTGTCACCATATTTGATTTTGCCCTTATCGCACTTGTGCTTTTTGACTTGCCCATTTGACATGGAGCCCATGAAACCTTCAAGTCAGCAGGTAACATAGACTTCTACCCGTGTGATTTGGCACCTGTCAGAGGTTGGAGCCCAGCCAGGACTCTGAGAGAAGCAGGGTGGATTCTTAATCTGGATGGTTGGCACCGGATACTGGATCCTGAAACTGCCCATGCCTACAAAATTGATGCTGGACTGCCTGATAATAGTTTGCAAAATTAATGTATGACAGAGTGCCTCTCCCTTGGGTTCGACTAAATCACAAATGGATACTGCCCATGGGGGAGAGTCTGCAATGGCTACTGTTACAAGAACTTCTTTTTCCTGCTGAGCAGGCTTAGGCTAGTGTTCCATCTGTCCCTTCCGTTCCCAATTCTGTTGAGTCTATTCATTCTGTGACTGAATCAATTGTAACCAATGATATTTCTTCAGCTGTACCACTAAACCAAGTTCAACAGAATACTACCATTCCAAGCATTTTTGAGCAGAGTTCAGATGCTGCTTTCTGGCTTTCAGACCTGTTTGCCTTACAACCAGCCCCTGCCCCAGAGTAATGCTGTCAGAATCAAATAAAGGAAAGGCAATGAACTACCCCTGATTGCTCCTTTATTGTGGAGAAACTCATTATGGAGTCCAAGGGATTTCTGCCTTCAGATATTTATGCACTGATTTATGTCTCTGGGGACACTCTGTATGATATCAGCTTCAGGCTGCCTTCTACTTTGGATAGGTTCTGAACTAAATATAACATTTTGAAATATTCTAGACTATGGCTTCCCTTTTAGGCTATTCCCCTTACTAAGCCCGCCTGTACCATTACAGTTATGTTCAGAAATGAAGGAGGGGACATTCAAAACATTACTTATTGGCTCATGCAGAGATGTGAGGTGCTGGGGAAACCCAAACCTATCCTGGACAAGTATTGCATTTGGACTGGTGGTTGGAAGTATAGGCCCAGATATTCAAAGGAGATGCACCCAGCACAAATGAGTTGCACTGGCACATCCCTGAAATGCACACCTGGGTCATATTCAAAAGGATGGAATGCACTGCACAATTCTGAATGCACCACAGGGCAAAAATAATGTACCCAGCACATCCAGAGGGGGCATTCCCATGCATATCCGGCACATTGCAATATTCAACCGAGCTGTGTGGCACATCTGTGATTAGCACGTTGGGGTAATTTACATTTAGAATATGGCCTTATTGGTGTACAATGTCCCAATAAGATCAAATGTAATCTTTGTCAGTTTGAAGGACACTCTTTTCATGCCTATCCCTAGGCTACCCACAATTGGACTAACAGGCTCCAGCAAGAAAATAGCCCGGATAATACCCAGACAGCTGAATCCTCTACAGCTTTGGATACTTTACTTCTGGATCCTCCTTCTTAGTCAGATAACATGATAGTCCCACCTGTGAACTTTGTGATGGTTACCACTGCACCCATTACTTCAATTGATTCTGCTGAGGATACTTCTCATCTGGATGTTGCTTGTGGTACTTGCCCATCTGAATGAACCCTCCCACAAACCTTACAAGGTTCCACTTCTGAAATTGCCTTGGCCCCTCTTTCTGGAACTTTGATACCTCCCCTGAACCTTTCACAGAGGTAACCCACAGATGTTCCTTGTGTAATAAAACCTTTCAAACTCCTCAGGTGGCTAGTTCTTCTGTTTTGATACCTACAAAGAATAGATTCATCCCCCTTGCAAAATCTAAATATTGGGATGATTTGGATGAGGACATTGACTCAGTAGCACCCTTCACGGTGTCATCCAGGAGCCTCATCTCCTCAAATACTGAAGATGATGGCCACCATCCCACACATACCCAGAAACAAAAAGAAGGGCCAAGTCCAAGTGGCAAAGTGAAATCTAAAAAGAAGCATAGTCAGCTGCCTTAGGACTTTTTCTTGGTCTTTAATGCTTGTTATGTCCATCTTTTTCTTTCTGCATGTGAGTTACTACATTAAATACCAATAGCATTAGGAATTTTGTACATAGACAGTTTACTTTCTGATTTTGCAAGACCATCCTGCTGTCTTTTTTTTTATAGCATACAATACTAGACTTAGAACCCTGTCTGACATAGCTGCTGCACGATGGCTGTGGGAGGCAGGTGTCTCCTACTTTTCCACTGGAACCTGACACTTGCACCAGGGTTGCAATTCTGTTTAGTAGAATCCAACCTAAAGTATTGAGAGTTCTTGATCTCCAGATCAGTAGAGCTCTGGACATTGACTGTGTAGTAGATGCTGCAAACTATCGGATGATTGTTGCCAATGCCACACAAACAAAATTTGATAGAGTTTCCTTTTTTCATTTAATTAATACATTTTCATACACCTTTAAGACTGTCATTTTTGGTGGGGACTTTAATTGTCCATTACAGCTCCAGGATAGGGGAGTAAAAATACTTGTTATTTTGTGATTCAGTTTGTTTACATAAAATTTGCAAGGACGCTCAGTTGGTTGATGCATATCGAGCCAAACATCCCACTGGAGGATACACATATTAGGGCAAATCTGGCCACCCAAATTGATTATTTATTTGTTTCTCGATATTGTTTTATTACAAAAAAAAAAATAGGTTGGTACCTGTAGAAACCACAGATCATCTCTTACTGGGTTGTACTGTCACAGTGGCTCCAGAATACAAATTGGGGAAATTGAGTTGGGGACTGAATAATATCATTCCTTCTGAGCAGAACTTTCAAACTGCCTTTCAGGAATTATGGGCTCATACTACAGTTCCTTGCTTATATAAGGACAAGTCTCTTTGGTGGGAAGATACTAAAGTCTCTTTGGTGGGAAGACACTAAGAGAAATACTGGTAATTTAGCTAAATGGCATTCTAGTACTGTATATATGCATGCTATACACCATGTTTATACTTGAGGTATTAGTTATACAAATTGATTTCCTTCCTGGAACAAAGGGGCATTTCTTTACACACTCACATACAAACTCTTAAAGACAGGATAAAAGCTATACAATATGACAGTGCTAAGGTGCTTTATTTCGAGCAACAATATGGTACCCAAGGTCAGCATTTAGCTGGGGTGTGTTTCACAGTTGAGCCTCCAGAATTCAGAGGAGGATGCACTCCTTGGTTGATCAAGCTGGTAGTGTTCAAACATCTAAACAGAGAATGTTGCAGGTTGTGCAAGACTTTTAATTGACTACTGTGGGATCACATTTTTCCATAGATAACCAGATTACACAATTTTTGGACTCTTTAGACCTGCCCCAAGTATCTA
Source organism: Neoceratodus forsteri (assembly GCA_016271365.2). NCBI lineage: Eukaryota > Metazoa > Chordata > Ceratodontiformes > Ceratodontidae > Neoceratodus > Neoceratodus forsteri. The sequence continues at coordinate 737,198,118 of CM057456.1, forward strand.
CCATGGACAATACTTTACTCATGCAACCTATCAGTACAGCAAAAGTCAGTGTAGCCATTTCTACACAGAGACAAGCATTTGTTAATGCCGAATGTTGTCTTGCTGACATTGGCATCAGTAGCACAGGAGTTGAACAGATGCATAATAGGAATGGCAGTGAAGTATGAATGTGATGTCAACCCCACATCACCCTACAGAGACTGACAGGCACTGAGGTGTGCCTTTGGGCATCGGCCATAATGTTCATGGCATTTCAGCTCACCCTACCCTGCAGTACGGCAAATACTACATTATGCCTTGGGGTCCTTGGGCCTTACGCTCACCCCAGTCAGCCATTACGCTCATAGTATTTTATCTCACCTTAGTAGCTTGGCAGAAGACACCAGGAGAAAGGACTGCTGTGTGACTGGACTTCTCTGCTGAGACTAAAGAAGTAGAACTCTTGTACATGGACCTTTAATTTAGGGTAAAAAAAAACTAACAAACAAAACAAAAAAAGTGTGTGTTTGTCTGAGTTAACTGAACTGAATGGTTATCTGAACAGTTATCTAGGTGTAAATCTCAGGTGATTGAAAGGACTTGATAGCTGTGAGGTTTAAATTACTTGTAGAAAGATCTAGTAAGTAGGGGGAGTGACTTAGCTAGAAGGAAGCTACATTTAAAGACTGCCTTAGAAAGATTCTGCTAGTTGCTTGGCAGAAGACACCAGCAGAAAGGACTGCTGTGTGACTGGACGTCTCTAATGGGACTATATTTCCCTCCTTCCCTCCAGCCAAAGCTAGTCCTACTTTTATAGGCGCAGGATTTGACTGACAACAGGAACTTCCTGTTTGGGAGCAGGAAGTGAGTGATCACAGAGCCACCAAAGACCCACCATCCTAGAAGGCCAAGAGTAGCTCTCCAGCCCCCTCTAGCTGCTGGAGGTCTGCCGCTGAGCAAGTAAGCGGTCTACTGAGAAATATAGGATATTCTTGTCTCAGAACAGGACAATCAGGAGCTTAAAGGGCACACAGGCAGAAAGTAAGGAGAGAGAGAAAAAAAACAGAGGAAAGAGTAAGGATTGCAAACAGTTAAGGGGCCAGAAATAAGACATGATGAGGGTGGTGCAGTGCAGTGGCTGTGGAGCAGCAGTCTTCTGGGAGAAGTTCTGGAGGATGTGGTGTTGTCCCATCTGCAGGCACCTCTCTGGGCTGAGGGAGGAGGTTGCTCATCTCCAGGCTGAGTTGGCCAGGATTTGTGGGACCTCCTCTTCCATCCAGGGACCACCAGTGCTACTGCTGTTGCCTCAGAGGTTGCCAAAGAAAAAGGAGCAGTTGAACCACAGTGGGCTCAGGGAGGGTGAGGGTGGTGGAACAGAGGTGCATCCCTCCAGTTGTACCTCTCCACAATTCCTATGCCATTCTTGCAAAGTGTGGTTCCTCTATGGAGGCACCCACAGTGGTGACCAAGGAGGATGCTGGGAACCTCCACAAAGGAGACCCACAGGAGGGTGGCAGGGGACCCCGCAGGGGAAAGAAACAACTCCTGGTGGGGGACTCCATTGTTAGGAAGGTAGAAGTGGGGGGGAAGGAGAGGGTGGTAAGGTGCCTGCCTGGCGCCATGGCTGGAGGGACAGGAGCGAATCCTCAGGATTGCTGGAGCAGCTGCACAGGGGAGGAGCTGGATATCATTGTCCACCTAGAGACAAATGATCTGGCTAAGAAAGGGATTAGAGAAGTGCAGGAAGAGTTTGTGGAATTGGGGAGGGGCCTTAGACAAGTAGCACACACGGTAACCTTCTCGGAGGTGCTGCCCATCTATGGCGTAGGAGAGGCTAGGGTGTTCCACACCATGGGATTCAATCAGTGGTTTAAAACTGGTGTAGAGTTCAGGGATTTGGCTTCATTGGGGACTGGGGGTCTACCTGGAGTGATGCAAGCCTATACTGGCATGATGGACTGCATCTGTCCAGGAGGGGAACCAGGATCCTAGGTGATAGCTTTAAATGCTTCACTGGCAAGCATTTAAACTAGCCAAGGGAGAGGCACTGGAAAGGAGCAGGGAAATCCTAGCCCCACCAAAAAATAATGGTAGTAAGTGCGGTAAACACCAACATAGAGGTGTCAATAGGGAGAAGGGCAGGGGTAAATGGAGAAAGTGACAAAGGCAAGAAGGACAGGGATGGGGTAAAAAGGAGTAAGGCCATCAGGAAATGGAGGGTAATGAGTACCAATGCTTGTAGTCTGGGCAACAAGCTCCCTGAGCTGGTGGCCTTGATAGAAGAGGGATGCCTGGATATCATAGCAGTCACAGAAACATGGTACACAGAGAACCATGACTGGGATGTTAACATACCAGGGTACATAACCTACAGGAGAGACAGGCAGGGGAGAAAAGGGAGAGGAGTAGCTCTCTTTGTAAAGGAAGGGATAAAAGCAACTGAATAAAAGAGTAAACAGGGAGGACAGGAGGCACTGTGGGTCACCTTGGAGACTGGAAAGGGCACCACAATCTGCACAGGGGTTGTGTACAGACCCCCACATCAGGGGGAGGGAATGGACAAGGATATGATAGAAGGCATTCTTAGAATGGCAGAGAAAGGGGAGATACTGTTGATGGGAGACCTGAATATGCCAGATGTTAACTGGACCACATTTGCTGCAGCCACATCCAAGAGCAGGGCCATTCTTGATGCCCTACAGGTGGCAGGCCTCAGACAGCTAGTTTCAGAACCCACTCATGAGGGAGCAATCTTAGACCTCATACTCTCAAATGGGAGCAGTGAGAGGATCTCAGATCTAGAAGTGGGTTGCCATCTGGGAACAAGTGACCATCAAACAGTGTGGTTCACATTAAACTCAGCTACAGAGTCAAGCCATACAAAAGTGAGGGGTACTGGACTTCAGGAGGGCTGACTTTGGCAAGATGCGAGAGTGCCTCAGAAAAGCACTAGCAAACAGGCTAGAAGGAGATTTGGAGCAACAATGGGGAAATCATCAAAACTGCCATCACAGAGGCAACAAGTCTTTGTGTGAAGCAAATAAACAAATCAAAATGAAAGAAAAAGCCACTATGGTTCTCAAAAGAGGTGGCTGTGAAAGTCAGGAAAAAAAAGATAGCATTTCGGAAGTATAAGGAAACACAGAAGGAGCAGGACAGACAGCTGTACCAGTTAAGGCAGAAGGAAGCAGGAAGGGAAGTCAGAATAGCAAAGGCCCAAACTGAGGAAAGGATAGCCAACTCGGTTAAGAAGGGGGATAAAACCTTTTATAGGTACATCAGCGAGCGTGGAAAGACAAAAGGAGGGATAGTGAGGCTGAATAGAATGAACAGTGGGAGGGCAGAGGGGGACAGTGAAAAAAGCATGGATACTGAATGAATATTTCTGCTCTGTTCTCACAAAAGAGGAGGGGGAAGTGCCTATCCAATTAACAGAAGCACTCTTGATGGGGGGGGTCGATCCCAGTCCTTTCACAGAAGAAAGGGTTCTGCAAGAACTCCTAAAACTGAAGGTGGACAAAGCAATGGGGCCTGATGGAATTCACCACAGAATTCTAAAAGAATTAAGGGGGGGGAACTAGTGAAACCACTGGCTACTCTTTTTAATAAATCATGGGAGGATGGTGTGGTACCCGAGGTCTGGAGGAAGGTGGATGTGATTCCCCTTCACAAAAGTGGGACCAAGACAGAGGCAGGAAACTACAGACCTGTCAGTTTGACCTCAGTGGTAGGAAAAATGATGGAATCACTTCTGAAGGAAAGAATTGTTGAGTACCTAGAGGCCAGTGGAGCACAGGACCCAAGGCAGCATGGATTCACAGTGGGAAGGTCATGTCAGACAAATCTAATTGATTTCTTTGACTGGGTGACCAAAGCAGTAGACCAGGGAGGGGCTGTGGACATGGCCTACCTAGACTTTAGCAAGGCATTTGACACAGTCCTGCACAAAAGATTAATAAACAAATTAGCCAGCCTGGAGTGGGTCCCAGGGTGGTAGCCTAGGTAAAACACTGGTTGGACAACAGGACACAGAGGGTAATAGTAAATGGAGTCCACAGTGAAGAAAGGAGGGTTACTAGTGGGGTACCGCAGGGTTCAGTTTGACCTCTGTGTTAGGGAAAGTGATGGAGTCACTTCTGAAGGAAAGAATAGTTGAGTACCTAGAGGCCAGTGGGGCACAGGACCCAAGGCTGCATGGGTTCACAGCGGGAAGGTCATGTCAGACGAATCTAATAGATTTCTTTGACTGGGTGACCAAAGTAGTAGACCAGGGAGGGGCTGTGGACATGGCCTACCTAGACTTTAGCAAGGCATTTGACACAGTGCCACACAAAGATTAATAGTCAAATTAACCAGCCTGGGAGTGGGTCCCAGGGTGGTAGCCTAGTAAAACAATGGCTGGACAACAGGACACAGAAGGTAATTGTAAATGGAGTCCACTCTGAAGAAAGAGGGGTTACTAGTGGGGTACCGCAGGGTTCAGTATTGGGTCCAGTCTTTTTAATGTCTTCATAAGTGACATTGCAGAGGGACTGGAAGGAAAAGTATGCCTCTTTGCAGATGACACAAAGATCTGCAACAGGGTTGATACCCAAGGAGGCATGAAAAGGATGAGAAGGGACTTGACAAGGTTGGAGGAATGGTCAGAAGTATGGCAGCTAGGATTCAATGCAAAGAAGTGCAAAATAATGCACCTGGGAAACAAGAACCCAGGGGAAGAGTACACAATGGGGGGGAGGTAGTAACAACAACAAAAAAGGAAAGGGACCTGGGGGTAATCATATCAGATGACCTTAAGGTTAGCAAGCAATGTGAGAAGGCAGTAGGGAGGGCTGGGGGTATACTGGGATGCATAGGGAGAGGCATCAGCAGCAGAAAACAGGAAGTTGTTATCCCTCTGCACAGACAGTTGGTGAGACCCCATCTGGAGTACTGCATCCAGTTCTGGAGACCCCATCTCCACAAGGACATAGACAGGATAGAGGCAGTCCAGAGGAGGGCAACTAAAATGGTGCAGGGTCTGCAAGAGAAGCCGTATGAGGAGAGACTAAAGGAGCTTAATATGTATATCCTTGAGGAAAGAAGGGGGACATGGTAGAAACTTTTAAGTGGCTCAGTGGAATCAACAAAGTCCAAGAGGGTAGCATCTTTCAGAAAAAGAGATGTGCAAGAACAAGGGGATGCAATTTAAAGATGGGGGGGTGGTTCAGGGGCAATGTGAGGAAGTATTATTTCACAGAGAGGGTAGTGGATGCATGGAACAGCCTTCCTGAGGAGGTTGTGGGGTCTAAAACTGTGGGAGAATTCAAGAATACATGGGGCAGACATAAGGCAATTCTTGTGGGGGATAGGAAGAAATAGGCTGTTGGTTAACTAGGATCTGCAGATTATCCTGTAGGTAGGGAAATGGGCAGACTAGATGGGCCAAGCGGTCCTTATCTGCCGTCAAAGTCTATGTTTCAATGGTTCTTATCCTGCAGACACTGACAAGTGCTGAGGTGTGCCTTGGGGTGTTTGGCTTTACAGTCACCCCATTTCATAAGGACAAACACTGAAATGGGTGCAGCACAAGAGAATGGGGTGAACTGTGGGACCAAAGACTCCAAGGCACACCTCAATGCCTGTCATTGGCTTGAGGGTGGGGGGGATGGTATGGCGTGAGCATGATGGCTGGCAATGCAAAGGCATACCCCTGATGCCTGTCAGTCTGTACAGGGTGGGGCGTTATGGTTAGAAATCCTAATGCCCTGTCTTTTTGTTGGTATTTGCACTACAAATTTGCAACATGGCATTTTTGTGACCCCCACCTCATAAAATGTTTGGGACCTCTGCTCATAAATAGTCGCACTGTGATTTTGTTAATCTGTGCCAAACGTTGATTTCTCACAGCAACCGCACCATTCTGCACCAGATGTGGGAAAAGACCATTTGGGCAGGATGTGAAAAATGACAGCTGTACCATTCATAGGTAGGTGTGAAGAGATGGCAGTGTTGAAAATCTTGAGTGAAAATATTAAAAATGCTCGAATTTATAAACATACGTAGAAACTGTGCAATGCACACTCATACCACAGTCATTTAGTGGAATTATTTCACCAAATTTTCAACATCGGCATTTTGGGACCTCTGCTCATGAACACTGTTCCTATGATTTTCTTCATCTGTCTTGTTCGACGATTTCCCACAGTGACCGCTCCATTGTGTACCAGTTGTGCAAAAACACATTTCGGGCAGGATGTGAAAAATGACAGCTGTACAGTTCATAAAGAGGTTTTCAAAACTGACAATGTTGTAAATGTTGTGTGAAAATATTATAAAATCTTGAAGTTACGAGTGCACGTGGAAACTGCTCAACGCATGTGGAAACTGTGCAATGCAGGCTTGTAACATACTCATTTTGTGGACTTTTGTCACCAAATTTTCAACAATTTTAGGACCTCTGCTCATGAACAGTGTCTATGTCATTTTTTTAATCTGTCACAAACACTGATTTCCCATAGCGACCATGCTATTCTGTGCCGGTAGTGCGAAAACACATTTCGGAGAGGATGTGAAAAATTGCATCTCTACTATTCACAAGGAGGTGTGGAAAAATGCCAATGTTGAAAATCTGGGGTGAAAATATTACAGATTTGCGAAGTTATGAGCATGCGTGGAAACTGCGCAACACACGCTCGTAAAACAGTATTTTGTTTTATTTTTTTCGCCAAATTTACAACATAGGCTTTTTGAGGGCCCACCTCATGAACAGTGGCACTGTCATTTCATTCGTCTGTCCCAAAAGGTGATTTCACGCAGTGACAGAAAATCACCTTTCAGGACAGAATAACACCACGACAGTGACTGAATTCATGAGGAGGGGTCCCAATAACCCCATGTTGAAATTTGGTGCCAGATTTCCAAAAAATGACCGAGATGTCCACCAAAGTTGGAAAAACCCTATTTATGCCATTATACAGCTTACCAGCATTTGTTCATTTCGTGGTCGGCTTTGAAGAGTGCAGATGTGTTCCCGGTCCACTGACGATAATCGTGCTGGGTTCCGGAGGTATGTATGGGGTGAGGGGAGTGTGGGGAGGCAGGGTGCACATATGGTGGGTGCAAGTTGGGGGCAGGGCCACCAGATTTGATGAGGGACTGTTTTCTGGTTTGCAGGGTAAAAAAAAAATATAATTGGACATTTTTGGTTTTTACAGGTGCAGTTGGCATGCTGGGGTGGACTCCCAGCATGCCACCTAAATGTTTGGGAGGGCTGTAGCTGATGGGGGATTGGGCACCCCTGCCAGCCATACAGAGGTGAGGGGTCACATGAGCCAAGGGGGATTGGGCACCCACTTGGCAATCAAAGAAATGGTGGGGGTACAGTTTGCCGATGGGGATTGGGCACCCCAACAGCAAATTACCTCAAGAAGGGACATGCCAACAGGGATTGGGCACCCCCATCGGAGAGTGGAAGCAGGGGTCACATGAGCCAAGAAGGATTGGGCACTTCCTCGGTACACAAGAAATGGGGGGGTACATCATGCTGATGGGGATTGGGCACCCCCATCGCCTTTCACAGGTAAAAGATGGCATCTGTCCCTTGGCTTCTCTGGGGACTGAGAAGCTGATGGGGAAGCTGCCGCCATGTTGGTTGCCCAGAGCAGGCAAGCAGTAATTGACTGCTGCAATCAGGGACAGCTGTGTTCTCTCCAACTGACCTAACCTCCATAAATGGATTGAGTTTTCTTCACATCAATGCCTGCAGCCTCCTAAAAAAGTTCTCATCAATACAGGCCTGGGTTGCACACACCCTACCTGACTTTCTGGTTATATCTGAAACATGGCTCAAATCAGCAACAAAAGATAGTGAAATAAACCTTCCCAACTACCAGCTCTTCAGATCTGACCGTCTATCCAGGGGCGGTGGGGTAGCCATCTATGTCAAAGCAAACCTCTCTGCATCCTGCCTCAATTCTACATCACAACCAAAGGAATTCGAATGCTTGTCAATTAAAATTACCCTTCCCAACACATCATCCTTTCAACTGATTGGTTGCTATAGGCCCCCTGCAGGCCCCAAACTCCTATCCCACCTAGGATCTATACTTATCTGGGCCCTGAAGACACCATCATCTTAGGAGACATGAACTTGAATTGGCTGACTAATGCATCTGCACCCTGGTAACCTTCTGTGACACCTATGGATTCTCTCAATTAATCAAAGAACCAACAAGGATCAACCCAAAGAATATTCTCAACAGCACACTCCTGGATATTATATTGGTAAATAAACCTCATCATTATCCCTGTGCAGGAGTACTATTCAGTGACATAAGTGACCACTGTCCCATAGCTGCCATTAGATCAACAATCAAGCCACCCAATCCTGCAAAATTCCTCCCACGAAGGTCAAAAGAACTTTAATATTTCAGGATATCTCCATGATCTGTGCCACACCACACGTTGGCAAGAATTTATCTCACAGCCTCAATAGAGACAGCTCTTCAAATCTTAAATGATATAATCACAAGTGCCCTCAATTCACATGCACCCCTCACCAGTGTCAGAACCAAACTCAAATCCTGTCACTGGTTCTCTGAAACCTTAAATCCTTTTCTTGCCAGAGACAAACTCTGGAAAAGGGCAAGAAAGACAAAGGACCCAAATGACTGGCTTCAATTCAGAAAAGCCAGAAACTCCTGCACAAAACAAGTAAGAAAAGCCAAGGCAGCCTACACAGCTGAACTAGATGCCTCCTATAACAACCCTTCCAGGTTCTGGGGTACCATAAAGGGCATCCTAGGTCAAACTTCTACCCTGTCTTACCACCCAAAATTCAATTAAATAGTATTGAAATCACCGATAAGCAAAATATCTTGAATGCCTTTAACGATCATTTCACTACAGCTGGCCTGGCTTTCGACTCCTCTCCTGCAAACCTATTAAGATCATCTCTAAACCTACAATCTACTGAGGGTCAAAGGTTGCTTCCACATTCTCATTCAAACCAATATTCTTCAAAAGTAGAAGACCTTCTACTCCAGCTAGATACCAAAAGTGCAGGTGCAGACTCCTGGACCCCTACTTTCTGAAAGTAGCTCTGCATGCCTTAACCGCCCCCCTCACCCACCTCTTCAATCTATCACTTGCCACTGGTTCTATCCCCTCAATATGGAAAACAGCTCAAGTGTTTCCATTACTTAAGGCAGGTGATCCCATGGACCTCAATAATTATAGGCCCATCTCCATCTTACCAGTACTATCCAAGATGCTTGAGAAGCTGGTAAACTCTCAGTTAACTGCCTACCTTGATACCAACAATCTCCTAAATCCAGCTCAATCTGGGTTCAGATCTATGCATAGCACCATCTCTGCACTAGCAAAGTCACAAATGACTGGCAGACTGCCCTAGACAAAAGAATAATACCTGTGCTGTGTTTCTGGATCTAAGCAAAGCCTTTGACACTGTGGATCATGATCTTCTAATCTCCTCTCTGAACTCCATAGGCCTTGACTCACTCTCTCTTGAATGGTTCAGATGCTATCTCGGAAGATTACAACTGGTAAAAATGAAGGTGATCTATCTACCTCTAAACCACTCCTAAGAGGTGTACCGCAAGGCTCCATCCTGGGTCCCATCCTTTTGCCATTTATATCAACAATATTGATTCCAATCTCTCACTTTCTAATATCCACCTTTTGCAGATGACACTGTACTATATGTGAGCAATCCTCACCATCAAAAGCCTGTGAGCTCCTACAGTCTGAATTCTCCCTCCTTCAGCACAACCTATTAGAAAAAAATTATTACTAAATGCCAAGAAAACCAAAGCTAAGTTCTTTGCCACCAAGAACTGTTCTTCCACTATCCCATCATTCACCCTCCCACAACTCTCTACCATCCTTGGTGAAAATCTGGAATATGTTGACAGATTCAAATACCTAGGAGTATGGATAGACAATAAACTAGACTATACTACCCACGTTGAAGAGCTCCTAAAAAAGCTAAGACAAAGACTTGGTCTATTCTATAGGATCAAACACTACCTGACCAAAGATTCCAAACAAAGATTAATCCTAGCATCATTCCTGTCCCTCATTGATTATGCTGACTTCCTCTATGGTCATTGCTCCCTCTCCCATCTAAACAAATTAGACACCCTGTATCATAGAGCTATTAGATTCATTACTGACCTTCCCTCTAGCACCCATCATTGCTCTCTCTACAATGCAGTCAGTTGGACATCCCTGCAACATAGAAGAAAAAAAAATGCTGCTATCTGGATCTACAAAGCTCTGACAAACAAACTCCCTTCCTACATCTCAGACTGCTTCAACGGATCACATCCAGGCCCTACACCTTGAGGATCAACAAACTGATCCTGCTGAAGATTCCTATCACCTGCACCGGTATGGAAGAGCTGCAATCAGTTATTCCTGGCACTTATCTGGAATTCTATCCAAAAGTCATTGAAAATGGATACACTGATTCCTCTTACATCCTTCAAAAGCTGTATACCAGCCTAATCCCAGATCCGTGCACTTGCTTCCACAAGGCCTAGTCCTCCCACCCCAACCCTCCCACCCTCTCTCCTCCACCCCCTCTTTTAAAGCTCCTTCTATTCTTCTATCATTCATCTGGTCCTTTCCCCATCAAACCTCATACATATATGCCCACCCATGTACCATTATCCATGCCTTATCCCTACTAGACTGTTTGTTTTTCTCTCCTTTATTAGGTTTTAGGTTTATTGTCCTTTGCCTTGTATATATGTAAATATTTGTACATCTATCTCACTCATAAATGGTTGTATTTGTGCTTATTCAATATCATGTTTTTGTATACAATCTGTAACCTTTTTGTTATGACCACTCAGGTCCATCTTGTAAATGAGCTATGCTCAATGATGTTCGCCTGAATAAATAAAGATTTTGATTGATTGATTTCTTGATTGTGTTGTGCTCCCTGATTATAGCAGATAATTTTTTTGAAGGTTGTGGAATGTTTTTTCAACTGCTGTCATAGACAGTGTGCTATGCCATTAGCACCACAGAGCCCAGCCTCAAAAGCAGTGTCGAAATTGGCTGCACCAAGAATGCACCTCCGAAACCTGCTTCTCAACTGAAGCAACCACAATGTGGTGTCTGCACTGCACGTGCAAAACAACATAAAAAAGGACTTTTGCTACTTTACTATCCACAATCTTAGTTTTTATCTTTAATTACTTTTTGACACAACATACTGTTTCAGATTCTATTACTGAAGCCATACGGATATTTTTATTCAAAAAAGGGATCCAAGCAGTGTAGAAAAATTGGAGACCTATTTGCCTTATAAATACCGATGTTAAAATCCTTGCAAAAATTTGTTGTAAGCATCTAGCCACAGTTTTTCTGCTCTGATATGTCTAATACAGACGTGTCCCATTCTGGATCAAAAAACAAAGATAGTTCTGCACTCCAAGTGCAATTGAAATCAAAGGCAATATCAATTCAATCCAAAAGTTTAATTTTGAAAAAGCTTCAATTTTAACAAAGCATGTTGCTCCTACAATGCAGCATGCCCACAATCAAACTAACTCCCCCAGTGCTTCGACCAATGGTATGGTCTTCCTCAAGGGGTGGAGAATGTTTGATTATCACTCCCTTAAGTAGTCATTCCACAAGCATTTTAGTGCCCCTATAGTTTAAGAGCAGAATAACAACTTAACTTTTTAAACACTGTTAAGTGGCCCTGGAGGGATCAGGATCCTGAAAACATACTAAACTTAATTTACTGTATCATATAACATTTTTTTACCATTTTATAAAAACTATATAGCAACACAATATAAATAATATTTAAACAAAATACATAAAGAATTTTTTTTTATTAGAAAATAATAATACATTTATAACAAAAAGCTAAATCATATTGGAGGATTGTTATATATCCTGTTTATATAATCATTTGTGTTAATCTGCCTCTGGTATCCTCCAACCAACCAAAACATTTTTTAAACTTCATTTCTAAATAATTGCATCTTACTTAGAGTTGTTATACAAAATGTCCAAACAATGGAACCTATCCAGGCAGTGATCACTTCCATATTACTTTCAACAGTAGCATTCCTGTAGGGGGATCCACCATCCAAGGGTTAACCATTTCTGGAGCTGAAAAAACAAAAGATAATATATATTACAGTTACAGAAAAGATTGCTCACAATTAATTTATTATTTTTCCATTTTTCAAAAGCGGTTTTAGGTCCCACTCAGTGTTCAAACCTCTAGGCTGTAAGCTATTTAAGGTAAAATTCCAATAGCTTTCTCGTTGCAGGAGTTTATTCAATCTGTTCCCCCCTCTTGGATGTCTCATTATCTGTTCTAGGGCCATGAATTTGATGCCTTCCACTTGGCTTCCATGCTTTTCCAAATAATGTCTGGCTAGTGGTTTAAGTATAAGTCCTGCCCTAATATTGCATATATGTTCCTGTATACACTGTTTTGCAGGATGTATGGTTCTACCAATGTATAATAGTTTACATGGGCACCAAATACAATAAACCACATAGGTACTATTACAGTTCAGAAAGGTACGAATATCCACTTTAGCTTCGTACCCTTCCAATTCAAGTACCTTTCTTTGAAAACGATAGGTACAGACATTACATTTACCACATCTGTACATTCCAATTGGTGCTGGTGGAAGCCACATTCTATTTCAGGTCCAGAAATGGTTAACCCTTGGATGGTGGATACCCCTACAGGAATGCTACTGTTGAAAGTAATGTGGGAGTGATTACTGCCTGGATAGGTTCCATTGTTTGGACATTTTGTATATCAACTCTAAGTAAGATGCAATTATTTAGAAATGAAGTTTAAAAAAATATTTGGTTGGTTGGAGGATACCAGAGGCAGAGTAACACAAAATGATTATATAAACAGGATATATAACAATCCTCCAATATGATTTAGCTTTTTGTTATGAATATATTATTATTTTCTAATAAAACATTTTTCTTTATGTATTGTGTTTAAATATTATTTATATTGTGTTGCTATGTAGTTTTTATAAAATCGTAAAAAAAATTTATATGATACAGTAAATTAAGTTTAGTATGTTTTCAGGGTCCTGATCCCTCCAGGGCCACTTAACAGTGTTTAAAAAGTTAAGTTGTTATTCTGCTCTTCAACTATAGGGGCACTAAAATGCTTGTGGAATGACTACTTAAGGGAGGGATAATCAAACATTCTCCATTCCCTGAGGATGACCATACCATTGGCTGAAGTGCTGGAGGAGTTAGTTTGATTGTGGGCATGCCGCACTGTAGGAGCAGCACGCTTTGTTAAAATTGAAGCTTTTTCAAAATTAAACATTTGGATTGACTTGATATTGCCTTTGGTTTCAATTGCACTTGGAGTGCAGGACTGTCTTTCTTTTTTGATTTTGTATGCAGTAGGGATTAGCAACCCCTTCAGTCCTGCACCCAGCTCTATCTTTGCTGAGCACATGGCGTTTTGGAGCTTGGATTTTATGTTCCATTCTGAGATGGACAATTCAGGACAATTTATTACTTATCAGGAAAATCATTGAGTATTGTAATAGGGAAGGAAATGGGCATTTTCTGTTCATCGAGATCAGGAAGAGGCCTTTGATAAGGTCTCTCGTAAGTATATATATTTATTGCATTACATAAATATGGGTTTTCACAAATTTTATCAGTTGGATCAAACTTCTCTATTCTCAGGTATCTGTTATTCCTAACATGAATGGTTGGCTAGGAACCTGAATGCCATTACTCCAGGGTGTACAGCAAGGATAGCCTCTCAGCCCTGTTCTCTATGTCTTGACATTAGATCCCCTATTATGAGCCACTAATGCTGCACCTACAAAACATGGAATTCAAAATCCATTGTTCTCAACAGATGTAGAAGTGTCAGCCTAGGTAGATGTGGGATGCTTATAAAACTAAGATATTCCATCTGGGGAGGTGACAGTGACACTTATTCAAAACACTGCTGAGAAGACGAGGTCATATATTAAGCTCCAAAAAGCTAGGTGTTGCCTACTGCACCCCTTGGGGATGTTCCTTCTGACATTGGTAATAATCAGGGGTCCCTAGATCCAATGAAAATGTTCTGTGCTTATTTTGGTCAGATAAATTTATCAACATTTAACTGGGATAAAGCCTCTGATATTGGGATTCTGCAGGTCATGAAGTGGAAAAAATGGCAGGTATCTAAGAAGAAAAGATTTAATCTAATCAAAACATTTTAATACCCATCCTTCTGTATGTCAGTGCAATATTTCCCTTGCCTCAGCCTTTTGAAACCTGACGACTTAATGTTTTTCTCCAGATGGTATGGGACAGTAGACTGAATCCTATTTAAAGGGATATTTTGTATCTGCCCATCCATCAAGGAGGGTTGAACATCCAGTCATATTTCCCTTATGCCCATGCATCGTATCTTTAAATGATGTATATTTTGTACTATTGCATAGTGTTGTTTAACTACTGTTTTCTTGTCTAGCGCAATTACTGTTTTGTTGTCTTAGTGTATACACAATGTATCTGTGTGCCATATTATTGTAATTATTATATATACAATTATCTCTGTACTTATCCCTCTCCCCCCCCCCCCAGGACACATCTGAAAACAAGCTATTTGTAAGATCAGTACGTCTTTTCTGGTGAAACTCTTTTAAGTAAATAATAAATAACATTTTTCTTAATATATATTTTTTTCTAACAAATATTGTACCTTGGATTTCGGCACATCCCTATGTGTGGATGGAATGGGCTACTATATGGTTGGAATCATTTCAGCTTGAATGCCAAAAAAATAACCCAATTTTTAGATACAATGCAGTTTTTTCCACCCTATTTGGAATTTTTTTGAAACTCATTATAAAACTCAAAATTTTGTGGGATACTTTTCATATCCAACATTGTAAAATTGTTTACAAATCCTTGGTTCATACTGAGGTTGAGACAATGCCAGGAGTCTTCCCCCTGTTTACAACAAGTTGCCCTTGAATTATTTGACTGATAAAACTATTCCTGTAAAATACTGATATGTAACCTGGCACTGTTGTCATGGGAGACTAAATGTGAAAGATAATAAACATATGAATACCACTGAAAGGTGTTGCCCTAGAAGCAGTTGAGTAGCACAGTTTGAAACCAGTAGACACCTGTATTCTGATTGTCCCTTTATCCAAAGGTTTTGGGCCCTTTTGGGTATTTCTTGGTCTGATTCTTTTTGGATCACTATTTCTTATGATACCCTGATATATGGGGATACTGTATATGACATCTGTCTTCTAAATTTGACCCTTCTGTGCTGTTATTCATTATTTCCTATGTTAAAGTTTTGATTTGGTAAGTTAGGTGTCAGTATGTCCTGCAACAATTGTATTTGAATCCAAATGTGCTTTGAATATGATTGAAACAGCCAAGAGGAAACAATGCGCCTTAGACAGTGTTTATTTGTCTCAGGCCTTATGTAGTAAATTGTGGAAATATTGTCCCAGGGCATAATTTTAATAATGACGTACTTGTATCTAACTTATCATGTATTTTCTGTTTAATTTTGATTGAAGTTGTGTAATTTATATGATATTATTAATTGATTTGTTCCAGTAAACAGTCCCCCTAGTCTTGCCAGTGGGGGCCATGCTGAATGGCAGGCAGGTAGCCAAGATGGCTGACCCTGAAGGTAGAGGTGCCAGAACTGCCTGCAGGACCATCCTGGAAGGTACTGAAAATATTGTTTTCTTCAGTTTTATGGAGATTTCACATCTCTGAATTTATGGAAAATATTTCTATGACTGCAGAAGGGGTTTCTGAGACTATCCCACAGGCTATGGACACTAAAACAAGTGAAAGGATACCTGGATTATCTGATATGGTTTGCCAATTAATGGAGGGAAATGTCCCAGTGGGTATGCAGATGTCCGCAGCGTTCTGAAACACATGTTTTTTTTGTTAAGCCTTCTAGCAGAAGAAGATGTAACCTGGGATGTAGGTCCCTTCAGTCTGAAGATATGGCTTGCGGTCTCCAGTCTAAGTCAGTTAACATGGACGAGAACCAGAAACACAATGCACAAATTTCCTTACAGTCTCATATGGATCAGACTATGCATGCTAACAGTAATAACTCAGTATTTTTCAAAGATGGCAAACAGAGTGCAGCTGCAGTCAGGGCCCCTTGGTCTCCCAAATCAGCACTGCTGGTTGCAGGATGGACAAGATCACAAGACAGTGCCTGTTTGGAGGCTGGAACAGCACCTACAGCAACATCTATTATCCAAAATGCAAAAGAAGCCAAAAGTAAAACACAGTCACCAGAATGCCTGGGCACATCAAAGGTGAACTTTGACAAGCAAAATGCTGGCTTGTCAAAAGAACTGGCCACATCAGCAAGAATGGAATCCATGGCAATGCCCATCACAGGCGTTTGAGTGGTGACTTACATAAGTAGCTCTGACCAAGGTACTAGCACTTCTTTTAATGAACTGAGCATGGCTATTATGAAAATCAAGGGGAAAACATTGTGTGATTCACAAATAGATAGCAAACAGTGTCATACTGGGGTCCTTGCCCCCACAACAGAAAACACAGGATAAGGGGACAGAAGGACACAAACAATTAATTTCCTCAAGGGCTGCAACAGCAGCAGCAGTAGACAATGTTACCACATGCAGACAAGTCTGATAAGGAGACCCAAGTTATTTTATGGTTAGTAGCCCTTGCATCTACACCATGAGCCCAAATTATGGATGTCTTAGAAGCCAGGCCTTCTCATCCCAACTCCTCAGCTGATGAACTATCTATTCTAGTCCAGTCTGCAAGTACCACCTCCCCTGGTAGATGATGCTTCACAGCCTAGCACATCTCAGGCAAATGTATTTATTTATTTATTGAAAATTTCGGAATTACAACCTTTGAGTCAAGGACTCCTTTGCAAAGGCTCCACGTCAGTCACAACAGGACAATACAAGAAGACAGTGTGTACAAAGTTCTCAAAACAGAGATATTACATTTCGACAAAAGATTAAAATCATAGCATAAGTAAAGGCTACACGTCAGTTGTAATAGAGATTACACAGAGAAACAAGTTGTACAGAAGTTTCCAAAACAGGACATTACAAGGGTTCAACAATCACAGTATAAGGTATTGCCAAGGCTCAGATAATATCTGAGGGTAGAGATGTTCCTAACGGTGTGGTGGCCCGGTGACCGACAACCTAGGGGGAATGATGGAGAACAGCTACAGGTCTCAGAGTTAAGAAGAAACTTCTTGATCCCGGTTTTGAATAGACTTAGATTAGGGGCAAGTAAGATGGAGGAAGGGAGATTGTTTAGCCAGAGGGGAGCACGATAACAGAAGGATCTTTGCCCTAGAGAGGTCCTGCAGTGGGGGACTGTATAGGAGGTCCCGGCAAGTCATCTAGGGGTGCCCCATGGGGGGCTGGTCGGATGAGGCCGTGTAGACAAATTGGTGTGAGTTTCATAAGGATCTTTTTGGCTTGAAGGCAGGTTTGGTATTTAAGCCTCCCTTCTAGGGTTAGCCAGTCTGCTCGATAATAGGGCAAACAAGTATGAGTTTGTCTATTGCTGCTAGTGACCATGTGGCAGGCTTTGTTGAGTGCTATATTGATGCTGCTTAGGGCAGATTGGTCAGCAGTGCCGTAAATAGTTATTCCATAATCGACCAATGAGAGGACTGAGCTTGTAACGGCTAACCGTAGCGCCTGTGGGGTAAGGCAGTGTTTGTGCCTGTAAAGAATGCCAAGTCAGGTATTGACTGAGGAGGAGAGAAGTTTAATATGATGGTGATAGGTAAGGGATGTGTCCAGAGTGATATCTAGATATTTAAAATGAGTGACCTGTTCAATGTGGGTACCCTGTAAGTTTGAGATTGAGAGCTGGGAGTTACTGAGGGGGTTTTGGCGATGGGCAAACATCATGGATTTTGTTTTGTCATAGTCAAGTATTAGACGGTGGTCAGTGAACCAGTATTCAAGCTCCCTAAAACAGCCTTGAAGGGTACTTTGGAGATGGATGAGGTTGGTGTGCTTCCAATATAACACGGCATCGTCAGCATATAGCAATAGCTTTCCACTGCAGGCTTGGGGGAGTGAGTTCAGAAAGAGAGTGAACAAGAGAGGGCCAAGTATTGACCCTTGAGGGACACCAGCAAGAACTGGTTGTTTGGAGGAGAGTGTGTTTCTAATTTTTACTTGCTGTGTTCTGTCAGTCAGATAGTTTTTGAACCAGGAGATAGTTTCAGGTGCAATATGGAGGGATGCAAGGGCATGAAGAAGAAGCTCATGATTGACAGTGTCAAATGCCTTGGTCAAATCAACATAGATTGCCCCAACTGCTGACCCCTGTTCAAGAGCTTCATGAATGTAAGATGTAAATTCTAGTAGTGCCATGGTAGTACTGTGCCCTTTTCTGAAACCATATTGCTCATGGCAGAGGAGTCCATATTTGTCTAGGTATTCCATGAGTTGGTCAGACACAATTCTTTCTAGTGCTTTTGAGAGGGGGAGGAAGGATCGTAATGGGCCTATAGTTGCCAGGGGTTGTTGGATCACCCTTTTTTAGGATAGATGTGATAATACCCCTCTTCCATAGTGTAGGGATTTTGCCAAGGCACAGTGAGTAGTTGAGGAGTTTGGTGAGATGCGGCAGAGTCTCATTAAGGGTAAGCCGAAGAATTTTAAGGTCAAGGGAGTCACTGCTATAACGCGAGTTATGCAGGGCTTTTAAGAGGTAGCGTTTAGCCTCATTGCAAGAGACTATGCACAGCCTGAAAGGAGGGTGTGTAGGGGAACAAGGTGTAACAGTAGGTGTGTGGGAAATGGGGTCAAAGAAGTTTATAGGGAGGACATGACTAAGGTCAGAGAAAGTGGTGTTTAGGGTATTGGATATGGCGGTGGGGTCGTGAGATAGGGTACCCTGAACTAAGAGCTGGGTTGGGTCTGTGTTGGTGACTTTCCCACAGAGTTCCTTGACATTGTTCCAGAAAGATTTCCCAGAGCTCCAAGTGGTGGTAAAGGCTTGGTGATAGTAGGTGGCCTTGGCTTGCCGAATAGCCCTCGTGCATTTATTTCTTGCTTCTATGTAGAGCTGTCTAGCATGGGACAGCTGGGAGGATAGGGCCCTGTGCCAGAGGTCATCCCTATGATGCATCAGTTGTAGGAGGGACTGGGTAATCCAAGGGGTGTCCCAGGTTTTTATTACCTTCTTTGTGAAGGGGGCAAATATGTCACAGGCAGCGTTAAAAATAGTAATAAATGCAGTGAGCGCAGCATCTAAAGATTGGGCAGTATGGACTGGATCCCAGTCACAGATGGAGAGGTACACTCTGAGGCGAGAGAGGGCACCTTTTTTGAGGTGCCTTTGGATGGAAGTTTTAGGTCTGTTAGGAGTATTTTTATTTGTCCACCAGCATAAGACAGGGGAGTGGTCACTAAGTACATCAGGAAGCACACTGACTTTGGAGAGGTGGTTCGGGAGGTTTGTAAAGATAAGGTCTATAAGTGTGGAGGAGCCTGTCCGAGGATCCTGCCTAGTGGGTGACAGTACTACTTGGGTAAGGTCATAGGCACGAGCTGTGTCTTTGTAGGAAGCCGACGTAAAGGATAGCCAGTTCACATTAAAATCACCCATAATAACCAGTTCACTTTTTGGAGGAAGATATGTGATTGCAGATAGGATGGAATCAAATGCTAGCTTCTGGTTTGTTGGGGGTATGTAAACTGCCATAATATAAAGAGGTTTACCAAGAGTACCAAGGGCAACTTTGATGGTAATGGCCTGAGCACTATGTTCAGGCATGGGAAGTGGGACTAAGAGAGGCTGGAGGGATGTTTTAGCATATATGGCACATCCCCCACCTCTTTTGCCTGTCCTATCAGCTCTGAAAATGGTATAGTCCCTGAGGAAGACCGAGGCATCAGGGACATTTTTTGAGAGCCAGGTTTCTGATAAGGTAAGGATGTCTGTGGGGTGTTGTGCAAGCCAGCCCTGCAGCAGGGCAAATTTTTTTGGTAGACTGCAGATATTGAGGGAGGCCAGAAATAGGCCACTCAGGCAAATGATAATTCAACTGATAAAAATAAAATGAGGGCTAATTTCAGGATGTCAGATTTATTTGCAAATCTAGAAGCACCAGCTAAAAGACAAAATGCAGTCTGTATAAAATATAAATGGGGCCCAAAAGAACCTCCAGATCATGCATATGTACAGTAGCTAAAATACTGCTAAAAGACTATATGCAATTTCTAGCTACTGATATTTTTGCCCTCATGCACATTTCAGGAGACACACAATTTGATATCAGTTTTAATACCCCACAATTGCTGGAAACATTTTGGAAAATGTTCCACCAACTGAAATTCACTCCCTTATGGACCTCCTTCATGGCTACTCCCTTAACGAAAGTGACAGTTAAAAAACATCAGGATTCTCTTCCGGAATGAAAAGGTCCACATCTCTGATATCTTATATTGGCTGAAAGAAAGGACTGATGTCATTGATCAACCTATGCCCATTCTTGACACAGAAAACATTTGGACTGGTGGGTGGAAAACAGAAGTCCGACTAAGATCCTATGATAAAGGGACACAACATTTGCCATGTAGCTTGTATATAGGGCAAGACTCAGGCTTCTGTTTTTATGCAGGGCAACCAAAGACATGCCACAGATGCAGATCACTCTCTCACATCAGTAATGTATGTGATGCTTTGGTGTGTAATTTTTGTCTACAGACAGGGCATTTTAGCATGGGGCATTCTAGCAGTATGAACTGTTTAGTGGAACAGGATTGTTACTTTTTCTAGCTTGTTGATTTTTACTGCTTAGAATAGTTAATAACTGCAGTTTGTAGATGTTACCTGCATAGAGTATTTAGACTGTTTGCATTCTTCTTTCACTAACCAACTATAGACACCTGAATTCTTTTTCCCCTGTCCTACTCTACAAATCCTGTCTGTGTCTAAAGTGGGCTGTAAGGCCCCCTAAGTACTCAACTGCTTGAACTAATTGCTTGATCTTTATTGCTCTAGTCCCTGTGTCCAATACTATTGTTCTTCTGAACTATCGGACCATAATTCTTGTGTGCATCCTCTCTGCCCCCCATGTCCTGTGTTTTTTTTTTTCCTGGCTTTGCAGCTAGCTACAGTAAGCACCCCCCAAGTGTAACGGCTCTTTTGTGAAGGTGTTGTTCAATTGCATTAATAATCTGTCTGCTGTGCCTCGAAAACCTCCCCCTGTCATTATCTCCTTGTCTGCATGGGGCTGAGGTTTCTAGTGCCCATTGTCCCTGTTGGCCTTAAATTAACAGACCCGTCTCTATTCCACAGGCATCCTGCCCGGTACAGGTGACTGCCTCCTCCTGCAAGCTGCAGGAGCTGCTCTGAATCCAGCTACTGTTCTGAACTGACCCGCCTGCCTCTCAGCCTACAACTATGTACACATTTTAAGAGCAGCCCACAGCTACCAACGGGTTTGAATTTGGTTCTGTTTGCCTTTCAGGCCATTTGGCTGCACTACTGCTGCTCCTGAACTCTGATTAGGCATAACACTCTGCCACCTTCTTTTATTGGCTCTTGACTCTACCCTTCCTGAGCTGTCTCTTTTTTAATACAAGAACTGCTAATGCTGAGTTTACCAGTACCAAATGCTTAGTGGAACAGGATTGTTATTTTCTTTTTTTTTTTAGTGTCTACTTTTCCATTTGCAAATTATACTGCTCTCCCCTAACACTTCTTGTCCTGGGTCCTTCTTACCTAAAGCAAATTACTACACCCTAACAAACCATAGTCCATCACCCTACCGCTGTGCCGTAGAGACCACCACAATTATGAGTATCAGAGTGCCCCCCTTATACTGACACTGGGCCACTGCCCACTTATCACCACTTACTGGGCACCCATTGTCACATGGACCACCCAGGCTCCTACTGATCGCTCTTACTATCCTACTTCTTGGACCCCTCAGCACCCCCTCAAGGACCTTCTTCCCACCCCTGCCACCCCCAAGAACCATCACCGACTACCACCCATACTGCCACTTCCTGTCATGCATCCCCCATCCCCCCCACATATCTCCCTGCAGTCATGCACCACCATCAGCCTCCATGCCGGATCACATTCCTATCATTCCAACCCTTATCATCCTGGCCATCCCATGTACTACCCACACTATATCTAGGCGGCAGCTATCCTTAACAATAAGGCAACAATCTTTTGCTCTCCTCAGAGTCTTTGCCATACTCCTACTAATTTCAGGAAATGTCATCCTAACCCAGGCCCCATCTTGCCCAGCCCTAGCCTCTTGCACCACAGGCTTAGAATAGCTGCAATGAACATTTGCAGCTTACCCAAAAAAGATGGTAAGTCTCCATTGCTGGATACTGCAACATCGGCCAGATGTGCTAGACCTCACAGAAACCTGGTTCTCCAAATAAAACACCTGACTCCTTGGTCACCCTCCCTGGCTTCACCCTTCACAGAGCCGATAGAGTGGGCAAATGTGGTGGAGAATGTTTTGTGTACATCCATGACTCCATGATGTGCCATGCCATGCCCTTCCAACACCTCTACTAGACCATGGTGCCCAAGCCTTATCATTAAAACTTACTCCAGATCCCTCCAGTGCCCCTGTAACTCTTACTGTCACATATGAAACCAAGCTTCTGCTATGCAATCCCTTGTTAACTACATCTCTGGCCCCCCCCCCCAAAACAAAACACATCATAGTGGGAGTCTTTAATGTGAACTGGCTTGCCAGTTCGACTTCCCACACCAAGGACACCTTCACTGTGCTGGACCTGACCCAGCTGGTCAGCCAGCCTATGAGGGTGAACCCCACTAATGGCTCTACCACCCTGATCGACCTTCTCCTCACCAACCGTCTCCACAGAATCTCTGACCTTTTGGTCCTTCCAGACTCCCCAAGCGATCACTCACCTATCCTCTTTTCCTGGTCGTGTCTTCAGCAGAAACCCAAACCAAACTATATTGCCCAGCATCCTCTCTGACCCGGAGGCCTCACAAAACTAAGAAAATACTTAACTCAATGGGATTGGTCCACCATCTCCTGGGCCCCTACTATAAATGAAGCCCTTGATTATTTCACCTGTTCTTTTAATAAAACATGTGACATCTATGTCCCACTGACAAAAGTGCAATCCAAGAAACGTAATGCCACCTGGGTCATGCCTGCACTGCTCCAACAGCTAAAGCACAGAGATGATTTCTGGCATAAAGCAGTCGCATCCGGCAGGTGGACAGGCAAGCCTATAAAGCGGCTCATAACAGATGCACTTGGGCCATAAAACAGGCCAAATTGGGCTGCTACAAAATGACCCTTGCCTCCTCCTGGGGGAATGCTCAGTTGTTCTGGGACAATATCAAGGAACTCAATGGCAAATCCTGGCTCCTCCCCCCCACTAACTGTCAGCAATGTCCCTACCAATGACCCCCTGGCCATCGCCAGCTGCCTCAACTCATCATTCTCTGACCATAGTGCAGTACTCCCAAATAACTTCTTCTACCCCACTCCTGCAACCCCGCCCCCTAACACCCAGCATCCCCCCTTTCATCTCAGGGTGATCTCTACGAATGAGGCAAGGCCTTATCTCATTAAGGTACTCAGTGGTTCTTGCTATTGCAAAGATTCTTTTGATATGAAAATCCTACATCTAGTAAAAGATACAGTCCTCTCCCCACTGACCGACCTCATTAACCACTCCCTAAGTCTGGGGCAGTTCCCGGCAGCCTGGAAGACTGTCACAGTCACCCCAATACTGAAGAGTGGTGACAGAACCTCCCCTAATAACTACCATCCCATATCCATTCTTCCACCACTCTTGAAAGCCCTCAAAAAAACTATAGCCACCCAATTCACTGAGTACCTGCTTGCTCATAACCCACTTTGCAGGGAGCAGCAGGGCTTCAGATCTGGGCACAGTACAACTATGGCTCTCACTGAGTTCTCTAATTTTATTCACTCTGCCCTGGATAGAAACACCTAGCTGGAGCTGTCTTCATCGACCCGTCAAAGGCCTTTGATACAGTCTCCCACCCCTTACTCTTAAGCATACTCCACCACATAGGTCTGTCCCAAGGACCAGTCTCCTGGTTTACCAGTTACCTCACAGCTAGATCACAATGTGTCAAAATAAACAACACCTTCTCAACCACCCTGCCAGTCTGCTCTGGGGTTCTCCAGGGCTCCATCCTCAGCCATCTATTATTCAGCATCTACCTAAACACCTTGGCCAATTCCTACTCCGGCAACCTACTACTCTATGTGGACGACACGGTTCTTATTGCCTCACACCCAGATCCCACAGTATTGCAATCATCCCTCCAACATGCATTTAACCAGATTGAAAACTGGTTCATAGACCAAAGACTTGTGGTCAATGTAAAAAAGACAAAGACCCATGCTCTTTACCCACCGACAGAATAAGGCCAAGAATGCGCAGCTAACAGTCCTCTCCTACTCTCTCCTTCCTCTAGAACAGGTCCATACATATAAATACCTAACATACTAACATACTAAAATGCCAGCAGAATAGGCCTAACGGTCTTTCATGTCTGCTCATTTGGTCAGCCCCCACCCTGGGTGCTGACCTTGCTGTCCCCCTCGCCTTCTCTGGCTTCTCCCTTCCCAGTTCCGGATATTCTTGCTGCATTGGATTTTGCTTCCTGAACCCTTCCCCTGTACCTGTCCCAACTCCTCTTGAACCCCTCCACTGTCTCTGCCTCCACCAGCCCCCTAGGTAGTGCATTCCATGGCTCCACCACCCTCTCAGTGAAGTAGCACCTCCTCCTTTCTCCCCTGAATCTTCCCCCCTCCAGCTTCCACCCATTCCCTCTAGTGGCCCTTCCTCCTTCCTTCGAAGCACCCTGACTGTTCCTCCCCTATTTACCCTCTTCATGTACCTGAAGACCTCTATCATGTCCCCCCGGTCCCTTCTCTCTTCCAATGTGTACATATTTAGCTCTTCGAGCCTCTCCTCATAGGTCCTGGCCCCCAAGCCCCAAATCATTTTGGTTGCCCTCCTCTGGACCCTCTCCAGGAGGTTAATGTCCCTCTTTAAGTGTGGCCTCCAAAACTGCACGCAGTACTCCAGGTGCGGCCTCACCAAGCAGTTATACAGAGGAGTATCACTTCCCTCCTTCTGGAGTGACCCCCTAGTGATGCATCCCAGCATCCTGTTGGCCTTGGCTGCTGCCCTCCTACAAGTCTCGAGTTGTTCATCTTGACATCCACCACCACCCCAGGTCCCTCTCAGCCATTGAGACTTGTAGTATTTCCCCAGAGTGTACACTTGGCCTGGGTTTCTGACCCCAGGTGGAGTACCTTGCATTTCCCTGCATTGAACCTCAGCTTCCACTTTCTAGACCATCTTTCCAGAGCCTCCAGGTCCCCTGCAGGGCCACCCTCCCCTCCTCCCATCCACCACTGCCCCAGTTTGGGTCATCTGCAAAGAGACTCATCTCACTCCTGATTCCTGTCCTTATGTCAGATACATAGGCGTTGAACAGAAGGGGCCCAAGGACTGATCCTGTGGGACCCCACTAATGACCCTCCTTGGGATGAGACTATCCCACCAACCACGACCCTCTGGGTCCGGTCCTGGAGCCAATTGCCTATCCATCTGATCATCTGGTTTCCCACCCCATTTCTCCTAAGCTTATCCAACAGGCCCACGTGAGGAACAGAGTCAAATGCCTTGCTGAAGTCTAGAAGAGGACATCCACTGGTCTACCAGGTCCAAAGCACTTGTCACCCAGTCATAGAACTCCACCAGGTTTGTCTGACACGATTTCCTAGGATGAATCCATGCTGTCTATCGTCCAGGCACCCTGACTTATCAGGTCCCCTAGCCTCTCCTTGACAATGCCCTCCATCAGCTTGCCCACCACCGATGTCAGGCTGACAGGCCTGTGTAGTTCCCTGCCAGCTCCCTTGATCCCCCTTGTGGATAGACACTACATGCGCCACCTTCCAGTCTTGGGGCACCCACCCTGTCCTCAGAGAGATGGTGTAAAGCTCTGCCAGGGGTTTCGCCAGGACATCTGCAAGCTCCTTCAGCACTCTAGGATGTAATTTATCCGGCCCTGGTGCTTTCTCCATCTTAAGGGAGCTGAGGGCTTCCCTCACTCTCTCTGCTGTGATTTTCACTTCTGGTACCTCTTCTCCCTGCTTAGCCCTCCCCCCACCTGCCAGTGATGCCCCCCTCCCCTATCTGGGCCTTACATTTGATTCCAGCCTCTCCTTCCATTCACATATTGGCACTCTATCATCTGCCATAAATGTCTGAATAGGCATATTGTATCGGCACAAGGATTGCCTACCTCCAGAAGCCCTTAATCTGGCTGTCACCTCCTCAGTCCTCTCCCTAGTCAATTATAGGCTGACTATCTACTTGGCTGCTGATCACACAGCCCTTAACAAAATCCACCTGGCCATAAACAAAGTGTGCAGACTCCTCTCCGGGGCAGACAAGCATACCCATACTTGTACCCTATATGCCCTGACAAATCTCCTCACCCTGGATGAAAGGCTATTTTATCAAACATGTCTCCTCACAAAGAAAATACACCTGGGACTTACCCCCTTGGGGGTTTCTGCATCTCTCCTATCCTCCCACACCTCAGTGAACACCCACACTGCCAACCGACATGTGTGGTTCATCTCAAGGGTTAGAACCTCCTTAACCCAAAGGTCATTCCCACACAGGACCACAGTCTGGTACAATGAACTCCCCTCCTATGTCTCCTCCATCTCCAAATTAGGACCTTTCAAATCAGCCCTCAAAGAACACATTCTTGCTTCATGGCACTGCCAATGTGCCAGCTAGTGCTAGGTTGTCTATCTATCATTTTATGGGACCACCCCCCCAGTGAGGTCCTACCGATAAGGCTACCAATCATTACCTATTATCAATGCCTCCTTTAGCTGCACTCACAAGATATCTGTCTAATTCTCTACTTCACTGTAAATATCAAACCTGTTACTCCCTCCCTCCTTCTATCAGTAAACTTATTGTTCTTTTGAAGACTGTAAAATACAGCTCTTGGTAGAATGTTCAATGCAATGTATAGCTGATCTTGATTCTGCAATATTGTATAACTGAAAAAACTGTAACCTTTAGCTGCCATTCTATGTCTATATGTATTAAGTGTTAGTATTTTTTTTTCTGATGCGGAACCTTTGTAAATGAGTCCCTGACTCAAAGGTTGTAATCCTAAAGTCTGTTAAATAAATAAATAAATGTTCTGCCCAAATCCAGTAAAATGCAACAGTCTCTATGCACAATGCCTACGCACCATGTATGTGCAGCACATAGGCAATCCTACATTGGCATGCCACACACTGGGGGTCCATTGGAGCCTCATGGCATTCACGACCGGTGAACAAGCCCCATGCACACATCATCCCCTGGCCAGTCATGCCACTGCACACCAGGGGAGGTCAAGGGGCATGTCAGGGGATGTGTCTGAACTCTGCACTATTCACAAAGGTGTGTACATGGCACAGAGTGCAGGGCTGGGGTATGCAATGGGGACCCAGCCATAAACATTACGAGCCTCCCCAATGGTCACCAACTGGCAGCGGTACCACCAGCACTCCTTCCACACTGCTGCCTCAGCCCATCGGGCTGATGGGTGGCTGGGGGTAGCCATTCATGCACACACCCATATTCTATCACTGTTTGAGGTTCGCACCTTCCCAGGATCCACTGTACAGGCAAGCACAGCAGCGGATCCACTTCGGGACACTGATTGGGCATTCAATTGATTGCCCACCTGCATTCTTCCCTGCACAGCCTAGATCCAGAAACATGCAGCTACATGCCAAGGGACAGGACCACAGCCACCTGCCCTGTGGGTGTTTGTGGTTGTGAATCCATGTACCAAGCACTTGTCCAGGACCACATATGGTGTGTATGGTGGGCATGATGATCTGTCACACATTTTATGTACTTTTGTGCATAGCCCCCAATGCAAGGAAACAGGGCACCGGTATTTAAAATGTCCCTGGGCTGCCCACAACAAAGGATTCTGTTCTGTTTTTGGGGTAGCCTTTTCTTAGTTTTAAATTTAATTTGGAGGGGGAACTGTAGCTGGGAGATATTTGCAGTCAGTTGTGACTAGACCTGTTACTTAGCCTTTGTGAAATCAGCATCTGAAAGGAAGGAAGGCACTCCCTGGGGTGGAGGGTAAGACTTGTAGATGATTGTTTCTGGACAGCATAGGTTTACTCCCACCACCCTTCCCTCACCCCACCCCCCCAAGTGCATAACTTTCTTTATAGCAGGGGTTCTGACATCACTTTCCCAAAACTGCTAACAACATACACCTGTTCATATCCTTAAAGGCACAGCACACTGAATAGGGGGTAGAGACACTCTCAAGCTTGCACACACTAAAACAAGAACAAAAACCAAAAAAGCATCTGTAACTGGTGGGGACACAGACATGTGGGGAGTGGTTCAATGCACTGGCTGTGGAGCAGCAGTCTTCTGTGAGACATTCTGGAGACTGCGTTGCTTCCCTATTTACAGGCACCTCTCTGGTCTGAGGGAGGAGGTTGTTCGTCTCCATGCTGACCTGGCAAGGATTCAGCAAACCTGCTCCCCCACCCCAGGACCACCCAGACCACCACCACTACCTCAGAGGTTACCAAGAAAGAGGAGTGGTTGGACCATGGTGGGTTCAGGAAGGGTGAGGGTGGTGGAACAGGGGCATATCCCTCCAGTTGTGCCTCTCCACAATTCATTCACCACTCTGGTGAAGCATGGTTCCTCTATGGAAGGACCTACAGTGGAGACCAAGGAGGATGCTGGGAGCCTCCACAATGGAGACCCACAGGTGGGTGGCCCAGGGCCCCACAGGGGAAGGAAACAACTCCTGGTGGGGGACTCAATTGTTAGGGGGGTAGAACTGGGGGAGGGAGGGGAAAGGGAGGTAATGTGCCTGCCTGGTGCCAAGGCTTGGAGGGACAGGAAACAAATTCTCAGGATCATGGGAGCAGCAGCAAGGGGGAGGGGCTGGATGTCATTATCCACCTAGGGATGAATTACCTGGCTGAGAATGGGATCAGAGCAGTGCAACAGGAGTTTGTGGAGTTGGGAAGGAGCCTTAGACAAGTAGCACACATGGTAGCTTTCTCAGAAGTTCTACCTGTCTATGACATGGATGAGGCTAGGGCACTCTGCACCATGGAATTCAATGACTGGTTGAAAAGCTGGAGCAGAGCTCAGGGATTTGGCTTCATTGGGGACTGGGGCTCCACCTGGAGGGATACAGGCCTGTACAGGTGCGATTGTCTGCATCTATCCTGTAGGGGAACCAGGATCCTAGGTGATAGGTTTAATTGCTTCAATGGCAAGCATTTAAACTAGCCAAGGGGGGAGGCATTGAAAAGGAGAAGGGAAATCCTAGCTCCCCCAAAAATCAGGGTAATTAGTGAGGTAAACACCAAGATAGAGCAGTCAATAGGGAGAAGGGCAGGGGTAAATGGAGAAAAAGAGAAAGGCAGTAGGGACAGGGATGGGGCAAAAAGAAATAAAGCCATAAAAAAATGGAGGGTAATGAGTACCAATGCCTGTAGTCTAGGTAACAAGCTCCCTGAAATGGTGGCGTTGATGGAAGAGGGATGCCTGGATATTGTGGCAGTCACAGAAACATGGTACACAGAGAACCATGACTGGGATGTCAACATACCAGGGGTACGCAATCTATAGGAGGGACAGGGAGGGAAAAAGAGGAGGAGGAGTAGCTCTCTATGTAAGTGGCGATCAAAGCAACAGAACTAAAGGGTAGACAGGGAGGAGAGGAGGCACTGTGAGTCACCCTGGAGACTGGAAATGGCTCCACAATCTGCACAGGGGTTGTATACAGACCCCCATCTCAGGGGGAGGAAATGGACAAGGAAATGATAGAAGGCACCCTTGAGATGGTGGAGAAAGGGGAGATATTGTTGATGAGGGACCTGAAGATGCCAGATGTGTACTGGAAAACCTTTGCTGCAGCCACATCCAAGAGCAGGGCCATTCTCAATGCCCTACAGGGGGGCATGCCTCAGACAGCTAGTTTTGGAACCCACTCAAGAGACAGCAATCTTAGACCTGGTATTTTCAAATGGGGATGGAGACAGGATCTCTTATCTTGAAGTGGGTAGCCATCTGGGAACAAGTGACCACCAAACAGTGTGATTCATGATAAACTTAGCTGTAGAGTCAAGCCACACAAAAGTGAAGGTACTGGACTTCAGGAGGGCTGATTTTGTCAAAATGGGAGAGTGACTCAGAAAAGCACTAGCAAACAGGCAAGAAGGTGGGGTGGAGCAACAATGGGGAAACATCAAAACCGCCATCACAGAGGCAACAAGCCTTTATGTGAAGCAAATAAACAAATCAAAATGAAAGAAAAAAAACACTATGGTTCTCAAAAGAAGTGGCGGGGAAGGTAAGGGAGAAAAAGATAGCATTCAGGAAGCATAAGGAAACACAGAAGGAGCAGGACAAAGAACTGTACCAGTTAAAGCAGAAGGAAGCGGGTAAGGTAGTCAGAATAGCAAAGGCCCAAACTGAGGAAAAGATAGCTAACTCAGTTAAGAAGGGGGATAAAACCTTTTATAGGTACATTAGGGAGCAAAGAAAGACTAAGGCAGGGATACTGAGGCTGAACAAAGAGGTAGGTGGTTGGGCAGAAAGTGACAGTGAAAAAGCAGGAATACTGAACGAATACTTCTGCTCAGTATTCACAATGGAAAAGTAGGGGGAAATACCTATCCAGTCAATAGAAGCACTCTGGATAGGGGTGTTGATATTAGTCCTTTCACAGAAGAAAGGGTTGTGAAAGAACTCAAAACTGAAGGTGGATAAAACAATGAGGCCTGATGGGATTCACCCCAGAATTCTAAAAGAACTAAGGGAAGAACTAGTAACACCACTGACTACCCTTTTTAGTAAATCATGGGAGGATGGTGTGGTACCTGAGGACTGGAGGAGGGCGCATCTGATTCTCCTTCACAAAAGTGGGAGCAAGACAGAGGCAGGAAACTACAGACCTGTCAGTTTGACCTCAGTGGTAGGCAAAATGATGGAATCACTTCTGAAGGAAAGAACTGTTGAGTACCTAGAGGCCAGTGGGGCACAGGACCCAAGGCAGCATGGATTCACAGTGGGAAGGTCGTGTCAGACAAATCTAATTGATTTCTTTGACTGGGTGACCAAAGCAATAGACCAGGGAGGGATTGTAGACATGGCCTACCTAGACTTTAGCAAGGCATTTGACACAGTCCCGCACAAAAGATTAATAAACAAATTAGCCAGCCTCGGAGTGGGTCCCAGGGTGGTAGCCTGGGTAAAAAACTGGTTGGACAACAGGACACAGAGGGTAATAGTAAATGGAGTCCACAGTGAAGAAAGGAGGGTTACTAGTGGGGTACCACAGGGTTCAGTACTGGGGCTGGTCCTTTTTAATGTCTTTATAAGTGACATTGCAGAGGGACTGGAAGGGAAAGTATGTCTCTTTGCAGATGACACAAAGATCTGCAACAGGGTTGATACACAAGGTGGGCTGGAAAGGATGAAAAGGGACTTGGTAAGGTTGGAGGAATGGTCAAATGTATGGCAGCTCAGAGACAATGCAAATAAGTGCAAAATAATGCACCTGGGAAACAAAAACCCAGGGCAAGAGTACACAATGAGGGGTGAGATACTGACAACCACAAAAATGGAAAGGGACCTGAGGGTAGTCATATCAGATGACTTAAAGGTGGGCCAGCAATGAGAGAAGGCAGTAAGGAGGGCTGGGGGTATACTGGGATGCAAAGGAGAGGCATCACCAGTAGAAAACAGGAAGTTGTTGGCCCTCTGTACAGACAGTTGGTAAGACCTCATCTGGAGTACTGTGTACAGTTCTGGAGACCCCATCTCTGCAAAGACATAGACAGGGTGGAGGCTGTCCAGAAGAGGGCAACCAAAATGATGCAGGATCTGCATCAGAAGACATATGAAGAAAGACTAAAGGAACTAAAGATGTATAGCCTCGACGAAAAAGGGGGGGGACATGATAGAAACTTTCAAATACCTCAAGGGAATCAACAAAGTCCAAGAGGGTAGCATCTTTCAGAAAAAGAGATGTGCAAAAACAAGGGGGCACAATTTGAAGATAGAGGGGGACTGCTCAGAGGTAATGTGAGGAAGTATTTCTTCACAGAGAGGGTTGTGGATACATGGAACAGCCTTCCTGAGGAGGTCGTAGAGTCAAAAACAGTGGGGGAATTCAATAATGCATGGGACAGACATAAGGCAATTCTAGTGGGGGGTAGGAGGAAGTAGGCTGTTGGTTAACTAGGATCTGCAGCTTATCTGTTAGGTAGGGAAATGGGCAGACTAGGTGGGCCAAGCGGTCTTTATCTGCCATCAAATTCTATGTTTCTATGTTTCTATGATTCCTATGATTCTTTTATGACCAAGACGATAAGGTCCATGAAGTCCAATCAAAGAGAGCCCAAGATTTCCCTTTATAACAAGTGTAGCTGATAGGAGCTAATCCATAGGATTCTAGTCACAATACAGCCCCAGAAGACCATATGCAGCAGACAGAAACTGGCAGCACCACTGAACAGGACCCTGGGAACCAGGGTGTTGTACAGAAGTAGGATACTGCTCCCCAAGAGGGATACACTGCTCACCAACAGGAAGGGCTGGAAGGTCAGTCCTTGCTTATTCCCATGTAAACAGGACAGAGTCAGTCTGCTTCTATGCCACCCACCCCTTCCTCATGAGGATTTCCAGATTGTGTGTGTGTGGAGGGGGACATAGAAACATGGAAATTGTTGGCAGATAAGAACCACCAGGCCCATCCAATCTGCCCGTAACCCCTCACCTTGTTTGTAGCCTCTGAACCTACTTGATCAAAGGCTATCTCCTCTCCCTCCCACTTTTAGGGTTCCCTTATGCCTGTCCCATTCATGTTTAAATCCCTCCACTGTGCTTGCTCCCACCACCTTCTGAGGGTGTCCACCACCCTCTCCATGAAGAAAAACTTCCTCACATTTCCCCTCAATCTGCCACCCTGTAATTTCATATCATGCCCCTTATTATTGTACTCCTCCTATATTGGAAGATGTTGCCCCCTGCACCTTGTTTATGCCTTTAAGGTACTAATGGGATGTATAGGGAGAAGCATCAGCAGCAGAAAACAGGAAGTTGTTATCCCTCTGTACAGACAGTTCATGAGACCCCATCTGAAGTACTGTGTCCAGTTCTGGAGACCCCATCTCCGCAAGGACATAGACAGGATAGAGGTAGTCCAGAGGAGGGCAACTAAAATGGTGCAGGGTCTTCAAGAGAAGCTGTATGAGGAGAGACTAAAGGAGCTTAATATGTATACCCTTGAGGAAAGAAAGGAGAGGGGGGACATGATAGAAACTTTTAAGTACCTCAGTGGAATCAACAAAGTCCAAGAGGGTAGCATCTTTCAGAAAAGAGACTTGCAAGAACAAGGGACACAATTTAAAGATAGAAGGAGGGCAGTTCAGGGGCAATGTGGAGTAGTATTTCACAGAGAGGTAGTGGATACATGGAACAGCCTTCCTGAGGAGGTTGTGGGGTCTAAAACTGTGGGAGAATTCAAGAATGCATGGGACAGACAGAAGGCAATTCTTGTGGGGGGTAGGAAGAAATAGGCTGTTGGTTAACTAGGATCTGCAGCCTATCCTGTAGGTAGGGAAATGGGCAGACTAGATGGGCCAAGCGGTCCTTATCTGCCGTCAAAGTCTATGTTTCTGTGTTTCTATGTTTCTAATGTTTCTATCATGTCACCCCAATCCATCCTCTCCTCCAGCGAGTACATGTTGAGGTCCTTTAATCTCTCATCATATGTTTTCTGGTGCAAGCCCTGTACCATCCTTGTCACCCTTACCTTGACTGCCTCCACCCTGTCAATATCTCTTTAAAGATGTGGCCTCCAGAACTGCACACAGTATTCTAGGTGAGGCCTCACTAGTGTTTTATACAATGGCATCACCACTTCTCTCCATCTGCTAGTGATACCTCTGTCTATGCACCCCAGCATACTACTTGCCTCCCTGCATCCTTTGTACTCTGCTTAGACATCTTTAGGTTGTCAGAAATGATGACCCCCAGATCCCTTTCTTCCATGGTGGCTGACAGCAACCCCCCTCCATTCTGTAGCTTTCTCCAGGATCCCTTTATCCCTGGTGCATTATTGTGCATTTCTTTGAATTGAACTTCATCTGCTGCACCTCGGACTATTTCTCAAGTTTCCCCAGATCTCTCCTTACTTTTTCTACCCCATCTGGAGTATCCACCCTGTTTCAGATCTTAGTGTCATCTGCAAACAGGCAGACCTTTCCCTCCAGCCCTTTTGCTATGTCACTAATGAAGACATTAAACAGCACTGTCCTATAGTACAAGATGCCCACCGAAGTCAAACATGGACAAAAAGATGTGATGGAAACTAGGAACAGTTATTCGGTTCTTCAAGGCCAGCATGAGGAGGAAGAGGACTCTGAAGCCTGCTTAGTGGCATTCTCACAGAAAGACTGTTCAGATGTTGGCTTCAACTCATTAGAGATGGCAAGAGTAAAGCAAAGAACTATAAAAAAAACTATTAGGTGATGCTGTAGTTCCCCTTCCCTCTTCTGGGTTGACTTATGGATCTAGACCTTACTGATAACTTTAAGGTTCTGACATTTAATGTTAATAGTATATGTAATTACAAAAAAAGTATCACATTTACCTCTCTAAACCAGTCTGAAACACAGGTAATTTTTATTTCAGGACACAAGGCTTAGAACTACTACTTGTATTCAACAGGCCCAAAAAGCCTGGCCTTGAGGACCATCAATATGGTCCATGGGGTAAGACATTCATTCAGGGGTGGCAATTTTGTCCAAATCTTTTAATGTTAAAATTCAAAAGGTTATGGATATAGATCCTGACAGAGCATTACTGGTAGACATTTTAGGACAAGATCACCTTATGAGAATAGGGATGATTTACTGTACCATCCTCAAACCAAAACCTCTACGATTACATTTTTGTTATAGGAGAGAACCCTGGGTAACAAGTTACTCAAGCTTCAGGCATTAATGGCGGAAGGGGAGGGTAGATGTAGTTGCCATCATGGAGACATGGGCCACCCAGTATCATGACTGGGACTTAATAATCTGAGGGCACAGACTGTATAGGAGGGATAGAAAAACTGGAAAGAGAGAAAGGGAGGCTTTATTTGTTAGGGAGGGGATAGAGTGTAGTAGGAAGGAAGGAGAGGAGGGAAATGTGGAGACATGGGTTATCATATAGGATGCAAAGGGCAGAAGGGTTAGTCTGGGAGTGACTTATAGACCACCATCTCAACCTGAGGAACTTGACAGGGAACTGGTGGTTAACCTAATGAATCATTGTGGCGGGTCAGGACAGTGGCTGTAGGGGACTTCAACCTGCCAGGGATTGACTGGAGAACAATGGCTTCTGCTAGTGCTAGGGAACAATGGATACTGGATGCATTCCAGCATGTATTCCTGACACAGCAGGTGGTAGAGCCAACCAGAGAGGGGAACATTTTGGAACTGGTATTGGCAGATGGCAACCAGGCAACCATACTTGAGGGACACATAGCGACAATTAGCCCAGACATGGATACAGAAAGCAAATGGGTCATCTTGAAGTTGGGCCTAATAGAGGCCACAAAAACCAGCATAAAGACCTGCAATAAGAAAGCCAGGTCCAGAAAACCCAGTTGGTTGACCAGGGAGGTGCAGGAGAGGGTAAGGGAGAAAAGGTTGGTCTTCAGAAATACAACAGAACCTGCAGTGGTCCCCAGACATGGAGGAGTACATTAAGAGATCAAGGGAGGTGAGCAGAGTGGTAAGGGCAGCCAAGGCCTCAAAGGAGCTAAGGTTGGTGCTGGGGATCAGGGATGGTGATAACGAATGTTTTTAAGTACATCAGAGAGTGGAGAAATTGTAGGGGCCAGATCACCAGGATAAAGAGAGATGGTGGGTGGGCAAGGAGGGAGCTAAGCAGGCAGAAGTACTAAATGAGTTCTTCTGTTCAGTTTTCACAAGGGAAAAGGAAAGGCCAATTCTGCAGGGGAAAGGTAGGGTGGGGGGTTAATGGGGGGAAATAACAGATGGCATGATCCTGGTGAAGAGAGTGTGGGAAGGCCTTAAGTCCTTGTGGACAGATGAGGCACTGTGGCTGGATGAAATCCACCCTAGAGTCCTGAAGTACTTGGCAGAGGTCCTAGCAGCAATTCTGTTGGAATTGTTCAACACCTCCCTTCAATCAGAATATGTACCACTGGAGTGGAGGATGTGGCACATGGTGCCCCTCCGTAAGAGCAGACCCAGGGATGAGCTGGGAAATTACAGACCAGTCAGCCTTATGTCCATAGTGGGGAAATTAATGGAGACCATCTTAAAGGACAGGTTGGTGGCATTCCTGGAGGTAAACAGCCTTCAGGACATCCAGCAACATGGGTTCATCAAGGGGAGATCTTGTCAAACTAACCTGGTCACATTTTTTGACTGGGTAACAAAAGCTCTAGATGGAGGCTGGCCAGTTGATGTCCTGTATCTGGATTTCAGCAAGGCATTTCACTATGTACTGCATGGAAGACTGATGAGCAGACTTTGGAAGTTCAGTGTAGGAGTGAAGCTGGTATAGTGGATAGGGAACTGGATGAGCAACAGATAGCAGAGGGTGGTGGTGGTGGTGGTGGGGGAATTCTCATCACCTAGGAAGGTCACTAGTGGGGACTTGCAAGGATCGATTTGGGTCCACTGCTATTTAATGCTTTCATAGCAGGCATAGAAGCAGAGGGAGTTAAGAGCAAGATGAGTCTGTTTGCCAATGACTCCAAATTAGGTGCGGAGGTTGTTTAATGGCTTTTGATTTGTGTCATTAAATTGCCATTAATTTGTAAAGTATTATTTGCTTACTGCATTAAATACCTAGGATATAGTCAGCCAACATCCCCCATTCCAGATGTATGAAGAGGGGCCTCTGTGGTGTGAAGTCTGACCTTTTTGTTTTGGGCCATACCAATCCCCTTATGCATACTTAGTGCTGCAAATGTATTTCTCCATGACTGTTATGGTTCACTTACTTTCCTTTGTCATTCTGTATGGAGCATATACACTATTGCCATGCTAAGCACTCTTTGTGCTGAGTAGGGTCTTGGAAGCATGCACCATACCTCACATTTTGTCACAGAAATGAGGGATTTGGACACCCAAAATGAGGGACAATGAGGGACACTAACCCTCACAATGATCAGGACACATTCTGAAACATGGAGATACGGTACCTCAGAACACTGTGGAAACCATTGCATTTACTTGCACTGATGTTAGCCTCCGAAAATTAATTTCTATAATAAAGCAGGAGTGTAATTTAGGTATGGCAGAGGGGGGCAGTCCCCCCCCTCCACATTTGTGCCTAGGTTGTTCTTATGGTGTGGCAATGATGGCATTAAATTTGGATTTAATCTTTTGCACAATAAATGTCCCCCTGGCCTGTGTTGGGCTAACACTGCAGGTGCACTCCTGACTCGACTGTGTCTGTATTGTGTTGTCCACCCTCTCCACCTATTAGTGGTGGTGCCATCACACATGACGTGGAGGAGCTCCAGCCAAGCAAGAGCACGAGTCACATGAGTGTGACACTGTCTTTCATGCCACAAAGTAGACAGGTTGCACACTACAACTTGGAGGAGTCAGT
The DNA here is from genome assembly GCA_016271365.2 of Neoceratodus forsteri. Lineage (NCBI taxonomy): Eukaryota > Metazoa > Chordata > Ceratodontiformes > Ceratodontidae > Neoceratodus > Neoceratodus forsteri. The sequence goes on from CM057456.1 coordinate 737,235,863, forward strand.
GAGCACTGAACTCTCAATAGCAGTGTTGTGGCAGCATATTTTGTTGGTCTACTGTTAGTGAGTCTCTGTCTCTCTTGGTAGCTGAAGGGACTGGGGTGAGCTAGAAGTTAACTAGAGACTAGGCTACCTACTTATTCTACTAGGCTCACCTCACCAAAAAAACAGTGAGTGCCCCCCATGGCAGCAGGCTAGGCTTCACAGCAGCAGTGACAGTGGTGTGGGCAGCCTTCAAAGGCCTTGATCAGGGCAGTGTGGCAGCAGCCAAGCAAGAAGCAAGCAATGCAGGTTGGTTGGGTTTGGTTGGTGAGGTGACTTGGTTGCAGACAACACTGGGGACCTGGAATGGTCGGGTCTAGCATCCAGCTTCTGGCAGAAGGACGGAGGAGGAGCGGACTGAAAACTGGGCTGGCGGCACATTGGGCTAGGCCACAGGTTCTGGCTAGATGGCTTGGTAAGTAAAAGTAAATAATTTTTTTTACAGGGGGATTTTAGATGGTGGAAGGACTGAAATATTGATGTGTTTTTCATGTTTCTGCACCTTTGGGCAGCTTCACAACCCATATGGGATGGGTATTGAATGGAATGGAGTTGGGGAGAGAAATTGGGACTTTTTTTTGGGGGGGGGAGTCAGAACTTCAACCAGGAAAAAAATTGGTTAATAACAGAGTGGGTTTAAACCAAAATCTGGTGCACTGCTCCGGGGTATAGACAGATGAATCTCATACATTTGAATTTTTCCTGATTTGCATATCACTTTTCAGTCACAACAAATAAGTTTTACCTTTTAGAGATGTTCTAGAGCTTGTCACCTAGGGGCTAACTAACACCTGGCCTCTACTGGCTTTTGGATTCCCCCTGCTGAAATTTGAAATGGTTGCCCTGCCATAAAGTCTTAATTTATAGGACATCCTCTGTGTGAGCAGCATGTTTTTCATGCAGTATAGATGAGGGGCAGAGCAGTTTTCAGGGGTAAAATGAGAGCTGTCCTTGCATTCAGGAACAGCTGAGCAGTATAATATGCACAGACTAATGGAGCCCCACTATAGTCAGGCTTATGCCCAACCCCAGTGAAGCTGACCTTAACACCCCCGTGTTCAGGCATGTTATGACATAGGGCAAGGGAGAGTGCAGTGGCATGCCCCTTTGAAATGAATGAGGGTATTTCTTTATTACTACTTTATACATTATTGATGGAGAGTTGGAGATTAATAAAGGCCATCGCTCGACTAACAAGGACCTTGTTTGTAGAACAGTGGCCTTCATTATTCTCCAACTCACCATCATAATGTATAAAATAGTAATAAAAAATAATTCCATTCATTTCAAGGGGTACGCCCCAGCACTGTTACCCATGGACATCATCTCTTAAAGACTCCCACCTCTGGCACCCTGGTACTCAGGTAAGACACTCTCGACTTATACTGTAGCTATTTTTGGTGGGTTGTCTGTAGGAGTGTGGCCGCACCCGCTACAGTGTGTGTGCATGGGGGTGACTGGCCCTGTGGATGGGTGAGTGTTGAGTTATTGCTACTTCTGTGTTTGCCCCTTGAAGTCTGTTTGCGTGGAAGCATTCAAAACTATTGAGAGAAAATAATAGTGCAGGCCAGACAGAACTAATTAAGTAGTTTTGTGGGTAAGTAAGTGTATTGGGGATGGGAAGAACCACGTGTTTCCATTGGTATGTGTGCTACAGTTCAGCTGTACAGCTGATGTGATGTGGGGACAGGACAACTAAAAAGTATATTACTGGCTATAAGCATGTGTGCGATGTATGCAGATTTCTGCATAAGGTTTCCTGCACACATAACCCAAAAAGGGACACCACAATCATGTTATAAACACAGCACTTACAATAGAAATAAAACATAAAAACAGACCCACAAATGCCTGTATGCAGATTTGTAATGATGTACAAGTGTGCCATAAGTATGCAGGAAGTATAGCTTAGTGGTTAAAGGCACTGAACTGCAAACCAGGAGACCTGAAGTCCTGGGTGTGAATCTCATCAACCCCCACTTGTATACTGTGTGATCATGAGCAAGTCACTTAACTTTTATGTGTGCAGTTATCAGCGATCACTTGCATTTTGCACCCATGCCACATGCATGCAGTCTGTTCCAATTTAACATAAAAAGCATGCTTTCTACACTTGCTTGCTGCACATGTGCCACATACATGCATTCAGTTCCAATTTAACATTTAAATTATGCTCACAGCATGCATATCACATGGGTAGTTTTATGTGTGCAACATGAAAACATTTCATATAATTATTTCTGTAAGGGATTGTTTTTATGTTCATATTTTGCTTAGTTCAAGCTTACCTTATATGACTAGAAAAGTTATATTATGAGGTGATTTTAACTATCCCTGGGACCTGAAGGTTAAATCAGGAGAAACCGCAAAGCTTTCTGTGATACAAATTTTCTTAAACAAGTGATTACCATGGCAGGGTTTCAGGGTGTGTATGCAGCACTCCATACCACAGTATGAAACACATATCCTAGGGCTTCATTATCCTTGTGTATTGATTTTGTATTTGTCTCCAAGCAGTGGGACATTTTAGTTGCAAACACAAAAGTGGCTGCTACCTCAGACCACTTTGAGGTGCAGATGATGGTTGGTGGCATCAAACAAAAGAATATGGGGCATGGCTACTTGCATATAAACAATTCAGTTTTGGGTGATAAAGATGTCAAAGCACAAGGACAGGAATTTTAAATGCTCCCATCAATGTTATCACCTGGTTCTAAAACTACCTGAGCCTCAGATCCCACAAAACCATTATCGACGGTGTTCTGTACAACCCCTACGCATCAAGTTTGGAGTCCCCCAAGAGTCCATTCTGTGTCCACTCCTTTTCTCCTCTGTTGTAAATTTCCTCCACAAAATCTGCACAAACTCATCCTATATTCTGATGATGTCACTCTTTTCTGTGAAAACAAGGACCCTTCCTCCGTACTCCTCAAGTTACAAAGTGATTTCCATACCCTACACTCCTAGCTCATATCCAAAGTGCTTGTGTTTAAAAAAAAAAAAAAAAGGTAAGTAGTATAAGTTCATATATCTTGTCAAATGTTAAATTTCAGCCATTCAGCGCGTGCCACGTCATTTGACAGGTGGGCGTGGCCTAAAACGGACCAATCAGAATCGCCCCTTGTTAAACCGGAAGTCCCTCCCTAAAATGCGCTAGCCCCGCCCACTTCTGGTGGAAGTGATGCAACCTCAAACCCGTGCCCGCCCCTTGTGCAGGAAATGACACGCATTCGAACCCATGTCCAGCCCTTTTGGCGGAAAATGACATGCGTTCGAACCCCAGTGCCCGCCCCTTGCACAGGAAATGACCTAACCACCATTTTGTAAGCGTCTTACGCCCCCTCCTTCTCGTACACTCCTCGAGCCCCTGCCAGACCATCCTGTCTCGAACCCGAGTCCCACCATGCTAGGTTGAACTCCTGCGCCCCCACCTGTCTCCTGCACTCCCACCATCCTGGCTCAGACCCCTGTCACCCACCCCTCATTCCTCGTACACTCCTCGAGCCCCTGCCAGACCATCCTGTCTCGAACCCGAGTCCCACCATGCTAGGTTGAACTCCTGCATCCCCACCTGTCTCCTGCACTCCCACCATCCTGGCTCGAACCCCTTCACCCACCCTCATTCTCGTGACACTCCTCGAGGCCCTGCCAGACCATCCTGTCTCGAACCCGAGTCCCACCATGCTAGGTTGAACTCCTCGTCCCCCTGTCTCCTGCACTCCCACCATCCTGGCTCGAACCCCTGTCACCCACCCTCATTCTCGTACACTCCTCGAGCCCCTGCCAGACCATCCTGTCTCGAACCCGAGCCCCACCATGCTAGGTTGAACTCCTGCGTCCCCTCCTGTCTCCTGCACTCCCACCATCCTGGCTCAAACCCCTGCCCCCAGCCTCATTCTCGTGACACCTCGAGCCCCTGCCAGACCATCCTGTCTCGAACCCGAGTCCCACCATGCTAGGTTGAACTCCTGCGTCCCCTCCTTTCTCCTGCACCCCCACCATCCTGGCTCAAACCCCTGTCCCCTCTTCATCACCGTGCTCCTCCCACCCCAAAAATCAGTTAGTGTTTATGTAGTGGTGTGTGACCCCTGTAGGCCTATTGTATAACTGCAGGGGGCATGTGTGTGTTTTTTGATTAGGATATTTTCAGAAAGAAGTATCTAGGAGGGAACCTGATCGTGCAGAGATGTCACAGATCTGTGTGGAGACCCCAACCCCCGAGGGGAATTCATCTGCCTGTGTGAGTACCCCTTTTTTCTGTTTTTGTAACAGTATACAAAATTATTTAACATGCATCTGTAGGACTGTGTCAAACTTGCATCAAAAGGATAGCTTTATGTATACGCATGTAACATTTATAAGCTAAAACGGGGGACCTCTGTGTAAATAAGATGGTTCAGCAGTTTTCTGGATAGCATTGCAACAATCGCTAAAACTAATTATACTTTTGTCATGAATTAGAAAGAATAAAACTATATAAGAAAAAGGAATACACATACCTATAGTTCACCCCTCAGCTCTGTGTAGTATCAAGGAGAAGGCTGAAATGAAATGTGTGATATTTATAATGTTTTAAAAATGATATCTTACAAAGAAAGACAGAATGTAAAATGATAATGTTTCTCTTTCAAAAATAATTTTAAAGCACACAGTCTTAAAATGTATATACAGCTTTGCTTAGAGTCGTTGCAAAAAAATACACACTTTGTGTGTGTGTGTGTGTGTGTGTGTGTGTGTGTATGTGTGTCCATCCCTCATTAGGCACGCAGGAAAAAGCAATGTATTTTGTGGATGTTTAAAATATAGATGGCCTTCTTGGAGCTCACGGGACTGTTGGCTGTGTGGTAGGGGTCTTTGTCTGTTAAGACGTGACAAAACATCTGTTGTTCATTTACACAGCCATGGCTACAAAGGCCTATTGATTCTCTTTGGAAACGTGTGTCTCAAAATTTTGGGGATTACAGGGGTCTGTAAAAAAGTAGCTTTATGCTTTTGTTGCAAAATGTCTATAGTCACATTATCAAAAAATTAAAAAGTCATGTAGTATAGTTACATTATCAAAAATTAAAAGTCATGTAGTACTAAATAGAAAATAAATGATATATTACAAAGATTTATATCCTGATTAGTGGTATGCAAGCAGTTTTACGAATTACTAATTTAAAGGATGCAGCTGTTTAAAAAAGACAGAATTTCTGTTTTGCCTTTTCAAAACACACCACTGCCTCTCTGTGTTTTAAGAGTGATAAAAAGCATCTGTTTTAATTAGCAGTATGGCATTTCTTTTTGAACTGTCCTACATAGTAAATGTGAAAAACTTGTGTTTCTCATGATTAACTTTTTAACAAAATAAGTTTTATATTCTGATTAGTGGTATGCAAGCAGTTTTACCGAATTACTAATTTAAAGGATACAGCTGTTTAAAAAAGACAGAATTTCTGTTTTGACTTTTCAAAGCATAACTTAGGCTTGCACTCCACTGCCTCTCTGTGTTTTAAGATTGATAAAAAAGCATCTGTTTTTAATTAGACTGTGACAGCCTATTAGCAGAAAGGCATTTCTTAATGCCTTCCAGCTGTCTAGGAAGTGAGAAACAAAAGCCTACATTGACTAGCATAGGGTCTTATATAGCCCACCCTTGAAGAATGGGAGGGGGTGTTGGTCTGATGGACAGTGCCAGATGTTTTTCACTACTTGACACATACTTGCGGTGGGGTGGTGAGGGAGGGAGGGAGGGAGGGGGTCTGAGTCATTTTTTATATAAGCATTTCAAGATACTGGAAGCTCAAGTAGCAGTTGTGTTAGTATCGCTCTGTCCTTTTGTCTTGAGCTGAAAAATTAAAAATATTCAACAATTAGCCATGGAACTGTGGACTCCTGACGAAGAGCTTATCCAAACATTTAATCGTTTGGCTAATCCCCAGATTACTGCTACAGAAGGTGTGTATTTTTTAACTAGAAAATAGTAGATGCTGCATGTTTTAGAGTTTAAATGTTGTCCTATAAAAGTTTTAAAATACCGAAGTAGTGACAGGGCTTATTTTCTGTTTTAAATAGAACCGCAGAGAAATCCTGGAGGGGGTGAGGCTGGCTAACCCCAGATTACTGCTACAGAAGGTGTGTATTTTTAACTAGAAAATAGTAGATGCTGCAGGTTTTAGAGTTTAAATGTTGTCTTATAAAAGTTTTAAAATAGCAAGTAGTGACAGGGGCTTATTTTCTGTTTTAAATAGAACCCAGAGAAATCCTGGAGGGGTGAGGCTGGCTAACCCCAGATTACTGCTACAGAAGGTGTGTATTTTATCTAGAAATAGTAGATGCTGCAGGTTTTAGAGTTTAAATGTTGTCTTATAAAAGTTTTAAAATACTGAAGTAGTGACAGGGTTTATTTTCTGTTTTTAAACAGCCTCACAGACAAACCCTACAGGTGTGAGAGGGAAAAAGAGATCATTACATGAACGTGATGTTTTTCAAAGGCATGGCAGAATTTCAACTGGGGTCAGTGACTAGAATACATATAGCATAACTGAACAAGATATACAGCCATCTACGAGTAATGTTTCAAGAGTCTCTGCAGCTGTAAATGAACCAAATGTGCCAATAAACATTGTACAGCCATTTAGAGCAGGGCTCAAGAGTTTCTGACAAAGGTTTCAAGAAAGTGACATTGACATGATCAATATTGGGAAAGCCTATATTTTTAAAACAATTGATTGTTTGTTTAATGCCTTGGTAATTGAGGGCAGATTATCTAGTGAGGATTACGATCATCAGCTGCTTAAATCTGAGCTTTTTAAAAGTTCAGCTACTGTACTGAACAGTGTGCTTGGTTTAATCAATATTTCCAAATGTTCAATCAGAGAACTGAAGACTGCGTTTAGTGCAGCCGTCATGTATGAAAAGTACAGGGGCTTGGAGGAAAAAGCTGCCAAAAACAAAGAACAAAATACAAAGTGAAAGCACAGAAGCTCTCATAAACTGAGTACAAGGGGTTGCATCACTAGCAAAAGAAAAAATAACAAATGGGGTCAAAAAGAAAATCTGGGTAAAAAATAAAACAATACGAGAAAAGTTGATCAGAAAAGTAAAACATGCCAGGAAAATAGTACAGCGTAGGTTGTTACAAAATGTTACAAATGGTCTGCAGTCTGAATTATAAAACCATGATGATCAGGCTAACAGGGCGCCCCCTACAGTGTATTTAGAAGCTGTACAGGAATATGAACGCAGTTTAAAAAAATTTAATGCTACAGAATTTCATCAAAGATATAAGTTTATAAATCTAGATAAAATAAAATCTTTTACAGAGGCTATTGCAGCAATGCACCAGGCTATAGAAAGTTTGTTAGACAGTGTGAAGAGAAACACAATATGAGGATTTTATACAGGTAGATTAAATGCTGCTTCTTTGAATCACCCTTGTTCTCAAGAAAGACAAGTCCAAATGAACTAAATGCTGCAACCTTCTTAGATCAGATAGCTGATATGCTACAGAGCAATACTGAAGTAATTGCTGATTCCTCTATACATCTTGTGATAACGACCATCAGAAACCACCAGGGTCGGGGTGGGGAGACGGACACTGAGCTCCATCTTGTATAGCAGGATTTTACAAAAAAAGACGATACCTGATTGATTTAAATAACAGAGACAATAGTTTGTGTTTAAGTGGCTCCATTCTCGCACTCTTAAATCCACATATGAGTGACAGTCAGTTGTTGAACAAGGCTAAAATATTGTATGCTGAGCTAGGTTTGTCAGACCAAAGCCCTGTCACTTTTAGTGATGTGTCACAGTTTGAATGCTTTTTAGGAGTCAAAATTAAGATTTTATATCATAATGAAGGAAACTGGCAAACATTTTCAACAGGTCCAGAAAGATTTCCTAAAACACTGTTTGTATTATTACATGAAAAACATTATTATGGCATCACTAATGTAAAAAATTCATAGGCGTACGGTACCTCTGTGAATATTGTGATGTAGCCTACAGTCATAAGGAATCATATCTGTGCACAACAGTGCAAAGTTTGTTTTAGACCCATGTTGTCTCGAAAAAGAAATTGGCACAGTATCTTGTCACAAAGTAAGAAGATCTGTAGGTCTTCAGCGTGCCTAGAAAGACATTTAGCTAGAGCTGATGGTGATACAGGGTCTTGTAAATCCATGAAACTGTGTGAACAATGTTTTGTTTTTTACAAGGGATCTCATACATGTAAATTGATTCAGTGTAGCAGATGTGGTTCTTTCATGACAGCCGACAAGCATCTGTGTTACATGTCACCACTCACAGTTATAAAAAGCACTGAGAAATATATAGTGTTTGATTTTGAAGCCACACAAGAAACGGGGGTGCACATACCAAATTTTGTGTATGCTAAGCAGTTAGATGGGAAGAGGTCCTGGGAATTTGAAGGTGAAGATTGCATAAAAGATTTTGTAGGACATTTTATTGATGCCCCATTTAGACACTACACATTTATAGCACACAATGCCAAAGGCTATGACAGTTACTTTATCATTAGCCAGCTAGTCAAGGAAGAATTGATATTAAATTGCTCACACAGGGGAAAAAGTACTCTGTGTCACAGTGACATCCCTACACATCAGATTTATTGACAGCCATTGTTTTCTTCCTTTTAAACTAGCAAAAAATCCCTCAGCCCTTGGATTTGAGAATGAGATTGCTAAAGGCTACTTCCCCATTTTTTTTAACACCAAGGCTAATGAAAATTATGTAGGACCCTGCCCGATGCTCAGTTTATGGTCCTGAATATATGTTGCCTGCAGAAAAGCAAGAGTTTTGCAATGGTACCTAGCTAACAGACATAGAGAATTTAATCTGAAAAGAGAGCTATACTATTGTCAGTTAGATGTTGAAATTCTTCAAAAGCCTGTGTCAGATTTAGAAATGAAGTACTGGAGATGACTAGGAAAAGTATTTTAAAACAGTCGCAGTGATACCGTGGGTATGAAACAGTATCATAGACCCTTCCAGTGCGTCACCCATAGCCTCAGTTTCTATGGCGATGTACAGGTTTCTGTTTTTAAAAGAATGCACTGTTGCTGTTCTCCCCAGACAACTACCAGACAATTGAAGAGGTACTCACACCTGCTATTCAGTGGCTTATGTACATATCTGAAAAGAAAACATTTCTATTCAGCATGCGCTAAGGGTGGGTGAATTTAAGGTGGGTCCGTACTTTTTGGATGGCTATTCAGTCATAAATGGAATACCCAGCATTTGAATTTAATGGTTGTTTTTTTCATGGCAGCAACATCTGTTACTGTGAGAAAGATAGAAACCACATGACAGGGACTAGTTTTGGACAGTTATTCAATAGGACCATGCACAAATTTTATTTTCTAAAAAGACAGGGTTTTGCAGTTAGAGTATTGTGGGAACATGAATGGAAAGCAATGCAGACCACGGATCAGGGTTTGAATAATTTTTTGAGGGACAGGCAGCTACCACAGCCACTCGAACCTAGGCAGTCACTGTTTGGGGAGAACAAATGCCATTTGTCTGTACTATAAGACACAGCCTGATGAGAAAATACACTATTATGATTTTACAGCCTCTACCTTTTGTTAACAAAACCAAACAGTATCCGAGTCGGTCATCCTGACATCATTTATGACAATTTTGATGACCTCACTCAGTACTTTGGTTTAGCAAAGTAAAAGTCTTACCCCTAGAGGTCTTTTCTTTCCAGTGTTGCCATCCAGGATTGGTAAAAAGCTTGTGTTTACATTATGTCATGCATGCGCTGAAAATAGACTTCAAACAACATCATGCCCACATGATGATGAGCCTTGATCACTTACTGGTACCTACTGTACCGTAGAGACTAAACCTAGCACTGGAAAAGGCTACAAAATCATTAACATTTATGAGTTTGGCATTTAAAGTCATGCACAGAGCTTTTTGCAGATTACATCAAGCTGCATCTAAAAGGCAAGCAAGAGGCATCTGGTTTCCCTTCATGGTCAAAACTGAAGAGGATAAAGTCAGGTACATACAACAGTATTTTGAAAGGAAAATGTACATTTGAACCCTGCAGCCATAACTGTTAACCCTGCAAGAAGACAGATATCTAAACTGTTTTTAAATTCTCTTTGGGGTAATTTTGGGCAGAGAGCTAATTTACCGACAACGAGCATAGTAACAGACCACAGAAATTATTTCAATATGTCTTCGTCCCTATTTGATATCTCATCGTGCTTTTTCATCGATGATGAAACAGCTTGTTTAAGCTGGAAATATACCAGCGATCATTACACAAATTCAATAATATCAACATATTTATAGCTAGTTTTACAATGGCATATGCCAGAGTCGAACTCTACAACCTGCTAGATAGGTTACAGGACAGGTGCCTTTACCACGACACAGACTCTGTCATTTTTGTGTCCAGACCGGGTGACTGGGCACCCCTCTGGAGTGATTATTTGGGGAGCTGACCAGTGAGTTCCTGCTGATGAACACATTACAGAGTTTGTTTCTGCAGGCCCAAAAGCGTCTGAGTTAGGCTGTCCAGTGGTGAGGTTGTTCTTAAAGTGAAAGGTTTACCCTTAATGTAGCCAGCAGTAAACACATTAATTTTGAAAGTCTGAAGGACCTGGTCTTTGACTATACGGGGTCACAGATCTCTAAAGAAATTACCATGAGTCAACCCAGCATTGTTAGGAATAAAAAGCAGTGGTCCCTTGAAACAAAAACGCTGTCCAAGACACAGAGAGTAGTTTATGACAAGCGAGTTTTACAAGACAATTTTAAAACACTTCCTTACGGATACTGACTGTGAAAAATGGATATCAGGTTGCAGCATCCCTTTACTTGTTTGTTGGCTGGCCCCTCTAATAGTGGGAAGAGCTTCTTTATAAACCAGTTGTTGGAACATGCTGATGCCACTTTATCACACAAGCCTGAAAATATTGTCTGGTTCTACAGCTGTTGGCAACCTTTGTATAATGATTGCTGTTAAAGTTCCCTCAGATTAAATTTGTGGAGGGGCTACCGATGTCACTAGCTGACAATGATCTCTTACCCCTGGAAAGGTAAATTTTGTCGTTATAGATGATTTGATGGACTCTGCCTGTCAAAATAGTGAAGTGGAATATGGGTTTACCAAGTACAGTCATCATAAACAATTGACAATATTTTTAATTGTCCGAATGTGTTCTGTCAAGGAAAAAAGCAGGACCATCACACTAAATGCCAAATACATGATTCTGTTTAAAACCCCAGAGACAAGCTTCAGATCACAACACTAGCTAGACAAATGTATCCTGGTCAGACAAAATTTTTCTTAGAAGCTTTTGAAGATGCCACAAGAGCCTCATGGCTATTTACTGGTTGATTTAGATCCAATACACCAAGTCGAATATAGACTCGTAGTGGGGTGTTTCCCCTGACTGGCCTGTGGCATATGTCATGAAAAAACACATTCTGCTTCAAAAATATTTGATACTGTATTGTCATTATGTCAAGACTGCAGAGAAATCTGTCTGTTTAAAGTTACTAGTAAAAGGGCCTCCAAGCTTAAGAAAAGCTATTTATGTTCAGCCTCTGATGATCTGATATCACTATAGCTGAGATAGCCTTAAACACTCTCAGAGGAAATATTCCACTGTCAGCAAAGCAGTTAGGTGTACTGAAAAAAAAACGGAGAGTCATTAAAACTTTAAGCGATAAACAAATAACCTTAAAAAGGAAAAAGAAAATAGTTAATCAGACTGGTGGCTTTATAGGAACGCTGCTAGGAATTGCCATCCCTTTGATCACAGGTCTGCTGGCTAACAGATAATGGATTTTACACAGAAAATGTATTTGGTACCTCAGCAACAGATGGATCACATTAAAACTAATTACGCTGATCAGGATATGAGAACAGTTGCAACTAACAGTTTGGACACTGACATGAGAGCTATACTGTCCCGGACTGATTTATTGGACTATGACAAAGCCAAGATGTACTCTGCTGTGTTACAACGCTATCTGACTTTGGTAAGACAAGGAGAACAAGCTAAAACCAGTTTGACATTACTCATGCCTGAAAATGAATCAATGTCTGACCCCCCCTGCGGTCATGGCAGAGACAGCTTCTGTACCTAGTACTATGGAAAAGACATTTTAAGTAGTGTTTCTCATCGGTCTAAAACCAATGCTGAACTTTTGTTAAAAGCATGGCCAAGAACAAGGATATTGTGTTTTGGAGTGATAAGGGTGAATTAATGTATAAAGGCACTGTTGTTTCTGGGTCTCACATGGTCGATTTAGTAAGGCTGCAGCCACTCACGCAATCCCTGACCACAAAGCCAAAGGGCTGGGATGTTTTGTCAAAGCAATGGCTGAGTCTAACATACCCACCTCAGTGTTTGCTCACCCAGCAAACAGGAGCTATGTGGAAAGGCTGAAATCGGTAGCTGGTGCAAAACAGCCACAGCCATCTCCAGTTAGCCAATGGTCAGTGGCGCCCAAAGACAAAAGTCTTTTAAGAAACCTGTGTGGATCACTATATAAACTTAAAATGCAATCTCTATGTATAAATGTTAGATACCTCAGTGCCTGTTTTCTACAGCATATATTGAACATTTTATCTCATATTAAATATGCAATCCTACCTCAGTGACTGCTGTGTACAACCTATATTATTAGCCATTTACCTCATACTGAATATGTAATCCTGTTTTTACAAAAAAGTGTTTATATTGATGCATGTTAGTCTACTTCATAGTTAAATATGTTAACATGTTTTTTAGAAAGATGTGCTTATAATTCTACCTCAGGGCTATGGCGTATATAGTGTGCATTTTTTAACAGGAGATGCTTTTGTTTTATTATATCATATCTATGATGTCACCACTGATGCTTGTTGTATTTTATTGCCAGTTTTTACAATAAATGCCTTTGTATTTTATATATTTGTCATTATTGAAGACATTGCATATCTTATCCATGATGTTACCACTGATTTTTGTTGTATTTTATTGGCAGTTTTTTTACAATAAACACCTTTATATTTTATATATTTTGTCATTATTGAGAGACATTGCATATCTGAAAACGTTAAACACAGCCCCACCCCCAGTTTAAACACAGCAAACAGAGACACACAATTATGAGTGTTTATATATATGATTTTATAAGTGACTGGTTTGAATAAATTACAAGCTGCTGCATATTTTACATTCATTACAAGACAAACAAGTCTGAACATGTTGCCACCTCACTGATACGTGCCCTGACATGTTCAGATGTCTGGAAAAGTGACGCACAAAACTAGTTACCATGGCATCATTTTTCAGCAAATCATTAGAGTACATTTTTAAAATCTGATCATAAGAAAGTCCTTTGCATCTGTGGTGTAAGAAAAATATGCAGTGAAATCCACAGGTGGTAGAAAAGGTATCTTGTAACTGTGTGTTTAGGTACAAAATGTTGTTTGCATTTCTGTTTAAAAAAACCCCAATAGTTTGTGCATGATTGTCAGGATGAAAACCGTAGCTGTCGAAGAACTCCCCAGTCCCATTTTCTGAAATGTATACGGCTAACCAGTGCTGTCCAGGAGGTCATGGGGTCAGTATTGATGACTAGTGCTGCGGAAGGTTTATCAGTCTCTCCTTGGGTAGCAGATCACGGAAACACGCCCAGAAAGCAGTCACGATGTGGTGTCACTGGTTACAATTTTTTCCAGCTGCTTTGTGTTCATTTTGTGGTTTATCACATATAATCAAAATGACATTTCTTCTCTAGTTTATCTCAATGACATTATCAAACACTGCATAGATAATGAGATTAACTGTTTGTGGAAGGGCTTCTGCAAATCTGATCTCAGCTCTGAGGTTCCCAGTTTAATTAAAGAATAATGATCAGCACATTCTTGGTCCGGAGTGAGATCAAAGGCAAACAGGGTGTACCCTTGGGTAAATTCTGACGGTTAACTAAAAGCTGTCGATCTTTCCAGATTCCCGCCGCTAGTACTAGATTAAAATATTCTCACAGCATTCCCATTTCTAAAATCTGGCTGCAGAGGTTTAGCGGGTTTGTTCACCGTCCAGATACAGAGCCACAAAATTAATGTTATAATGCTTAAAGTTAAAGGGGTTTTAGTGTAGGAACCACTAAAAGCATCATTGTCAACAAATCCATGACTATCATTTTTGGTAACTGTCCCAAAACAAATTATCTTAGTTGCAGACCCTGCTGCCTGCAAGGAGGCTGAACACTTTCATACCCACTCTGTCTATAGGGTATTTAGCGTTGGAGGTGAGCAGGGTTCTGAGTGTCCCAGACGGACTCGGGGGTCACTTTAACCCTTTGACAAACAGAGAGGGCCATGACTTTTAGCTTATAAGGCTCAGCATCACCACTCATCAGGCAAAGCTGTCCCTGTTACGTGTCAGTTTAATTTTAATATCCATCATTCAGCATCAGTTTCTCTTGAAAAAACAAGTCTGTGTGCAAGTGTCCCAGCAGTTCTACCCTCTACTGAGATGTGTGAAGGAGCTTCTTTTATTAAAACCACATTATCACCATCTCTGTCTGTGATTTCATGTTTCCCTGGGGTGTCTTTGTAAAATAACCCTGCAGTAGGGTGAATGAGAAAGTGTCTCTTCACTGAAGTTCAGCACAGATTCTATGACAGCCCTGTAGGGGTAACAGTTATTGCTCTGACTGATGAGCCGATCACCGACAGTCACATCCAGCTGACTGAAAATGGTTGCCACTGGGTAGTTTATAAGGCACATTTGGCAGCTGCAGGTATATCACTACCATCCGCTTAGTGATTTTGCAAACCAGGTAAAGAAGTGTGTTGTTTAGATCCAAATAGTCTTCACCAGTCCTCTATATAAAATTCAATCGGTGAGTTTTCTGAAAAGGGCAGCCAGAGGGGTATCTCTACATAAATGCTTTTTCAATGCTTGTCTGTGTGGGAGAAACGGCAAACAAGTCAAGTTCTGATTTTGTGCATTCTTCAGAACCACAGTGCACGAAAGCCATGTTTTTTAGAACAGGTCTCTGCTTTTTTTACGACCCCTCAAAGATCCTTT
Source organism: Neoceratodus forsteri (assembly GCA_016271365.2). Lineage (NCBI taxonomy): Eukaryota > Metazoa > Chordata > Ceratodontiformes > Ceratodontidae > Neoceratodus > Neoceratodus forsteri. Next base: position 737,250,955 of record CM057456.1, read on the forward strand.
TGCCTTTGAGCGTTTTCTTTTATGTGAAGTTTTGCGTTTTGAAACACCTCTTTTAAAGTAGCCGGGGGGGCCGATGAGAAGCGAAGGGTGTACTCTGCGCTTTCTCTTTTTACCTCTCTTGAATACAATCAGCCCTGAGCCACCCAGAGTAGGCTTATCACCCCCTGACATCTTTTGAGCGACAGCACTAGTCACATGCCCCACAACATCCTTTGCAACATTTTTAGCAGCTGTCTGTAGATGTGGTTTTGCAATTTCAAACCCCCTTCTTAAAAATGGAACTGCTTTTCTGAACAGGCTCTGAAATATCCCTCCTATACCAGAACCATACATAGAGGAAGACCATGAAAGCCTGGCAGACCGTATCCTGCCTGTGCCTTGTAATAGCTTCTGTACAAGGCAGGGTCCCCATAATGTCGAACAATCACCATCCTTGTTTAAATTTTAGAGCACTCTCTGGGGGCGAAAATGCAACTTCACGATCACCTTTCCAAATCGAAATGGTACAGGTTCATTTTGATCATTCTTTATTTCAATAGTGACTGTATCGATCTGATGTTTACTGACTGTTTGATAATGGGGTTTATCGTAGGTCACGGTCACTATCTCATTGTCTTGGCCCCTGAGATGCGCATCTCAGCAAAGGCACTAGACTGTCACCCACTATTTCATGTGTGATAATGTCAGTGTATATATATAATGTAAAAGCCCCATTAATATCTGGAGGGTTCTTTGCTAGATTCTTTCCTACACCTACCTCGAGTCTGCTAAAACCCAAAAGGTACTGTAACTGTCCATGCATAAACAAAATACATTTGATGTCACTGTCAATGCTTATTTCTCTCCCGACGGTTTGTTGTTCCAAAACCACTGGCAGTTCATTTACTTCAAATATGCTTTTATTAATTTGAGCAATAACACCAGCCATGTTAGGATAATAGCCCGATGGGATTTTAAATGCTGCTGACTCAGTAAAGGGTCCAGTTGGTGGTGTTTTACTGTGGGCTACATTTAGAGGCTGATAGAGCATACTGAACCTGTTTTTCTGTGCAGGCACATTTCCCAGGTATGAGGTACTGAATTTCTGCTAAACCCACTTCCCATTCACCAGGTAGTTCAGCGTTTGTGGTAACTTTACAGTAAAAGTGGATATAGTATTGTTGGGGAAAATGTTGTGCGATGCATTGCTGGGCAATGTGATATAAAATCCATTTTTGAGCATATTAAGCCTTATCTGCTTCTAATGTCCTGAACTTGTGTTGCCTCAGCCCAGCTATTAAATTTATCAGGCCACCCTCTCCACTTTACCAGATACCAAGTTTTTCTGCCACGCTTTTTCTCCTTCAGCATTTTCTGCACCCTGTACACATGGTCCTCATCAGGTTCAATTTTTTGCAGCTCTCTGCGTAAAAAGTACTTTTAATGTCTTCCCCTGATAGTCTTTTAGCTTATAGGTGGGCCTCTGTGTCTTTAAGACCTCCGTCACAATAAATATCTCATCTGTGTACGTCTGTTCATATCCCTTTTCAAACACCCCTTTTAGCTTAGATAGTCTCACGTGATCATCTTTCTGAAGGGTACCCTTTTGTTTTTTGCCAAGAACAGAATTACTGTATAGGATCTTCCATACACCCAGGGCATTGGAAGGGTTAACATCCACAGGTCTGTGTTTAATGCTTCTGTGATAAGTATGGTTATAGTTGTGCACCAGGTCTGACAACACATCTGTATATTTCCAAGTATTCTGGGCTGTAAAAGTAGCATACATGCGTGACTTCAGTGTCCTATTAAATCTTTCTACAATGCTGGCCTTAACTTCATTATTCATCACAAAATGATGTATTTTATTTTGTTTTAATAGGTTCTTTAAGGAAGCATTTAGAAACTTTTACCCTGATCAGTCTGCAACTTCTGAGGTGTGCGCCCACTTTTAAAAATAGTTTTAAAGGCTTGCATCACGGCCTTGCCTGATTTGTCTCTTAAAGTCACTACCCAGGCATAATTTGACAGCACATCGATGCACGTCAGTATGTACTTAAACCCATTATTGTATCTTGTATATTGACTCATATCCACTAAATCAGCTTGCCATTGTCTGTCTATGTCAGAAACAATGACAGGATTTCTCTTAAATCGGACTCTGGCTGCTTTGTGTAATGAATAGGGCTCCTGCTTGAAGCCATTCTGCAACACCTTTCCTGGTGACCTCTTTATCAAGTTTTTGCAGCCTTATACAGCTGAGTCACCCTGTGAAACTACCCACTTTTTTTGCATTAAAATATATATTCTGGAACAGGTGATCATTCATCTCCTTTCGTCAACACCCGACACATCTGCTAGCTAGCAAAACTCTTGTCACCAGTAAAATAAAGTATGTGCTCTTTTGTTCTTTTAAAACACTAAAGACAACCACAAAGTGCAATGCATGATTATATTTTATTTATAAATACACACGCATAACAGTATTTGAATATTTACTTTATAATACATCAACTAATGCATATAGGTTCTACATACAAAGGCATAACACTATGACAACCACAAAGGGCAATGCATGATTATATTTTATTTATAAATACACACGTCATAACAGTATTTGAATATTTACTTTATAATACATCAACTAATGCATATAGGTTCTACATACAAAGGCATAACACATGGTAAGCATGCAACAGATTATATAATAATTTTGTTTTACTCTTCAATTTTTACACACTTCACAATACCCTGAAACAGCAACTTTTGAGCTGTATGTTTTAACATGCATTGGCATCGTCCACTTCACCCTTAGTGATGAGGTATGCACAATACATACACACATATGCCATACACCACTCGAAATAATAAGGCTGATTTTGAAGACATTCTGTTACATCAAAATGACATTCACCTTGCATACTGCTCTACAGTTACTGTTTTCCATTAGGTCAACATAGAATCTCCATACAAGGGTGGCAACTCTTTAATCAGAGTCAGTGTGTTTTCTGCCAGTGAAGCAGCAGCATCTTCAGAGCAGACATTTAATGCAGGCTGCTTTCCAAAGTATATAGGTTCCTTTAAAATGTCCTTTATCACACGGTACATTGTAGACATCAAGACTGTCTGGAATATTGGAAGCATGCCAGTCGTTCCATCTGAAAGTACATTATAATACACTATTTAGGAAAAGCATATGCTAAATCTGGTTTATGAAACACAACAAAAGCGATAAAAGAAGCAAAATTTATAATGTCAGACTCAGACCCCCCGTTCTGCAAACTAAACACTAAAAAGTCAACAGCAGTACAGATAAAACCACAAAAGTGTATTACATCATAAGGGTTATGCATAAACTCTATAGCAATTTTAAACATTGCTACCTCAAGAGTAGCCCCCTCATCCTTAAAATAATCCACAGTTTCCTTTTGGGGTCACTCTGGGAGACCATCAAAAAGACCTTGGCATGTCTCTAAAAGTACAGACGGTGCTTGTCCTGTAGGTAGATTTAAACCAGGTTGTTTAGCTTTGTGTCTGACTAGTTGGTAAATAAGCCTCTGGATGCACTGACAGGTGTGTTTCCATCGTTGTATACTCTGGAAAAAACATACATTTAGCAAGTGGTAAAAGCCAGGGTAACAATATGAACAATATTAAAATGGTAACAAGTAGCAGTTTTGGGGTGGGGGTGGGGGTGTTTTAACAATGAAAACAGTGTTCCTGAATTTCCTTATATCATTTTAAAGGGTCCTTTTTGACCAGTGGATTATTTCAACAGCAGAGAAGCCAGGTTAACAACCGCACAATATCACAAGGTTTTTTCTGCTTTGTAGTACACACACACATGGCTATGACGACCATGATATAAAGTCCACAAAGACATTCATCGTCTTCCATGAATATATCGGCAATCACTTTAACATTTCCTACAAGTGGTAACACAGATTCATTTATATATTTATCTGTATCCTCCCATATTTCTGGAAGGGCAAACATCATCAGTTCATAGGCTGCATGTATCTCACAAAGGCAAATGTCATATTGAGGTGAACCAAACAATGATGGATGACAGTAATGGCTTAGGATCAGATACATAAACCTTTGGATTCTCTCTGTACTTGCATTCCGCATGATTACCTGTAAAAATAAAATATGACACATTTTGGTACTGAAATGTTTCCATGTAGTAATTTGGGGAGGGTAGGGGCAGGTGTTGGGGTAATTTTTTTACAATATAAACAGTGTTCCTGAATTTCTTTTTAGAAATTTTTTAAAGGAGCCTTTGCTGACTAGACGGCAGGCATCTTTTTTAATTTCATCGTCTGTCTGCTGTAACATTTGCATAACTAACCACATGGGGTCATCAGATTTTCTCACATCATTTAAAACATGACTTATAGTTTCCAGGGTACAATTGGTCATATTTAACCCCTGATGCTTCATAGCGATTGCCAAGATCACGGATATGAGCTGCCCTATATGTATGGCTTCAGAAACATTTCTGTATGCTTCTTTAGACCTTAAGTCATCAAGGACACATGAATGGTTTTTCTGACTCGGATCATCTATCTCACACCCAGGACAGGAATCAACCAATTCACAATGTATTACCCTCTGTATCACTGAAGCAATTGCACCACGGATGGTATGATACATAATGTACTTACAATACATATCGTTGTCAGTTTTGGGGGGTTTACTAAGGCCTGATTTTTCACATGAGGCCCCCTGTCTAATCTCAGTAGAAGAAGAGGGTTGTGTGGTGATCACAGCCTGTTCTGTGACATTTTGAAACATTCTATTGCTCTCTGTATTTCTAACATACTGGTTCTCACACATCTCATTAACAACCACATTTGTATCTTTCACACAGCAAAGACAGTCGAGCAGTAGATTTGTGAAAAGTCGAGAATCCATGCTGTCTGAATATGACTGCTGCTCCATCGCAAATCCTTCAGTCTATTAAAGTAAAACAAAAAACAGCATTGGTCCTCTGACTCATTATAGGTAAGATTTAGTTCTACTGCTAACTCATCTCCCTCAGTTATGCCATGTAACCACTCACATTTTTTATATGTTAAAATGCATTTACCTCATCAAGGCAACTCTTTTCTTCATTTTTCATCTTTCTCTTTCTTAGCCTGGGCCTGACTGCTTGTGGCTGCATTATCATCATCATCACCCTCTTGGTCAGAGTGCCCTCTTGGCTCTGTCTTGCATTTCTTTTCACAACATTCTCTGATGCTTTTTGGCAGTGTCTCACTGACCATCATCTCTGGCTCCCCTTCTTGTCACTCTCTGTTTTTGGTTTCATAGTAACTTCTTTTCTGCATCAGATTCACACCCAGCAACTCTTCAAGGTCTTGCAGTGGTGTCTCTTCAGAAGGACAGTCAGGTTTAGGATTTTCTGATTCGCCAAACTGTTCAGCGAAGTTTCTTTTATGTCAGACACTCTTCCACTCAACAAGACTTGTGTGGGGCATTCGTTTCACACCTCCGTAGTACACATCGTTGGCTTGGGTTGTGGGGCTCTGACAGCTATCTTCTTGCTTGGCTTTTCATCTCCAGACTTTTCATTAGGTGGTGTGACAATCTGGCTTGTTACAGGGAGGTTGAATTTTTCATTAGGTGGTATGACAATCTGACCTGTTACAGGGATGTTGAAATGAGAAGCCCTTGCCATCTTCTTGCTTGATGTTTTTGATAATCTGCTCCAAGTCTCTAAAACAGAATCTGAGAAATCTCTCAAAAGCTGTGCCTTCTGGCTTCAAATGCAGGGTTTATATAATGCTTAGCAAGATGGACTGCCCCTTGGTAAAACCATCACCACACCCCATCATACTATACATGGTAACGTGTCAGAGGTACATCTGTTGTAGCCCCCAACCCCCCTTTTTCAAAACATTATAAATAGCACACACATTTCATTTCAGCCTTCTCCTTGATACTACACAGAGCTGAGGGGGGTGAACTATAGGTATGTGTATTCCTTTTTTCTTATATAGTTTTATTCTTTCTAATTCATGACAAAAGTATAATTAGTTTTTAGCGATTGTTGCAATGCTATCCAGAGAAAACTGCTGAACCATCTTATTTACACAGAGGTCCCCCCGTTTTAGCTTATAAATGTTATATGCGTATGCATAAAGCTATCCTTTTGATGCAAGTTTGGCACAGTCCTACAGATGCATGTTAAATAATTTTGTATACTGTTACAAAAACAGAAAAAAGGGGTACTCACACAGGCAGATGAATTCCCCTCGGGGGTGGGGGTCTCCACACAGATCTGTGACATCTCTGCATGATCAGGTTCCTCCTAGATACTTCTTTCTGAAAATATCCTAATCAAAAAACACACACATGCCCCCTGCAGTTATACAATAGGCCTACAGGGGTCACACACCACTACATAAACACTAACTGATTTTTGGGGTGGGAGGAGCACAGTGATGAAGAGGGGACAGGGGTTTGAGCCAGGATGGTGGGGGTGCAGGAGAAAGGAGGGGACTCAGGAGTTCAACCTAGCATGGTGGGACTCGGGTTCGAGACAGGATGGTCTGGCAGGGGCTCGAGGAGTGTACGAGAATGAGGGGTGGGTGACAGGGGTTCAAGCCAGGATGGTGGGAGTGCAGGAGACAGGAGGGCGCAGGAGTTCAACCTAGCATGGTGGGGCTCGGGTTCGAGACAGGATGGTCTGGCAGGGGCTCGAGGTGTGACGAGGAATGAGGGGTGGGTGACAGGGGTTCGAGCCAGGATGGTGGGAGTGCAGGAGACAGGTGGGGACGCAGGAGTTCAACCTAGCATGGTGGGACTCGGGTTCGAGACAGGATGGTCTGGCAGGGGGCTCGAGGTGTCTGAGAATGAGGGGTGGGTGACAGGGGTTCGAGCCAGGATGGTGGGAGTGCAGGAGACAGGTGGGGACGCAGGAGTTCAACCTAGCATGGTGGGACTTGGGTTCGAGACAGGATGGTCTGGCAGGGGCTTGAGGAGTGTACAAGAAGGAGGGGGCGTAAGACGCTTACAAAATGGTGCTGTTAGATCATTTCCTGTGCAAGGGGCGGGGCACTGGGGTTCGAACGCATGTCATTTTCCGCCAAAAGGGGCTGGACACGAGTTCGAATGCGTGTCATTTCCTGCGCAAGGGGCGGGGCAGGGGTTTGAGGTTGCATCACTTCCGCCAGAAGTGGGCGGGGCTAGCGCATTTTAGGGAGGGACTTCCGGTTTAACAAGGGGCGATTCTGATTGGTCCGTTTTAGGCCACGCCCACCTGTCAAATGACATGGCACGCGCTGATTGGCTGAAATTTAACATTTGACGAGATATATGAACTTATATTACTATGGTATTCGCCAACCCATGAAAAACCCTCCCCTTCAACTCAGATCAACTCATCAGGAAAACTCACCAATGACTGGGCATACTTTACAGAGTTAAGCCTTTCCTGACCTATGAATCCAAGACCCTGCTCGCCACCACTTTCCTCCTCCCACTGTTCGACTATGGTGCACTTGTTTATTATCTTCCCCTGACCCAGAGTAACCTCCGAAACCTCTGCTCCACCTATCACATCATCATCATCCTCTTCACCTTGGATCTCCCTAGACTCACTCATCACTGCAACCTATACAAGATCTCTAATTGGTCCTCTCTCAAAGACAGACTCAACAGCAAAATAGTCACATTCTTATTTAAACTATCTCTAGGCCACCTCCCTGACAGCATCCTATCCCTCTTCCCAAGGTCTACCCCTTCTCGGACCACTAGAAGATCCTCCTCCACCTCTTTCTCCATCCCTTTCTGTCGCACCACCCAAGGCCAAAATACCCTCTCCTATAAAGGCACTAAATTGTTCAACAGCCTTCCCCCTCTATCACTCAGTGCCCCACAATGTCCTCTTTCAAACTTAATCTTAAGGTGCACATCTCTCAGGTAACCATCTGCAAGTGCCATACTATTTGAGATCCTCCTTCAGTATGCCCCCAACACCTCAACATATCTTTGCCTCTCCACATTTAGACACAATCTCCAAGTCTGATACTGCAGAGCACTTTCCTTAAAGGCACTTAATTTTGTTTGTTTATCCCCTATTGCCTAACTAATATTTTTTCTATGGTCAATTTAGTTTCAACTGTTCTGTATCCCTAATTGTGTACCATGACTGTTGTTCCTCACTCATGTAACCTCACGTTGTATGTGCACCATCTTTTTTGTCCAAAACTGGATGCTTGTGAAAACGGGCAATTTTGCTCACATGCCTATACAGTATAACCGATAAACTGAAACTGAACTGAAACCAAAAAGCCAGAATATCAGTGACAGTTCACTATAACAATTTAATTGAATGTTGGGAAGACACAAAACTGGGACTTAAAAATTGTTTCAAAAAATAGGAAAGACGAAAGGAAGGTAAGAATATTTAAAGTTTCTCTAATTAAGAGCACAGTTATTTCATCTTATTTCCCTCCAACAGATGGAGAAAACCTTGTATATAGATCAGATAACATACATACTGTAATAAAAATGACCTGCAATCTTTTCTATACGAAACAGCAAGATCACTTAAGGCTGAACAAGCTCTGGGTATGCAAGGCACTAGACATTCTGTGGATATTTTTAAGGGATGCCAGGACACGGTTGCTAATAAAACTTTTACTGCTATACAAGACTAGGAGGGTAACATACACACAGAATTTCAAGATATTTTAACAATCATCTCCAAAAAATTACATGATTGGTTTGGGGAGCCTGTACAAGTAGAGGACAGTATTGACAACTACAGTATATTTCAGGAAATCACATAGAGTATTTGACAGTCACTGAAACGGCAAACCTGGTCGGACTAGTATCTCTAGTATAAGTAGGTAGCACAATAAAACGCTTATGGTCAGAAGCTGCACCGAGGGCCAACCTGGTGGTGCTGAGGGCAGAGGTGCTGGACACCTTACCTCATGCCACACTGGTGACCAGAGTTCAAGAATGACCTCAGGTCATCAGGGTGCTGGCATGGGGGGGTGGAAGCAGGAGTGAGTGTTGGCTCTCCTCTCCAGAGTGGGTGGGTCACCTGCCCGTAGTCCCACTGCCACCAGATGGAGGTCCAGTGACAGGTGCAGGCGGCAACGGAGTGACAAGTAGGGTGGGGTGTCCCACAGGGCATGACGTGCACGTGCTCATCATGTCAGGGATGCGCAGGCTCGGAGACTGGGAAAAAATGAAAAAACTGCAAAAAATTACCTACAAAACAAAAGAATAAGCACCGGGGCCAGATGGCCTCAGTGCTGACTTTTATAAAACATCTTCTAGTTTCTTAGTCCCCATTTTAAAGGAAGTTTTGAGTGATTTTGTTTTTTATTTTTACATTTATTCTGCTTTTTCTGGCAGGACCCTTCTGTCGGAATCATCCCTGGTCACTGCCCCCGGGACTCCCACCTACTGCCCATTGCCGTTGCTACTCCCGGTCACCCCTGGCTTACCCTCCAGAGGGCAGGGTAGTGGCACCAGTCTCCAGTATTCGGTGCCATGGGCTAGTATCTAGTTGGGAGAGCTTCTGGTGGCAGAGGCTAATTGAAGTTCCGGGAAGGGCTTCACAGAGACAGGGGTCTCGCCAAGTTTGTCCTTCCCCTGTAGGCTGGGGTGGAGAAGTGCAATGACGCCAGCGTCTGTCCCACCCCAGAGAGCGCATCAATTTTGTGTTGTGTACAGGGCGGCAACCTGGTCTCTACCAGGTGTCACTCCTGTGAGATTGTGGGTCCCCCTTCCCCCCAGAGAAGGAGAGCAGTCCTAGGGATGCTCAATCCTTCTCCCCCTGGCTGGCCCTCTGATGACCCAAATCCGTTCCCTAACCCGGGTCGCCGGCATCGCAAAGGGAAATCCAACCACTGTGCCAGCAGTTTTGAGTGATATTTTAATCCATTTACAATCCTCAGATAATATGGCAAAAGCAATTTTGATATTACTGTATAAGAAGGTTGATAGGCTGGACATGGGAAACTGGAGACTAATTTCCCTCCTAAATTCAGACATTAAGATCTTAGCAAAAATTCTGGGTTAAAAGTTGGGTACAATAGCAAACAAAGTAATAGCTCACAAACAAACATGTGCTATACCGGGGAGATCTATGAGAGAAAATTTGATGTACACTAGAGAAGTTTTTACTAGAAGTTCTTTGCACCAGTTATACGGGTTTGTTATAGAAATAGACCAAGTGAAGGCCTTTGACCAGGTTCCACGTGAATATATATTCCAGGTGCTAGTTTTCCATCGAATAACTGATGTTTTTATAGATCGAATATGCTTACTTTTCAAAAACACTCATTTTCATCCCCCTGTTTAATAGTATAGTACACACCAGATTAGATATAGCTAGAGGAGTTAGACAAGCATGTCCTCTTAGCCCTTTATTTTAATCTGCAAAATAAGCCAGACAAGAATGGTTCATGGACTTTCCCTTCATTCCAATACACCACAGATTAAAATATCAATCTATTCAGATGATATTTGGCTGTATATAGACAGTGTACAGTCTTGTCAAGCAGTGCTGTTATAAGTGCAGCAATATTCAAGAGTGTCTGGAGCTAGGATAAACTTTGACAAATATAGAGCCTGTTGCATGGGCTAGACCAAAAATCTTGGACTTCAACTTCTATGTGATATCCTAGTAGCATCAGAGGTAACAATTCGGGGCATAAGGTTTGGGGACTTTGATATGGAAGTAGTAAATTGTAAGGGCAAACTTAGAATGGAAGAATGCAGCATTATGGAAACCAATGCAGATTTCTAAATTAAAGAGAGTATACTCAGTTAAAATCTTAATTTTACCCATTTTTTAAAATGGGAGGGCTTTAAGACCAAGGTTCAATGTGGGGGAATAGGCTCCTCCTACCTCCCTTTTAAAAAATACACCTCTCACAGCACTTCGTGCTTGGAATCTGAAACTCGACTTTCGTCTCATTTCCCTGAGCTCCTGCATCGGCATCTGGATTCTCTTTCTCTGCTAGTGCTCATTTTGCTTGCTTTCCTTGTTTGTATTCTGCTCCATTGGATTCGCATTGCTAATCTCTTTTGTTGGGTTACACTTTGCTGGTGTTTGCCTTGTGGACATTCACCCCCACCCGGCTCAGTTGCGGGGCTCTACCCGGCCTGCTTCTGCATTCCTGTTTCTAAACTTCCTCCAGTAAGCCTCTTTCACTTGCTGATGTGTAGGGTGGCTGATTGCCAGCTAGGAGCCTAATGCTTCTTATATGCTTTCACTTTCCTCCACCCAAGGCTCTGCTGTGACATCAGTGGAGTCGAAAGAGAAATACTTTATTCTTGCTCCTTTGTAGCTTTTGACTTAAACTGCTGTCACCCAAACCATGTATTTGGGTTCCTGTTCCCTCACCCCTTTTCAGCCCCAGACTTTAACGCTCCCTACGCCCATCTTGTTCCCACAGCTAGCTTGCTCCCCTGTTCCCTGTGCCCATGCAGGCTGTCCTTGTCACTGGTACGTACTTTCTCTCCCATGTCCGTTTCCATTTCTTTCACTGTGGTTGCCATCTCTTTCGTTCCTTTCTTCCAAGTTGGGTGGAGGTTCTGTGTTCTTCCCATATCCCTACTAGGGCTGGGTTTGGTGCTCGCAATCATTCCTTCTCTCTGCACAGCTGGACCGATTGTACTTTTTGCTATGGACGAGAAGGGGTATTGCAGCATGCATCGTCTGGCATCTCCTTCCCTAACCGCGTTCGTGCACGCAGGCATCACACTCTATTTTCCCCTGACCATGGTTTATTTATCAATTTTGAACAGACTGTTTCCTGCCTGCAATCATCAATATTTTGACAGCTCGGCCTGAAAGCAGTACCAGATGTCATAACTCGGGGTTTACTGATGATGTGTGAATTCAAAACTGAATTTTGTAACATGCTAATGTCATCTCTCATGTGAGCTCCCTGGGTGGTGATTACAAGCTGTCCTTATACTGTACTATGGTTGTAGTGTTTTTTTGGGAGTGGGAGAACCCTCCCCCCATGTTGGTTGTGTGCATTGTATAACCGGGCAGCTTCCTGGTATGGGTTTTCTTTAATCCAGTACCGAACTTACAATTTACCTAATCAACTACCTTGACGACTACAAAAAAAAAAAAATCCCATGCCCGTTTTCTAGTCCACTGGCCCTTGCTTCCTCTGATCTCCCATTCCTGGTCATTCCAGACAATGTGATCATTTCTATTCCCATAGGGTACGTGCTCTCTGGATGTTCATCATTTGGTTATGTTGAGTTCCCCATGTTTCATTATTCATTTCCTTTCCACAGGGTGGCCCAGCTGAGATGACTGCCCTCATCTATCAGCAATCCTTTCTCCTTGGTTTTCATCCGCAATGAATAAATAGATCACTATATATATATATATATATAAAAAAAAATAGCATCTTCATCCCCCTTTACGCTTCTTGCTCCTGCACACCTTGTTTATTTCTTTCAGGTCCATGGTCCATATCCCCTGGCTTATCGGTTGTGGTTGGCAAGCATCTTTTACCTGCGGCTTCCTTGTCCTACACATCCATAACACTCCTGCCTTCATTGGTATGTTCTGACCTGATTTTCATTTCCCATTCTTTCTATGATTTTCAATAGTTTCCTATCCTCCTCATTTCTTCCCTTCCCTCTTAATCGTCCTTCTCTGGTTTATTCTCACTGCTTTCACTCTTTTCTTTCTTATCCCTAGGTCTCCTTCCTGATAATGTCGTCCGTCAATGATCCATCCATCGAAGCTCCTTCGACGTCTCCTCTGCCCTCTGCAGCTCCCATCAGTTGAAGACGCACCTCCAAGTCCCATCATTCTATCAAAGACTGGACAGTGCTTCGGCTCGTGTCGGAATTGACCAGAAGGGGTATCTCCTACTCTACTTCTGCTCAGAAGCAGGTGCTCTACAACCTCCTCATGTAAGCATTATCACAGCCTAGACCTGCATCTGGTCCCAGCCAGCCTCCTCCTCCTCCTCCTCAGCCTGACTCTACTCCCCTTTCAGATATTCGGGATTTCATGGCTCAAGTGATCACTTCTATTTCCGACATCCAGACTTGCCTTTCCTGGCTTGAAGCCCTCCCCGCAGTTCCTCAGCCTTCCCCTCCAGCTCCGGCCCTGCCTGCTAGTGTGCCTTCCACAGACTTTGTCTTGCCTCCAGACTCCAGTCTCCCTCTGGTCATGATGCCTTCTCCATCCCTGCCTCCTGCAGTTCCTTCAGGTTCATCCTTCTCTCATCAACCTCCATTCATCTCTCCTATTCACCTTGTGCCAGTTCATCTCCGCAAAGACATCTAGGACAGTAAGGATGTCAACTTGGTCTCGCTGCTCATCTCTTCCCACGATGTCTTGGATAATCGTATTGTGTCCTGTGGGGATGTCTATGTCATCCCGAAGTCCAAGAATTCTTGTCTCCTTCAAAAAATAACCATGGCTGAATTTGTGCTAGCCTTCAGCCTCTTTCAAGACATTATTTGTTCCTCCTTCCCAGATCACCATGAAGAATTGGATACTTATCTTTATCTCCTCATCGACCTTAGTGTCCCATATGGTGGGATGCCTTTCTATGATTATCATCGCTCCTTTTCCACTAAGGCCGTCTCTGCATTGAACCACTACAATGTCAAGCTCAACTGAGCCATTTTAGACAATGAACTCTTTTGTTGCCACTTCACCAGCCAACGTGAATACTCTTGTTCTCTGTGTGGTTCCTTCAACCATTTCCCCTTTGTCCCCTGACAGTGTCTCCTCCTCTATCCTCCTTATCCATCCCTGAACCCTCTCACTCTTTTGACTCCTCTTCCCTTTCCAGCCTGGCTCGCCCTGTCTCCAATCAGCCTGCTCGTATCAATCGCCATGGTCATCCCATTCACAACATTGGAAGCAAGTTCATCTGCAATAACTTTAACGGCCGTGGTTGTTCAACCCAGCGATGCCAATTCATGCACCTGTGCTGCATTTGTGGTGATGTGCACACTCGCTATATTTGCCCTAAGGCTCTCAAACCATCCAGATGACGTCAGGTCCATCCTTTTACCCCCATGGACCTCAGTGCCCTCACTCACCTGCTGACTACCCACCCTGACCAGGATGCTGTGCACTCTCTCCTCTTGGGTTTCACTTATGATTTTCACACTGGCGTATTCATTCTCCCTCCTTTGTCTGCCCTAACCTGCAGTCTGCCGTCCAGGATCCCACTGTGGTCCGCTCCTTCCTTCAATCAGAAGTGGACAGGGGCTTTGTGTTAGGCCCTTTCCTGCACCCTCCTTTCCCCATCTATAGGATCAATCCCATCGGCATTGCCACTTGGAAGTTCTCTGGTAAAAAGCGCCTCATCATCGACCTTTCTGCTCCTCACCATTCTTCTACTCCGAGTGTCAATTCCCTCATTCCAACTGATGACTTTTCTTTGGCATATGCACGTATCGATGATGCCATCGCCATCATTAAGCAGTCCGGCCATAGCTCCTTGCTGTCCAAAGCCGACATATCCGATGCCTTCAAGCTGCTTTCCATCCATCCTTCTCTCTGGCACCTATATGACATTTCTTGGGATTCTACTTTCGATTTTGCTGTCTGCCTTGCCTTTGGCTGCTGTAGCAGCCCTAAGCTCTTTGACATCTTAGCTGAATTTCTGTGCTGGGCCCTGCTTAATGTCTGCCAGCTGCCTGCCTTGCTTCATTTGCTGGATGAGTTCCTTCTCATTGATCTGACTCACTCCACCTCTGGGGTTAGCATTTCAGCGCTTATCCACCTATTCGATGACCTGTCAGTTCCCATTGTGGCTGAGAAGACATCCAGACCTTCTACATCTCTTGAATTTCTGGGCATCGTCTTGGATTCTGACCACATGGAAGCTCGCCTCCTGCTGGATAAGCTTTCTCGGATTCAGGCGCTGGTCTCCTCATTTTCTACCCGGGTGGATTGCACCAAACATGAACTGCTCTCCCTTTTGGGGTATCTAAATTTTGCAATGAGAATCATTCCACAAGGTTGTTCCTTTATATCTTACCTACTCATTCAAGCATCATCCCTTCTAAAGCTATATCATCACATCAGAATCACAGCATCTGCCAAATCCAACCTAGCCATGTGGTCCCTCTTTCTTGCAAGATGGAATGGATGCTCTATGTTTCAAAATGATCCATCATCTCAAACTCATCCTTGTATATTCACAGATGCATCTTCTACTAATGGATACAGAGCTATATTCTCTCAGGCATGGATCATAGCCCCTTGGCCTCCAGACATCTCATCACTGACATATTTCACCTCCACTTCTCCACTATTCAAAATATATCCCATTGTAGCAGCCACAGCTCTATGGGAGCATCTATGGTCCCACCAGTCAGTCTCTGTATACTCCGATAATGAGTCTATAGTAGCTATCGTTAACAAAGGTCGCTCATCCTCACCTTCCATCATATTATTCATGTGGAGGTTAACCTGTCTTTGTCTCATTCATGATTTCACCATCACTTGCTATTACATTCCTGGTGCTCAAAACCAAGCTGCTCATGCTCTTTCCCGATTTCAATTTCAGGAATTCTTCCAGCTCCATCCTTCAGCAGATCCTATCTTGACTCTGCTGCCATCATACTATGACCTAATAATGACATAAGCTACTATCGACATCAGGCATCTCTCATTATGTGGTCATCATTAGCTTCATCTACCAGAGCCATATACTCAACAGCCTGGAACAAATACATATCATTTTATGCTTCATCATCATCACAACCAACCATCATTTCTGTCGATCGAGTTCTGGCCTTCCTGACATTTTGCCATCAAGCCCTATATCTTGCATGTGGCACAATCAAATTGTATCTAGCTGGCATCCAGTTCTTTCTCTCTCAGTATTCTCTGTCTTCGCCATCTTTATTCTCCAATCAGTCAATCAAACTGCAATTATTGGGATTCCAATGATTATCTACTCCAAGTTCCTCTAGTCGACTTCCAATCGAAGGACCGCTATTTTGAAATCTATTAGACTTTCTGGATTCAAATCCATTTGAGTATCATTCAAATGTCATGATATCCTCGGCCATCACGCTTGCATTCTATGGATTCCTTCATCCTGGAGAATTCACTATATCATCAGCTTGCTCATCTGCCTTCCTCAGAGTATCTAACTTTGGCAGGCATAACAACACCTACATTCTTAAACTACCTTCATCAAAAACTGACAAGCTGCGATCTGGGACTTCCATAACGTATTACTCTACATCAAACAAATGGTGTCCAGTGATAATTCTATCAAACCTCAAGAAGTTTCACTCCAGTTCCAATCCATGTTCTCCCCTTTTAACTTCTGATGCCAGTATACCCATGGCAACAAAATGGTTCATTGACCATACAAGAATCCTCCTTCTGAGACTCAGACTAGATCCATTTTCCTATTCAGGTCATTCATTCTGAATAGGAGCAGCCATTTCAGCATCTCGTCATAATATCCCCGTTCACATCATCAAAAGACTTGGAAGATGGAAATCATCTGCCTTTGAAGTATACATCCCTAATCCAATGCTCTGGACTCAAAAATGCTTTTTCTATTATCTCCTCTTAGTTTGCTCAGAGGACAAGCAGATCAGTAGCTATGAGTCCTCAGAGGTTTTCCCCAAAGGGGTTTTTACCTATCCTGAGTGCTCCTGATCACACTCTCTGGAGTTGGAGGAGGTAATTCTTTTTGGGCTTCTATTCCCTACAGCTACCCAGCTCATCTACCAAGGGTGGGAATAGAGAAAAGCCACATTATATTCAATATTAAAATACTCACAAACCAAAACAGTATCACAAAGCACTACATATTTTACCAACATTGAATAGAAGGGCTTTAAGCCCGAGGTTCAATGTGGCGGAATAGGCTCCTCCTAGTTCCCCTTTAAAAAATACACCTCTAGCAGCACTTCATGCTTGGAATCTGAAACTCACCCTCCATCCTCCCCATCAACCTCCTCCTTCTTCTCTGGCACTCTGACCACCCTTGGGTAGGGCTTCTATTCCCTACAGCTACCCAGCTCATCTACCAAGGGTGGGAATAGAAAAAATCCACATTATATTCAGTATTAAAATACTCACAAACCATCACAGTTTCACCAAGCACTAGATATTTCATCAACATTGAATCTTTGTTATATATCCCCGCTGGAATTGGAGACAAATATATATAATGTATTTTTTCAAGCAATATGGGGGAGTAGGCTTCACTCTATTCATAGACCAGTTACATACCTTCCAATAAATAAAGGGGGATTGTGCTGGCCTGATGGCACTTAGGGTTGAGGTGCAAGACGCCACACTTCATACCATGGTGGTGACCCTGAGTTGTGAGCATGCTTGGACCACCAAGGATCAGCCAGGGAGGGAGGATCAAGCATCCAGAGGACTGCTCTCCTCTCTCAGGGAGGGTGAGATGTGGATTCCCTGCTATCAGTGACTCAAAGTGGAGAGTGGGGGAGCAACAGCAGGGACCACCAGGGAAGGGACAAAGGTGACGGCGGACTTCTGTGGGATTGGTGCCAGAGTGCACCTATCTCATGTCGGATGTCATTGTATGTCCATGTCTCCAGGGAGGAATTCATGAGAAAACCCCTCTAGGATGAGCACTGTGATGCCCAACCTTTGCCGAATGACACCCCAGGCCCTCCTTGGTCTGGAGAATGCATAGCATGGTCTCTATCCCCTGTAGCCCCCAAGGGGAGTGCACTGCCACAGGGGGCAAGCTACGGGAATCTCCAGCCTCATGCAGGACCTGGTGGGGAAGGCCAGGACTGGGGGAAATGACACTGAGCCAGGGGTAGCCTTCCCCCCAGCCACCCCAGAAGTTGCAGAAAGAGAATTGGAAAAAAAAAATAAAGGGAGATGAGCAATGAGGAATCCACTAGGTTTCTTTCAGTCAATATTTTTTCAGGTAGTTTTTCACTCTTGTTATCAGGAAATGCTGCATACTGGACAGTTTATGTAAGAGAATGGCTAATTTCAATCTTACCACTTTGGGAGGCAAATAAGTGGGCTTTCCACACAAGACTAAAAAAAGAACAGATCTAGAAATATATGAATTCAGCCTTAAAAAAGTAAAAACATGGAAATCAACAATGGAACATTTCAAAACATTATCTAGAAAGCTATTGTGTGGCCATATCCTTGAGTCCTATTTTTCAGAACCATTAATTTTCCTGCAATGCCAGGCCAGACTACCCCAGAGACCCTTAGACAACTAACTGAGTCCAACCTTCCGAGACAGATGTGGGATATAGTATGGCTTTCATGTCATGCTAAGATAGGGGTCAGGGATAATTATAAACACAAACAAGTATCAGAACATTATTGTCCTAGAGATATGTGTAACAGTCTTTGAAACACAAGAACACCAGTTTATTACTTGTCCATATATTACTATGTTTTGGGATCATATTGCCCTAGGAGCAAATTTTCCTGACCTCAGTACCATGTCCTATGAGGTATTAATTCTAGGAATATATTCAGGAAAATGGGAAAAATATAATCTGTGCACTCTTGCAGTTATATGTGGTATAATAAAATATTATAGAAACATAGAAGTTGATGACAGATAAGGACTGCAAGGCCCATCCAGTCTGCTCATTTTTTCTACCTTATGAATGTGCTATAGGCATTTACTCTGTCAATGGCCTATCTATTCATACTCATCTGTATTGCTCCCTTATGCCTATCCCACACCTGTTTGAAGCCCTGCACTGTATTATATATAGCAGCAAGATGTTAGTGTGTATTAAATCATCAATATTGGGGACAAGATGAATTAACAGCCTGCATTAAGAAACAAGTGAGGAAGATTTACTCTCTAGAACAACATGGATTCACAGATAAGCAGATGGAGTCATTATGGAAACACTGTACTTGGTGGGTGGGTTGAGAATGTATTCTTTCTAGGTTTTAGAAAATGTATTTTTTTTCTGTTTTTTATCTTCTGCAGGTTTTCGTTAATTATGGTCCTTAAGTGTATTTGGTTTCTGTATAATTTGTCCCTATTTGTTGTATGATTTTCTTTCAATAAAAACTCCCCCTACTCTTGCCAGTAGGGAGAACCTCTGTCCATCTTTTCCAAGATGGCAGAAGTTGGTGGTGGAGGTGAAGGTGGAGGTGATGATGTTAGGGCGAGAGACCAGGCCTCCTTCTCTGCCAAGGAAAACTTGGAGGCAACAGAAAATACTCCTGAATCTGTTATAGCCCAACAGAGCCAGGCTATGAGGAAACCAATGGCTGAAAAAGCACAGCTTTCAGCCAAAATTTTAAAGAAGAAATCGTAGCTGATGTCTTTATTAGTAGAGGAAGAAGGAAAATATCTGCTGGCAAAAGAACAATTGTGAATGCAATAACAAAGCATATACTGTATATGCATCCTGATAAAATCCTGCCTTCAGTATCACAAGCAGAAAAAGAAATGGCCTGAACTACAGTAGCACCAAGCATTACAGTAAATCCTAATCAATATTTCAATCCTCTTGTGACAACTTGTAATACATCAGTACAGCCTACAGAACCTTCAACCAAGATCTTCTGAGCAGCATCCCCAGCACAACACTAGTGAAACAATCAGGAGAATGGATAGTAGATGCAGATCTTCCAGAATTCAGCCCACCACGAATGACCCACTCAGCTGAACTATCAGCTGGCTCTTGGACCGCGGCTTTAGGTGGATCCCACCCGAATATGATGCCGATCTGCACTCTGCTAGTAAAGCATTTAACAACTGCATTCAGACCCTTGGGGATTGCTGACTGAGGTACAGCTCCTATCTGTACAACAGCATCAATGGCTGGGGAAGGAGAGACTGCCATTGCACAAGTATCAGAGCATCCTGCAGAATGGGAATGGATGCTACACCCCAGGTGAGTGACTTTATTCGCAATATGGATACCTCTGAAATAAGTGGGCAAGAGGCAGGGGAAAATGAGGAGGTCTGTGAGGAGGAAAGTGAGGAGGTCCATTGGCAGAAAAAGTTAAATACAGCACAAGAAAAAACCTACACCAGCAAGACAGGCTCAAACTACAACAGTACATAGTGATCTACAAAACAGGGATGATCTGCAAAACAGGACTAACCTTCAAAATGAGTGTGGTCTTCTAAACAAGACTACTTTACAAAACGAAAAACAGAATAATGGCCATGGATATAATGACCAGGAAAACTCAGCACAAATTCATATGGGGTTAAGAGGCAATGCACAAAGTGAGACATCCAATCAGAAGGGAATGCAGCCAGGGCAAAGAATGGTTTTATAGGAGAATCACAAAGCAGTCAAACCAGACAGAATATTACACAAAATGAAAGAAATGATAATAAAAGGCCTAGTACCTTGACAGAGGGAACCGCCAGCAATCCCAGACACTCATGGAGGAGCCAGAGATCTTTTGGAATGGCAGACCTCTTTACTAGAAATGCATAACCAGCCAACAGGAGAAATGCTATCCATATAAAATATAAATTTCAAAATACTGTGTTAATGCTCTAGTTAGGGATAAAGTCACAAAAGCACGGAAATATGGTGTTAAGATTTTCAAAGCTAACACCCCACACCCGCCCTGCACACACCAACAGGCATTGGGGGTGTACCTTGGGGTCATCATCCCTAATGGCATATGCTGCCATTAGAGGACATTATAAGATGATATGGGCTGAGTTTTCACTGCTATGCAGATGCTACTCAGCTCTACATGTCCTTTGTGCCCAAGCAAGGTGGGGTGGTCTCAGTCTTTAACAAATGCCTCTCCGAGATTCAGGATTGGAAGAGTGCCAATTGGTTAAGGTTGAACTCTGACAAACTGAGGTGTTGGTAGTAGATCCAGGTCACCAAGGCATGGGGTAGCAAGCAGGTCAACCATCTGGGCTCTGGCTCAGAGGTGACCAGCTGCTTACCTCAAATCAGGTGCAAAATCTGGGTGTTGTGTTTGACAGCAGCCTGACATTAAAATCTCAGGTATCAGCAGTCATAAAGACCTTGTCTTACCATCTGAGGAACATCACTCGGATCAAGCACCTGGTTCCACCTGGTGATATGCCAACTCTGGTTCATGCCTTTGTAACGTCATGCCTTGATTACTGCAATGCCCTATACCTAGGGTTACTGGGGGTTGATATCTGCTGATTGCAACTAGTGCAGAATGCAGCAGTCAGGTTGTTGGCTGGCTTATCAAAATCTTTCCATATCACTCCTGTGCTCCGTGATCTGCACTGGCTGCTGATACATTGGCAGATCACTGTCAAGGTCAGGTTACTGACCTATAAGGCCCTACACTGCCAGAGACCTGGCTACTTGCCAAGATCTTCTGTGCCCCTACTTCCCCCTCTGTCCACTCTGCTCCACCCATGAGGGATTGCTAGAGGTTCCCAGCATCCTGTTAAAGACTTCTGTGGCATGCACGTTTGTGGCTCTGCCTCACTGGATTACAGAGTGCCTGACCACTGACAGTTTTTCGACTGAAACATACTTGTTCAGCTGGGCATTTGCTGATAAGTGTCAAGCCTAATTATACCATCTTCTGCTTTTAATTTTATTAAGTGTATGTTTAGATGGTGTTTTAAATAGGGATGTTTGTATTAATTTCAACTTGTTTTAGGATGTAGTGCTTTGGTCTTATGGAATTTTGCTGACAGATAAAATTTTGATTGGATTGGTTGATGTTTAAAATCTGGGGTCAAAATATTGAAACTTTCCAGAGTTATGAGCGTGCATAGCAAAATTGCAATGAATGATCATAACTTTTGTATTTTTTCATATTTTGATCCCAAATTTTCAACATAGTCTTCTTATGACCTCACTGCATAAGCATCATAGCTGAAAATGTTCAAATCCATGGCAAAATGCCATTCCATGCCACAGGTGCAAAAACACATTTTGGACAGGATGTGAAAAAGGACAGCTAAACTGTTCATGAGGTGGTGTGAAAAATTGGCTATGTTGAAAATTTGGAGTCAAAATACTGAAAATTACTGAAGTTATGCATGTGCATTGAAAAATGTCAATGAACACGCATAACTCGACTGTTTTTAGGAAGTTTTCCCCAAATTTCAACATGTCTTTTTTGGGACCCCGCCTCATGAACACTGGTGGTGAAAATTCATTATTCAGTCTTAAAAGATGATTTCACACAGCCTTCCAGGCCTGATTAATGAAATAACAGTGACAGTGTTCATGAGGAAGGGTCCCAAAAAGGCTATGTTGAACACCTGGAGCCCGATTACAAAATGCATGGCACAATTCATGGGCATATATGAGTTGCACCATGTGGTGCTATGCTGGGGACCCTGTGCTGTATTCCAGGGCAAGCAGTGTCCCCGGCACCTACACCCACGACATGCAGGAGCCGCAGGCTAGCGCCAAAGGAATGGTGCACCAGACCAGGGTGCCACAAGTCATGGCATGCAATCTACTGCCCCCCTGAGCCCCTCACCCTGAAACACACCCCCATGCATCTGGGGCATTGGGGGGGCTGGTGGGTTGGCACAGGCGATCAAGGAGGCACATCTGAAAACAGACCTGGGGCCACAATGTTCGGGGGCTGGGTAGCATGACAGAGTGGGGGGGCACAGGGAGCACATCATTGTAATTTCTGTGGTGCTGTGGGAGGATCCATCACTGTACCAGGATGGATGCCCTTAGACCACCTCCTAGCTGGTCTAATCCCGCTATGCCATACCGGGTCCTTGAATTGTGTAAGTGGGTTACAGCAGCTGCCCTTCTGGAATAGGGCACAGTTGCTGCCATAACCAACCCATGCACCATGCCACTGTGGATTGCAGGCATAGTGGATGGCGCATCCCATCTTTGGAGCAACTTGCATACGGCATGGCGCAAGGCACATTCTGGAATTGCAACTTGCATTATGCCTAGCGTAAGGTGTGATTTGCACCATGGGGTTTGGCGTAAATTGCCCTGCACCAGGCATAACATGTCTTGGAATCAGGTCCTTGGTGAAAAATGTCCTAAAAATGGCAGTTATGAACATAAGTTTAAAACATCATTGAAATACATTATACGGCACTTACCTTGATTCCTCAGATTATGGTTCAGCTATGAAGAGTGCAAACATGTCCTGGTCTACAGAAGATGACAGCCTATGACCTCTGGTGGTACATAAAGGGCAAGGGGATGTGGGGTGGTGAATGTTCAGTGGTAGTGTTGGGATGGGGGAGGGGGATGGCTGGGATGACTAGGGAACATATTCTTTTTTTGGGGTAAATAAAGATGTCTTTCTTACAGGGACAAGTACAATAAATATTTAGGGACACTGGGGGTGGGCTTCCTAGTGTCACACACTTCTTGGGGGGAGGGCTTGTAATGCAGACACAGGGATAAGGCCCCCTCATGTCAGCACAATAAATGAAAAAATGGGCTGTGAGGCAGTGAGAGGGATGGCGATCAGAGGGTGGGGAGTGCCAAAAGACACCAGGAACAGTGATCGTAGAATGGGAGTGCCACTAGACACCAGGGACAGTAATCAGCAGGTGGGGGTGCCACTGGACATCAGGGAAAAGGGTGACTTACAACTGAATCTGCAGTAGCAGCATGAGTTCCAGTTGTGGCTGCAGAAAACAAGAAAACTCTGCTGTTCTCATGCAGAGAACATGGGGAAATGCTCCTCTCATTAAGATGGGATTTTGGGTGCCCAGTAAACATATATGTGGGCACAATATTTAAAAACAAACATCAGAATCTAGTTAAGTGGTTCCCAGTTAGTTAAGTTCTGATGTTTGTTTATTAAAATCACAACATTTTTCTGTTTTTTCCATGGTTGTCAGTTTGTGGAAAAAGTCAACGAGTTGGCAGTTGGCATGGCAGTAAAAAATGTGTGGTGCCCTGCCAATTCAGTGGCAAAAAAGCAAATAGGAGCATTTGCAGCCACAAATTTTTACTTTCGTGGAGAAATGATTTCTCAAAAACCCTACTGCACATGTACAAGATGGAAAACCATAAAATTTAAAGCCTTATAACTCTGGATCCCTTTAATATTTTTCCACTAGACCTGTCTAAGGCACTACTTTGTGACATGACACATGCCCCCTGCAAGTTTGGGGCATCAATTCCTTTCCATGTGGGCTGTAGACAAAAGCAAAAGACACAAAACAATGTTAAGTGTAGGAAAAAAAACATGTTTTTTTAATGACACATTCAGATATCAGAAACTGCACAAGCTGCCATTACAAAAAAATGCAGAAAGCAAGACATTGCCTACTAGACAACACATACAAAATTTCAGCTCATTTCATCAAAGGTGGCCAAAGATATTAATGCTCAAAATCTGAGGTTTAAAATTAGGCAGGCTACTTAACCCTAACTATGCTATCGCTCCACTGTAATAGAGGAGGAGGACTTGACAAACAACTGGAAATTGCTGAAACAGTCCATGAGCTTCTTTTCTCCAGAGATTTGTGTTTTAATCAATATCTTCTGGGAAATGACATAACATCATTGGAGAGATTCTGTCAAAATATAAGAAGATAAACTACACAGAATTATGGATGTCCATTATTGTTATCCCCCTCACAAAACTAGTATTAAATACAATAACAATTTTTTTTAAATGAATGGGTCTCTGTGTTTGACATCCAATACTGGCTATCAAAGAAATGTGTAGAACAAGGAACCCCAGAAACAAATTTGGACAGTGAAAATATTCAGAGTGGGGGTGGTGTTTTAAAGTTAAACTAAAGCAAGCAAATGCTGGAATAGCACATCTGCCTGACTGCTTCTTCTTAAGTCATAACAAAGGATTTTGCATTTATCTAGCCAATCAAAACCATGCTTTAAGTGCATCTTATAACACCACCTGAGTTGCACATGCGACAAGATCAAATGCAACTTATGCTATGAGTATAGCCATATCGGCCAATTCTGTCCAAAATGGAGTTACTGTAGGTGCAGCCTGTGTGATGAAGTCAGGCAATGTCTGTGGGCTACCCACAATAGGTCAGACAGTACAGATCAAGGAGATCTCTTGAATTCAGTGAAGACAATTGTAATACAAAGAAAGAAACATACCCATAAACATCAGGCTGTTCAAAATAACACAGAATCTCCTAAATCAGATTCAGAAATACAAACAGAAACTGAAAGTCTTGCCAACCCAGGTGAAATGAAGTTCGTCAACTCATGAATTTTGATCAACTCTCCTGAATGGTTCATGAACATCCATCAAAGTTCACCAACTGTTCTTCGACTCAGTTTATGAACGGTTCATCAACACAAAGTTCATGAAGTTGCTGAACCTTTAAAGAACCATGATAAGCCAAGACAAAAATTAATTTGCATAACTCATTTGCATATCAGAAAGCAGTTTCCTCACTGTAAGAGTTAGGAAGCCTCAGAAAATTAGATTATATGTTCTATATAGCAAATAACTATTTGAGCACCCAAAAGGATTAGCATGTAAACTCATCACATTTTAAAAGGGGGAGAAATTATGCTGATATAAATATCAATTGGGTCTTCATATCAATAAAAGAAAAATGATGAGTGATTCTGCTTGAATGGAAAACAACAGAAAATAGTAAGTATAAGGGAAGTTACTAGTACTACTCCTAAATCATATGGTAAGAAAACCCTTTTGGTGGAATATGTTGAATGTTAAAAGAATTTAATGGTCAGGGTTATTGCTTGATAAAACAACTAAGGGGTGGACAGGTCTACCTCTGGTTTGTACATGGGGCAAAATCTTTTATGAAGATAGGGCTAAACCAGGGCTGCCTGGTGAATTAAACCACATTATAAAAGAATGATATTTATGATTACTAAAAATATTGATGAACTTTTCACATACAAGTTCAGTGGAAGAGTTTCTTGAACTTTCATGGATCTTTATGAACCTTCATGTTCATGAACATTCGTGAACACAGGTGTACCATTTAATGTTCATGCACAATTCCTGAACACTGATGAACAATTTGATGTACACTTGATGCACATTCATGTATTGAATTCATGAAGTGTTCATAAGAATCTCATGAACATTGATGAGCAGTTAATAATTGTTTCAACTAGGAGGCTCCAAGACAAGAGAATGGAGAATTTAGACCCTAATTTATGTTCCACCTACAGTACAGAGTGGGAAATAAACCCTGTGGCCACAGTACCACAACCTTTTGCACCACAACAGTAAGAAGCCCTTAGCAGCACTCCCAACCAGCTAGAAGGAGCACCAGAAGAAATTGAAACTATGATAATGTCAGCCCCTCTGCAGTTCACTATGGTAACTAGAAGAAAAAATAATTTGAAACATCAAGAACCTATGATGAAATTTCCAAAAACAATGAAGGAAATATGTCTAGTAAATTTCAGGTTTTAATAGAAACAAGGAGACTAGGGAAATTGATATGGAGCAATACATTTTAAGGCCTCATCCTCAACCTCATTGGCATTATCTTCTCATAGGATGGCCTCCTTAAAAAATTGAAGGTGAACCCACTGAAAGACGATGGTATAGCAGTAGGAAAAGAACCAAGCCAAAACAGAAGAAAAGGAAAACTTGGGTCCCTTAGAACTCTTTATTCTTCAACACATTACAATGTTCACTTCAAATGAACCTCCCTCTGATTTGAGAATTTCTACTTTAAGCATAACTAGTATCCGAAACAGTAAAAGGTGAACCCAAATCTTTTCCATTTAAATAGATGCTATATATGATATTTTCTTACTTCAGGATACCAGAATTAAAGCAAGATATGAATCAGAACAAACAAAAAGAAGGTGGACATGGGGATGCTCCTTTTGGTCATTTGGATATAACAGTTGTGATGGCCTAGGTATCTGGCTTACATTCACAGATATAACAGTCCAAAAAGTAGTTGATATAGAACCTAGTACAGCTCTTCTTATAGAAGTTATTTTTCATGGGTTGCATGTGCACTTACTAAACGTATATGCTTCACAAACTAAAGCAGACTGAGTATCCTTTTACAAACAATGGGAATCATATTGTCTCACCTCCGGCTTACTGCAAGTAGGAGGTGACTTTTATTGTACAGTTTTCAATAAAGAGGTTCAAAAACAAAGTACACTGCAATTCAACTTATTTAAATACAATGATGAAAATGGTAGGATTAGTAGATGCATATAAGTTACAGCACTCCTCTGGAGGACACACACATTAGGAAAAAAATGGCCACTGGAGTAGATTTCTTATGGATCTTCTCTTGTGGCCCCTTACGCAAGAAAACATAATTCCTGTTGAAATATCGGAAGACCTAATGATAGGTCTTCAGTTGAACTCTTCAAATATTGCATATTATAAAATGGCAAGAAAAATTCCTGGGCACTGATTGGTCAGTGCTGACCTTCAGTAGTGATGTTATACTAGCACAATATCACACCTATTCAAAAAGCAACTAAAAATGTATTTCTCACCTTTTTACCTTTATTTGTTTACAGGCACGCTTTTTTATAAATGCAATAATTCACTCCAGGGTGTGTGTCATAGGCATAATGTCACTTCTTGGATGTTGTGCACACTAGGCCTGTGGCTTCATGCCCAACTGCCTGAGGCGTGACATTATGAGAGCATGACACGCACACCTGTTGTGCATTATTACTTAATAATGGTACCCTATAGAGGCTAAATATGAGCCTAATATTATGAGAAGATATAACCAAAGATATGCAAAGTATGCAAACAGCTAGAGAATCTATACATGTCTGCTATGATGACCCCCTGGGACAGAGGAAAGCTTCAAAGAGGATATTAAAAATTGTTTTCATAACCTATCCAAAAACATGAAATTGTCTAAATATTAGGAGATTACTTATTAAAACTCTTTGAGAGAGTGAGTCTAGGTGACTCTTCTCTGACATTACAAATGCAAGCAAACTGGTCAGAGCCACAATGGCTGCTACTGCAATAGTATTGAAGTCACTTAAATGCACATGCTCATAAGCTGAGTGTACCTTGATTCAGACTTGACTGGCATTTCCCAGAGTAGCTCTCAATTGTGTTGCTGCATTGTGTGTGGCTGGAGAGGCAGGCAAGTTCAACAGGACTGGGAGGGGGGTGCTTCCAAATGTCCTGCTTCCCAGACTATTGAATGGGTGTAGCTTTAAAATTAGGTGGAGGTGGACAAGTTCAGCAGCAAGGGGGAGCTGTTACATTGTCTGCAGCTGACAGGTGGGTTTAAGAGCAGGAAGGGGTTGTTCTGTGCAGCCAGCATTAAGGTAGGTTGGGAGGCTGATAGGTGCAATACAGGGGGGGAGGGGGTTTCTTTCTGTGTATGGACAGGCCAAGGAAGAGATTAGATAGATTGTTGGGTTTAGTACCTACCCAGTATTTACAGTGTCTCTAAAAGTTAATTGTATGGTGGGCGGGTGGGTGGGGGCCTTGTGTGCAGCAGGCACATATGTTTGGCAGCAAATGGATTTTTCTGTGCCACTAGCAAGGAGATTATTTTGGAGGTAGGTGGGTTCAGCAAGGGAATGGGTGTTTCTTGTGTGCAGTCAAGGGAGAGATGAGATAGGTTGAGGGAAGTTTCTCAGCACCAGTAATTAGAAGCAGTGCAGTCAAATGTCAGGGAAAGGGGATTTGAAAACCTGCTGAGTAAGAGAGTGCAGTTTTGTATCTTTAGAATGGGAGCACGTACGGGAGCATATACACCTTCAGTCAATTTTTCAACATTTGCTCCAAGGTAAGACAATGTACAGGGGACAACTAGTCCATGAACCTATACATTATTAGCCACTGTCATTCATGAAAACCAAGTGGCTTGGGTGAGATTCAGGCAGAATGACTATAGAGAATATATTTAAGAAAATATGTATTTAAGAAAATGCACCTAAAAGGGCATTCACTGGGCCATCAGCAATAAATAAACCTGGTTAGCTTGAACACCCAGAATGGAGGCTATATAGACTTTCTTAAAAATTGAAAACAGTGGTTCAAGTGTTAAAAGACACATATGACAGCAAGTAGCAGCAGAATATTAGCACAATTAAATACCACATAGACAGCAAATAGTAACGACAATATTTTCAGGGAGCATCCTGCTCTCCAGAAGTAAAGAAGCAGGACCCATAGGTCCCACTTAGCAAAAACACAAGGCAGTTATTTTATTTTTCAATATGTCACATGCCTTTCTCATATATTTTTATCTGGCTGATCCTGTAAACCCCTGCTGGCCATTATCGGCAACAACCAGTCCCAGAATCCCCTAAAGCCAGTCCTCTGATGACACATATGATGGGCTGAGCCGCTGGGACTGCTATATGCTTGTAAATTTATAGTAACTTTAATCTACTTATTCAGTATGTAATTGCACTTACAGTATAGTGCTGGTACTGATCAGCCAAAAAAAACGTTGTCCTCAGCTGATCAGTACTAGCACTATAAGTCCAATTGCATGCTGAACAAGCAGATTAAAGTTACTATATGCTTACAGGCATATAGAAGTTCCCCACGGCTTAGCTCATCATGTACATAGAAACATAGACACATAGATGTTGACAGCAGAAGGAGACCGCTAGGTTCATCTAGTCTTCCTATTTGTTTTAGACCTATTTTGACACTCTAGTTGTCCTTTATAGTCAGGGCTCCCTTGTGTCTATCCCATATATTCTTGAATCTCCCCACAATGTTGACCCTCACAACCTCTTGCAGCAGGCTGTTCCAGGTGTCCACCACTCTTTCTGTGAAGCAAAACTTCCTGGTGTTGGTAGAGAACCTTCCTCCTTGTAGCCTGAGGTCAAGTCCCCTTGTCCTGGAGCCCTTCATGAAGTGAAAAAGTTCCTGTGCCTGTTCCTTGTTAATGCCTTTTATGTACTTGAATGTTTCAATCATGTCCCCTCTCTCTCTTCTCTGCTCCAGGGAGTACATAGTCAGTTCTCTAAGTCTTTCCTTGTAGAACATGTGCTGCAGACCCTGTATAATTTTTGTCACCTTTCTCTGTACTTTTTCCACCCGGTCAATGTCCTTCCTGAAGTGTGGCCTCCAGAATTGGACTCCGTATTCCAGGTGAGGCCTGACCAGTGACCTATACAGTGGTAGTACCACCTCCCTCCTCCTGCTCGTGATTCCCCTCCCAATGCAGCCCAGCATTCTGTTGGCCTTCAATATTTCCTTCTCACACTGCTTACTAACCTTCAAGTTGTCTGAGATTATGATTCCCAGATCTCGTTCCTGGTTTGAGGCCACCAGTCTTTTGCCTCCTAGGTAATACTCCTTTCTAGGATTTTTCTTTCCTATGTGCATTACCTTGCACTTTTTGGCATTAAATCTCAGCTGCTGCACTCCAGACCATTCTTTAAGTTTCTTGAGGTCAGCTTCCATCTTGCTCACTCCTTCTGAGATGTCCACCCTGTTACATATCTTGGTGTTATCTGTGAACAGACACACCTTCTCTTCCAGTCTGTCAGCGATGTCTGCTATAAAAACATTGAAGAGCAGAGGCCCCATCACTGAGCCCTGGGGCATACCACTGGTCACCCTGCGTTCCGTCAATTGCATTCCATTAACCTGCACCCTCTGGGTTCTGCCTTGTAACCAGTTTTGTACCCATCTGACTACTTCTGAACTAACCCCTGTGTGGTCAAGCTTCTTTACCAGCCTTCTATGTGGCCTTACTTAAGTCTAGGTAGACCACATCTACTGCCCCACTGTCGTCCACCATTTTTGTAGCGTAGTCAAAAAACTTGAGCAGATTTGTCTGGCATGACCTGCCTGCTGTGAAACTGTGCTGTTTAGGGTCTTTTTGGCAGCAAGTTTTGAGGAATGCTATGATCGTTGGTTTGAGTAGTGGCTCCATTAGTTTCCTTACTATAGAGGTGAGGCTCACTGGTCTGTAATTACTAGCCTCTTCACAACTGCTTGATTTGTGAAGTGGAACCACTATTGCCTTTTTTCAGTCTTTGGGTACCACACCACTCTTCAAGGATTTCGTGAATAGAAGTACCAGAGAGGCTGCTAATTCTGTCCCCAGTTCCTTAAGGATTCTGGGTGCACCTCATCTGGTCCCATGACTTTGTCTGCTTTTAGTTTATTTAGCACCTCCTGTACTTCTGCTTCTGTAAAGGGATGCATGTCTACCCCAGTCCTGGGGTGTTGTATTTTTTCAGAACTGGGCCATCCCCTGGGTCATCTTTAATTAACACTGAGCAGTTGAGGATTTTGGCTTGCTCTCGGTCATGTTTGGTGCATTTCCCTTCTTCAGGAGCAATCTTTACTATTCCCCCTTTTGCCTTCCTATGTTCCCTAATGTATATAAAAAAGTATTTGTCTCCTCTCTTTGCCCCAAAGACAACTTTGTGAATGAAGGCTTACAGTACACACTGCAAGCCCATTGGTCAACAATGTTGACCAATGGTATTGTAGTGCATACTGTAAGCTGTCATTCTATGGCAGATCAGTTGGCTGGCAGCCATGGAGGTATGCAGGTGGGTTGTGCTGCCTGCCAGCTGCATGGCCATACTGGGACAGGGGGAGTGGGGTGGGGTGTGGGTTCCTCAGTGGGTGGGGAGTACACTAGACTACCAGGGAAGTCTGGGGATAGGGGTTTTCATTTACAATCAGGGCTAGGAGTGGGGCCACTACACTACCAGGAATGTTTGGGATTTAATTATTATATGGATGGGGTTTGGGGCTGGGAGGGGATACCACTGGATTACCAGGGATGTTCGGGATTTAATTATTATACAGACATGGATAGGGGATGGGAGTGGGGGTACCACTGGACTGCCAGAGAATTGTGCATTGTGATACATGACACTACGATTGGGGTATGGGGTGGGGGGGTCACTAGACTGCTATGGACTATGGCTGCTATCATACTTGCAGGGTGCCCGGTGCATTCTGCTGGGCTCATACCTGCACAGGACATGCAAGTGGGGCTGTAATGACATGCAAAGGGCCCCATTTGCACCTTGCATGCCTAATGGCCCCATTTGCATGTTGTGGTCTGAATATATGGAATTTGCACTCGGGGCATCCCAAAGATGCATTGCGTATCCCCATTCCAGGTGTTCAGACTGTGTAGGGGGATGCTCTGGCTCATCTTTTGCTATATTCAGATGATCTTGTTTGAATATGGCACTTCTGTGCTCTGGCGCAACTCAGTTGTGTGAAGCAACCACTTGCACCTTTTCCAGGTGCAGTTTGAATACCTTGGCCCAGGGGTACAGAGGTAGTAAAATGTAGATCTGTCAGGACTATCTAGGCAATGTACAGTATTTAGGGCATGTGTGCTAATGGGGAGGAGACTAAAATCCTCCCTGAAACACAAAAAGCAACTGAAATGTTTCCAAAGCTCAAAGGTACAGTGGTGTCATAGAATTGGAAACCTTAACTTCGCAGCAGGGGGAAGACTGATACAGAGAGTTAAGATGGGCCTATACCATGGGGGGATGGTACTTACCCCACCCCTCTTCTGGGGAACTAAGGTCCATCATGATTGGGAACAGACACGTCCCCTTCCTTTTTTTATCATAGAAAATTTTTTATTGAAGTTTTCTTATACAGAGAACAGACATTAAGCCTTCAGCATAACATCTCATGTGCAAAAGACCAAGTTATACATATGCCATCCAAAAACTCAAGGAATAACATAAAGTTTCCCACCATAAGATATCAGTACAAGCTTAGTGCTGGCATACTAAGCTATGAACTATGGTAATATGATCTAAGTACTTAACTTTTCAACAATCCTTCTTATTGGAGGGTACACATTAACATATTGGGAAGCATCTGTAGATATAAGCTAACAGCTGCATGATAGAACAGTAGAACAGTAGAAAATAAAAAGAAACAAATGTTGGAAAGGAAAGGGTAGAGCTGATAAAAGAAAAATATAGAAGCACCTCAACATTCCACAATCTGACCCATGGAACAGAACCACCGATAGACATTCTGGGATGCTTAGATCTCACCACTCAAGAGAGGGGTAGGTGGGTTACACAGTACCGGAAGGGGGACTTTACACTAGGAGGAGTTTAGGTATGGTCTCCATTTCTGGTAATATAAAGCCAATTGTCCTCAGTTAGTATACGTGAGCCTTTCAAATATGGCAAGTTTTGCCACAGCAGAGTGCCAGATTGAGATGGGAGGGGGTAGTGCTTGTCTCCAGGACAGAAGCAGAAGCCTTTTTGCCTCCAAGAGAGCTATCAGAAACCATTTTAAATGCTGCCTTGGCAAAAAGTCCAGGAGGAATGGGTCCCCCAACAGGAGCAGAGGATTGGAAATGTCGATGGGAGTTCCCAGGACCCCAGAACAGTCCATTGCTATGGTGGACCAAAGTGGGATTAGAGTATGACATGCCCACAGTAGATGTAGGATATTTGCAGGGTCCTGCCCACATCTCCAGCACTGTGCATGAGGCAGAATGCCCCATGAGTGGAGGGCTGCAGTCGTGCGGTACCACCTAAGGAGGATCTTAAGTTGCATCTGCTGGCTTCTGACATCTTGGTACACAGAATGAGCAAGGTGGAGGCATCGGGACCATGTTTCGGCAGTGATGGGTGTATGGAGATCCTCACTCCATGCCGCCCTACATGATTCAGTGTAGTCCGGCTGTGCCTCCCGCCATGTGCTATAAAATTGTCCTGCCAGGCCTTGTGAGGAGGTTCTGCAATGAAGCAGTGATGCCCAACTCCACTTCGGAGCCACTATAAGTGCTCCATTGAGGTTTTGAATTACACTGTGAATCTGTAGGTACTTCCAAAAGTCCTTGGGAGGAAGAGAGTATTGGGCCCTTAGTTGCTCAAAGGACATCATCGTGCTAGAGTTCTGCATATACAAGTCTTGAACAGAGCGTACCCCCTAGCTCTCCCATGCTGGCCAGTGGATCAGTTTATTATCCACTGTAAGGAGTGGATTGTGCCAGAGAGCTAGGTATCGAAGAGGCATAGATCTAGCTGCCTTAGGAGTGTTAGAAGTTGTCATGATCTTGAACCATGCTTTCCTCATCTCAGCCATGGCTGGAGTGATCTTGCTGATGCCGAGGGGGACAGTGGTCAGGAGCAACTCCGAAGGTGTTTTCTACATCAGCTGGGATTCTAGCAAGACCCCTTGAGGAGGTATGGAAGGAGAGGGGACAAACCATTTAGTAGCCTGTGCAGAGGTATATGCCCAGTGGTAGCCTTGCAGCCATGGGAGTCCCAAACCTCCCTTGGGCCAATGTGCCTGCATCTTTCTATGACTCCATCAAGGAGCTTTGCCTTCCCATAGGAAGAATGAGATTATTTTATCCAGCTGGTGAAACATCTTACATGATAAGACAATAGGGAGGTTACAGAGTGGTATGCTACCCTGGGTAGTAGCAGCATGCGGATTGCCACAACTTTGCCAGGAAAAGAGAGGTTGAGACAGTGCCATCGGTTTACCTCTACTGTAAATTATACTATTAAGGGGTTGAAATTCTCTTGCAGCAGGTGACTCCACTTGACCGGGATGATGATACCTAGATAAGAAAAGCTAAGTGGGGCCTAGGCAAGTTTTAGGCCTTGCAAGCATAATTTTGTACAGGCTACATTGAGGTGGGGGGGGGGGTTTACACTGGTTTTGCTTTGGTTAATTTGCAGCCAAGACATTTACGCAAATTCATTTAAGACCTCCAAAACTTTTGGGAGTGACTCCTTTTGGCGGGTCAGTGTTAAAAGCAGATCATCCACATAAGTGGCTATCAAATATGCATGTTGACCCACTCTTATATGGGTGCCTCAAAAGAGCAGCTATATAAGCTTGATGTTATGTACAATAAATTAGCCAGATTTGTACTGGGTGCAACAAAGATGACACATAGAGTAGATATGTATAAAGAACTGGACTGGTATACCTTATCTCAAAGGCGGTTTTTAGTGCAATTATATTAATGCTAAAATGTATCTCAGGAAAAGTCCCTAAATACTTGGCTGAGAGTATTAATATAAAAAGTTCTGTTGAGGGTTTGCGTTCTGCAACTAGCCTGGAATGTTTGGTTCCAAGCCACAGAACAATCTGGGGGGATAAGCATTTCCTAAGTATCGGACCTTCCTTATGGAATAATTTGCCTGGGAAGCTCAGACCCCTTGAGAGGGATTTTCAGTTGCACCAAATTAATCAATGGTTTATTAAGAATACCATCTATGATGGGGATTAGTCTGGAAAAATAAGGATAATGGAATGTAGATTGTAAATTGTATTAAATGTTTATTGTGGATTATTTTGTTACTACGTAGTATGTCTCTGGTTTACTTAATTGTGGATTTTTTGGAAATGTGTCATATTTATTGATGTATAAATGTGTTGTATTTATTGTTTTGTTATATATTGTAATATTATAAGAGTAACTGGAACTGATACCCTGGACCTCACTGTAAAGGAGCTTTGGCTCAGTGGAGATATCCATATTCATTTTTGTATGAATAAAAATCTTTTATTACTACAACTACTTATGCCCTTGATCTCTTCTGTGACTAGGATTTTCCATATAAGTGGGTCTAGTGCCACTAAAAACAATAAGGGGAATGGGGGCAGCCCTGCCTAGTGCCCTTCTGCATGGGAAAGGGGGGAGATGTCTTTATTAGTTAGGATCTTAGCTAAAAGGGCATTGTATAGCACTCTGATCCATTGCCGAAAGTAAGAGCCAAACCCATAATGCCGTAGAATTTTGTGATGCTAGGCCCATTTAACAGAATCAAAGGCTTTAGAGAAATCCACAGCCATAAATGCCATAGGTTCTTTAGAATGCATTGCAATCCATTTCAGGTCTAAGACCAGCCTGATATTATCAGCTGCGGCCCGAACCTTAGTAAAGCCCACTTGAGATGAGTGAGCGATAGAGGGCAGTGCCTCCACTAACCTGGTGGCAAGCACTTTGGCTGCGATTTTGTTACCCACAGAGATAAGGGAGATTGGACGATAGCACAATTGAGGGGGTCATCAGTTTTTTTTGCGAGATGGGTAATTAAAACCTCTCACATAGAAGGGGGAAAGATGTCATTTTCATGAGCTTCCTGTAACACAGAGAGGAGAGGGTACTAATTTCTGCACTTAGCATTTGATACAGTTCTGCAGTCATCCCATCCAACCCTGAGGATTTGCCTTTGGACAGTTGGGACAAAGTCTTCAGCACCTCCCCTTCTGTAAATGGCTGATCTAGTGCCGTCTTAATACCTTTAGGTAATTGAGGGACTCCAGCATCCGCACAAAAATCTGCTATTTGGTCACCTAACTATTTGGGTTCAAGGGTAGAGTGCATCTAATAAAGTCTTTGATAGAATTGCTGCATACAGGCATTGATCTTTTGGGGCGTAGAGACCACCTGGCCATCTGCACCTTTAAGGGAATGAATCCTTGAGGCTGCCTGCTGTTTTCTCAGCTGATACACTAGCAATTTCCCCCCTTTATCACCTTCTTCCCAACACATATGTTTGGATCTGAGGCGTGCCCACTCTGACTTTTGGTAGAGCATAGTGTTGATATGATACTTTAACCCAACAATATTCCAAAGAAGAGTCAGGTCCGGAGTTCCTGCCATGAAGTTTCTGAACCTGGCTTCCAATAGCGCAAGCTCAGATTGTAACCTTTCCAGTTCGGCTGTCCTTGATTTATTGAGGTGCGCTGAGTAGGCTATAATTTGCCCTCGCAACACTACTTTGAAAGCCTCCCAAACTGTGGCAGCAGAAGGATCTGCAGCTGATCGAGGGAGAAATAATACTTAGTGGCTTTCCTGATCATGGAGCAGAAATTGGGGTCACGGAGGAGCAGGGGGTTACATCTCCATCTGGTGCCCGATCCTCCCTGTCCAGAGGGAGCCTAATGGCAGGAGACTGGCGCATGGTCAGAGATTAGTATGTTGTGAATCCTAGTGCAGGAGATATCATTGGCAGTGGGGGAATTGGCCAGCCAGAAGTCAATCTGACTAGAGGTGGCATGGACTGAGGAAAAGAAGTAGTCTCGCCCTGACGGGTGGTCTCTGCACCACACATCCGACATACCCCATTCCTCCATCATGTCCCGCAGGGCCATTAATGTTTTAAGGTGCATCTGGGCGGTCAGTTTAGATTTATCGAGGAAGGTGTCAAGGGTGAGATTAAAATCCCCGCCCCATATTACAGGGATCCATGGGCAATCCACCATTAGGGATTCCACTGCTTTATTAAGGTCCAACAAAACATCTGGTTGATCTATATTAGGTCCATATATATTAGCTAGCACCACCTGCCCACCTGGGTATGAGAAATGGGCTACACTACAGCAACCTTGTTTGTCAGTGGCAACTTGCTCCTGTACCCATGGGCAGGACTTTTTAACCAGTATGGCAACCCCCTTGGATTTAGTCAACACTAAGCTCACCAGAACAGTTCCAGCCCATGTTTTTTTGAGCCACATTACAGTTCTTGCAGTGAGATGGGTCTCTTGGACAAATGCAATGTCCACCTGCAAGGAGTGTAAGTGCCTGAGGACCATAGTTCGTTTGACAGGGTGAGTTAAACCCTTTACATTCCATGATATGAGGTTAATATCTATGCTAGTATTCTGCATCATGCTCCCCAAGTGAGATAATAAACCAGTACTCACCATCCTTGTCCAGTAGGGATAGAGATGCAGTAGTAGATTTGCCAGAGACAAAGGGAAGAAATTTGGATGGAGAATATAAAGACAAGATCTGTGCGCTAGAAAAAGTCTCAGCAGAAGCCTAGTGTGAGAATAAAAAAACAGGTATATTACAACTCTGAACTCGCCAGCCAAAGACTGGTTAACAGGATACTATATATATTTTAACAGTTACCTTTAAACGAGATATGTAGTTAAACTCTACAACAGTTAAAGACTAACACACTGTATTCTTAATAAAGCACTAACCTAAAGGTGACTAGGTGTAAGTGCGAGGTGCCAATCCCCGCACAATCATGGAGAGGCACTCAGCTGCACTAGTCGATCACCTGCAGGGGAAATATGGAGAAAAGCCAACCAGGAACACGCATCTCCATTCCCAGCTAACAACACATAAAATATATATTCAGGGGGGAGAAGGGGCCCACAAAGGAAGGGGAAAAAAGAGGTGGGTGGGGGAGCTTCAAGAGAAAACAAGGGGGGGATGTTGCCATATAGCATAGGTCAACGTGGTCTCTTGTGCCAACTGTCTGCCTCCTGGAATACCCATCCAGGAATGGCAGTGAGCAGCCCACCATTGTATGGTACTCGACCCTTAGATGCCACAGGTTCCAGGCTCCTTGCTAGAGTCAGCATAACAGACAGGGCCAGCGGACCAATTGATGGGGGAGGGAAGGGGAGGGAGTGGGAAGTTTCGTCCCATCTGCAGGAAAGATTATCAACCAGCAGAAACAATGTTCATGCCCAATCAGACCTCTCTGCAGAAGAGTGGGTGCCAGAGATACAAATGGGCACTTTTTCCATACATCAAAGCTGCAAATAACAGTAATAGCTTGACAATATACCCAAAACCAATACAGGTAAAAGCATAAAGGACTTAGTCATTAATAATTCACTCCTCGAGTTGGCCCACTGGGGATGCATTCATGGACAGCACCTCAGCGTATGTCAACAAACCAAGTCTCATGAGGCCATCTGGAGGGGTCTTCAGGCTCTCAGGATCTGTATGCAAATCAGCCCATGATGAGTTGTCAGCCACTTCGATAAGCATTTCATCCAGAATCTCTCCCAGTAAACTGGAGCTGTGGTGCTCTTCTTTAGTCAGCTTGGTGGGCGGTGCTTCCTTTAGGCCATTAGAGGGAGAGCCTTGATCACTGAGAGAGTGCTGTCGAACTCTGGTCAGTTGGTTCATGCCTCTCTGAGGTAATGCGGGAATGGAGGGAGTTATAGACCCCAGTTGAGCAGCTCTGCGGTAGACAGCTCCCTCTGTTGAGCTACAATGAGGCGGAGGGGACCTGGGGAGCATTTAAGAGTAGCACCATCCAGCACGAATTCTGGCCATCCCTGGGAGCTTCCCTGGAAGATTTGTTCCATTGGTCCCGTGATCTAGGTCCTGGTGCCCAAAGTCTCTTGGGAGCTGTAGTGCTGATTGAAAGTCTAGGCCAATATTTACGGACCCGATCCTCAATCTCCTGAGGCACCTCTGCAACAATATCCCTACCCTCCTGAGACACATGAAGGTAGGCCTAATTCCTGAACCCATACTGAAATCCTTCTTCTGCCAACAGTTTTTTTATAGGTAGAAAAGCTTTTCTTCAAGCAGCCACCTCCGCTGAGAAATCTCTAAAGAAAGATAACTGGGCCCCCCCACCATAGCAGATCCCCTTTGTCTCTGGCTGCCCTAAGGATCTTTTCTTTAGTGGAATATTTTAGTAAGTAAGCAATGATGGGCCGGGGAGGTCCCTGGTGAGATCTGACACCACTAGGAATTTGGTGCACCCTTTCTACTTCAACTGGGCCTGTCCATCTTTCACCCAGTATCTTAGGGATCTCCTCATTAAGGAATCTCTCTGTGTTCTGGCCTTCTACTCCCTCAGGAAACCTGAGGACTCTGATGTTATTGCATCTTCCTCTATTTTCTTGGTCCTCTGCTCTCTTCCAAACAGTGGCCAGTTTCTCATTATGAACCTTAAGCCTCTGCCAGATTTTAGTACAATCCATTTACAGGTCATCTGCCCACTGCTCCACGACATTCATTTTATCACTAAGCACCTTCAGTTCCATTACTGTGCCAGTTAAAGTGGTAGATATGGTATCGACCATTGACAGGAGGGTTTCTAACATTGCAGTGATATGTTGTAGTGAGGCACTGATATCCACATGCTGAGCGTTGGTGCCCGCGGGAATGGGGCCTAGGAGTTGTACATTAGCTTGTGATGAGGCCATTCCAAAGTAACAGGAGGGTCCTGATATTAGGGTACAGCGTGAAGTGTGGATCCTTGGTAGCGCTGGTTGCGCTGATGCTGGTCAGCCGCTGCTGGGTGTTTGATGACGAGCTACGACACCTGTTGGAGCATTGCTGCAGGCCTTATCAGGGCTAGAGTGAGTCACTCAGTAACTGGCACCACAGAGCTATTACTGGAGAGCTAGCCATGTGCAGAAACCACGTTGAGCAAACTTAAGGGGCCGGGGTAACACAGGTATGTTTACAGGAGATGGGGATCCCTGAAGGACTGCAGATTCTAACAGATTTTGTCAGCTGGGGATCGAGCCAGTGGTTTAAGTGGCCATCTTCCTCGGCATCCAAGCCACGCCCCTGACATGTCCCCTTCCTGAGCATTCAGTTAGGATAAGAACTGAGCTCACGTGTCCCAGTACCATGTCAAAGTATTAGAGCTGAGGTATGCAGATGTTCATAATGAGTAATCCAGGCCAGATTCACCAAGAGCTCTTTTAGAGAAGGGGCTTCAGTGGAGCACCATCTGCACAGAAGGAGGTGCTAGCTTAGATAAGCCAATACAGATGGGATCTGGGTAATGCAAGGACCTCTTGTTTGAAGCTGGGAAGGAGAATGGCTGGGGATTCCAGGATTCAGGACTGCAGAACACTGACTATCAGGCCCCTGACCTTCTTGAAGTTGATGGCTACTACCGCCTGTGAAGAGGGCAAAGCAGGGGAAGGCAAATTTTATTTTTAGGGTGCCCAATCCCAGGGGCTCTGGGCACCTAACAAAGCATAACAAAGATAAAATGCAAATAAAAGCACAATAAAACTATCATAATAAATAAAAATCAGCTATTAAGATTAGCTTCTGCTAACTAGAGCAGTTGGTTGGGCTGGGAGATCACTCCATAAAAGCCAGACTCAAGAGGTGGGCCTTCAGCCTTAGCTTGAAAATACCAATTGAGGGAGCCTCCCATACTGCAGATGGAAGTGAGTTCCACAGGGTCAGCCCAGAGACACTAAAAGTCCGATCCCCCAATGTCTTGAGCCAAACCCTGGGAACATCCAGGAGGCCCCTCAAAGAGGAGCAGAGGGAGACAGCAAAGGTCACAAATGTCAGGAGTTCTGACAGGTAACCAGGACCCAGTCTGTATAGGGTCTTACATGTGAGCTAGCCCACCTTGAAAAGGACCATCCACCTGACAGGCAGCCAGTGCAGAGCACGCAGGACTGGGGTCACATGGCAGGACCTGGACAGGCCTGTCAGCAAGTCTGCACCAGCTGCAGTCTGTGGA
This sequence comes from Neoceratodus forsteri, assembly GCA_016271365.2. Taxonomy (NCBI): domain Eukaryota; kingdom Metazoa; phylum Chordata; order Ceratodontiformes; family Ceratodontidae; genus Neoceratodus; species Neoceratodus forsteri. The sequence goes on from CM057456.1 coordinate 737,291,998, forward strand.
GGGCACCCCGCAGTGACCCCGAAGTATGGAGAGTTACAGTAGTAGAGTCTAGAGGGGGGCCTGCTGAGCAACAGTGATCAGGTTAAGAAGGGTCTGCAGGTGGTCAGAATGTAGCCTGCCAAGGATGAACCCTACCACAGAGGTGTGCACTAGGGAGGGTAGGAGGTGGTCAAGCTTGTTCACTAGGGCCTTAGCATAGCTCATTTTATTCATTGAGATCAGTGAGATCTGGTGATAACAGGTGGGTTGGGTGAGGTCTTTCCCATATGGTAGCTGTAGTCATTGGGGAGGAATGAAGCCCACAGCAGTAACTTCCTGGTAGAGCCATTGGAGTACCAGCAGATGACCAGGGAAGTAGCTGGGAGAATTCAGCTGGGAAAGTGTCACTACCAGAGGCCCTCTGAGAGTTGAGGTCCTTCAAGGATTGCTTATTTCTGCAACTGAGTGTGAGTGGTCCAGTGAGTGTGCCTGCTCTGGCATAAGATGAGAAGGCTGGAGTTTGGAGATGATGTAATTCACTGCATGCTTGTTGTGGAAGTTCATAGATTGGTAAAGACAGATGTAGAAGTCCTTCATGGCACACTTGATCTCTGAAGCCTTTGTACACAGCTGCCATCTGCTGTTATGCAAGTCAGCTATGTGCCATTCTCCCTGTTTCTAGAGTCGGTAGGTGAGGAGTTTGCCACACTTCTAATCCCCCACCCAGTACCACTTGGAAAGTAGTTAGTATCGCCAGTTCAGCTTTTCAGGGCTTTGCGAATGCTTATGTCCATGCACAGTTTCAGGATATATTTGTGGGTTTGATAATGGTCTTCTGCTTTGGGATTCACTTTAAACATTGCCTCTTTAAATCTAAGTTAGGCCTCCAGGTTGACAAGTTCCTGCTCCCTTTCCTTGCACCTGTGTGAGGCATAGTGCATAATCAGTCCATGAATAGTCACTTTGAACACTTCCCACAGCATAGCACCTGTATCATTATGACTAAAATATTCATCAACTTTCTCCTTAAGCCAAGGTTGAAATTCAGTCTCATGCATCAGAACAGAATCAAGGAGCCAGTTGCGGAGTGGCAGGTGGGCTGTCCCAGCTTGTGGCTCAGCTGTACCGTAGCATGATCAGAGATAGTAAGGGGGTGATATTGACTGACATTACCATAAGGTTGGCCTGCTGAGAGGCAAGCCACATGCCAAGATGGCTGTAGGAGCCATGGACTTCTGAGTAGCAGGTGTAATCCCACACTCACAGATCATGGACTCACCAGCTATCAGATAGGGCTTGGTCTTGAAGCCATAATGAAATGGCATGGACTCTCTCTCAATGTGGTATTCCTTTTGTGTCATGGTTCATGTCCAAAGAGGGGTCCATGGTGAGATTAAAGTCTCCACTAATGATAAGGAATGCCTGAGAGTGATTAAATTGTGCAACCCTGTCAGCCACATCATGAATGAAACCCAGGAAGTTGTCTGCCCCTTGAGGGCTATGGGGAGCATCAAAAGGGGCAAAAGCCCATCATCCCTCTATGTCAACCTCTCTCTCTTAAGCAGCTTCCAGTGGAAAGATTTGTGTACCAAGATGGAGACACCTCTTCCTGGGCACAACTGCAGCATGGATTTCGAGATCCATCCATCACTGACATAGTTTCTGGCCTCCAGGCTAGTGAGCTTGGTCTCTTGAATTAGGGCCATTTGGGTGTGCATGCAGTGTAGGTGGGTCATTAACTGCTTGTGCTTCACCAGGAGATTTTATCCCTGTGATGTTCCAGCTGTCACAGTGAATACCAGTGGTAATGTGGGAGGTGACATAAAAACATGATAGAGAGTGTGTCTTGGCAAAAGCAAGAATGAAACTCAGAATCTGTGAAGGAGGGTCCATTGCTTACCAGAAATGGTGAGTAGATGAGGGATGGCAGGGAGGTACCTTGCTACATTCTCTGGGACTCGGAAGAGCCATAACCATACAGAAGGGTTCCAGAGAGGGAATATGTGACACCACTGAGGAAAGAACAATACATAAAACACATTAAACATGGTCTATACAAGATAATGAACAATAATATCAGAGAAGGATGATGATTAGCATTTATCCATTGCGGTGGGTGGGGGTTGGAACCAAGATGGCACCGAGAGGCTAGTCTGCTGCAGCACAGAGCTCTGTATCCCAGTAAAGTCCTATAACAAGACTGAATTGGAGAAGAAGGAAAGAAATGATAAGGGAAGTGCAATAAAAACAAAAATTATTCCTTTTATTTTTTAACAGAAACTGGGTTTATTATATTTGTTAAATTGTAATAGTCCTATGTGTTTTGTCCCTCATCTTGCTGTGTGGAATGCTGACTCAGGGGTTGTCCTTGGGTGATTGGAGAGGGCAGATAGTGGTACAATGGGAGTTCTTCTACTGCAAAATCGAGTTGAGTGGAAGCATGTGGATTTAAGCATCTAGCTGTAATTAGTCTAACTATCCCTGTTGTTGCATCTCTTCATATTTTTACTCATTAATAATTGAAGCCGTGAGTCAGTGCTGTGTGGAATGCAGAATTCTGCCCACAAAATTAGCATGGAATGACCATTATCCTAACAGAATTTTCACCTGAATTTCACTGGTTCTTCTGAGGAATTCCGTCTGCTGTAATCTGCAGAAAAATATTCTGTGGAACAGCATTTTTTCTGTGGAAAATCATTCTGCAACCATTTCTGTGGAAAATATTGAGATCCACAGAATAGTATTCCACAGAACAGAATTTTTTCCACAGAAAATTATTCCGCAACCATTTCAGTGGAAAATATTGAGGATAAAATTCCACAGAAATGTTATGGAAAAACCTTGTTCTGCATTTATTTGCTGTGGAATTCTGCCATTACTTTTCCAGTGAAATTTGGTGGAATTTTGGTGGAATTTTGAAAATTCAATGAAATTTAGTTCTGCTGAAATTTTGAAAATTCCACACAACACTACCCTGAGTCCGATACTCATGTTACAGGTCCCTGGAAAAAATAAGAGCTAAATATATGACTGTCAAGCATACTCACTGAGTCTATCACTGTGAAATATGCAGAAGACATTCAGCAAGCTGATATTCTTCAAAATGATTTAAATATCATCACTGGCTGGGTTAATAAATGGGGGATGAAATTGAATGCAGACAAATACAAAGTTATGCATCTGGGTAAACACAACCACCATTTTTCATGTATGTTTGGTGACTCACCAGTATGTCCAACTACCAGTGAAATAGACTGGAGTGTCATTATCTCAAATGATTTTATTAATTCCAAACAAATTAATAATGCCATTAGAAAATCTAAAAGAGTACTCTGCTTAATTCATCGCAACATTACCTGCCCCCTACCCTTTTCCCACTCTTGGCTTCCTATCTATATATTACCCCCCTTTACTCTTGTTAACCATCCCTTCTCCCTCAACACTGCCTACCCTATTTATCCTAGCTCTCCTGTCTTTGCTCAATATATTAAGAGTATTTATTGCATATACCAGTGTTATGTTTATAAACCCTACTGTGTATTGCTTGCACATTATGAACCAAATGTTCCTTCACTGTTCACTTTTTTTACTATGTTGTATCTTACTATGTAACAACTTTCTTGAACTAGGTATGCACTTTGAATACTTGTAATTGGTGTTGCTTTATTAAGTGTTGCTTTATTATGTAATGTCTTTTTGTATGTGTACATGATACAGGACCTCCTTGTGAATGAGTTTGCTCAATGGAGCCTTCCTGCAATAAACTTGAACTTGAACATTAAATCCAAAAATGAAAAAGTTCTAATGCCATTGTTCAGATCATACGTTAGGCCTCATTTAGAATACGCATCTCAGCTTTGGTGCCCTTATAGAAAATCTAATTGCCTTCAACTTGAAAGGGTACAGCATAACTTTTCAAAAAGAATTAATGGTCTCCATGATCTGACTTATGCCAACAGACTTAGTTCTCTTAATCTAATGTCCCTTGAGACACATAGACTGAGAGGCGATTTACTGTTACAATTTGATATCATTCATGACACATATTTAATGACTGAACTGGGACTTAAATTAAAGGATACAACCCATAATATTAGAGGGCACCCTTTACAACTTGTAGGTCAACATTTCAACCACAAAAATAGGAAATATTTCTTCATCCTGTGAGTGATTAATCTGTGGATCAATCTACCACTCGATATAATAATTAGTAAATCCAAAACTGAATTAAAAAAACTACTTGATTATTATCTAACTACAGGGGGTTCAGTGCAATTATTAATTGACAGGAGCACCTATGGGCATTGTTTGCTGCCTTGCTCCTTAAGAGTCCTTAGTATGAAAACCAGCAGAAACATAGTACCTACTCCAGTCCAAGCAAAAGAAAACAGACAGGCCTATAAAAAGAAAGAAAAAGAAAAAAGGTCAGAAGATGAATTCAAATAAAAATTTGGGACATAGAAAATGACTGGTTACCAAATGAGGAAGAGTGGACAGATGATCAGAACTTTCAAATAAATAAAATAATGGAGTGTAATCTTTAAAATACTAAAGAAAAATATCAGCAGGAGAGAATCAGAGGGGAAACTAGCAATACAGTTCTTAGTGTATCCAAAGAAGAAGAAGAAGAGGAATGTCCTCATATTGGCAAAATGACTACTATGAAGGCACATAAACTAGGAGCAAGACTAAAGGATTGAAAATTAAATGAAAAACAAAAGAGGAATAATAAAGCTAAATATTCCAATCCCTGGCAGGACCTAATTAATGAAGTAAGGAGCTGCTTCTCCAGAATGGAATCAAATATAGAAGGAGTACAGCAAGAAGTGAGAGGGATTAAAGAAGAAATAAAAGACCTGAATAACAGGGTCTCAGAACTAGAAGAAGGGATATCTAAAGTATAGGATGCAGAATCTGACATGAAAAAGGACACAAAGATTAAAAAAGGGAACTAAATGAAATGTAAGACAAACTGATGGGTCTGGAATGGTGGTCAAGGTAGTAGAATCTAAAAATACTGGGAATACACAAAGGTGTTGAAAAAAATGACATACTGGGATTTTCTGAGAACTGGTTAATGTAGATGACTGGAAGGAAGTACCCAGCTGAAAAAATTGAATTCCACAGAGCACATGGATGCCTGCAACACCTAACCCGACATTTAAACACTCAAGAGTAGTATGTGTTAAGTTCATAAAATATCAAGACAGGGAACTAGTTCTACAATCTGGCAAGAAGAAAAAAAAACTTTAAGACTGGAAAACAAAGAGATTCTTATATTTCCAGATCTAAGATTGGACCTGCAGAAAAGATGAAATGCCCACAATGACATAAAGGAATTTTTGTGGGAAAAACAAATCTTCTTTAGGCATTCCACTACATCAACATTAAAAATCATATACATGGACAGCACTAAAATCATAGAAACACCACAGGAAGCTGAGGACTATGTATTTCAAACTTTCAAACTTATCATCAACTCTGGTTTCTGAAAAGAAAAGAAGACTGAAAGAGGACTCATAATGGAGCAGAGAAAAATAAAATTGATAATGTAGAAAATACCCTGAATTAATACAATAAATAAAGCAATATCAAAATGTAGAGCTGTTCTGAATGAGAAAATTCTGAATTCACAGAATTTCAATAAAATCTCATGATATTCCACAACATTTTGTAGAATTTCATTGGAATTTCACAGAATTTTTAAAATGTATTAAATTGGTAATAATTCAGCCATCTATTGAGTTAGAGGTCTGAAATGTGGCATGCATACTTTTTTTCAGAAATTCTAAAGGCATACTGCATATCATGAAACTAGGATGGATTGTCTCAAAATTATAGGTGCTCAAATTCTGTTATTTTATTTTATGTTGGAAATTTCAGGAAACTTTTTATCTGCATATGTCTCAGCAATCCATTAGGACAGAAATCTTACATTTGCCATGATTATTTGATGATAGGTGTTCTAAAAATGTACCAAATGTCAGACATTAGGATGGATTGTCTTAAAACTATAGGTGCTCAAAACTGTCATTTAATTTTTTGTGGGAAATTTATCTGCATTTACCTCAACTGTCTATTGAGCCAGATATCTTAACCGTGGCACAATTACTTGATAACAGGTGTTCTAAAAACTTGTCAAATTTCATGACATTAGGCTTCATCATCTCAGAATTATATGTGCTCAAAGTCTGTAATTGTATTTTATTTTTTTGCAGGAAATTTCATGAAGCATTTTATCTGCATATAACTTCTACATATGTGTAAATTAGCATGAATAACCTTTTGTAAAGATTATAGAATCTTCTAAATAAGGAGAAAATTGGATTTGAGATTTTTTAAGTTACAGGGTTTCAAAATTTTACTATGTAAATATCTGCAAAATGTGAAAACTCTCAAATATGTGGCTGTTTATAACTTCTCTTCTCCTGCAGGCATAGACTTAACATTTGATATGCATATCCGAAGTCAATGTATCCTGGTGACTAATACAACTAGATAAATTTGTTTAGCAGTTTAGGTAACATTTTCTCAAATATTTATAGTAGCATATAGATGAAGCATCCAGAATTCGTTTTGTGGAATTTAACAATCACAATGCACATAGCACTACTTCATTTGATAAGCTGGGCTGAGCTTTTTGCAATTCTGCTGTTCCTCTCTTGGTGACTATTTTGCCCACCTTCTCTTTTAGTGTAGCCAGATGGACTCAGCAGAACTACTAATCCCACTGATATCCTCTTTGTTCTTTACAATGACAAAATCACTTAAAATGAGAATCACCTACTCTTTTTTCTTGCAACCTATCCTGTTGGAATAGCCAGAATTCTTCCTACCTGGTTCCCCAGACATTGTCTTCCCCCACTGCATCTTTTTGAGTACCTCTAAGACCAGATGTGTATGTACATCAGACTCCTTGGCTCATCAGTTTAGTGGGTGTGATCATTATATATCCTGCATTCAGTTAGAATTATTGATACTTTGTGTTTCCTTCCTCCAACTGGGAGGTCTACCACTGGTGTGCTACCCTGCTCAGCTGTGCATTTCTTGGTGAAACTATGCATCTAACTCCCGAAAGTGGTCACACCCTACACTAACTGCCTCTCATAACCTTATCCTTTAATTTGAATACCCCAGAGAAGGCTGAATGAAATTAGCAAATTCCAGTTTTGTGGAATGTTCATGAAATCCCCCCATTTTCACAAAGACTTATTGAATCTGACTTTAAGTACACATGTTATTTTCCAGTTCTTGGCAGCAAGCAATTAGTAAAATTAACACACACAGTCTCGTTGTCAGGTCTACTAGCCTGCCAAATTTAATGGCATTGCATTGTCTGGTTTTAAAGTTTCAGGGGGTTATACATTTGCAGTTTATATTCTTGCAAAATTTAATTTTAAAATGTGAAAGTTTGATTACTTTTAATTCAGTCCCATTTAAAGTTGTAAATATGAACTTTGTCAGAAATGACCATGTGATGTAGTTAAAATGTTGCTAGAGGGAAATAACTGAAATGTAAATTTTGGTAACATGTTTGGCAGGCTATAACTCAGTCCCATTTGAAGCTAGAAATCTGAAACTATGCCCATATATAAGTGTAGTGATATCATGTACACTTGTAAAATTTTACAACATTTCAATGAATACTATCAAAATTACGCTAAAATAACAAATCTAAGTGTTGGCTAAATGTTTGGCTACCCATACCTCAGCATCCTTTGAAGCTTGATACTTAAGACATGGTGCACATACCCATGTTTTAGGTTTCTCAAAATATTGAAACTGTGGGGAAATGTGGATAAGAAATGTTAGAATTAGATTGAAATAACTGAAAATTAAATTTTGATTAAATGTTTGGCCACCTATAACTCCACACCCTTTCAACCTACAACTCAGAAATGTGGTACAAACAAGTAAGCACTTATTACCTGTTGCCATAACCAATTTTGGTCACAGTTGTATGCAAACTTTTAAACTTAGAGTGAAATAATTGAAATTTAGAATTTGGCAAAATTCTACAGCATTTTTATGCAAATTCCACATAATTCTACAGAATCAGAATGATAATTCAGTGGACATTTTGTGGGCATAATTTTATATTCCACACAGCTGTAAAAAATGGTAAAGACTTCACTAGAAAGCTTGTAATAAAGAGTATTTATTTATTTATTTGAATTTTGGTAACTGGGTTGGCCCACCAAGACAAAAAAGTCTCCTTTATCAGGGGCGACCCAGAATTAGTTACATACAGTAGGAGAGTAAAGTAGTTATCATTTACAAAGAGCATATCAATTAATATACATACAAGGTACAATGGCATTAGTTACATACATTAAGTAAGTTTTACAATATTTACAGAGCAGTAGACAGATAAAGCAGCATGAATAATACATATAGCCCAAGGTCTTCAATTCAGTGCCTCATGGGAGACTGGGGGGAAGCTGACATCTGCAGGGGTGGGGAATAAGGTGACAAACTTGATAAGGAACTGGCTGCAGGGGAGGCTGCAATGGGTGGTAGTGGAGGGGAGCTCTCGACACTTAGAGTGGTGATGAGCGGTGTGCTGCAGGGCTCATTGCTGGGCCCAGTGCTATCTGAGCTCTTTATCTCAGATATTGCACATGGAGTTGGGAGCAGGGTTAGTCTGTTTGCAGATGATACAAAATTGGGGGCAGTGGTGGACGAAGAGGATGGATGGAAACAACTACAAGGGGACCTAACCAAACTGGAGGTATGGTTGGAGAAGTGACAGCTGGGATTCAATGCGAATAAGTGCAAGGTTATGCACTTTGGGACAAAGAACCCAAGGAGGGACTATTGGTTGGGAGGGGTGAGGCTTGGGATCACTGAGGAATAGAAGAACCTAGGGGTGTTGGTAACAGGGAGCATGAACAACTCTGTCTAATGCAGGAAAGCAGCAGCTAAGGCAAACAGGATGCTGGGCTGTATCACAAGGGGTTTTCTTGTTCATGCAAAGGGAGGTGATCCTGCCCCTCTACAGATCTTTGGTCAGGCTGCACTTGGAGTATTGTGTTCAGTACTGGTGGCCGTATCTGAAGAGGGATATTAATTTACTAGAAGGTGTGCAATGGAGGGTAACAAAAATGTTACAGGAGATGGAGGGCAAGGCCTTCGAGGACAGGCTGAATGAGCAGAATATGTACATGCTGGAGGAGAGGAGGGATGGGAGAATATGATTGAAACATTCAAGTATTTGAGGGGGATAAACAAAGCTAGCACTGAAGGGGTGTTTAAACTGAGAAAGGGTAGGGACACAAGGGGCACAGACTAAGATTGGAAGGTGGAAGATTTAGGAAGGAGATGAGGAGGTACTACTTCACGGAGAGGGTGGTGTCTAAATGGAACATTCTACCAGAGGGGGTGATATCATTTAAGACATTAGGAGGTTTTAAGAGGGCGTGGGACAGAGCATGAGGGAGGGTCTAGGTGGAGGGGCCTGAGGCTGTCATGGGCATGACAGATGGGGAGGGGGTTGGGGCTGCAATCTAGGGTGCCTGCTGCACACTCTGGCAGACATTTATAGACTGGGTGGTCTGTTTCTGCTGGCAGATTTATATGTTCATATGTTCGTATATAATGTACACCAAGGACAGAGAAGTCATGCAGTGCAACTTGAATAAATAGCACAATAAATACAGAGAGGAAGACAGATAGAGCAGCAAGTAATAACTCATATAAGGTGCACCAAGTGAGCAATAGGTCAATGATTGCAGCTGCAGGATGCTAATACCGAGGAGAAGGATTTTTGAACTGTACAAGGGTTGGGCAGGTAAGAATCTCTTGAGGCAGAGAGTTCCATAGAGTGGGAGCTATGAAGGAGAAGGATCTCCTTCTGACTTCAAATTGAACCCTTGAAGTATCCAGCAAAGGGATGGCAGCAGATCTTAGGGGCACTGTGACTGAATAGCATGTTTTTTTTTTTGTTTTTTTTTTGCATTTAGTACAGGTTTGTTATTTTGAACCAATTTTTAAGAAGATGTAAGTCATTTTCCAAGTATTTAATGATCTAGTTTAAATCTGCCAAGGATCTATAAAGAATACCATCATCCACATACATTTGTAGTGCGGCGCCTCCACAATTAAGGGGTATGTCATTTATAAATACAGAAAAGAGGAGGAGGACAAGGATAGAGCCTTGGGTACCCCATCCATCATCAACCTAAAGGTAGAGGTGCTGCCCTGCCACTTTACTCCCTGTTTCCTTCCAGATGAGTAATTTTTGAACCAGAGGCAGGAAAGGTCATCCAGACCAATGCCCCTTAACTCATTCTATCCTATTGTCACTTAGAATGTTCAGGTACCCTCTGTCTGCTGCTAGAACACCTGTGTTCCTGAAGGGGTTTTATATTTGAAGCATTTATACAAACACACTGTGCTTAAACCTACATATCTTAAAAACCATACATCCAATTTTAAAACTGTAAAAAGAAAAGTTTTTGAGGACAAAAAGTTTTTGAAAATGAGTGAGGTTTGGTAATGTCTATTTAACTGGATTTAACTGGATTTAATGTTGTGTAAGGTTGTTTTCATATTTTAATAAATTCTGATGATTTTATCTAAATATAACTATGCCCAGTTTACTTAGTCATGCAAAAATATTAAATTTCTGTAAAACTGTTGGTTAAAATTGTTAAAAATATACAATATACATCTGTCATTGTCTAAATATAAATTTTGCAAGTTTTTTACCAGTTTTTTAGTCAGAAATCAATGTCTGAATCTCTTGTTATTACAGTTTGAGTTTTTTGTTCCACTCCACTGGTTGGAATTTTTGCAGTGTTTAATTCTTCTTACCCACTGATTTTAGTTTATGAATCTGATTATCAATTTTTTGGTTTTTCCCTAGTTTAGTAAGAACATATTTACACATTAGCTTAGAAGGACATATCAGGAAGTGATGCAGGAATTAAGTGATTTGTGAGGTCAAGTGATGTAAATAGGAAGAACACTTCCAGTGTAGGCCAGTGAGCTGACACAGGAAATGGATACATTTTTTTAGTGCTGAGGTCTCTCTATGATAAATTGCATATTTGCTGTAGTTAAAATGTGTAATTTCATTGAAATAAACTATGTTATTTTATTGTTGTAATAAAATCCCATAATAAGTATAGGACACTATATTTTATTTGTGCTGTTTGCTTTATCATACTGTAAATGAAGCATGATGTTGTTCATGTAAGGGGTCACAGTCTTTCAGTAAACATCATGTTACATAAATGTGTGTATTATTTAATTTCCTGGCATAGTTTATTTTTGGGGAGTTGTATTATGGGAAGGTTTAAGGTGAGGGAATGACTGTATGATGAAGCACTGTATGTTAGTGGTGGTGGTGGGGAAGGTGTCCTGCATTCATAATACATGCTCAGATGCACTTCATATGTTCTGGGGAAATGAGAGAGGCTGTATGCATGCAAAAATGGTGCTAACAGACACTGTAGATACATTATGGGTATGCGTATAGGATGATGAAATTGCTGAAAAGGCACTGATAATTTGAGGTATACTGTGTCATGGGGAAGGTGGTGGGTGTGCCTGTACCAAGGAATGATGCTCATTGGAACTGCAGTCATTTTGTGTCATGAATTGGCACCCGTCCTTGGGGTATACCCAGTTGTAGAGAAGCAGGTGGGGCTGCCTGCACCTGGTAATGGTGTTCATATGCCATGCAGAGACATTGTGGGTACACATACAGGGTGATGACATGGGCACCTGTAAAGGTTGTGTACTATGTGCTGTGTCACATGGTTTGCCTGCATACACACGTGATATGTTGCAATATTCAGTATGGCGCACTGTGTGGATGGGAAGGCATGTGGGTATGCCTGCACCATGGAGTGATGCTCATTGGTGCATATGTGTACTATGTGCTATGTTTCATTTGAATGGACTGTATAAGTCATGCATTGGCACTGATCACATCACAGTGCATCAGATATAAGGGCTGGTCTGAAGCATTATCAGCACAAGGGACTAAACAAGTGGTTGTGGAGTGATTTGAACTTGAATAGAACATTACAGTGCATCTGAGGGTAGTGATGGAATGAATCTTGATGTGTACAATGGACTACACCATGGTGACTGAGGAGGGATCCATATCAGTAATGCACATCACAGAGTGTCAGAGATAAAGACTGGACTGAAGACTGATGAACAGATGGACTAAATCAGTGACTCTGGTGGGATTTGAACCTGAACAGCACTTTAAAGTGCAGTAGAGGTTGGGGCTGGACTGACACCAGATCAGTCAATGGACAACACCATTGACTGTGGAGGGATCTGAACCTGAAATGCCTTCACTGTTCACTACAGTTTGGGGCTTGACTGATGCATGATAAGGAGATAGATTTTACAAGTGGCTGTGAAGGGATTTGAGCCTGAAGAATACTTTACCGTGCATCAGAGATTGGGGCTGAAATTATGTCATATGAATTGATGGGCTACACCAGTGGATGTGGAGGGTTTTGAACATGAAATGCACTTCACAGTGCATTATGGGATTGGTCTGGACTGATGCATGATAAGTCAATGGACAACACCATCAGCTGAGAAGGGATCTGAAGCTGAAATGCACTTCACTGTTCACTATAGTTTGTGGCTCGACTGAGCATGGTAAGGAGCTAGATCTTACAAGTGGCTGTGGAGGGATTTTAACCTGAAGAACACTTTACAGTGCATCAGAGGTTGAGTCTGGACTGACACCATATGAGTTGATGGACAACACCAGTGACTGTGGAGTGATTCAAAACTGATTTGACCTTTACAGCACATCAGAGATTGGGGCTGGACTGATGCCAGATGAGTTGAAGGCAACACCATTATTTTTTCATTTTAAACAATCGGCAACTGCGTATTAGGGAGAAAACTCAAGTGCAGAGCATGAGACAAACATGCTACTGACCCTAATCCACTTTATCATCCATAATGCGGGGAGCAACATGCCACATAGCTTTTAACATAGCCATAATCCGAACATAAACTCTTTAAAAAGTAACAAAAGGTGCTGAATTAATGTGTCCTCATCTAGTATGTGCACAATAAATACTCTCTCCCATCAGGAATGCCAGCTGGATCCATAGGATGTGATCACAAAAGATGACCAGAAATTATCCCAAAATGAACAAAGTGACATCTATGAAAACTTTTGTCATAAATAAAAATAAAGTAAATACTGAATGCAAATTGAGGTTTTGGCACCAAAATGAAGTGAGTATTTTAGGATAAGAGCAGCACCTCCATCTTGAAACTATGTTTCCAGTCACCATGCTCTTCCTGCACCAGTGTGCGCTCTGACTGGTTAATGGAAATAGTGATGTGTGCAATAAGAATAGAGGAAGCATGGCAACAGTGAGGATCAATATGACCAAATGGTGCCACACTACAAAGCAAGGGCGGGTGCAGGTGAGGGCTGCGAGCCCTAACTGAAACATAAAAAAAAAAAAATCACTGTACACTCCAGAGTCCGGAGAGCCACTTTCCCTCTAGTGACATTGTAAAAAATACGAGTCCTTGCTTGAATGCTAAATAAGGATTTAGTCTAACATTTCAGGCACACACATTGAATAGAATAGTGGAAGGGACAACAAAAAGATCTGTGTGAAGGTTCCCTGGTGCTTCGACAACTAAGGCTTCATCAGGGGGATGGTGCCTGCATCTAAGACAATCCCTTTATACCGATTAAATTCAGAACTGATGATGTCAAAAAATCTGACCAATCACAGAGCTCGATTTTTAAATATAGAAATATTCAGCTCACTTAGTGGTATAAATGGTCTAATAGTTACAACAATCATGATATCAGTGACAGTGATGTTATTGTAGAAAAATACCCCAATAGACAAATAAACACACCAAAAGTGGTGACAGCCAATTGGATTGCTTGAATAAAAAAAACATATAAGTTATGAAATTAATTATAGTTTCAACCTGATCAGCTTAACATGTTACACTAAAACAAGATGATTTGTTGTTACAAGACAAACTAAAGGCAGAATGAACATAATAAACATTTTTCACAGCACATGCAAAAAACAGTAAATTTATTTATTTGTGCGTTAAGGCGATTTTCTCAAAAATAGCCAATGGGAACGCATATTATATTAGGTAAAATAAGTAAGGGCACGATGTCCCCTATTGGCTGGTATAACTCAATTCATCAAATGTAAACAAATGCTCGAGCTGAACCAAGAGAAAGACACGGACGTCAATTGGCATCATCAGGCACTACAGCACATGATTTAGGATGCTATATGGCATCATCAGGAAAAAGAGGTATGTTTTTTATGACACCATATCAGGAGAGAATGAGTTAAATTAATTTAGATAGTAGAAGGTCATGACTGATCAAGTCAAATGCCTTTGTCAAGTTGACAAAGATCACTCCAGTATCCATACCTAAATCCATTGCATTGAGAATATCAGAGGTAACTTGCACCAGGGCTGTGTCAGTGCCTTGGTTCTCACGAAAACCATGCTGAACATTGGTCAGAGAGTTATTACGCTCAAGGAAAGCTTGGAGTTGATCATACAGCAGCCTTTCCTGGATTCTTGCAACTGTGTAGAGCAGAGGGATTGGTCTGTAGTTTTCTATTAAGTCTCCCCCCACTTGTGGCTAGGGGCCACAAGTGCCACTTTCCAACTCTCAGGGACATTGCCCAAAAGGAAAGATTTATTAATAAGGTGCATGATAGGGGTGGCAATTACCAGTGCAGCCATTGTAAGGAACTTAGGTTCCAGGGCATCAAAGCCAGGATATTTTTTTTCTTCATTTTATCTCCCAAAAATAGGTACCATAGTTTGGGGGAGCTCTATGAAGCTTAAACAGGGTCTGCATTTTGCATAATATTTTGAGGCATAGGGTATATGGGGGAATAGGCTCAGGGCAAAGTGAAGTAGGGAAATGAGATGATTGGAACAATACAACTTTTCCAACTGAAAGAGGAACTCTGCTACACTTAAGAAAACAGATTACTTTTAAATACCAAGCACATAAGAAGATGTATTATTCTAGCCTGAAGAGAGATATAGGAAGACATTTTAAACACAGTACTAACACTAAGCATAGCTATGATGTATGACACAACCATGAATATCATGTGCTGGAACCTAAATGGTGTTAATTGACCTCTTAGAAGGAAAATAATAATTGCTTATGTAAAAAAGACACAGAGTAGACTGTTACTCCAAGAGACACATGTAACAGAAATCAATTTAAAAAATTTGTATATGTTAGGAAGGAGAGAGTATACAAACAGTTTCAAATAATAAAACAAAGAGTACTGTTATAATTTAAAAAAAAAATAACAGTAGAAGAGAGTATAGTGGTTGTCCACAGATGGTTTGCTATATGTTGTATAAAAATAAAAAAAACAGAAACTACACAATGGCAAGTACATATGGATCCACTGAGGATAATCCACCTTTTTTCAATAATTTTTTGTACATTTAATCAAATTTCAGGAACCATATATAACAGGAGGAGACTACAATACAGTGCTAATTCCTACAATAAATAGAACGGGACATACTCGGCCCCTGTCAAAATCTACAAAAAACCTAATAAACATGAAAAACTTTCAACTACCTTGACTTTTGATGATACAGAAATGAGAGTATATATGAATATCCTTCTACTCTAATAGACACCGAACATATTTTAGAATTGACTGGGTAATGAGAACATCTAGAATAATCAATGAAATTGATCAAATCACATATCAAGGTATACATTTAACAGATCATTCCCCAATAAAACTCTCAATAAAATTAAAGGATAAAACTCTACAAAGACAATGGAAACAAGACCCATTACTATTACATGACCCTGAATTTATGAAATACATAAAAAGAACTAAGTCTGTTTGAAGAAACTAATAAAGAGACTAATACATCATTAAACTTCTTATTGGACACAAGGAAAAAAGTAATCAAAGGAAGTGTGGTAGAATTCTCAATTAGAAAAAAAAAGGAAAAAACAGTGAAGATAGAGAAATGCAAAACGGAATTAAAAGAGCTGAAGAAAAACATATACATACAGATACAGACATGGACAGACAATTATTAATGAACTTAGAAACACAATATAACACTATCCTCAATGAAAAAAATTGAGATGTTAATTTTAAAGACAAACCCCAAATAATGAAAACAATTGAGAGGTTAATTTTAAAGACAATATCCAAATATTTTGCACAGTCAGACATATCAGGTAAAGTTTTAGCATATCAGCTTCAAAGAGAAAGAGTACAAAGGATGATAAAATAAATACACATGGAAGAAGCAATAATTACAAATAGTGAAGTTATTAATCATGAGTTCAAAAAATACTATTCAAATTTATATAAATCAGAAATAGAAAATACAACAGAACAACAAATACAAAATATTAAAATCGCCAAAAGTTCAACAAGTAACAGAGAATCTTAAAGAAAAACTTCACAGAATCAGTAGTAGAAGATACTATTAGAAAACAAAAAAATTAAAAAAAAGAAGGCACCAGGTCCTGATGGATACCTGACAGAATTCTACCATACTTTTAAAGTAGAATTAATACCAAAATTAACAAAACAATTTAACTCTTTTCTCTAACAGAATAAAGTACCATCAAGCTTCCAAGAAGCCCACAATATAGTAATTAAAAAGAATGAAAATATCCAAAACAATGTTTATCATATTATCCAGTGTTCTTGTTATGTTCTGATTATAAACTTTTCACTAAAATATTGGCCATGAGATTGGATGGTATGTTACCAACAATAATTCACAAAGACCAAACAGGCTTTGATAGAAATAGAATGAGCTACAATAACTTTAGGAACGCTATCATTGTACTGTACTACACAAAAGCCAAAATACAGATACAATAATACTGGCATTAGATGCCGAAAAGGCCTTTGACTGGGTCGAGTGGAAGTTCTTGTTCTATATGATGGAAAAGGCAGACTTGGGAGGAAAATACATACGTTGGTTCAATTTCTATACAATAACCCAAATGCAGTTCTATTAACAAATCAAGAGACCGCACAGAAAATTGCTTTACAGACAGACGCCAGAGAGGTACCAGACAGTACCAGTAATAGTACCAGATGTATTCCAGTGTCCTGTTTTTGTATCATTTGTATTGTATCGTTGTCCATAACTCATTAGTTATACTTGTAGTTGCTACTGTGTCAGCAGTTACCTAATGTATTATTGTGCATTTTCTTCCTTGGACTACACTGTAAAGAAACATCATTAATTATACTGTTGTAGACCAGCCTGCTCTGCCATCCCATATAAGGTCACTCACTGATATCATGACAGACAAGGGAGAATGTATTGTTTACTACTGATTACTAATGTACTAATATTTTGTTCTGTATTATGCCTAGTCAGGAATCTCCTGTTCAGCCAAGTGTCTAACGAGTTAGCTAGAAATGTGTATTATTGTCCTAGAAGGACATCTAATGACAGCTGGAGATTAACAACCTAACATGATATAATAATATAATGATATAATAGTCTGTGGTCTGTAGTGCCACCTATGTTCCGAAGTCAGTATGCTTTGCCTAGCAAATTATATGAGAAGAACCATATTGTTCTTCTACGTTAGTTAGTGAATAATTGTAACTGCTACAAAAAGTATCACTCCTGGGTGCTAGACGCCCATATATTGTCCAATGGAACACCGAGTACAGAAACACTGACATCTACAAGCTCATTGCTCTTGTAATGGGATGTTCTTATCTGCAGTATATAATCTTAGTACATGGCCAAATTCCTTTGGGATCACCGGAAGCACCCAGCTCCCACACCTGGTGTATGACTGTGTCTGTGTTACACTTGGTAAGATTTTTCTATGCTTCTGTCTTTTGTACTATTACTAGGGAGAAATAACCTGATTTTTGGCACATCTGTGTTGGTGGTGTTTTACCATCAGGTTTATCTCCTGCAGAATCTTACACGTAGTTGCTACTATGTCAGCATTCATCTAATGTATGTCTGTTTATCTCTTTCTGGATAATGCCATATATAATTTCTTATTAGTGTACCAGTGTTGTTTTGTGTTTATCTTTGTGCCATCTTCATGGCATTGGTAGTGCTTGAAAATGGCAAAGACAAGGCAAGGCAAATTATATTTAAAAGATGCCAGATCCCGGAGGCTCTGGGCACTGTATATAAAAGCCAGCATGGAACAACATCAATAAATAGCAATAATCATAAAACTACAAAACTAATTAAATAAAAATTCAGTAAAGAAATAAAGAAATAAAAATCAGGGACAAGAAGTGTAACAAGTCAAAACAGGGCGATATTTACAAAACTGGGTCAGAAAAAGCCTGTGCAAACAAGAAGACCTTGAGGCATGCCTTGAATACCTCCACCAAGGGGGGGCCTCCCTTACAGATGGGGGAGAGCAAATTCCACAGGACGAGATTGGCGACACTATAGGCTGCGTTGCCGGCAGTTTTTAACCTCATACTGGGAATTGCAAGGAGGCCCCTCGAGGAGGAATGGAGGAAGCAGACTGAACTAACATGTGCAGCCAGGCACCAGGTCATGTAGGGCCTTAAAGGTGAGCAAGCCTACCTTAAAGAGGATCCTCCACCTGACAGGCAGCCAGTGCAGTTCACACAGCACTGGGATGATGTGGCAATACTTAGACTGCCCTGTCAACAACCTGGCAGCTGCATTCTGCACTAGCTGAAGCCAGAGGATGGTACCTCCCAAGACCGCAAGGTAGAGTGCCTTGTAGTAATCAAGCCTCAACATCATGAAGGCATGCACTAAGGTAGGGAGGTCAAGGGGTGGAACCAGGGGCTTAATCCTGCTGACATTCCTCAGATGGTAAAAACTGGTACAGACCACAGCTGACACCTGAGTCTCAAGTGTCAAACCGCTGTCCAGAACAACGCCCAGGTTATGCACCCTGGAGGAGGCCTTCAAAGGCATAGAACCCAGGACGAATCCTGTCTCTGCACCCAGGGCCATCCAATCATGCCCTCTGTTCAACTCCACTACCAGTACCTCCGTCTTATCGGGGTTCAGTGACAACTAGCTGGAGGCCATCCAGTCACTGATTTCAGCAATGCAGTTGTTAAGCATGTCCACTGTTTTGGATGTCCCAGGTGAAAAGGAAAGATATAGCTGGGTATCATCGGCATAGCAACGAAACCCCAAGCCGTATTTCCTATTGAGCCCTCCCAGGGGCAGCATGTACATGGTGAACAACATTAGTGACAAGATCGAACCCTGAGGTACTCCACAAGACAGGATACTAGGGGAGGAGGGGAAATTCCCCATCACTATACTTTGTCTCCTGTTTGTGAGAAAGGACTCAAACCAGATGATGACTGTAAAAGGTGACTCCACAAAATTCCCTCAGGTGGTTAAGTAACACACAATAGTCCACCATGTCAAAAGCTGAGGAGAGATCAAGGAGAATGAGAATTGTCCCCTCCCCTCAATCTCTCACCCTGAGAAGGTCATTGTGCCCGAACTAACACAATTTCTGTGCTGTGCCTCACCCAAAACCCAGACTGGAGAGGCTCATATAGATCAAAGGCCAAGAGGTGCTCCTCAAGCTGAAGCACCACAATCTTCTCAACAACCTTACCCAAGAATGTAAGGTTGGAGATAGGATGGTAATTTACCTTGATGTCAGGGTCAAAAGATGGTTTCTTCAGAAGGGGTCTCACCAATGCCTCCTTCAAGACATCAGGAAAGATCCCCCCTCAGACAGAGAGAACCATAAAATCAAGGCAAGAGTCGACACATCCCATCAAGAAACACGTCAGCACCAGGTCCAGTTCACAATATGTGTGCCTCAGCTTGGAAGCAACCCCAATGATCTCAGTCACCTCCACTGGTCTAAACTTGCCCCAACCAGGCAGACTGCTCTCTGGGCATCCAAGGTGATCACTGTTGGTCAAAGATTGGCTCACTGGCAAAATTCCCTGCCTGATGGCGGACACTCTGTCCAAGAAGAACCAAGCAAACTCTTCACATAAAGCATTCAAAAAGGTTTTTTTCAGTTGTAGACAGGCTGGATTTAGTAGCCTATCTACAGTCCGGAAGAGCACAGTTGGTTGATTCCTCCTGGCAACAATCTCCCTGGACAGGAACTCTGCTTTCTTATGGTTGATGGCCCCTGGAATTCACCATAGTGAGCATGCAGGTCCAGCTTGTCTACCTCCAGGCCAGTCCTCTGCCAGTAGTGCTCCAACCTCCAACCCAAGATCTTCATCGCCTTGAGCTCCCCATCAAACCACAGAGACCTCAAGTGAGAAGATCTGGGTCATACACAGACTAGTGGCAGGGAATCGAGCACCTCAGACATCACCTTATTATAGGTGATGACTGCTGGTCCCCAGGATCAGTGCACTCACCTGGTGAACAAACAAATAAATAAATAAGAGAAGGTTGCCCACTACCCCCTTATTATTTACACTAATAATAGAACCATTAGCAACACAGATTTCAGAATTTACAGAAATAATTGGAATTAAGGCTGGAGACCAACAAATACATATATTGTTATATGCAGACGATGCTGTACTATATAGAGCACTCCCAGTAGAGGCATTACCTAAAGTAATTGAAATAACTGAATTTGGGAAGTTAACTTGTTATAAAATAAGTTAGAATAAAACAGAATTATTGAAGGTTAACCAAAAAAATAATAATTTATTGTTTGAGACAGGAACGTCATTCAGAAGAGTAGATCAATTAAAATATCTAGGGATAATGCTAATCAATGATATCACAAAACTAATAGAAATAAACATAACTCCATTACTATTTATAATAAAAGAAGATCTACAAACCTAGGAAAACCTAGCCATAATACTCTTGGGCATGGCTCAGGTTATCAAAATGAATGTATTACAAAGAATTTTATATAGACTACAGTCCATACCATTATCCCAAAGAAAGTATTCAAAGAACTACATAAAATCATAAAGAAGTTCATTTGGAAAGGAAAACGGGCTTGAATATCATACAAGTTAGAAGTGCCCTACCACCAAGTCAGTTTACAATTACCAAATTTTCAATGGTACCAATGTGCAGCAGTAATAAACCAGAATACAGAATGCTACACTGAAGACTCATCATGGTAGGTATATTCAGAACATTTAAAAGACAATAATGGCATTATAAATTATCAGAAATATGGACATCTATATACAATACAGAAACAGAAAGATCTAAAAAATATCAATAACCTATACAAAATTCACTAGGAAGGTATGACAAGAATATCACAGAATAACAGAGGAGAACTTTGGATTAAATATTCACTTTACAAAATCGGAGGAATTGCAAAATACGAAAAAAGTCAAAAATTATAATCCATGGAGATTGAAAGGGATATTACAAGCCAAGGATCTATATCAGGATCAACATTTTATGTCTTGTCAAACTTTACAAAATAGATTTAATTTGACAGAAAAAGATAAGTTTATATACATAAAAATTTGAACATATATGAAAAACATTTTTAGAAACTACTACAGCACAAGAACTTACAATGAAAAAAATGCTAAAGTGATATTGAACATTTACAATAAGATACAAAAAAAAAAAAGATAGGTAACCCAAACAAACTAAGACAAACTTGGGAAAAAGAATTAGGAAGTAATATTAATGGTAAAAAATGGACCAAGATAATAAAAATACAAAAATCTCAATGAGAAATACACCATACTTACTAAACAAAATGAATCATACAGTATTCCTTATGTGTAACAGATGTGGCAAACGAAAGGGAACCCTCATATACGTGACAGTTACATGTAAATTTATGGTACCATTGTGGAACAAAGTTATTGCAATATTGAATAAAATCAGTGGGGCATGATACTCAAATGTTTGCAAGGGCACCAACATAGAAACATAGAATTTGATGGCAGATATGGACCAGTTGGCCCACCTAGTCTGCCCATTTTCCCTATCTGTTTCATATACTGCAGATCCTATATTATCTTTTTTTTTTGTTGATGCCTGTGCCTGAGGCTCAGCCTCTGACCTGCCTAGACCACAGCCCACCCTAGTCCCCACCTGTTGCGGTGATTGATCCAGGCTTTCCTCCCATGGATAGGGCTGTCAAACAGGGCAGCTCTGTGGGACACATTCAGGGTCCTGGTGGTGACCAACTATCAGGAGAGCCCCTTGGCTTGCCCCCAAGGTAGGGCCAGGGAGCCAGCTGAACCAAAGATCTGAATTGGCTGCTTCGCTGGTCAGGATGTACAGTGGGCGGCATGGGGCTGGCGAGTCAGGGCATCATAAATGGCAGCGGCAATGATTTTTGTCCAGCTATAGCCACAGGGGATGTGGAGTGCAATGACATCAGAGCACAAAGTCAGCACTTCCTCCCAATACAATGGTGCCCAGGCACTGCTCAAGCCCCCAGCTTCTGCTAGGGCATGATCTTGTGCCAAGCATTCTCCCAACCTTCCCCCAGAGGAGGAGACCTATCCCTTGGATGCTCCATCCTCCTCTCCTCTGCCAGCCCTCCAGCTCCACGGGTCCATTCCCAAACCCAAAACATTGGTATCACAAGCGGATGCCTTGCTGCTGCGCCGGCAGGCTGGTGATCCTAAATGATCTGTGGCTTACCCTCTCTTTCCTATCACTGAAGTCCCTTTATGTCTGTCCCATGCATTTTTGAATTCTCCTACCATTTTTCCCCCACAAACTCTGCCAGGAGGCTGTTCCATGGATCCACCACCCTTTATGTGAAAAAATACTTTCTCACATTACCCCTACATTTAACCCCCTCAATTTTCATATCATGGC
Source organism: Neoceratodus forsteri (assembly GCA_016271365.2). Lineage (NCBI taxonomy): Eukaryota > Metazoa > Chordata > Ceratodontiformes > Ceratodontidae > Neoceratodus > Neoceratodus forsteri. The sequence continues at coordinate 737,314,771 of CM057456.1, forward strand.
TCGTGTTTTTGAACATCTTTGTTTTTTAAAATATGTTACCTTCTTGTAGCTTATTAATACTCTTGAGGTATTTGAAAGTTTCTATCATATCCCCCCCTCTCTCCTCTCCTCCATGGAATACATATTGAGAACCTCCAGTCTCCTCTCATATGACTTTTGGAGCAGCACCTGTACCATTTTTGTCACCCTTCTCTGAACGACTTCTACTCTATGTCCTTCTGGATATCTGGCTTCCAGAACTGGACACAGTACTCTAGATGAGGTCTCACCAATGTTCTATACAGTGGCATCACCACCTCCTTCCTTCTGCTGGAGTTACTTCTTACTATGCACTCCAGCATTCCGCTAGCTCTACTCACAGCCTTCTGACATTATTTAGTAACCTTTAGATTATCAGATATGATTACTCCCAGGTTCCTTTCCTGTTTGGCGGCTGTCAGTACCTTCCCCTATCATGAACTCCTCCCCCACATTTCTGTGCTCCAAGTGCATGATCTTGCACTTCTTTGCATTGAATCTTAGCTGCCACACCCTTGACCACTTCTCAAGCTTGTTTAGGTCCCTTCTCATTTTCTTAACCCCTCCTGGAGTGCCAACCCTGTTGCAGATCTTCATCTCATTTGCAAAGAGACACACCTTGCCTTCCAGCCCCTCTGCAATGTCACTTATGAAGACATTAAATAGGAATGGTCCAAGTACTGATCCCTTCGGGACCCTGCTGGTCACCTCCCCCTCTCTTCAGATTGAACTCCGTTCACCACCACCCTCTGTGTCCTATCGCTCAGCCAATTGTTGACCCAGTTTACCACCCTGGGACCCACCCTCAGGCTGCCAAGCTTGTTTACTAGCCTCCTACATGGAATGGTGTTGAAGGCCTTTCTGAAATCTAGGTAGGCCACATTCAGGGCCCCTCCGTAATCCACCTCCCTAGTCACCCAGTCAAAGAAATGTATCAGATTTGTTGACAAGATCTTCACACTGTGAATCCATGCTGCCTCGGATCCTGAGCTCCTTTGGATTCGAGATATATCTCAAACCTTTCTTTTAGTAGTGATTCCATTAGTTTCCCTATTACCGAGGTCAGACTGAGTGGTCTTTAATTGCCAGATTCCTCCCTGCTCCCACTTTTATGGAGAGGGACTACATTCACCCTCCTCCAGTCCTTTGGTGCCACACCTGTTTCCAGTGAACTGTTGAATAGGGCTATTAGTGGTGCCGCCAGCACCACCCTAAGTTCTCTTAATACTCTAGGATGTATCCCGTCTGGCCCCATTGCTTTGTCCACTTTCAGATTAGTGCGTTCCTTTAAGACTCTCTCCTCCTTAAATGGGCTGGTGTATACCTCCCTACTAGTGGTGCTTCCATTGCCTAACTTTCGTCCCCCTCCTTTCCCTTCTTGTGTGAATATTGAACAAAAATACTTGTTCAGAATGTCTTCTTTTTCTTGGTCCCTCTCTGTACACTTTCCTTCTTCCTTTTTATTCTCACAATCCCACCCTTAGTCTTTTTTCTTTCACTAATGTCCCTGAAGAAGTTCTTGTCCCCTTTTGTTATTGCTTGGGTTATTTTTTCTTGTTTGTACCTTTGCACTCCTGACTGCTTTCTCCACCTCCCTCTGCTTTTCCAGATACAGTACTCTGTCTTCTTCCCTCTGTGTTTCCTTGTACTTCCTGAAAGCCATCCTTTTTGCCCTTACCTTCTCGGCCACTTCCTTTGAGAACCATAGTGTTTTTACTTTCTCTTTGTTTTGCTTACTTGCCTAATGCAATGGCTTGTTTAGTTTAGTTTAGTTTATTAGTCTAGGAATTAATACCTTTGAGCCAGGGCTCTTTTACAAAGGTTCCACGTCACAAAGAACATTTAACAAAGCACGATACACATTACAGGTAAAACCAGACAGGAAAGTTACATCATAAATTTGCTATTAACAGTTTAAGGCAGTAACGTTTTTAAGTTTCATAGAAAAACAAGCTATAACAGGTTCAAGCGAGTAGACAATTTCGAGTTAAAGACTTCCAGGAGAGAGGTGATCATTAGGTGCCAAAGGAGGCTAGAGAGGAGGAAAGGTGGTGGGAGAGAGTAAGTGAGAGGGACAGGAAAAAGGGGGAGTGAGTTTGGGTGGGAGACAGGAAGTAGTAGAGGTACCAGAGGGTTCATTAGTCAGGGAGGAAGAGGCTTCAGATGTGAGGATGGACATGAGGAGTAGTAGTCTTTATCTAGCGCAATCACAGTTGCTAGTGGTGGTGAGGTGGGCATAGAGCATGGATTTGAAAGCTTCAAGCGAGGTTCAGGATAGAGTAGGTGGACTAAGCGCATTGAACCATGTCGGGGCCCTGTATGCGAAAGATCTTTGTCCCTGTGCAGTCCGGCATCTCAGAACCAGGAAGGTTGGCGTTCAGATCTGGTGGAGGGTCGTGAGCCAGGATTCAGTCGGAGTGGGTTTTGAATACATAATGGAGTCAGTCCCAAGATAGATTTTTTGCCATTGTGCAGGTGAGATAAATAAGGCGATTTGATAGGCTCAACCAGCCTGATTCATAGTACAGATCTGCGTGTGAGTCAGTCTTTGAGCCCCGTGAGAGCACGGCAGGCCTTATTTAGAGTGATTGAGATACGCCTTAGAGCAGTGGAGGTAGCTGAGCCACAAATAATAAGGCCATAGTTAATGATTGAGATTATGGAACTCTGTATAGCTATTCTCAATGCCGCTTGATTTAGAAATTGACGGTTCGGAATAGTATTCCAAGGCGTTGGTTCACTGTTTCATGATGTTGTCAATGTAGGGTTGCAAAGGTGAGCCCCTTGGCCAAAGTGATGCCAAGGTATTTGAAAGTATTTACTTGGTCCAGTGTAATTCCATGAGAGGTTTGTATGGTGAGTGGAGTATGCCTATTTTGTTTTGGTGATTGGAGAAGAGCATGGCTTTTGTTTTATTGTGGTTTAGCACAAGTTTACTATCCAGGAACCACCTTTCAACACTAGAAAGCAAGTTGCAGGCTTTTTCGTAGGGAGTTTGGATCTTGTGGGAAGAGAATTACAGCATCATCAGCGTATAAGGTTATTTTCTCCTGGCAGATATCTGGGAGGGAGTTAAGGAACAGGCTAAAGAGGAGTGGTCAAGAATTGATCCCTGTGGTACACGAGAGAACTGGTTTGAAGTCGGAGAGTTCATTAGAGATTTTACAGCCTGTGACCGATTGGACAGGTAACTTTTACCCAAGCACAAGAACCTTGGCCAGGCCCTAGGCTAGAAAAGTAGGGAGAGTAAGTAGGCCATGATGGACTGTGTCAAAGCTTTTGTAAGATCGATAAAGACTGCACCTGTTTGGCACCTTTGTCCAGGGCTGAGTGGACTTCTCCAGAGAAATCAAGTAAGGCTGTTGTTGTACTATGTCCTTTCCTAAAGCCGTGCTGTTGATTACAGAGTAGATTGTATTTGTCCAGGTAATCAGAGTTGGTCTGCCACTATTCGTTCAAGTGCTTTGGAGAGGGAGGGAGTATTGATATTGGTCGATAGTTTCCTGTTGAGGTTTGTCCCCCTTGTGCACTGGCGTAACATAGCAGATTTCCATTTGTTGGAAATTGACTTTGGCAAGTGACAGATTAAGAATTTTTGCAAGGGGTGAATTACTTCATCCAGGGTGAGAGACAGGATTTTTAGATCTAGCGTGTCACTACTTGTTCTGGATTTGGAGCAGGCCTTTCTTATGTACTTGTGTGCTTCGTGCACTTTGATTTTCTTGAAGTAAAATTGTAGTTTGTCACGAGGGGTGTTTTGTGATACTAGGCTAGGCACAGGTAAGTCCGAGAAGAAATCTGGGGGGAGGACCCCACTAAGGTCTGTGAATGTCTTGGCTTGTTGCCTCCATATGTCTCTCTTTAGATTCTTCCATTGTCCTTCTACCGCCCCCCCTTTCTCCTTCCCCACCAGTGATTTCCTAAGACAACTAATGGGTCTTTTCCCATGCAAACTGGAGTTTATGCTGGATCCCCATATTCTAAAGAGGCTACTGCATGGGCAAAGAGAGTTAGCACCTGTGCAAAACATAATGATGAGAGAGGGTAAGGGGAGGGGCATGGCCATGAATAGCCACACTACCCCATATTCAGCAGCTATGCACTGCATGAAAGGGTTTAGCGTGGTCCTTTTGCACAGTGCAAATAGTTCCAAACAAAACTCTGACTTACTCCGTGGAACTCTATCTGCTGCTGGAGGTAATGCAGCAACCTAGCCGGTTGGCCACTGGGGAAGTACACCCATCTTCTGCTGTCTGTGGCACCCCCCTCCCCCCACTAATCACCAACTCATAGTACCAGCACAACCTTCCCTGGTGCTAGTGCTCCTTCGTCTGATTGCCAGTCTGCTGTAAAACACGCCATCCCTGGTGCTAGTGGTTCCCCTCCCTCCAATCACCAGCCTGTAATGAAATAAAACCTTCTGTGATGCTTGTGGTCCCCCTCCCTCCGATCATCAGCCCTTAATAAAATAAAATCCTCACCGGTGCTACTTGTCCTCCCTCCCTTTTATCACTAGCCCATAATGAAACAAAACCCTCCATGCTGCTAGTGGTCCTCCCTACCCTCCAATTGCCAGCCTGTACTGTAAAATAAAACTCCCTGGTGCTAGGTGTCCCCTGTGCACCACTTCCTCCAATTGTCAGCCTATAGTAAAATTCAAAACCTTCCCTGGCGACTAGTGGTCCCCCCAGACACTGATCCACAGTATTGCAACCTGCAATTCTATAATCCATAGCATCTAGCAGCCCTGCCTACCATGGCATCTAACACTCCCCGACACCTTACCAGTACCTTCAATGCCATGAATGCATGTATGGTGACTAGTGCAGCCCTCCTCATACCTCCTTGTCCAGCCACTATATGTCCAGGCAGGGAGTGCACCTCTTATTTATAGGACAGAGTTACATACCCTGTCCTATAAATAAGAGGCACGCTTCCTGCCTGGACACACAGTGGCCAGCTGACAAAGTGTGAGCGGGCTGTGCCAGCACATCAGCGCATCCTGTGGCGTGTGAGTACTAATCCAAAATGACAAAGGTGATGTTCAGTTCTATAGTGTTCAGTGCGATGGTGGTGGCTGCTAGATGCCACGAATTATGGAATTGGAAGCAGTGGTACCACGGATCGGTGCCTGGAGTGAACCACCAGATACTAGGGAGGGTTTTATATTTTATTACAGGGTGGCAATCAGAGGGAGGGGGATAGGGGACCACTAGCTGCAGGGAGTACATTATGGACTGGTGATCGGAGGAAGGGGGTGTTAATTTCTACATTACGGGCTGGTGATCAGAGGGAGGGGAGACTGCTAGCACAAGTGAGGGTTTTATTTACATAGAAACATAGACTTTGATGGCAAATAAGGACCGTTTGGCCCACCTAGTCTGCCCATTTCCCTACCTACAGGATAAGCTGCAGATCCTAGTTAACCAACACCCTATTTCTTCCACCCCCCACAAGAACTGCCTTACGTCTGTCCCATGCATTCTTGAATTCTCCCACAGTTTTAGACCCCATAACCTCCACAGGAAGGCTGCTCCATGCGTCCACTACCCTCTCTGTGAAAAAATACTTCCTCACATTGCCCCTGAGCCGTCCTCCCTCTATCTTCAAATTGTGTCCCCTTGTTCTTGCACATCTCTTTTTCTGAAAGATGCTACACTCTTGGACTTTGTTGAGTCCACTGAGGTACTTAAAAGTTTCTATCATGCCCCCCTCTCCCTCCTTTCCTCAAGGGCATACATATTAAGCTCCTTTAGTCTCTCCTCGTATGGCTTCTCTTGCAGACCCTGCACCATTTTAGTTGCCCTCCTCTGTACTGCCTCCATCCTGTCTATGTCCTTGTGGAGCTGGGGTCTCCAGAACTGGACACAGTACTCCAGATGGGGTCACACCAACTGTCTGTACAGAGGGATAACAACTTCCTGTTTTCTGCTGGCGATGCTTCTCCCTATACATCCCAGTATCCCCCCAGCCTTCCCTACTGCCTTCTCACATTGCTTGCTAACCTTAAGGTCATTTGATATGATTACCCCCAGGTCCCTTTCCATTTTTGTTGTTGTTACTACCTCCTCCCCATTGTGTAGTCTTCCTCTGGGTTTTTGTTTCCCAGGTGCATTATTTTGCACTTCTTTGCATTGAATCCAAGTTGCCATACTTCTGACCATTCCTCCAACCTTGCCAATTCCCTTTTAATCCTTTCCATGCCTCCTTGTGTATTAACCCTGTTGCAGATCTTTGTGTCATCTGCAAAGAGGCATATTTTCCCTTCCAGTCTCTCTGCAATGTCACTTATAAAGACATTAAAAAGGACTGGACCCAGTACTGAACCCTGTGGCACCCCACTAGTAACCCCTCTTTCTTCAGAGTGGACTCCATTTACAATTACCTTCTGTGTCCTGTTGTCCAGCCAATGTTTTACCGAGGCTACCACCCTGGGACCCACTACCAGGCTGGTTAATTTGGTTATTAATCTTTTGTGTGGGACTGTGTCAACGCCTTGCTCTAAAGTCTAGGTAGGCCATGTCCACAGCCCCTCCCTGGTCTACTACTTTGGTCACCCAATAAAAGAAATCAATTAGATTCGTCTGACATGACCTTCCCCCTGTGAACCCATGCTGCCTTGGGTCCTGTGCCCCACTGGCCTCTAGGTACTCAACAGTTCTTTTCTTCAGAAGTGATTCCATCACTTTCCCTATCACAGAGGTCAAACTAACAGGTCTGTAGTTTTCTGCCTCTGCCTTGCTCCTAATTTTGTGAAGGGGAATCACATCCACCTTCCTCCAGTCCTCAGGTTCCACACCATCCTCCCATAATTTGTTAAAAAGGGAATTCAGTGGTGTCACTAGTTCTCCCCTTGACTCTTTGAGACCCCAAAATGCCTGTAGGTGGCAGCAGAAAAAATAAACCTGTGGTCTTTAATGACTCCAGACATCCTGCACTTTGTGCCACCGAGGACTCAGGACACTGAGAACGTCAGTGCTTAAAACTAAAATATTTTATAAACCAATCAACAGAGAGCTTATGTAAGTATTTTGCCCTGTTGTACACATGTTAGCCCTCTGTTGATTGGTTGCCAAGTTGTGGGTCCCCATTTGAAAAAACAAAGTAAATCGCATTTGAGCCTCCATTTGCAAGTTACTGCAGCCAAGGTTCATCTGCCTTTTTTGGTAAATGGACTTTTATTTTTGTACACCTTGTAGAGGACAAGTGCATTTACCTCTGCAATGGCTCTTTCTGCCTCTGTTTGTATTATTTTAGTGCCATAGAGCAACAGCGTGGCATCACTGAGGCGTTTTTCAGAGCAGGGTGGTAGGTAAGAACAGTACTGCTTCCTGCTCAATAATCGCTGCATTCTGTTACAATTTTTCTTTTTACTTTGTTTCCTTGTTTTACAGCTTTTTTTATTGCAGAGTTATTCCATTTGTTTTCAGGGCAGCGGGGCGGCGGGGCTGGAGGGGTGATGAGCGGCGTGTAGCAGCATTGGCTTTCTCCGTTACTTGGTTGCTGTCTTTTTTGTCTGTGGGGGCGAGCTGCTTAGCGTTTTTTTTTATGGAATGCTACCTTTTCAAACAACATGAAGCTGTGGTGGGGGGAGAAGGGGCCACCGTTGATTGTCTGGTGTGAGCGGGGGGATGCCAATGATGCCATTCATTGTCCTGGGCTCCCTTTCGGGTTGGATCATCGCTCCTACCGGCCAGCTGTGATGAACTGCTTAGCGTTTTTTATTTGCTACCTTTTTGCGACTATTGTCACTTTTCCACCTGCTGGCTGGCATGTTCTGGTGGCCGGGGGGAGGGGGTACCATTGATTGAGCTGGTGGGGGGAGGAAGGGTCACTGCTGATTGTCCAGTGGGAGTGGAGTGGGGGATGCCATTCATTGTCCTGGGAATTTTTACTGGGTACATGGTGTGCAGTCCTGTGGTCTGCTACCTGGTATGCTCCCTTTTGGTTACTTCTGCAGCTTTTCCCCCAGTACCTGCTGGCTGACATGTTCCAGTAGCCCGGGGAAGGGGTGTCATTGATTGAGCTGGTGGGGCACTGATCATCACTCCTACCGGCCAGACTAAGAAGCATCTGGCTGTCTACACACTCTAGCTGCTCCTGTCTGAGATGATTTTTTTTCTTACCAGAATCTGAACCATTGATTTTGAGGCAAAGGAACGGTTTGGCTCCCAGCTTCCAATCTCCAAGGCCAGGCAAGCAAAATTACTTGCATATGGAGAAGGTGTTTTTGGTTCAGGTGTTGGATATTGGACAGTGTGGTGGTGTGGCTTCTGTTTGATGTTGCTGGAGATGGTAGGGTGGGAGGTGGGACCCCTGGACACCAGGGGTTGCTTGTGTTTGATGGTGCCATGTATTGGACACTGGCAAACACACAAACTCCCTGGTATCATGGGGTCCAACCCACACCCTCCATTTACCGGCACCATCAAACACCAAGCAGTTCCTTGTGTTAGGTGGTCCCACCCCACCAGTGGATACCATGGAACTGCATACTGCTTTGTTTGGTGCTGGGTGTTGGAGGGTGTGGGTAGGGGGCCCCACTGTAATGCCTTGCCATGCTTTGTGTTTTGCTTTGTGGTAGTGGCCGACCACCATGCACCGTGGAATGTGTGGTCTTTGATGGTGGCTGTGTAGCTCAGGTTAGTGTAGGACCCCTGGATGCCGGGGAATACAATGCATTCAATGGTGCTGGGTATGGGAGGGTGAGGGGTAACTCCTGGATGCCAGGGAATGCACAATTTGTTATGGTGGTGGAACTCGGCACCCCAACACATTGTGTGTTCCCTGGCATGCAGGAGTGTCCACCAACCCTCCCATACCAGGGAACATCAAACACAAAGCATTTCCTGGTTCAAGCGCTTCCACCCAGCCAGTGGACTGCTGGATGTGCTTCTGTTTGATGGTGCCGGGGATGGGAAGCCCCACAGTAATGCCTTGCCATGCTTTGTGTTTTGCTTTGTGGTAGTGGACAACCACCATGCACAGTGGAATGTGTAGTCTTTGAAGGTGGCTGTGTAGCTCAGGTTGGTGTGGGACCCCTAGATGCCAGGGAATACAATGCATTCGATGGTGCTGGCTATGGGAAGGTGAGGGGTAACCCCCGGATGCCATACACTGCACCAACAATTGCATTATCTGGCAATCAGTGGTCCCAGCCTCTGTGGACCGGCTCCATGAAACACAAAGCAGCTCCCTGTGTACATTCTCCCACCACGTCCTCTGATACCCAGCACCATCACACCAAAGGCATTGCCTAGTGTCCATTGGTGCCTTCCCCAATCTCCTATGTATGGCACCATCAAACACACCACATTACTTGGTCAAGTGGTGGTGGTAAAGCACCGGACTACAGGTAATACTTTGTTTTCACACAAAAACTGCATGTTTATGAAAGAAGACAGGAGACAACGTATGCACATACAGTACCATTTTATTGGAGCATAGTATGAACACAAAACCCTTTTACAATCAACATCTTTAGAACACTTGTAGAAGAAGAGAGTGCACACTGTTCCGGTACCATCTGTGCAGAATGTAACAATTCAGAATTATTGCAAACATTTGGTCAGTTCTCAAATACGAACACGTCTAACTAAATAATGGGCATCACAACCAAATTTGTCCCTCAACATTTGCAAAGCTGAATCTGCAACTGATATTACTGCCCTTCAGTTGGCATTACTGCCCTATCGCTCTGTGAATGCTGCTTTAGAGTGTCCCACCTTCGGTGTGCTGCCATCCACTTTTTCTGTTCAATGCACAATGGGCTCATTGATTGCACTTCTTGGTGACATAGCAATTACACAGTTGATCGGTATGCCCTGCTATGTGTTTCTTGTCTGTGCAAGCTGTATATGTTTGGTTGCATGGTGTTTCATAGGTTGTCATTTTTAAATGTCGGTGCTCAACAACTGCCTGCCAGAGTTTGCACGTATTCTGCTGAGTACTTCCTGTTTGTTGGTGATGGCCTGCCACTAATTGTGTGTCATGGGAAGAAAGAGGTTTTCCATCTGGTTATAGGTTATAAATAACTGACAGCAGCACTTGGCATCACTGCTTCTGTTTGTTTGTGTCAGCGTATCAGTTGTATGTCATTGGGAGAATGGGGTTTGTCATAGTCACTGATAACTGCCAGCAGATGTGTACCTGTTTTCTGCATTGTTTTCCATTATGTTTTGCTGGTCGCTATGATTATTTGTGCATATCGTGGCTTGCACAGTTATTGTGCAGTACGTAAGTCATGTCTGCAGTACGAATCTATACTTGTATGTTTGTATTACAGAACGACTTCAGGAGAGTACGTGTAGAAAAGTAGGAGAAGCCATGCAGAGGAGCGGAGAGTAGGAGAAGCCATGCAGAGGAGAGGAGAGTAGGAGGAGGCAGAGACGCTGTCCAGAGAAGGAGACACCATGCAGAGGTGTAGACAGAGAAGCCACGTAGAGTAGACGGAGAAGCCACGTAGGAGACTAACGAGACGTTGGATTGACCTAGGTAAAAAGGAGAACACCAAGAAAGGCATGTTTGACAGTGAAAGTGACAGTGATCAGGAGTTTCTGGGATTCAATGATTCGGATATAGAAGTTGAGTTGATGGCGATGCATCCAGACAGTGACTTCAGTGAAGAGGATGAGGTACCACTTGCCAGGCTACAGCGGCAGACTCAGTCCACTGAGAGTGACAAGGATGATTTACTATTGGCTATGCTACGGTGGCAGAGGAACTCAACTGAGAGTGACGAGGATGATCAACCGCTTGCCCTGCTACAGCGGCTGAGGCAGTCCATGGACAATGAAGAAGATGATGTGCCTTTGGCTACACTGCAGCATGTGTGTTGCCCAACTGATGATGCGGTTGAAGAACTGCCTGACACTCATCCACCTCCTACACAACATGATGCGGGTCACACAGATGGTTGGAACAGTCTGTTTCGGCCGTTGCATGTTGATGATTTCAATGAGCCTGTGGAGCCTGCGGCACTTCTAAATGAGGAGAAAAAAAGAGATTGACTTCATGAACCTGATGTTTCCTCCATCACTATATGAACTGCTGGTAGAGGAGACCAACCGTTACAGTGAACAGAAACAGGCAGAGGTGAATAAGGTGGACACACGATGGACTCCTGTCACAGTATGTGACATAAAAGCATTTTTTGGGATGCGAATGTACATGTCTGTGGTAAAGGTGCCATACTACTGCATGTACTGGAGTAAGCATGGTCTGTACGGATGTTTCCCAATTTCACAGCTCATGATTCGAGAGCATTATGAGAAAAGTAAACATTATTTTCGTGCAAAAGACAGTACACAGAATCCTCCCAAAGGGTCAGAAAACCATGACAAACTGCAACATGAATGTCTAGTAATGGAGCAGGTTCTCAATGCATGCAGGATGCAATGTAATCCCACACCGTGAAGTTTCGGTCGATGAGGCAATGTTAGGGTACAGTGGATGTCTGGCCTTCAAGCAGTATATGCCAAACAAGCCACAACATTATGGAATCATAGTGTGGGTTCTAGCAGATGCCCATAATGGCTTTGTCAAAGATTTTCAGGTGTACACTGGGAAAGTTGATGGAGCAGCTGAAATGTGTCTTGGAGAGAGGGTGGTGAAAGACCTGACCAAGGATCTGCAGGGAAAAAAGTACCATGTATACTCTGACAATTTTTTTCACTTCTGTGCACCTGTCAAGTGATATACTGAACTTTGGTCTGTACTTCTGTGGCACAATGTGCACCAACAGGAGTGGATGGCCGACAACATTAAACAAGGTTACAATGAGAAAGAAACAACGGGGTCAATATGAACACCTGCAGAATGAATCACTTGTTGCCACTGCTTGGAAAGACAGGCATCCAGTATTCCTGCTGTCAACAAACCATGACCCGACCTCACCTGCAACATCAGTCCCCAGGAGGCAGCGAGATGGGACTGCAATATCTGTGCCCTGTCAATCAGTAGTGCAGCAGTACAACATGCATATGAATGGTGTCGACATTGCTGACCAGATTCGTGTTAAGTACCACAGCAGCAGAAGATTGAAAAGGTGGTGGCTATACATGTTTTGGTTTCTATGGGACCTGGCTTTGGCCAACACCTTCACTCTCTATCGAGAGAGTGTGAACCATGTTCAGCGAAACAAAAGTGGAAGAGTGAGCAAGGTCAAGCAGCTGGATTTTCGCATTCCTCTGTCTGAACAGTTAATGGCTGGGTACAGCAAGAGGAAATGGAGTGATGGTCCACATTACCTGGTTAAAGCTAAAAAAGCTAGGTGCAGAAACTGTGCACTGAAAAAGAGGCGTGCAGAGCCTTCATTTATTTGCGTAACTTGCAATGTACACCTCTATGTAGAATGCTTTGCAGGGTGCCACAACTACATGTAACCAGCCTTGTGTGCACAGGCAAACAGTGAGTGGCGCGCAAGTGTACATGTGCACCACATGTCCATGAACAATACTGCCAGTACTACTACTACTACCACCACTACTGCTTCACGTCGCCAGGAAGAGTCACCGTGTCCTCCGGGGGGGGGAGGGGGTCAGGGTATCATGTGTCTTGTGCAGCCAGATCACCCTGAGGGGATACCGTGTCGAGTAGATGAGTCAACAAAGCACCACAGTTCCAAAGTCATGAAACGGATTGTCATGCATGTTGGCAGAATTGTGGCTCTGCCCATTGGTGGTTCAAAAGAGATGGAAATGCAGTGACATGCCAGTCACTGAATGGGCTGCGCTAAATGAAAATTCAAAATAATGAGCTAAAAGAGGTCTGGTGAGAGAAAGGGGACAAGTGACAGAAAAGGTACATTGGGGTGCGGGTGGTGAGAGAAAGTGTGTGTGGGGTGCATGGAGTACAAAAGGATGTGGGGTGCAGGTGAGGGTGAGATGAGGGGGTGGGGTTCAGGGGGGAGAAAGGGGGTGCGGTGAGATAAGGGTGAGAAAGGCTGTGGAATGCGGGTGGTGAGATAAAGGTTGGGTATAAAGCAACAATCTGACAATGAAACCGTGGTTTCAAAAAGCTTGGAATTTATATATAAAAGTGAAAACAAGAAACTGAAAGGGTTGGGGGGAACAAAAAGGAAATGTTGCACCATGTGGGGGAACATGTGAAACTGGTTCACAGAGGAGGGAAGGAGTGTCCGGGTCTATGTATCGTGGAAGAGTATGTCTTTATTATGAGGACCAGGGGGGAGAAAAAAGAGCGCACACACAAGGCAAAATGTGAAGCGAAAGAAGACAGTTAGCATCAGAGTTATTTCACTCACCAGACCAAGGGGGCCAACTGAAAGAGGTACTAGATGTGCTGAAACTGGCATTGCTGTTGCTGTCTACCATTACCATTAATATCCGAGGCGCTTTTCTGTTCCTTTTGGTAAATGAGAAGAATTTCAGTTACCTGCTGTGCTGAGTGATGAATGATGAGTGGAGCAGCACTCAGCCTGGCAGCGAACATATCTGCAATTGGCCAGCCACAACCTAATTTCTGTGCATACCGACACATTCAAGCAGCCATGGGTGGCTCCCATGCGAGTATTCGCACAGCTGTATCACAATGATGATATGGTGGGCCGGCATACAGAGAGGAGAGAGATGTGTCTGCTTCCAGACAGAGAACGTCGTAGCAAAATATTAGTGGAAAACTCGAATGATCTCAAAGGAACATGAAAAATATTTTGGAAATAAAAAGTGACAGGTGACTATCGCGATGTGCCTGTTTCTACTCTCTACTACTTCTTGCAGTTTACTTTAGTGGAGTGGAGGTTTTAGCTCATTCATTTTTATTTTCATTTGGCCCGCACATTCTCTGTTCTGTGTGTCCGCGCAGTCGATCAAGCCTGACGTCCACTTTTAGGTTGAGGCTATGGCCTACATGAAGAAGCAAATGGGCAAGAAGACAAATTTCACGTACCACTTGTACTACCTTACTTTGGTCCCACCTAAATGCAAGAAATGACTGTGTTACCCTGTATCCAGGATCTGCAGCTTCCGTGGATGGACTGGAGAGACCCGCAGAACTAGGGAGCAAGACCAAGGAGAGCAGAAAAGGGAAGAGAAGAGGACCGGTGAAGCTGGAGTGAATTTCTCAACACTAATGACTCCGTGAACACAAAGAAGATGTTGGAACTGTTTTATTTACCAAAGAATATGTAACACAGATACAAGGGGAAAGGATGGGGCAGAATCAGAAAAGGTATGCAAATTTAAGCTCTTAAGTGCTGAAAAGGTAAGACAAATGTCATTGCAGTTTTTGCAGTAAATGTTTGGTTGCCATTGTGTATTCTGTGTGCTACAACTTGTTTCCACTGTGTCATAATGCCATTGGTGCCACCGTGCACATGTTTGTAGATGTAATATGAGTGCGCTGCCTTGCTCTTTTTCATGACCCTACCATTGATAAGAGTATGCAAAGGATTCTGGGTGACATGCAGTAATTGCATGGGTGCTGCTGTGCACATGCTTTTACGTGTTGTGATGTTATAGTCGCACAGTGCATTACAGTGTTCTTTACTTTTACATGTCTATGCGAGATACTGTGCCACCATGCACCGTACACGATATTGACGATGCTGTATTTTTGTTTTGGTCATGTGTGTTTCAATACTGTTTCTGACCGTCTTACCTGTTCTACTACTGTTTCAATACTGTTCATACTAAAAGCCAGCAGAATAGGCCTGACGGTCTTTTGTGTCTGCTTGGTAGCCAGCCCATATTGGGTGCTTGCTCTCCCACCCCCCAGCCCCAGAGAGGGTCATCTTCGGCTTCAGTTTACCCATGCACCTGTCCCACCCCTCTTGAAGCCTTCCACTGTGCCCTCCTCCACCAGACTCCACCAGACTCCCGGGCAGTGCATTCCAAGGTCCCACCACCCTCTCAGTGAAGTAATGTCTTCTACGTTCTCCCCTGTAATTTTCCCCCTCCAGCTTCCATGCATGCCCCCTGGTTGCGCCCCCTTTCTTTAGCCTGAACATTTCTTTGGCTCTGCCCCTGTTTATCCCTTTCACATATTTGAAGAACTCTATCATGTCTCCCCCATCTCTCCTCTCCTCCTGTGAGTACGGGCCAAGTTCTTCCAGCCTTTCCTCATAGGTCCATTCCCTCATGCCCTGAATCATCCTGGTTGCCCTCCTCTGGACCCTCTCCAGCAGTACTATGTACTTCTTGAGGTGTGGTCTCCAGAACTTCACGCATGTCGATGGCACATTGCATATGAGTGACTTCAATGGATAAAAACATGTATCTCAGAAGAACTGGTGTTTAGTAAACACTTTAGTAACTACTTTTAGTGTCAGGATTGGTGTGTTCATGTTGCTTGGTGTTCCTCAAAAACACACTGATTTGGTATTTCAACTAGCATACACAATTCAGAATTGATTGCACAGCCCCATTAGAAAGGAAATAATGTGCTGAACAAGTTTGACGCATATAGTTTGTGTATATCATGCATACTTTGAGGTATTCGCATTTGTTTAGGGAATGCTGTGTATGGCTGACATTTGTCGGTGAGGTAGCAGCAAAGCACCTAGAATAAAAAAGGGAATTTTTTTTTCTCTAGAAAAATAGCTTTTTAGTACACATGTATTGTCATACCGGTTTCACTGGTATGGACACTTAATTTGGTGTTGAAATGTTACGTATTTCCCACCAACAAATGTTTGCTGTTGCTTAGTTTTGCTGCAAAAAACACTTGTTTGCTATTTCAGCTAGTATAACAAAGAAAAAGGAGTAGAATTGACTGTATAGTACCATTGGAAGGGTCATTTTGAGCTGAACAACTCTGCCGCTGATACTTTGTGTCTGTCAGGTGTACTATAGAAGATAGATGCATTTTTGTATGGTATGCTGTGTATGGCCAACATTTGTCTCTCAAGTTTCACCTAGCCAGCTTGAATAAAATGGGGAAAAAATACATGCATCATATTAGAAAAATTATTTAAAAGACAAAGAACCTCTGTGCGCAAACACTGAGGCAAGGGTTACCCCAAAGGGCATTTGGCTGGGAAGCCAAGTTTCAAGAAAATACAAAATCACACATGCCCACACAATGCAAAGCATCATGGGCTGCATATGCAAATCACCACAGAATGTTATGTTGGTCCAACTTTAAGCAGAAATGCATGGTGCCGAAAGGCCTCTCACACAGTTTGCAAAGGGTGCTAACAGAAGACATAGACACGTGTTTCATCCTACCAGGACTCATCAGTATGCCTCGTCTGTTTGACACCCCAGTGGAATGGACCAGCTACCCTTTCGGCACCATGCATTTCTGCTTAAAGTTGGACCAACATAACATTCTGTGGTGATTTGCATATGCAGCCCATGATGCTTTGCATTGTGTGAGCATGTGAGATTTTGTATTTTCTTGAAACTTGGCTTCCCAGCCAAATGCCCTTTGGGGTAACCCTTGCTTCAGTGTTTACGCACAGAGGTTCTTTGTCTTTTAAATAGTTTTTTATTTTAATGAGTTCACCACAACATATCCAGGACACACTGTCTTAAGGGTAGCTGGTCCATTCCACTGGGGTGTCAAACAGACGAGGCATACTGATGAGTCCTGGTAGGATGAAACACGTGTCTATGTCTTCTGTTAGCACCCTTTGCAAACTGTGTGAGAGGCCTTTCGGCACCATGCATTTCTGCTTAAGTTGGACCAACATAACATTCTGTGGTGATTTGCATATGCAGCCATGATGCTTTGCATTGTGTGGCATGTGATTTGTATTTTCTTGAAACTTGCTTCCCAGCCAAATGCCCTTTGGGGTAACCCTTGCCTCAGTGTTTCGCTGAGGTTCTTTGTCTTTAAATAGTTTTTTATTTTAATGGGTTCACCACAACATATCCAGGACTGTCTTAAGGGTAGCTGGTCCATTCCACTGGGGTGTCAAACAGACGAGGCATACTGATGAGTCCTGGTAGGATGAAACACGTGTCTATGTCTTCTGTTAGCACCCTTTGCAAACTGTGTGAGAGGCCTTTCGGCACCATGCATTTCTGCTTAAAGTTGGACCAACATAACATTCTGTGGTGATTTGCATATGCAGCCCATGATGCTTTGCATTGTGTGGGCATGTGTGATTTTATATTAGAAAAATTACTTTTTACTACAAAATCTATTTTGTACCTCCATCTAATGTATGTATTCTTACGTTGATGTTGATAGGTTACATGTTTCTCCACAAAAAATGGCTTACATTGCCTTTTTTATTGGAAAAAATTCTGTTTTTGCAATTTCAACTAATATAGAAAAAAGAAGGAATTACTGATAGTTAATTGCATAGCACCATTGGAAAGGTAATTTTCCACTGAACGACTCTGCCACTGATACTTTGTGTGTGTCAGGTATACTTTAGAAGAGATTCACATTTTTGTATGGTATGGTGTTTTTGGCTGACACTTGTCTCTCAAGCCTCACTTAGCCAACTTGAATAAAATGGGGGAAAAAATACATGCATCATATTAGAAAAATAGATTTTTACTACAAAATCTATTTTGTACATCCATCTAAAGCATGTATTCTTATGTTGGTGTTGATAGGTTACGTTTCATCACAAAAAATGGTTTACATTGCCTTTTTTTATTGAAAAAACACTTTTTTCACCATTTCAAGTCGCATAGAATAAAATTGGAACTACTTATAATTTACTTTTGTGAATACTGAGCAGAAGTATTCATTCAGTATCCCTGCTTTTCACTGTCCCTATCTGCCCACCCACCGTCCTTTCTATTCAGCCTCACTGTCCCTCCCTTTGTCTTTCTATGCTCCCTGATGTACCTATAAAAGGTTGTATCCCCCTTCTTAACCTAGTTGGCTATCTTTTCCTCAGTTTGGGCCTTTGCTATTCTGACTTCCCTCCCTGCTTCCTTCTGCCTTAACTGGTACAGTTCTTTGTCCTGCTCCTTCTGTGTTTCCTTATACTTCCTAAATGCTATCTTTTTCTCCTTAACCTTCCCTGCCACCTCTTTTGTGAACCACAGTGGCTTTTTCTTTTGTTTTGATTTGTTTATTAGCTTCGCACAAAGGCTTGTTGCCTCTGTGATGGCAGTTTTGATGTTTCCCCATTGTTGCTCTACCCCTCCTTCTAGCCTGCTTGCTAGTGCTTTTCTAAGGCACTCTCCCATCTTGCCAAAGTCAGCACTCCTGAAGTCCAGTACCCTCACTTTTGCATGGCTTGACTATGTAGCTGAGTTTATTGTGAACCACATTGTTTTTATTTATTTATTTAGTTGTTTTAACCAGGTATAGCATACTAAGCTGAAAGCTTTTTTACAGGAGCGACCTTGGAGCACAAGGAGGTTAAGTGATTTGCTCAGGGTCACACAGTATGCAAGTGGAAGCTGTGGGATTCAAACCCAGGTCTGGTCTGCTGGATGTCACCAAATTTGCAGCTCAGAGCCTTAGACCACTGCGCTATACTGCCTCTGTTTCTGCCACCAGTGGGTTCCAAAACTAGCTGTCTGAGGCATGCCACCTGTAGGGCATTGAAAATGGCCCTGCTCTTGGATGTGGCTGCAGCAAAGGTGCTCCAGTTAACATCTGGCATATTCAAATCCCCCATCAACAGTATCTCCTCTTTCTCTGCCATCCTAAGGATGCCTTCTATCATATCCTTGTCCATTCGCTCCCCCTGACATGGGGATCTGTATACAACCCATGTGGGGATTGTGGTGCCATTTCCAGTCTCTAAGGTGACCAACAGTGCCTTCTCTCCTCCCTGTTTACTCTTTTGTTCCATTGCTTTTATCCCTTCCCTTACATAGAGAACTACTCCTCCCCCTCTTCTACCCTCTCTTTCTCTCCTGTAGGTTGTGTACCTTGGTATGTTAACATCCCATTCATGGTTCTCTTTGTACCAAGTTTCTGTGACTGCCACAATATCCAGGCATCCCTCTTCCATCAAGGCCACCAGTTCAGGGAGCTTGTTGCCCATACTACGAGCATTGGTACACATTACCCTCCATTTCTTGATGGCTTTACCCCTTTATGCCCCATCCCTGTCCTTATTGACTTTGTCATTTTCTCCATTTACCCCAATCCTTTTCCCTATCGACATCTCTATCTTGGTGTTTACCTCACTTACTACTCTGATTTTATTTGGGGGGGCTAGGATTTCCCTGTTCCTTCCCAGTGCCTCCCCACCCCTTGGCTAGTTAAAATGCTTGCCAATGAAGCATTTAAACCTATCACTTAGGATTCTGGTTCCCCTCCTGGACAGATGCAGACCATCATGCCAGTATAGGCCTGCATCACTCCACATGGACCCCCAGTCCCCAGTGAAGCCAAATCCCTGAGCTCTGCACCAGTTTTTCAACCACTGATTGAATCCCATGGTGTGGAGCACCCTAGCCTCATTCATGTCATAGACAGGCAGCACCTCCAAGAAGGTTACCATGTGTGCTACTTGTCTAAGGCCTCTTCTCAACTCCACAAACTCTTTCTGCACTGCTCTGATCCCTTTCTCAGCCAGTTCATTTGTCCCTAGGTGGACAATGACATCCAACTCCTTCCCCCATGCAGCTGCTCCAGCGATCCTGAGGATTCGCTCCCTGTCCCTCCAAGCCATGGCACCAGGCAGGCACCTGACCTCCCTCTCCCCTTCCCCCCAGTTCTACTCCCCTAACAATGGAGTCCCCCACCAGGAGTTGTTTCCAACCCTGTGGGATCCCATGCCACCCTCCTGTGGGTCTCCTTTGTGGAGGTTCCCAGCATCCTCCTTGGTCTCCACTGTGGGTGCCTCCATAGAGGAACCACACTTTACCAGAATGGCATAGGAATTGTGGAGAGGTACAACTGGAGGGATGCACCTCTATTCAACCACCCTTACCCTCCCTGAGCCCACTGTGGTCCAACCACTCCTCTTTCTTGGCAACCTGTGAGGCAACAGCAGTGACCCTTGTGGTCCCTGGGTGGGAGAGGAGGTCGCCCAAATCCTGGCCAACTCACCCTGGAGATAAGAAATCTCATCCCTCAGCCCAGAGAGGTGCCTGCAGATGGGACAACACCGCATCCTCCAGAACATCTCCCAGAAGACTGCTGCTCCACAGCCACTGCACTGCACCACTCCCATCATGTCTTATTTCTGTCCCTTAACTGTTGTTTGGAATACTTACTCTTTCCTCTGTTTTTTTCTCCTACTTACTTACTGCCTCTGTGCCTTTTAAGCTCCTGATCTTCCTGTTCTGAGACAAGAAGTTCCTATATTTCTCAGTAGTCTCCTTCTTGCTCAGAGTCAGACCTCCAGCAGCTGGGAGGGGGTGGGTGGAGAGCTCCTTTTCCTTCTGGGATGGTGAGGCTTTTGTGGCTCTGTGATCACTCACTTCCTACTCCCAAACAGGAAGTTCCTGTTGTCAGTCAAATCCTGTGCCTATAAAAGTAGAACTGGCTTAGGGTGGGAGGGGGTGGAGGGGAGGGAAGGAGGGCAATATAGTCGCAGTAGAGAAGTATAGTTATAACAGCAACTCCTTCTTCTTGGTGTTCTCCTTCTTCTTGGTGTTCTCTGCCTGTTCTCTGCCTGTTCATTTCAGGCTGGTGATCAAAGGAAGGGGGACCACTAGTACAAGGAAGTTTTTCTTTTTACATTACGGGCTGGTGATTGGAGGGAGGGCTCAGGGGGACCTCTAGCACCAGGGAGATTTTTTTTTTTTACAATATGGGTTAGCGATTGGAGGGAAGGGGACCACTAGCATCAGGGAGGGAGTTTTTGTACAACAGGCTGGTGATCTGAGGGGGGAACCACTAGCACCAAGGAGTTCTTTTTTTTACAGTAGGCTCTGGTGATGGGGGTACCACTAGCACCAGTGAGGGTGTTTTATTGCAATGGGCTTGTGATCAGAGGGCGGGGGGACCACTAGCACCAGGAATATCTACACATGTCTGGGACTGGGCAATTGGGGTTGCAGCGCCATGCTAACCTGCCTCACTACCCATGCAAATGAGCACATAATGGGCATGAAAATGGTCCCTTAGCACCTTGCATGCCCAATGGGCTCATTTGCATGGGTACCTTTGAATCTTGCAGATAGTGCTCCAGTGCTATCCACTCTGGTGGCATGCTTCAGGATCCATAAAGGGGCAGCACTGCTTGACTTAACACTGCACCACTATGGTCCTATATTCAATCGAAGATGGTCAGTGCGTTATTCAACTGAATATAGAATTTGCAGGCCCCGGCCAATTGCAAGGTGCAGCGTATGCTTTTTTCACTCTGCTTTGCACTCTTTTGAGTACCGGGCCCCTGGTGTCACACTTAAATATGACCCAGGGCTTTGCACATTGGGTCCTTCTTCAATCCAGCAAATACCTAAAGGACCACTACAGAAAACTATTAATTTAACATTATTTAATGTAAGGTGATGCATAGCTAGACTTTAGAATGACCTAGTTCCTCCAAACTATACATTATGAAAAAACTTACACACTTAATATATGCAATTAGAAAAAATACAATATGTAAGTAAAGAGCAAGAGAAGAGTTTTTACAAAATCTGGGAGCCAATCCAAAATCTTATAAAGGGAAATGAAATGTAATTAGGAATATGAATAACAGGAGTCACGTGATGCATCAGGCTTAGTAGCAGCTTCTCTGCTCTGCTCCGGCCCATTCCTGCTATTATTTGCCCTTTTATTCATTAAAATTAGCAAACTCTTCTCACTTACCCTTAAAAGAGAGGTTGGAAGAGACCATCATCTAAGCAGTGCAAGCAAAGTCTCGAAATTCTGATCTTAATGGAGGTAGAGATGTGTCAGGTGCCTCCACGGCATACTCTACCCCTGACGCCTGACAAATCTACTAAAAGAAGTAAGGCCCAAACACCAGGTGGTGGGTGTGCTCCTACTATGAGCCCGGCACAAACCCCACTCACAGAGGAGAAATTTCTGGAGCAGTTTCAGCCTTTTAAAGACATACTCCAAGAAATTGCAAAAGAATGAAAATCTCTTTGTGCTGATCTGGGCGAAATCAACTGGTGGGTAGGGGATGTTGAAGTCAGAACATTCTCCCTGGAGCAGTGGAGGGATTGGGTGGATCTCAACTTTCATGCACTTTGGCAAAGACTTACTAAAATGGAAACTAAGGCCGAAGATTTGAAGGAGAGAAGCCAAAAAAAATAACATCATTATCTTTGGCCTCCCAGAAGTTGCACAGGGCACTATCCCTGTTACATTTGCTCAAAAACTGCTTGTGAAGATTGCTGGCCCTTCACCAAATAATCTGAGCTACATTGTAGAACAGGCTCACCACTCCTTGTGACCCAGACCCCCATATGGATCCCTGCCTCATCCCTTCATCATGAAACTCTTAAATTTCCTAGACAAGCAACATGTCCTGCAGAAGACTTGTGAGCTTAAGGAAACTCAGTGGGAAGACTCCTGACTTAGAGTTGCACAGGATTTACCAGCTACAGTATGGCAGAAAAGGGCTGCCTTCCACCTGGTGGTCACAAAGTTAATTGCTGTGGGGATCCATTACCAAGTCCTCTACCCTGCTCATCTACAGGTATTTGTACAAGGAACTTGCACTCTTTGGATTCCCCTGACCAAGCAGCCAAGGACTTGAAGATCCTCCTCCCAGACTTATTTAGGGAGTGCTGATTCTGAGGCAGTTCAGAACATCCATTTCTTTGATCAAAGTTTTATTGTGATGTTTGCTAGCTAGTATTTTCCTTTGGTATGCAATGCTGCATCGTAGCGAGATTCTATACCAATATGGGATTGTGTTTCAAATACCTCGATGTGCTGCATGCTTGGAATTCAATTTTATCTTCCTCACTGAGACTCTCATTTACATTTGCCACCTTGTATGCCTAGTATTTACTCGGGTATGCCGAATTATGGTGAATCATATAGAAATCCCTCATGTTGAATGTTGCCATGGTTGTGGCTTTTGGCAATGATACCTGCATCTGTTTCGTATTTCTACTTTACGGAGGCATCCTGCTCTGATTATTGACTCACTTCCAGAAAGCCTTGTTGTGGTGCAAATGATTATTAACTTTGAAGTTTGCCACTTGTATCAGCCTATTGTGCAGCTCCTATACCTCTAGAGATCTGGTACCTGTGGCTCGGAGGTTTATGACCAACTCAGCACTATAAGTTTGCCTGTCACACCAAGCATGGTGTACCTGGCTTAATCCTGCATTGATCTTGCCTCCTACTAGTTTAACAAGGATGTTTTTCTGAAGTGTACCATGGCATTTGTACAAGATTAGGCCTTTTGATATGAGCTTGGACACCCCAGGCCCCTTCGGTATATTCTTGCCTCACATTATTTCTTGTTGATTTCTACAGTTAATGTGAGAATTTATAATGATACTTTTATCCCAACAAGGCTGCAGTTTTTTCCAGGCATCCTAGCTTAAGAGGCCTGCTGAGGGGTCTGCTCCAATCTATTTGGCATATTCTGCAGCAAGCAGACTCCTGGATCAAATAAAGATTGCTGTGCACAATGGACTCTCTCATAATGTTCCCCTGCTGGTTTAGTTTCCTTGTGTCTGTGGCAGCCTGACACTCTTTACTCCCCGTCTCTCCACAGTTTTCATAATTGATGGAAATTTGGTTAAAACTAATATACTATGGTATCCCTGAACTCAGTATCCTGAGTCTCGGGATACTGATTTCACTGACCCAAAGTGCATTCTCCTGAATCAATCAGATGCCCAAAAATATGATTTTGGGCATCTGATTGAAAAATACAAGAGGCAAATTGGCTCCGCCCCTCACACTCCCGTAACTAAAATAATTAACTCCGAGGGGGAGCAGACCTCGGAGGTATATACAAGCATTTGTCAATGCTGAATGTTGCTTGCTTCTATGTGCTGTTTAGGAATTTGGAAGTCATTGGAGTGCAAATATTGAAAATTTGCGAACTTACAAGCGTGCGTAGGAACTGCACAATGCACGCTCATAAAACAGTCATTTTTAGGAATTTTTTCACCAAATTTTCAACATAGCCATTTTAAGACCTCTGCTCATGAACAGTGTCACTGTGATTTTCTTAATGTGTCCATACACTGATTTCACACACGACTGCACCATTGTAATGCTTCCATAGGCGGAAACACGTCTTTCAGTGAGATATGAAAATGACAGCTGTACTGCTCATAAGAAGGTGTGATAAAATGGCAATGTTGAAAATCTGGGTGAAAATATTGAAAATTTGCGAACTTCTGATGATGCGAGAACTGCATAATGCACACTCATAAAACAGTTATTTTTAGGAATTTTTCCACCAACTTTTCAAAATAGGCTTTTTGAGAGCCCACCTTATGAACACTGGCAATGTCATTTCATTAATCATTCCGGAAAGGTGATTTTGTGCAGTGGCTGTGAAATCACCCTTCGGGCCTGAGTAACGCCATGACAGTGCAAGAATTCATGAGGAGGGGTCCCAAAAACCCCATGTTGAAAATTTGGTGCAAAAATTCCAAAAAATGCCTGGGATATGCAACAAAGTTGAAAAAACCCTATCTATCCCATTATACAGCTTACCGGCATTTCCTCAGTTTGTGGTTGGCTTTGAAGAGTGCAGACATGTTCCCGGTCCACCGAAGATCATTGCGCCGGACTCCAGAGGTAGGTATGAGGTGAGGGGTGTGGGGAGGCAGGGTGTGCAGTGGGTGGGTGCAGGATGTGGGGGCAGGAGACTGCGTGGGGCGGTTTTTCTTTACGTTTTTTAAATGATGTGGGCGTTTGCCACGCTGGGGTGGAGCTCCCAGCGTGGCAGAAGAATGAGCTGGGGTGATGTGGCCGACAGGATTGGGCACCCCGTCGGTGACAGCATTGGCGAGGAGAGACAGTGGAGCCGGCGGGGGATTGGGGCACCCCTGCTATTATAATATGATTTTGCCATGCTGGGTGGGCTTCCCAGCGTGGCACCTGGATGCTTGGGGCGAGGTGCCAACGTGGGGATTGGGCACCCCTTGGCCAGCCATACAGTGAGGGGAAGGCGCATGAGCACGCAGTGTGTGTGCGTGCGCGCACATGATGTGTGTGTGTGTGGGGGGGAGCTCTGCTCACTCAAGCAGAGCTCTCCCTTTCAACTGTATGCCACTGCATTTTCAGCTTGTCATAGACAGCTGCAGCAGTGATTGGGGAACTGGGGCCACCCCTGCAAACACACTGACTGCATTGGAAGATGGGCTGACACACCTCCGAAAACTCGGATGATGGCACTATGTTTCTTGCACATGCGTGCAAGCAACATAAAAATGAGTTACAGGGCAATAGTCTTTTAAAAATTTACAGGACGCAGACCGGATAGAACCTGCACCTCCCAGAGCCTGCTGGCCAAGCTGCAAATGGTGTAGCCCTCAACACCACCAGGGCAGCTCAGCCAGCCTCCCAGTTTCTCCAGCATTTAAATCCCTTTGACAGGGGTAAGGTAGTAAGCCATCACATCCACTACCTTGCCCCTGTAAATGTCAGTTGGGTTTCCTACTGCTGGGATGCTTACTGTCTGGATGATGAACCTGTCGGGCAATACTGCCCCGGCAGGTCAGTGTCGAGATAGTAAGCCTCAGCAAAACCATAAGGTACCGTTAAAACCCTGGTCTTCAGTACAAAGGCTTTTCTGCAGTACAGCTCTTGCAGGGAAACAGTGTACTGTTAACTGTCTGAGTGACCCTACGTTTCCTACTTTACTAAAGTTGTTTGCATCGATCTATAATGAGCTACTATTAGACTGCCAAGCCCCAGTTTTAATGGCATCAGTTGTTTTGCCTGGTTTTCTATCTATTTCAGGTTTCAGGCAACAAAGGTTGGTCACTGCCTACTGGTCCTTCATTGAATTTATGTCCTCTGTTTTCCATCTGATCTCAACATGGCTCAAGCTTGCATCCTGACTTATCCCTTCCCCGAGAAGATGACTCTGCACAGTTTGCCTCACCTTGCTGAACTCTGCTCCTTTTGTTCTCCTTAAAGTCAATTTCCTTTTTTCTACAAGTTTGAGCCTCTATGGACACTAGAGCATTTAGTTAGGCTTTAGGCCTTGTTTCCAGTGGGTTCATATGAGGGTAATAATTTCTAATGTGGTTGGGGAGACTTGAGTAGACTTATTGAATTGTAGGGATACCTCAATTAACTTTACTGGACATAGTCTGGGCAATGATATTATGGATATTTCCTACTCAGATATCCTTTAGCAGATGGTTGTTATGGGAAGGGGAGTATTTACCTTTTTAGTGGGCAACAGATGGTCAACTTGAATCAAAGGGAGGGGATGGGAGCAGGCAACATGAGCAGTGGCTGACTGGAACGTGTTGAAGGCCATCATGAGCTGGATCAGAAAGGTAGGATCCTCTGCCTTTTCTTGGAGAGGGTCTTTTGCTCAATATTTTGGAGTGTAGCTTGGTTCTGTATTCTTTTCTCTAGAAGGCCATGTATATTGGTGACAGGTTAACCTTCTACTTCTCTCAGTGGCTGTTTAGCTACTCCATTCCCGTGGTGTGTATATATCATTATGGGTTGGGATGGATTTTTGTTTGGGTTATGTTTATGGATGGGGTAGGAATGTTTTTGCAGAATAAAGAACTTATTTTGGATTTATGTTCTTTGAAGGAGGTGATTGGAAGGTGGCTGGGAGGTGGCTGGGAGGTTGGGTTTGTTGGTATGACAGTTACCAAACTTTTAGAGTGATGCTTGTTACTGTTTATTATTACTTTTTTGGTTGTTATGGTGAATTATGTTAAGTTTGTTTCGTTGAACATAAGGGGTGCCCAATCCTGGGTTAAACACTATCAGGTTATTAAACATCTAAACCATGTCCATTGTAATATTGCCCTTCCACAGGATACTCACCTGATCTCTGCAGAAGGTCTTTCATTTTGCCATAAATTGGTCTCTTATGTTTTTGCAGCCGGTGCCAATACTAATAAGGGGGGAGTTGCTATTTTAGTTTGGGGGGCTAATTTTTAAATGGTGCTAGAAATAGGGGACCCTCAAGACCGATAAATTTCAATCCGTGGTGTTTTAAACAGTAAGGAAGTTCTCTTAGGTAGTGTCTATAGTCCTAACAATGATAACCCAACCTTTTTCATGGGATTAGCTTCTGTCTTAGCTTCATATGTTACACTACCCCTAATGATTGTAGGTGACTGGAACCTTCCCTTTACTCAAGATTTAGACCGATCCAAAGGAACCCGGGCAGGCCTCTTGCTGGCCCAATGCTACATTAAAGATTTCATTGATTTGGCTGGACTTTGTGATCCCCAGCGCCTTCTCCATCTTAACACTAAAGAATTTACATTCTTTTCAGCTCTGCATGGGTCTCATTCCTGGATCGACTACTTTTGTATTAGCCAAAGTCTCTTGAGTGGGTTGGTGGGCTCGGAGATTGACCCCCGGGTTCTTTCTGATCACTGACCTGTTTGGGTTCTGTTGATATTAACACCCCTTACGCAGAAAGACGCCACTTGGAAATTGAATAATCAGCTGCTTAAAGATCAGGCTATTGTTGATTGAAACAAGGAACAAATTGACCTCTATATTTCTTAGAATTGTGGCTCTGTAGAATGGGTAGACATCGAATGGTGTTCATTTAAATGTTTTATCAGAGGAGAATTCATCTGCTTGGTTTCCAAGTGGAAGTGTGTTCGTAAGGCGAAGGCCACTACCTTACTGAGACATATTAGGGAACTAGAAAAGGACTTATGCCCTTTTTTGTCTGAATACTTAGAGAGGGAACTCATGGTCCTCAGGGATAAATATGCAAAACTTCCTAGGGAAAAAGTGGAATATGCAATTTTTAAAACCCACTCCTCTTATATTGAGAAAGGAGGGAAGGCCAGTCGGTTGATGGCATTGCACCTTAAGAAGCAGGAGTCATCATGGCTAAACTTCTCCATCCATTCTGATTGGGATAATACCATCAAAAGTTCTCCAAGGACATTGCCAAAGAATTTGAAATCTACTATCATTCTTTATACGCCCTGAAGGAAAACCTTCGGATCCCTTGATGTTCACCAATATCTGGCTGACATCCTGCTCCCTCCCTAAGCATTATACAACAAGCCCAACTCCTTAAGCCTACCAATGACCAGGAGATAGTGGTTGCAATTAACTTCTTAACTCCCAATAAAGCCTCTGGCCCGGATAGGCTCTCCCCCAATTTTTATAAACTCTTCACTTCTGAACTTGTTCTCTTTTTATGTTGTTTGTTCCTTTTTATTTATGACTCAGGTATTTCTGACCATACACTTTTAGAAGCTTTAATCATTTTGCTTCTCAAGCCTGGGAAGCCTCCTCAAGTGGTTTCCAGTTACCATTCAATCTCTCTTTTAAGTTGCAATATCAAAATCTTAGCTACAATTTTGGCCTTGCGGGTTGGAGCTGTTTGGTCAGGTCTTATCAGTTGTTAACAGGTCATATTCATGCCTACTCACTCTTCTGTGGATCACTTACATAAATTATCCCACATTTTCTCCACATCCAGGGACTCAAACATACCTGCTGCTCTGGTCTCCCTGGACACAGTGAAAGCATTTGACAGAGTCAACTGGACATTTATTTTAACCACCCTTGAAGCATTTGACCCCCCATGTTTCTCCATTGGATTGAAGTTATATATTCTTCCCCTACTACCAAAATTTATTGTAACAGGGCTTTTTCCTCTCCTTTTCCTTCATACTCCAGCACCTGTCAAGGCCGTCCCCTTTCACCTTTATTATTTAATTTCTACCTACAGCCCTTACTGCTGAAGCTTAAACATACCCCTGACCTGCAAGTAGTCCAGATGGGACCATAAAACCTTAAATTACCTGTATGCAGATGATATCCTACTCCATATTGTCCACCCCAAGTTTCCATACTGGTGGCCTTCTCAACCATTTCAAATTTAGTGCTCACTTGAATTATAAGCTTAACATGGGAAAGATGGTAGTTATGCCTTAATGCTAGGGTTCTAAAATCTTACATCACTGTTCTAGGGTTTTCCTGGGAGCCTAAACAGATTAAATACCTAGGCATTTATTTTGTCATGCTCTCCATCCCATGTTCATAAACTCAATCTTGATGACTTACTAGGGACCCTGAAAAGGACCTGACTAGGTGGAGAGAACTTCCATTGGACATTCTGGGGTAAAATTAGTATAATAAAAATAAATATCCTTCCCCTACCTTTTTTACCTCTTCAATATGCTGGATGTTTGGCTCCCTCTTTCTCGGTTCTGGAAAGTACATAGCATGATAGCTGAATTTATTTGGAAGGGGCAGAAACCTAGGAGGGCGTATCAGAAGTTAGCAGCCCCCAATCACCGGTGTGACCTCAATCTTCTGTATTTTTTTAGTGTACTACTTTGCTAGTCATTCTAGCAAATATTTAAGGTGGCTGGAAGCTACAGTAGCAGATGGCACTTCTACCTATTCCGCTATTTGGCTCTAATTAGAAAGGGAACTGATTGAAACCATTAGATTCTCCCAAATGGCACTTTTGTTTTCACCCTTAAAAGTTCTTCCCCCACCTATCTGAGCATCAGTTATTGGTACTTCAGTTCGGGTCCATCTGCAAATGTGCTCTGTCACGCACTATAATCCTCTATATGATATTGCTCGGCCTCTTCTTAAGAACCATAACCTTGAAATTGGGGGTAAGTTGCTGGATGTATGGTGGATGCCTGAATTACAGGGTTTGAAGGTATGCAATTTGCTCCACAATGAGGAATTGCTGTCTTGCAAATCTATGCTAGCTTCTTTAAATCTGGATGCTAAAACCATCTTTAAGGTTTATCAATTTTGTCACTGTATAGTGAAACAGTCTGGATTGACTTTGGGCACCATTGACAATGCAGAATTTCAGCAATCTGCAATTGCCACAGCACAGTAACCACACAATGTCTCTAAATTATACTCACTTTTATTCTCCTGGTTATAACCCTATTTAACCGGTGGCTCTCCCTACTGGGCTGCAGCCTTTCCTCAGTCTAATTTTGAATGGCCTAGAATTTGGATTATTGTCTACACTTATCTTTTGCAAGACAGGCTCTGCATTACCCAATATTATATTTTGAATAATCTCTACTGAACTCCCTTCAGGTTATTAAAATGGGATGGTTGCAATCTCCAGTGTGTACACATTGTAGCCAATCTGAAGGTACTTTATATCATATATTCTGGGTATGTTCCAAAGTGGCTACACTGTGGAGTCAATCAAATCTAAGGTCGACCCATTACTCGGAGTGGATGAATGTTTCACACCTGAGATCTATTTGGAGGAGAGTATAGTGTCCATTCCTGTAAAAGAGAGGAGATACGCTATGGCCATGATTTCAATGTTGGTTAAGAGGCTGGTTATACATCATTGGCTGGACCAGTCCCCTGTCTTACACTGAGTGGCTGCAGGAACTCCTTAACAACCTACATATTGCACAATTCATAGTCAGCATCTGTAATAGTTTATCCAGTTACAACAAGAAGTGGAGCAGGTTGCACTCTTATACATGACTTAGATATCTGGGCCAGTCCTTTCCACTCTAATACTCTTATGTTGTTGTATTGTTGTATTATTTACTATTATCTTTTAGTTTCTATTGTTCACCTTAATATTCCTCACTCATCCTGGCTGTTTTGTTACCTGTTACTGTTTACCTTAGTAAAGCCACAGGGGTAGGGGACCGAGGTTGATAAATTATTTTGTATGTTTATGGGGGTGTTTTGCAGTGTTTATGTCTTGTTGTTGCTTTGTTCCTGTTTGCTGTTTTTAAAATTAATAAAGCATATTCTGTTTAAAAAAGGAATATGAATAGCTTTGGAAGAGAGAGAACAAAAATTTATTTGACAGAAGAAAGATAAGAAAAAAGGGGAAAAGAGGTAGTAGCAGAGGAAGGGAGGGCCTATAGGGAGTATAAGGACTGAGGAGGAGCGGAGAGGATGGGGTGATGAGAATTTAAAAACCAAGTAAAAAAGGCAATGTCCCCTGATAGCAGATGATTCAAGAACCCAATGATTTAACTTGGTAGCTACCTCAACCCCTGGCATAAAAAAAAATAACAATAATACTACCTGAGAAATACAGTTAACTTGAGAGTACAACATGTATATGGAGCCATACACCAGCAGTGTCTCTGGCTGACATGATGCCCCCTGAGGGTGGCAAAAACTGAGCAACAGCAACTCAAAAGCAGACCAGGTAGTTGGCTGTGGCAAAACAATGAACCATTCACCCCAAAACGTCAGTTCCACTTAGAAGGTTAGAGAAGTGGATAAGGAGCGATCCCTGGAAAGGAGGGGAGCTAGCCATATTCTCTTGCAGCCTAGGGCAGGAATCATCATGTCTAGCCTCGCATGGATGTGCCCAGTGTATGGGGAGGTGGGTGATCTGCAGCAGAATAGGTAAATTGACTAGTATATAGGGGATCATGGCTGTGAGGCTATGGTTGAGGTCCAAGAGGAGGTGTACTGGAGGGGTAGGGCAAGGTGACTGACAGGGTGAAAGGAGGAGAAGGGAGGAAGCAAGGAAAGACTGGGAGTCAGACAGACAGACAGTGCACTGTATGTATTAATATTTTGGATGGCTGCCCAAACAATAAACTATTGGGTCTATGTGGATTATCTTTTCTATACTATATATTCAAAATCAGCAATCCAGAAAAATGGCATAGATATATTGGGGAAATACAACAATTGTTGCAGGAGTTTCACTAAATTTAGAGAACAGCAAAGGATTACCACTGAGAACACTGCTGGAGAGCATAGTAAAATTACTGATAAAGTAGGGGTGATGGAGATTTCAACCTCCCAGACGTGAGACTGGAAGGCCTGCACAGCATCCTTGACTAAAAGCAGGCATTTCCTAGGCATCCTGAGAGGGTCTGGTCTAAATCAGCTAGACACAGCCCCTACAAGGGAAGACACAATCCTAGATCTGGTGCTCACAAATAGCAGGAAGGCCAAGGAGGTGGAAGTGTTAGTGCCATCTGGGGTCAAGCAACTACAACTCTGTCTGGTTCAAGGTCAGTGCAGCCAAGGAGTCAAGCCACTCCAGGACTCAAGTCCTAGACTTCAGAAGAACAGACTTTGAACTGATGAGAATATGCTTTCAAGATATCCTCAGTAAAAAGGCAAAAGGAGTGGTGGAGAAATGTTGGATAAGCATAAGGGAAGCAATAGCAGAAGCAACTTAAAAATATTCCAGATTGGTCAGTAAGGCAAGGAGAAAAAGGAATCCATTATGGTTCACAAAAGAAGTAGCAGCTGCAGAAAGGAAAACATGACTAACATTCACAAAATACAAGACCTCAAACAGTGATGAAGATAAGGCAGGCATATAGGAGCAGCTTGAAGGAGGCAGGGAGGGTGATCAGAGCAGCAAAAGCTCAAACTGAGGTGGATATAGTACAGGGGGTGAAAGGAGGCACAAAGCACTTCTTCAGGTACATAAGTGACTAAAGGAAAAGCAAGAGAGGTATTATCAGGCTCATAAGCAAGGATGGGAGGAAGGCAGAAGACAGAGAAAAGGCAGAGGTCTCAGCTCGGTGGTGGGAAAGATGATGGAATCACTGCTCAAGGAAAGAATAATAGCATTTCTGGAGGAAACTGTGCAGCAGAACGTCAAGCAGCATGGCTTTGCAGGAGGTAGGTCCTGCCAGACAAACCTAATCAAGTTTTTTGACTCAGTTACTAGAGTTGTGGACCAGGAGGGAGCCGTGGATGTTATCTACCTTGATTTTAGCAAAGCCTTTGACTCCATGCCAAACAGAAGGCTGCTAAATAAGCTCAAGCATATAGGAGTGGAGCAATAAGTGATACCATGGGTGAGCAGCTGACTTGAACAGAGAACACAAATGGTGAAGGTAAATGAAGCAGCATCAGGGATAGGAGGTGACCAGTGGTGTACCACAAGTGTCTGTTCTGGGACCATTGCTCTTCAATATTTTCATAAGTGACATCACAGAGGAGCTGAGGGGAAAGTGTGTCTGTTTGCCAACAACATGAAGCTCTGCAACAGAGTTAACACTGCACAGGGGTGGAGGAAATGAAGAGTGACCTACTCAAGCTGGAAAAGTGGTCCAATATGTGGTAGTTAAAATTCAATGCTAAAAAGTGTAAAGTTATGCATATGGGCAGAAACAACACAGTGACGGACTACTATCCGGGAGGGGAGAAACTAATAGCCACCTGGAAAGAGCGGAACCTAGGGGTTATCATTTCAGATGATTTGAGAGTAGGCAGTCAATGCGAAAAATCATCACAAATGGCAAGCAGAATGCTAGGATGCACAGGAAGGGGCATCACAAGTAGAAGTAGGGATGTGATCCTGCCACTCTACAAATCCCTGGTTAGGCCCAACATGAGTACTGCATCCAATTCTGAAGGCCTTATCTCAAGAAGGACATAGATAGGTTGGAGCTGGTGCAGAGGAGAGCAACTAAAATGATACATGGTCTGCAGAAAATGCCATATGGAGGCAGGTTAGACAAGCTCAACATGTACTGCTTGGAGCAGCGTAGAGATACTGGGGACATGACTGAAATGTTCAAGTAACTAAAGGGTATAAACAGAGTCCCCACCCAAGAACTCTTTCTGGCCAACAGCTCCACAAGGACAAGAGGTCATAATATGAGGCTGAGAGCGGGAAGATTCGGGGGCAACATATGAAAGTTTTTCTTTGCAGAAAGGGTGGTTGATCCATGAAATGGACTACCTGCAGAAGTCATTGACTGCAAAGCAATAAGGGAATTCAAATTGGCTTTGAATACTCACAAGGGGATTGTATCTAAAAAAAACACTAGGGGTAGGGCTCAAAGGCAGACAAAATGAATCTTTGGTCCCCATCTGCTGACACTTTCTGTGTATCTTTGTATCTATGTAATACAGGCAGACATAGAGTAGCAGTTATAGGGACATTCAGATATTTCCAGATAATTCACAATATATTTAGCCACAGTTCCAGAAAATTCACAATACATCTAAGGAGATTCTCTCTGGTGACCCAGAGTGTAATGCTGGCAGGCAAGACATTTTTCTAGATACATGTATCACAGAAATTTCAGGAAATTGATTTCAGATTTTGGATTTTTATAAAAGTAAGCCATGTATTTGGCTCTATCTGTACCGCAGGATATAAGAAAATTCAAAATACATACAAAACCAATAAACATTTTAAGATTATACTTAGGATCAGGGAACATATCTTATATTGACTGAATTATAAATTAAAGTTGAAATGCAATGACATTTGGCAAAAACAAAGACCCTCCTTTTTTTTTTTACTATAACAATTCCAGACATCTTCCAATTTAATTTGGTGGCAACAGTTTCTAATTACAGCAAAATCTGAGTATATTATAAATGTTTTCATTTAGTTTTTCTCAAGAAAGAAAGATGGCCACCACATTTGGCTTAGTAATTGCATTGTAGACCTGGTGAGGATTGGGCTTGAGAAAATAAAAACAAAATCATGGTTCACAGCATAGGAGGTACTGAGAAAAGTAATGCTGACTGGTATGCTAATATTTTTATTATTTGAAGTTGAAACAAACTTTTTGGAATCATATTTGACATTTCACAATTGCTTTAAGTATAGCTGAGGAAACAGTAACTAATTGGCAGAACTGAAATATATCCAAACTGAAAAGAGTGAACATAATAAAAACATATCTCATTCCAGTCTTCCTGTTTCTTGGTTATATATTTTCCCCAGCAAAAGGTATGGAACCAAATTATTTAATTTATGTGTTAGAATACTTTGGGGAAGTTGTTTGAATCTGATGCAATGAAATAAAGCATATTTGGAAATTGCAAAAGGGGAGCTTGATATGACAAACCCAGCAGCATTCTGTTGGAGTGTGTTCCTTTACAGTAACTTTTTTTGTAGTAAAATGCATATAAGTAGAATTGGTATCAAGAAATAAATGCTACTCCCATTTAAGACAGAAAGGACTCTACAGAAGTTCAACATAAGAAAATATCAGTTGTACCTGGAATACCTAAAACAAACTTTCTCAAAAATGAAACTATAGCAGGTTCCATGTGAGTTGGACAATAAGGAAGGAGTGTATATACATATTATGACTCAGTTCCCTGCAGATAAGGGGTTTCAAACTTGCACCCATGGATCTTTTTCCAGTGGCAGTCCTTCAGAGATCAGAGTAAACGAATACCCAAAAGAATATGGGACGTGACATAGCTTAGCTGTCACAGGGAATTAGGGGTCAAAGATGACCACAATCACAAGCAGATAACATAAAAATGGTGTCCAAGGCAAGAATGTATCATAGCAATATTTAAAACACAGCAACACCTCTTTCTAACCTGTCCCAATGCACAACTGAATTGGACGACAGTGTCTAGAAAATGGCAAGTCCCAGAGTTTGTAGAAATAAAGTTGGATGAACTAATGTCAAGTTCCTCACTGATAAAGTTTTCACAGTTCCATGCCAGCACATTAAGGATTATCCTGACAGGAATTACAGTAAATTCTGTCTTTGGACTGCTTGATCCCGACTAGCCTTTCAGCAGGACATGATTACAGTACCAGTTTTAACTGAATGGCTAGAACAGTATCTCAGAGATCTGCAAAGGAAAGAATACTGTATAAGAAAGTACCTCCTGGAGAATTTTCCTGACTGTGCAAATTTATTAATTGGTTACTCCTTAAAATGTATAAAATAAGGAGTCAAGTGATGTGCTTCTCTAAGTGACATCCCGTTTCAGCTCCTTGCCTAACTAAGTATAAAACCACCCTTCCCTCTTATTTGGTTTGCTTTTTATTAGTGTTGGCACTTTATATTAATTTACCAGCACTTGGGTGTCACTTTGGTGGGGTTTTTTCAGCTCCTTTCAAGTGTTATGGAGGCTGATGCTGTTATGCCATCAACACCTCGAGCCTACTAGGGAGAATCAGCACTAGCCACAGGACAGAAGGCACTTAAAAGACATAAAACTAGTTTCAGTTTATTATTAAAAGTATGTATAAAACACTTGTTATCACATACACAAAATATAAAATAACTTGACACGTACCAATTAACATGTTGTTACTTAAATTAGTTAAAAAGCAGTTCTAGGCCTAATCAGCCTACACACTTAGTACAATTATATACTATACAATGTAGTCTTAGCAAAATTGCTGTCTTGAAAACTAGAAACATCACAGAACATCATGCACTTAATGTCAATGGAAATATCAAAGCTACAGAAATTCAGAATACACATAAGGAGCCAGAAGAACTGTGGGTCACCCTGGAAACATGAAATGGGACAGCCATATGAACTGAGGTTGTGTACAGGCCTCCAGACCAGGAGGAGGACATAGACACATTATTGTTAGAAGATATACAAAACATGACAGCTAAAGAGGAGGTTCTGATAATGGGAGACCTCAACATGCCAGATTCGGATTGGTCAATACCATCAGGAACATCTGCCAGAACTAGACACATGGAGGATTCCCTGCAGGGGAAGGGCCTCAAACAACTGGTACAACGACCCACAAGAGACAGGGCTATCCTAGATCTAGTATTGACTAACAGGGAAAGGATCACAGATCTCCAGGTAGAAGGTCACCTGGGGGCCAGTGACCTTCACATGGTATGGTTCAGTTTGGCCACTACAACTAAATCATCCCATTCCAAAGCAAAAATATGAGACTTCAGAGGAGCTGACTTTGATAAGATGGCCAACAGAGTTAAGCCATCCCTGGCAAAAAGAAATACAGATGAGGGGATACAGGTAAAGTGGACAAGAATTAAAAATGCAATACTTGAAGCAACATCCCATTGTGTTAGAGAGAAAAGGAAGTGCAAAAGACGAAGGAAACCACTTTGGTTCTCAAAAACAGTAGCAGAAAAGGTCAGAGCAAAGGCTGGCCTTCAGGAAATATAAAGGGAACGCAGCAGGATGAAGATGGAGGCATACCAAACTTCCCTAAGGGAAGCAGGGGAAGGCAGTAAGGCAGGCAAAGGCCCAAACCAAGGAAACACTAGCACAAACAGTAAAAGAAGGTGACAAGACTTTCTATAGATACATTAGTGAAAGGAGAAAGTCCAGAGGGGTATTGCTAAGATCAAAGGGATAAGGGCATGGGAGGAGGAGTACCATAAAAGCATCTATCCTAAATAGATACTTCTTCTCAGTATTTTCTGAAGAGAAGGTAGGGCAGGGCCCACAACTCAGCACCATGGACACAGGGGGGAGGGAGGTGTGCACTAGTCCCATCACAAAAGAAAGGGTCCTACAAGAGTTCAATAATTCAGGGTGGACCAGGCAAGGGACCTGATGGCATACATCCCAGGGTACTAAAGAAACTAAAGGTGGAACTAACAGATCCATTAGCAGAACTGTTTAGTGAGTCTCTGAGGACGGAGAGGTCTCAGAAAACTGAAGAAGAACTCATGTGATCCTGCTCCACAAAAGCGGTAGCAAGGAGGAGGCAGGAACTACAGACCAGTCAGTCTTACCTCAGTAGTGGGCAAGATTATGGAGGCACTCCTTAAGGAAAGGATAGTGCAACACCTGGAATCCATAGGAGCACAGGATCCAAGACAGCATGGGTTTACAAAAGGAAGGTCCTGTCAAACTAATCTCATAGATTGCTTTGACTAAGTAACCAGAGTGGTGGACCAAGGGGGAGCAGTTGATGTCGCCTACCTTAACTTCAGCAAAGCTTTCAATACTGTTCCACATAGAAGATTAATTAATAAGCTGGGTAGACTCAGAGTGGGTCAGAAGTTGGTCAACTGGGTGGCAAACTGGCGGGCAGGCAGAAAACAGAGAGTGGTGGTAAATGGTATACAGTCAGAAGAGATGCAAGTCACAAGTGGGGTACCTCAGGGATCAGTCCTGGGGCCAGTCCTCTTCAATATCTTCATCAGTGACATTGCAGATGGACTGGAGGGTCAGGTTTGTCTGTTTGCAGATGACACCAAGATCTGCAACAGAGTAGATGATCCAGATGGGGTGGGCAGAATGAGAAGAGATCTGGATAAACTAGCAAAATGGTTGGAAGACTGGCAACTGGAGTTTAATGCAAAGAAGTGCAAGATCATGCACTTAGGGAAGAGAAACCCTGAAGCCACCTATAGGCTGGGAGGGGAGTTGCTGGCAGTCACAAGTTAAGAAAGAGACTTGGGCGTCATTATCACCGATGACCTGAAATCATCCAAGCAGACCACTAAAGCAGTAGGTAAGGCTAGAGGGATATTGGGGTGTATTAGTAGGGGCATCACAAGTCATAAGAGGGAGGTATTAATCCCTCTTTACAAGACACTGGTTAGGCCCCATCTGCAGTACTGCATGCAGTACTGGAGGCCACACCTTCACAAGGACATTAACCAAATTAAGGCAGTGCAGAGAAGGGCAACCAAAATGGTGTAGGGACTGCATCAGAAAACATATGAGGACAGATTAATGGCGCTCAATATGTATACAGTAGAGCAAAGGAGGGAGAGAGGTGATATGATCGAAACATTCAAGCACCTTAAGGGCATTAACAAGGTAAAAGAGTCTAACATGTTTCAATATAAGAAAAATAGCAGGACAAGAGGACGCAGCATGAGATTAGAGGAAGGCCGATTAAGGGGTAATGTGAGGAAGTTCTTTTTCACAGAAAGGGTGGTGGATGCATGGTACGGCCTTACCTAAGGAAGTGGTGGATAGCAATACAGATGAGTATTAATAGATAGACCATTGACAGAGTAAAGGCCAATGGCACAATCATAAGGAAGAAAAGAAAATGGGCAGACTGGATGGGCCTTGCGGTCCTTATCTGCTGTCAGCTTCTATGTTTCTATGTTTCTAAGATCATTCCTGTTAGCATATGCTGTCACATTCCTCCATACTGGGATTAACCATTTATCTCTGTTTTATTAATGCTAGACACTCATATATTAGATGTTTCACCATTAATTTCACATTCGGATCACATCTGCAACATCTGTCTGGCTTTCCAAATATACCCTCCCTTTCTCCAATTAGATCATAGTGCCATCCCTGTTCTGAATGTGCATAGTGTCATTCCTATGTCTAGCATTTTCACAGAAAGTTAAATATTTTTCTTTCTTTCTTTGAGATTTCTGCTGGTAGTATACTTTAGAGTATTTAATATCTTTTAATTTCAGAATTTCTATTTGGAAAAATACATCCTCTGGCCTCTGGGATGCTGTACATACATTTATTGCATGCTTCTTCCGGATTTCAAGTCAGCCCGCTTGTTTTACCACTTCATTCAGTTGTCTAAACCATATGTGAGAGTTCTCTCTTCCTACATTTTCCTGCCAGTATTTTGCAAGAAATATTTCCTTAGCTACTGTAACTATTTTTCCACTGTAACTATTTTTCCACAGCTTTAATGTTCTGAGCTGTGCCATAAGAACTATGGATTTAAGATTAAATTCACTTCTGAGTAGGGCAGTTGGAGTATCCCTGCATAAATTAAAAATTTGTCTGTAAAAGACGTTTTGTACAGATTCCAAATCTTTAGCCATTTTTCTGAATGCCAACATTTCTGAACCATACAGAAGAATACTTATAACTTTTGCATTGAATGTCTTTTTCAAGGCTTTGTATGAATTGCTCACAAATAATTTACAGAATTTATTAATTGCCTTTACTGCTTAAATACCTAGGCCCAGATATTCAAACTGTGCCAGGTTGTGGCGCAAGCTTGGGCGCAGCTCAACTTGGCTGCGCAGGGGAGTGGACTGGATGATATTCAACGGAGCTGCACCATGGCTCAGCAGTGTTGAATATCGCACCCTGGCCACCCGCAGTGTGCATGGTGCAGTGGCACTGCGCCAGTGCAAGTGGCCAGAGTGGAGCATGGGGATGCACTAGTGCAAGTTCCATTGCACCATGCACAGCAACCGTGATATTCAAAACTTGACATGCTAATGGGGCCATAATGTATGCAAGGTGCACATGGGGCCATTTGCATGTCATTATGGCCCCATTTGCATGCAGGTGTGCCGATCCCCAACGACTTGCGCCTGGCGCCCTGCCAGGCAGCAGCCATCGGGTACCGATGACCCCTGCAGCCGGCAATGTGCTCCACAACCTGATCGTGGGCTAAGTAAATATATAGCATCCCTATCATCCCTGGTGGTCCAGTGGACCCACCTGCCCGATCGCGGGCTACATACATAAATAGGAATTATCAATATCCCTGGTGGTCTAGTGGACTGCTGTGTGCCCAATCACAGGCATTTGTAATAAAAAATAAAAATACGTCCAATATCCCTGGTGGTCCAGTGGACCGCTGACTGTCCGATTGCGGGCATTTGTAAAACAGAGAAATAAATGTCCAATATCCCTGGTGGTCCATTCACATATCTGGAATGTGTAGACGGTATGGGCTGCATGCCCATTGGCTCGCTGTGGACCAATGGGCGTACAGCCTACCGGCCGGTGTCAGTCAGCAAGCGGCAGGGTGGCAGAGCGGAGTTGGTGCTGCCACCTGCCGGCTGACCTGGGGGAGCGGGTGGTGGGGTTCAGTGGTGGGTGGGGAGGGGTACCACTAGACCACCAGGGATGTTGATATATGTTTTTTTAAATGCCCACGACCGGGCAGAGAGCGGTCCACTGGACCACCAGGGATATTGGACGTATTTTTATTTTTGATTACAAATGCCCACGATCAGGCACACAGCAGTCCACTGGACCACCAGGGAGTTTGGGGATTTGTTTCTTTCTTTCTTACAAATGCCCACGATCGGGCACACAGCAGTCCACTGGACCACCAGAGATATTTGACAGAATTCTTCATTTGTTTACAAATGCCTGCAATCGGGCATGGGGGGCACCGCCAGGCGCAGCCGGAGCTCGGGTGTCCACCCACAGGTGGCAGCTGCTGTGTTGCGCCCTGCACGCGGCAGCTCACCTGTGGGTGGCCATCGGTTGTTCCTTTTTTTTGAGATCAACTTTGTGCTGGCACAGGTAGGGGTTGCACATGCATGGCTCTGCACATCCCGGGCTGAATATTGGGCTGTGCAGGGTATGCATGAGCCGCCCCCCTACCCCTCGCACGCCCTGCATACATTACTGATGCACTCCAGCACATCGAATTTGTGCAGCACCTTCCTTTTGAATATTGGCGCTAGGAGCATCATGGGTTGCATGGTGCACCACTGTTGCGCCATGTGCAACCCTTTGAATATCTGGGCCTTGTTTTTAATGGTGACTGTTTTTTCCGGGATAATTGGTTATCCAGTGTTAAGTCCAGATATCAGTATTCCACTTTTACTTCAAAGTTTATGTTGCCAATGGGTCATAGTTTAAGATGATGGTGCTGTGCTTTGCCAAAAGTAAGAATACTAACTAGACTTCTTTGGGTTCACCTGCAAATCCAACTGTTTTAACAATCTTAGCAAATTACTACAGTAATAGCTCTTTTTAACTCAAGTGGTGTGAGTGAGCACAGCACTATATATTCTGCACATAATAGTGTTTTCATTTCCTTGTCCATAATCCTGGGAGCAAACATATCAATTTTATTCAATTTCTTTATAAAGTATTCCATGTATAAATTAAACAAGAGTGGAGTCAACAAACAGCCCTGCTTTACTCCAGTTTTTATTTTCATTTTACCTGAAGACAACCTTGCTGTTGAGGTTCTCACAAGGGCAATATTATTACCATGCAAACATTGAATAGAGGCCAAGAGGTAGCTAATAATACCTAGTTATTCTAACTATGTCCATAAACTAGTTTTATTCACATTGTCAAATGCTGCTTTGAGGTCCAAACAGACTATATATAAACCCCCCTGCTTTGAAATAGTACATTTTCCAAACAGGTAGTTCAGAATGAATATATTATCTATTGTACTACGATTTTTACAAGCCTCCTTGCTCTTCCGATAGCAAAATAAAACCAATAAAATGCAGCCTCAACCAGAACCCTCTCCTTTGGATATTTTAACCTGGGACTGCTTTCTACAGGAGGTGGAATTTCTCTGTACAGTTATCCTGGACATTGCCTCAAAAGTTTGCTCTAGATGAACGTTCTAGAAGGGTCAGGGATGCAGAGGTACAGATCAGTTCTGTGGAAGACCTCTTTGAGTGGCTTGAGCCAGAAGTAGCATCCCTTCATAAACAGATTACTAAATTGGGTGATCACATTGAAGATCTAGAGGGCAGAACCTGCCAAAATAATTTTAGTGGGCTTGCCAGAGGATGCCAAAAGGCCAGATGCATATCTTTTCTTACAGAGGCTACTATCTAAACTTATTGGCTCCTCACTACATAATTCAGTGCACATTATTAAGCAAGTCCACTGCTCTTTAAAACCTCCACCGCAAGAAAGAGCCCAGTCCCAGCCTATGTTTTTTCATTTGCTTAACTACCTGGAAAAGACATATTTTATGGCTAAACTGCGAGACATTAAGGAACTTTATGTTGAAGGCAGACATATACACATTTTCCAAGACCTTACACCGCAGCTTCAAACAAAGTGAGCAGCTTATCAGGATGTGAAGAGATGGCTCCTAGCCACACAGATTCCTTTTCGCATGCGTTATCATGCCTGATTCATTGTGGAGACTTTGCACTGTCAGAAGTAATTCCAATCAGCTGCACAGCCTACAATGGAGGTTCCCCCTTTAGTCTCTGATCTTTTCCCTGGTCTTCCCCGCAAATAAATTCTGTATATTTCAAGGATATTAGACATCTAGAATTCTTGCCTTTTTAAGAGTGCCCTGCTTATTGTACTGATAAGTTTCATTATGGCAGACCTTGTAAACACTCTGTATTAACTCTATATTATTTAATATGACTATGCTGGTTGTCCATTGTTACTGAGTTTGCTTATGAGTTACTTTTATTAAGATCATATTGGACCTTTCCTGAATTTTGTGACTTGTCCTGTTTGGGAGAGAATACTTATATCTAACTTGAATGCTCTATGCATCATTGTGTATGTTTGGCAATTGACTTTACTTATAGTTCAGATTGCTGTTACTATATATTGCTCTGACTCAACTATTTTTATACATATGCTGTTGTGGTGTTTTTGTTTTTGTTTTTGTACAGTATGGGACATTACAGTTTAGACTGATTGCTTAATCATGTTTATTTAAGGAGCTTGTCTTTCCTGCCTGGCCTACATGGCTTTTACTTATAAAAGTATCACCCTTACCCTGATGTACAAGATGGTTCATTTTCCCTTAATGTAGTTATTTTATTTTGGCATGGTGTTGAATAGGTTATTTCTTATCAGGATCAGATTTGGTTTATTTCACCTGTCTCGTGCTATTACTTAAACATGTAGGTGATGGTGCTTGAACTTTGCTTTCCTTTTTTTAACATATATATAAAAGAACTATAAGGGTAAGGTATGGTATATGCTTATGAAACTAGTTGTTCCTGAGCATTAGCAAAAC
Source organism: Neoceratodus forsteri (assembly GCA_016271365.2). Lineage (NCBI taxonomy): Eukaryota > Metazoa > Chordata > Ceratodontiformes > Ceratodontidae > Neoceratodus > Neoceratodus forsteri. Next base: position 737,358,086 of record CM057456.1, read on the forward strand.
ATGCAACAATGTTTATAGCCTATTGCTTCTGTTGAATCTATGCTACTTCTTAATAGTCTGTTTATTATGTAAGTGAAAGCTGCCTACTTTAAAAACCACCTTAGAAATGAACGCCTCCTCCTGCTGGAATATAGTTCACTCCATTATAAACCCTTCCCCCCAGTCACATATCCACTCTATAAACCTCAGTGGCATAAAAATTATTAAACCCTCTGACATAGCAAATGCCATGAATGCCTTTTCACTACCTGTGCCTCCCTGACCAAGCCTCTCCCTCCCCACCTGTGAATAAACCCTCCCCAGTCTCCATCCAGAAACAACTTCACTCTCTATTTCTGTCTCTTCCGATGAAGTACTGACTGCATTCCTTCCTGAACCCAACTAAATCAAGCCCAGACGGCATCCACCTCAGTCTACTACATCTATCTGCACCTGCTATCACCCTCCCACTGATCTACTTACTAAACCTGTCCTTCTCCAGAGGAACAGTACCCATGTCCTGGTAGACCACCAGTGTCATCCCTCTCCACAATGGTGGTGATGCCACTACTCCCGGCACCTACTGTCCAATCTCCCTCCTCCCCACGTTATCTAAAGTGCAAGAATACTTCGTACAATCTAGACTGAATACCTTCCTCACCTCCACTGACTATCTGTCCCCCTACCAATCAGGCTTCAGGAAACACCACTCCACCAAATCTTCACTCCTTAGGCTTACCGGCCACATCCAAACTGCTGATGACAGAGGACATATCATGGCTGCAGTTTTAATCAACCTAACCAAGGCTTTTGATTCTGTTTCCCACTCTGTACTCCTAAATACCCTTGGCCATGCTGGTTTCTACCCCCCCGCAGTACAATGGTTCACCTCTTACCTAACAAGCAGACAGCGTCAGTCAAAATAGTTAACTTCTCATCCACCGCACTCCCTATCCAAGCTGGCATCCCTCAAGGATCAATTCTTGGTCCCATTCTTTTCAATCTCTTTATAAGTAATCTCCCCTTTGCCTGCTTAAATTCCCTCATACATATGTACATGGACGATGCTGTCCTCTTCACCTCCAGTCTTGGCCTGTACTCCATCAAATCTACTCTGCAAGAAGACTTACATAGCATACAGTCTTGGTTTCAAAGAAACAAACTCAAACTAAACACCTCTAAAACTGTCTTTATGGCCTTCAGGACCTCCCAAAGACTGGCAAAATCTATCCCCTCCCCTCCCCTCTCATTAGCACCCTTGAAGATACTCCCCTAAAAGAAGTCTCATCCTACAAATACTTAGGTGCTTGGCTAGACCCCCAGCTAAATTTCTCTCACCACATTAACTACCTATCATCAAAACTGCAGCCAAAGCTCAGGATCCTTTATCACAATAGGGACTCTCTCTCTCATTCCTTGTCTGTCATGAACTCCTGACCAAAATAATTTTTCCTTGTCTTGACTATGTTGACATAGTCTACTGCATTGCCCCCACCTCTCTACTTGCTAGACTTGACTCTCTCCTCTATGCCTTCTGTCATGTTGCCTCCAACACCCCCTTAAGGACCCATCACTGCTCCCTCCTCTCCACTCTGAACCTCCCTCCCCTATCACACCGGTGTTTCACCCACTCTGTCTCCTTTATCTCCAAATTTTGGTTCAGTCTTTTCCCCTTCTACCTCTATGATCACCTCACCTCCACTTCCCCCTCATCCTACTCCCTGCACTGTAGGGATGCCCACTTTTTCTCCCTTCCCAAACCTTCTAGCATGGGCAAATCTGCATACACCTATCAGCTCCCCTCACTCTGGAACCCTCAACCTCCTGCACTTTGTAACTCCATCACACACCCTCTGTCAGGTCCCAACTATGCCTGCTATCTCCTCCTGCCTGCTCCCATGTCACCTGACCGCATTTGAGCATTGCCACTCATTGCAATTACTGAATTGCCTATCTGTGACTTATTCACCGCCTTGTACTATTTTCCTCTTTAGATGCTGGCACTGCCTTGTATCACAGATGACTTAATATTGTACACTGTCTTGAGAACTCTGCATCAATTTTCAACATCTTCCTTACTTGTGATCCTATGCACGATTTATATATTGCTTGTAAATGCTTGTAATTGCTACTATATGATTTAGAGAATTGCATATGCTTGCTGTTTTTCTTTGTACCCTTTTACCCCAATTTCCCCAGGTTGCACCTGGAAATGAGCCTCAGTTTAGTGTGCCTTTCCTGGTTACCAAATGTTTAAATAAATAAAACAAATGCATTTTGATATGACCTCTAGACAAGGTTTTCTTTATCATATATGTGTGTGTGTGTGGGAAGGGTCACTGTTATCTAAGATTCCAGTCTTTTCTCTGGAGCTGGCATATGGACGTCACTTTCCAGTCACAGACTGATGAGCTTAGGAGGTATTCTGCAGGACCAGGGGAGTTTCCTACGGGTGGATGGGGTGTTGTTTTTGCTGTTATTTTTTAATTTTTGGGGGGATTCTGCTACGACTTACAACACTTTTTTTGTTTATAGGGACTATCTTTGGAGAGTATGATGGGGTGGAGGGGGCCAGATTAGATGGCACTGGATCAGGATAGAGTATTAGCTTCCCAGATCTACAAATTAGTCCAAGCTACTTTTAGTATTGAGTATGGCTAATGCTTCCTGTATAATATCTTGGAATATAATAGAGGGTCACACTACTTCTAAGAGATAAAGAATTCTAAAGCATTTACATAAACTGGGTGCTACGGTGGCCTGCCTTCAACAGACCCATCTTCCCAGGGAGCATGTAATGCTTTTCAGATGAGACTGAGTTGGTCAGGTTTACGGGGCTGGAAATAGTACTAGAAAGCATAGTGTTGCCATCTTGATTTCCTACTTTGTCCCTTTCATTTCTAGAGGACATCTGGGACCCAGAGGGTCATTGTGTTATACTCTATGGAAGAATAGGACAAACAGAGATCATTTTGGGCTAAATAGATGGGCCAAACCAAGATACTCATTACTTTTTTACTAGTTTAGCCTTCAAATTAGCACCATATATTAATTTACCTATCATTTTAGCTGGAGACTGGAACTTGGTGCTGCAGCCTAACCGAGATAGATCAGGCTTCAATCTCCAAGGGTTGTCTCCTGGGCAAAGAGCACTTCAGGACCTCATAGAAAGAATGGGGTTGCTTGATCCATGGATTTCATTAGACCCAGTGGATCGGAAATATACTTTTATTCCATGCTGCTAATTCCTTTTCACGTAATTGATTTACTTTCTTGTAACTTTAAAGTTTTTCTTCATATACAGTTATGTGAACTCAGTGCACATTTACTCTCCAAACACTCGCCTAGTCTCTGTAGGTAAACCTGACTCAGGGTGCTGAGTCAGATCATGCCTGCGGTTTAATCCTCAACTCCTTTGAGACCCTAAAATAATAGAGACACTCAAGGAAGGTATTACTAACTTCTTTGCAGATAACATCTCATCTCCACTTCCCTGATCATACCTGAAAAAAGCTAAATACTCTGTAGGTGAAATATGCAGAGCTTATTAATGAAAAAACTGAATTAGCAATATTTAGGGTCAAGGTTTAATACTTGGATCAAGGTGGAAATGCAGGCCAGCTGCTTGCACTTTGTCTCCAGCAGATGGAGGCCAATGTGTCATTGTTGGGTTTCAGGAAAATGATCCGTCTCCCTTAATCACAAATTCATATCAGATTGCTACCTGTTTTAAACAACTTTATCAGAACTTACACATCCCTGATCAACCAGTCCAAAATACCACTGACCTGATTGATGTCTTCCTGAAAGATCTCCATCTACCTCAACTTAATGAAGCTCAGCAAGTGTTCTTAGATGGACCCATACAAGTAGTAGAGGTAGAAGAATCTAGTCAGGCCTTGTCAGTGGGGAAGGCATCAGGACGGGTGGATTTCTGGCAGAATTTTATAAACATTTTGAGAAAGAATTAGCAGCCTCCTTAAAAGACTTCTTTAATCAGTTGTATGAGCAGGGGGATTGCTAATGTACTCTTACAGAAGCTATTTTTTGCCTTATTCCTAAACCCAGTAATGATGTCACACTTAGTAATTACTGGCCCATCTCTTTGATGAATGTAGACATGAAGATTCTTGCCCCAGTCTTAGCTAATAGACTTCACAAAGTATGGTTTCCTTTGATAGGTGAGTAGCAAGTTGGCTTTATGTCATGTAGGTTATCTAATGACCATCTCAGGAAAGTACTCCACGTAATAGCAGTATCCAGGGAGATGGGGCCACCTGCAGCCCTGGTCTCCCTGGATGCTGAAAAAGCTTTCAATAGAGTGAATTGGAACTACCTTTTCTATATTTTACATTGCTATAGTATCCCCTCATTTTTTATCCAGTGGGTAAAGGTTTTGTATAAGACCCCAGTGGCAAGAATATCTTCCAGTGGTTTGTTTTAGGAGTCTCTTTCACTAGCTAGAGGGACACGACAGGATTGGCCCCTATACCCATTCTTATTTAACCTGTATTTGGAACCCCTTATACTAAAACTGAAAATGACACCTGGGATCAGGGAATCCAACTTGGGGACAGGAATTTAAATTATCAACCTATGCAGACAATATTCTTTTGCATGTTTTATATCCCCAAGATTCTATCTCTGAAGTTTTGAATATTGTTGCTTCTTTGGTAATTTTGCAGGATACAAGTTAAATATTAATAAACAAATGGCTTTCACCTTAATACACATGTCCCCAAATGAAAGATTACAGAATTAGGCCTTCAATGGTCTCCCTCTCTGCTATCCTATTTGGGTATACATTTATCTAATTTTCTTTATAAAGGAAGATTATGAATCTTGATCCCCTGCTCAAGCTGACTACCCAAGACCTGGTGAGGTGGAAGTCACTATCCCTTACTTATGGGGTTGGAAAAATAGGTTCCACCAAATCGCAGTGAATGAAATTTCATTGACATCACCTACAGTGACACATTGCCGCTGACATCCCTGACACTGCCATGTCCCAACAATGACTGGGGAACAGACTGACACCTTCTTGGTACTAATGTGAGGGCACTGTGACCCCCACACCCCAGGACTTAAGGATTCTCAACTCCAGGGGGGTGGATTATGGGGGAGAGTGGCTTACAGTGGTGTCGCTGTATCCACACATCACCGAAACAACCTGTTCAACACTGTGGATGTCAAACAGCTTGGTGTCGACGTTATGGATTCACTGTAGGGGAGCCAGAAAAACAACACTATACTGAATAAAAATCATTAAAATGAATATTTTGCCTTGTTTACTATACCCTATGAAAATTCTTAATATTTATATACCCCTATACTAGTTTAATACACTACAGTCAACTTTGTATGCTTTTCTATGGAAAAAGGAAGGCTCACAGTAGAATTTACTTTAAGCTTGTTCTTCCCAAGAAGATGGGGGCCTTCATCCGTCCAACTTTCAATTGTATTATTTCTCTTCACTTGCTAGCAAATATTTTCATTGGGGGACCTTGCTGGAGAACACAGCATTAGATTATGCCCCACATTGGCTCCAAAACTGAAAAGAGTTTTCATACAGAATTGGGCATCAACCCAGTTTCATTACTTTTTATCTCATTGTCTAGAGTGCCTGCTGGGCTGAGACAGGCTCCTCTTTTATGGTCTCTGAAGGTATGTAAACAACTGTTGGCTGCTTCACCTTAAATCAGGTAAAGACCCTGGCCAAATACTTTTTGAGAGTCCTAATTTTCAAATTGCTGTTAAGACCCTTCAACTACATCATTGGCCAGGATGTTATATGCTTAAGATGTCCAACTTTATAACCAGTGAGTTATTTCTTTCCCACATACTCTTAACCAGGTCTATCATATATCAACCCTGGCTAGTTTTAAGCTTATGCAGTCATGCCACTGTATTTCTGGCTCCTTGGGTCTACCACCATGGTCAATGATGGTGGAAGAGACTTTCAACAATTGATTACATTGGTGAGATCACCCTGTCCCATATCACAACTATATTCTGCCCTCGAAATATGGGGCCATCAAAAAGGTGATGTTAGTTACTCATACTAGGAACCAACCCTGGAACTTTCTCTAGAAGAGGCAGGTTGGCATAGGGTAATGATGATTTGTATGCCTATGTTAAACAGGACAGACTTTGTTACAAAATGTAATATTTTACACAATTGATTTTTTTCCCCACAGTAAATTACATAGAATGGGTAAAGGAACCTCTAGTTTATGCTTAAAATGTGAAGATGCTGAGGGTACCCTTTATCTTATCTTATGACTATGTGCCAAGATTCAGAAGTTTTGGGGAGAGATTCAGGCTTCTCGTGATCTCTTTTTGTGTCTTTAAGATGCATTCACCCCTGAAATATGTATTTTAGGGCTTTACCACAGTCAGATTTTTGGACCCAGAAATGGGTACATAGCCTTAGTGTCAGTGGCAGCTAAACTAGTTATCCTGAAACACTGACTGGATGCCTATACCCCAACTAAGGGAGAGTAGCATAGGGAAATTCTTAGTATATTAAACACTGAGAGGATGATCGTAAACATGTCTAGTTGCCACTCAAAAACGATGGGAATCCTTATTTGCCTTATTGACTATTTCATAGGAAACAATTTACCTGCTAGAACTTGGGATTAATATTACTGGGATCTCTCATTAGTTATATAATTTAGGCTGCTCCACCTTTTTTCTTTGTGGATGTATCTAAAGACCATTACGGTCTAGACATATATCTCCAAGGAAGCTAGATTCAAAGGTGTATTATCAATGAATTATGTCCAGACCTGGATGACTGTCTGATCTGGGTTGGGAGGGGGATGATTTTGGTTATTGTGAGTATGTTTGTATTATTTGTTTGTTAATGTCTTTATTTGTGTCTTTTCTTTTCTCCTTTGTTATCTTAGATATGTAGTATTAGTGTATGAGTTTTTTTTCTTGTATGGAAATTTCTAAATAAAGTACATTAAATTAAAAATATATAAAATATGATGGAATAAGTGGAGCTATCTGTCTTTCTTTTCTTTAGAGATTCTTATAGAGCTAAATATTTTTATGTGATGATATATAGAATCAGATCTTGAATTAATTACAAATAAACAAACAGAAAAGTAAAGAGCTATTACAACTACATTTAAAATTATTTAATTACATTATTCTTACATGAACTTTTTATTTTATTTTATTTATTGAAATATTTCACCAAGGAAGGCACACTGAACAACCGTTGCCGTCTCCAGTGTGACCGAAGTACAGATTGTGAAAATAACAATTATACATAAAGTTACAATTACATCCAGGGGAAATGTATGGAGAATACACAACAAGGTCATCAACACTCTGTTGGATTGGTGATTACAATTACACACTGGTAAACATACATTTAAGAAAATAAATAATTAAAGTGCTATTTGGAGGAAGAGTAAGATGGACTGTGCGGCTATGAAGGGGAAGGAGAAGAAGAGGGGGTCAAGGAAAAGGGGCCAAGACTTGTGCCAGAATGGATTCTTATCCAGCTAGGAGGTGATTTAGAACCAGTCTGTGGTGAGGTGAGGCAATAGCTTTGTTAATCAGCAAACTAGCCCAGGACTTAATAATGTTGGGGCAGGCTATTTAAGTGCAAAGGGGTAAAATGGGGACTAGAAGACTGAGAACTCTACTAGGGCAGAACCAGGTGATGACATTTAGGACAGGAGAACAGGGTGGGGATTAGGTAGGTTAGGAAGGGTAAGGTCATGCCTAGATCTATCCCCCAGGATGTTGAGAATCCTGCCAGGGGCAGAACCAGGCGTAGACCATTGGATGAGAGAGGAAAAGGGAGGGAGACAGGTGAATAGCAGAGGGGATAATAGGTATGGAAACTAGGTGGGCTTTATAGGTGGAGAGGTGGGTAATGAGCTGAGGATACAGGCCGATCTGAAAAAGATTAATTATTTCTTAGCTAGGTATTTGAATAGAAGCACAGAGCTTTTTCCTCATATACATTATATAATATATTTATAAGGGTTGTTATGTATGGAATTCAGACTCATTCACATAGTTGTACCCTACTAGTGAGCACTACTCTTTACCTGTTAGAATCACAGATCATTCTGTTTTCCTTGTCATTTTCATCTGTTAACAGTAAAACAAGACCAAGCAATCGAAATGGAAATGGCTTCTGCAGTTCTCTCAAACCAGCTTATGACTGGGTAGGTCTGCCCTTCCCTGTCACTTTTAGGATCAGTGGCTGTAGTGGGAGCTAAACCAGGATTAGGCAAGAGATGTATATTTGGAGTTGATCTTTATAAATACTGAGCTGGGAGACCTGGAAGCAGCTGATAATTGGGAACACCTACAAGCTGACGACCTAAATAAAAAGAATATACCTCAGTTTGAAAGAGTTTTCATTTTGGGCAGGAATCTGCAAGGAGGGAAGAGGTAACACTGCAGAACACAGAGCTGAAGAGAAGCTCTTGAGGACTTATGGTTGGAGGTATAGGGGAAGATTAACCCTACAAGTCGGAGACAGGTAGAGTTGGGGAAGTCTGCCTAGAGGCCTACTTGAAAGCAAGGAGAGCTAATGAAAGCTTGGGAAGGAAACAGGTTAGTGTAGGCTCAATTGGGCCCTAGATATAGTGAACAGAAAACCTAAGGAGAGTCCTGAGAGATAGAATTGATTCTGTATAAGCTGAATTGGGGCCCTAGAGTTACTGGCCAGAGAGGATCAGGGAGAGGAGGTATTCCTGCAGTATAAAAGAGGAAATTGCTGATGTGAGGTTTTTCTGAATAATGGAAAATAAATCATTTAATTCTGTACTGTTCACAGAAATGTAGAATAAAGAGTTTAGATATTTGACTTTGAAAGCTGTCTAACCTATCATTTTGAATATTCCCAAACAACCCAGGCCACACGGTTACACATTACATATCACATGTGGTTGACTGATGTGGAGGAATATGGATGACCCTAGCAGTTTGGGGAAAATAATTCAGGAGCATTTTGTGATTTCCTGAATTTAGAGAGTACAGGTTTTAGCTGGCAAATACTCATGGGAAGGTGGTCGCTTTAAGTCACCAAGGCAGCCAGAGAAGACTGTGTGAGCAGCAGGACCCTGATTCAAGTGGAAGACCAGGACTTGGTTTGGCATAAAAACTTCAGGAGCAGGTAAGGGTACCTAGAAGGGGTTGAAACATAAAGACTTTTAACTGTTTATGCATGCAGTCCCCCACATTTGGTAAGAGTATTTAATTAGAGAAATTTGCTTGTTATTGAGAAAACAGTCTGTACTCACGTGACGGCTTTGTTTTCTTTTAGTGTTGCTTTCCTGTCATGAGAGAGTAATGCCATACCCTAAAGATGGCAAATTTGGTAGCACTTTGGAGGATGTGAAGAGGAACAGCTGGCAAAGTTGACTTATCACTAATTGTATCTTTAAATATCTGAGCACTAGGCATCAGTTCAGTATTGTGTTGTGGTATTTCAGGAAAGTCAGGTAGAGCCTTGTCTGGTGAACTAGAATTTGTTTCCTGTTCATAGTCCTCAGTCATAGGCATTCCACTTTCCTCATACTGTTTTTCTGACAAGTTTCTGGGTCCCTCAGGTAAATATTCTGTCTCTGTAGGTACTGTCCTTTGTGGTGCAGGAAAGTGTCCTGAACTTGCCAACACTGGCATTAAATGTCTCCTGTTTCTTCTAATCAGTTGTCCACTTTCAGTAAGTTCCAAATAGGATCTTGTAGCCACAAGCCTCTGAACGATTGCTAGTTCTCCCCAGCAACTTTCACTTCTCACCCTGACTGCTTCTCTGAGTTGCAACATCCTGTGATAATTTGCTGTTCTATCATAGGTAACACGTGGTTTCTTGAATTGCATAATCTTGTTCTTCAGTACACTTTTATTGTCAGTGTAACATACAAGTGTTATCTTAGGTAATCAGGTTCGAAACTATGTTCCAATGACCAGTTCAGCCAGGGATTTGCAACATTCTAATGGTGTTGCTCTGTAATTCATTAAGGAAATGGGTGTGTCTGTGTTTTCCTCTCCAGCTGTTTTGGGAAATTTGTTATGATTTTTACTCCACATTCTGCCAACCAATTTCCTTGTGGATATGTGGGACTAGAGGTGATGTGATTGAAACCATAGGACTTTGTAAAAGCTTTAAATTCTGCACTTGCAAACTGAGGTCCATTATCCATCCTTACAAACTGTGGTATCCTAAATCTTACAAAGATTACTTTAAGCTCTTGTATCACTTGGATTGATGTGGGTGTCTTAAGCTTCACAACCTCTGGTTAACATGAGAATGCATCAATCACAGCCATGTGCTCTCTGCCTTCTATCCTCAAATTCTATTATATGCCGAATCCAAATCTACCCCGACTGTTTCCCAAATGTTTTCATTTTCTGGTTCTGAAATTAAAGGTTCTTTCTGCAGTGCAGGCCTGTATTTCTGACATACTGTATACTACAGGCCAAAACTGTATTTTTCACATCCTCAGTGATCCCAGGCCAGTATGCTACTTGTCTGACTTTGCATGTACATGTTTCAATACTCATAGGTCCTTCATGATGTTTATGTAGCATTTCCTTTCTAGGGTACTAGGAACAATTCTCTCCCTTTTAAGTAGTATTCTACCCATCAACAAGAATTCTGCCTGAAATGGCACATACTTGAGTGAATGTACTGTCCTTTCCAACTATTTTACATTGCTGATGCTACTGCTTGCAATGATTCATCTGCTGCTGTTTCCATTTGCTATTTTTCCACATCTGTACTGAGACTGATCCTGAGGTTTTTATTATGTTTAAGTGAATATCCACCTCTGTTTCCCCACTTCAATCTGTAGTTTTGTGAGTTTCATCCCACATTCCTTTTTTTTATTTACTTTACTTTTTTCTGGGTTGGCTCTGTCAGTACTCTGCCCTAGTCACGGCCCCCCTGTGCCTCCACCTCCAATCATTGCCAGCACTCCCCAGTCACCCCTGGCTTACCCCCCAGAGGGCGAGGGTGTGGTGACTTCCCCAAGGTTGCCGCACAACTAATATCTATTTGGGGAGCTGACATCAGAGGCTAGTGGAGACCCCAGGGGGAGGGCATCACAGAGATGGATTGAGTCTGGTTATTTTTCTTCCTTTGTGCATGAGGGGTGGGGATGTACAATGATGACCAGCATCCGCCCCACCCCTGAAAGTCCAGACGTTGGTGTTGCTAGTGGCTACCCCATCCTCAACTGGGTGTCACTAGACACTGAACATTCACCCCCTCCCTCTTCCTGGAGAAGGAGAGCCATCCAAGGATGCTCCATCCTTCTCCCCCCTGCCAGCCCTCCAATGACCCGAGTCTGTTCCCAAACTCAGGTCACCGGCGTCGCATCAGAAATCCAACCTCTAGCGGTGGGCTGGCCTTCATCCCACATTCCTGACAAAGCATCAGACACAATCAGATGGTTTTCTGATGTGTATTCTGTCTTCTATAATACTTCTGTAGTTTAACAGTTTCTGAATCTGTGGTGGTGCCTGCCATAAGTGTCTTTTTGAAATAGTAATCAGTGGTTTATGGTCTGTTTCAATCACAAAGGGGGTTCCATAAGTGTAATTATGAAATGCATCACATCCAAAGGCTATGGTCAACATTTCCTTTTCTATTTGAGCATATTTGCATTCTGTTGTTGTAAAGGCTCTGGATGCATATACTACAGGTCTCCAGCTGCTGTTTCTTAATATTAACAATACTGCTCCCATGCCATCCTTTGAGGCATCTGTGGAAACTTTTGTCTGACATGTACTTTTAAAATATTGCAAAGTAAGTACTGTAGTTAAAAGTCTTTTGCTTTCTTTGAATTCTTGCTTATGTGCAGCTGTCCTGCAGCATGTGGCTGACTTAATTAAGCAATAAGGCATGGCAGGGTATGTGTTATTTTATAATAACATCTTGGGTGGTTGAAGCATGATGTCACAGTTCAAGTGCATTCAACACCCAAGAAGTGATGCTATTACACAATAACACACACCTTGGAGTGCCTTATTGCTATTATACAATGGCTCACTTGAAAAATAAAATAAAAAAAATTAAAATTATGTACAAACATATTTTTTGCAATTTCTTACTGGGTAGTTATACATTCAGGAAAAATAGTGCAGCTATTTTGTTTGCCCAGAAGGTGGTGATGCTAGTTTCTGCCTGCTCTCCTCCGGTACTTCTACATGTGCTTCATTGTGGAACTGTTGCTTCAAGTTCACTTTCATTGAGACAGTCTGCCTCCTGGTAGTGGTGAAGATGTGCATTTTTTTTTGTTTCTTAAGCAAAAAACTGCAGGTACTGAAACCCTCATTGCAGTTACAAGTAACCAGGTTGATACTTCCAGTTTTTATTTTGGGACATTGCTCTGGCTGAGTGGATCAAATGGATCAAGACAAGTGGAAACTGTGTTTCTTTTTATTTTTTTATTTAAAGGAACTGTCATTTCTTAGAAGGGAGCTTTGATTTTGGTATTTAAATTAAGAGTCATTTCATGCTTGTGGAAATGGCTCAATGCTGAGGAGTGAGCATGTGGTGGCCATAGAGCCGAATAGCACTGAAGCTGATCACACTGAGTGGCTGTTCCTGAAATTAAATATTTTTTTTGTTGCTGTTCACCTTTACTTTAATAGTACTGAGTTGTGTACAGTACCAGACTTCCTGGAGAACAGCAGAGGACTACTGTGAAGGCAGTTGGAAGCACCAGTTAGGAAGGCAGTCAGAAAGTGAAGGATGTGTGAGCACAGCCTTTACGATTGTGGGAAGCTTCTTGCTTTGACAGTTTGTTTTAATATTGCAAAAAAAAAGGAAAAAGAAAGAAAGAAAGAAAGAAAGAAGAAAGAAAGAAAGAAAGAAAGAAAGCTAGCTTTATACCACTTGTTTGCTCACTCATTATGTGTGCTAGTTTTTTTCAAACTCAGTAGCCGGAGAATGAAATGGCTGTGTGGGGTCTGTCAAGTCATGTCAGTGTTGTGGTAGCTTGAGCAGGGAGGAGGGATTTCATTCACTTTTGCAGTCATCTCTTGCTCGTTCTTAGATACAGTGATGTTATTGAATAACATCACTATCTTTAGGAGTCAGCAGTCAATCAGGTTCTGAGAATGTTCCTTGCCATTGTATAATTAGCATTTTTCTGACATTGCATGTCTTGTCAGTCAGATACTGTAGTTAATGAACTTCCCAAGATAGTTCACCATCCCCAGGAAGTGCTGTAAGCCTCTTTTAGTTTTGGGCTCTGGAATTCTATTTACAGCTTGTACCGTGGTTGAGTCTGGTTTCACCCCTGTCCCGAAAGTATTTCTACAAGGTACAAAATTTCAGTCTTCCTTATCTGACACTTTGCTTTGTTCAGTTTCAGGTCTGTTTCCCTAGAAACTTGTAGAACTTTTTTAGCCCGGTGTCATGTTCTTTCTCTGTGGAGCCCCAAATCAAAATGTCATCAGTGTAAACTTTAGCCCTTCTATGCCTTCTACCATTTGCTGCATTGTTCTGTGGAAAATATCTGGTGTTGAGCAGATGCTGGATAGTAGTCTTTAAACCAGTGTCTCCCATGTGGAGTGTTCAAAGTACATAAGCGTGCACTTTCTGGCATTAGAGGTATTTGCTAGAATCCTGAGAAGGCATCCAATATTGAAAAATACTTGGCCATTTCATCCAGAATTTTATGTCTAGTGGGAATGTGAAAGTGCTGTCTGTTAATGCATGCATTCAACTCTTTTGGGTCCAAACACAAACAAAGTGACCAATCTTTTTTCTCCATGATCACAAAGGAATGAACCCACGGTGTCGGCTCCTTCACTTTTTCTATGACATCCATGTCTATTAAACGTTTCAATTCCTCTTTCAGCCTCTCTCTCTCTCTCTCTCTCTCTCTCTCTCTCTCTCTCTCTCTCTCAGGGCCAACGGGACTATTTGTGCTGCATGAATCACTGGGACTGCATTTGCATCCACAGTGATGTGATGTGTAATGGGCAACTTGCCCAGTCCCTTAAAAATATCATTGTATTCAGATATGATATTATCAATGAGAAGCATGTCATTTGTATTGCAAATAATTTTTCTATCAGACCCAACTTCTGACTGCTGTCTAGCCCCAGAATTGGTTTCTTGTGCCCTGTAACATTTTATTCACCTTTTCTCTGTGTCGCAGATTCAGTTTACATTGCCCTATAGTGGGTATGGTTGGTCCATTATATGCCTTTAAAACAGTAGTATTCTTCGTTATCTGTGGTTTATTGGGTATCTTACACCACAGTCAAGCTGAGAGCATATTTGTTTCAGCACCAATATCAATCACATAGTGAACCTTCAGGCTGATAATATCTATTCGAATCATCCATTCATTTTTCTGTGTGATGCCTTGCTTATCTAGAGCCCATCTAAAGAGTTCATTTTCACTGTTTGAGTCTTCTGTTTCAGTCACTGCATGCACTGCATTTCTCTGTCTGCAACATCTTGCAAAGCGATTAAGTTTTCTGCACTGTCTCCACTGTTGGCCATAGGTTGGACAATTTCTGTAGGCATGTTGTTTACCACAGTTGTGGAAGAGTTTACTTGCACCCTTTCTTTGTGTGGTTGTAGTTCTTCATGTCTCTTTTTGTCATACCTCTTGCTTTGTGAAACTTGTAGGGGACCTTTGGGCTTGACTCTTTGCAGTTTGCACAACGGCAACCTCAGAGCTGTCCAGTGTGTCTTTTGCTCTGGTGGGGACTTTCATTTGCATACGAGTTTGCTCAGCAACTGGATAAATCTGAATGGCTTTTTCCATGCTTAGTTCACAGTCCCTTAGTAGATGCCCTTTGTCTTTTCCATCAGAATATCCCATCGTAATTTGGTCTCTTATCAACGAATGACAAAGAGTGCCAAAATTACTGTTGTGTGCTTTTAGTTTCATTTTTTTAATTCAATATACTTTATTGTTTACTCAAGACAAATAACATGAAAATCCAGAATACAAACAACAAACAGCAACCCCCCAACCAACTCCACCAAAAGGCAGAATGGATAAAACATAACCAATCCATATACAATCTGGTACCAGAATTACCAAAGGACACCTTACAGTGCTGAAATAACAGAAATACATACAAAAAAGAAAGGGGCCCATTAAAAATGATAGAACATACACTTGACACAGTGGGGCTGCTCCAAATCAAACAAAATCATAAATAAGGCATGCAGCTTGCTCTGCTTTCTGTCATATAACAGAAGTCTGTTATGTACATTCGCTATCATTTGGTCTAAACAAGGATTAAATAAGAGTTCCTCCAACCATTCTTTATAATAAATCAAGGTTTGGTCAAACCAATGATGAAGAACTATTCTTTTAACCAAAAGGGTAATCAAAGCCAAATAATATCTCCTGTCCCACACAACGATCCCACTATGGTCCTCAGCTATACATATTTCCGTGGTGAAAGCCTAATCAAGACTGAGAAGAGGATTGGCCCAAGATTTACTCAGAACCCATGGGGCACCAAATGGGGTATTCCCAAAAAATATTAAAAGGTGCCTTCGGCCTGTCTACATCTTGTACAGAGGAGAGAGTGTAATCTATCCATCTTAACTAATTTTAGAGATATTAAATAAATAGCCTACAAGATGTTGAATTAGATGAGATGGAGTTTATCATGGGAAATATAAATATGAAGATCTTCCCAGATTTTATTCCATCTAAAGGTGTGTTGTGGAAAAACTGCATTCCAATATGGAGAATCTCCAGTGATGCCACTGAATATGCAGGGGAAGAAAAGGGAATATAAACATAATACTGCATGTGACTGTTATTTATTTATTTATTTATGTCAATTCTAGGATTACAATTACCTTTGAGCCCAGGGCTCTTTTACAAAGGTTCCACATCAAGACATTGGTATCACATGACAATAGACAAAATTGTTACACAAATACGGGTAAAGGATATCAAATTAATTTCAAACAGACAGGGAGAGGGTAAAGTGGAAAGGAAGAGGACAAGAGGGGGAGGGGTGGTAGAAAGAAATGGGAGAGGCAAAGGCGGGAGGTAAGAAAATGAGACGAGAGTAGAGGTGGGGGTTAGGTAAGGATATGGACAGGGGGATGGGGTGAAACAGCCAGGAAGGTGGCATTGTCAGGTGCTGTAGAGTGGATGGGGCAGAGACCAAACTAGGGCAAGTGCATTATGTAAGGAGCTAGATATAGGAGAGCATTAGCGGAGCGGTGTTGCATAGACATTATCCATGACAGTTGCAGATGCTGGAAGTGACCTGGGTGTTTCGGAGACTGGATTTGAAGGCCCCTAGCCCAGTGGTATTGATAGTATCATTGGCAAGACCGTTAAACCAAGTGGGTGCCCTGTAGGCAACTGAACGCTGGCCACTGGCTGTGCGGCAGTGAGGGATATGGAAAAGTTGTGGCTTTGATCCCCTAGTAATTCTGGAGCTGGTTTTCATTTGAAGGAGTGAACAGACCCCGGGAGGGGCATTTCCAATTTGTATTTTCTTAGCAACCATGCAGGTTTGGTACTGAATTCTATTATCAAGTTGAAGCCAGTTAGCTTGTGAGTAGAGGTCACAGGTGTGTGTGAGCCGTTCAGCCCCAGTGATGTGTTGACAGGCCTTGTTTAGGGTGGTAAATAATCCTCCTGAGTGCAGTGGTAGTGGCAGTGCCATAGATGACAAGATCATAGTCAATCTGGGAGATGATGGAGTTTTGAACTGCGGCAAAGAGGGCCTCTTTAGTCAGGTGCCGACGAAGCCGGTAGAGTAAGCCCAGTCTAGTATTCACAGTTTTAGCGACATTGGTTATATGGGTTCCAAAGGACAGGTGTGGGTCTAAGGTGATTCCTAGGTATCTGAGGGAGTCAACCTGCTCCAGGGAGTCCCCAACGAGGTGTTTAAGGAGAGTTGGTGGTATTTGTGCTTGTTTTTGGTTGGTGAAAATCATGGTTCTCTTTTTTCTGGTTAAGGATTAACTTATGTTCTTTGAACCAGCTTTCAACAGAGGTGAAGCCGTGTTGAAGGGTTTGTTGCAGGTGACTTGGGTCATGATGAGAGGCAAGAATCACTGTGTCTTCTGCATAGAGTATGACTTGCTGAGAGGTGGAGTCAGGAGGGAGTTGAGGAACAGGCTGAACAGCAGTGGGCCCAGGATGTAGCCTTGGGGGTCACCGGAGCAAACCTGTTTAGTGTCGGAGACCACACCTGATATTTTTACACATTGGGACCTGTTGTCAAGATAGCTATTGAACCATTTCATTGATTCCATGGAGAGGCCAATGTTCAGTAGCTGATGAAGCAGGAGGCAGTGGTGGACAGTGTCAAAACCCTTTGACAGGTTGATGAATGTAGCTCCGGTTAGGCAACCCTGATCAAGGGAGTTGTGTAAGGCTCCCGTAAACTCAAGAAGTGCCGTGGCAGTGCTGAGTCCTTTTCTAAATCCATGTTGCTGCTGGCAAAGGATGTTGTACTTGTCCAGATGATCAGTGAGCTGGTCTGCTACTATCCATTCCAGGGCCTTAGAGAGGGGTGGCAGGATTGAGATAGGTCGGTAGTTCACATGGGAGGTCCAGTCACCACCTTTGTGGATAGGAGTGACAGTTGCTGCCTTCCATTTGTCAGGAAATTGGCTGAGAGAGAGGAGAGAGATTAAAGATCCTGGTGAGAGGCCCCAGAACCTTGTCTAGAGTGAGGGACAGAAGTTTGAGGTCCAGTGTGTCAGCACTTGCTCTAGTGTTTTTGATGGCTTTGGAAATGTATTTTTGATGGTATTTTTGTTTACTGCTCTGAAATAGAAAGGGGGACAATTTTTAGGTGATGACTGAAGGGTGGGAAGAGAGGAGTCACTGTCATTGAAAAAGTCAGGGGGGAGGATGCTGCTGAGGTCGGTGAAGGCATCATTAAAGGTGTTGGCTATGACTTTTAGGTCCAGGATAGTATTCCCGTTTATTGTGATAGCAGTAGGGGGTGATTTGGACTCCTTCCCGGTAACATCTTTAATGTTATTCCAGAATGCTCTTGCATTTCCCCATGTGTCAGCGAGTGCAGTCTTGTAGTATTCAGATTTCTATTGGGGTATGGATTTGGTGCAATCATTTCTAGCTCTTTTGAAATTTTGGATGTCTGCCTGTTTTCCTGTTTCTCTGGCTAGTTCCCAGAGGTGGTCCCTGTGTTTCAGCTTCTTTAAGAGGGAACCCGTGAGCCAAAGATTGCAGAGGGGTTTAATTTTTCGATTTTTTGGTGGGGCAAAGATGTTACAAGCTTCATTGAAAATGTGTATGAATTGATCAAGGGCTGTATTTGCATCGGGGGCCAGGTTGATGGGGGACCAGTCTTGATTTAGTAGTGTGATTTTAGGTGGGTTAGCTTCCATGGGGTAGGACTGTGCTCAGGATGACCTTTGGTGGAGATTTCCAGAATTTGTTTGACCAGGTGCAGTTGACGGGGAATGGTCGCTGAGAGAGTCAGGCAGTACGGCGAAGCTAGTGATCCGGGATGGGTGAGTAGTCGGGATCCAGTCCAGTAAAGTGCTGGTGCCATTTTTGCAGTTCATTCTAGTTGTGGAGTCCAATATCTGTGTGAGGTTTGCTGATGTGACCATGTCCCTGGTGTTGCCAGCATCAGGTCCCAACCAGTTTGTGTTGAAGTCACCAAGTGTGATGACTTCGAAGTCGGGTGGGAGTGATTTGATGTACTCCAGTACTGCATGGAGGCCTGGTCCCTGTTCTTTCAGAGGGATATAAATGATGATGACCGAGAGGGCTTTGTGCTGAGCTCCAAGCAGGATTTTGATATGCAATAGCTGGGTATTTGGTATTGGTAGGTCAGTGTAGGGTGTGCCCCATCAGGTTGTCTTTAGGTGAAGGGCACAGCCCTCCTCATTTTGATTTTTAGGTCAAGCCTAAAGATAGTGTAGCCAGGATGGAGATTGTATGATCAGGAACCAAGAGGATGAACCAGGTTTCTACTACGGCCAGGATATCGGGCTGGTGGGCATTTGTGAAGGCTTGTAGTTGATCAAATTTAGATAATAAGCTGCATATGTTCGGGCAGATAATGGAGAGAGTGCCAAGGTGCTTGGTTTTGGTGGAGTTCATGGCAGCCCCAGGGCCAGGGTTGGGGTAAATGTTTCCAGATAATAGCAGAAGCAGGAGAAGGAGTTTCAGGGTGGCCAGGCGCA
Source organism: Neoceratodus forsteri (assembly GCA_016271365.2). Lineage (NCBI taxonomy): Eukaryota > Metazoa > Chordata > Ceratodontiformes > Ceratodontidae > Neoceratodus > Neoceratodus forsteri. The sequence goes on from CM057456.1 coordinate 737,377,224, forward strand.
GTTCCCTGCAGGAGAACTTGTGGTACTTGATTGAGGAGGGTTTGTTTGTGGAAGTTTTGTGCTGTGGTGGTAGCAGGGCACACTGCACCCTGGTATGAAGGTGTGGGCACAGTGTGGTGTGGTGAGCCCTAGGGGTGAGAAAGTTGTCAGATAGCATGGTGCAAGTGTGACTATAGCAGAGATTATGCTTATACCTATGGGGGGAATGGAAAGCAGGATGGAGGGAGCTGGAACAATGGGGTGAGGGCAAAAAAGGAGGAGAGGGAGACATGGATAGTAGGGAAGGAAAGCATAGTTTGTGGAGGGGGAAGAGAGAATGGAGCTGCGAGGAAGGCTTTGGTGGATGTACTACAACATGAGGGCAGAGGAAGCAAGAGAAAAAAAGGGGATTTAGGCAGGTAGTCGAGTGAGTGGGGGGGGGCAGTTCAGGCCCCAAGAGCACGGGACAGAGAGAGTTACAGGAGGGCAGTAGAATTAGGCAGGAAATATAACTCAGCAAAAATACAGTCCTTGGATTCTGCAGTGCACAGCAGAAGTAAAATACAGATAGATCAGTCATCAGATTCAGCAGCAAACAGTGAACACTATCAGCAGATAAACAAATTGTTTTTTAGCAACCACCGGGCAGCTAAGCTCGGGGCAGAAAATAACAGTCCAGCCCCCCGGTCTGTAGGAGACCAGGAGATAGTGAGGTCGGTGCCATGACAAAAACTATGGAAGAGCGCAATGCTAGTCTATGGGCACAGCAGCCCTGAGCTCGGCCACGGAGTCAGCGGTCGCTGCAGCCAATCATGACCAGGCAGAGAGGGCAAGAACCAATCAGGTAGAGCTCTGAGCATGCTGGGCCAATGGCAGCACACACAGCTTTCCTGGACTGAGGTGGGCTTCCTTACCCATCGCCGTGGATCAAGGAGGTGGCCAGCTATTGTAAGAGTTAGATATGGTGGCTGAGTGGCACAGCTGCTGAGTCTGGTAGCAAGGGTGCAACGTTTGAAGCCTGCAGTGGCACCAAGGATATTATTTTAGTAGGCTATGGGGGTTAGAGGCTTTGAGAGCCTTAAATCCTATAGCTAACCACAGACTGAATGTGATAGCTGAGTGGTAAAGCTGCTGATTGTAGTAGCAAGGGTGTAGGGTTTGATGCCTGCAGTAGCACCAAGAATAACATTTTGGTTGACTATGGGGATTAGAAGCTTTGAGATTCTTACAGTATAGCTGACAATAGTCTGATGCAATGGCTGAGTGGTGGTGGTGCTGCTGACCCTGATTGCAAGCGGTGCAGGGCTTGAAGCCTGCAGTGGTACCAAGACAAGAAAAAAAGAATGTTTTAGCAGACTATGGGGGTCAGAGACTATGAGAGCCTTAGAAAGTAAAGATAAGATAGCAAGATATTGTAGTTAGGTGGTAATGCTGCTGACTCTGACAGCAAGGGTACTGGGTTTGAGACTTGCAGTGGGTGAGAGGGTAAGTGTTTTTCTTTCTAGGTAGGGAGAAGGAAGGGTTAAAAGCTCAAAAATAGAGGTAGCTATTGGCCTGGTTCATTGGCTTAGTGGATGGGCTATAGACTTTGGAGTCAGAGGTACAGTGTTTGAGACTTGCAAAGGGACTAATGGTGGGCCATTGGAAAAAGAGGTCAAAAGAAGGAGTAGAGATGAAAAGAAATGCCACAGAAAGGATTAGGAGAGAAGCAGGAGTGCAGCAACCCCTAGTGGTTGGAATGTATAAACTGCAAATGGGAAAGTGGACACTAAAAATAGGGGTAGGTCACATGATGTGTCATGTGACCTGTAGCCAACAATAAATAGAGTGACACAAGTGGCATGGTTGGGGTGAGACCTCTGCAAGCAGGCTGGAGGGAAGGAGGCTTTACCTCTTAAGGCTCTCAGCAATCCCCTGTTCCAAGCTTTTCAGCTGGGCAGTGTGATGTGGTGCTGATTGCAGGAACTCACTCAAGTTTACATCCCAAGGTGAGAATCCAAACCATTTAAGAAAGACATGCCTCAGTTGAAATATTTTAAGTACACATTTGTTGTCTAGTAGGTAACAGGTAATAATCTCCTGGTATGATTTTAAAGAACCATTATGGAGCAAGTCACAAACCCTAGTTGTAGCAAGCTGGGGTAACCAAGCTTCTGGCAACAACTTACCACCTACTTTAAAATTGGGATTATGAAAAATGGGTTGAGATACGTCTTTAAAAATTTATAATGCATAAATGTTCATAACTGTATATGAACCCTTACAAAAATGTTTATAATCAAGTCTCAAAGATGCTTAGGAGGAGACTGGGGGGATAAAAAACATAGCAGAAGGAGATATACCTGCCTCTTTGATCTGATCTTATTCTAACACAAGCCAAATAGGAGAATATGGGGATTCACCATCCTCTGGGGTCTGTACCGGCCATCTTAGGTATTTACTAGCATGGCTGGCAAAATAATAGACAGAGAAGTGAGGGAGATGAAGGCCACCAGATGCCTTAGGTACCAATAGCCAGTTATAGGCTGTTCTTGGGGTCTTGCCCATCCAGATAAAATCAGAAATGATCCTATTAATTTGTTTAAACCAAGATAAAGGAAGTAAAACATTAAGCATATTAAGCGGATAAAATAAACAGTGGAGGACATTCATTTTAATAATATTTGTTCTACCCCATAGGGTCAATGGTAAGGACATCCATCTCTTTAGATCGTGTTGTATAATAATCAGCAGGTCTTCTAGATTAAGCTTCTTAAGCTGCACCACATTTCTTGAAAGAGTAATTCTGAGGTATTTAAGTAGTTTTTGAGCCCAAGATGAACCCAGCATTAGAACATCCCCTTTGAAAACAGTGGAATTCAAGGGCATGACTGCCATTTTCTCTAGATTAAGCTTATAATTGGATAGCAAACCAAATTCTCTGATAGTGAATAAAGCAGCTGGAATAGACACATTTGGATTATTCACGTGTAGTAAGATGACATCTGCATAAGCAGAAATCTGTAGATTCCATGACCCAACCCATATACCAGTCAAGTCTGGGTACTCTTGATTTTCAATATAAAGGGCTCCAAGCACAGATTAAATAGTAGGGGGGGGGGAGAGGACATCCCTACAGAGACCCAGAATATAAAGGGGAAATAGAGGAAAATACTATACTACAGTAGATTTTGGAGCTCAGGCAACACCTCAATCCATTGAATAAATGCAAGGGGGAACCAAATGCCTCTAAAGTAGCAAACAAAAAGGCCCGGTTAAACCTATCAAATGCTTTCTCTGCAACTAGGAAAATTAAGGCTGCAGGACCTCTGAGTCCCTGGATGTGAAGAAAATATGGGATAACTTATGTAGCTGGTCAGCTGAAGCCTATAAGCCACACACAGACTGCATTAATTCTGGAAGCTAAGATTATGGCCAATATTTTATTGTCATAATTGAGAAGTGAAATAGGCCAATAACTAGCTACACTATCTGGGGACTTGCCAGGCTTAAGCAACAAGACAATCATAGCTTCAAGAAGAGTACCATCCAAGATGCCAAAAATCATAGAAGGAAAGAAAAAATAGGTGCAACAAAGGGACTATTTTGATGGCAAAAACTTTATAAAAATTAAGGGTAAGGCCATCTGGCCCAGACGCTTTATCCAACAGTAAAGCCTTGATGGCATTTAACATTTCTTGTTGAGTTAAAAGCTGTGGCAAATATCCCTGCTGGAATTCTATTAATTGGGGAAGAGGGATCTCAGCTAAGTAGGCTTTGAGGTCTGAAGTCAAGGCAGGATGAGGCTGAGGCCAATAAAGAGCTTGACAATATGTCTTGAAGTCATGGGCAATTTCCCTGGGTGATGTTTTAACAGTTATTAGATTCAGATTTAATAGAAGCGAGGATATGCAAAGCCTCTTGTCTCCAGAGACATAAAGTCAGGAGATCACCTGTTTTCTTCCCTGATCCATGTAGGTGGAATTCATTTTAAAAATGGAGTACTCAGCCTTTTCACACAGAAATTCTGCATATTTATCATGCAGGGATAATAATTCATTACGGTGCTCTTCCAGAGACTTGAGGTTCAGATGTTTCTCCAACTCCCCAAATATGGCACAAAATAATGAAGCTTCTGTCTCCCTGCATCACTTCCTTTTAGTTGCCAGACAGTTGAATTTGCATCTAACAAAACACTTAAAGAGCTAGTGTACTGCTTGGAATTAATAGTAATTTTCAGATGCAGTCAGCCATCACTTCCAGTATCTAAAGTATTTTTTTTATTTTCTGTTTGCTAATGAGATTATTTTCCACCTGGCAGTACTGGGGTGATGTGTGGAGCAGCACTCTGTCTGGAGAAAAAAAAAAGTCAGTTCTGTTCCTCCCACTACATCGCAGAAATGAGACCTAATACCTTGAGGCACCTCAATTCTTGCAGCCTGAGTAGTGACTTTCACAATCTACCAATCAAAATGCAGGAAATTGTGACATCACTAGTAACCAGGGAGAGCCAGTCCCTGCTGCTTCTTGTGAAAGTGAAACCTGGCAGCAAGAAATGGTTCTCATTGGTTATTAGTGATTTCATAGTCAGTGTTGATGTAGTGGGAAGAACAGAACTGACTTTTTTTCCTCCAGAGTGCTGCTCCACACATCACCCCAGTACTGCCAGGTGGAAAATCTTCTAATTAGCAAACAGAAAAGAATAAATACTGGAGATATAAGAAGTGAAAGCTGACTACATCTGAAAGTTACAATTAATTGCAGGCAGTTTTCAGGCAGTACACTAGGTCTTTAAAGGCACTTCATTCTACATCCCCTTTTCAGTGGAGCCTGTATTATGAAAGATAAAGACCTCCATCTGCTCCCTAAGCCTTTTGATAACAAATTCTTCTTTTAAAAGCTGATTATTTAGTTTCTGTAATGTGTCTCTTGGAGTATTAGACACTAAACGTGCATTATCCATACTAGTGAGTGATCCGAGAGGACCCATGGGGCTATCGCAGAGACCAGCACCCCATCCATGATACAGTGACTAATGAGGATGTAGTCAATATGGGAGGAAGAACCATGTGCCAAGGAGTAGAATGTGTACTTCTTGTCCTGAGGATATAATATACGGCAGGGGTCACATAACCCCAAGGAGTCCACCATATCACGGATGATGAGCAGGGCAGGAGAAAGCCCAGCTTGCATTTTACCTGTTCTGTCTTAGTCCTGGGTGAAAGAAATGTTCCAATCCCCCCTATAACAATAGGAATTGTAAGAAAAGGGGCTAAGACTGTGGTCAGTTCCATGGAAAAGGAGTGTGTCTCTACATTAGGCACATAAACACTACCTAATAGAACTTACGTACGGTGTAAAGTACCTTTAGCAAAGATGTACTTACTCTGAGGGTCTTCAAAACTCTGAGTACTCTGAAGCTGAACACTTTCAGAGATTAAAATGGTTACCCCCTTTTTCTAGTGCTGTTACCTGTAGCAAAGACTTGACAAATTGATTGTCTTCGAAAGAGAGTGCCCTCAGACGCTAACAAGTGCATTTCATGCAAGAATGCAATATTACACTGTAACTGCTTAAAATGCTTAATAATTTGGTATCTATTAACTCTGGAGCGAGCCTCTTTCACATTCCAGGAACCATACATAATAGCATAAGACCTAGATAATTCTCTTAAAGAAAACAAGGAGGACTAGTGTTATGAGCAGAAACCAAAAAAGTGATCTATGAAACATACATTCTGCCCCCTCCTACATCCCCATTCCCAACCCTCCTCCAAAAATATGTAACAATTTTACACCTCAGCAAAGGAGAAATACATCAACAGATAGAGACAAAATCCCACCCCCAGATTGTGTCCAAAGATATAGTAATACAGCACAGACTGAAAAAGAAGAATAAGGGGGCCGATCCCTCCTACCCCACCCTACAACACCCAACTAGAAAACCCATAAAAATTCCCACAAAATAAAATCAATAAACAACTGGTCCAGCTGACAGCCCCACACAAAACATTTGGCGCATGATGAGAACATCACTCATCAGGTTAGATACCTCCCACTACGCTCGCCCCTTCCAAAATCATTTATGCTCAAGGAGGGAAACCCCCTCATATAGAGGAAAACAACGGTACTCAATAAATGCCTTAATTCCAGTTATAACATATTTAAAATGGAGGATGGTTCCATATCCAAGTAATGGTACTTATCGAATAAACTACAAAGAACAGAATAACGTGCAAGGCAAAGCAAGTTTTTTTTAGGTGCCTAATACCGAGGCTCTGGTGTTGTCCAAATATAAAATACACAGAACAATAGCAAAGATAAAACAAAAAATAAAATCAAGAATAAATATAAAACAGCAGGCTAATAATAGTAGTTAAATTACAGCAAAAGCCTGAGCAGCAGCTACTAGAGACTGACGTTAATGCCTAGAGGAGTAGGTCTGGGAAGGCCTGACTAAACAGGTGGGTTGTGAGACAGACTTTAAATGTCTCAACTGAAGGGGCCTCCCTAATAGCTGGAGGAAATGAATTCCACAGGACAGGTCCGGTGACACTAAATGCTCTGTCACTGGCAGTTTTTAACCTCATCCTGGGAATCACTAGGAGGCCCCTAGAGGAGAAGGAGGAGGAGCGAAGGGAGTGGACCGGTGCGGCATGTGTAAGAACATCTGAAAAATAGCCAGGGCCAAGACCATGTAGGTCCTTAAAGGTGAGCAAGCCCACCTTGAATAGAATCATTCACCTGACCAGCAGCCAGTGCAGTTCACGCAAAACTAGGGTGCTGGAACTGTACTTAGGCTTTCCAGTCAACAGCCTAGCATCCGCCTTCTGCACTAGCCACAGCCAGCAGAGGGCCCCTGTGACCCCATAGAGGAGTACATCACAGTAGTCAAGCCTAGATGTCATGAAGGCATCTATCAAAGTGGGGAGGTCCTCAGGTAGAACTAGGGGATTGATCCTAGTGATATTCCTCAGATGATAGAAACTGGTACGGACAACAGATGACACCTGAGATTCAAGTGTCAGCCCATCATTGAGAAAAACGCCCAGATCATGCATCCTAAAGGAGCCTTTAGTGGAATTGACCCCAGGAATAACCCTGTTGCCACACCAGAGGCTAACCTATCATGCCTTCTGTTCAACTCCACCACCAACACCTCCATCTAATTGGGGTTCAGTCGCAACCAGATGGAGGCCATCCAGTCATTGATCTTGGAGAGGCGGTTATTAAGCACCTCACTGCATTTAATGTTCCAGGGGCAAAGGAAAGATGCAACTCAGTATCATCTGCATAGCAATGAAAACCCAAACTGTACTTCTTAATGAGCTTACCCAGGGCAGCATGTACACTGCGAACAATGTTGGTGACAAGACCGAACCCTGAGGTACCCCACAAGACAGTAGACTTGGGGAGGAGAAGTTCCCCATCACCACCTGTTGTCTTCTGTTTATGAGGTAGTACTCAAGCCAGCAGATAACGGTGCTGGTACATCCACAATACCCTCTCGGTTGATCGAGTAACACACAATGGACCACCATATCAAATGCTGAGGAGAGATCAAGAAGAATGAGAACTGACCCCTCTCCATGATCCCTCAACCTGAGGAGATTATTGTGCACCCGAACTAATGCAATCTCAGTGCTATGACTTGTATGAAACCCCAGCTGGACAGTCTCGTATAGATCAACCGTCACAATGTGTTCCTCAAGCTGTTGAGCCACAGTCTTCTCAACAACCTTTCCTAGAAAAGGGAGGTTGGAGTTGGACAGTAATGTGCCTTGATGTCAGGGTCTAACAATGGTTTCTTCAGAAGGGGTCTCACCATTGCCACTTTAAAGGAATCTGGGAATACCTCCTCTAATAAACAGCACTGGACAATCAAGGTGAACACCAGGCCAGTGGAGAGGACACATCCCATCAAGAAATGTTTCGGCACCAGGTCCAATTCGCAATATGTGTGCTTCAGCTTGGAAGCAACCTCAATGAACTCACCCCAACCAGGCAGAGTGCCCCCCCTAACATTGAAGGTGACCACTGTCAGCCATATTTTGGTTCACTGATGGAATTTCCAGATGGATGACTGACTGACACCCTGTCAGAGAAGAATCCAGCAAACTCATCACACAAGGTGTTAGAAAAGGCTTTTTTTGGCTGAAAACAGACTAGAAGAAGTAGTCTGTCAACAGTCCAAAAGAGCACCATTGGTTGATTCTTCTCTGCAGCAATCTACCTGGACAGGAACTCTGCCGTCTTATGGTTGATTGGCCCCTGGTACTCATTATAATGAGCACACAGGGCCAGTTTGTCCTCCACCCTTACAGTCTTCCACCAGTAGCACTCCAGCTTCTGACCCTTAATCTTCATCACCTTGAACTCCCCATCAAACCATGGGGATCTCAAGTAAGAAGATTTGGGTCATACACAGACCAGTGCGAGGGTATCAAGTGCAGAAGACATCACCCTATTATAGGTGGTAACCATCTTGCTTGGTCTCTTCACACATGCAGTACTCACACTAGATAGATCAGCCACCACCAAGAATCCCTCTGGAGTCAACCCCCTCAAAGGTTGTTAGCTGACCATCTCTGCAGGGGGAGGGCATGGGAGGGGGTCCTGAACAAGAACTCCACCATACAATGATCAGACCAACAGACTTGATAAGTCTTGAGATTGTTAATCTCAAGCCCCAGTGAGAACACAAGGTCCAACATGTGGCTGCCCCAATGGATCACAGAGGAAACTTATTCTGACAGGCCCAGAGATGACATCATCTGGAGGAGATTAAAACCTAGCCTAGAAGATTCATCGTCAGCTCAAACATTGAAGTCCCCCAGAACAAAACATCTGGGGGCATCCAACGTCTCACTGACAATGAAGTCAGCTACCTCCTGTAGGAAATTTCCCCCCACTCCAGGGGTGGTAAATCAGAAAAATCCTGTAACCTGCACCCACCATGGACTGCCACACATTTGAATGAAGCAACTGCTCTCATTGAGTGCACAGTGAAGTCCAGGTTGGATCTAAAACAGATGGCCACTCCCCTGCCCCAGCACTCCACTCTGGGACAGTGAGCCACCGACTACCCAGGGGGGATGGTGGCCTTGAAAACTGGGCTGGCATGATCACCCACCCAGATCTCAGTGATGCAAGCTAGATCACCTGAAGAAATCAAGCCCACTATAACTGTGGTCTTATTTCTGATCGATCTGGCATTGCACAACACTGCCTGCAGGGGATTGATAAGTAGTACAGCTCCTCTGGCTGCCTACACTTCTTGTGGTTCCTACCACCTCTCCCTGCTGCCTCCCATTGGCTTGTACTTTGGCCGTGATTGCAGCCCTCCTCCCTAGTTGCAGGTGTGGCTTCTCCTGATCCACTGACTACCCCAGAACTATGCCCCTCCTAATCCCCGTAGTGGTCATGGCCCGACTGCCCAACCAAAAACAAGAAAGAAACAAAGTGAAGCTCGGCTCCTTCCTTTTAAGGCCCAGCTGCCAATTCAAGCTTCATGCTCTTCCTCCTGGTTTTACTCATTTTAAAGAATTAGTATTTTTGGTGCTGTAGAAACCAAATGGGGAAACTTATTTCACCATATGTGAAGGTATGACTCTTTGTTTTATATATTTAATCTCTAATAGATATTAATGTTCACTGTAATGTGCTTAAACTATTTGTTTTATGAAACTATAGCATACTTCACTATAGGTTTCATTCTTTATTATACAATGACAGTTTTAAAACTAGACTGCTGATTCACTAACTGGGTCTTTTATACATAAGTAAATCCCAGCATAACTCATGGATAAAGACCCATTCAGCCGCACCCCAATAACCACATAAAAAATCAATCTGACCCCTGAAAATGCAAACATTAAAGATGTCGTATTGACGACATAAAAGTGGGAGTTTCAAAAAGGACAGCACTTCTTAACTGAAAGATTCCAATGGTCCACAAACCCACTTTACATCCCCCAGAAAACATAAAACAAAAAAGAAAACCTTCCTCGCTCTTCCTGCTTTTTCTTTCCACTAACTACTCAAGACTACAGACAGCTTTTAGACCGTGGCTCTGTCCCTAATCAAGCCCACATTCGAGCAACCCTCCCCTGCCCACACTCCAACCACCTCAACTCTGATAAAAAATGTAAGGCACCGGGTGATTGTTCACACAATTTCCTATTTGCCTGCAGTTGCACCCTTTACAGTCCTGCAGAACAAAAATAACAGTCGCAATTTCATTGAAGGAAAAAATAAAAACACACAACTAGAACATCTTCCCTAGAATGAAAAGAAATGCACTGATCCCAGAACCACGCTGGAACTGCCACAGTCATCCCCTAACAAGGACGCTGTCTAATTCTGATGCACTTCAGAAGCTGGCACCAGACTCTTAAACCAAAAATAAAGAAAAACAAATACTGTCATTGTGTCTCAGGGGTCTGCTGTAAGGAGACTGTGCTGTTAGGGAGACAGAAGACTTCAGCACTAATCTCCCTAGCAACAAGGCCCTACATAACAAGGTGGAAGGAGTTTACTAAAATAAATTCAATAAAAGCTTTAAACACAGCAAATTAAATATTTTAATAACTTTTTAAAATTATTTTCTTACAGGTCATTGTATAATCAAAATAATCCACTCCAGGATGTGGGTTATGCAGGAATTTACTCATGCCTGCTGTGGATTTGGTCACTCAGCCGAGTAAATCCCAGCATAACCCACACCCCGCCATGAATTATTGCTCAAAAGTTTCTAATCATTTGATTGAATGGTACGTTATATCTGTGGAGAATGCTGAATTTATTTTTAATTACTTGCAACCCTCATATGTTTAATGTAGATTTCTGCAGAATATAAAATTCCACCCATGGAATGCATGTGGAAAGACCATTCCAATACTGTGGAATTCCACAGACTGTTCATGAAAATTCTGTGGAATTGCACAACATTTTAAATTTCAGTTTTCATGCTATAATTTTAAATGTACGCATCCAACTAATACCAAATTTGGAATGTAAACAGCACCTCACGGTTGACAAGAGTGTACCAAATGTCAGGGTTCTAGATTGCAAAGGGACAAAGTTATGGGTGGCCAAACATTTAATCAAAATTTAATTTTCAGCTATGTTGAGATCATTTTAAAATTTTTTATCCAAATTTACATATGAACATACAAAGAAGCCAGCAGAAGAAGGCCATTTGGTCTATCAAGTCTGCTTGTATTGCAGGGTCCACAGCTTGAGCCATCCCTCCCTCCCTACTACTCCCATCCTCCCTACCCATGATCCTTACCTTCCCCTATGCCTATCCCAACCTCTCTTAAAGCTGCTCACTGTCTTCAATGAGATTATCTCTTCCAGCAGCGCATTCCAAGTGTCCACCACCCTCTCTGTGAAGAAGTGCTTCCTGACCTCTTTCCTAAACCTCCCACCCTCCAGCTTAAGACTATGCCCCCTCATGTTATGGTTGCCACTCAGCTTAAAGAGATTCTCCTTATCAACCTTATTCATCCCTTTCAAGTTCTTGAAGGGCCCAATCATGTCCCCTCTCTCTCCTGTCTTCCAGGGAGTATATGTTCAGTGCCCTCAACCTCTCCTCATTTGCCTTACCCTGCTGACCTTCTGTCATCTTTGTAGCCCTCCTCTGAACCTTCTCCAGTGGGTTAATGTACTTTCTGAGGTGTGGGCACCAGTACTGAACTCCATACTCTAGATGTGGCCTTACCAGTGACATGTATAAGGGCAGTATAACTTCCTGTCTCCTACTACTGATCCCCCTAGATATGCATTCCAGCATCTTGTTTGTTTTTGCTGATGCTTTCTTGCACTGTGTGGAATGCTTCAGGTTACTAGTGATCATCAATCCCAGGTCCTTCTCCTCCTCTGATGCAGATACTCAGACTCCACCCAGGTAGTAATCTATCCTGGGATTCTTGTCTCCAATATGCATAACTTTGCATTTCTTGGCATTGAAGCAAAGCTGTCAGGTTCTGGACCACCTCCCCAGCTTTTCCAGATCATCCTATAAGTCCTGTATCCCTTCAGCTATGTCCACTCTCCTGCAGAGCTTGGTGTCATCCGTAACTAGGCACATTTTGCCCTTAATGCCATCCCCAATGCCACTGATGAAGACATTGAACAACACCGGCCCCAGCACCAAGGCCTGTGGAACCCCACTGGTTACCTCTCTGGTGCCAGATAACTCTTCCCCAGAGCCACCATCTGGGTTCTGTTCCTCAGCCAGTTTTCCACCCATCTGACCATCTTTTTCTCAACCCTGAGATCAGTTAAATGCCTTGCTGAAATCAAGTTAGAGGATGCCTACCACTTGGCCTCTGCTTACTGTCGTAGGGACACAGTCAAATAAGTCAATCAGATTCATTTGACACAGTCTCCCCCATGAACCCATGCTGCCTCGCATCCTGGAGACCATGCTCCTCTAGATATTTCACCAATCTTTCCTTTAGTATGGTCTCCATGAGCTTGCCCACAATGGAGCTCAGAATAACTGGTCTGTAATTCCCTGGGTCATCCTTGGGACCTCTTGTGTCAAGGGGCACTACATGTGCTGTCCTCCAGTCCTGCTGTACCACACCTGCCTCTAGTGAACTATTAAATAGGTCTGCCAGTGGCACTGTAAGCTCCTCAGCAAGTTCCTTTAGTACCCTTGGATGTGCTCTGTCTGGTCCTGGTGATTTGTCCACCTTTAATTCTTTAATGCCAGCAGCCCCTCCCTCACTCTATCCTCCTCTATCCCTACATCTGTCTTCCTCCCACCCACTTCTCTTTTCACTCCTGAAGGCACTGGTCCATCCTTCTCCCCAGTGAAGATGGAACAGAAGTATTCATTTAGTATCTTTGCTTCCCCCCATTATCCTCCACCTACTCCACCCCTTTCATAAGCCTAACAATCCCTTCCTTCTTGTCCCTTTTCTCACTTATATAGCAAAAGAAAGCCTTATCCTCCTTCTTAATTCCTTCAGCTATCTGCAGCTCCTTCTGTGCCTTTGCTCATCAGACTTCCTTACTTGCCTTACTAGCCAACCTTAGTTAATTTTCCCTATCCACCTCTCTCTCTCTCTTGATCTTCCTGAATTTTCTATAGGCCAACCTCTTTTCCCCTACTGCCTGGGCAACCCTAGAACTAAACCAGCTGGGTGCTTTTGCCCTTGTGTTCTTCCCCCTGAGTCTAACGCACTCATCTGTGGCAACCAGTATTCCTTCCTTAATGATGGACCACCTTTGGTTTACCCCCATATCTGCTCTGATGCTCTCCAGATGGCTCTTTAGCACTTCACCCACTTTTCTGAAGTTCACCCTCCTGAAATATAAGATTTTGGTCTTAGTCAGGATGCTTTACCTACCCATATCCAACTGGAACCACACTGTGCAATGGTCACTTCCACCCATTGACTTCCTGACCATTATTTCCCATACATGCTCCCCATTTGTGAGCACCAGATCAAGAATTGCCTCAGCTTTTGTTGGTTCAGTAATGCTCTGAGTCAGGAACCCACTCTGCAGTTCTTTCAGGATCACCCGATTCCTAGCACATGTGGACTGTATGTTCCAATCCACCTTGGGCAGGTTGAAGTCCCCCACAATTACCACCTCTCCTGTCCCTGCAGCTTCCAATGTTTGTGAGTTCAGTTCCCTGTCCCTCTCCTCATCCTGACTGTGTGGTCTGTAAAACACCCCAACCTCCCATTTCTCCTTCTTTTGGACCTTAACTGAACCCATAATGCCGTCACCTACCCTTCCCCAGACTCCTCCCTTATGTAAGTTTTTCCATCCCTGATATAAACTGCTACCTCTCCCCCTTCCTGATTACCCTGTTCCTCCTGTATAGTTTATATCCAGGGATCGCCAGGTCCCTGTCATGGTATGATGTTGCCCAAGTCTCGGTTACTGCAGCTGTGTTCACCATCTTGCCTGCTAATAGTCCCTGCAGGTCATCCATCTTGTTTCCAAGACTCAGCGCATTCAGAGACACCACACTTCACCTAGAATCTGACCTTCCTTCACTTCCTTCTATTCTTCTACTCACACTTATTCCCTCTGTATGCACCCCCTCCATGTACCCTTATTATGTTTTCCTCACCCACTCCACCCATTGCTAACTGTGTTCTCACTCCTTCCAGCTCCTCCCTCCAGACCTCTTCTATCACTGTGGGGGGGGGAGGTTCACCGACCTCCTTGTCTTAGAGTCTATGGGCCTGCACACCCACTTCCCCCCCTCAGTAGTTTAAATTAAGTGTAGTGGTTATGTATTCCTTCAGTTTCTGTCTGAGTACCCTCAAACCCTCCCTACTGAGGTGTAGCCTGTCTGGTGAAAAGAGTGCTTTGTTTGACCCGTCTTCTCCAAGTCCCTAATATAGATAAACATATCCTCCTTGCACCATTTCCACAACCAGTCATTAACATCCTCTATTCTTCTTCTTCTCCTGGCTGTGCTGGCCCTTGGTACTGGTATCATCACTGAGAAGGCCAGTGGACTTCCTTCCTGCCTGCAGATCTTCCCTAACTCCCTGAACTGACTTTTCACTACCTCAACCTCCTCCTCAGCTAGGTCGTTGGTTCCCAAATGTATAACTAAATTAGGTTTTCCTCCAATCTCCCTTACTATTTCCCTTATTCTTGGGCCCACCTTCCCTGCTGTCATCCCTGGCATACAAACCACCCTCCTGCTTGTGTTTGGTTCTCCTTTCCTGCCCCAGTGAATACCCCTAATTATGGAGTCCCCTATGATTGCCACCCTTCCATCCACTGCACCAGTTCTCCCTGCCTTTCTTTTCTTACCTTTGGTACTATCTGCTTCTCCACCTAACTGCTCCCTCTGCACCCTGGTGAACTCATCTCCACATCTAAAATGTATCCCCTTAACTGTTTTTCCATCTTTCACTCTGGCTCTTCCCTCCTGACTATCTGTATCTTCTTTCAGTTTTTCCTCCCCTCTTGCTTTCCTTTTCTCTTCCTCACCATCCTCTACTCCATTTTTTCTGCCTCCTCTTCCCTGCCCACCCTGATTAGTTCCCTCTCCCTTCCCCTGTACTCCTACTCTCAGCCCTGGTTCAACCCAATCTCCTTCCTCACCTACTTGTCCCTCCTCCTTCCAGACAGCGGTGCAAATCTATTCAATAAAGGCACCCTTATCCCACTCCTGTTGCTACTTCACATTCCCACCCCCTTCCCTCACCACTTGCCATTCCTCCATCCTGGGCTCCTAGTCCCCTGAAGAAGAGATACTCCTGTATACTATGTGCCCTCCTCATTCTCATCCCTTGCCTGATGCACTCACTCCCCTGGGCATCACCCTGCCTTTCCCACCACTGCTGTGCTCCATCTCAGCAGCCTTATTTCAGCCCTTAGCTGCTCCAGGCTCAGGATTTTGAGAAGTGCCTAGAATGTATATATGCACCACGTTCTAAGTCTCAAGCTTCAATGGGAGATGAGTTATAGGTAGCCACATATTTTGTCAAAATTTGGATTTCTCTTATTTTAGTATTATTTTGATAGTATTTATTGAAATGTTACAAAAATGTGACAGTTATACAGGTTATCACTACATTTGTATATGCACATAGTTTCATATTTCTAGCTTCAAATGCAACTGAGTTATAGTCTGCCAAACATGTTGTCAAAATTTAAATTTCTGTTAGTTCCTTCTAATTTTAAAACTACATATTCAAATTTAACCAGAGCTGAAACATTTAAATTACTATACCGCATGGTCATTTCTGAAAAAGTTCATATTTGCAGCTTTAAATGGGATTGAATTAAAAGTAATCAAGCATTCACAACATTTAAAAATTAAATTTACAAGAATGTAACCTACAAATTTATAAACCCCTGAAACTTTAAAACTAGAGTATGCAATACCATTAAATTTGGCAGGTTCTTAGACCTTACAAGGAGACTGTGTGTGCCTAGTTTATTAATTGCTTGCTGTAAGAAATTGCAAAATAACATCTGTAGTTAGAGTCAAATCCAATGAGTCTTTGTGAAAATAGAATTTAATGAAAAATCCCATAAAACTGGAATTTTCTAATTTCACTCAGCCTTATCTGGGGGATTCTAAATAAAGGATAGGGGTATAAGAGGCAGGTAGTGCAGGGGGTCACCAGGTTCTGGAGTTAGATGCACAGTTTCACCAAGAAATGGACAGATGCGACAGGTAGCACAATAGTGGTAGACCCCCAGGTTGAAGTAAGAAAGCACAGAGTGTCAGCATAGCAATTCCAACCTGAATGCAGGATATTTAAGGATCACATCCAATACATTTATGATCCAGGGATCCTGGTGTACATGCATGTCGAGGACCTAGAGATAGTCAAAAAGATGTAGTGGGGAAGACAATGTCTTGGGCAGCAGGAAACAAGAATTATGGCTATTCCAACAGGGTTGGTCAATGGAAAAAGGAGTAGGTGACTCACATTTTAAGGGAGTTTGTCACTGTAAAGAGCAAACAGGATATCAGTGGGCTCAGTAGTTCTATTGAGTCAATCTGGCTATGCCAAAAGAGAAGGGGGAGAACAGTCACCCAGAGAGGAACAGCAGGACTGCAAAAAGCTCAGCCCAGCTTATCAAATGAAGTAGTGGTGTGTGCATTGTTAATGTTAAATTCCACAAAAAAATATGGATGCTTCATCTACAGTATATGCTATCATAAATATGTGAGAAAATGTTACTAATCATTTTTTTTCTGCAAATTTAAAACTGCTTAACCAATTTATCGAGTTGTGTTAGACACCATGATACAATGACTATGGATATGCATGTCAAATGTTAACTCTATGCATGTAAGAACAGAGGCATTACAAACATCCACATTGTTGATAGTTTTCACAATGTTTTGCAAATATTTACATTGTAAAATGTTGAACCCCTGCAACTTAAAAATCTCTTATCTAATTCTCTCCATACATAGATCATTCTGTAAGCATTACAAAAAGGTTATGTGCACTAATTTACACATGTCTAGCTCCAAAGGTGCCTGAGTTGGATGCAGATTAATTTTTTTTCATGAATTTCCTGAAAAATAAAATGACAGATTTTGAGCACATATAATTTTGAGACTATGCATCATATTGTTATGAAATCTGGCTCATTCTTAGAATACCTTCATCAAAAAGCATGCCAAATTTAAGATCTCTGACCCAACAGATGGTTAAAGTATATGCAGATTAAAATGTTCATGGAATTTTGCACAAACAATAAAATGACAATGTTTGAGTATCTTTAATTTTGCTACTACCTATCTGACTTTCATGATGTTTGACACATTAGTGGTATTCTCCCCAAAAAACATATATGCCAAATGTCAGAGCTCTAGCTTAAATGACTGCTGAGTTATAATGAAATTACTAACTTTAAAAAATTCCGTGAAATGCCAATGAAATTTCATGAAATTTCATCGAATACAGATCTGAAATTTTTCCATTCTGCACAGCTCTAGCTTAATGTTATTATGAAGTATTTCCTTTTCAAGACATCTGTTGTTATTAGAATATTTTATTTGAGAAATTCAATAAAATTCAAGTGAGAAAAAAATCTGGATCATTTTGACTACCTGGGTGGCATCACCTCCTTTCTGCAGGGTGCTGGCAATGTCTTTAATACCTGGGTCCAGTCGGCTATTTTTTGTAAATCTTGGGGAGTCAATTGTGGCATTGTATTAAAGTCTAAAGCAGCTAAGTTGCAATGTGCAGTTGGGAGACAATTACCAGAAGTACCAAGGCAGTCCACAAGACGAATGGCAGTTTCTGTAGTAGGCTGCTGCTATGTGTCAAATTTTGCACAAGGCTTTTTCAGTCTATTCTGGAATGCATACCCAGGCTGGTTTGTTTGCAGTGGATGCCACTGGGCATTGAGCAAGCACATGTAAATATATATGATTCAGTCCAGGTCTGTATTCTACACAGTAATTAAGCAATATACCACAAGTAGGTATGGGTGATGCCAGGATTTACCCATGGCTGGTGTGGTTCGCTCACGAGGCACAGTCAAGTGAGGAAACCACACCAGGCATGGGTAAATGCTGCCATCTCCTACAGCCTCAAGTGGTACATTGTGATAATACAATCGTATCCCTTTTCTTATTGTAAAAAGACTAAAAATAGATTTTTTTAATGTATTTTTAAATTATTTGTATGGAATGTATCGCTGTGCTACAAGAAATAGTTTTGTGTAGTAGGTAGATGGAACGGAGGTCAGAAGGTGTGGTTCATGCTGATGTGAGGTACTGCTCCTGTGTGGGTTCATTTTTTATTTTTAAATTTAGCTTGTTTTGCTGATTTGGCTTGCAAAAAAATATATCTGTGACTGCCTGTGTTATCCTTTCAGCATGGACCACATATGGGGTTGTATCTGTCAGGGGACTATCTGCCATGCCATAAAACACTTGCTCCTGTGTTATCTTAGGTTTTGGGCTGGAAAAATAAAGAATTTTTTTTTTGTGTGGTCTGCTTTGGCTCCCTGGCTCACAGAGAACGTCCAGTTGCAGATTTAGGTTGCGGAGGTTGTGAGTGGCAAAAAGGAGGCAGTGTGCAGTATGGAGGAGTCAGGCACCCACTTTTGAATTGAAGCGTTTTTTGTGGTTTTTGTTTTGGGGGGCTCAAAGTGATTTCGGGGGAGGGTCCTCATGTTGCTTAGTGGCGGCTGGCACTTTTCAACATTGGGTGATAGCAAGATTTATAAAGTGTAAATTGTGCCAGCCAGCCAAACCAAAGTGCAGTATTTTTCTTGCCATTGTATAATCATAGGTTGACAATGCTGAAAGCCACCTGTGTCCAGCTGTATCAAGCTTTGCAGTAGTTTGAACATAGGTCAGTGGATTGTTATCCATTTTGACTGTAGTGTGTGCCCCATAAAGATATTCGTGGAACTGGTCCACAATAGCCCACTTGACAGTGAGAAACTCTAACTTGTGCACCAGATACTTTTGCTCAGCACTGTTTAAACTTCTACTTGCAGAGGCGACTGGGTGCAGTCCTTCTGGATAGCTTGGGTAGAAGACTGATCCAAGACCACTGAAACTGGTGTCTGTATGCAGAACATAAGGCTTCTCAGGGTGTGCATATGCTAACACTGGGCCATGAGTCAGGCAGTAAATAATTTCTTCAAAGACCTTGTCACATTCAACATTCTAGCACTGTCAGAAGGGTTTGAAAGGTTTAAAATATTGTTTATCTTCAGCAGTAGTGGCCGAGGTCTTTTTCCATTTGCTTTTGTTGGTGGGCAGATAGCTTTGTGTCAGATTCAGTAGTGGCCTCACCTCTCCAGTATATTTTTCAACAAATCATCTGTATTAGCCGCAGAAACCTAGGAAACATTGGAAGTCTCAGGTTTTTGAGTTTGGGCCAAGTAGTTAAGGCTTCAACTTCACTGGGATTAGTTTGGATGCCTTGAGCTGATACAATATGCCACATATTTGACTGGTCTTTGAAAGAATTGCCATTTGTCAATGGAGAGTTTGAGCCTGAACTCCTCCAGTTGATCCAAAACTTTTAACAGTCTTGCCTCATGCTCCTCCAGGGTCTTCCCCAACACTATGACATCATTAAGGTAGACCAAACATTCCAAGACATTCATGTATCCAACAGCTCTTTCCATTAGGCGCTGCCCGGAAGGTTACTGGGGCACCAGATATACCCTTAGGCATTCTGAGAAATTCAGAAAAGTCTAGGGAACATATAAAATCAGTTTTCTCCCTGTCTTGCAGAGACATTGGTATCTAATAGCAGTACTGTAGGAAGAGTGGGGTGGGTGGTGCCCAGTACTGGGCGCAAGTCTCCGAGGGGCAATTTTCATCTCTGAAGCTTTTTTTAATTCACTTTATGGCAGCGCTACCGCTTTTAAATGTTTTTTTCTTTTTTTTTCTTTGGCTCTGAGTTGACTTGACTGTGTGATTATAACTACCTGTTAGCAGGGCACACATGCTGAAGACCAGCAAAGAGGGGGGTCACATGAGATGCGCTACTGCTAATATTCCAAGAAATTCAGCAATCGGAGCAGAAAAGATCTTGTGGAGAGTCAGAATCCCTGTGGCGGCACCAGACATAATAAACGATGTACCCACGATGTTCAAAAGTGAGGGTCCTAGCGCACGCTTTTCAAAGAGATGGCAGGCACCACTCGGAGCCCTCTGTTTTCTTGGGGAGATCAAGGATTCCAGGCAAGGATTATTAGATTATTGCAGAGGTGCCACCTCTGACCCACTATGTTCTTCCGGCGGAGATCAAACTCGGCATCAACATTGTCTTTCTAGTGCTCCATGGAGATTAAGCAGACCTTGTCCTTTGCTGTTTGCTGCCTGGAGGTCCCCCAGAGAAGATCGAAGTGCTTTAAACTCCTGCATAAGTTCCTTCATTTTGATTTCATTCTTGAAGGGGATGAAATCAGTCAGAAAATGGTCCTCCAATAAGGGGGGCAGCCTGGTGTAGAAGTAGTGGTTTTCCAATTCTCGAATTCCCGGAACTGGTGACCTGGTGCTTTGGCCTTTAATACTTTTCTCCAGGGTCGAAGGTGGGGTGTAAAGGCGGGGGGGCATGAGGGAGCATCAGTGTTCTTCTTCATCACTGCCTTCTTTGTAGAACTCTGTTTCAACACTGCACACCACCAGTGAACAAGATGAACAGGTACTCCAGGCACACGTAAAGAAAAGAAATGATCTAAAGGGAGAATTTTATGCAGTTTTACAGGGCTACAGCATGCCGTGCTGTAGCCTGTAAACCTGCATTAAATTCTCTCTTTAGATCATTTATTTTCTTTACGTATGCCTGGAGTACCTGTTCATATTGTTGGTGTTGAAACAGAGTTCTACAAAGGAGGAGCACGGGGAGCAGAAGCAGGGGGGTTAACAAGAGGGAGGTAACATGTTTCTGTGTTTCACCCTGCTACTATAAATACCCCTACCCATCCTACCAACAGCTGATGCCCACCTTGTCCCAATATGAATACAACTAAACCCTCCTCACATCTACTGATGCCCATCCTATCCTAATACAAATACCCCTACCCCATTTTCCATCTGCTGATACCTGCCTTGTCCCACTACAAATACCCCTATCCCTCCTCTCATCAGCTGATACTCATTACCCACCCTGTCACAGAATGAATAACTCTACCCTACTCTATCCCAAATGAACAACCCACTCCCTCTGCTGCTGATACCCCTACTTTTGGCTCCAAATATGACTGATATGTTTCTATTTAATATTTTATTTCCCATTATGTTTTATGTCATAATACGTGAAGTTGCAGGACCAGAGTGGAGCTGAGAACAGGGCTGTTACTGAAAAGAAAGCCATATCTGGCAGCTCCCATTGTCGCTTCCTTTCATTGCACTGTTCACTCTCCACTCTCAGCCCTTCCCTCTCCAGTTGGCCACCCTGACAGCTGATGTTTGTGGTTCTGAGGGAATGGTCATCAAGGAGTTTACCAAGTGGGACATTCAAAAGGGCTACAGGTAATCTATCTTCAAACAACAACCTGAAGTCTGCTAATTTATGACTGGTCACCTGCCCTGTTAATTTTCTGGGGTGTGGTCAGACCTCACAGTAAGCAGAAACAGAAAGTTGCAAGGATGACAAAGGGCAGGAGAGAGATAGATGAAATTGCTCTCTCTCATTCTAGCCAGAAGTGACTTTGAGATTTTTGTCTGACCACACGTGGGAAAGAGTGCCACCACAGGCAGCCAATTAAGGCCCCCCTGCTGGCATGGGAAGATTGCCAGCCACTGTGGGCAGGCAATTAAAGCGCATGGGAAGAGTGCTGTCACAGTCAGTCAATCAAGGAATCCCCTCAGTGAGGGTTGATTGACACATTTCCAGGCTAACAGGGACCACACCCCAGACCTCAAAAATATAGCTGCTGCTCTCTGAAATACCAAGCCCCCTCCAGTACACTAAAAAAAAAATTGTGCCTATCCGAATATGCTACCTGAGTGTAATGAAAAGAAGTTGAGGTAGTCTGGACCTAGTCAGTTCAACTGTGGTCTCTAGGGGCAGGGATTTCTTGCTTTGGTGATGTTGCCAGCCTGGACCCCAGTCTCCTACTACCAGTACTTGGTACCAGACCACTCACTGCTACTTAATAAAGAGTCAGCTGCAGCACTCAGGACAACCAGGCACTGGGCAACAGCAGCACTGGCACTGCAGTGTCAATTGGGTGTGTTTAAGCCTATAAAGATATATATATACAGTATATATATATATGTATTACAACAGTGAATATATATATATATATATATATATATATAGGGGATATGACATGGCCTGACTGAAGATATCATATTTATCTTCACGAGGCCAATGATATCATGATGTCATTGGCCTCGAGTGAAGATAAATACGATATCTTCAGTCAGGCCATGTCATGTTCTGTCTATACAATGTATGCTTTGGGCCCCACTCAACACAACCCCCAAATGGCCCCTTGATACAATCCCTCATATAGAAGTAATGGCTATTCCATCTCAACTGTGCATATCTGTTGTAACACATGGGATATGTTATTTAAAAAAAATGTGTGTGGTTGATCGTGCCACTTTAAAATAAAAAAAAAGCATGTTCTGGATTACCCAAACACAACTCTTCATACCCCCCATCACCAATCCAACAGATTACATATACTAAATGTTAAAAAAAAAAATGTCTGATCTTGGCACTGTAAAGGTATTTAATAAATCATTTCTGGTTGATCCTGCCTGTATGTTAAAAAAATACAGTACTTGGTAAAAAAAACATATCTGGTTGATCCTGCAACCTCTGTTTATCTACTTCTTCATGGAACATAGCGTGATCAAGCAGCTGTTCCCCAGAAGTGTAACATGGACAAGCGCTATACACATGAAAACCTGAGGCAGTTTCTGATTTTTAGAATGAGGGAGTCAGCATTGCCACACTCAGAAAAGTGTTTTGTTTTTCTTATTTTAGCCCTATTTCCTCAAAAGAAGCTGCTGACAGTACTGAGAGGAGAACGAGTAGCCAGCAGCTTGGAACAGCACCAAACGCGAGCATGTGTTGCTATGGGCAACTGGACGCCAGGCTTTCGCCTGCGTTTCAAGCTGCCGACTTGCCTTCTCCTCAGTACTGTCGCAGCTGTTTTCCTAAAATAGAGGCAATATTAACAAAGGGGAACATTTTTCTACAGTTTACAGCACAGGCTGCACAATTAACAATTTCTGACAGTATTTCAGATTTGAATCTTCTAGCGCTTGGTCATGCTACATTTGACTGTATACCGATTGGTGAAGCTGCATTACAGTTGGACGTGGATAAAACAAAGTCGCAGGATCAACCAGATATTTTTAAAATAATTATTTGTTTAAAGATGTAGGCAGGATCAACCAGATCTGAGAGATGTGTGTGTTTGGGGGTGCTTGCTTGTACAGTGAGACAGGAAAGAGAGACAGCCAGATGATGAAAACTGAAAACTTTCACTTTCATCATGATGATGTATAGAATGTGGAGATAAATGTATGACGTATAGGAACATGAAGATTGCAATGTTATCTTCACGGGCAGCTCAGATATCATTTTTATACTGTTATTTATCCCCAAACATACATTTATATACATATATATATATATATATATATATATATATATATATATATATATTACAATACCCAATACATACACAGATACAATATAATTAAAGAGCTGCTGACACCTCAAAGAAAACTTAGAAAAAACAATATTTAGGTACAGTTCGGCTAGCATGCTATTTAATAGATTCTTCTTCCCATTACTTATTACTGTGAAATTTGCACGGAAACATGCTCTATATCCCTTAGAGTTCATCTGCCTCTTTAACTTACTCCCTACTTCATGTCATAGTCCTCTGTTGTGACATCACAGCCTGTTGTCATGGATTAATTGGGATGTCACAAGCAGTGCATTATGATATCAGGTAGGGAGAAAGCAATAGGAATGGATGAACTCTTCAGGAGCAAAGATCCTATTTTTATGCAAATTACCTCAGTAATAAATAATGGGGAGGAGAAATACAGAACTCATGTGAAATACAAGCTGAGCTGTGTCTAAATATTATGTTTTGTTAAAGTTGTCCTAATGGCATAAGCTGCGCTTTAAAGAGCAGGTGCACACTGTATTGTTTCCAGCCCCTCACAACAGACATGGTAGCTGACCTGCTCCAGTGTTGAGGGGTATTAAAAATACAATGCACTTCAGATCAGTAAAACAGTTACAGGACACCTAATGTGTGCCCCAGGAAAAAAGGAGCCACTTCCTGAACCTGCTAAGGCACCAACAGCCCACTTTTGTGTGTTTCAGTGACTGCATGGGGGCATGTTAACAGGTTCAGGAAGCAGCTCTGTTTTTCCTGGGGTACACATTAGGGGTCCTGTAATTTTTTTTACTGGACTGAAGCACATGGTATTTTTTATACCCCTCAACACTGGAGCAGGTCAGCTACTGTATATGTTTGTAAGGCTGGGAACATTACAGTGAACACCTGCTCTTTAATCAAGATTTTTTTTCCCTCGCTCAATTATCTTTCCTCTGTCTACACTTCCCTCCTGCCACATTGCCAGCTAAGATGACAGAAGCCCTCTGCCATTTTAGCTGGCAATGTGGCATCACGGAAGATAGGGAAGTGTAGACTAGTAGTAAATGTTATTTGTTGGAACTTGATTAGCAAAAAAGAGCTTATTGTACTTTTCCAGCCAGAGTCTCCCACATCTCATATTCCAGGGGAGCAAAATATTCCCTGAAAACAGGGATAGGGAACATGTAACAAAAGTATGTTTTTTCTTCAAGAAAAGCCCCAAAACTCACCTCAGAGCATGTAAACCCCTTAGAGCTTGGCCCCCAGACCCCGGCTCTTTTCTGAGGGGGAGGGAGCAAAATTATTCTCTTGCCCAGGGCACCAAAATGCCTTCTTACAGCCCTGTTTTAGATCAAGCACAAAAAAATGGCATCTTGAACTCTGGGCATAGTATACTGGTCTGAGATAGTCTGTTAAGAGTTCAATAGTCTACACACATGCACACAGCTCCATTTTACTTGTACACAACTACAATCGGTGAAGCATATCGATTGCATGATTCTTGGATAATGTTTGCAACTAACAGTTCCAGCAGGTGCCTTCTCACATCGTCAATATCTGCAGGCACCAATCAGAGGGACTTCTTGTGGAAAGGACGTTCATCCTGAAGCCTGATATTGTGCTCTTCTCTGACTACACATCCTACTCACCCTTACAGAAATATAGGTGTGCTGTGTACATGCAGAATGCATGCCTCATGCTTAATTGTGCAATGTTTGCACGCAGTTCACATATACAAAGTGATCCTAAGCGAACCAAGTCTAAAAAGCAAATCAGGTTTGCATGCTGCAAGCTTGACATGTGTGTAGCAGGTAAGCTGGTGTGAACATCTTCTAAAGCTACATCAGATTTGCATGTTGCACACTTGACAGGCAGTTAAGCTGGTGTGAACATCATTTAAATATCACATCAGGTTCACATACTGCACGCTTGCCATGTGTGCAACAGCTAAGCTGGTGGAAACCTCATCTTAAAAAACACATCAGTTTCTATTTCGTATACTACTGTTAGCACTTAGAGTCATTAAAATACATTTTTTATTTGAATTCCTATTAAAAATTAGTTAAACTAATTAATTCTGATGCTTTTGCAAGTTGTTTAATGGCTTTTGATTTTTGTCATTAAATCGCGATTAATTTGTAAAGTATTGTTTGCTTATTGCATTAAATGCCTAGGATATAGCCAGTCACCATCCCCCCATTCCAGATGTATGAATAGGGGCTCTGTGTTGTGAAGCCTATCCTTTTGTTTTGGACCATGCAAATCCCTTATGCATATTTAGTGCTACAAATGTGTTTCTCCATGGCCGTTTCATTTCACTTACTTTCCCTTTGTTATTCTGCATTGAGCATACACACTACTCTCTTTGTGCTGAGTAAGGTCTTGGAAGCATGCACCATACCTCACATTTTATCACTGAAATGAGGGACATGGACACTCAAAATGAGGGACAATGAGGGACACTAACCCACATGATGATCAGGGCACATCATGAAACATGGAGATACAGGACCTCAGAACACAATGGAAACCATTGCATTAACACCTAAGAATGAATTTCTACCATTAAGCAGGGGTGCCATTTAGGTAGGGCAGAGGGGGCAGTTGCCCCCCTCCACATATTTGTGCCTAGGTTATTCTTAAGGTGTGGCAATAGTGGCATTAAATTTGGATTTAATCTTTTGGACAATAAGTGCCCCCCCCCAATGGCCTGTGTGTACTCATGCTGTGCAGGTGCACTCCTGACTCGACTGTGTCTGTACTGTGTCATCCACTCTCTCCACCTGTTAGCAGTGGCACAATCACATGTGATATGGATGAGCTCCAGTTAAGAAAGAGAACATGAGTCTGGCAAGTGTGACACTGTCTTTCCTGCCACAGAGTAGACAGACTGCACACTACAGGTTGGAGGAGTCGGTGAGCACTGAACTGTCAATAGCAGTGTTGTGGCAGCATATTTTTGCTGGTCTACTCTTTGTGAGTCTCCATCTCCTGGTGGCTGAAGGGGCAGAGGGTGAACTAGAACCTAACTCAAGACTAGGCTACATACTTACTCTTCTAGGCTCGCCTTGCAAAGAAAAAACAGCAGAGGCACCCACGGAAGCAAGCTAGGCTTAGCAGCAGTGGTGACAGCAGTGTGGGTGGCCTTCATAGGCCTTGATCAGTGCAGTACAGTGCAGCAGCCACAGCAGCAACCAAGCAAGAAGCAAGCCATCCAGGTTGGGTGGGTTCGGTTGGTGAGGTGACTTGGTTGCGGGCCACGGTGAGGACCTGTGATGGTTGGTTCTAGCATCCAGCTTCTGGTGGAAGGAGAGAGAGGGGAAGAAGACTGAAAACTGGGCTGGTGGCACACTGCACCGGGCTGCAGGTTCTGGCCATATGGACAGGTAAGTAAAAGTAAATATATATTTTTTTTTACAAGAGGACTGGGGAAGGAGGAAGGACTAAAATATTGATGTGTTTTTCATATTTCTTCACCTTTGGGTGGCTTCATGAACCATAGGGGATAGGTATTGAATGGAAAATTGGGGTAAAGTTCTTTGGGGGGGCAGGAAACAAAACTGGTTAGTAACTGGGTGGGTTTAAGCCCAAATCTGATGCACTGCTCCATCTTATACATTTCAATTTTTTCTTATTTGCATATCACTTTTCAGTCAAAACAAATAAGTTGTACCCTTTAGAGATGTTACAGACATTCTAGAGCTGTCTCTTGCATTCACAAACAGTTGAGCTGTATGGTAGGTACAGACTATTGGAAACATAGAAACATAGACTTTGACAGCAGATAAAGACCGCTTGGCTCACCTAGTCTGCCAATTTCTCTACCTATTGGATACGCTGCAGATCCTAGTTAACCAACAGCCTATTTCTTCCTAATCCCCACAAGAATTGCCTTATGTCTGTTCCATGCATTCTTGCACTTCTCCACTGTTTTTGACCCTATGACCTCCTCAGGAAGGCTGTTCTATGCATCCACCACCCTCTCTGTGAAAAAAATACTTCCTCACATTGCCCCTGAGCCATCCCCCATATCATCAATTTGTGTCTCCTTGTTCTTGCACATCTCTTTTTCTGAAAGATGCTACCCTCTTGGACTTTGTTGATTCCCTTGAGGTACTTAAAAGTTTCTATCATGCCCCCTTTCCTCAAGGATATACATATTAAGCTTCTTTAGTCTCTTTATATGGCTTCTTTGCAGATCCTGAACCATTTTAGTAGCCCTCCTCTGGACTGCCTCCATCCTGTCTATGTCCTTGTGGAGATGGGGTCCTCCAGAACTGGATGCAATACTCCAGATGGGGTCTCACCAACTGTCTGTATATTGGGGTAACAACTTCCTGTTTTCTACTGGTGATGCCTATCCCTATACATCCCAGTATCCCCCCCAGCCATCCCTACTGCCTTCTCACATTGCTTGCTAACCTTTAGGTCATCTGATATGACTACCCCAGGTATCTTTCCATTTTTGTTGTTGTTACGACCTCCTCCCCATTTTGTACTCTTCCTCTGGGTTTTGTTTCTGAGGTGCATTGCTTTGCACTTCTTTGCATTGAGTCTAAGCTGCCATACTTCTGTCCATCCTCCAACCTTGCCAAGTCTCTTCTCATCCTTTCCACACCCCTTGTGTATCAATGTTGTTGCAGATCTTTGTGTCATCTGCAAAGAGGCATACTTTTCCTGCCAGTCCCTCTGCAATGTCACTTATAAAGACATCAAAAAGGACTGGACCTAGTATTGAACCCTGCAATACCCCACTAGTAACCCCCTTTTCTTTGGAGTGGACTCTGTTTACTATTACCCTCTGTGTCCTGTTGTCCAGCCAGTGTTTTACCCAGGCTACCATCCAGGGACCCACTCCCAGGCTGATGACTAATTTGTTTATTAATCTTTTGTGTGGGGTGTGGGCCTTGTTAAAGTTTAGGTAGGCCATGTCCAAAGCCCCTCCCTGGTCTACTACTTTGGTAACCCAGTCAAAGAAATCAATTAGATTCATCTGACATGATCTTCACACTGTGAATCCATGCTGCCTTGGGTCCTGTGCCCCACTGGCCTCTATGTATTCAATAGTTCTTTCCTTCAGAAGTGATTCCATCATTTTCCCTACCACTGAGGTCAAACTTGACAAGTCTGTAATTTCCTGCCTCTGTCTTGCTCCCATGTTTGTGAAGGGAATCACATCCACCCTCCTCCAGTCCTCAGGTAACACACCATGCTCCCATGATTTGTTAAAATGGGTAGTCAGGGTGTCACTAGTTCTCCACTTAGTTATTTTAGAATTCTAGGGAGAATCCCGTCAGGCCCCATTGCTTTGTCCACCTTCAGTTTTAGGAGTTCTTTCAGAACCTTTTCTTCCGTGAAAGGACTGGTATCGACCTCCCATCCAGAGTGCTTCTATTGATTGGATTAGGTACCTCCCTCTCTTCTTTTTGAATACTGAGCAGATGTATTCAGTTCAGTATCCCTGCATTTTCATTGTCCTCTCTGCCCACCCACCCTCCCCTTTATTAAGTCTCACTATATATTGGAGCCCCACTATAGTCAAGCTTATGCACCCCGCCCAGTGAAGCTGACCTCTACATCCTCACACTCAGGCACATTATGACAAAGGGCAAAGGAGATTGCAGGGGTGTGCACCATTGAAATGAACAGGGGTACTTTTTTCTTACTATATTATACATTATTGATGGAGAGTTGAATATTAATGAAGGCCAGCACTCAACTAACAAGGGCCTTGTTGGTAGAATAGTGGCCTTCATTATTCTCCAACTCACAAGCATAACACATAAAATAGTAATAAAAAACTCCATCCATTTCAAGGGGGTATGCCCCAGCACTCTGACCCATGGACATCATCTCTTAAAGACTCCTGCCTCTGGCTGCCTAGGGCTCAATTAAGAGACTTTTTACTTATATGGGTTGTCTGTAGCAGCATGGCCATACCCGCTGCTATGTGTGTGCCTGAAGGGGGACTGATCATGTGGGTGTGTGTTGAGTTATTGCTACTTTTGTGTTTGTACCTTAAAGTCTGTTTGCATGGAAGCATTCAAAATTATGGAGAGAAAATAGTAGTAGTACAGGCCAGACAGAAGTAATTAAGTGCATTTGTGAGTAAGTTTGTGTATTGGGGGTGGGAAAAACCACATCTGTTTCCATTGGTATGTGTCCTACAGTTCAACTGTGAAACTGAGATGAGGGAGAGAGGAAAATTGAAAAGCATAACACTAGCTACAAGCATGCTGCATGCATGCAGATGTATTCAGATGCAGTATGTATTGAAGTACAAGTGAGCCATATGTGTGCAGACAGTATGGCTTAGTGGTTAAAGGCATTGAACTGCAAGCCATGAGACTTGAAGGCATGCAGATCTGGGTTTGAATCTCATTAACCCCACTTGTGTATGGTGTGATCCTGAGCAAGTCACTTGACTTTTATGTGTGCGGTTATCAGTGACCATTTATGCTTTGCACACACACACACATGTATGCAGTCTTCCAATTTAACATAAAAATCATGGTTTCCACACTTGCTTGCTACACACATGCCATATGTATTCAATCAGTTCCAATTTAACATTTAAATCCTACTTGCAGCAAGCAAATCACTTTGATAGTTTTATGTGTGCAGCATGAATACATTTGATATAATTATTTTTGTAAGCGCATGAAGTGAAAACACCTTGGTCCTTTCAGACAATTTTCTGCTGACATGGGTCTTCCACTTCTCAGATATGGGTGAATCTCCAAAATCAACATGTTCTGGATCAGTGACAAGCTGGGTGCCATCTTTGGTTGGGGTTAATAGCACTGCAGTATTCACGCAGTAAACATGAGGCCATGTGCCTCCTGTCCTGATGACAATGTCTCTGGCTGAAACATTTTTCACCTGGATGGTAACTTATTTAGCATAAGGATGAGGACTGACTGGCAGCACACTAGGCTTTACCAATAGGCCTTCTGGCAGGCCATGTTTCTCTGGAGCATCCAGCATCAACATCTGATGTTTTACATATTTCATCAGGTGCACCACTGACACTGCAATCAGCATTAGGTGGCAGCACACGTTCTTCAGCATCATGAAGCCATGTGGCCTGCATCTGTGTCTGGTAGGCTTTTTGAACCAGGGCATGCACATGTTACATTTTCCCCTTTTGCTTGGCATTCCTCACCTGACACTGCTGAGCCAGGTGACCAAACATGTGAACATTAGAACCAATAAGTACAGACACTCTGTTGTACATTCCAGATTCCAGACTCACTAATGCCAACGTTTCCACAGTGGCTCTCACTCTAGTTACATTGGAGGGGAAAGTAATCCATACATCAAGGTATCCTAGGTGTGGGTAGGATGTGTCACTCAATATCCATACATTCAGGCCTTCCAAGGGCAGTAGCTTGTGATGAGACAAGTGCTGGTCATACTAGTTTTTGAAAATAATTGTCACTGGGGAACCACTGTCCATGACAGCTTGAAAATCATTCCTTCATTTGTGACTGTAGTTTCAGTGAAAGATCCAACAAGTTTGTCCACATCAAGTGGTATAATTTTATATGCTTTCATTGATGACTTTGCTACAAACTGGGCAGGTCTCTGTCTAGTTGGGGGTCCACTGAAATTTCCTTGCTGCTGCTTCCGGTTGATCAGTCTTGCAACCACCTTGCATATGTCCTCTGGGGACTGGCACTCACTGTCTTTATATGTCCATCTTTTCCACAGTTGTGACAGAAAATACCCTCTCTGTACAGTCACGAGCCTTGGAGGCATCAGGAGGAGGCCTCCAATCTGGTTTGCTTTGTTTAGCAGAACCTGCATTTGGAATTCTGATGGGGGGCACAAGTTGCTGTGAGCTTCCACTCAGGGGTCCTTTCTCTTGACTAGGATAACACCACTTTAGGTCATTTATCCCTTTCAGCAATTCATCCACCTTAACTCTAAGACCACAGTCCACAGACAGTGTCTGACTTTGTACTGCTACGCCCATGACAGAGAGGTTCGGGGTGACTGAAAGAACAGATTGGTTCTGATGGCCATCTTGACCTTTACTAAGGGCTGCAGTGTCTTTATCAAACACTTTCTTATATCCCTTGAGTAATTCCCTCTATTCTTGGGTCTCTGATGCAGGTTTACTTCCAGTAACTTGTCTAACAGCCACTGAGGCAAGGTATGGTCCCCTTTCCTCTTCTTCCTCCTTAGCCATTCAAACTTTTTTAATAAGCTGTCAGTCAGGAGGCTGTCCCTTCTTTCAGTAAGGCATTGCTTGAGAATCGACACTGTAGAATGGCAGGCAGCCTTATGCATGTGTTCCAGCCTCCCTCAGTTCACATCCTGGGAGGTCACATCTCCCTTTTGAAACACTCCTTGCAAAATCCTTTCAATGTGGTTCAAAAAGACAGACTGGGGCTCTACTTTTCATTGCCTGGTCAATTTGAATCTCCATATCAGGTCCTTGCTTGACTCACTGCTTTCAAAAACATCATGTAATGCAGTCAAATACTCTTGGCAGTAGTATCAGGGTTCGCAGACCTCAACAAATGGATAGTCTCTAGTGCAGGGCCTTGGAGGCTTTCTCCAAGCTGTTTTCTTTTCTCAGCTTCTGAACACTGCCAGTTTTGCACTAAAGGAGCAGCATAGTCCATCCATGTCTCTAAATCATCCTCATCTGGTGGGGTGGACTTTACTCTGGAAAACATTCTTAACCGATGATAGGAATCATTTCAAGCTGAGGCCACAAAGATGGGCCCTCCTGCTAGGATATGAGATGGGATACCCCTTTTAACATCAAGAACTTTGCAAACCTCCTCAACAGACTTTCCCTCAGCTTGTAACAACTTAGTAAGCATCTGTTTATATCCCTTAAATTTGGGTGAGGTCTCCATTTTGGGAGTCACACTAGCATGCGTCACTATAGTTCAGGCAGTACTGGAGCCCTCTAGGGTCAATACATCTGGCAGTCTAGTGGCATCAACAACATTTCTGCATTCCATCAACACAGTTAAGGTCTGAGTAGTAAGATCCATTACCCGCCTCATACAACACCAAGCTCTGTCGGAGGGTGGACACAACAGAGGGGATACAGGACCTTAAGGAAGACCTAAGAAGACTCAAAAGGTGGTCAGGGATCTGGCAACTGGGCTTCAGTGCCAAAATGTGCAAGGTTATGCACGTTGAAGCCAAAACCCCAAGAAAAGTACTACCTGGGAGTCATCAGGGTAACTCCCACAATGAAAGACAAAGATCTGGTAATGATGATATCTAGCACCTTAAAGCACTCTTCACAGTGCAAGAAGGCAGTGACATGAGCAAACAGGATGTTGAGCTGCATAGCCAGGAGATAAGCAGTACTTGACAGAAGGGGGTTCTGCCCTTGTATAGGTCACTGGTGAGGCTGCATCTGGAGTATGCAGTGCAGTACTAGAGCCCTCACCTTAAAAAAGATATAAATTTGATGGAGATGGTCCAGAAGAGAGCTATGAAGATGATTGTGGGGCAGCAGGGTAGATCATACGAGGAGTGAATGGGCCTTGAATGTGTATTTCCTGGAGGGGAGATATGATTGAGATCTTCAAGTACTTGAAAGGGTTCAATAGGGTAAACAAGGATGGCACTATTCAAGCAAAGCTGCATCAAAACTATGAGGGGACACAGCCTTAAGCTGGGTGGGGTGTTTAGGAGAGAGGTTAGGAGAGAGAGTGGTGAACAAGTGGAACACACTGCCAGAAGAGGTGATCTCAGCAAGGACAGTGGGAGCTTCAAGAGGGGATGGGATAAATATGGAGGAAGGTTAAGGTCATGGGAGAGGAGGAGGAAAGGGATGAAATACAGTAGTCGGTGAGGGGTTAGCTGGGACATCAGTCTGAGATCAGCTGAAAACCCCGCAAAATGAGCAGACTTGATAGACCAGAAGGCCTCATACTACTGGCTACTTCGTATGTTCATATGTAACAACTGGGCCAAGACATTTGACTACAGACAGGTCTTTTTCTATCTTCCCCATATCTGTCCCCAGTGGGTCTCCTAGGAACATGATAGCTTTCTGAGGATCCAGGTCCTCACCTTCACACCAACCAATCAGGGCCATAGAGTCAGCAAGAATTCGGGGGTTGGGGGCTACAACATTGTCCTGGTGAGCAACTGCTTCCACATGGGGCCGAACTGGTAAACAGGAGATCCCAGCAGTGCCTCCAAGATGTAACTGGGTTGCCATGTATACAACAGTTACAACCCCTGCCTTGAGGGCTCTAGCAAGGTAGAAGGACCTGGCTCTGTCTTGAATGGAAAGGGGGTTCTTTCCCAAGACAATTTAATTAGCATGGTGCCTCCATCCAGAGTTAAAATAAGTGGGCTAGTTGTCTGACTGGTATAACCCTGGGATGCTGTACCTTCCCACTGCCCCTTGCAGTCACCCCACCCATGGAAAACCAGAAACCATTTAGCTATTTCAATATGTTTGCAATTACTGGGTCCTATGCACAAAGGGTGGAAAGTATGCACCAGAGGTGCGTATCCCACCTGTGGACAAGTGCACACAGGCTGGCATGCACTATCGCCTGCCACCTGTCCACGGCTTCATGCCCCCCCTGGTGCACAGGATCATGGATGGCTGACAGGGGTGGAGGAGCAGACCCAGATGGGCAGCCAATCAGATGTCCATCCTGGGTCCCAGATTGCAGCAGGGGAGTCCAGGAAGGCACAGGTCTGGGTGACTGCATAGCACACTCAGGCAACTGTGGAAAGTGCAGTCAGTCCCCATTGTCTAGTGGTCCCCCCTGCCCAATACCCACCCCATGGCAACACACCTCGCCCGGTGCACAGATGTACCCCCCACATTAGAGTCTCCCTCCTTGTCCCGTAATACTGTTGGCCCTCCCATGGTACCGACAACACCACCCCATCCCCCGTACCTGCAAGTCATTGCTGTGTCAAAGGGACAGTGAGTGGCACATCCCTTCACACACCACCTCACCCACCTGCTGTAAAACTGATGCTGGGAGTGGGTTGCCTATTTATAGGGCTGTTCTCTATAAATACATAGTGCACTCCCAGCATCAGTTGGACGGCATGTGGCCAAGGTGATGTGTAGAGGAATGTGCTGCTCATTGTCAATCGCCATGGCACTGACTTGCAGGTATGGGGGATGGGTGGTGGTGTTGTTGGTGCCATGGGGGAGGGGGCAACAGTATTATGGGACTGAGTGGAGGGCTCTGATGTGGGGTGTTTCCAGCTGTAGTATGGGACTGGGTGGGGGCTCTGTGTGTGTGAGGCTAGGTGCATTCAGCAGTTGTGGCTAGGTCCCCCCTGCCGTATCCAGTGCCTTCACGCACCCGCCCTGTGTGCAGCACTATGTGCCTTTGTGAATGGTGCATAGTGTGGGCACACCCCCATCTCTTCCCCAGACAACCCTGGTACATAGCTTCCCATGAGGCTGGGGAAACGGGTGTACACCTGGGCTGTTCATGCCACAGGACCCTGCTGCGTGGCATTCATGTGTACTGTTGCCTACTGGCCTTAAATAAGTGGTGTCTAGGCAACCCTTTTTGTGCATAGTCACAACTGATTTCAACTAACAGTATGCTCATGGAAGTTATGCTCATGAGATAGATTAACAATAACAATAAACAATTTATTAACCAAGGTAGGGGATTGGGGTGCAAAGACAAATAACTTTAAAACAGTTGATTCAACTGCTAAAAGTATAAACATCAACAATAATAAAATAGTGCCCACCACCCAACTGTGACAAAAACAGAATGGCCCACTTCCCCACTGGTACCAGTGTCCTCTAATGTCTTGTCTGGGTACCCAGCTTATGAGTCAGTGAGTTGCAGCTGATTGGCCGGTGTTGGTGCACTTGAAAAATGGAACAGTCTCCCCAGCTTAGGGCAAACGCTGAATTACTCATGGTTATGGAATACCAATCTCTGAAATCTGCAGATCTTTCGGACTACGGCTCTGGCAGCTCTCTGAATCTCTTGCTGCTCTCTGGGACTCTTGCAGCTCTCTGGAACTCCTTCAGTTTTCTGAAACTGTTGTAGCTTTCTGGAACTCTTTCAACTTTCCAGAACTCTTGTAGCTTTCTGGATAGGGCTAGTTTAGGATCCAGGGCCACACACCTCACCCACCCATCCAGGCATCAAACCCTTAGGGTGAGGTGATAAGCAATGCTTAGCTGTGACACTGCCCAGTTGATTCTCCAACTGTCCAATGGCAAGAACCACCTGGGTCTCACAAAAGCAGATGTAAAATTTTCGGCCACACTGCAGACTGGAAGCTGTGACCCAACAAGTCCAATACAAAGCAATCTGGATCTCCTCCTTCAAAAGATTCTGTACTACCTCCAAGGCTGTGGGGTTGGCTGTGAAAGCCCCAGGCAAGCCTCTAAACTTTGCCAGAACACACTGACTGAGCCTCCTCACGCCGTGGAATCTCCCTGGAGACTTCTTCAAGCTGGATCTGCTCCCCAGGTCTCAGAAGATCAGATCAGAGTCCCAATTTGTCAATCAGGCCATCACTCCATCAAATTAATATGTGGAATGTTCATTTGATGCCTGATTGGCTGGGGAAAAGATGACAATAAACAGTTCTCACCTTCTCCCAGAAGCTCCCTTTCTGTAATCATTTTGGGCTCCTTGCATTCCCAATGACTTCAGAACAGGTCAAAGGCAACACAGATGACTACAAACAACAATAGTCTATGTAGTTTACACAGAGTTCCATCTTTAAGTTCATCTTGCAGGACTCTTACATGGTTTTGACATTAACTGCCCCTAGAGTTTAGAAGCTGCCCCTCTGCCCTATTATCTGGTGGCAGAGTGGTGCAGGATGGAGTCTCCCCATACCTCGCACTTGCTCTAAAGCATTGTTCTCCTAGGTGGCAGACAGGGCATTCATTCATAGTGCCATATCAGCTGCTCTTAAGGAGACAGTGCTTAAAAGCAATGTTACCAAGGTTTTTTATTATTCCCCCGAGTGACTCAGATCCTCAACATGTGTCTTTTGGGTACCAGGGGTCAGAACACACAGCAAAGACTTTGACATGAACCACAGGAGCAGCTTTAACAACTGAGTGTCATAGCACTAATTGGATAGTGTGAGCAGAGCCAGCAGGTCACACGTTTGAGCAGAAGCCAGTTTAAATGTGTGCACACACAGCTGCACAGCACTTTAATGGCTTACTCAGTGCTAACTGCGCTGTACTGCTGAACTGGCAGTTTTGCACACTTAACACCATGCTCCTCCTGTCCCCCACAGCATAGCAGGCACACAGAGACTAGCAGGAGCAAGAAAAGTGGGCACCATACATAGAATGTCAGCAGATGGGTTTCATGTGGACCATCTAGTCTGCCCATGGACTGGGACTGTCAGGATCAGATGGCCGGGAGAGAAAACAAGTAAGCCCCACCTGGGAAGGTTACACACCAGTGCAGGGACATTATTCCTATTGGTCCAGATACCAGTCTATGCCTTGATGGGGCACTAAGCACAGATAGGTCCACATGGTTCTATTCCCTGGATAATGTATTAGGAGACAACTACTAGCACATGTTACTATAGCCTTTATAAACTGTTGACCAGTATTGGAGTACCACCACATTACCTGCAACATACACGTCTGCATTACTAAGATGTGCAATAAGCTGTATATGAATCAGGATTATGGCATGATGTGCAATTTCTTCTTTTAAGGAACATGTCACATATGCAAATAACCAAAATGTCATTGTGTGAAAGGGAACATTGTTTAACCAGGAGTAGCACACTAAACCGAAGCTTGATTCCAGATGTGACCTGGGAGAACAAGGAAGTTAAGTGACATGCTCAGAATCACACAGTATGCACTTAGGCAGCTGTGGGATTCAAACCCAGGTCTTCAGCTCAGAGCCTTAACCCACTGTGCTATACTGTCTCCAAAGAACTGAGCTTGAGTACTGTACTACTTTGTCAACTAATGTTTCTATTCCACTCCCATATTGTTGCTGTCTGCATAAACTCCCATCCAGCCCTATAAATTAGCAAGCTTAAAGTCACCCGTGGACATTTTTTAACATCCTCTACTGTTCCTAACAACTACTGGTGGACTTGAGAAGAAAAGATTGTTATCTGTGTAAGATTTCCATTACTTCTGCTGGAAGTGCTTCAAAGAAGATTTTTTCTTTGGGGGTTTATATTATTTGATCTGTAACTTCCTGATAGTATGCCCACATGTGTTTCTGGTAGTGAAAGACAGGTCTGTCTACTCAGAGGAATGGACAGGCATGTCTGTGGGTCTGTTTCATACCTTACCAGAAAGCCCATGATTGCCTGCTCAAGAAGCAATCATGACTGTTAGCCAATATATCTTCATCTGCCTTTTAAAGGTGCAGTGAACAATGTTAAATCAAGTGCAGCCTCGCTATACAAATAAAGAAGTAGAAAGACCGGTTGACATGCCAGTGCTGTTAAAGTGGAAACTAGTAATATAAACAATATACAATGGAAAAAACAGGAAGATCAAAGCACTAACCATCGGCATAATCACCCATCTAATCACATCCATGCCAGAAGTGCAAAATGTGGAAACCCAAGTTGATTATAAACACCCAATGTATATGTTCAGAGAAGAAAAATGTTGCAAGCACTTTGATCAGTGGCGTAAGTTCTAATTTCAATAGTGTAGGTTACAGACCAGAAGTGCCAGCCCTCTCCCATACTTCATTATAAGATTCACAGCACTCTGTGATCATGTAATTTAAAGCTGTCAAGGAAATCATTTTAAATATCTGCACAAACAAGTTATTCCTTTTTTCTTTTGCCAATCCACTTCAGCTGTTTCTTTTCGCTCAAAATTGATTTTTATTATTGGATTTACTGTTACATCATGTACTTTGCATTTTTCCTCATTAGTGTTTTTCTTTTTTCTTTCTTTCTATATTTCATTATTTATTTAACATTTTCAGCTGGGAAAACATACTGAGCTGAGAACAACTGACGTACAGCTGCATCCTGGTGTAAGGTAAACATGGAGCACAGCAAACTTAAAGTCCAGCTACAGCAAAATATGATACAGGTACAAAAAGTTGTCATGTACAAGGCAGCACAAATACAGTGTAACAACGCAGTATGGAACAGAACAAAACTAGTGCAATTAGTGCCTTGTGAAAACACGAGCAACCACCAATGGTCCAGAGCTCTTGGCTGATAGTATTTTCGAGTTCTACAGTATTATTACTGTATTAGAGTTTTTGAAATTTACTGGCAGAATAGAAAATGTCATGAGTTTGTCATGGAAGAATAGCATATTTCATGGGTAGCCCAAAATACTTTTGAACATTTAGGAATTCATGCCCCAAGTTATTTTAGGATGTATATTAGCTTTTTATTAATAAAAAGTGTAGTCCAAGTTATTTCAGGGCATGTATTAACTTTGCATCAATAAACAGTGCAGGTTTTCTTAGCAAGCTCTGAGATCTAGTTTTTTAAATAGTACAGCATGAAGTTTTCAACTGCAAAACTGCAAGTACCAGTATAGTGGTTACAAAATACCATTTTGGGCAACTTTCACAGTAAAATTATAGGTTTCAAAGATTTTGCAGACATCTCAAGAATTATATGTTGATTTTCACAAAAAAGCATGCCTTACATGAAAACATTGTACTGCCCTAATTATTTCATACATGTACTGACAACTGTGTTATTTCTGGAAAAGCCAAATAACCAGTGTGGGTACTGTGGAAGGTTCTGATGAAACCAAATAGTATTATTCCTGGGTGTTATTATCCTGACTGCTTTCCTGGTTTATACTACTGATGCTACCATTTACCAAGCAGGCACGTGACTCAGTCCAGTAGTATTGGTTGGGTTGTGGTCTTTGGGTCTTTAAGCAATGGGCCATGAGTTGGTGGTGGTTGCTTGGGGTTTCAAAGAGTCCAAAATGGTAGGGTTCCACCCAGAGAGATCCTTCATCTATGAGTATAGTAGTTAGTATGTTGCCCCCTAGAAAAACTACTTTCTGGCCCCCAGCAGACCCTCACCACAGTACCTACACTGGCAATTTGGCAATAACAGAATTCACACAATATGCAATAATACATCTGAACTTGGAAAATACTGTTTAACTGGGAAAAGGCTTTGTTAAAGAATGACGAGAACAGGATTTTGGAAACAAATGGTATAGGTTAATATTACGAGGAGAGAGAGGTTGAAGTGTTGCTACGCCTCTGCAGAGCTGAAGAGTAACTCTGAGAAACAGAGAGCAGAAGGATTTAAATCTATATAATAAAAGGTATGCCACCATTACCTAATGTTATGCTCTCTTTCCAGTAAATCTTTCTGTGGTCTGAGGCTGGTGTTGTAGCTCCCAGGTGTTTCTTTGTTTCCTCCAAGAGGAAGGCCCCCTGTCAGTGGGGTCCAGGTTGTTTCCTGAGGTGGAAGCAGGAGCTGGAGATAGCCAAGGAGTCATTCGGAATGGCTGTAGATTCCAGAGAAGAAGACAGCACCAAAAGGACATTTTAAATAGGCAACTGACAGAGCCAGAAATACTTGAGAAAACCTCAAGGAGATTTTAATGTGCTTTGCCAAAACAGAAGAACATAGAGTCACTACAAGGGGCGTTTAATCAATCCATTTTCTAATTTTATAAATTTATAATTTCATATAAACCATGCTTTCCTTCTAATAGCATTTTTGCATACACGTATGTTGATGGTGCTTGTAGTTGAATTAGGAGTCAAGCGAGGACATTTCACAGAAGTGTTTAGTCTATATATTATAATTGTGTTTTTTCTCTAATGCGATATAAATATATATGAAAGTTAAACTTTTTGGGGTTTATCCTTTTTATCTGTGTGGTCCTTCAGTCTGCTTTCACTTCCGCATCTGTCCATCTCTGGCTCTGTCCAGTCTTGCCCCCAGTGAAGCCTCCACAGCCATTTACCCCATGTCTTGCCTCCCATGGTGGGTGGCATGAAATCTCCCTCACTCCCCACTGACACAGAATCCAGTATCGGTAGATGGTGCCCCCAAGGCCAGGCATCCCCTCAGATGGCCATCAAACTGCCGTGACCGAGCGCCATGATTCCCACTTTTCTGGCCTCATGTGAACTGGGGCATGCAATGATGCCAATGGAAGGAGTGCGTACCCATCCACACATGCTCCCCTCCGGTGCCATGTCCCAAGCTCACCCCCTTCCATGTAGTGCCAAGGCACCACCCCAGCCTCCACCACAGGTTGCTAGCACACTGACAGCTGGTAGTCCCCCTCCCCCAGAGAGGGAGAGCAGTCTACAGATGCTCAATCCCTCTCCACCCCTGCTGACCCCTGGTGACTCAATTCCATTCCTGAACCTGGGTCACCAGTGTGGAGTGAGGTGTGGCGTCCAGTGCCTCAACCTTCAGCTCCACTGGGCCGGCACCTGAAAGTTAAAAGTTTTAAAAAATGAGCTGGGATGATCAGTCTAGGTGCATGTAAGTGCACATGACCATCACTGCTATAAAGTGCACACCTCCAGAATATAGCTAGCTGCAGTTGAGTAAGAAGCAAGAAGCATAAGGCAGTGAATGCTTGTATGGACACAGTGTCTTGGAAATCTAGACTGCACTCAGCTGCATTCTGTGGTATCATAGCTCGTTTTGAGTGGTGAGTAGGACACAAAAAGTGCTCACCTGGGTTAAAAGGCCCTATCCATAGTAAGATATATAGCTTGTGTTGGCAAGTTTGGAAGCCAACATTATCTACCTACCTGACTTTTAAGTTTGCAGGCAAGTCTTTGTGGACACATTGCTGAAGAAAGTTTTTTGCTTCTTTTTTGCACTAACTAGCCACTTGTGAGGAGGTTGAGAGTGGCCTTTTTTGAGCAGACAGGAGAGTAAGAAAGTAAGTAACCTGCTGTCAACAGAGCAGCAGTAGTAGTAGCTGAGAGCTGAGTGGCTGTTTTGACTAGGTTTTCCAAGTGCTTTTTGTGCAGCATATCTAGTATATATCTAGTATATCTGGTTATAATTGTAGAATCATATATGGGATTTCTACCACTGTTTTCTCAGTTTTATCTACTTTATATATTTAATCTGCTTAACCTGCTTAAACCTGTTCCACTATGTTTTTATAAATATTTACCAATATTTCAATGTATTTAACCTGTAGCTGGGGGAGTTTTGAAGGAACAGAAACAGTGCTTCTAATCCCTCTCTGTCTCCTGTTTTAGTGGCACTCACAGATAAGAGAATTGCATTATTTTTGAAGCCACTTCTAAAGCAATGATATACTGTAAAGGAGAAACAACAAAAGGAAATAGAGTGGAGACACCAGTGGAATTTAAAGAACACTTTTTGGGAAAAATGATATAGTCATTAGAACATCTGCACTTAAACCAAACAGATAGACTGCTTACATCTGGCTTATTTTTTATCCCATGAGCATTTCTAGTATACTGGATATATCTTGAAGTGAAAGAAGAAATTTATTCCATTACCACACAAGCCTGACCTAGAGAAAGAGCATAGGAACTGGAAACATCTTTTTGAACTTTTAAATCTTTAATTTTAATAGTGTTATATTTGTTGTATTTGCTACCTTGGCTCTAGAGTTCTTTAAAGACAATATTTATAGTTTAAATGTATGCTGTGTAGTGTTGGCAGAAAGCACTTAGTGATTTATTGATCTTATAATTTTAAGTCAACACTATTTGTTCTGAAAATTTTAATGAAAAGTGCAATAGCGATTATAAGGATTACAAGGACAGTTTGCTCTGATATTTTATCTTATTAAGTTCAATATATGTTCCAGGTGCATACACAATATTGAGTTTCTTAAAGTGCAGTAAGGAAACTTTCTATAATTATATACAGGTACACTTTGTTAATGACAAGTATACTTGTGCACAGTAGTGCAACTGAGGTACACTGGTGTAAGATAAAGACAATTAGAGGCCCCAATTGGGGTCACCTAGATATAATTGAGTAGGGATATGCAGCCATATATTGTGTTATTCTCAGTGCTACAATTGCTGTTGTCATTTGGTGCTAGTTTATGTTATTGAATCCATGTTACTAAGGTGTTATTTAGCACTAAGTGGGAAATAAGCAAATTAAGTAAATTGGGTGAACCAAATGAGTATTCATTTACACAGTGTTAATGCAAAGTGTTAATCTGTTAACCTTTTAATTTGTTAGATCCTTAATTACAATAAAGAGAACTATACTGCTTAACATTTTAGTACTGCAGTAGTAAGCTATGCTAATGCAAACAAGCAGTAAGTTAGACATGGATAATGACAGCAGAATAGCAAAGAAAAAAACTACAAAAGTCATAGAACCCAAACAAAAGGGGGTTAGAAGGTCCATGGGCCCATAGAAATTAAATATGATAAAAGAGAAAAGAATGATAACATTAAAATCATAAAAAGAGAAGATAAACATCAACTACAATTAACCACGTGTATGAAGGAAAAAGGAAGTATAATTAAACCGAGGGCCAAAAACTTAATTAACATACATCATCAAACCTCAACACCAAAATCCATAGGTCAAATGTTGGGAAGCACCCAAGCAAGAGGAAGAAAGCAGGATAGTAGAGGTAGGGGAAGAAAGGGAAGGAAGTAAAGATGAAACTCAGGGCAAGGATATATCGAATAATACTAAAGGTAATAGAGAAGACACAGAAGATGGGCTGAGGAGTGCCAATGAAACAAGCAGAAACTCTATGAGAGATTCACTTGTTTGGACAAACTATACTATCAGTCAATAGTTTTCATTCATCACCAAATTTTACTAAGAAAAAGAATATTAAAAGAGGAAACAAAAATAATAATAATAAGAGAATAGGGATAACACTTAAACACTCTGTAGATACCTTGCAAGGAGCCCATTGACAAAGATGTAGAAATGAATAAAATATTAATACAACTACATCTAACTATTGATGGATCAAAGAATTAGAACATGAACAAAAAGTAAACCAACAAAATAGAGACACCAGAAATATCTGAAGAGCAAACACCAGTATTCTGGGAATCTAGTGTATTTAGTTAAGAAACTAATGTTACATGGGATCATGAATTAATAGGTAAAGATCTGGCAGTAGCACTAAAAGACCCTTTAGAGCCAATCTAATGATTTATGAACAACTGATTAGCATTAAAAGGAACTAAATTATGTTAAAGGGATTATGAAAGACAACAAGAAAAGCAATTGATATAATTAAGGAAGGACAAACATTTGGGTACAGTGAGCTATGAACTGAAACAAAAGGGAATAGGGAGCAAAGCAAAGGAGAAATGAAAAGTTGTCAAGAGGTGGCAGAAAGGAGAAAAGAAGAAAAGACAGAGATACTGGGCAGGATCCACAGAGGGGGGAGAAGGACCAGCAGCTGCGGGAAAACCTTGGTGTTAGTGGGAAACCACTTGTGATGCCACAGGCCGCCTGCAGCTGCAGGCATTCACATAGTTGGAGCCGTAGTATGACCGGCTCATGGAATACTGCAGCTTGTGGATGCTGTCACCATGGACAACACCACAACTGCAGGAGACTGCTATGGGCAGCAGAACTCCCCATAGCACCTCTGCAACTGCCGCGCTGTGAATCGCAACCACTGCAGATGCGGACAATTCCAGTCTGCAATGGCAGTTGTGGAGGAAACTTTAAAAGTTTCTCTTGTGGATCTTGCCCACTATCCCCAAAATGAAACAAATGACTCTATGGAACTAATTATGTTACCAAATGATGAATTCAGGTGATAGTATATGTAAGAAATAACTAGAATGAACCATATACTATGGAATAGAGGAGAAAGAAGTGAGGATACAATAAACTGTTGCCCAAAACAACAGTGGGTAAGACAAGACCAACAGAAGGACCCCGGAAATACTCTTCATTGAGCAAAACAAAGGAGAAATAAAACAAAGCACATCTGAACTAAATCAGGGAAAAAAAGAAGAAAAGAATAGGAAAAGAAAGAAATCAGAAAGGAAAAGAGAGTACACAAAATGGAGGGGTTATTAAAATAGAAAATGCCAATGAAGAAACCCCAAAAGAACAGGATAAGAACAAGAAAAATAAAATTAAAACAAAAACCTAAGGTAGAATCAAAGAAAGATGCAACATTGGGAAAAAAGAGAATACAAGGGGCCAGATATTCAAAACTGTGCTCGGGGATAAATTAGGACTGCTTGTGAACAAATGTGAAGCAAAATGCAAGATATATTCAAAGGAATAGCCCAGAGCAAATCCAGCCTGAAT
Source organism: Neoceratodus forsteri (assembly GCA_016271365.2). Classification (NCBI taxonomy): domain Eukaryota; kingdom Metazoa; phylum Chordata; order Ceratodontiformes; family Ceratodontidae; genus Neoceratodus; species Neoceratodus forsteri. Next base: position 737,421,956 of record CM057456.1, read on the forward strand.
ATAGCAAGCAAAGGAAGTTGGGCAAACAGGGCCAGGAGTGCAGGGCAAAAATAGCCTGGGAATAAGACAGCACTGAATATAGCAACAGTGAAGTGCACACTGCCACTGCAGCTCATTAGACCCTGGAGAAAGCCAATGTAGCAGGTGGAGAACATTGTGTGTGATTGTACAGAGATGTCGCACATCTACTGCAAACAACAATGTAGGCCACAGCTGCAGAACTGTGCAATGCTGAAGAGGTTTACCCTGGCTAACCTGATTGCGCAGTGCTAACACATTAGCCTGGGGCACACTGGTTAGCCGGAGGAAACAGGAGCTGTATTCAAAGCTCATGCAAATGAGCCTACTTAGGTAATCTGTGGGCAAGCAGGTACATTTGCATCTCATTAACTGCTGCTTAGCATACATTACCATGCAGTTAGCCCGGTGCTACTGCATTGAGCACACAGTGCCACCTTTTGATTGGAATGAAAGTACAAGCTGGATGCTGCAGGATATGGGTGCTGGAATAAAGATCCCAAATCAGGGACACATCTTAATAATCGGTACTATTCATGCAGAAAGCTGATGGAATAAAGAGATGTGTGTTAAGATGCAGTTTCTGATGAAGAACAAGTCTGTAACTTTAATGTCTGACATTCATTTGTGCTCTTAACCTCGCTGTCCTGTTACAAAAACACAACTATTAAGAGGGACAGAGGAAACTTTCTGAGGCAAAATCAGGGACATCCCTGTAAACCAGGGACATTTGAGAGGTATGTAGTGCCCCCCCACCTGCATCGTAATTCCCAACCTGGTAGCTGCTCAAATTACTGTATTCCCTGGCAGTCTAGTGGTCCCCCCACCCCAGCATGAATCCCAACCCCCATTCCCGTAAAAATATCATGATTTCCCTGGTAGTCTAGTGGTTCCTACACCCCCAGCATGACACTCCTGACCCTGTTCCCCATACAATAGCTCTTTATTTTCCTGGTAGTCCAGTCCTTCCACCAGCAGCACCTCCCTGCTCTTCCACCCATCTGCCACACGATCGGCCGGCACCGGCTGAGCCCTGCTCCTCCACCATGGCTGCCACTGACTGAGGAATGTATGAGATGCACTGCATTCAGTACAGTACAGCTCATTAATTCCACAGTCAGCGGCTGGCTGTGCTGTTGTGAGGAGGGCTGAGCCAGTCACCATTTAGATTTGTGGCAGATGGGTGGATGAGCAGGGTGGCACTTCGGGTGGGGGTACCACTGACTACCAGGGTAATGGGGTGGTATCTATGGAGAAAGGGGTGGAATACATGCTGGGGGTGGGGGAACCACTAGATCACTATGGCATTAATGATATGCTATGGGGAACAGGGGTCAGAATATGTGCTGGGGTGGGGGAACCACTAGACTACCAGGGCATTCATGCTATGACATGGGGAACGGGGGTCAGAATATGTGTTGAGGTGGGGAACCATTAGACTACCAGGGCATTCATGATATGCTACGGGAACGGGGTCAGGTTCGTGATGGGGGCACCGCCACCATTAGCACTGCAGCACTGTATTACCGGCAGCTTTTTTGATGAAATCTAGTGCCACGCTTACAGGTCACGCTAATGCCTGTAGTGTGGCACTGTTCTTTGAATATGCCTGTGCACTGGAATTCAGGGCCCCTCCTTTGTCCCTCCTGCATACACTTATGGTTCAGCATCGGCGCTAACCGCACTTTCAATATTGCAGGGCACAGTCGAGCTAGTCCAATGCAACGCTTTGCACCTGGTGCTGAGATTTGAATATTTGGACCCAGGAGCATAAAAAATTCCCCTAGTCAGGATGGTTTTGAGTCATTTACGAAGAAAACAAAAAATAGTGATTATGTACTTCCTATGTTTAGTGTGAGTATTTTGCCACAAGAGTCCGAAGAAGCTCTGAGCACAAATGAAAAATTATTAATATCCTCAATAACAGGTAGTGACAGCAGTCAAACTTTTTTAAGTATTAGACTTATATTAAATGAGGAATGGATTTTGGTGGTATCGGATCAGTTCTTCACTTTAAAAGCTGTAGAAAATAGTAAAGAAAAATTCAAGTTACTTGGAATTATATGCGGAGAAACAACAACTCTGTGAACACTATTCCCAGAATACCACGATAACAGGAAATCAATAATGAATCAAAATGATAAAGCAATATCTATATTTGGTCTTAAACAATTTAAGAGGGAACCCCCTAACAATCTGAAACTGAAGGTAGAAGAATTTCTGGAATCCACCTTAAAATTAAAAACTGGAATAAAAACATCAAAAAGCAATAAGATGGGAATCTAAGAGACAAATAACCATTTGGCTGAATAGTGAGTCTGTATATCATCAAACATTAGAAAAGGAAAATAACTAGATCCATTGGGTGCTGCAAGCTTTCATTTCTGACAGGTGTCACTCACAAATTTGTGATTGAAAGCTCTACACTACTAAACCATTGGTCGACAGTGCCGTCAATGGTCTTGTAGTGATTACTGTAAGCTGTCATTCAGTGACAGCAGGTCGGCCGGCAGCCATGGTGGTCTGCAGGTGGTTTAGCCTCCCACCAGCTGCATCATCCATGCTGGAGGGAGTGGGGTAGGGCATTGGTTCAGTGGGTGGGGTGGGGTCCACTGGACAACCAAGGAGGGCTTGGGATTAATGTCATGTTTTGATCAAGGTTGTGAGGAGGTACCACTAAACCATCAGGGTGCTTTGGTTACTTTTTCTAATACGGATGGGTTTGGGGCCAGGTGAAGGGTACCACCGGACTATCAGGGATTTTCAGGCAGAATTATTATACAGATGGGGTTCATGGAAGGGGGGTCACTAGACCACCAGGGATCTCAGGGTGATTTATTTATCTATATGATCATGGCAGGGAGGGGGCCTCTAGACTACCAAGTGGGATGTGGTGCATTTTGTTCTTTAAGGGGACATTGCAGGGTGCTTGGTACATTCTGCCGGGCACATCCCTCATCCAGACATGCAAATGGGGCAATAATGACATTCAAATAGCCCCATTTGCACCTTGCATGGCTAATGGTCTAATTTGCATGTCATGGTCTGAATATCTGGAATTTGTGCACAATGCATCCCGAGGATGCACCGCGCAGCCCCATTCCAGGTATTCAGACCTGACATCGGCTGCACCAGTGCATCTTTGGTGGCCCCCTTTGCGCCATCCACATCTTTTGATATATTCAGAGGGGATGCACGATCGCTCATCTCATTTAAATATAGCAATGTTGCTCTCCAGCACAACTCAGTTACACAGTGCAGGCACTTGCTCCCATTCTGGACACAGTCTGAAAATCCTGGCCATGAATATAAAAGTTATTAATCAGCCATTAAGAAAAAGAAACTTGGAAGACATTCAGGGAGACTTTTAACATTATATAAGCTAAATAAGGTATGTACAACTGAGGAAATAAACATACAGAACAACAACATTCTGGGAATAGAAATCAGTGCTAGCAAGGAAATATTCCTTCAACTCAACATTTATATATATATATATATATATATATATATATATATATGCCTTCAAAGAGTGTAAATGAAAAAAGCAAATTATTCAGTTGCTTGAGAAATTTTATCTTCTGAATAGAAGCATTATACTTGCTGACTTTGATGCAAGAATGGGCCTATTGGGTAATATATCCAAAGATGCTGTAAGAATGTTGTCAAATATTATACCAAATGACGTTTGCATTAATAGGAACTCAGTGGACTATTATGTACAGTAAATAATAGAGGTATAGAATGTAGTAAATTGTCTACAGATAGGAATTTTCCACAGTTAAATGGATGAACATTAGAGAAAAATGAGAAATGTAAAAACATAAATGTGAGAGGAGCATCTGTCATTGATCATATTTGGTTATGTCTTAATTTAATAGGAAGGAAAATTAATCCAATAATTAAGGATAAGGTGGAAAGTGAACATTACCACTGGGGATGGATATAGAACTGAAGCTTAAATTAGAAAGGTCAAATAATACTGGGAAAGTAAATATACAGTAAGTAAAACAATGAAATTGATAGGTTGGAAACTAATAAATAGTAAAAGACTCTATGAAGAAGTAAGGATTGAGGGATAATTGAAAAATGGAAAATGTGCAGTTTCTGAAGAAACAATACACATAGAAGATTACAACAACAAAATAAAGAAGACAGCAATAATCACAAAAAAAGAATCCAATACATATAGAGGGAAAATGCAAATGACATAACTTAAATGTAAGGAATGAAAGAAGAGTAAATCAACAATTTAGATTTACAAAAACTTCCCAATAAAGAAACAGAAATTAATGAACAAAATCAGGAAGGAGTATAACAAATGAATAATGTCCCAAAAAATAAAATTAGGGAAGAAAATTGGAAAAGGTTAGAAGAAGCCATTTATAAAAAAGATAATAGGAAGTTTTGGAACATAGTAGCTAAGTGATGTGACGAATTGAGCAACAACCTGGAAATGCACATAGAACAAGAAGCGGGTGGAATACTTCAAGGAGCTATTTTAAACCAAGAGGTGCAGTAAATCAAGAAACATGGATTCCTTGGAAAAAGAAAATAGAACACGGTTACTTACTGTAGTATATGCAATACAATCCTTTAAAAACCAAAAAGCACCAGGTCCAGATGGTGTTCCCATCAATGTTATCATAAACCTATTAGAGTATTGGGTTTCTCTACTTAACAAATTATTTAATATGATTATTACAAAAGGCAGAACACCGGAATCCTGGAAAGGTTTTATTATTATACCCTTGTTTAAGAAAGGAAATATACATGAACCAACATGTTACAGACCAAATAGTTTAACTGATACTAATCAAAAAATATTTGCCAGACTAATTTGCAATTATTTAATAGAATGGAAACAATCAAGCAAAAAAAAAAAAAAAAATCAATGAAGCATGAGTAGGATTCATGTTTGGTCATTCCACGGTGGACCAATATTATATCCTAACTCATTTAATACACAGATATATCAAAATAAACAAAAACTGTTTTTGTTTATTCATTGATCTCAAGGCCTCGTTTGACATAATAAATCAGATATTATTGTGGGAAGTTTTCGAGGAAATTGATTTAGAAGGGGAATTATTAATTGTCACCTATTTTGTTCAATTTATTCCTGAATCAGATCCTAATAAAACTCTATTGCCTAGAATACCACATGCCCATAATTGGGTACAACCATTGCCCTTACTTAGCATTTGCTGATGATGTTGTTATCATATCAGCCAGTGAATTAGGCTTAAAACATATTACAAATAACTTAAATGAAGACTTTTGAGAAATCTCATTAGTTATAAATATAGAAAAAACTAAACTAATGGTTTGTGGTAATAACAACAGAAAAAAACTATGGGGGACATTTTCAAAGGAGATGCACTGGTGCATCTCAAGAAATGTGATGCTGTGCTATATTCAAAGGTTGGAGATGCACCGGGCATCTCCGACTGTGCTGAAGTGCAGCGATAATGTATGCAGTGCATTTCCTGGGGGTGTGCCCATGAATATGTGGCACATCTCTTATTCAGCCAAAATGTACGGAGCATCTGCCTGCACATTCAGACATAGTGCCAGCACCCTATCTGACACTTTTTTTACAGAGAGGGTGGTGGCTGGATGGAATGCATTACTTGCAGAAGTGGTATCCAGTAGAACAGTGGACTGCTTCAAAAGGGGATGGGAGAGGACAAGGGGGAGGGTTAATGAAGGGGAAGGGTGGAAGGGAGGGGCAGCTGCAGAATAAGGGGTGCTAGCTGCACATTTGAACAGACTTGATAGACCTCTAGACCTTTATCTGCTGGCAAATTTCATATGTTCCTATGTTCGTACGTACTGAAAAAAGTTAGGCATGTAAGAAGCATGCCTAACTGGTAGCCACCCACAGGCAGGCTGCTGTATTGCACACAGCAGTGCAGCAGCTACCAGCCCCTGGGTGGCTAGCCCTCCCAGTCCCCAAACTCCAATCGTATCTGAATAAATCATGAACCATTCTCCCAGGTGGTCTAGTGGCACCCTTCTCACATCCCCAAACATCAATCTTATCTTCGTAGCCCATCAACCATTTTGCCTGGTAGTCTAGTGGACCCCAACCCCCCAACCACTGAGGTACCCAGATCCTACCCTGCTCCCCCATCCCAGCATTGCCATGAAGCCAGCAGGCAGCACAGACCACCACACACCTCCACGGCTGCACTGACTGAGCTGTCACTGAATGACAGCTTACTGTATGCACCACAATCCCATTGGTTGACACTGTGCTGTGGGGTGGGCACACAGTATGGGACTGGTTGGGGGTGGGTGGTTTTGCAGGCTGCCTGGCATATCCTGCCAGATGCATCCCTGCTGCACACATGCAAATGGGGCCATTATGACATGCAAATGGCCCTATTTGTACCTTGCATTCCTAATGGCCCCATTTGCATGTTTTGGGCTGAATATCTGGAATTTGGGCACGATGCAGCCCCAAGATGCAATGCATCCCCATCCTGGATATTCGGCCAATCAGGGGATGCTCTGGCACATCATTGGCGGCCCCCATTTGCACTGCTCACTTTATCAGCGATAAGTCAGACAAGATGCACAATCGGCATCTTGTTTGAATTTAGCATTGTATTGAGCCAGCCCATTTATTTTGGGTGGCTCATCTAGTTGCATGGCACAGACTTGAGCTTAAATATGGGGCCTACATATTTAAAATAGGACTAGGAAAATAGAACAAGTAAAAGATTTCAAATATTTGGGAATGACAATAACAAGTTATCTATTATGGAATAAACACATTAAGGAATAAGAAGTCAAAACAAGGCAGTTTATACCAGTACTATTTTGCTTTGAATATAGGTATGGAGGTAGTTCAATCAAAAGTATGGTAAGAGTGATCAATGCAAAAATAAGATCACAATTGTTATATGGGGCAGAAATGTGGGGACTAAATAGTACAGATAAGATTGAAAAAATGCTAATATATTTTATAAATGCCTATTAGGAGTACAACAAGGGTCTCCCTCTTCCTTAGTGAGAGCAGAAATTGGGCAGCTTCCACTACAACGTTTAATACAAGAAAGAATCATCATCTACTTGTTGAAAGTATATGGCATGAAGCCTACTAGATTACCATGGAAATGTCTAGAAGAAGAAATCAAATATAAAGATAACAATTTTACGTTTCCAATGGTAAAAACTATTGAATCATGGCTGAAACCATATGAATTACTACAAAGCCTCACAGTCTCACTGAGGAAACATCTTGAAGAAATCAGAATAGATGTTAAAAATAGAGTGAGGGATATTTTCAGGTGAAAAGAACTTAAGAATAACACAAAAATAAAAAACAAGCAAATGGATGGCACAAAATTTGTCAATGCTGAATGTTGTCTCCTGGCATTGGCATTAGAGATGCAGGAGTTAGAGAGATGCATAATAGGAATGGCAGTGAATTATTGAACTGATGTTTACCCACCCACCCTGCAGAGACTGACAGGCATTGGGGTGTGTGCCTATGGGTCGTCGGTCATAATGCTCACACCATTTCACTTCACCCTACTCCGCAGGCACCGACAAGAGACGTGGTGTGCCTTGGGGTCATTGGGCCTTACGTTCACCCCATTCCATAAGGAAATACACTGAGATGGGTGCAGTATAGGAGAATGGGGTCAACTTTGGGACCAAAGAGTCCAAGGCACACCTCAATGCCTGCCATTGGCTGCAGGGTGGGGGTGGGTTAGAATGGCGTGAGCATTACAGCCGAAAATCTCAAGTCACACCCCTGATGCCTGTCAGTCTCTACAGTGTGGGGTGTTATGGTTGGAAACCCTTATGTCCTGAGTGTTTATTGGTATTTTCACTCCAAATTTTCAACATGGGCTTTTTGTGACCCCACCTCATGAACAGTGGCACTATCAGTTTGTTAGCCAAAAGTTGATTTTGCACAGCAACTGTGCCATTTGACACCACAGGTGTGAAAACACTTTTTGGGCAGGATGTGAAAAATGACAGCTGTACTGTTCATGAGGAGGTGTAAAAATGGCAATGTTGAAAATCTGGACTGGAAATATGAAAATTGGTGAAGTCATGAGCGTGTGTAGAAACTGCACAACGCTACCCATAATGCAATTATTTTTGGATTTTTACCAGATCTTCAACATAGACATTTTGGGACCTCCACTCACGAACAATGGCACTGTGATTTTGTTAATCTGTCCCAAAAGTTGATTTCCCACAGCGACCGCATCATTGTGCGCCAGATGTGAGAAAACACATTTTGGGCAGGATGTGAAAAATAACAGCTGTATTTTTCATAAGGAGGTGTAAACAAATGGCAATGTTAAAAATCTGGAGTAAAAATATTAAAAATTGTTGAAGTTATGAGCGTGCCTGAAAACTGCATAATGCACGCTCGTAACACAGTCATTTTTGGGAATTTTTTCACTAAATTTGCAACATAGGCTTTTTGGTGCCCCACCTCATGAACAAAGGCACTGTCATTTCATTACTTAGTCCTGAAAGGGGATTCAGCACAGTGACCGTGAAATGACCTTCCGGGACCAAATAACAAGATGACAGAACATGTGTTCATGAGGTGGGGTCCCAAGAACCCCATGTTGAAAATATGAAGCAAAAATTCAAACAAATGGCTGAGATATCCACCTAAGTTCACCACCCCTTTTATGTCATTATACAGCTTACCAGCATTTCTTCATTTTGCACTTCAGCTTTGAAGAGTCCAGACATGTTCCCACTCCACTGAAGATCGCAGCGCTGGACCTCCGAAAGTAAGTATGGGATGAGGGGGAGTGTGTGGGGAGGTGAGGTGTGCAGAGGGTGGGCGCAGGTTGGGGAGAGGGGTGCCGCAGACAACGAGGGACTGTTTTCTGTTTTTCAGGTACAGAAAAGAAAAAAAACATTGCAGACTGTTTTCTTTCTTTACAGGTGAAATAAATGAAATGTTGGGCACACTGGGGTCAGCTAACAGTGCCCTATAACTTTTGGGGATGGGGATGTTGGCCACACTGGGGTGGGCTCCCAGTGTGCCACACAATTGGCATTGGGGGAGGAACATGCTGACTCGGTTGGCTTTCTTTTTTTTTATTCAAGTTTATTAGTTTTTTTTTTCATTACAGAGCAAGACGGATTCCAGGCATACAGTATATATTATAATAATCATGACATGAGAGAGAATGTGGCACTTATTACTCACCCTCCCATCTCCCCATCTCCCTCTCTTCCCCATCCCTGCCACCCTCACAGGCAACATTCGTGATAGAGTATTGTCAGGGTCTTCATTAGTCACAATCCATGACCAATTCCAACCCCCAACTAACAACCTTCTTATACCATACTACCCAGATAACTGAATACCAGTTTGAAGCGAATATAAAGTGTGCAATTTTTCCCATGTAGAGACATACCTGGGGAGACAATTCCTCCTACTTGCCCCAAATTTTTTCATGTTCAGATTGAACAGCAACTCCTGCTACCATTCTGTATAAGTTACTGGGAGGTCATCCATCCAGTGTCTCAGTACCACTTTTTAAGGGAGGATGAGATCATGGCCAAGTGCCTCCTAGCTTTACATTAACATTGGCATAGTTCTCCAATAAACACACCTCTGGAGTGAAGTGCTGTTCAATCCCAAGCAAAGGATCTGCTTTAGATTTAATCACCTCCATAATTTCTTTATTGGAGGGCAATCCCAAAATATGTGATATAATGTGCCTCCTCTTGGTGGCATCTATTACATAAAGGGTTAAATATACAACCAATGTTATATCATTTAGATGGGTCCAGAGAAGTTATTTAAAAATTGAAACTGCATTGCTCTTAGTCTATCCTGGGTAATGTGCCGGTAGGTATGTTGCCAGATTACATCCCATTTTCTTTCTTGCTCCCTGAATTGGGCTGACCAATTGTGAGGCTTACCAGCAAGCTCCACATATGCTTGATTAAATAAGAGACTTTATAGTTTCAATACCATGTGTGGTTCCCATACAACCTGAGAAAGGGACTCAAAAAATGCTCCAGAAGTCCTTTCATCTTTAAACTTATCCTGTATTTGCACTAACAAATGTCTTATCTGGTATACCTTAAAGATCTGATTGGGTCCACTTGACACTTGTTAAGAAGGACTTCAATCAGGTAACATTTTTCATCCTGTAAAGATCCTTAATTCTAAGCCCTTCAACTGAGGTAACCAGGAATCTAAAATAATTTTCCACCAATTTTTAAATTGGGGTTTTGACACATCAGTTGGTAACTATCCTTGCTAGGACAGTATCATGAAAAGGAACATAGCTGAGTGAGAATTCTTAAGGAGACTTTTATTGGAGTAGATGCCAATTTAGTGGGGAGAGATTTATTTATAGAGTAAAGAAGGGAAATCAGGACAATACCAGCTGCTTTGATCAATTCAATTTCTTATTTGATCCATGAGGGAATGTAGGGCAAGGCAAGCTATTCTGTGGGGGTCAATAGCCATTTGATATACTTACTGGCACTACTTGCCCAGTAATATAAACCCAGATGTAGTAACCTTAAACCAGTTTTCTCTCTGGGGGCTGCCGATTTGTGGTAAGCTCTATGAGGGTTTTTCCCCTGCCAAATGAAATCTGAAATTACTGAGTGTGCTTTCTTGTATCATTCAATGGTAACCAGATGTTAAGCATACTAAGAGGACAAAACACCCTTGGTAACACATTCATTTTGATTAGATTGATCTGTCCCCAGAGAGATACTGGAAGTGTACACCACCTTAGCAAATCCTGTTGAATCGTATTACTAACTGAGTCTAAGTTTAGTTTCACCATTTTGGAGTCACTCCTTGCCAGTATGATTCCTAGATACCTAAGGGTGTGTGGGTTCCATTGTAATCCTAATTCTGCCACTTTGGTCTTATACAACCTAGAATTAAGCAGGAACACCAGGGTTTTCCCTACATTTATTTTATAATTAGTCATTTTACTATAATCTTCTATAAGTTCCAACACTACTGGTATGGTTTGCTGAGGATGGATCAGATGGAGGAGGATGTCATCCGCATAAGCAGAAACTTTAAATTCCTGTAATCCTATTACTACTTCTTGAACTTTCAGGTCTTGACTGATTCTAGTAAGAAGGGGCTCCAGATAAAGGTTAAAAGGAAGGGATGAAAGGGGGCACTCTTCTCTGGTCCCCGAAAACAGATAAAAACAGAAGAAACCCCCCATTACAGTATATCCTTGCACTAGGTTGGTTATATAGTGAGAACACACTATCAATGAAAGAGAGGGGAAATCCAAATGTCTCCATAGTCAAGGACAGAAATTGCCAATCAACTCTGTCAAACGCCTTCTCCGCATCCACTGACATCAACCCACATGGTATATTGGAGTCCCTGGATGCAGAGAGGACTGAGACAGTTTGTGCATGTGATCAGAGGCCATTCTTCCTGCCATAAACCCTACCTGATCCTTATGTATAAGTAGGGGCATGACCTTCGCTAATCGAGTCGCCAAAATTTTTGCCAAAATCTTGACATTGTAATTAATTAGTGAAATTGGCCGATAACTGGAGACCTTGTCTGGATCTTTCCCTTCTTTGGGAATAACTTTTATAAGGGCTTTGAAGAGATGTTTATCCACCTTTTCAGAATTAAGTATGCTGAGAAACAATCTTTCTAACCGTGGGACCAATTGTTTAGTGAAACATTTATAACAATTTAGGGAAACCCCATCTTGACCTGGAGCTTTGTCCAGAGAAAGTGACTGAATTGCCATTAAAATCTCCACCTCAGAGATGGGAAGGACAATCCATCCCTCATCTCAGCTGACACCAACAGTAATTGACAGGAATACAGATATTTTTCCACCTCTACCCTCCTAGGTCAGAGACTCATAGCACTATACAAATCCCTATAATATTCTTCAAACTCCAGAACTATATTTTGAGGCAGTACTTTAGTTGTTCCATCCCTCTGGGATGTGATACTCTGAATTATTTTAGAGGATTCCCCCACCCTTAATCGTGTGGCCAATAGGTGACCTGACTTTTCCCCTTGATCTAAATACAGTGCCTTAGTTTTAAGAATGGCATATTCAGCTTTCTCTCTCAAAATTTCCCCATATTGATTTCTTAATCCAATCAGCCTCTCTTTAATCTCAGCCAGGGTAGTCACAGAGAGTCCGTTCTATTTCCCTAATCTGAGCTAATAAATGCTTTGCTTTACTCTCCCTCTGTCTTTTTCTGTTCACTGCTAATTTAATTAGCTCCCCTCTTAGGACACATTTCAGAGCTCCCATTCAATATCTCCTTTACCTATTGAGTTAAGAGTTTCTTTTTCATATTGTTCTATTCTCTGAATGATGTTACTTTTCATTTGGTTTGATTTCAATAATTGGTTATTTAATTTCCAAATAGTCTGCCTGGGAAGGTTAGGGAAAGATCTATGGAGCATCTGACCATCAAATCATCTGAGATAACCCAGGAATTATTGTACAAAATGGCAGTCCTGGAAGCACTGACTGATTCATCAAAAAATAATTGATCCTATACCTTGATTTATGCACTTCTGATGTGAATGCAAACTCTCTGAGTGAGGGGTGTAAAACCCTCCACGGATCACATAATCCAGCATTATGAGACAGTTCCCTTATTGCTCATTGGGCTGGAGTTAGAACTGCTCTCTTTTTCCCATCTTTATCCACCTCTGGGGTAAAACGCAAATTCCAATCTCCTCCCAAGAACACCGGGAGGTGGGCAAAGGGGTACAAGATCTTAAGTAACTCTACAAAAAAACCTGGTGAATCTACATTAGGACCGTACACACTCTCAATTACTACCCTCATCTGAAACAAAAGATCTTAAATGAGAATGTAACATCCACTAGGATCTTTAATAGTTTGCTCACAAACAAAAGGGATAGATCTTGCTATTAAAATAGCTACCCCTCTACTGGCTGTGCTATCTCCAGCCATATAAACTTTCCCCACAAATTGGCATCTAAAAAGGTTGGTCTCAGATTCAAGCATATGCGTTTCTTGTAAACATATAATCTGCCCCTTTTGCATTTGCAAATGTTTAAAAACTTTATACCTCCTTGTCTTATTCCTAGCCCATTTAATGTTCCAAGTAATGAATTCATAGGAACTACCCATTTGAATTATGAAAAATGTATATCACTGATATGATAACACTTAAATTACTACACACTACTTCCACTTTGAAGAAATTGCTCAAATGATAACAACCCTTAATATCCTACTCCTGTGTGCGAGGTCCCCTTCTCCCTTTCCACTCCCCCTCCTATTCTCCTTCTCTCATCTGGCTTCCCATACCCCAATACACTAACTAAACAAACACCTCAAAACACATTACAAAATTCCCTTTCCCCTTCCCCCCAAAAAACACATTTTGGCCCATGACAACAAAAGTTCCAACCTTCCTGCTCTTACTCCATGCCTTCCCATGCCTTAGAACTATTGCTTATAAGGCAAATTCACCAAAAACCTACAATAAACATTCAGAGCAATTGGCTACCCTAACATCTACCCCCCTCCCTGCTATTGGAAAACTCCCCAAGAGAAAAGAAAAAAATAACTGTTAACTCCTCTAACAAGAGGACCAACCCTTGTGTTGTGGGTTATTAAAATTAAGATGTCCCAAATTGGGTCCAATTCAGAAGCCTTAGGACCACTTGGCCATTTAGATTTATAGCAGCAGTTATACTCACTGTACTCCACCATCTCTTCCATAACTGACTTAAGGGCAACTTAAAGAGCCTTACGAGGGTCATACTAGATCAATAGCCCTCTAAATTAAAACCTCCCACAGAAGTACATCTCCCCATATGCTACCAACTCTAAATGCTCCTTCAATAATGAATAACCATTTTTTGTGTTAAAATAATAGAGAACATTCCCAAAAGTGTGTCTATATAACAGCTGAGTCCCATGAAAGCTATCCTGCTTTTAGATTTCCCTAATCTCAGACTCAGACCTTATCAAAAACCGAATATAAAGAAATAACATAGCGGAGAAAAAGGAAACTTAATAATAATGTCTTGAAATCTTTGAATCTCCATCCGTGAGGATACCAGCAATCCCTTTGGATAGTCAAAGAGAATGGTCTCCCTCTAGTGGGAGCACATAGTCTGCAGCAATTGAAACCTAAATGTTGCACATTATTGTGCAAGCCCACGTTGGGGTAATAACAGTCCAACTATAAATTACTTGGCTATTAGTCAGTTCCATTCTGAATACACCCACCACCAGATGTAACCGCAGTTTAAATCAGCTTCACCCAAGTCTCACCATTCCACTTCCCAGTTTGGCCAAAATGAGAAATAATATGAGACACACATAAACTTTAATGACCTCTGAACTTGTATGAAACCAAACCTTTTCAGCACAGTAGAGGGTACAGTTTTCTTAACTGAAGCATAGTGGTAAAACATGATCACCTCCTTTAGGCCACATGAATCCTGTACCCCAACAAATGATTTTAAACACAGCTATGATTCAGGTCCTTTCAGCCCTGCTTAAACAGCTCTGGTAAGGCGCTTTCAGCCCTGCAGTCGCAGCTTGAACATCTTCATAGCTGACCCAGACACCCAACAGCAAAACTTGTAGTTTCGCTGGATACCCCAAGCTGAATCGGGTACTAGAGGCAATTCATTTAACCATGAATGGGTGGTATTCCACTCACTTTTGTCAAATGGACAATGGCAGATCCTGCGTTATTCTCAAAGTGGAGCCCTCCCATTTTATCTCCTTTAATTCCTTGATCTTAATGAGAACATGCTGCCTTTCTTGATAATTCAAGAAATTAAAGATAAATGTACGTGGTGGGTCCCCAGGTGGTGGCATCACTTGCAAAGCCATATGTGCCCACTATATTATGTAGTTCATCCCGAAGGGAGTAGGGTCAGCTAGCTTCAGCAGGAATTTCTGAATAAACAAAATTGAATCAGCTCCCTCTTCTTTCTCTGGAAGGCCAATAATAATAACATTATTGTGCATACTCCTTCCTTCAAGATCCTCTGTTTTGCTCTCCATTCTGGTCATCTACTACCTCAAGGCTATGATCTCCAGTTAATGTTTAATAAAGTGATTTTTTAGTGAGGTAATTCTGACTTCACTATCTCCAGTTCTTGACAGATCTTCCAAAGCCTGAGTTACTGATTTCAGTTCTTCTGTAGCCGAGAGAATCTGTCCGAAAAGGTTTAAACTCAGCTAAAAACTGTGCCAATGTTAAGGGTTCATTTTCTGTGATTGCAGGCTCAGCTTCCGAATCCTCTGTAGCTAGCGAGGCCCTAACTTTTTGGGGTGCCTTCACCGGAGTGGCTAGCAGAGTATGTCTCGGTTGTGATCTCTGCATTTCCACTACCATTTGATTCCAAATTTCCTAAAAATGCTTCCAGATGAATTTGGACAAGTTGTTAGAGTAGAAACTTTGGTCAGTTTGTCTTTTTGAACTCTTAAATTATCATAAATTGGAATGGGAGGCTGGAGCTACTAGATCAAGTTGCTATTCAGGAACTTGCATCACGTGACTCCCTCATGGTTGGCTTTCTGTGAGCAGCGGCACACTGGGGTGGGTTCCCAGTGTGCCACACAATGTGGGTGGGGTGGGGGACATGCCAACATGGGGATTGCTCCCCCGATGTTGGCTTTGTTTGGGGATTGCCATATTTATTGAAATGTTTGACCAGGAAAGGCACATACAGGAGGTGTGTCATCTCTACCGCTGCATGATGAGCTTGTCTCCGATTGCAGCGGCACATTTCTTTCAAGTTGGTGGCACTTTACATAATTCTTGCATCAGCATTAGCATGCTGGCTAATTGGGGAATGAGGGACGCACCTACTAAAGCATGTCCTGCATTAGCACACCTCTGCATTTCTACTACTACCACAAGATGTTGCTTGCTCACGTGCAAGACAACATAAAAAGAGATTATCTTAGAGAAATATCTGCAGATAATTAAGATACCAAAAAACAGAAAGATCTTGATCAAATATAGGTTTGAGTGTAACACTAGTGAAAAAATTAAAAAATTATATCATGGAAAAGAATGTAGCTACACTGGTAAGTGTCACTGTGGGATAGATGAAGATGATGTAGTCCATCTTTTAATAGTTTGTCCACTCTATAACAAATATAGAATTATAATTTGGGGTACATATTGAAGGATTACAAATATGAAACAGAAAAAATGACAGAGCTGATCCTCAATAAAAATCTCCTTACTTACTAGAAAAATAATATCATTTTAAAATAGTAGATAAAATGAAATTGCTCAATAATAATGGGGAGGATAGTAAGACCTATGCACTTTGAATAATATTGCACTTTATATGACCCAATTTGCACAGAATGTGGATTTTAAAGAGTATAATATATGTAACCCTGTGAATTTGTATCTTGGATTAATTACTGTACATGTATTAGTGTTTTTGATATCGTAACGGCATAACTTGTCAAACAATAAAAATAATTGAACTGATCTCAATATATTGAGAAGGCAGTAAACTAAGCATTACAATATCAAGATGTACCAGCAGTTCATACTGATCTCTTACCAGTAAAATCTGGTAGCACTAGGCAGGGAAAAATAGGGCAGACTAGATGGGGCCACTGGTCATTTTCTGTTAACAAATTCTATGTTTCTGTGTTACACTAGACAGTCTCATATAAGTCACTTGAGCCAGCAGGTACACCAGTATTAATTAACCCTAGTCTCATGCATCTCCAATAATTGAGATAGTTGGTGGTGGCATGAAGATTTAGCAGTGAATGGTGTGACCTCAACAGTCACTATGTGGAGAATCTAAACAAAACACTTTAAAGTAAAATTGTATTCCTGGACTGCAGGGTCCCTTTGCACTTTTTCAGCATGAGAGATGACCCATTTTATAGAATTGTTGCATAGCTCAAGGCTTCCAGTTAATGTAAGCCCCTAGCTACCTAACTCTCTGGTAATCTAAATCACTGCAGAGTCTGAATGCTGATCTTGTACTTATGGGTTTCAAGATTCAAAACCACAAAGGGCAAATTCTGCAGATCAGGAATTTTGCCTTCACTGGATCAGTTGCTGCAACTGAGAGGAATGGGTAGGCATGCTGACATGGGAAACTGTCAAGTCAATGAGTTGGTTTTACACTGTTTTTTTGAGTTGGAAATGCACTGACAACTCACTTTTGTGTTGTTTTTAACCCTTAACCAGCTGAACAGCAACTTTTATAAAATGTGTTTGCAACTTAGCTGGAAAGTATCCGTAGTTCTGTTAAAATACCATGCAAAACAGTGAAGAAACTCTTAGGCAACTATTTTTTATAAGGCTTTGTGCTGGATTCAGTAGCAATACTTCAACTCACTGAGAACTGGTAAAGCAACTATAGTGGGTAAGACAGTTTAATGTGAATTGTACTGTACATAAGGTGGCTTCCCAGGATGAAAAGCACTTTTAATGCACTCTGCAGTATGCTGCAGCAGACCTACAGTATTGAATAAAGCAATATAATTTCAATGGCAATTAGTCCCCTTTGTCATGCAGGAAACTGGGGTATTTACACTTCATCCTGGCAGTGTCACATTTTCCTGAATGACAAAGGGACCAATTACCATTGAAATTACATTGTTTTATTCAGTAGGTCTTCTCAGCATTCTGCAGAGTGCTGCAAAATGCTGCAGAATTGCATTTCATCCTGGGGACACCACTGTAAACAGTGGTCACTGCCTATAATGGACTCATGTGAGAATGAGCAGTGCAGATGTACTTTCAGTCAGAATGAATCTTCACAGCACAAGGAGGCTTACTGTCACTGCTTCAAGTGTGATTTTTCCTCCAAATCTTCTTCCCTACTGTGAATGGGTCTTCCACAATAACAGCAATTGGCTAACAGGAGGAATGCAAAGGCAGACTTTAAGCACATTGGGCCCAATTCTGGAAGGGGTTGTGACTGCCGCAGCTGACTTGCAGAAGGGTGTTTGATGCAAGTGGCAATTTGTGTCAAACGGGGGAATTTGTGATTCTAGAAAGTTGGCAGTTGCTAAGTCCCAGAGGCAACAGAGTTAGATCAGCTCCCCCGGGTCTAACTTTGCATCCATGAGGGTACTTTTGTCATGGGGCTTGTGCCAAACCTTTGGTGCAAGCTGCCATAAAGTGGGAAAACTGTTACAACTGCACCAGCCCTTCTAGAATCAGACTGCTTTGCATCTGAGGGCTTTGGCACAGCTGCATCAAACATTATCTCACCTCTGAAACGCTCCTTTTCTTGCTTTTTCTGGAACTCACAGTCTCTCAGGCAGTTGGCTGTTAAAATAACACAGTCTTGGCTCTAATGGCACCAGTCTCTCCATGCAGGAGTATAATTATGTCTGCCACAAGGTTACAAACCAATCATTCATAACAGTTTACACACAGACAGCTCCTCATAACTGGTCACTCCCACCTCCAAAGTAGATCTCAGTTTTCCTTAATTTCTTCTCCATCTGAAAAACATTGGGATTGGATGGGCTTCCCTGGTCACAAACTCAGCTCCTCACTGGCTCAATCATGTAAGAAGTGCAGCTGTATCACAGTTCCCTCTCTCTCCCTCTCTCTCTCTCTCTCTCTCTCTCTCTCTCTCTTCCTTCTATTTGTGGGGCACTCATGCCAGATTCACTGACCATTTTCCTCATGAATCATCAATTTGCCTAATTCCTGGCAGTCATGGTACCCTCTCAACTGACTGGCTGTTGGCATGACTTCACTGCAGGGCATTGTCGGATAAACATGGCTGCATCCACTAATATGTTTATATTTTCAGTCTGTCCCTGGTAGGCAGCCATGGCTGCTCAAGTAATGTCAACATTCCCATGGCCTGCACTGAGCTCCACAAACACAACTCCAGTCCCCAGTAGCGAACAGTAAAGGTGTTGCCATGCAATGAAAGTTATAAGAAGGGAGCTTGAAGTATCCAAAAGAAAGCCCCATGAAAGTAAAAGTGGTTACACTATATTTTTCTAAGTTTTACAAACTGGTCCAAAAAATGTCCTTAATATGGAAATAATTGAATAGAAGATACAAGAGTGCATTTTAAGATATTGAACACAGTTTCCTGTCAGTGTTGGACCATTTACATCTAAACCACATGTTAAAAACTGTTTTCTGTTTGTCTAAAACAACATAATACTCTCCAGAGTAGTCAAACATAGATTTACTAAATTGAAGAAAAGTGAAAATATCTTTAAAGCCTAATGCCAACATTTTTTAAAAAAGTAAGTTGTTTCTAAAGTAACCAAGTAAAGTTTTGTTTCTAAAGAAAGTACTTGTGTGTCTTACAGGTTTTCTTAAAGAAGTATGACACTTTGAGAAATGCTGTTAAATCATATTTTTACAGTAAAAAGGAGATGTCATCTCTGGTAATAATGTCCTCCATCCACCATTATGTGCTCTATGAAGATCATTATATTTGACAAAGCTTTTAATTTTAAGACAGAATCAGTATCTCAGATATATAAATGTTTTCCTTATGGAAACTGGAGTATTTTACAGAGATGGTCTACAAGAACTGAAATTATTTAGCAAGGTATCTCATGTATATAAATGTTTTCACTCAAGGAAACTAAATGGGTATAATTGTATTTCACAGAGATGGTCTACTAGAACTGAAATTAGTTGACAAATAGTAAATGGTCTAGCATTTCCACAAATATTTAATTTGTAAGTCCCAATGCTAGGTTACGTTTGATACAGTGTAAGCTTCTCAACATGGAATATTTAATATCTAAGATAATAAGCTCACTTTGAAAAGATAAGAAAGTAGCACATGTAATGTCTGGGTTACATAATGTTCATATTGTTCACATGATTTGGAACATAACTATTCTCACGCATCACTGCTATTAAAATAGAGCAGAGCTCTATATCTATCATCCTGATGCACAGTTGAGATACCATTATGGAACACTTGCAAAAATCTTGTGTTAATTACGTTATTAGTGGTCAAATGTTTGATACTGCAACATAGTTTACATTATTCCCATATTATGATGGGAGGTCATTTGAATTCTGAATAAAATAAACCGCTGTTATGCGGCAAAGAGTAACCCACTCAAAGACTTACAGTATGGCAGGAAAGGTTTGCAGCTCTTTAAGAAATATTACAGTACTGTCATGTTATTTCTAGAAAACATGGATACATTTCTTTGTGTAAACTTGTTATTTATATTTATCTCTTTTCTTTTTGCTTCATTGATGACTGGTGTTACTGTACAGTATGTCTCTCATCATCTGTGATGTGATATTTGAGAATGTATCTGAATTTCTGTTTTCTTTATTTTAGCTTATGTTTTATTGATGGCTACATAAGACAAAATGCAAGCATGTCCCTTAGGAATACTATAACAGAACATACAATTAGCATAATTAATGAAGGCATTCAATGAGCTTCTGAATGTGTTTCAACAATGTGGGTTATCAATAAACACAAAATGATATCAATAAGCACAGTGCTGAGACGTAAGCAGAGACATAGATGTTTTGTCAACAAAATAGTGTACCCAATTCAAAGGATAAACTGTCTCCTTTCTTAAATCAGAGATAAGGGTTTTTGTGTTGCCATGAAGCGTATGGTATGTCTACTAATGGTGGAGTACCTGTCTGATTTAAAGTCCTTTTCCTGATGGCGAGTTACTTTTGTGCTTAGCTACAAGGGTTCAGAAGCAGCCAGCATTGTCTTTAGTGGCAGTATGCTGTATATGCTGCCTTTTGTTCCGTTTGAGCTTCAGGGGAGTGTTTGGTTTGTTGGGAGCATTCAATACTGAGCAACAGAAAACTCAGTCCCCCTAAACATGTCAAGGGAATTATGTTCCTAAGGATTAATCTCTGTCTGATCTCACATAACAGCATCACATCTTGGCTGCCACAGCCTGGGGAGCAGCTTGCTGTAGGGGTTCTGTTTGTATTCCTTCTGGTTCCACTTCAGTTCTTGATGTTACCCAAGGGATTTATGTGTGATTATTACAGTCAAAAACATACACTCTTCCCTGTCCTAACCTCACTTCCTTTATCCCGTGGCTCCTTGTCTGCCTCTGCCTCTGCTGTCTCTTCCTGGGACCCCCTTCCCTGCTGCCCCTACCCCTTTTCCTTGTCCCGTGTTCCCTTGGTTTTCCTTTTGGGCCTTTTGCTCCTTGCAACAGTGTTCCATCTCCATTTCTGCCCCTTCTCTGGACCCATGCTGCCTCTACCCATAGTCTCATGAGGACACCCCTTACCTTTGGATCTGGCACATATACCCTGCTCAGCTTCCAGACTTTTATTTCCTTGTTCTACCCTGATACCATGCTCCTCCCTGGATTTCTTTATCTTCCCATTCTGCATTTATGGTGCCTTCCTCCTCCCATTCCCCTCTTTCTGCCTTGCACTCTTCCCTTTCATCCTGCTCATTTGTGTACCTCCTGCTATGCAGCTGTCGGCTGCCCTATCCTTACTCAGCTGTCGGCTGCTCTTTCCTTGCTCAGCCCATACTAGCAGTTTTTACTGACTCCATCCCTAACTCATACCTTCTGAGGCACTGAGCGAAGGTAGGCTTGCCCTGTCTACCAAGGATGGGATTCCATTACAATCACTACCACCTACTACCTACAAACCTGACATCCTCCATCCCTAACTCTGCCTGGTAGCATGGAGTGAAGGTTAGCATGTCCCAACTACCAGGGATGGGAGCCATGTCTGCAATCTACTGTTTCATCCTTATGCATTCTCTGATACCTGGTTGCCTCTTCCCTCCAGGAAAGGGACCACTATACCACATTTGCCTTCAACATCCTACTTCACCAGTCTATGCCCTGCACTTCCATGGACTCATGATACTCGTCCCCACCTCTGCCTTCACACTCTCTGGATTTGGACTCCACCAGCTTGTTCAGTCTCTACCTATGTTCAGTTTGACTGCATCCTGGACTTCTTTGCTGCTGGTCGCTCATTCCTGACAGCCATGCAAGTTCACCTTCTCCCTCAGAGGTGGAAACCTTGTGCTTCATCACTGCAATGCCTTCTGTTTTCTGCACTTGTTGTTTGTCATCTTCCTCAACTCTGTACCACCTGGTACCTGGATTCACTTCTTGGTCTCCCAAGGATCCGTCACTCATGGCCTGCAGCAGCTTTCATACATTCTGATTCAGGTTGCTGTGGCACTGACCCCAGTTCTGTTCCTTCCTGTTCCACACAATGTCAATACGGCTTGGCCTATGCTGTCTTCTTCTTGGACATCTTCCTCCAGTCTGTGGACATCTGCTTTTGACTTTCTCCTCCATTCTTGGGTAGCTGCCTTCTCCTCACTGCCCTAGTGGTTTGGGGCTCCTTCCTGTTTGCTGTGGCTCTTTTTGGGCATTTTACACCTATCACCAGCCAGTATTCCTACCCAGTCAATTATTCCCCCATTCATCTATTTCATACTCCTACCTTGGACCATCCTAACAGCTCCCATCCACTAACTGATGGAGGACTTGTTCATTTCACTTGAGAAAACTTCTATAACAACATCCCTTGAAAATATGCCTTAGAGACTTTTACGCCACCATAGAGTTATCAATACTTCCCAATAATCTCCCCAGGAACAGCTCCAAAATCTCATTCAACTGGACTATAGAATGATCTCATTCCTCAACCGACTCTATAAGATGCTCCCTATGCATCCTGTCAGTTCAAGTGGTATGGCATCCCTATTTCCCATGTCTCATAGGGTCTAAGATTTAGTGGAACCTTCTCCACTCCTATCTTTTTACTTGGAAAAGTGGCCTAATTCCTTCTGTGATGCACCGACTCCATAATCATCATCACTGTTGTGGATAACGGGAACTGCAAGATACCTTGTATCAGTACTGGCATCATCATTTTATCTTTTCATGGCTTTCTACTATGAGCACTGACTCTGTTTGATCATGTTACTCTACTCCACATCCTCAGTAGACATTGGATGCCCTAAGACCTTCCCAGCTACCTTCTCAGAACTCCCATCATTGGATATCTGGTGCCTGGCTGCCTTACTAAAGTTATTCTATCTGAGCCACTGTTCTCCAGCCCCTGAATATTGCTATACTCCATACAATCATCTACATTTAGTCATCAAATTACCATCAATCAGGTCAACAGCCCTTCTACTGGTTCTTCTAGCTCATCTCTCATGTTTCACCTCCCATACTCCCTCCAGCAGAAACTTTCACTGAGAGCAGGCTTCCATTGATTCAATCTGCATGTCTGCAACTGACCTGACTGTCTCACTATTCCAGTTGTGCTTCTCAACAGGCCTATATCTGACTAAATTGCTAGGCACCTCTCACATTCTACATCACTCTTAACTTCCCATTGCCACAATAGTCTATAGATTCCTTCAAAGATCCATTTCTGGAGTTCTTACAATATTCAGACAGTGGATCAGCTGTAAGGCAAAGCAGTTATAGCTACCTCAGTTCATGTCATGGGAACTTACACCATGGCAATACCTGCATCTACCTTTTCCCACTGGCAGATCAGCAGATGCCTATACAAGTATCATAATGACATCAATATCTAAATCAGCTCTCACACTCATCGTACTGAACTTCCAATTATTTCTATAGGTTTTCAGTTACCATCTCTATGCATACCAACCTTCCTTCATTGGTCTAAAATCTTCCACATCACTCCTCCTTCTAGGTACCTAAAGATTCTGTCTGACTCCTTCATTCTCTCCATGGATGCCTACATTGCAACTTATCACTCTCCACTTAACTCCAAACTTCCAGACTCTAACTTGAATGTCAAACCTTCTACAAAGTCAGACTGTTTACCTTATGATTTTATAACACATCATACTTCCCACTGTTCAAAGTCTGGCAGCATATTTTATCAAATCATGCTCCTCATGCTCACCTTGTCACTATAATCCCATTGGATATCCTCCATCATCACATTGGAATCCTGGACTGCATTCACCCCCTTTTCAACTGCACCTACTCCATTTCCAGGATCCAGTTGCTTCCTTCAGAATAGACCTACTTCTTCATCCTCAGAATTCTCTTTCCAGAACACATCATCCAATGGACTTTGAAGATAGACTGTCATCTCTCCAAGTAGTTCACCTTACTTAGAAATTAGGATATGGTTGCTAGAACCTATGGGTCAATAGCCATGGGTCCTCAGAGATTTCCTCCATCGGGGGGGGTCCTCTCCTGTGTGCTACTGGTTATACTCTCCATGAGTTGGAGAAGATAATCCTACTCTGTTGGACATTTGTTGATAATTCTTTTGGGCTTTCTATTCCCTACTCACTACCCAGTTTTCTCTACAAGGGTGGGAATAGAGAAAAGCCAAAAGTAAACTATGTTACACAAGCATTGCTGACCTCATACTCTATTCACCAAAACATTGATTGGGAGGGCTAAAGCCTGAGGTTTAGTGTGGGGGAATAGCTCTTCCCACATTCCCTTTAAAGGCTGACCTCTTGCAGCAGCTCCCTGCTTAGCACATTGTGAAACACCCACCATCCACCCCTGCCTCCTCCTTCTCCAGCACTCTGTTCACCCTTGGTCCTGGGCTTTCTATTCCCTACTCACTACCCAGTTTTCTACCAGGGGTGGGACTAGAGAAAGCCAAAAGTAAACTACATTACACAAGCATTACAGACCTCACACTCTATTCACCAAAACATTGATGCATAGCTGAAGTGTGGAAAAATATGCAGTTGAGATTGCATTCATTTAATCCAGTCCATTAGTTTAGTGCCTACAGTTCTTTATCTCTCTCCATGATATTTACCAATGCTACCAACAGGGTTCAAGTAGCATGTGATGCTCTGCGCACTACCCAGGGGTGATCTGGCAGGCCTCTAATACTGTCACTGGAGTTTCTAAGCTCAAACTTGTAGGCAGCCAGTTCACCTCAAATTTTTGTGGAGTATTGCCCTTTATGCCTTCTGCAGATCTAAAATGCATGTGTTTTCTCAGTGTGCTCCTTTTTCAAGGTTTTTAATTCTTTTCACAAAATGGCATTTTCCTTCATGAGGCCAGCTGAAGTGGAGAGGGTCTTGTCTGTCATGTGTGTTGTGGCCTTTGCCTTATGACTCCCTATGGTAACTTTTGTGTCCTGTACAAATACTTTTGAGGCATAGCCTTTTAATTTTTTATCATTCCATTATATCCCCTTAAGAAGAGTGGCATTAGATGACTGTAGATCTGATACAGATGGAAGGGATGTCGAATCCTTGCTCAGGTCAACTTCCTTTGTTCTGGCCCCCTCAGTTTGTGCCATTAATCTACTATTGCTTTCATTGCCAAAAGAAGAAAATTCCTATCCGCAATTTTTATATCAATCTGTTCAACATGATGTTCTCTGTCAGAATAGTCTAATTTTAGCATGTTTAAGTAAAAATAAAATGTTGAAAATCCACATTTGCTACTAATCAGTGCTGACCACTGACAATCTGTCTCTATTCAACTTGGCAGCTAGCTCCTCCCTCCTCCTGCTATCTTCTTTTAGTTTTGTTTACAAGTGGGATACCTCAGGGATCAGTCCTGGGGCCAGTCCTCTTCAATATCTTCATCAGTGACATTGCAGTTGGACTGGAGGGCAAGGTTTGTCTGTTTGCAGATGACACCAAGATCTGCAACAGAGTAAATGATCCAGATGGGGTGGGCAGAATGAGAAGAGATCTGGATAAACTAGCAAAACGTTTGGAAGAGTGACAACTGGGGTTTAACACACAGAAGTGCAAGATCATGCACATAGGGAAGAGAAACCTAGAGCCACCTATAGGCTGGGAGGAGTTGCTGGCAGTCACAAGGGAAGAAAGCGGCTTGGGCATCATCATCACTGATGACCTAGAAATCATCAAGCAGACCTCTAAAGCGGTAGGTAAGGCTAGAGGGATATTAGGATGTATTAGTAGGGTATCCAAGTCAGAAGAGGAGGTAATAATCCTCTTTATAAGACACTGGTTAGGTCCCATCTGGAGTACTTGTGCAGTACTGGAGGCCACACCTTCACAAGGACATTAAACAAATTGAGGCAGTCAGAGAAGGCAACCAAATGGTGCAGGGACTGCATCAGAAAACATATGAGGACAGATTAACTGAACTCAACTCAATATGTATACCCTAGATCAAAGGAGGACAGAGGTGATATGACTGAAACATTCAAACACCTTAAGGGCATTAACAAGGTGAAAGAGTCTAACATGTTTCAGTATAAGAAAAATAGCAGGACAAGAGGACACAGCATGAGATTAGAGGGAGGCCAATTAAGGGGTAATGTGAGGAAGTTCTTTTTCACAGAAAGGGTGGTGGATGCATGGAACGGCCTACCTCAGGAAGTGGTGGATATGAATACAGTGCAGGGCTTCAAACAGGCATGGGATAGGCATAAGAGAACAATACGATGAGTATGAATAGATAGGCCATTGACAGAGGAAAGGCCTATGGCACATTCATAAGGTAGAAAAAGAAATGGGCAGACTGGATGGGCTTGTGGTCCTTATCTGCCATCAACTTCTATGTTTCTATGTTATGGGCAGTATACTGTATCTTGCTTCAAATGTTTTATGAGTCTCTATTTTATTGCATTTACCTAGTAATGATTTTTCAGTTAAGTGAAGATTTTTGCATTCAGCTTTCCCCCTTCCTGGACTTCTTCTCCTCCTCCTCCTCCTTTTCCACTCCCTTCCAGTTTGGCTTTTGGAAGCCCAACTCTGCTTCCACCTCCCTCCTCCAATTCACTGATTCTATCCATGGACTAGGGCCTGGTCACTTCCATTATCTTTGTTAACCAGACTAAAGCCTTCAACACTGTTGTCCACTCCCTTCAAGTGCATAAGTTTAAGGCAGTGGAAATGTCAGCCACCTCAAGTCAGTTGGTACCATTTCTACCCTGAGGACAGATCTCAAGCTGTCCATGTTGAAGACACCCTACTCCCCTCTCCCTGTCTGCACAGGTGCGCCCCAATAATCAGTTCCTTGCCCAGTTCTTATTTCATTTTTCTAAATGACCCCCCCCCCACCTGCTCCTCTGCATCCATCCAAACCTACAATGATGATATGGTGCTCTGTGCTTCTGGCATCTCTGTCCTTGACCTCACTAACGGGCTCCAACTTGAATTTTGCAGACAATCAGCACTAATTCCTTCAAAATCAACTGTCCCTAAATGCCAAGAAAACAGTCTCCATGAGCTTCAGCATCAGACAAAGGCTTGTCTGACACTCCCCTCCCATTCCATTCACACCCTTGAGATTGTTTCCTCCTTTAAGTATCTCGGAGTTTGGCTAGATTGTCACCTTGATTTCTTTGTGCATGTGGATACCATCCAGCAGAAGCTCCACCTTAAATCAGGTGAACTTACAGGAACAAAGTGAGCATTCCACTTCCTGCTCTCAGAGACATTGTCTCCAAAGATGACTCCTTTTTTTTTTATTACTGTGGCATTATTTACAGTGCTGATCCCAAGTCCACCCTTGCCAGACTGGACCCTCTCTTTCACTCTTTCTGCTGCTTTGCCCTGAACTGTCCCCCTCACGTGCACCACTGTGCCTTGTACTCCTCCCTCCTCTCAATTTATATTGGGTGCCTCTCCCATTGTGCTTCCTTTATTTCCAAATTCTGGCTTGGCACCTTTCCCTCATACCTTGCCTCCCTCTTCTTACCCCCTCACCAACTTGTACTCCCTTTGCAACACAGAGTCTTACTCCCTGTTCGCTTCTTCCAATGAAATCCCCTGTTAGTTATGCTGCCTTCTTCTTCAGCTTCCATAAACACTTGTGCTCTCTCCCCATTAAACCATTCAGCCCCTTCTATCCACTCCCTCAAATCGCTCCTCTGTGACTTCTCTAACCACTCCTGCAATTGTTCCTGATCCTGTGTCATGAGCTGTGGTCCACCACCCCTTGTCACTGCACTTCCTATGCACCACACTTAGACAAGTGCAGTCCCCCATCCTCCCTCCCCAATCAACAGTCATCAATCCTATTCTGAACTTTATACTGTATTGCAGTTGCCATTAACTCTTTGTAACAAGGAAGTGTGATTTCGTTTGATGCACTTAAACCACTACTAATGGGATGGGCATGGTGGCTAGGACTCTGTAGATCACAGAAACATACACTTTAGGGAGAGGTTGTAGTATATTGCTCTCTCAGCTAATGGGGAATGGCATCACTGCTAGCAGAAAACATGGTAAAACTACAGAATCCTTTCTTAGAGGGCAGACCAATAATCTGCTTCAGTCAAGTCCAGAATTTGAGAGAGATGTACTTCTTAGAGCTGACAATTCACTACACCTGGTGTCAGTGGGGCTCAGCTGGAGGTACATGTACCTGTGGGCCAGAAGGTCATGGGCTCTAGTCCCACACTGAGATTAGGCTCATACTATAAATGCTGGCATCGGGGTGCAGTACTAAGGGGATGCTGTTCTGTTAGGCAGTGCCATCTTTCAGATGTAAAATTAAACTGAGGCACTGTCAGCTATTTCTGGTGGGGCTTCAGGTGGATGTTAAAGATCTAATGGCACTTCTTGAAAAGAGTAGGGGAACTTTTTATTGAAATCAAATCAAGATCAAAACAAAAATACATACTCAATCATAATACTTCATACAGAAGGTAATAAACAGAAAACAAAGAAAAAAAAATACAAATATAAATAGGTATTACAGCATACCTAAAACAAAGAAAATCCATCATAACCTCCCCCGTACAATAGTGGGGGAAATTGTTATTGCATCATAAATAAAGTAATATAAGAAACATTCAAAAACAGTTATATCAGTAAATTTCAGTAAGGGACAAAAAACGGTAAAAACACCCAAACCCCTCCTAATAAACAGGGAGGGATATCCTTCCTCAATTAAAGTACCATTGTGTAGCAGAATATCGTTAAAGAAAAGAAAATCATAGAAACATAATGCAACCTTAACATGAAATTTCAATCAAGCATTCCAATGCTGTATGATTCTTAATGCTTTAAATAAAAGACAAATGTTTCCATCTTAAATTCCAAGTTCCTATATCCAAATTACTTCCCTCATGCCATTTTATACTTTTGAGTCTGGAATCTATCAAAAGGAATAACTCCAAAGCTGGAATGGTTTGCTGTTGTGATGTGAATCTACATCTACTAATCCAGAGCCAAT
This sequence comes from Neoceratodus forsteri, assembly GCA_016271365.2. Classification (NCBI taxonomy): domain Eukaryota; kingdom Metazoa; phylum Chordata; order Ceratodontiformes; family Ceratodontidae; genus Neoceratodus; species Neoceratodus forsteri. Next base: position 737,451,088 of record CM057456.1, read on the forward strand.
ATAAGAAATTAATCATTTCTTAGTGTGCTGTGGAACAGAAACTGCAATTCTGGGGGAATTATTCCATAATTCAAAAGGCCTGATTTAGGTGGAATAAAGGGTGCTTCTTTCCATCAATTCTTAACTATGTCCCAAAACTGTGACGTGTATGGACACTGAAAATATAGATGGTCCATAGATTCTACTATGTACACAGGATATCCTGGAACAATTTCTTTCAAACAGGGATTTATGCTTATGATTTCCTTTGACATTTATTTGCCCATGAATGCTCAGCCAAACCTGATCCCACATTTGGGCTGGTATTCTGTCATCTGTAATAAATTGAATAATCTGATTTTTAGCAAGAACCGTGAAGTCCTCAAAAGGGTTTGCCTCAAAACAGGACATTTTAACACTGAAACATAACTAAGTCCCTAAAGTTTAATTTTGTCAAAGACCTCCTCCCATTGGGTTCCTAACCTTGGGCAATGTTTGTTCTTATGGATAAAATCATTCTGTTGCCATTCATGCAGTATCCCCTTCAATTTCTGAGCTCCCCAAGCTCCCCAGATCTGTGAACATCCTTTCATAACAGGCAAACTATTAGTATATGAAAAATTAGAAAAACAAAATTGGATTAGGCATCCCTATTCCCCTATCTCAGATACCATATACAACACATTCCTTTTGATTGGATTCAACCTTCTACCCCAAAAACAACTAAAAAAACAACCTAATATTTTAACTTCTAAACCCTTGGGAAGAGGAAAAATCATGCTAATAAATAACAAAATTGGAATTAAAAATGTTTTTATGTAATAAATCCTTTTCTTTTTTGAAACTTTCCACTTATTCCATTGTGTCACTTTAGAAATACCCATTTATAATGATAATTCCTAATTATACCTAGCCATATCTGTACCGCCAAAATAAATCCCTAGAATTTTACATGGTGCTCTAGCTATCGGAAACCCCGCAAAAGTTTCAGGTCCTAAAGGAAACCCATTTAATCTAAACATTTGGTTTTCCCCAAAATAAGACAGGCCCTGTTACTTTCCCCAATTTCTGAAAGCAAATTACATGCTCTAATCAAAGAACTCTCATCTTTTAGAATCAAACATAAATGTCCACATATGCTATTACCTTGTATACTGGTAAATCTTTTATTAATATGCCAAAAATCCTAGGGACTTCTGGAGAATGTGCAATAGTGGATATGGAGAACCCATATAATAGGGGGCTTAAAGGATAACCTTGTCTTACTCCCTGATAAATCCCTATCTTCTTACCTAATCTGCCATTTTCATATAGTCTGACATATGCCAAATTATAACATAGCCAAAGCCATTGTATAAACTATTCAGGGATACCATAAAATCTAAGACATTCCCAGAGGTAATTGTGTGAGACTTTATCAAATGCCTTAGATTGATCTAAACTAGTTATGTAGCCATCCAAAGATGAAACACCATTCTGTCCCATACCTTTTTCCACTAGATACTTCAAAAAAAAACAAAGCATCAATCAGACGCCTCCCAGGTACTGAACAAAATTGTATGGGAAGTAGTAGATCTGGCATTACTGATGCCAAGTGGTTCCCTAAAAGTTTTGCAAATAGTTTAAAGTCTACATTTAACAACGCAATTGGATGCTAATTATTGCTATCAGTACGTGTACCTGATTTAAACAGAAAAATCAGCAAAGCTTCATACATTTGAGTAGGTAATATATGGTCTAATAAAAAGGAATTAAATAACTGTAACAGTACTGTGGGCATGGCCGTCATAACAGCCAGTAAAATTCACCTGGCAAACCATCTGACCTAGGGGAAACCCTTGCCTTCAAACCGGCTATTACTTTCTCCACTTCTTGTAATGTAAAATGTTTTAACATATCCCTTACATGGTTAGCACCAAGTTTAGGGGGTGTTCTAGTTTTAACACTAAATTAACTTTCTCCAGATTGTCACTTGAAGATCTAAAAGTTGATTCAATATGATCTTCTAATTTTGCCATAATCTCCTCATTACTCCGTACTTCAATGCCTCCAGCAATCAACAGAGAGGGAATCATTTTCTTGTCTCTGTGCTCTTGACTGGTAAGATATGGATTAACCTGGGCTGCTGTACCTTGGATACCAAAAGATTGTTCATCTGTCAAAGAAATCAATCTATTATATTGAAAATGGCACATTTTATCTCACACTATCTCCAATTCAGATGACAAATCTTCATTCTTTTCATATTGTCGGGAAAGTAGATCCCCAAAGACTGTTCTTAACCTTAAATATTCCTTATAGGAAGACTGTACTTTTGTAATTCCTAGGATTTAAAAAAAACCCTGTTGTACAGTTTTTGAAATCTTCCCACCAGAGTCCAAAATTATCATAGAAATCTAGTGTGGTTAGTTTATCACTGATTATCATTTTTATCTGCTGAATCACTTCTTCATACTGCAAGACAGAAATGTTCAATCTCCAAACACCTCGGCCTGCCTCTCTATGCAATTGTATAGATATCTGAAAACCTATTAAACAATGGTCGGAAGTTTCTATTGGAGTTGCTTCCACTTTTACTAAAGGAACTTGATGTTTAATGAAATGAAAATCAATCCGGGAGGATAATTGACCTTTATGAAAGGTCGATGGGCCTTCCCTCTGGGACATAAACAAACATCTTGTAGGCCTGCTACTCTAACAATTGTTTTAAGCATTGTTTTATCATAATATTGTTTTCCAGAAGTGCTCCTTTCCTGTAAGTTTATATTAAAATCCCCCATGTTACTTGCCTACTTGTATGCAAATAGGGTTGTATTTTTTTAACAAAATAACTTCAAAACTTTAGTTTGGGGTCCATAGATGTTAATCAGTCTACAAGATACTGAATTAAGGATTACATCTAAATAAGAACTCGACCAGGCTCTAAATCTACTAATCTTAAAATTAAAATTGTATGTGTTAAAAACAGGATCCCACCCACAACAGGTTTCTGCCCTTATTGACCATTGGGAGATTCCCATTTTCAATCATGAGTGACCGCTCTATGTCAATCTGTGAATGCAATCTGGTATCTTGTAAAAATACACATCATAATTTAAATGTTAGAATCCCTATAAGTCGCCAGACTTATTGTATTAGATTTATGCTGTTCACATTCAGGCTGGTTACTTTTAAATTAAGAGGTTCAGGGAGGGGTTTCAAAATTTTCCCACTCGGCACATTACCCGCTTTTGAGGTTTCCGGCTGGTAGAGCCACTGGACAATTAGAATTGTCTGCTGAAGTGAACCCAGTTTCTCTCCTGAGGAGTCCTCTATATCAGCACTTCCATTTTCCATGGGCTGGAGCATTTCTACCTGGTCTCCCCCACATAGAAAGTATTCCAAATCTATTACTTATAGGAAGTGGAGATAGGGGAACTTCTTGAGGAAGAATAGGTGTACTCCCAGCCTGTATGGGATCCTCTCTCTCCTCAACCTGTGGCCTTTGGAATGTCTCATCTTGAGTTTCTCCTGTCATTTTCCCTTTCTTTCCCAATAATAATCTAGGTTAATCCTCTCCTTGATGGCGAACTCTGAGGGGTGGTAAAGGATATCCTCCCCCGCTAGTCTCAATAGGTGTACACTCTCTATAGTTACTGGGGTCACAATAATAAGCTCTTGTCTAAGTATGGGTGAAGCCAGAAATCTCCCCTCTGTACTACTTTCCTCCCCCCTCCACCCCTCCTTCTACCAGAGGAAAAGGGAGCTGTGGGGTTGAAGGGTTTCCTGGCTTGTGATAGAAAGAACTCATGATCAGAAACCTCATCTAAGCTATGTTCTGCCCATGGACACTCTGAAAAAGTATGGTCATTGTCCCCACATAAATTGCAGGTTGGGGGAGCCTGGCACCTATTTGCTGAGTGTCCTAACATCCCACAATGGAAACACTTGATTTGATCACATTCATTACTTAAATGTTTTAATGAGCCACATTTAAAACAACTCTTGGGTTGCCCAGCATAAAATAAGATCCCTCTGTCTCTCCCCAGAAAGAAAGAACTGGGTAGATGCTGTATCCCCATATCATTTTGTGGAAGTTGTACCCTTATAGTCCATCCCCCTGTCCAAAACCCATTGTCATCCATGATGGGTTTGGGGTTATCATATACAGTATATAATTTTTCTAGCCAAAACAAAATATTGCTAATATTAACCCCTTCATTCCTAAACAAAAGGGTGCCTGTTTTAATAGTAGGCTTTATAATAGGGTTAGCTATAATGTCTTTCCAAATGCCTGTGTCCTTCAAGTCATAGTATAAGCTCCAACATTTATCCAGTACAGTCATAGTACAAAAGCTGACATCGTAAGTTTTGTCTCCTGGTGCATGTATAAACGCATATACATCTGCAGGAGAAAACCCAAAGAATCAATGATAAGAGATTTACCCATCCATAGCCTGTCCGGAGGTATCGGTGCCAGGCCCTTATATCTCAAATGCACTAAATACCTTCCTTTTGCTGCTTCAGCCAGTTTCTTGAAATCCCAGCATAGGATTGTTTCCCCCAATCCTCCTCCACATGTTCTGCTGTCCTTTTATCCATATTACTCTCTACACTTTCTACTGGCATCTCCACTTGTTCTGTAGGCCTAGGTAACCTGTCCAAGTTCTGGGCATTTGTTAAAACTTGAGGTTGTGCAGTGGGAGTGAGGGACAAGCTATCATCAGCTGTATCCTCAGCATCTGGCGTAGTTCCTGGTCTTGCAGCCTCGTTCACATCATACGCCGAAGCAGTAGGGGGAATCGGAGACTTAGCTGTAATCTGGCAAATCGAGGACAAGGTACTAGAAGTGCACTTCTGCACCTCTCACATAGAGTCCTTTGCAAACTCTGCTGTTCCTGGTATTGGAATAGCCACATCAGGAACCCACGTCTCATCTTGTAAAATCCAGCCTGCTTCCCGGAGCTCCTCCGGGGTCCATCCATCATAGGAGCCACTGAAAATCACCTCTTCCCCAGCACCCTGTGTTGGAAATGAATTTGCTTATCAGATGGTATGGCTGCTTCTGCTGTTGCTAATGATAGGTAAGCGTTTATTCCCTTCATGAATAGGGCTTACCTTAGATCTTTTGCATTTGTTCTCTCCTCCATCAGTTGCAATTTTTAAACGGAAATCACTTTCTGCTGCCAATAGCATTTCTGTCAAATGTTTTTTCTTTTCAAGCAATTGTTCCTCTAAAATTAGATCTTCGTCCATCTCAGGTTGTTCATATTGTCCATCCAAATCCATTATTTGATGCTGAGTGTCTGCTCCCTGATCCTGCATAGTACTAGATCCACACTTAGGACCTGGAGCTGCTACCATACAACCTTTCTGCTCCACAACCAGATCTGGACTGGAGTCCTCCATCCCTCCTGCAATGCAACAGCACCCAGTGCAGTCAGAGAGTATGGGAATTTCCCCGGTGGCCTGGCCACATTCCCAAAATTTCACTAAAGTACCCCCAGCAGCTTAATCAGGTTCAATTTTAGTTGCTTTGCATCTGTATCCTCTCCACCCAGGACAAGGCTGAAAATAGGCAGTACTGCCTAGCCCTACTTCCCTGGTCAACAAAAACTAACTGTAATAAATAACTACATAATAATTAAATCTGTAGCCATGCTGTTTTCCCCTTATACAACACAAAGGAGTATTGTATATTCTTTGTTCCCGACTATGACTAGCTTTTAATTTTGTAAGACAAATACATGTGCATCTCATTTACATATTCAAGAGCAGAGAGGATTCATCCATCTTAGAAAGGACACACAAAGACAAAATGTGATGTTAGTACTTGACTACAATGTGAAAAGAAGTAAGCTTCTAGCCAAAAGTGCACATAGGGTACTGGTAACAGCTACTGCCCAAGGACTGGCACTCTCAATATACTGATAAGTGCATGAGTTGTGGAAGTCAGGAAAAGAAAAAGGGTCATGCTCAGTTGAGGCTAAGGAACAAAAGCCAGAGACACATATCACACTGCTTTTAATACACATTTCAGTCTAATGTATGGAAGTCTTTCACTTTCATGAAGGGAAATGTTGCAGGGAAAGATGAGTTCTAAGGAACAAGATCCCATTTTAATGCCAATGACCTTATCAATCAATCAATCAAAATCTTTATTTAACCAGGAGGACACCATTGAGCAAAGCTCATTTGGGAAGTGGACCTGGGAGGAAAAAGTACAACTACAGGATAATACACAACAGTTACAATAGTGAAAAAACAGAATTGGCATGAACAGTAATAAAAAAGGAATAATGCAGAATGAGAGATACAATATGAAGAATCAAGCAGTGTGTACAACAAAAAGTGATGTGAGAGAAAAAAATATATAATAACTGGTGATCCCTGTTATCAACCCGTTTTCGAGAACTGTAAAAAGTCGTATCAACCCGCAGGTTGATAGGATCCAAATGAGAAAGCGTTACCATTTTACATTAATTCTTTAGCCTACCATCTGGTTTACAAATCTGTATGTGTTCAACATGTATTTATTTAGTAAAACCAACACGGCGACCCACTGCCAAAACGCTTCTACTTCCTTACTAGTAGGCACGCCCCCACGCTAGCATGTTATGTGATGTCAGTCTTTGAATAGCGTGGGGCGTGCCTGCTAGTAAGGAAGAATGAGCCGCTTATCTCGTGTCTCCTCGTAGGTGATATTACTTATATTGAATTTGTTTTAGTGGCAGTTATTATAAAAATTAAAACATATGTAAGGAGTAGAATGAAAGTTTTTTCACACACCCTTGTTGTGTGATAATACTAAAACCTCTCGAGCTTTGCTCTCAAGGTTTACATATTATCAAACAACTTGGGTGTGTGAAAAAACTCCATATCAACTCCCTATGTATGCATTATTCTCTAAATAATGCACACAATTTCAGTGCACAGCATGTGCAGCAAGGGCATGAGCAATAGTAGGGCTAGGTAGTGCAGATTCAGATAACCACAATGATGTACAGTCAAGCAAGGTGTGCAATCAAGTAGTGCTGCTGATGAGATCTGCAGTTATAATCCATAGGTAAGGGACATGAGGCAAGGGTGAGGCATCAGGCACCATAAGGGCATCTCCGAGGATACACTAAGGGGTAGGGGAAGGATGGGGGGGACAGGGAGGCGGGGTGAGAAGAGGGGGAAGGAAAGCGGATTATGAAAAGGGGTGTGCAGTGCAGGTTATGATGTGGAAAGGAGTGCGCAGTACATGTTATGACGTGAGCCTTCTAGGAAGAAGAGTAACTGAAGGGCAGGGCATGGGAGAAGCAAACTCAGTACTGGAACTGGTAGGGGAAAGAAGAAGGAGAGAGAGGCAAAGGATAGGGAAAGGTGGAGAGAGAGAGAGAGACAGATAGAGAGAGAGGGCCAGGAGGAGCTGGACCAGTGACTAAAGGAGGCCACAGAAGGTAAATAATGAACTCCAGGAGGTTAGGGATCTATGATCAAGAATAGCAAATGCAGGGTTCTGTAAAATATGAGGAGTATAGTTTTGAAGGATGCTAAGCTGATGGCAAGCTTTAGTTTTAGGGTTGTTTGCAGTTTATTCCACAATAAAGGCAGCACATGACTAATTAGCTCACAGCCAAAGTGAGAGCTGGCCTTATATACCTTCAAGGAGAGGTAGGAGGTGCTTCTCAGAGCATACCTTCTAGAAGTACAAGATGGTAGGCAGTCAGAGATATAGTTAGGCAGTTTATTTAAGAAGACTTTGTATGTCCAGAAGGCAGCATTTCGTTGGTGCCTGAAACTAAGAGAGGATCACCCTACTGCTGTGTACGACAAGCAATGGTGAGTGGAGTAGGGAAGGCCCGTTATAAACCCTAGGGCTGTGTGATAAAGCATATCGAGTTTTGAAAGACCTTAGACATGGCAAACAAAGGGAACAACTATAGAAGATATATGGAATATAAACTGACATGTCAAAATAAAGTGTTTTCCCATTTTCATAATAGTGACAAACATTCCATAAAAATGAAAGTTTGTCCACCTGACAGCCTAGTCAAATGCATTGTAGCCCTTCATGCTGATGACCAGAGTATGCTTCCTGAATCTAGGCAGTCACATTTTGGTTTACAGAGACAGTGCAAGTTTCTGCCCAGATGCTTCATTCCTTGGGAAGGCCTGGGAGAGTAGGGGGCTCCTGCTGCTACATGATTGCTCATTTCTAGACCAAGGGAGAGAGTTGTGTGGGCAGGAATGCATGACTTTCCCTGAGAGGGGTGAAATCCTGTTGTCAACATAAAACAGAAGCTGACTAGAGCTGGGCAAGCTTCCAAAGATGTACCTTCTCCCCAAATTCCCAAAATGCAAGATTTATTTATTTAGTTTTGGTTTACTGGATAAGTGCACTAGACAAACCATATTGCCTATTTTCAGGCCATACGTCAGACCATTCCTCCAAAGGGACTTGGCAAGGTTGGAGGAATGGTCTGACGTATGGCAGCTAGGATTCAATGCAAAAGTGCAAAATAATGCACCTGGGAAACAAGAACCCAGGGAAGAATACACAATGGGGGAGGTAGTAACAACAACAAAACAGGAAAGGGACCTGGGGTAATCATATCAGATGACCTTAAGGTTAGCAAGCAATGTGAGAAGGCAGTAGGGAGGGCCGGGGTTTACTGGGATGTATAGGAGAGGCATCAGCAGCAGAAAACAGGAAGTTGTTATCCCTCTGTACAGACAGTTGGTGAGACCCCATCTGGAATATTGTGTCCAGTTCTGGAGACCCCATCTCCGCAAGGACATAGACAGGATAGAGGCAGTCCAGAGGAGGGCAACTAAAATGGTGCAGGGTCTGCAAGAGAAGCCATATGAGGAGAGACTAAAGGAGCTTAATATGTATACCCTTGAGGAAAGAAGGGAGAGGGGGGACATGATAGAAACTTTCAAGTACCTCAAGGGAATCAACAAAGTCCAAGAGGGTAGCATCTTTCAGAAAAAGAGACTTGCAAGAACAAGGGGACACAATTTCAAGATAGAAGGAGGGCGGTTCAGGGGCAATGTGAGGAAGTATTATTTCACAGAGAGGGTAGTGGATGCATGGAACAGCCTTCCTGAGGAAGTTGTGGAGTATAAAACTGTGGGAGAATTCAGGAATGCATGGGACAGACATAAGGCAATTCTTGTGGGGGGCAGGAAGATATAGGCTGTTGGTTAAATAGGATCTGCGGCCTATCCTGTAGGTAGGGAAATGGGCAGACTAGATGGGCCTAGCGGTCCTTATCTGCCGTCAAAGTCTATGTTTCTATGTTTCTATGACCCAGGAGGGTTTCAACACAAGAATGAACAGCAGTAACAGTTGAGTATAGTGAACAAAATATCAAAATACTACACAAATACAGGAGTGACAAACAATGCACAGCAGAGAGAAATACTGGAGCAAAACCATTTAAAGTGTCAGAGCAACAACCATTTATGTGCAAGAGGGCTAGTGATACAGAAAATAAAACCACTTACGTTAGACATACAATGGATCAGTTACATGAGAACTTATCCTTAACTGGGAGGGACCTATGACATTTATGATGGGAAAGGGAACAGAAAACATGTATTCTTTTGATTCATTTATTCTTTTCTGAATATGCATCTACTTCAAGTACAAGATGGCTACCAGATCACATGATCAAGTTGTATATGACAGCTTATGTCAGCTTGGGTGGAGGGACTGATGTTCTTGTGGTAAAGCTAAAGGAAGGCTAGGGAGGAGGCAATAAAGCAATAACCCCAGAGGGGAGTCATTCCTGGGGATGTTCCCATGTTGGACAAAGGACCCAGGTTCATGTCAAAATGTTAGCAAGGAGGTGCTGAAGGGTGGGGACACACACACACACACACACACACACTCTCAAAGAGGGCTGGGACAACATGGAACTGTCACTCAAAATGAGTGAGACCCCTCCCTACAGTGAATGAGAAATATATTGAGGGTCTGTAAGAAAGCTCTTCCTCTTGGACTTGGAACATCTGAAATGCCAGAGTCCTGCAGCTAGAGTTTTCATAAGAAAAACAGCTTAGGAAATAATGTTTTCTTCAGACTGCAGCAGGGGAATGAATATGTTTTAAAGTAAGAATAGCTCAGATTCTTCTATCTGCAATCTGTCTTCCATAACTTCCATTTGTTTAATTTCTAGTAAACTGTAATCATTTTGTCTGACTATACATAACTCCTGTTGTAAATACTTGTGGTCTTTTAGCAAAGCTTCTATTTTTATGCAATCAGTGACTGCTTGTTTTATCTAAAGGGGTAGGTAATTCTACTATTTCTGCTGGACTCTGTTAGCAAATACAGATATCTGCCTCTTAAGGCACTCTTCCCATCATTATTGTGTTGACCTTCCTGACCTTGAGCAAGGAGGAGGTAAAAAAAAAAGGTTCCTGGTTTCTGTTGGTAAAACCACTGTGATGGCAGTGAACTTGAAGTCCCTGGTGTGATTTGCATCACAAAGTTCATTTCTGAAAATCTGGTGAGACTTGCCATTTCTTAACTGCACTGGAAAAGAGTTCCAGAGTTTGGGAGAAAATGTCAAGAAAGCATATTCACCCTTCTTTGTGGTGCATTTAGGTACATCAAGAAGTGTTTCAGAATTCCAAATTTTGCGTCATTAGAGTGGTTAAGCTTTGAATGTTTCTACCTGGCAATAATCATGCCTCCTCTTGCCATCCCCAGCCCTTTATTTGATTTTATTATGCTGTACATGTTAAAAATATATTTATTGCTGTTTAATTTTATTTAAAGAGCTACTGATGTCTCAAAGAAAACTTTAAAAACATTATAATTAGGTACAATTCTGCATGAATTCCATTTATATTCTATATATTTCTCCTCCCCATGATTTATTACTAAAGAAATGTGTGTGAATATATGATTGTTGTCCCTTAGAGTTCATTTTGAGTTCATCTGCCTCTACAGCTTACTCCCTACTTCAAGTCATAATATTCTGTTGTGACATCACAATCTGTTGCCATTGGAGGAACTGTGAGGTCACAAACAGTGCTCTATGACTTCAGGTAGGGTGAAAGCAGCAGGAATAGATGAACTCTTCAGGAGCAAAGATCCTGTTTTCATGCACATGACCTCACTACTGAACAATGGGGAGGAGGAATACAGAACTAATGGGAAATACAAGCTGGACCGTGTCTAAATATTGTGTTATATTAAAGTTCTCTTGATGTGTCACTAGCTCCTTAAGTGTTACAGTATATTGTTTTGTGAATTAAGTTTTTTTATGATCACTGTTATCCTTGTATGGCACCCTGAGCCTCAGTGGACAGGCACCTATAAAATAAAATGTCTGCTACTACTACTACTTTCTTCTACACTACCTAGAGGAACACCATTGTGGGTGGGAACTTGGTCTCGGGGGGGAGGGTAGGCAAAATTAAATATCTGCAGGCAAATATTTGCAGAATTCAGTTTTCTGTGTTCATGAAAAAATGTAGATTTTTTGTAAGCGTTGCACAAGTTCACAGTTGCGGAAATGTATGAGCTGGGGGCTTTTCCTGCAAGATGGACTTGTGGACCTTATTTCATGCAAGATTTGGACTTATTTTTTCTAATGACACTCAAACCTACAAAAGTAGTCAATTTTGTTTATTGTTGATTGGTTGAATAACCATTACAACATTACAAAAACTACACAAGAGTTATTACAATACATCACTGGCAGTACTAAAATAATGCAGTCACTTATACTTTAACTTTCATCAATACAATAGACTGGATATGGGCTAATATCTTAAAATCATGTCTGCTGAAAATCTCAGTTGATATATAAACATTTATACTAAAAATCAGACCATTTTATAGTAAGACAGTTAATTTGAACCCTCCTTATAATAGGAAGGCTACAAATAAAAAAAATAATGCATTCTCCCTGAAGCTCAATTATGCTAGCCATCCCAATTTTATAACACCAGTGGTCATCATACTGGATCCTAGATAAAGAAAATCAGGCCATTTTAAGACCCTCTATAGGTATCCAGATAGCCAACAGGAATACTATGACATTACAAAATGACTTAGTCTCTGAGCCTACTATTAGGATCTCTTTGATATCAGTGACACCATCCCATTTTAGGTAAGACTTCAGGTGCACCCCACAGCTCATGCTGCCCCCGTGCTACTTATCCCCAGATATGGAAGGATTTATACACCAATTACAGTGAGAATCACTTAAAAGTATACACTGACCAAAGCAATTGCTCTGCCCATTCTTTTCTTTCTATGTTTGGACATCAAAGCAACAATTTAAGGGACATTTATGCCCATCAAATCTAATCCAGAAAATAGATTCCTACCACCATAGTTGGGACCCTTTTGAGACACCAGGACCACATGTTAAGGTACTCTATTCCAAACAGAGTGGCAAGATTCTGTCTCCAGATCGACATCAGAAATCATATGTTATTGCTAATTCCATCCCCTCTTTGGTATAACACCTGGTGCACCCTGCAGCGCATGCTGCTCCATGCTCCTGGTGTTTGCCAGGTATGGGAGGATTTATAGACCAATTACACAAGTTAGAAATCATATGCTAGTTTACAGAGACCCTATCTAGTTCCACCTATCTACAATCTTCCTTATCAAATTTAGGCCCCCAGAGCCCATTATTATGGCCCAACATGGCTACCAGTTTCAAGCCCAGTTCAAGCTGTCAACAGGTAATTGGATGCCAGTTCAATTTGTTAGGCATGCCCACTGAGCAATCAAATAGACCTTTCCCTCTGCAATTTGACATTAAAATAACACACCAATTAAACTATAAAAATATAAACATAATTTGACACACATTCCAAAATAACACTTTTGACCAAGCTATTGCTATACACTTGAACAGCTGAATTATCCCAGTCATTTAAGACTTCTTGTATCGGAGTTTGGAACTTAAGTTTGGAGTATTAGCTCCATTTCAGATTAACAGCCAATTTATTCAGCAAAATTAGCTCACTTATTATTTCGGTTCCTCAAGCAGGAGTCCTAGTTCCAATTCATGCTTTAATAGGAACATATGCAGCAAGATCAAAAGAAGTACAAATACCGAATTTACAAACAAGTCTCCATACTTCCTGCTCATAACAAACGAGTCCATAAGTTCTTATTGGAGTCAATTATTTGGAAAAATGAAAAATAAGAATCAACCACCTCATTATAGACCAGGGGAAAAAAGAGAAAACAGTATCTCACAGAGAATTTCTCCCCTCAGCCAAACTCCGTCTGTCACCAGTCACAGTGTCAGGCTTTACTTACAAAAGTTGTTTCCTGATAGCATTATCAGTTGGCGTCATCTATTATTTCAGTGGTGGAATAATCTCAATTGCTATGAGGAATAATTCAGCCCTTCTTCTGAGGGTCCATGCAGTATTTCAAAACTCCTTTTCGCTATGCTGAGTATTTCTTTTCACATCCTCGGTCTTCTTTAACTCCTGGTAATAAAAGCACCTGTAAAATAATAAGAGAAAAGCGCTCCTCTAAGCGCAGTATATTTAGGATACTCAAGTAACATATGTAACCCAACTCCTAGACAGTGCTGGCATACCTTTTATAAGATTAATCAAGCCTCTCAGCACAAAAGTGCCTCTGTGTTTCCACTCAATCCAACTCTCAGGTCAAAAGCGTCTCACAGTCCAATCCCCTCAGAAAGTTCTTTATTAGGTTCTGCTTAGGTTCTGTTTCAATCGTTTCAAAGGTCTGGGCAAGATGGAATATAAAATTATTGTTTTCCAAACCATAACCTCATTTACTAAAAAAATGGGTCAGGATGCCAAAATTCAACGGCCGTCCAACACACTCATCAGGGACAAAAACGGATTATAACTACTCACAGCTTGAAAAACTTCTGAAAACACTTCATTGAACACGGTGAATCAAAAAAATATGAGTTCCATTCATAACTTCATAGTTAAAGTTTTACCTTGACACTCATCCAGCCGAGTCCTCTAACTTCGTGAACTCCTCGAGCGTCCCTAATTCTCAAACTGCCTCACCTTACAATACGCCTGAATATCAGGTTCTTCACCAAAATAAGGTGTCCATATTGATAGGCAGAAAACAAAACTAATGGCACATGGACGCTGAGTTAAATTAGACCTTGATCCACAGTAACAAGATATAAAATGAATTAGGGCTTAAAACATACAACTAAACTATGGAGTGGTGTAATACAAAGCACAACGAGCTGTGGGGAGCAGAGCAGCATCGTAGCTATCTTGCTGCTCTGCAAACATTGCTTATTTTTCCTGCAGATTATGAACATGCAGATGTGAACATCTTCAGGTTCACCCAGTCCTAGTGGCAGGTCATCTGGTACACATTATGTGAAAGTCCTGTGCCACCAATGTATTTGCCATCTGAATTATAATGCACCCCAAGCTTTCTCACTCCCATGAACTAAACAAAATAGTGTTCCATACTTACAGGGGCAGAGTGATGTGTACCCTATCTAGTGCCATCACCTCAGTGCTTTTTAGTGGGGAGGCGGAGGGAGGTGGTGCAGCAAGGCATAAAGAATATGTTCATTAGTGTCTGGCTACCCTGCAAGTAACTGCTCTACAGAAACCCTGTCCATCCATGATCTGACATAATCACTTCTCCCACCAATGAAAGGAGCTATTCAGGTTAATCTGCTTGATGAACATTAACAGCAACAACATAATGGGCACATGAGGCTTCTTAAATGAAGAATTATTTATTTAAAATTTAAGTGCATATTGGAAAATGCACAAACAAGCCCTGAGGAACTAATGCGGAGTATTAAAAACAAACTGAGTAAGCTAAACAATACATAAAAATCAAACTGTAGACCAGAAGACTGGAGCTGTACTTTGGGGCAACTGCTCTTTTCAGGCAGAGAAACAAATTTGATGTTCGAACACTAGGGGAGCATAACCACATTGCAGAGCTTGAACGTGTATTCTAAATTCTAAAATTAACATAAAGTTCTATCTCCGGTGCATCACACTCTAGCAGGATAATGTTTGCTGCAAAGCATCATTGAGGGATTTCTGTTCTTTGAATTGTTTGTTTGTACTTTTTAATATACACCTACACTTTACATACTGGCCCAGATATTCAAACTGTGCCAGGCTGTGATGCAAGCCCAGGCACAGCTCAAATTGGCTGTGCAGGGGTGTGGACTGGGCGATATTCGGGAGCTGTGCCATGGCTCAGCAGCGTTGAATATTTCACCCTGGCCACCCCACAATGTGCTTGGCACAGTGGCACTGCGCCAGTGCCAGTGGCCAGAGTGGAGCATGGGCGTTAGTGCAAGCTCCATTGAGCAAGGCGCAGCAACCCGATATTCAAAAGTTGACATGCAAATGGAGCCATAATGTATGCAAAGGTGCACATGGGGCCATTTGCATGTCATTATCCCATTTGAATGCAGGTGCACGATCCCGATGACTTGCGCCTGGCGCCCGCCAGGCAGCAGCCATCGGGGACCGACGCCCCTGCAGCACGGCAATGTGCCCCACAGCCCGATCGCTGGCTGCAGTAAAAAGAAAAATCATAAATCCCTGGTGGTCCAGTGGACCACTGCCCACCCAATCGTGGGCTTCAGTAAATAAAAGATACATTCAATATCCCTGGTGGTCCAGTGGACCTGTCTGCCCGATCGCGGGCTTCAGTAAAAAGACAAATCCAATATCCCTGATGGTCCAGTGGACCACTGCCCACCTGATCATGGGCTACATAAAAAAGACAAATCCAATATCCCTGGCGGTCCAGTGGACCTGTATGCCCAATCACGGGCTAAGTATATTAATGATAGATCCAATATCCTTGGTGGGCCAGTGGACCTGTTTGCCCGATCATGGGCTAAGTACACAAACAACAAACCTATATCCCTGGTGGTCCAGTGGACCCCTCCCCACCCACCCACTGATCCCCACCACCCGCTCCCCCGGTCAGCGGTGGCGGCAGCACCACCGTCTGCCACCCCACGCTCACCGACTGACACCATCAGTTGGGCTGTACGCGCATTGGTCCACAAGCGTGAGCAGTGGGCTTGCGGCTTCCATACCGTACTAGACATTCCAGATATGTGAATGAATCCATTCACATATCTGAATGTGTAGTACGGTATGGCTGCATGCCCATTGGCTCACGCCAGGACCAATGGGCGACAGCCCTACCTATGGTGTGAGTCGGTGGTGGCAGGGCAGCAGGCAGGGGTCCTGCCTCCCGCCACTGACCGGGGGAGTGGTGGGGATCAGTGGGTGGGTGAGGGGGGTCCAGGATATTGGATCTATCATTATACTTAGCCCGCGATCGGCAGACAGGTCCATTGGACCACCAGGGATATTGAATTTGTCTTTTTACTTAGCCCGCGATCGGGCAGACAGGTCCATTGACCACCAGGATATTGAATGCATCTTTTATTTACTGAAGCCCACGATCAGGCGGGCAGCGGTCCACTGGACCACCAGGGATATTGATTTGTCTTTTTATGTAGCCTGCAATCGGGTGGCAGCGTTCACTGGACCACCAGGGATATTAGATTTGTCTTTTTACATAGCCTGCGATCGCGGGCAGTGGTCCACTGAACCACCAGGGATATTGAATTTGTCTTTTTTTACGTAGCCCGCGATCGGGCAGGCAGCAGTCCACTGGACCACCAGGGATATTGGATTTGTCTTTTTTTATGTTGCCCACGGTCAAGCAGGCAGCGGTCCACTGGACCACCAGAAATATAGGTTTATACTTATTTTTACGTTGCCCGTGATTGCGCATGGGGGGGTGGGCACCACCACAGAGGTGCAGCCAGAGCTTGGGTGGCCACCCACAGGTGGCAGCTGCTGTGTTGCGCCCTGCAATGCGGCAGCTCACCTGTGGGTGGCCATCCATTGTTCCATTTTTTTGGATCTACTTTGTGCTGGCGCTGGTAGGGGTTGCGTATGCATGGCTCCGCACATCCCGGGCTGAATATCGGGCTGTGCAGAGTATGCATGGGCACACTCCCCTACCTGCGCCTGCATACATTACTGATGCGCTCCGGCGCATCAGGATTTGTGCCGCACACTTTTCCCATTTGAATATTGTTCCAGGGCGCATCAGTGGGTTGTGCCATGTGCAACCCTTTTGAATATCTGGGCCACTGTACATAATTGTTCATTTATGCACTTTAGTATGCCCATTTTGCATTGCTGTTTCTTGTTTAAATTAAAATGGTACACCTTTGAGACAGTCAGTGCTGAGGTTTTTTCTTCCACATACTTGATGAACATAGTCAACGTTACAGCTGGGCAAACCTTGATTTTTTGAAGAAGAGCCAAGCCAGAGCTGAACCAAGGCTCTGACTTGACTCTTAGAACCAATCATGAGCCGAGACGAAGCTTATCGGAAATTCAAAAACTGACCTGTTTTTATAGGAATTTTATACTGCAATAAATTTTTATGATGTATTTTGCATATTGCATTTTAGAAAATGCTTCTAATTAAAAAAATCTGTTTTATAAATATCTTTGACTAAATATTCTTAAGATGCATTCTAGGATATCCACAATATATTTTTTATGTAAAAAAAGTATATGACGACTTTTGTGGCCTAAACAATCACCAATCCAAGGTTTCACTTAATTCCTTTCTGCCCCCACCCAGCCACATTGGTTTTCACTGAGTCACAGTACAAAAATGTTACTTGTAATAACTGATGCATTACTCACCATGAGCAGAGTCTGACCACTAACCTGAAACAGCCATCACCTTTAAACACCCCCCAGCAGTCACAGACAATTCACAATTTGGTTTTATATACAGGCGATCCAGCTATAAAAAAAAAAAAAAAAAAAATGAGAGAGGTGAGAGCAAACAGCATAGCAAGGCAAGTCAAAAGCAGTGCAGCAAAAGCAAGCAATTTGAAGGGCAGATGCAGACCTGGCAGAGCAGGCAGCCTGGTAGACAGAGGGGGACAGGAAAAGCAGAGCAACAGTGAGTACACACAGACAGTACAGTATGCAGTGAGGACTCTTGGCGGAGGATAAGTTGTTGCTGTTTGCCAGACTGGACAAAGCAGCAGGCACAGCGATTAACAGTAGCACACAGCCTTCACCCATTCACTCTTCTGCAGCTAGAGTCTGTAGTCAGTGTGCAGATCATGGACAAGAGGACAGAAAAAATGATTTTTTTGAACTGCTGGCTAATATAAATCTAATCAGTTCAGAAACCAACAGTTTGTCCTGGCATCAACTGACCTGTGCATATGGGGGAGGCTGGACAAGCATAGGTGGGCCACCCACGCCACAAAGAATAATCTCATTACTGCCTTCTCTTCCCTTCTCATAAACAGTTAAAACTGTCCTGCATGTAGTACAGGAATGAAATGCTGCAGTAGCTGGCAATTCCAACTATTTCTAAACCAATGGTGCTCTGTGTCTCTTTCACATGCTGCTGTACTGTGATGTCCCTACCTCGGATTGATTGCACTCACTCTGTGCACCCTAAAAAATACAAGAAAAAACAGGCACAGAAGAATTAACAAAAAAGGGGTACCTTCAAATAAAATGTGATCCAAAGCGAGGACTTTAAATGCTCTAACAATCTGTTGCTACGAGATCTGAACTTTGTTAACTTGGACCACAGCAGTGGTTACCCTCACCTGCTTGATCTCAGAAACTGGGACTCACTTCTGCTGCAGTGCATGGTTTAGCAGTGCACCACACTTAGAACAGATGTCTCTGTTTATAGTGGGGTTGCAGGAGGCCTGGTCACTCCCAATATGTGGTCCTCTACTCTCTCCCATTGCCACAATCCAGTCTTAGTACTTCTAGGCAACTGGGGCTCACCTCTACATAATTCCTGCTTCTTAAAGACACTCCTACTGACTTTACTCAAGATGGGGGCACGTGGGGAGGGGACAAGGAGACATGCAGTACAAGGAGACAGTTCATCTATGAAGGCAAACTTGCTCCTAGTGGCAATGTGGACCACAGCTATCTAAGGGAAGGGAATATTGTTTAACCAGGAGTAGCACACTAAGCCGAAGCAGGTTTACAGATGAGACCTGGGAGCACAAGGAAGTAAATTGACCTGCTCAGTATGCACCTAGGCAGCTGTGGAATTAAACTCAGTTCTCTAGATGTGCGCCTCAGAGTCTTAACCCAGTGTGCTATACTGCCTCCTATGACTCAGGCAGCCTGTACACCATGCTTTCAGAGCCAGTACTGCATGTTTCAGACCCCTAAAGAGGAAGCTGGCAAGGATATTGGGTGATGTAATTAACACACTGATAGTCAAACACCAGGGAGCCTAGTCTAATGTAACATACTGAGCTATGAATCAGCGGCAGCTCGAGTCTGGCAAAATTATAATGGGGGGGGGAGTTTTTGTGCCAACCCACTGACCTTTCCTCTCCACTAGCACTGACTTCATCTACAGGGGCATTCGACCAGTCCTGTGTGCTACTGTTTTAATGCACATTAGGCAGTTTTAAGTAATTCATATAGTATGCTGTTAATCTGCAGCACTTGGCGGAAAACAATGCTGTGTTCTTCGGGCTACATGAAAATAATAAATAATTGAGCTCAACAATCTTGATGCTGACTGAAGGAACAGCAGAGAGAAATTCTCAGAAAGTTGTGACCTTTTACAAAATAGAATCTATGGACACTCGCATCCAATTCCCTCAACTTTTTTCTGTGTGTAGGGCCTAGGCTGCTAGCTAACAGCAAATGTTGCTACATTCACATTAATGGCCTGTCATGTCAGAGGTGGTAAACAACAAATGACACAGACATCAGTAGTGAAGCAAGCTAAATTCTAACATGTTATATGCTTAATAGTTGATTTTAAGCACCCTTTTATTTCTATTTTTGGAACAGACTAGCCATACACACTACCATCATGGAATAACATGCTGGCTGTCTCAACCCTCCTCCCCTGAATCCTTGCCTTATTCCAGTCCTGACATCCAGCAAAGTAACTCCGACAACTCTCTGGCTGTTTCCTTCCCCCGCAGAGGCAGCACCCACCCAGCACAACCACCAGCCATTAACAGCTGACCTGCCCAGCGCCCTGATTTAGTTGACCCTCACCTGGCACCACTCCATATTGCTCATACTCAACCTCCTAGTCCTCTGGATGACAGATACTTACTCCGAGTCCCTGGCCAAAGCCAGCCAGGCCCCTAATGTGGGCTCTCCCTCATCCTTAGAATCAACACTCAAGTCCTAACCACACCCCTGGCTGCTGATGCTGAAGTGTACAGACTGTGGAGCTCAGAGGAGGAGCCTTTGCTTTACAGCAGGACTGCAGTGCAGCAGACAGAGGGAGAAAGCCAGAAAGGGCTCCCCCAACAGAATAAAGGTGCATGCCACGTGCTCTGAGTCACCTGCTCACCCCAAACTCAATCTTCCAGTCCTCCGAATGACAGATACCTACTCTGAGTCCCAGGCCAAAACCTGTAAGGCCCTTACTGTGGACTCTCCCTCATCCTTGGAATCAAGTCCAAAACCCTCCTCCCCCCAGCTGCTGAAGTGTATGGACTATGGAGCTCAGAGGAGGAGCCTTTGCTTTGCATCAGAACTACAGTGCAGCAGACAGAGGGAGAAAGCCAGAAAGGACCCCCAGCAGAATAAAGGCCCCTGCCAATAGTTCTGAGTCAACTGCTCACCCACACTCAACCTCCCAGTCCTCCAGATGATAGACACCTACTCCGAGTCCCAGGCCAAAGCCAGACCAACCAGGCCCCTACTGTGGCTGGGCCCTCCCTCATCCCTGGAATTAATCAAGTCCTAAACCCCCAGCTGCTGAAGTGTATGGATGGCGGAGCTCGAAGAGGAGCCTTTGCTTTTCACTTGCAGTGCAGCAGATAGAGGAAGAAAGCATGTAAAGGACCCCCAACAGAAAAAAGGTGCCTGCCACCCACTCTGAGAGTCAACTGCTCACCCCACACTCAACCTCCCAGTCCTCCAGGATGACTACCCCTACTCTGAGTCCCAGGCCAAATCCAGCCAGCCTCTACTGTGGGCCCTCCCTCCTTGTCGGAAATGATGAAGTCCTAAACTCCCTCCCCCACCTGCTCACCTGAGAGTGTATGGACAGACTGTGGAGCTGGGAGCTCAAAAGGATCCTTTGCTTTGTAGTACAGCAGACAGAGGGAGAAAGCAAGAAAGGACCCCACAGAAAAAGGCACTTGCCACCTACTCTGACTAGGAGTCGACTGCCAGTGATACTGCTCACCCCGGCCCGCACTGCTTATTTTACATTACTTCTGTTCTCTGACTCCTTGTTCTGCTGATCTTGGGACCTTTTGCACCTGAACTCCAAAACCGATCTGACAGTCACCTCACAGGGTCCGGGTCAGGAGCACTGTCACTTGGGGTCGGGGAGGAAAAAAAAACACAATCTCTGCAATGCAAAAGTCACGGTCCAGATGAGGGGATGACAGATGGTTGGATCAGTTTTTAATTTTAACTTGCAGATGAGATGATGGCACTCATGGCGGCATGCCATGCACATAGCAGCAATCCCGCTCTCTCTGACTACTGAATGACATCCATCCATCCTCTTCATTGTCCCTTCCCTCATGCATGCGCAGTGGCTCCAGGTCCACCAGGAACAATGGGACACTGAGTTTCATCTGGCAACATAAAAATATTCGGCTCGGCTCATGGCTCGCAAGTCGGAAATAGAGGGAGTCGAGCCAAGCCAGAAGGCCTGGCTCGCCGCACCTATGGTCTATGCAGCCTACTCCCTCCCCTGATCACGAAGCAGAGAGGGGAAAGGTGAGGAATGGTCACATTTCATTGTGTCTCTGAGGACATGGGCTACTATTTTTCTTTAGTTCATGGAAATGAGCGTGGTGCGGGTAAGTGCAATATTAGTGGTGCTGGAACATTATCACTTGAATAGTATGGGGCTATAAAAGGTTTCTTAGCAAATGATTTGCAACCCCTTGGAGGGGACCAGACAGTGGATTATAGTGTTGATGGGGGACAGATAGTTTGCAAAAAAAAACTCTGGGGTCTTTACTAACCTTTCTTATAAAAATAACATTTTGTCCAGCCCTAATGCTACTAAAGAAAGCAGTGTCATCAGATGTCCAGACCAGTGCTGGCAAGTGTCAAGCAAATTGAGGTGGGTGGGCATGGTTCTAGCTCACTAGTGACCAATGAGAAAGATCTCCCATTTCAGAACATGCCCTAGTGGGGTGGAGATGTGATATAGGGAATTAATACTACATGAAAACAATGGTGGCACTCATGTGAAGAATTCACTAATGTTCTCCCTGTCCAGTTGTAGCATCTGGATCTCTTGATCCACTCCAAAATAATTTCACAATCATATACAAGATGAGAGTCAGTGAGTATCTGGTCAACCAGTGGTCCCCACTCCAGTAGCAATAGCATCCAGGGCTTATAGATATACAGGCTGTTATAGAGCTTGGTAAGGGGACAGGGGATAGAAGGTAAAAAAAAAATGGAGTGGCTGCACTCAGTGCCAATAAGTATAAAGTAAAAGATCCTCCACCCACACACTGTGATATCAATATCAGTCTTCATAAGGTGCCACGGTACTGAGCATTTTACCAAAAGTGCACAAGCAGTTATTTAAAATAGCAATCTGGTTACTGCAGCAAGAAATGCCATCACCCCAAGGCTTTATATAGGAAAGCAAATGGCAGGCTATCATATTTGAGATTTTAGAGGCCTGAAGAATACTTCCGTGACCTGAGGCATCTGGTAAATATAGTGACTTTTTAGCGCAGTCTCTAGAAATAGTAGGGTGACAATGTGATAAACTATAGTACAGTAGTTCTTAAAATAGCAACAGCCATGTATTTTTTTCTCTCTCTCACTCTCTCTCTCTCTCTCTCTCTCTCTCTCTCTCTCTCTCTCTCTCTCTCTCTCTCTCAGTCTTTCAGGTTATTTTAAAACTCTTACGTTTTCATTCTGAGAATTTGTTTCATCTCATGTAGGTAACACCTGCCTCTAAAAGTCAGAATGTATTTGTATCTTATTTGTGTCAAGGCAATTTCCTGGGTTTTCAAAGAATTCTGGGAGGGGAAATACAGCCTGTAAATCGTATATCTATCTTAATCACTCTGTGTTTGCCTGGACATATTTAATATCCCTATTTTTTTATGTAAGTGTATCTCTGCACCTCCAGCTGTCAATCATTCTTTAATTACTAACTAACTGCTCCACACTTTGCTTTTTTAAGTGAAATGCAATGTTTCACTTGGTGACATGCCAAGAATGGGGTCATTCCCAAACTTGCAATAACATATTCTTTGCTGAGGTTTCTTAGTAACAAGTGTAAATAGGAAAGAAAAACAGCTCAATGTCTGGAGTTGGCTTGACCATATATAAATAGTGTAAAAGAGCACAGTAAGCCAACCAATACATCATGCCAGGTATTGGGTTTCTAAATATGAATGGGAGTCAAAATGATGTTGTTTAAATGCCTGTGTCCACTTAATGCCTGGCTCAAGCAGGGATGATAGCCTTCATCTCCAGGTAACATGTTGAAACATGAAGTCAGAGCTGTAACATCAGGATTACTTGTGAAGTCAGTTCAATGGAATAGCCCCCTGAAGATTTTGAAATCTCTGGCTCAGCTCCAGAAGCACTTGTGTTAGAATGAAGTTCTTTCAGTCCTCTGCAGTTCATGATGAATTAATGAGTTTAAACTGGTTGAGTGGGAAAGGCACACTGGATGGGCACTCTTTTTCAGGTGTGATCTGAGGAAGGTCTGCAAAGGGAAAATACAGTAAAAATAAAGTGTCAAAAATATAGTAAACAATAAAATGTTAAATGTGAGGCTGGTACATGCGGAAGCACAACAACAGAATAATATATAAATCTGCAAAAGTTACAACAGTACTGACAAAAAATGCAAGGTGATCCTTTCTCCATACACTGAAAATATAAATACGCTGAAGGCATCTGGTCCAAGACAGAGCAGATCCTATCTTAAAACCTCCGTGTTGAAAAGTTACAAAAGTAACCTGAGATAAGTCAATACAGACTTGAAGTAGCATGGTGAAGGGTACTAGGATGTGTCAAGAAATGGACAGGTAAAGGGGTAAGGATGGGACAGGTTATAGGGAAGATAGGGACAAGGCTAGCTGTGGGTGCATGGTTTTGAGAAGTTTGACAACAAGAGCAGTTTATCAAAGTGGAGTGAGAATGAGTGTTGGGTAGGGAGAAGGAGGTTATTACATATTGGTGGAAGATGGATAGAGATGACAGACTGGCCAGTTAAAGAGTTGCAGTGATGGATATTGAATGAGTGAGCATCAGATGGGCTATGACATAACACCTTTCAGTTGCAAGGTATCCTCAAGTACTTTAAAAAGTAATTAGTTACTGATTGACAGTGCAGGAACTGATACTGATACAGAGAACATTACGCCCACCACAGACTAGTTTTGTTTTGCACTAGGACCTATGAAGAAGCCTTGCCTAGTCTGGGCAAAACGTAAGGTCCAGTCACCAGTTTTTCTGGTGTAACTGCTGCTGGTAGTGGGACTGCCTCCCTCCCTCCTCTCTATACCTTTTTGAAGTGTCTTATACTTAGTTTGTGTTAAAGAGTAGCTGTCACCTATGAGAAAACATTAGAAAACATAATATTTACACAATTCAGCCTGTGTTTCATATATCTTCTACAGATTACACCACTCTGTTATTTATAACCAAAGAAATTCCCACAAAAAAGAAGATTGTTATGCTTTAGAGTATTTCTGCCTCTATAACTTATTCCCTACTTCAAGTTATAATGATCTGTTGTGACATCACAATCATAACACACCTGTAAAAGTAGTTCCAAGGTTCAACCTGGTATAACATATGTTATGTTGCTGGTGCATATACTTGAATTGTTTTTAAAAAAAATATTACTTAATCAGTATCTCAGTAACAAAAAACAAACTGTATTCATAACTATGCATAAAATTCAGTCTTGCCACAGTCAATGTGGCATCCCAGATAATGCAAGTACTTTAATCACAATATTTACTGTACCTTGGTGCAAGTTATGTCACTGCATTCTTCAATTTCTGTGAGTATAGAGTCAGAGTGCCTGTAGTTTCTTCATTTATAACAAAGTATGACACTGGAAAGCCCCAAACACAGTCATTTTGAACCAATTACAAATAAAATGCTTACCCATTAGCAGTTATTCCTTTATATGTAGCATAGATGAAAAGCATGTTATTTCCATGTGATATGTGCATTTGACATTGCCATCATGAGGATATGACAATTAATGAGTGGTCAATTTTCATTTCTAATTAGAGGCTGATAATAAACAGTGTACTCCTTTGCATCAGTTTTTTGAGTTGTTCAATACTTGCACTGTCATCAGTGTTTAAGCAGTGTTGTGTCAGATAACTTTGATCAGTTTTATATTATGCATTGTGATATTGTATATACTGTCTTTTATATCTTCAAATCCTCTTCCATGTGACCATTCACAGGCCCAAATAATGATATCAGTTGACAACAGACCCTGTGATAATCAAACGTGTATTTGAGATAAAAGTTCAAGGTGAATTTGATTGACTTTCTGATGTTCTGAATCTAATACATGATGGCCATTATGTTTTGGCTGTAGTCAGAGGAAACAACCAGAGCATAGTTGATGTAATCAGTGAAAGTAAAACTGACATATGAACAACAGGCATTGCCTTTTGATTTGGATGGGTTTCCAGTTGACATTCCCATAGGTCTGCTGTACCGTGGGGAATCATTTGATGTGCTTGGTGTGAGAGTCAGCTTCCCTCTCAGCTCCATGATCCATGCTTAATAAACAGGGAAAAAACCTGAAAAAACAGTTCTTTGTCTTTATTTTCCAACTACAACTGCACCAGAGGACAAATTAAGGAATATTCGGGGACCTACTATGATCATAATGAGCCAAAACAAGCTGCAGCAAATGGCTCTGACATCTGCCCACCAGTGCCACCCATTCCTTTTGCAACATTAAATGAACTTGGCTTCCCCCCTCCTCATTTATAGATTGGATTAAATTACTATATTCACACCCCTCAGCTAGCATATTGTGCAATAGTATACTCTCTCTCCTCTTGACTTACAAAAATGTACCAGGCAGGGATGCTTCCTCTCCCCATATCTTTTTAAATTGCATTTAGAGCCCTTGAAAAGAAGAATCATAGCAGATGATAATACTAGAGGAGTCACTGTGGGAGATTCCAGATACAAAATCTCCACTTATGCTGATGATATGCTGCTGCACAATGAAGGCCCATCCCACTCAATTCCAGCAGTTCTTACCTGCTACAGTATTCGGTAAATCTCAAGGTGTAAACTGAATCTCTCTAAAACCTGCATATTAAAATGAATACCCTTCCCCAGCTATTATTCCAGCTTGGGATGATAGGATACGTACTACCAAACACCTGGTTCCTCCATCCTAAAACTGCCCTCTCATTCTTTCTCTAGTGTGGCAAAACCCCACCCAGGGCCTACCAAATTAACTCCTCTAAAAGAACAAGGTGGATTGCAAATCCCTGATTTGAAATTATACTACCTTGCTATTCACGCAGGTCAGTTCCTATGGTGGAGGTCCTATATGCAGCAAGTGGAAGTCTCTGCCTACCTGTGGAAGCCCATGGAAATAAATCTGTGCAGGAAAGCAGGCGTTAATATAAAGGCTCTACTGAATGTGCCCTATAAAAAATCCCCTGGATCCTGAATGCTACAGTGACTGATGCCTCAGTCCTGGTCAGAAAACAGCTCCATAGGCTGCTAGGCACAAACTCTTCCTAGATCCTGAACAGCCCATAACTGGTAACCCAAACTTTAAAATCCAGACTAAAATCCTCTCTGTAGATTTTCTGGGTGTTGTAATATTAAACATGCCATTGGATTATACCCTTCTAGTGTCCTACAGTAGGTTTAAAACAAAACATGGCACCATCTCATATACTGGTCTTCCTTTCTCCAAATCCAACATATGCTTGCCACAGCCCTAGACCCCAAGCCCTAGGGTTTTGGAATTTTGGCAAATAGGATGAACTGCTGACCTTGGCAGGGCAATGCCATGTCACCTCCTTACTATACAAGAAGCTGTGAACCCTTATCACCCCTCGAGAAGAAAATACCACATGCTTATACTAGCATTCTGAATTCCCAGAACATGCTATGTCAAATAATAGAACTACCATGTGTAGGCATGTAGGCGTGTCTATAGGTTTATTAAATTTGATGGCTTGAAGTAAATGCAATACAAAATCAATCATAAGCTATACTACACACCTGTAAAAATTGTATAAAATGGGGAAACATAACTCTGAGATTTGTTTCAGATACAAGTGTAACCACCTAGTCCCCTGGGGTTACTAGAATCCCATCAGTGTCAGTGTTAGGTAGGGAAGGCAGCTGGTGAATAACTGATTAAATGGGTTTTCACCTACTCACTCTCTGTTTACTTGGTCTCAGCTGAGAGGAGAGAGATGAAGTCATTTAGAACTCTTGCAGCAGCATAAGCCATGGCAGCTGGCTGTGAGTGGGGAGTTTTAGAATCTTGAGTCAGTTTCTGAGTTGGAGTCTGTAGTGAGCAGTTGGAGGAGTGGGAGCTGCAGTGTGGACTGTGTAAGGAGAGCTTATTTTCTCACCCTAGTCCTGAGAAACATCTGCCTGCCAAGAGAAGTGGTGGAAACCGTTGTCTAGAGCAGGAGTTCCTGAATTTTCATCCCCAGAGAGATGGAAAGGACTGCCAGAATGGATCCGAGGGGCAGTCCCCTATTTTGATCCAGGACTTTGAAGCTGCCTGTTTGTTTTCTAACCGTGAGTAATCTGACTTTGTGCTTCCCAGAGGAAAGTACCTGCTTTTGGGTGTTATCTCTGATAAAGGAAATATACACCAAAATGGAGTAATAGGAGAACAGTGGTTAAAAGAGAGAAACGAGAGGGAAGAAACTGCTTAATTAGCCACAGACTCAGGTATCAAGTATATTGAAGTGACGGAAAATGCAGTCTTAAAGGAAGAGTGAGACTGGAAGAATTTAAGGTGGGGAGGTAGGAATTCCAATATTTTGGAGCAAAATATGAAAAAGCTTGTTCATCCATTTTGGTAGAGCAGAATGGTGGAGAGAAGCTGATCATCAGAGGATCGCAGTGCACGTAGTGCTGCAAGGTGTAAGCATAGTTCCAAGGGAGTCAGGTCGAGGGTGACTGGCCAAGGAGTTATGAAACATCCTAGATAGTAGGAGTGGCAAGAACTGGGGACAGCCAGTGTAGGGTGGAGTAGAGCAAGCAGTGGTGCATAAGGTGAGAGGCTGTAGTGCAAATCTGCAGATGCTGTTGTACACAGTATCCCACCATCATAGAATACTAGCATTGGCATGGGACAGGATTGGGCAAGCATAAAGTAGCTTGGGAGCAGGAACCCTAGCTACAGAGATTCTAGCAGCGGGGTTAAGGAGTGACACACATAATAGGCAGCACCAATCCTGCAGTTCACTGTTTTGGATACATTGTGAATATGGGAGGAAAAGTCCAGAGAATCAAGTGTCACTCCCAGGTATTTAAAGGAATTGGTAGTAGAGACTGTGGTTCCATCCAGCCCAAGTATTCAAAGCTTGGGTGATGCAGTAAGAACTTTCCTAGAGGACCCAAAGAGCATAGCATGGGTCTTAGGTAGATTGAGTGTAAGGGAGCTGGAGTCAAACCAAGAATGGAGATGGATGAATACCAAAGATATATGAGCATTAAAGTCACTGATGGATGTGGAAGCTGCATAAATAACCAGATCATCAGCATACATAATGGAACAACAGTGGGGGGCTGGAGGAGGGGATATCATTTATGAAGATAGAGAAGAGCAAGGGCCCCAGGATGGACCCTTGGGGGACCCCACATGAGATCAAGGCAGGGGGAGAGAGTGCCTTTCCAAAGGAAACAGATTGTACTCTGTCACCCAGGTATCTGTGGAACCAAGAGAAGGTAGATCCAGAGGCCCCAGGGTGTCCAATTTATGCAAGAGCAGTGGATGATTCACCAGGTCAAAGGCTTTGGTGAGGTCTACAAACACAGCACCCATAAGCAAGCCTCTGTCCATATTGGTTTTGATGTCACTAGTGAACTGCGCAAGGACAGTGGTGGTACTATGTCCAGCCTTAAAACCGTGCTGTATAGGGGACTGGAGATTAACTTTGAGTAAGTGAGCAGAAATCTCACCATGGATAAGTTTCTCAAGAATCTTGCTGATTGCATGCAAAAAAGAGATGGACCGATAGTTAGGCAGAAGGTTGGGATCTCCTTTCTTCAATATAGCGATTGTCTTAGTGGATTTCCATACCCCAGAACCTGAGAGGTGCTGATGGAGAGGTTAAACAGCTGGGTTAGTGGTGTAGCCAGGAGAGGGGCAGTTAGCCTAAGGATCCTGGGATGCAATCCATCCAATGCAGGACTGCCATGGGTGGGACTAGACCTTAGTTGCTTTAGGACCTCAAGGCACGTGACAGGGGTGATGTTCAAATCAGGTGGAGCCTCAGGGGGTGAAGTCAGTTGGAGGCTGCCAGTATTGGGAATAAGGAGGGGGGGAAGTGTTAGGGACTGAGGTGAAGAGGGAGTTGAAGGCGGTGGCAATGGTGTGTTGGTTATTGCAGTGGGTGTTGTCAATGAGCATATCATTGGGGGTCTGGGATTTTATATTTCTCAGGATCTCATTTATTTGAGTCCAGTATTTTTGGGGCATGAGACAGAGGATTTGAGGAGATCATGATAGTAGCTGCTCTGGCAGCCCGAACCTCCTTCTTACAGGTCATGCACAGGGAACAATAGGCATCACAGTCAGACTGTTGGGAGGAGAGTTTCCATTTAGCCCAAAGTTTGCCCTGAGTTTTGAGTAAAGTTAAGAGAGGTCTTTTCAACCACTTAGTAACCTTTCCCCTGACATGACGTGTTGAGATCGGATGTGCCGATTCTGCAGTGTGAGGAGAGTCATATTGAAATAGTCAGTGGCATAGTTGATGTATGTGGTAATAAAAAGGGGAGACCAGTCCACATGTCAAAGATTGGAAAGGAATTTCTCTAGGTCCAATTTGGAAAAGTCCACAAAGGAGAGAACTTTGGGTGGATAGGCTGGAGGGTGGGCACCCCTCACACAAAATATCGGGCAGTGATCACTGATGGAGTCCAGTAGGACTCCTGCAAAGGAGTAACAGTCCTTCTGATTGGATAGAATCCAATCAATCAGAGTACCACTTGAGCCATTCTGAGATAACCTAGTCAGGGATGCAAAAAGTTGGAAGAGGTTGGCCTTGCTAACAGTACAGGTAAGGAGAGAGGAGTGAGGGCCAAGCCAGTCAAGATTGAAGTCATCCAAGCAGACCACCTCATTCTTCTTGGAGGCAGCAGGAATAAACTCGGTGAGCTCATCCAAACTGAGCATACTGGTCCTAGGTGGCATGTATGTGCAGAAGATGTGGAGTTTTTCAGCCCCACCTATAAGTAAGACTGAGTGAAGAATCTCACAGTAGTTCAGGGAAGGGGTGGGACATGGGGAGACATTGAGGTGGGACTTAAAGTGAAGTGCCAGCCTGCTACCTCTTTTGGTAGAGGGGCGGTCAACCTGATGCAAATTGTACCCAGGAAGAGCACAGCTCATATCAGAGGTAGAGGGTTTTAGCCGTGTTTCAGAAAGGGCAAGGATGTCGGGTTATTGACCCACACCCAGGATTCAAGCTCTGTGAAGTTAGCTGTGAGACTGCAGATATTAAGGAGGGCCAATGTCAGGTCCTGGGACTGAGGCAGGTGATGGAAGTAACAGTTTGTATACTGAGAGGAGATGGAGGAAATGGAGGAGAGGCCCAGATTAGGTTCAACATCCCCGGCCAAGGACAGGGATAGTAATATGACCCAGATCGTAGCGAGAACAAAGGCCTGCTTGATGCTTTGAGAGGAGGTAAATTTCCTACCCAGAAGGTACTGTAGGAGCCTAGCCACTTTATAAGTAATAAGCCCAGGAGGAATATATACTGAGTCAACAGAGGAGCATGTTAGAGTAGAAAGGTCCTCAGAGGGACCCCCGGTGGGAGTGAAGAGGTCCCAGTGAAAAGGAATAGAGAGTCAAGGGCTATAAGGGAAAGGATGGCACAGGGAATGTATTGCAGCATTAGTTTAGGCATCTTCCCAAGTGGGATGGCTTTGCAATAGATAAGAGAGAAAGGGGCAGGGAGCAGCGAGGGGTCAGAGAGGTGGAGACGAGATTCAAGAGGAGCACTAGTAGCAATAGGGCAGCAAAATGAGAGGGATGGCATTCCCTGAAGTAAGGTGAGGGCACAGCAAGTGAAGGTGAAATTCCTGGAAAAAAACATTACTATCTGAGCAGGAGAAGGTAGTGGTATGAGAGAGACACTTACTGTAGAGAGTGTATAGCCTGCAGGTGGAGAACCAGGCTGTGTTTTTTTTGTTTGTTTTTTTATCGGACATCCCCTTAATACCACGGGATCAAACCGAGATGATATAGGTAAAGCCGCCCAAGGGTGGGAGGGTATTGGGGTGGGTGGGGAGCAGCTGCGAAGTGGCTGCGGGGAGAAGCCTGAACAGGGAGTACTGGTAGAGTTCACAGCTCCCCTCCCCCACAGCAGTGAGTGAAGCACAAACCTGATCAGAGCCACATTCACTGGAAACCCGATCAGAGCCACATTCACTGCACCTGCAACTGTAAATATGCTTACAGATTGCTGAAGGAGCATGGTCGCTGCTGTCTCCTGCACTCCTTACTCACTGGGAAGCCTTCCAGCAGCCCTGTGGAGAAAGTGGGGAGAAATTCATTAAAAAGATAAATTAAACCCCTGGGGTCGCAGTGCCCAAATTATTTATCCCAACTGCAACAATCTTTTCTGCAGTCAGCTAAGGCTAGTTACACCAAGAACCGGAGCAAGCAAAGCTGAAGTAATAGCATTGGAAGCAAAAAGGCACCAAGTTCAAATTTTGAAGAGATGAGTTGGCAGCCTGCGTTTAGCAGGGTCAGTACCGCATTGTGGTGGGCAGTCTCCAGGCGGATTCATGGGCAGGATGCCCAGAGGACAGGAGGACGGGCCTGTGGAGAAATATATAGGGAGGGGAGAGCCAGGAACTAGAGAGTAGGTGGTACCTAGGGAGGGAAACAGGGTTAGGTAACAGGTAATTAGATCAGGAGCAGAAACCGGAGAGAGGGGGGAGGGGTGACAGTGAGGGAAGAATGGAGACAGCAGTGGTAGGGGACTAGGTTATGTTGGGGTGAAAGGTGTAGGCAGGTTGCAGCAGTAGAGAGGGAAACAGTGGTAGTTAAAGAAAGGGACAGATTAGGCAGCAAAAGTACAGACTCAATCACAGTTCTAATTACTACTGCAACAGAAGTAAACTCCAGTCAGAACTAATAATGCAGTAAACCTCAAGAGAATAAACTTACACAATGCACAAAGAATAAAAAAAATACAAATAAAAACTTTCTCAGTGACCACGCATCCAGTGAGAGAAGCCTGAACAGGGAGTACCGGTAGAGTTCATAGCTTCTCTCCCCCACAGCAGCGAGTGAAGCACAAACCTGATCAGAGCCACATTCACTGTGCCTGCAACTGTAACTATGCTTACAGATTGCCGAAGGCTCACGGTCGCTGCTGTCTCCTGCACTCCTAATTCACTGGGAATCCTTCCAGCAGCCCCATGGAGAAAGTGGGGAGAAATTAGTTAAAAAGATAAATTAAACCCCCTGGGTCACAGTGCCCAAATTATTTAGCACAAATGCAACAATCTTTTCTGCAGTCAGCTAAGACTTGTTACACCAAGAACCGGAGCAAGCAACCCCACAGTAATAGTCAGCGTTGGAAGCAAAAAGGCGCCAAGTTCAAATTTTGAAGAGATGAGTTGGCTGACAGCGTTTAACAGGGTCCATACCTTGTTGCGCGGGCGGTCTCCAGGCAGATCCATGGGCAGGATGCCCAGAGGACAGGAGGATGGGGCTGTGGAGAAATAAATAGGAGGGGTGAGCCAGGAACTAGAGAGTAGGTGGTACCTAGGAAGGGAAACAGGCTTAGGTAACAGGTAATTAGATCAGGAGCAGAAACCGGAGAGGGGGGGTGAGAGTGAGGGAAAGATGGAGACAGCAGTGATAGGGGTCAAGGTTATGTTGGGGTGAAATGTAGGCAGGTTGCAGTGGTAGAGAGGGAAATGGAGGTAGTTAAAGAAAGGACAGATTAGGCAGCAAAAGTACAGACTCAGTCACAGTTCTATTTACTACTGCAACAGAAGTAAACTCCAGTCAGAACTGGTAATGCAGTAAACCTCAAGAGAATAAACTTACACAATGCACAAAGAATAAAAAAATACAAATAAAAACTTTCTCAGTGACCACACATCCAGTGAGAGAAGCTTGAACAGGGAGTACGGTAGAGTTCTGACTCCCTCCCCACAGCAGCAAGTGAAGCACAAACCTGATCAGAGCCACATTCACTGGAACCCAATCAGAGCCACATTCACTGCACCTGCAACTATAAATTTGCTTACAGATTGCCAAAGGCGCACAGTCGCTGCTGTCTTCTGCACCCTAACTCACAGGGAATCCTTCCAGCAGCCCCATGGAGAAAGTGGGAGAAATTAGTTAAAAGATAAATTAAACCCCTGGGTCACTGAGCCCAAATTATTTAGCCCAAATGCAACAACCTTTTCTGCAGTCAGCTAAGGCTAGTTACACCAAGTACTGGAGCAAGCAAAGCTGAAGTAATATTCAGTGTTAGAAGCAAAAGGCACCAAGTTCAAATTTTGAAGAGATGAGATGGCTGCCTGCGTAGCAGGGTCCATACCTCATTTCGCAGGCGGCTCCAGGCAGATCTGTGGGCAGGATGCCCAGAAGACAGGAGGACTGGGCTTGTTGCAGCGGGCTGTCTCCAGGTGGATCCAGGCAGGATGTCCAGAGGACAGGAGGAAAGGGCTCATTGCAGTGGGCAGTCTTCAGGTGGATCTGTGGGCAGGATGCCTAGAGGACAGGGCTTACTGCGGCAGGTGGTCTCCAGGCAGATCCGTGGGCAGGATGCCCAGAGGCATTGTGACTTGAAGTAGGGAGTAAGCTATAGAGGCAGATGAACTCTAAGGGATAAATATCATGGCCCAGATATTCAAAAGGGTTGTGCATGGGTTGGGCGTGCCCATGCATACTCTGCACATCCCGATATTCAGCCCGGGATGTGTTGAGTCCATGCATGTGCAACCCCTACTTGCGCCACACACAGGTGAGCCAAAAAAAAAAGAACAACGGCTGGCCACCCACAGATGAGCTGCTGTGGCCGGTAGGGCGTGAACACCGCAGTTGCGCCCGCGCGGGTGGCCACCTGAGCTCTAGCTGCACCTCCGGCAGCGCTTCCATGCCCAATCGCGGCATAAGTAGAAAATGATCCTTCCAAATCCCTGGTGGTCCAGTGGATGGCTGTCAGCCTGATCGCGGGCTTTGTAAAATAAAATAAATTCCTATATCCCTGGTGGTCCAGTGGACCGCTGTCAGTCCGATCGTAGGCATTTGTAAAATATAATACATTCCTAAATCCCTGGTGGTCCAGTGACTGCTGTCAGCCTCGATCGTGGGCATTTGTAAAATATAATAAAGTCAGATATCCCTGGTGGTCCAGTGGACTGCTGTCAGCCCGATCACGGGCATTTGTAAAATAAAATAAATTCAGATATCCTGTGTGGTCCAGTGGACCGCTGTTAGCCTGATCGCAGGCATTTGTAAATAAATTCTATATCCCTGGTGGTCCAGTGGACTGCTCGCAGCCTGATCGTGGGCTTAAGTATGAATAAAATAAAGTCAGATATCCCTGGTGGTCAAGTGGATTGCGCAGCGATCGACGGGCATTTGTATTAAAACAAATGACGCCCAATATCCCTGGTGGTCCAGCCGGACCTCCCCACCTGCCCACTGAGCCCCACTGCCCCGCCCCCGGTCAGTGGCGGCGGCAGCACCACCCGCCTGCCACCCCACTGCCCGCTGACTGACACTGTAGGCCAGCTGCGCCCAGTGGTCCACAGCATGAGCCAATGGATGGTAGCCCATACTCACATGAGCGATTCCAGATATGTGAATGGATCCATTCACATATCTGAATTGTAGATGGCACGGGCTGCACGCCCATTGGCTCATGCTGTGGACCAATACGCACAGCCCTACCCACGGTGTCAGTCGGCGGGTATGGGCGGCATAGGGTGGGTGCTGCCGCCAGCTGCTGACCAGGGGAGCGGGTGGGAGGGGGTACCACTGACCACTTAGGATATTGGACGCCATTTGTTTTTAATACAAATGCCCCGATCTATTGCAAGTGGTCCACTGGACCACCAGGGATATCTGACTTTATTTTATTCATACTTAAGCCTGCAATCGGGCTGTGAGCAGTCCACTGGACCACCAGGGATATAGGAATTTATTTTATTTTACAAATGCCCATGATCGGGCTGACAGTGGTCCACTGGACCACCAGGGATACTGGACACGATTTATAGTTACTGAAGCCCGCGATCGGGATGTGGGGCACATTGCCGCACTATGCAGGGGGTGTCGGTCCCCGACGACTGCTGCCTGGCAGGGTGCCAGGTGCAAGTCGCCAGGGACCGCACACCTGCATGCAATGAATATAATGACATGCAAATGGTCCATTTGCACCTTTGCATAAATTATGGTCCCCATTTGCATGTGCACTTTTGAATATCACGGTTGCTGGGCGCATGGCGCAATGGAACTTGGCGCCAGTGTATCCCCTGCTCCACTCTGACCACTTGCACTGGCGCAGTGCCACTGTGCCATGCACACTGTGGGTGGTTAGGTGCGATATTCAACAATGCTGTGCCATGCGAGTTCTGTTGGAATACCGCCCAGTCAACATCCCCAGCAGCCAAGTTATGCTGCACCCAGGCTTCATGCCCACAGCCTGGCACAGTTTGAATATCTGGGCCCATGTATTTATGTAAATTTCTCAGTAATAAATTATGGGGAGGAGAAATCTATAGAATATATATGGAATGCAAGCTGAATTGTACCTAAGTATTTTGTTTTTCAAAGTTTTCTTTGAGGCATTAGCAGCTCTTTAAGGGTAGAAGCAGGGAAAAAGTAGGTAGTCAATGGGGCACAAACTGCTAGACAAGGAGCATGGTTAAACAGCCAATGAGGCACAGGTTGCTAGGGAAAGGGGCATGGTTATAGGGTCTGCCTGGGAGGCAGGTTGCCTCTGAGTCAACTTTGATTAAAATAAAAACATCTCCTGCCTCTCAGATAGCCCTTATAAGTCCCATGTAATGTTTTGAGATTTCATGAAAGCTATTGTTTTAAAAAAATAGTATCCTCTGATGTCTTGTCAGAGAATTTTGATCCTTTATTAACACTGGATGTAGCCACCATGTGAAATTATTTGGAGTGGTGTTTAAACTCAATCTAAATGACAGAGTGGTCAGATAGAGGGACTACTTCCTAAGAAATAAATCAATATGTGGGACCAATATTTTAGATCCCCAAAAAAAATCTTGTCTTGAGTGAGATTGATGGTGCCCAGAGAAAAAGAAAAATTACCTCACATTAATATATTTGAAGCACCATAAGTCATATATTAATAAATCATCCATTTTGATTTTTTAAAATGTTTGAAAGATTTGTGGAAGGTCTACATTTTGACGTGGTATCTAAGATATCTATAGTAAGATGACAATTGCCTCCTATTATATAGGATTGTGTAAACTGTGCTAAAGGTGGGTTGGGGGTTTGATAGTGCAGGTTGAATGAGCGGGGCCATTGTATTTGTGTAGTGAGATCCAGAAGATGCTCTGGGAGAAATGGAATCTGGAGCGTGGTCCTCCATGCCTAGTTTCCATACTAAAGGGCACCACCAATATTGGTGGGCTGGTAGCCAAAGTTGCTCCAGAGGCCTGTCCTACCTGAGCGGTGTTGTGTAATGCTAGATCCATCAAATATAAGACTGCAGTTATTGCAGATCTTGTTGGCTCAGTGGATCTGGCTTGCATCACCAAGACCTGGCTGGATGAATGCAGGCCCCATATTAGAGGCCACAATTCTGGCGGTACTCGGTGTTGCACTGCTGAGGTCAGACCACGAGGGAGTGGTAGTGGTGTTGCGGTCTGTTTTAAGATCAAACTGGGCCTCATGAGTCTACCAGTTGAGGAGGCTGAGTCATTCAGTGTACCGTAGTGGCAGGTGTGGGTTGTGGATCACCCTCATTTACCATCCACCAGGTAATGAGAAGCGTTTCCTACTGAAAGTTGCGGACTTCGTGATCGACATGGCATTCGAGCCACCCAGGCTGATGGTTCTGGGTGACTTCAATGCCTGGGTCGATGACGAACTCTCACAATTTGGTCAATACTTCCTCCAATTGATGACATCTTTGGGCCTTACACAACTTGTTACTTATGCCACTCACAAAGATGGTCACTCCTTTGACTTAGTATTTCTCCTGGGAATCGATGTCTTCGATTTGGGGGTGGAACCAGTCAGAAGGCCTGATCACTACACCGTGGGGTTCAGTTTTTGCACTCCACCTCGTAGGCCTACCCCTGTGGAGATGGTCAGATACCACCCTTTATGAGATGTAAGCTCTGAGGGCCTGACGGCAGTGCTTGACCTATCAGACTTTTCTGGAGTGTGCAATGACCCAGAAACCCTGGTGCTTGCTTATAATAAGGCTGTCTCCTCGGCTCTGGATATTATTGTTCCTGTCCATGTTCATCCTCTCCCCCTTCGCCCTTGGTCCCCCTGATTTGATGGGGCCTTAAGGGAGATGCGGGCGGCGAGGACAAAGATTAGAACGTTGCTGGTGGAGATCTGCCCTTGATGCTGACCATCTCAGATTGATGGATCATTACCAAGTCTATCATTCTGCAATCTCCTGTAAGAAGGCAGAGTTCCTGTTTGGAGAGATTGCAGCTGCTCAGAACTGACCAGCTCAGCTCTTTCAATCTGTAGACAGACTGTGCAACCCAGCCTGTCTGCAGGTTCGAAGAGCCTTTTCACAAATAGAGTGTCATGAGCTTGATCGCTTCTTTGGGGCTAAGGTGGCCAACATCAGGGCGGTGCTCCAGTCAGCACCTTCTATGGGAGAAACTAAGGATCAGCATTGGGTCACTAACCCCAAGCTCTCCTGGAGTTCCTTTGACCACCCGGAGCTCACTGATGTCATGTGGATTGTCCAGGGTATGCGCCCTGCCTGCTGTAATTTGGACCCAGGCCCAACTTCCCTGATTAAGGGTTATTGCAATGCCATTGGCCTGGTCCTAGCATGGATAGTCTGGTGCTCCTTGGAAATGGGTGAGTTTCCTAGATCCTTGAAAGAGGCGTTGGTAACACCCCTCTTGGAGAAAGCTTCTTTGGACCCAGACTGCCATGCCAACTACAGACCAATCTCTAACCTTCCCTTTGTGGGGAAGGTGATTGAGAAATTAGTGGCCATGCAGCTGGTGAACGATTTGACCATCCATGACATTGATGAATCATTCCAGTCTGGTTTCCGAAAGAGGCATAGTACTGAGATTGAGCTGGTTCGGGTGCTCAATGATCTCCTGATGGTGAGAAATTAGAAGAGCTGTTCCATCTTGTTTCTTCTTGATCTCTCCTCAACATTTCACACTGTGGACTATGGGGTTCTCCTCGAACACCTGAAGTTCATCTGTGGCCTGTCTAGTACAGTTCTCAGGTGGTTTAGATCTTTTCTCACTGGCAGAACTCAGAGGGTGGCATCAGGGATTAATTTCTTCAGCCCAGTCTCTCTGTCATGGGGTACCTCCGGTTCGGTGTTGTCCCCATGTTGTTCGTGAGGTACATGCTGCCCCTCAGAGACATTGTAAGAAGGTATGGGCTGAGGTTTCACTTTTATGCTGATGATACCCAGCTCTACCTATCTTTTGCACCCAACCAGGATGGAGCTTTCTGACTTTTAATAACTGCCTCTCTGAAATTCAGAACTGGATGGATTCAAATTGGCTTGAGTTGAACTCAGAAAAGACGGAGGTATTGGTTGTGGACCCTGGTTTCTGGATAGAGGGAAGGGGGCTGGTTTGCCTTCAGGACTTTTTCTTGGTGGCTCCCAGCTCCCCACCTCTGAACAGGTGCGAAATCTGGGGTGATTTTGATGACGGGCTGACACTGAGGTCGAGGTCTCGTGGTCATCAAATCTTCCTTTACCATCTGAGGAACATCTCCAGGATTAAGCACCTTGTTCCATCTGGTGATCTGCCTACACTGATCCATGCCTTTGTGACCTCATGCCTTGATTATTACAACCCCCTTTATCTAGGGCTATCCGGGGTTGATATCCGCTGCCTGCAGCTAGTGCAGAATGCTGCAGCTCGGTTACTGATGGGTACTCCCCATACCCATCATATTTCTCTGGTACTGCATGAACTGCACTAACTGCCAGCTCAGTGGTGGATCACCTTTAAAGTTGGACTTCTGATTTATAAAGCCCTACATGGACTTGGCCCAAACTACCTGAAAGAGCTTCTGGTACCCTACTGCCCAAGGTGATCTCTCCGCTCGATGGACGAGGGGTTGCGAGAGATTCCAAAGGTTTCTTTAAAATCTTTGGGGGCCTGTGCTTTTATGTATGTGTCCCCAGCCCTTTGGAATTCTCTACTCCATCTGCTACAGGAATGCACGTCCATGGAGGAATTTAAACAGGCCTTGGAGACCCATTTATGGGAGCAAGCTTATTTGACCTGATGCTATTTAATTAGATTTTATGAATTAGTATTTATTGTATGTTTGTTTTAGTATATTGTTATCTGGAATTTTGTTAAAGTGCCTTGGTTTAAGAAAGACGAGGTATAAAAATGTTATTATTAAATGTCAAAAAATGTGTTAATGATAACAAAAGGGTTACTGTTAGGTGCATAAATAGATACAATCATTATGATGAAATTATCCATGTCCACTGAGACAAATCAGCCTGTCAGATCTGAGAAAACTTTTCATTAGTTATCCTCCTGTCCTTTTTTCAACTCTTTTATGCTCCTGTCATCTACTTCTGAGGCATCTCTCAGGTGGCCCACTCGAATCCACCTCCACTGGCCAACTGAACTCCTCACCCAGACTGAGGAATCAGTTGCTGGGTCCTCCCTCACCCTCCCCACTCAGAGAGCAGGGACCACAGACAGTCAAGTCAAGGGTTGGAGCCGCATTGTGGAGTGTGGGCTTCAGCCACTGGGGTCCACTGTGCCTCCTCTGAAGCCGGGTTTTCTACTACTGGTGCTCCCCTCAGCATAGGATGTGCAGTGCTTTCCAGCATAAGGCATGTGCACTCCGACATGCCCACATGACAGCTGCCTGACGCCATCCCCTTCCTGGTCCCTGACTGCAGTGCACCCAGTCTCCACTGGGCACCACTAGCTTAGCAGAATGATGACCCCTCCCCAGAAGAACAGAGCAGTCCATCAGATGCTCAATCTTCTCCTCCCCTGCCAACCCCTGGGCTCATTTCTGAACCCAGTTCACCGGTGTGGCAGGAGGTAAGCAGATGCTTCAGCCCTAATGCCACTGGGTTGGCTGATTCCCTGTTCTTAAAAAACACTGACAGCTCTGGGAAAACTGTGAAAACTAATATTTAGACATAATTCAGATTATATTTCATATATCTTCCATATATGTCTCCTCCCCTTTTTTATTACTGAAAAAATCTGAACTAAAACTGGATCTTCATCTCTCTGAGTTCATGTTTTCTGTCAGCTTATTCCCAATTTGAAGTCATAATGCTATGTTGAGAGGTCACAGTCTGTTGCCATGGGAATAACTGTGATAACACAAGCAGAGTATTATGTAATCAGGTAGTGAGTAAGTACTAGGAGTTAAGGAACTCTCAATAAACAAAGATCCTGTTTTCATGCATACTACCTCAGTAGCGTATAATAGGGAGGAGAAATACAGAGCTAATGTGAATTATAAACTGAATTGTGTCTGAATATTATGTTTTTCGTTGTTCTTCTGGAGGTGTCGGCAGCTCTTTAAGGGAATAAAAACTCCACATGATTTGGAATTGTGAACAGAGTGAGAGCCTTGCCCAACCACCCCCACCCCCATAACCTATTGAGTTGTCCTGCTTCTTTGTTAGACAGATGCATTTCCTGAAGAAGTAGAATGTATAAATTCTTCTGGGAGCATATCTCAGTATACATTTTCATTTAAAAGAATTAACAACTCCTTTATTATTGCAAGTTAAAAATTTTATTTTCTTAACTTAGTAATCAGAAAAAATGAGATCAAGTGCCAGAGTTATCTGTAAGAAATAAGATGCTGGTGGCCCTATACCAACAAGCCCCCAAAAGTGAGACAATCCTTAAATCATTCAATGTTCCCATCACCTTGAGTATTCCTACTTCATAAATAGTTTATGTCTATGTAACAATACTCATACTAGTTGGGATGTAAACATTTTCCTTTGATGGTAGGCACCTCTCCTTATATTCATTTTTCACCTCCCTCCGCTAATATTGTTCCTCCATCCACCTAACCCCTTTAAAAGCCCTTCTGTCCAAATCATCAAGAGTAAGAGAAACATTTTCTGCCCTCTGCCCTGAGCTCCAGCTAGAGCCCAAACTCCACTAATGGAGTCAAGTGTGTCTTTCCTCCTTCCTGCCTAAATTCAAAAGAAGAAATATTTAATAAAGATGAAAAAGAAGAGAAAAATGATAAGGTAACATAAGTGAGACAGTTATGAAAGAATAGAACAGAAGGGGGTGAGGGGGAAAAAACTGCCTCCTTTCTTCTCCTGCCACCTTACCAGGTAGAAGAGATTTACAGTATAATATATTATTTAGCTCCAAATTCTAGACAGAGCAATTAATTGTATTTTTGTTCTCTATCCTTGTTTACAATTCACTCTAGATGCTCGCACCACCAAGAGTACACACAGTGGGGATAGTGAGGGACAAGGAGCCCCAAAGGCAATTTGCTCTTCTCCTGCAACATTCTTTGGGGTGTTAGTTTGTCAAGCCCCACCCAGCCTCCCACCCAGGGGCATTTCCAAGCTTATTGAAAACATCTTGTCACGTGACATCCATTTCTCCATCAGCTCATTATACTCGGTGGCCACTAGGAGTCACTGTGGTGCTATCCCTGACACTGCTTTTCACCCTTTTCAACCACTCTAGCCCTGCCCCTCTTCACCTGTATCCCACTTCTTACTGTGTTCTTTTCACTCTGCAGGAGCAGCCCTGGCAAATCTCCCCTCCCCAGACTTGAATCATGCATCTTTAACTCTACAGTCCATGACACTACCAGTGCACCAAGTTAGCAGCCCTATTACTGAACTCCTTACTAACTCTTATCTCAGCTCATTCTCCCTCCACCTACTTCATCGCTCTCTGTGGCGACTCTCGTCTTCAGCTGGCAGACTCTTATGTATATTATGGACATGGTCTCCTGTCTGCCAAAATTACTATTTTCCTGCCTTATCCCCCACCTGTCCTTTGCCCCTGCATCTGTTCCACTGTACTGGAGTATCCTCCACCCCTTACCAATCCCCCATTGATCCATACTGCTAC
Organism: Neoceratodus forsteri; assembly: GCA_016271365.2. Lineage (NCBI taxonomy): Eukaryota > Metazoa > Chordata > Ceratodontiformes > Ceratodontidae > Neoceratodus > Neoceratodus forsteri. Next base: position 737,493,559 of record CM057456.1, read on the forward strand.
TACGGATGCCTCCCCACTCATTCCTCTACTCCGTCCCCTTAACCTCCTCCACCCCAGTACAATCCACCATGTTCCCTCTCTCCTCCTAGCCTCTCCACATATCCTAGCTCTCTCTATCCTGGTTGTCAGTACCAAACAAATCACAGACAGCCACCATGGTCCCAGCCCTGCAAGCAACTCCAGTTACTTTCTTAGGCCCTTTACCTTCTCCTGCTATCAGGAACATAGACCCTAATCCAGGCCCTACCTTTGCCCCCCTACCTGACTGGCCATCCCACTAGTGGTCTCCACCTTACATCTATTAATGTCTGTAGCCTGCATAAAAACTTGACTGCCTACAGTAGTGGATGGCCCAACATCAGCCAGATATTCTCCCTAGTAGAAACATGGCTTTCTAAAGACACCCCAATGGTGCTGTGGCCATCTCTGGATATTCCATCTTCCATGCTGACAGATGGGGCAAGCATGGGGGTGGCTGTGCCATCTACATATGTGACACCTTGCTGGCCCTAGCCCTCCCACCTGCCCAACTGGAACACAGCACCCAAGCTCTCACCCTGAAAATCAGTGTGATTAAGGCTATGCCACCTCTCTTCATCACCTTGGTCTACATCCTTCCTCGAGACAAAAAACTGGGTTTTCTCTCTGAGCTTAACTACCTCTTGCTCCTGCCACCTAAGACAGAATGTATAGCCCTTGGGGACTTTAACATTGATTGGCAATCTTACTGTGCCTCCCCATTAAAAGATGAAATAGCTTCCTTTAACTTGTCACAAGTGGTTCCCTCCCCCACTAGGATAAACCATAAAATTGGATCTGCTACCTTGATCAACCTGGTACTCACCAATTGCCCCTCTATAATTATAGGAGTCTCAGTGCTCTCTAATACTCTGAGTGACCACTGTCCTGTTCTCTGCACCTGGTTGTGTAAGGTTAATAAACCACCACCTAAAATTATCTACCAACGCTGAATTAAAAATGTAACCAAAATGTTCTTGTCATCTTATATGTTGTGTTTAAGCCTGTACAATGTTAAGCTTCATTTCCTTACCTCACCGTCCTGTAATTGTGCTCTAGCTGTAACCTCCCCCCAGGTCACACACGTGAGATTAGCATCTTATTGCTCAGTGTGCCTTTCCTAGTGAAACATTTCAATAAATAAATACACTCAAACAATTAAAACACCCACCTTATCCACTTGGACTGGTCTCCATTAACCACAACCCTGACATTGATTCCACTCTCGAGTATTTCATCAGCTCCTTTAACTTGTCATGCAACATATTTGCCCCTCTTGCTAAATGCATTATTAAAGGCCCCTCCACCCCATGGATCACCCAATCTCTACTAAACCAGATGCATCACCATGACTAACTCTGGCAACTAGCCCTTGAAATGGGCAAACCAGCTGTCAGACAATCTTACTGGCTGCAAGAAATAAGAGTACATGGGATATTCAGAAAGCCAAGGCTGAACACTTTAGGGCTTCCCTCACATCCTCCTGGGGCTTGAGCAGAAAGTTCTGGGATAATCTAAAATAACTTAATGGGAAATCAGTGCCTGTTCCCCCCACCCAAATTTACTCAGACAGCGATATCTCCACAGATCCTAAGCTCATTGCTAATACCCTTAACTCCTCCTTCTCAGAACTCAGCAGTGTTCTCCCTCCCCATTTCTTTGATCCCCAACTGCACCCCTACCATCTACCCCACACTCCACCCCTCCCATTTCAAACCCTCACCCCCGGGAGGCCAAGTCTTACCTTCTAAAAGCCCTAGGGTGTGCCCGGTTCAGCAGTGACACCCTGGACCCTAAACTGCTGTGCTTGACCCTAGACGCTGTTATCATCCCCCTAACCAATATTCCTAACCACTCCCTTTGCCTCGGTAAATTTCCAACCATATGGAAAGCCATAGTCACCACACCCATACACAAAAGTGGTGACTGTGCTGCTCCAGGAAACTACCAACCTATCTCCATCCCCACCTCCAAGGCTCTGGAGAGAATTATCTCTGACCAGCTCACAGAGCACCTCACCAAATATGACCTCCTCTGTAGGGAACAACATGGCTTTTGTAAAAAGCACAGCACCACATCCGCACTACTGAAGTTCTCCAGTGCTGTCCATTCGGCTCTTGACAAAGGATGCATGGCTGGAGCAGTCTCTATTGACCTGTTGAAAGCCTTCAACACCATAAACCACTCCCTCCTCCCATCTACCCTCACTCTCTCTGGTCTCTCCCAGGATGCTGACTACCTTTCAGGTAAATCTCAGCAAGTCAGAATAAACAATACACTCTCCACCAGCCTACAGGTTAAATCAGGGGTGCCCCAGGGGTCCATACTAGGGCCTCTTCTTTTCAGCCTTTTTCTCAACACCCTCCCAAAATCATGCACTGGGCAACTGCTTCTATATGCTGATGATGCAGTCCTTTACTCCTCCCATCCTGACCCTTACATGCTCCAGCTATCCCTTCAAACATCCTTCAATGCTGCTGAATTCTGGTTTGCTGACCACCGGTTGGTGTTAAATTATAAGAAAACTAAGGTCATGGTGTTCACCCACCACCAGAGCAAACATAAGGGCTTTCCATTGCTTATCTATAACTCCTCATTTATTTATTTATTCATTTATTTATTCATTACAAATCGGGTTTACAACCTTGAGTCAGAGACTCATTTACAAAGGCACCTCATCACGGGGGGGGGCAGACATCAAGACAGTTATTACAGAGCAGATTAAAACAGAGAATAACACTACAAGTGCAGTAAAAGGAACATTTAACATAGAAACATAGACTTTGATGGCAGATAAGGACTACTTGGCCCACCCAGTCTGCCCATTTCCCTACCTATTGGATAAGCTGCAGATTCTAGTTAAGCAACAGCCTACTTCCTGCACCCCACCACTATAATTGCCTTATGTCTGTCCCATGCATGTTTGAATTCCCCCCACTGTTTTAGACCCCACAACCTCTCCAGGAAGGCGGTTCCATGCGTCCACCACTCTCTCCGTGAAAAGAATTTCCTCACATTACCCCTGAGCCATCCCCCCTCTAACTTTAAATTGTGCCCCCTCATTCTTACACATCTCTTTTTCTGAAAGATACTACCCTCCTGGACTTTGTTGATTCCCTTGAGGTACTTAAAAGTTTCTATCATGTCCCCCGTCCTCCTTTCATCAAAGGTATACATATTAAACTCTCTCAGTCTCTCTTCATATGGTTTCTGATGTAGACCCTGCACCATTTTAGTTGCCCTCCTCTGGACTGCTTCCATCCTGTCTATGTCCTTGCGTAGATGAGGTCTCCAAAACTGCACGCAGTACTCCAGATGGGGTCTCACCAACTGTCTGTATAGAGGGATAACCACTTCCTTTTTCTACTTGTGATGCCCCTCCCTATGCATCCCAGTATCCCCCTGGCTCTCCTTACTGACTTCTCACATTGCTTACCCACCTTTAGGTCATCTGATATGACTACACCCAGATCCCTTCCATTATTGTTGCCATTAGTACCTCCCTGCTATTGTGTACTCTTCTCCTGGATTTTATTTCCCAGGTGCATTACTTTGCACTCTTGCACTGAATCTAAGTTGCCATATGTCTGACCAGTCCTCCAACACTTGCCAAGTCCCTTCTCATCCTTTCTACCCCCTTGTGTATCAATTCTGTTACAGATCTTGTGTCATCCGAAAGAGGCATACCTTTCCTTCCAGACCTCTGCAATGTCACCTATAAAGACGTTAAAGAGGACTGGACCCAGTACTGAGCCCTGAGGTACTCCACTAGTAACCCCCCTTTCTTCAGAATGTATTCCATTCACTATTACCTTCTGTGTCCTGTTGTGCAGCCAGTTTACTACCCAGGCTACCACACTGGGACTCACACCCAAGGGGGGTAGCAGTTAGTCCACTTGGTGTGCAGATCTGAAATCCCTGGCTACACCCCTGTTCTACGGTACAAGACAATCAGATGACATACTTTTAGATTAGGCTGTTGTTGCAGGAAACTACCTTGATGATTACTGACGATACCCAAGACTGGACACAGACTGGACAAAATTGAGACAGCAGATGGTTAATCTGGAGTGCCAGGAGAAGCAGGCCCACACGATTCCCAAGGCATCATTCCTGTTCAAGCATGGAGCAGGGGCTAATCCCCAGGCAGGTCTCTCTGGTGGCTTCTCTGTGCAGTGGGTAGTTGGCAGGGCCAGTGTGGCATGGCCCAGGCTGAATGGAGATGAATGCAGATTCAGTCCAATTAGGATGGATGCAGCTTCCAGCAAGCAACACAGTTCACACAGTGGGGAACCAAATCACGACCCACTTTCAATACACAGCACATTAACTGTACATGTAAAGGATTCTATGGTACCAGCAAGGGATACACTTAGGTTACATAATGTAGTAATTGATGTTACTTAGGTTACATAATGTTACAAAATTGTGAGTTACACTCATGGATATAGTAGGTCCTCAGAGAAGACAGTGGGTTACATCCCTATTTGGACCTAGTGGGGAAGGGGTAGGTCTGGGGAAGGGAGAAGCTGCCCAGTGGACGTTGTCAAGCCAGGGGGCAAGGCGGGCAGGCAGGAACCACAGGTTACAACAGGGGTTAGTTGCACCGACAACAGCGGGTATTAAAGATATGGTTCCCAAGGGCTGTTTTGAAGAAGCCAATTTTTGGCAAGTTGTGAGACGAGCTAGAGGGAGTTGAACCAGGTGGGGGCTCTGTAGAGGAAGATCTCTGGGCAAGAAAGGTCTTGGTTCTGGGCACCTTGAAAGTGGTCTTAACAGAGCTATGGGTGGTGACAGACGAAGATGGCTGCTGTAGGGAGGTGGAGACCCAGGAGAGGTCTAGCAGAGATTTCTTAGCGAGAAGGCAGGTCTGGTAGAGCAGTCCTCCTCAAAGTTGAGAAGATTAGTGGTAGTGAGAAGGCAGGTGTGAGTTTGGCTGGGGGCACTGGTCAGGAGCCTACAGCCTTACTGATGGAGATTTGGATTTTGGAGAGCAGTGTTGTCAACTGCAGCGTAGATGGGCAAGCCATAGTCCATGAGGGACAAGATGGAGGAGATGATGGCCAGCCTTAGGGCAACAAGTGGCAGGCAGTCCCTGTGCCAGTATAGCAGCCAATCTGAGAGTTAATGGCCTGACAGGGCATTAATCTGGGTGTGGAAGGAGAGGGCAGTATCGAACATGATGCCTAGGTACTTGTATGTGGTCACTTGTTCTAGCGGTGCAGAGTGCGGGATAATCAAGAGGGGGTATTTTTAGCTTTATTTTGGTGGTGGGAGAAGAGCATTGATTTGGTTTTCTTTAGGTTAATGACCAGTCTGCAGTCTCCGAACCACCTTTCAGCTTGGTAGTAAGTTTCTGGAGGGATAATTGGAGGGAGGTGGGATTGGGATGTGAGGCAACGAGGACTGTATCATTGGCATAGAGGAGCATTTTATCAGTACATGAACTGGGGAAGGTGTTGAGGTAGAGGCTAAAAAGTATTGGACCCAGGATGGGCCCTGAGAGACCCCGGAGTGAACAGGAAGAGTGCTGGAGAGGGAGCCGCTGATCTTGACACGTTGGGATCTAGCAGAGAGGTAGCTAGAGAACCAGAAAATGGGACCACCAGAAAAGCCAAGTTGTTGGAGACAGTCGAGTAGAAGGGATGACAGACAGTCAAAGGCCATGAGAGGTCAATGAACACTGCTCCTGCAAGGCTGCTAGAGTTGAGAGCAGCATGCAGGTATTGGGAGAATTCCAGGAAGCCATGGTTGTACTGTGTCCTGGGTGGAAACAGTGCTGCTCTGGGCAACATAATGTCATACTTGGTTAGGTATTCAGAGAGTTGGATCAACACCACTTTTCAAGGACTTTAGAGAGGTGGGGAGGATGGAGATGGGCGGCAATTGTTGGGGTGGATCGGTCCCCATACATGTATAGGTGTGATTTCAGCAGTTTTCCAAGCACTTGGAACTGACTCAGGCATAGAGACTGGTTTAGAAGGTCAGTCAGGGGACTAGGACTTCGTCCAAGACCATACGGAGGATCCTGGAATCGAGGGAGTCACTGCTGGGGTTATTGCTGCCTAAGGCTTTTAGCAGGTGTGGCCTGGCTTCTTGGGGGATAGGATGTGCAGGTAGAATAGTGGGCAATGCAGGACCAGAGGGAGAGAGGTGGGGATTGGGTCAAAGATGCTACTGGGGAGGACCGAGTTTAGGTCAGAGAAGGCAGTGTTAAGGCAATTGGCTATGAGGAGTGGATCTGTGGTGGGGTGCTATTGATGGAAAGCTGAGATGGTGGAAGGAGCAGGACTTCCCATTTAGCTCTTTCATATTATCCCTGAAGGTCCGGGCTGAACTTCAAGTGGAAGTGAGGGTGGTCTTGTAGTGCTCTGCCTTGGCCCGCCTAATGGCCCTAGTGCACTTATTGCATTCTGCATTGTAGGCTTGTCTGTCAGATGCCTTTCCAGATTCTACAGCAATGTGTCAGAGATTATCTCTGTTTTTGAATCTCTGGAGGAGAGGTGGGGTGATCCATGGGCATTGCATTTTTTGGAGCGGATCCTGGTGAGGGTGAAAGGTCACAAGCCTTACAGAAGGCATTTGTGAAGTGGTCAAGAGCTGAGTCAATGTCAGGGGTGGCGCTGGATAGGGGACCAGTCCAGCTGAGCTGGGTATTGTTTTAATTTTCTGAGGCCGCCGTGGTGTAACGATGGTGTAGAGTGGCCTGGGACTCTGGCTTCAGAGTGGAGGATGACTACAGACAGAGGACTAGGGAGTGATCACTAAGAGAGTTGGGGAGGACAGTGACATCCCAGATTTTGTAGGGGTGGTTAGATATAACAACATCTAGGAGAGTGCTGGTGCCAGTAGAGTGGTTGAATCTGGTGGGCTGGGTATATAACTGGGACATATCCAGGGCAACAAAGGAGTCCCTTATATGGGAAGCAGTGGAGGCAAGCCAGTTAACACTGAGATCACCTAGGATGACTTTCTCCACTTTGTGAGGGAGAGATGTGAGATAGTCAGTGAGGGACTGGACTGCTTGGTTTTGATTCCTTGGGGGTACATAGGAGACCATGAGGAAGAGGGCCTCGGGTGGGGTCAGGTGTGATTTTTTAAGGTTAGTGTTTATATATATATATATATATATATATATACATACATTATATATATATATATATATATATATATATATATATATATATATATATATATATACATACACACACACATAGTGGCATGGTAGCACCACTATCGTTAGGGCTGAGTACAAACATCTATGTTAAACCCAAAATTTTGAACCTTAATAACTCTGGAACAATACTTGGCATGCATAATCTCTAGGGTTGGTCTCTTGACATACCAAATTTCATGTGAATTGGTTTTGTGGTTTCTGAGATACAGAATGTCCAAAATCCAAAATGTAACTTTTTTTACATTTCTTTTGTTTAGCTCTTTCTCAGAAGCGATTTTAGGTTTAGGTCTGAAATGTTCTGGGTAGAAAGCCTTGTGTCACAGATGTGCTCTTTGAAGTCTTAGTGGAAAAATATTAATCTGTTCAAAGGTTATACAATTTTACATTTCTCATTATTTCCTATGGAAGATTTATATGTCAGGCATGAAAGTTAGAACTTTTGCACAATAGGAGTACTTTGCACAAAGAACTACCTTCTTTGTGAAAAGAAGGTTGCTTTTCACAAAGTTCACCCTAAAAGCGAGAGGTGGAGCTGTCTTGTGTCTGCCATCTTGTTTGCCGCTTAGCAAGGATCTTCCTTACTTAAACTATAAAATCAGTGTTGGATAAGTTACTTTTCTATTGCTTTCTATTACTTTTGGAAACTCGTTCCAGAAATCTCTGTGCAGTCACTAGCAAGGATGGATAAGTACTGGAAAAAGTAATACACCTGCAATTACACTTACTTATGTCGTTTTATACAAAAGAAATAAGTAACTATAACTGATTACATTTATTTGAAAGTAACTAGTAACTAACCTAATACTTTCAAAAAATGTAATTATTTTTTATGCTGTTTTTGTATAAAAAGAAATAAGTAACTATAATTCTAAGGTGTATTACTTTTTCTAGTACTTCTCCATCCTTGCTAGTGACTGCACAGAGCTTCCAGGAACAAGTTTCCAAACATAATAGAAAGTAATATAAAAAGTAACTTACCCAACACTTTGTAAAATACAATTAAAAGGAAAAAAAAATCAGAACATAGCTAAAGAGGAGTTGTTCAGCTGTATTCTGATGTATTTTTTTTTAACGTAGTCCCAAACAAGTCCAGAAATCTTGAGTGCCAGCTCAGCCAGAGAATGGTTTGTAGTCCATTCTCTGTATGAGAAGAGTGATATTTTCCTGAATTCTGCAGCCACAGCTGGAACTCGTGCTGCCAGCTGTAGAGTCAAGGTTCACCCATTCAGTTTAGTAGCTATTTACTGGCAGCTTCTGCCAACATCAGGATGCCCAATCCTGAGTTGGCCAGCAACAATAATCCCTCAACTGTGGGACACTGAGTAGCCCACTCCCAGTGTCCCCAAATCATAATTTTACCCTGTGAAAAAGAAAAATGTCCCCAATGTCTTTTTTACTCCAGAAAAAAGAAAATGGTCCCCGTTGTCTCTCCCATCCTCCTCCCCATCCCCACCCTACCTCTGTGCACCAACCTCTCAGTACCCCCCTTAACCTATACTTACCTCTGGAGGTCGGTGCTGTCACCTTCTGTGGGCTGGGGCACGTCTGCTCTCTTCAAAGCCAAACTACAATCAGAGGAATCAAGGTAAGCACAGTATAATGGGAGTCAATGGGGGTTTTCAACTTATGCTGCTATCTCTTCGAGTTTTAGGAATTTATGCACCAAATTTTCCTCACTGGGTTCTTGGGACCCCACCTCATGAACACAGTCACTGTGATTTCATTTTTCAGTCTGGAAGGGTGATTTTGTGGTTGAACTTTGAATCACCTTTTGGGACCAATTAATAAACAACAGTGCCACTATTCCTGGGTGGGTCCCAAAAGCCCATGTTGTAAATTTGGTGAAAATTCCAAAATGACTGCATTACACATGTGCATTGCACAGTTTCTATGCACGCTCGAACTTCACTAATTTTTAATATTTTCACCCAGAATTTCAACATTGCCATTTTACATCTCCTCATGAACATACAGCTGTCATTTTCAAATCTTGCCAAAACATATTTTCACACCTGTGGCACAGAGTGGCATTGTCGGTGTGCAAAACCAACTTTGGGATAGGTTAGAACATCACAGTGCAACTGTTCATGAGAGGAGTGTCCAAAACCCATGTTGACAATTTGGTGAAAATATTCCAAAACATTACTGTATTTTCACAGCTATATATATATGCAAATCTGTGGAGGGATGGGAGCACAGTAAAATAAGCATAACATTATACTATCTGAAAATAAAGGAAATTCATTGCAAAAACTCCATGAATGCATCAGTTAGGTGAATACTATAATGAAAAAGTAGGGATAGGCTAGGTTTTCAACCCTAATGCCCCACCCCAGGATTCCCACCTCTACCACTCCAACCCCACTACTCCACCCTCCACACATCAACAGGTGTTGGGGTTTGCAATTGGGTTTTCAGGGCTAACTCTATTTATTATAGAGGCTAGTGAAAATATCCCAAATTAATTTTTGTTTAGGGTTTTGCCTGTATATGGGTGAAATTCCATGCATTCGCTCTACCCCCAAAATGAACAGAATCTGAGAACACATGGAAACATTGAATAAGGTTGTTCAATGCAGTTCAACTTGTAAGTCTTTTAGATGCAAAACTGGGGTTGATCATTTCATTTTATGGAAAGAGGATGCTCTTCTGCATGCAGAGCTAGCCATTAAAAGGCATATTTCACTATAGAAACCAACACAATAGAACTGCACTACAAACCTGATTACTGTAACAAGAAGCCACTCCTAAGAATTTCTCAGTTCTAACTCACCACATATCACCTAAAGATGAATCTGCAAGAGAAGCCAGTGTTTCAATCAGTTTGTTTTAATTGTGATTCAACGTTAGGCCATTTGGTAGTAACTACCCTGTAGTGCTGCTTTCTACTGTCTGGATGCTATTTTGTAAACCATGGCTGCGTTAAAAACTCAGTGGATGTAGCTGAAAGCAATTCATAGCTTAGATGCTGCACAGCTTATTCAGGGTCACGGAACTGAAGCGCAGAAACAACTTCATAATGTATTCATTTTATACATTTTTAATTCAAAGTAACAACACACCAAAATGTTTCTAAAGTATTTAAAATGTGTCATTTGATCATATTTCTATAGGAGAAAACCCTTCCAGTGTGAGTTCGAGGGTGAAATGTAAGATTTTCAAACAGCAGCGACTGGAAGAAACATGCTCATGTCCGGACAGAGAAGCCATATCTCTGCAAGATTATAGGATGTTACAAGTCCTCTACACATCCCAGTTCACTTCACAAACACTTACAAATGCACACTGAGATACAAATGCCAATAAGCAATGGCAAGGGAGCTTTAAGCTACAACACTGGCATCTTTGGAAGGTGAGAAGCTTAGTCCTGCTGTCACCTGCCATTTTCAAGGCAGCAGCTCAGTAGATGGCATGAAGCCCATGCCATCAGAGTGCCAGGAGGTGCTAGGGCTTCCTACTTGTCCCTAGCCCTTATGGCCGGATGGACCTTTCTTAGTTGTCCTCCACTCCAGAGCAATTATTGTTATTTCATCAGGATGCAAAACTGAACCTGATTACCTGGAAGATGTCGAGGTTCAATGCAGGGCAAAATATGCCTTCTAGCTTGGAAAGATTTCCCATGTTCAGCCCTTCAGCAGTCTCAGATGCTCTCATGAATGTGTAGTACACTTGTCCATATGATAGTAGCCACGATTCTGCCAGGCCATAAAAGTAAATTCACCAGAAAGTAATAATTGTGAACCTGAAAGATGGCAGGATTAGAACATTTAAAACTTATTACTGCTCTCAATTGAACTCAATTGCACACCGTTCTCAAAGTGTAAGTTTCCAGCTGAACTGGTTATTTGTAAACGCAGCTTCGTGATCGTGATTCCTTAAAAGTTTTCACTTGTTGCGTAGTGTCTTACTGCTGTTGCAGTCCTTTACCTTTGGCAAGATATTCAGTTGAAGTAGAAGGTATTGTAATATGGCAATTTGAGCATTATGACCCCTCAGCTAGGAAATAACTATTTGGAGCAGAAGATCTCTTAAGGGCCAAAAATCATATTTTCACTAAATTATTATAAATGGGATTGAGTTTACTGTCAAAACTATACCACAGTTGGCAGCACTTGAATTAAGTTATGCAACACTCTGAAAACATTTTACTTTCATGTCATTCATTGTTAGTTTATTTATAAATATATTTATTTTTTAATTTGTTGTTAATTTGGTAGGTGCTCAAGAAAACATATGCAGTGTGCCACCAAGCCACCCACACACACACACAAAAAACAAAAATTATAATTGCAATCTTTAAATTAAAAGCTACATTAAGACCATGGAGCCACCTAGCTACACACACACACACACACACACACACACACACACACTTATAATTGCAGTCTTTACATTAAAAGCTACATTAAAGATAATCTACCTGTGCTTGAATACTGGATCTCCCTCCCTTGCTGTTCTCCTATACTGTTGAAGTTTAATCCAAAATAGATCATTCTCTGTTTGAGACATCACAGTCACTAGCTGTGGAATTAGTTGTCACAAGCAGGAAATTATGACAGGAGCTGCAGAATAAAACTCAGCATATGATGGACTGCAATGTAGTCAGATACTTCTTTTATGCAAGGATCTTTAGTAAACATAATAGTCACATGACATTTTAAGAAAGGTCAGGATCTATATATATCTAAGGAGGCAAATGTAACTAGATATTGCCACTGAGGAAGAGATGAGAGAGAGAGGAGAGTGAGTGAGAGAGAGAGAGAGAGTGTGTGTGTGTGTGTGGGGGGTATTGTTCCATCATATATTTTGAATGTTTCTAAATTCAGGTTTTATTTAACATAGTGAAAGGGAGTTCTGCTAATGCCAAAGGGGATGTTATTTTCCTTGGAGTCTGGATGCTCTAGTTGATAATTAAAAGTGAAATGGCATTAAATTCAAACATTGGTTGATTCCTGTGTTACCAAACTCTGCTTATTTGAACTGTGACTGCTTTCTTCTTTTTTTTTGTTGGTGGATGGATCCCCCATAATACGCTCACTTGACTTGTGAGTCAGAATGCTTTACAGTCACTGATGTTATGTTTACAAGTAATTTTAGTAGTTTTAAATTGCCTAAAATGTTTACTACACCAAAATGTATCCACCTGAGAATCATTATCTGTTGTTCTTAATAAAAGCATGATTCAAAAATGTCAGATCCCTGCTGAGTGTTTTCAGGCATACAAGTCTAACTCTCATGCTTCCAAAGTGTTTTATAAAAGAACATGGCTTCATGGCTATCCCTAGATGGTGAAGTATTTTGTATTGTAAGTAATTTGGTAGCCTGACCAGCTTCTATCTTAGGCCCTGTCCACACTACCCCTCTGTAAGCGTTGACAGAGTGCCCAAACCATTACTGCAATGGTTTGTGTTTACACCTGTAACGTTACAGACGTTTCGTAACCATTGTTGAAACCACATGAGGTGGTTTCAACAGCGACTTATGAAACTGGTCCCGCCTCGGTAACCTTACTGGCAGTAGTGTGGACGGGCAGCAACAGTCCCCTGCAGGGCCCGTAGCGCAAGCTTCATTGTGGGATTGGGCACCGTGGTAATGGTCGCCCATTTCCCCAGGTGTGGACTGTTGGTACCGGTCACTGCTGCAGTGTGGACACACTGTACTGCTCCCTGGCTGTAATGGTTTCTGTCCATTAGGGCCTGAGCGGTATAGTGCGGACAGGGCCTCAATATGAACATTCTGAAAGATTAATTCAGAGTGATAGTTTCAGTCTTCTACAAAATGTGTTTTATAGAATGTCACCTAGAGTATGTTAAAGCACAGTCAAATCCAACAGTTTGTACCGTGATTGAGAAAAAAATATAAAACATATGTTTCTCTTTCATCCAGCAGCATGATCATAGTAAACATGTTAAAAAGATGTGCACATATTTGTGCAGGACTTTTAATTTAATGAGAGAGAGAGAGAGAGCTCTTCTCTCACATATTATCCTCAAGTGAGGATGATTAAATAACACATAAGTGGTGAAGCAACCAGTGAGTTCCATGTAAGTCACTCGTTTTGTTTTAATTGTTTAACCAGGAGAGGCACACTAAGCTGAAACCTTGTTTACAGGTGCAACCTGGGAGCACAAGGAAGTTAAGTGATTTGCTTAGGATCACACAGTATGCAAGTGGGGTTGTAGGATTCAAACCCAGGTCTCCAGATTTTTAGTTCAGAGGCTTAAAGCACTGCGCTATACTGCTCTGAATAATCTTATAAATGGGTGTTAGAAATCCTGCATTAATTGATCGCTACACATTATGTGCAGCTAAATTGTGAATGGCCTATAGTCAATTTTATGGGCTTCCAAGGAACTTTTTTCTCTTAACCTTTTATTATTCAAAACATAAAATGTCAAACTATACCTAATTTTATAAGAGGCAAAAACACACTTGAGAGTCTGTCAGTTGCAGTGTAATAAACACTCAGAACCAGATGGCAAGGCAAGGGCAGTTTATTTACATTGGTAGTCCAGAAACCTTAGTCTAAGGCTACTCACCCTGGCACTCGACCTTCTGGACTTACATCAGGGCATGGCAAACAGCTAGCCAATTAGCACCAAAACAAAAAAATTGCATGTGTGATGTCATAAGGAACCAGGTACTTAGTGAGACATTTCTAGCTACTCTTGTATTTTAAAAGATGTTACCAGGGTCCCGTAGTTTCAGCTGAGTTACTGGCTTGTCACAGTACATGTGACCTTACCTGGAGGTCCTATAAATCCTCTGACATTGCTAATTACTGGTTCCTTCACAATGCATGTACCTTGTGCCTGTGATGTTTGCCATTGGATCACCATCATCTCTGCCCCTACAGCATTTGTGCTACCTGAACTGGTCAGGTCGGGTCCCACTCTGGGGGGATGGTGGGGGAGCGAATTTGCATTGCATAACAAGTATACTTTGCAAATAATACTAAAGCACGTGAACAAAAACTAGCATTTTTTGCCAGGTTGGTAGTATGAAAATGAGCTGCAGCTAACTAGAGACTATTAGCTAAGAAACATAGGTTTACATAATTGAAGAAAGCAACACTCATGACACATCAAACTGCACTTCCTGGCCACTGTAAACTCTTTACTTCATAACTTGTTTCACTGCAGGTAATACTCATTACATTATGAATGAAATGCATCGTAACTATATTGAACCCCATGCCCTCCCTGACCCACCCAGCCAACAGCCAGTCCATATTCCTTTTCATTTCTTCTTTACACTAACATTAAAATATAATAAGCTTCATTAGAACCTGATTAGAAGTATGACAGGAGAAAAAAATTATTGTTTCAGACAGTGGCCAGCCAAAATATTTTGAAATGCACATACTGATGCCTGACTAAAACTGTGACCCGAGAAACCAGTTGTCATTGCTCAACAATAACAGTAGCACTGTACAGTACAATTATTTGCTTTATCTAAACATGAACCACATTAATGAAAATTATACAATGGCAAAAAAATCTTGGGCTCTGATTCATCAGTCTGGGACTGGACCCGTGATGTTATCCCAGTACAACATCACGGATCTAGTCCCAGCACAGAAAAGATTGCATCAAATGTTAAAAAAAAGCAATCACTCCACAACGCGATTGCCTGCCCCACTACCCTTCTCGCTGACAGGACGATCAGTCCGTCAACAGAGGAGACATGAGTGAAACCTCTGTCAGTTTAAGTCCCTCCTGACGCAACGTTGCACCCCAACCCCACACCCCGTATTCCCCCACAAAAACATATTTTAGTGAGAAAAAAGCTGTTATATAAAAAAAGCATTTTCATTGGATTCGGAGGTCGTGCAAGCACTTTGAAACAGTCGCTCATCGCTCAGTGCACAGACCGCCCAGTTCCTCGAAGAAACAGTCACACTGCTGGGGAAAATTAAAACAATTCAAACTAAGCTGATTTGAAATAGCGCGCAATACACGAAGTAGGATCGTGGTTCAAAACTTTGCGGCTTTCACATAAGTAAATAAACAAATATTATACACGGTCACCTTCAGCCAGTCCACGAAGTATAGCAGGACCAGGACCAGCTCAAAGAAACACAACTAAGTACTTACATCGTTTTTTTGTTTTTTTTTCTGTGGGGGGGGGGTTCTCAATAAACAAATCCAGAGAATCACAGCAGAAGGACACACTGAAAAGGGAATACACACAACTATATAACTGCAGTGCCACCTGCTGGACAACACAGATACTAAGGATTTTTTTGCCAATAGGTATACCTCCACTAGCAAAAAAACTAAGAAAAAAGTATCTTAAACATATTTTTCACGTCTTCATATTCTTAAAAACACAATGAGCCAGTGTATAATATAATAATGCACTAGGGGTGGTTGTGTGGACAAGGCCACTTGGGTGATAAGTCCACTTGGCCAGTGGCCCGTGCCCAATCACCCCAGGCGTGACGTTATCCCAGCACAACACACACCTGTTGTGCATTATTGCTTAATTGTGTTAGAACATAATATAAAACCAGACAGCATCCGCCTCAGTCATAACTTTAAAATTATCACCGAGAACTAAACTTGAACAAGTGCTACTGTTTGACTGACACTATGTTAATGAGGAGGGTCGGGAGTGAGCATGTTCAAAAAGGCAGATGCACATCTCAGGTTGTGGTGAAAGCAAAACGTAGATAATGGTGTTGGACAGTAATATGATAATGAACACATTTTCTGAGCCTGCTGCAAAAGAACTGATGTATCTTCCATTCTTCTATAAAATGCATGAACTGGAGCCACACAACCTTGAATTTTCAGTTTGCAGGTGTAATTCCACTGTGAACATCTCATTCTTATAATTCCCTTTAAAGGGACACTGTCAATTTCAGTTGCGTTAATTTTTGACCTATGCCATTTTATACATAAATCAGTTCATCCAAGTGTTAGAATTGTTTGTATGATATTTGCTGTCAGGTATGATGTTTGGTAAACTAGTTTTCACTATTTTCTGTTGCTCCTCCATTACTAGTGTTACCACCGGCATCTGCAGTTTGTTTACATTTTGCTTTCACCACAGCCTGAGCTGTGTGTCTGTTTTTTGAAGGTGTTCACCCTGACCTCCTCATTAATATAGTGTCAGTCAAACACTGCCACTCCTATGAATGAAAATGTGGTTTGTTTCAAGCTGGTGGGAGCGTGGGGCCCAAAGGCCCCGTGCTCAATTAATATGTGCTCCCACCAATACATATGATATTCAGTGCTTGTACTGTTATGTTAGCAGAAATTTGCAAGTTGGTAGGATTGAACAACATTGTACTTTATTATGCTTTCTGAAAAAGTAAGGAAATTCTTTGCAAAAAAAGTGTGAATGCATCATTTAGGGTTAAAGCATAAAAGTCAGGAAATGAGACCTTTAAGGTTAGCCACTACCCTCCATATTGTGTACCCCCATCCTCTCGACTGATAGATGCCGGGTGTAACATGGTTGCGGAGGCCCAAATATCATCCCATTCTTCTTTACTGTGTCATGTCAACATGTTACACATGGAATGGGGTGACATTTGGGCCTCACAACCCTAAAGACACACCCTGGTGCAGTTTTTTGTAAGAATATATATATATATAATATGTAAAGTAGTCCTCGAGGATATAATTATATTTTATGTTGGGGGAGATAATATCTAGAGAAAGCAAAGGAATGCAGGATGTGGCTATTAAAGTTTTAACTATTACAATTTTAACTAACATATTTTCTCCTGTCCCTGGAATACTGTTCTTATAAAGAATAGTGTATAGGTAGGTGTGCATAATGGCTTTGTACACACACTCTCTCTAGGTAGTATAGCATAGTGGTTAAGAGCACTGAACTGCAAACCTGGAGAATGGGGACTGAATCTCACAGCCATCACTTGCATACTGTGTGACCATAAGCAAGTCACTTAACTCCTCTGTTCCCAGGATGCACCTGGAAACAAGCTTCAGTTTAGTGTGTCTTTCCTGGCCAAAAATTGTTAACTAAAAAATTAAAGCCAGAGAGCATAGCTCAAGGGGTTTATTAAGGCATCATATACCAAGGGTATGTGTAGAAAAAAAATTACACAGCCAGCCCAGTGGCATGGAGGTCTGAAGTGCTTGGTGCTTTACCTACTGCCAAGCCAGTGACCCAAGTTTGGGAATGGTCCAGGGTCACTTGGGGGCTGGCCAGGGAAAGGAGGATTGAGTGTTCACAGATGGATCTCTCCCTTCAGGAAGGGGGGAGAGCACATATCGCTGATTTCCTGCCACCTAGTGAAGGCTAAGTAGCACAGTATATGTCAGCATCTCTATAGGCCTAGCACAGGTGTTGAGTATGTGCAGCATCTCCACGTCACATGCCCATACCATTGCACATGTGCCAAGCTGGGGGAAACAGAAAACTGAGAGAAGCAGGGACTGTGCAATTAGATAGCCCTGTCTGCCTGCCCCTACCTGGGCCAGCACCCTGAGAAACTGCCGAACAGGATCTGGACTCTGGAGAGGGGAGGACAGAGCTCTCTCTCTCTCCCAGCTACACCCCATGGGGTAAGACTTAGGGGAGCAGAAGCAGGTGAGTTTTGTGGGAGAGATGTTGGCCAGTGGAGGAGGTGGACAGGGGTATAACAGCCAAGTCAGCACCCTGACAGAATGAAACAGCTCCACAGAGAAAAAACATTTTCTCCCCATGTATATATAAGCCTAAACCCACCTTTAATCATTTAGCACATATCTCTCCAGCTCTAATGACTTGACCAAATTTGGTGCTACAGGAATTAAATAAGCTTTTCTTCAAAAGAAGCACCATAATTTGAATTTAACTAGTGATGAAACAGAGGTTGTTCAAGAACTCAAAACAAATGAATGCCATTAAAATCAAAGAGGCAGATCAGAGAAGCAAAATTATCATTGGAAGCAGTATAGTGCACTGGTTTCAGGCTCTGACCTGCAAACCTAGAGACCTGGGTTTGAATCCCACAGCCCCCACTTGCATACTGTGTGACCCAGAGCAAGTCACTTAACTTCCTTGTCCTCCCAGGTGGCACCTGCAAAACAAACTTTCAGCATAGTGTGTCTCCTCTGGTTTAAACAAAAGAGCAACAATGTGAAGCAGAAATTTATGGACAACTAGATGACTAAAAGAGTTATAGTAGATTACAAGAAGACCCAACAAAAAGTGTAAAAATTAGAATTTGTTTTTTTTTACAGGGCTCCCTTACTATTGGCAATATTACACAATCTGAGAAATGTTTTATGGTGGTTCATTGCCCCATGACACCTACTACATGTGTTTTATCTAGATTCACAAGGACCAGACCAATGCCTGGTAGACTGCCAATTTCTAGAAAAGGATCACTAACTGAACAAAAATTCTATTTTTGTAGATTATTTTTTGAAGCAACTTATACATATACAGCCTTCTTATACAGTATATGTGATTCAATAAATATTTTCCCAAACTGCAGGTGTTGGTCTGGTCCTCTGAATTTATTTGAGTTTCCATAGATGTTGTGAGTTTATACATGAGCACACCTCATGACCTAGGGCTTACTGCCATCAAATACCATATCGCCACAACTCCATAGCTCAAAATTTTCCCATGGATTTCTTTTGAAGCTACCAGCCTCATTCTCACAAGTAATTATTTCATTTTGACATAACATACTGTTTACAAACTAGGGTACTGCCATGGGGACCCACGATATACCCCTCCTATGCTAACCTTCTTTGGCACAGTGGGAGGAGACTATCATGTTTAACTATGATAGGAACCTTTTCTTACCTCATATTTATTTATGAAGTAGATAAGTAGATGATATGCTCATCATCTGGAGAGGGGATGTAGCATCTACATTTGTGGATTTGCTGAATTTTAACAATTTGGGACTCGATTTTACATTTACAGCAGATGTACACTCTATCACCTTTTTGGATTTAAAATGAAGTGCTGTGGATGGGTAGTTGGGCACATGGTACAATCAGAATCTTACCGCAAGATCACATCTGACAATACTTTAATGCATGCCAGCAGTGCCCACCCATACCATCTAAAGAAAGCTATCCCATATTGTCAATTTGTCTGTATCAGACAGAACTGTTCTGATCTGCAAGATTTTGACAGACAAGCCTAAGAACTGAAAATCCATTTCCTCTAGACAGGTTACATAGAGGCTGCTTTGGATACAGCATTAAACAAGGCTAGAAGGCTTAATAGGTCAGGGCTAGATATTCAAAATGTAGCAGCAAAAACCAACAGCACAATACTTTAGCATAGGGTAGTGCAGAAACAGCCCCTATATCCAAGGACCCATTAGCGCACACAAAACACAATAGCATGGGCAAACCCATAATGTATGCAAAGGGCAAAGAGAGGGGCACAGAATGCAGACATGTGCTACGAGATATTTCCAAGAGCTAGCGCCGCACTAGGATACATAGCATGACCTGTAGTGCGGCACAAGTTACTGCCTATAAAAGGCTGGTCTTAATCCAGGGCAAACCACCTAAGGGACAGCAAGAACAGGAAGCAGGATGTGTGCTGTACCAGTAGCAGTGTTGCTGCCACTAATGGCAGCCATAGTGGAGGAGGAGGAGGAGGAGAGGGAGCAGGCACAACATGGGCTGCAGCACAGGCCAAGGAGACGCTATGCTGCAAACAGGTTGTACTGGCCCAGGGTCTCCTTTGAGACCTTGCCAGATGAGCACATCACAGGCTGGTACAGGATGAACAGGGGAATGTTGAGGCAGCTATGTGAACTCCTGCATGAGCAGCTGCAGCTGAATACCAGATGCAGCCATGTCATGACAGTAGAGGAGAAGGTGATAGCAGCGATGTGCTTCCTTGCCACAGGGACATTCTAGTGACCAACAGGGACACCGTTGGAGTAACGCAGTCTGCCACCTCACGCCTCCTGACCCAGTTCCTAGATGCTTTCCTGCCACATACTGGGGAGTTCATTGTATTCCCCAGCACAGCAGCAGAGCGCAGAGAAACCATGCAGCAATTCCATCGAGTTGCACACCTACCAGCAGTACTTGGTGCCATTGACTGCACCTATGTCCCCATCTGTGCACCACCTGGCAATGGTGGCGGGGTATACAGGAACAGGAAGGATTCCATTCCATCAATTGCCAGGTGGTGTGCAATGTGACAGATGTATTAGCAATGTCTTTGTGCAGTACCCTGGCAGTGCCCTAAACGCCTTCATCTGGCACCAGTCACAACTGTGCCAGGCATTCAAGGAGGGCAGGATACCCAGAGGGCACATAGCCAGTGAGTACCAGCAAACAGTGTACACATAACACAGCATGGGTGGGGACAGACATGGGAATCTAGGGGAGGGGGCGGAAGGCAAGATAGGGGTGGATGGACAGCAGTACAACACTAACAGATGACCATCTCTCGACAGGGGACAGCACCTATCCCTACAACTTTGGCTGCTGACAGCAGTCACCTGGCCAGCCACTGGCAGAGGAGCAATATAACGAGGCACACACCATGACTAGAACATCACAGAGAGGGTGTTTGGAATTCTAAAGATGTGCTTCAGAATAAGACACGCCAGGTAGTGTCCCTACAGTATATGCCTCAGAAGGTATGCCATATCTTCCTAGCCTGTTATGTGTTGCACAACATGGCAATGAACTGTGGGATACAGGCACCTGAACCTGAGGGACAGGTTGAGGGTGAGCCAGAGCCAGCAGTTAGGGGGATAGTGGAGCAACTTGAGGAGAGGGATCCACTCATGGCCTGCAGGGCCCTGGAGCACAGGGCCGCCATCATCTAGATGCTGTCCCAAGCCAGAGGGGGAGTACAAACTGCATGACTACATGAAAAGGTACAATGGTGAACAGTTTATTGTGTACACACACGAAGAACAGTGCTGTCAAGAAACTCAACAGATGTACAACACATTGGCATGCAATGCGTGTGTGAGGGCTGTGCAATGGGAGGGTGGTGCATTACACACATGTGACGAGGACACACAGCCATGGCACACAGAAGTGTGTGATGCTGGAAGTGTGGGTGCATTGTGGGGAGGACACCATGACCATGCATAGTGACTGTGCAGGTGATGCTGTGTGTGTGTGTGTGTGTGTGTGCGGTGTGTGAGTGCATGCGTGTGTGTGTGTGTGTGTGTGTGTGTGTGTGTGTGTGTGAGCCCAGTGTGAGTGCAACTGTGAGCAGGTATGGCGATGTGCCACTGTACACATAGGGTGTCAGCTGTGCAGCTGTGCCTGGTGGCAGTAGTCACCTGCGGTGACAACCACCACACACACGCTGCGCACCACATGAGTGGGACACAGAAGCAGGTGTGCTAGGAGCTGAGGACGCAGGAGAAGACCACGGTGAGGCAGGCAGGGCAGACTGCCTGTGCCCGTGGCAACCAGGGGAACTGGACAGTGTTGGAAGATGGCCACAATGTCACTGTGTGCCAGGTGAAGTGCCAGATGCAGTGCTGTTGGTGACAGTGCCACCCCTGTGGCTGCTAGTGGACCTATTGTGGGCACCAGTGCCATGGGCATACCGAGTACCCTGCACAACTTGCCTGCTGGCATCCACCCCGTGCAGCACTGTGGTCAGGTCAAACACTGCGGCTGTGAGACCAGCGAAGCCTCACTCCACTGTAGCAACCATATGGCAAAGCCTGTCCTCAGCCCACTGTTCCACCCATGCGAAGCCCAGGGACATTGACTCACACAACTTAGACAGCTCATGCCTGAGCTCCCACTATGGGCCATGCAGGTCTAGCTGTGCCTCATGCTGTGACGTGACTGCAGCCTGGAGCAGAGGGTGTGCACCCAGGGCCTCTGGTTCCACGGGCCCAGCACCCCCAGTGTCACCCTGTGCTGGTGCCTGCAGCACACCTGGGTGGTGACGGACCTGCACTGGTGGCCTGTCGTGATGCGGCAGGTCAGTGGCGGTGGACTATAATCCCTGTGGGACCTGCACCTCACACTGTGGGGGGCAACGCATGTCTACTGGGACACAGCCATCCTCCACTGGCTGCACGGGGACATGCAAGCTGTCATAGGATTTAACCCTCCTGGCAAGTGTGATATGGAATGTACCCTGCCCAACCCTTGTACCCCCCCACAGGCCTTTTCACGGGCAGGTCATACTCCCCCTCTGACACATCAGTGTCCATGTCACTGTTGGCAGTGAGCAGTATCACATTCTCAACACCGTGTTCCTCCACGCCAGCACTGAATCCCAGGTCCCCACCATCATCACTGCCCCCCCATGAAGCTGTAGCCCATGTCCATGTGCGTGCCATACATGGTGCACGTCCGAGAGCCCATGTCCAGTGACATGTCCTGATGTTGAAGGTACGGCTTCATCCTCCGTCTCTGCCTTCAGTCCATGGTCTGCCATCCCAGCCTGGTCCTGGCATGTTGCAGGCCCTGCACAGACCACTGTGGAAGAAAACAGGACAGGGTCACTGAACGGTACATGCTCGGTGCGCAACACCACCACCCGTAGAAGCACACACCGCAGCAGTCATGCACACTCCACACCCCAGTTCCACAGCCAGAGACTGTGCCCACATGCACACAAGCATGCCACACTGGCAATGTCACAGCATCTCCCCGGTGACCGCACACATGCATACCAACACCAGGTGCACAGTGCTCACAGCACACATCACCCACAGTGCACCACAGGCACCATGCCAAGTACAACACACAGCATTGTAGTGGCACACCATGCAGGGTGCACATGTGTTGATACTGACCTGACCTAGGTGGTTTGAGAGGCGTCTCCCCCCAGTACACCTGCAATGGCCACTGGGAGCAGCATTGAAGGCACCACGGTCATAAGTGGGTCGTCCCCTCATTGCTGTGATGGGTCACCACTGGTGTGCATCCTGTCCCGGAGCCTTTGTGCCTCATCCTCCTTTGCACAGCACAGCAGGTCACTCCACCACTTCCGCACAGCATCTGTACTTCTGCCACGGCCTTCTGCAGCATTCACACCTGCCATCACCTCCTCCCATGCCTGGCGCACCATGGCATCTGTTACCTTGTGTTGGTGCAGCACCTGCTCCCTCTCCTTCACACCATGCACAAGTGTCTTCAGCTCATCTTGGGAGAACCGATTGGCACTGATCCACCCCAGTCATGCTGCAGCACCTATGGGAGAGAGGGACAGGAACATGTGTCACCAGCTGTTGTGGTCCTGGGCTGCGTGAAACAGGTGAGACGGTATGTGCACTGGGCAGCATGTGCGTTTACGGACACCCTGTATACACACCAACAATGCACGCCTGATGGCATGGTCATATACACAGGGTGCACACATGTGCCCCCATGCCGACATTTGTACCGGGACATGTGCATGGCCCAAAGGGCGTGGACACTGTTAATACTCGCACAATGGTAGCAGAGTAGCAGTCACACAGCACATGTTGCTGTCCACATTGGGGGACTGCAGCTGTGTATCACCATAGGAGCAACTGCAAACCACCCCATCCCGCAACCAGAGGTGATGCTGAGGGACCACAGATCACATGGCAGTGTGCCATTGTGGGGGGCATACCCACATGGTGTTTGCTGTCTCCCCCTTACACATTGGGCTGGTGGTGAACACATAGTGCTGGCTGATGCAGGGCCCCATAGGCTGCACCTGGAATGGTCTGTGGACAGCCAGCCCACTGAACATGTGCACCCATCAGCATCACCCAGCTGGCCTGTGGCATGCATCCAGCAGCCATGTCCACAGCCTGTTCAGCAGTGGTTGGCAGGCACGCTGTGTGCACCACAGCCCTGCTGTGCAGTGGTCCACTTCCACCAGAATCCCATCTGTTATGCATACCTTCCTCATGTTGCTCTGCCTCCTGTTGCATGGTTTTCCTGGTGTGCTGCAATACCACATCAGAACAGTCTTGGAGCACTGTTTGCCCTTTTATAGCCCGGCTAGGCAATCCATCCCATCAGGCATGCAAATCAACAGATAATGATATGCTAATCACAAGGTTTGCCCTATGCATGCTCAAGTACCCTCATTTGCATATGGCTGTTGAATATGGGCCTGACTACCGCCGGGCTAACCGCTTAGCGCTGTGCAAAACGTGGGGTCCAGCACAGGGCAAGACCTGTAGTGCTGTGCTATGTAGCATAGCATGGCGATCATGCATTCACCTGTGTCCTCTGCTCCATTCTGTCAGCGGAGTAGTGCGGCGCTTCGACGCTGGCCCGTGGCGCTATCACGCATGCGTGGCGCTGGAGCCAAAGGTCATGCTGAGGTGTGTGTTTTGTTAGCTTCCGGGTAGTGCTGCGCTACATCATGTGATAGCGCAGCACTAGGGCACAGTGCTGTACACAGTCCTGTCTGGTGCAGGCAGTGGTGGTGGGCACCAGCATGTCAGGTGTTAGGCATTAGAGGGCAGTGGTGCACAGAGACAGGCATTGGGGTGAGGTGGAGAGCATCAACCTCATTGAGCTGGTGCAGCAGAGGCACTGACGGCTGTTCGGGGAGGTCAGGGAGAGTGACCGGCCTCATATACAGGTCTGGGCATCTGTGGCTAGGTGGCTGACTGCATGCACGGGCATCCCCAGGGACGCTAAAAAGTGTAGGTGCTGCTACACCGATCTTCGCAGGTTGCAGAGACAGCAGCTGGAGTGCTACAGGCACATGGTGCATGAGGGCACTGTGCCAGTGCCAGGTAAGTGTCGTTGCACGTTGATCACTGCTAGCCTCTGCCTGTTGAACTGCATGCCTGCCAGTGAGAGTGTGCATTGGTGTGTGACTCTGCATGGCGCTTGGGCTCCTGAGGCACGGGAGGGTCCTGAGTGGGGGCTTCACTATACCAGGTGTATGGTGGCACACACAGTGCATTCTACCCTCATGGGGGTGGCACTGGTGTGGGAGGCGGGTGGGTACATTGTTGTTGGTGGGCCTGGTGCAGCACCCACCTGTGGCTGATGGCATTGTGGTGCAGGGGCTGTGTAACTGTTGTTCAGACAGACCACTCACCCAGGTGTGTGGACTGCTGCAGGACACCTGCGACTGGCTGCCATGCCTACATGGCCTGTATGCCTGGCACATGTGCCATGACCCATGGCACACTCTGTGTAGGAGTCCCCGATGGTCACCGACTGACACTGGATGTCTCTGTGTGTGCGTTGTGGTGTGGGTTGCACTTGCCTCTTGCTGTATTGCTTGTCGCATATGCTGTGTCCTGTACTAACAGTTGTGTCTCCCCTGTCTTCTGTACAGTGCATTGAGCAGCCCATGGGCAGAGGTGTGAGCCAGGAGGAGCACCAGCGCCACCAGGAAGTCAGTCTGAGGGTGCCGCCCATGCATCATTGGGTGCAGGAGAGCAGCCCTGAGGTGAGGGGCCTGTTGCATGAGTATCTCACCTTTATACTACGTGCTGTGTGTCATACTGTGCCTGGTCCTGTGGCATGGCTGCAATGGCCAGTGGGCCAGGGGTGTTGTGGCACTGTGCTGTGCTGCACACTTTTGTTGCACACCACTGCTGGGTGCTGGCTGTGTGGCCGCTACATCTGGGGGGGCTGGGGTCACAGTAGGGCACTGTTGGCTTACATTGCTGTGAGGATATCCACTGGTAGTCGGGTCTCTGTTGGCAGGTATTTGGTGGTGCACACACGCTATCGGTTGCCATGTCCATCTGTATGGAGCTGTGTGCTCTGTCCCTCTGGACCTCCCTCAGATCATCCACATGTGCACAGTTGCCATTACCTTGATGTCCTGGGGCTCCACTGTACAGGTTTGCGGGACACCACGCCCCATGCACACCCTACTGTGCGTCCACTGTGGACCATTGCCTGTCATACTGTGATTCATGTTGACAATGTGTGATACACATATCAGCCTCCATACCTGGTTTGATCATTGTGCTGGTGCTTTGTAGCAGGTCTGTTGCAAGGGTCTGTCATTCATTTCACATTCTGTTGTATGTTGTGTGCATCATTTACTGTGGTATGTTGCTTTCCACCATATCCTTGGCTTTGGCACATGTCCTCACAGGGTGGTGCAGGGTGTTTCCGTACCATTGCTCGGGGACTGTTCCTTGTACTGTGGTACTGTTGTGCAGTATGCTGTCAGGGGTCTTGCTTTGTGACATGCGTTTGACCATCCCTGCCGATGTATGCACCCTGTTGGCCTGTTTGTTCCTGGCCTATGCCGGTCATTGGCAGGCCACTATCATGATATGGTGCTGCTCTGGCTCACCCTTTTGCTGTTGTTGCTGTGCTATGCATTACAGTACATTGACATCTGTCATTGGGCAGCATGTCTCGACTTGTGGGTGCCTTGTGCATTTTGTGGAGTGGCCCTTGCACACAGCTCTTTGGGGGTACGGCTGTGTGTATGTCCAGTCTTGCTGTGTGCTGTGCTGGGGTGGGCGGTGTCATGTGTGCCCTGGTGCTGTTGTACTCATCATCATCCTATCTGTTGGGGTTTGGGTTGCTGCCTGTGTCTCACAGTCCTGCTGTGTGGGCCCCTTCCAGGTGGGCCTACCGGTGCGGCCCTCATCTCCACTCGGGATTGTCAGTCAGGACATGCTGTCCATGTGTGTATGGCCACCTGTGGCCACTGTCTGGCTCCTGGCTGGTGTCCCATCCTCACAGTCTTCCCCTTCCTCTTGTAGGTCCACTTCGGTCATCACTGTGGGCAACCCAGCCAGAGGAGAGTGAAGGGGCGGAGGACCTGCTGCGCCGCCTTGTCCGTCAACAAAGGACTGTCATTGAGCAGCAAGCCATAATAATTGCAGAAACGTGGAGGGTGGTGGCTGTCCTCAAGCCCGGCTCCTGGAACCTACGGGCAGCTGATGTAGCCCTTGTACCCATCCTCTGTATCCTTCCACCACCACCTGCCATTGACTGTGTTCCCTGGCCCCTGTTCCTGTATCCTGTGTGTGCCCCTCACCCTTTCAGCCTTCCCTTTCCTTTTAACTGTACATAATGTTAAGTATCTTGTAATTTCCTTTGTGTTCCTAGTTTATTCCCTGTTACTGTTCACTTTCATGTGTTGCTGTTGCTTAGGTTGTGTGCTGGGGGGGTTGGCTTGTACCTGTAGGTTTGCATTTTGTTGTGTCATGGGGTGGTGTGGTTTGGTGGGTGTTGTTTGGGCTGTATTGCATTTCTGTTTGCAGTTGTTTACTCACTGTTGTGTTGCATTTGCATTTTGCTTTCATATGTGTTTTATTACATTAGCATCGTTTACACATCCTGCTGTGTCCTGTGTCATTCTTGTTTGCTGGGTTTCACTCAGGTTGTGCTGTTCCTTGATTCACCACATCAGTCCAGGTTGCTGCATGTCATTCCTGTGCGTGTCTTCGTCCGAGTTGTGCACTGTGCTCTGCACCTGGGTCCTCATTCACATCTGTGTTTCTTTGCATGTCCCAGGGTCCGGCTGTCTCTGCTATACACTTTTGAATATAGCTTGCATTTTGCTCCGGGCTATGTTTGCATGCCAGGCAGTGCTACTCTCATCCCTGGGTGAAGCTTTGAATATCTGGCCCCAGATTTGTTAAGCCATAAGCCAAAGGCTGGCCTTGGCAACCAACCAGTTACCTTTGTAACTGAATATAATAATTTAATTCCTAAAGTTACAATAATTGTTAATCAGCTTTGGCATATTTTACATGGTGTCCAAGATCTCTGTAAAGTTATAGGGGAACTTCCCAGAATCATTTATAGAAGGGAAAGACTGAAGTGATTTACTTACTAACAGCATGTACACTAAACCACAAGTGGACTATGTTCTGAATGGATGCCACCTAAACCTATTGGTTGCTATCGCTGTAGAGATGTAACATATGTCACTCGTCACTACTGCATCAGGATAAAACTTGTCATCACCCACTTTTGAACAAAACTGTTTCTATCAAACAATTTATTAATTGTTAGCTACATTTTTCTTATGCTCTAAAGTGCAAGTGCTCTGTGATCTATAGCTGGATGCACTGCTCAAGCCTTTTAGGAAAGGATGCAGAAACATATACGCTCCATTTCCAAACCAGAACTGAACACTCCAGTAGGCATACTGTACATTTTGTACTTACCATAACCAGAATCATTCTGTGTTTCAGTTTATTGGGTTTGAACATGTTTTGCTTAACCTACATGGGGCAGTAAAGTTCTATGTCCTTGCAGTGTGAATCCAAATGGATTTACACACCAAGAGTGATTTCTGCTAATGGTCTTAATGACAGCATTGTTATTTCAACATTCTTATAACTTTTTCTTAGATGTCCCCTGGAAGGTCAGCTCTGTTACTAATTGCCATTGATACATTATACTGACTTTGATGTATTAGAAAGTTACAGTGTTATGCAATGCTTATATCTTTTTTGGCTGTATGTTTCTTTCTCATTTTTGTTTTTTCCTCCCCCTTCCCTCTTCCTGCCATTTGCCCCCCTCCTTTGTTAGCATACTACCTATTTTAGGTGTGGAGAAAATTTGTAATCAACAAGTATTTTATTTTTCTTTCACATTTTTAAATTTCATCTTTTTTATCCCACTGTTCCTTTTCCCCTCCTTCCCCTGTCCTCCCAGTGTAGCACTTTACCTACTTTAGGTGTGGAGGAACATTTGTTTACATTAACTTCATATTATACTCTTTCCTCCCCTTTTTTCTCTTTCCCCTTTCCTAATTCCTTGCTCATTCCTCTTTTTGTCACATTATTTTTATTATTCAGGTAGCTATTATTTTATTTCATTTTTCACTTTTGTTTATTATACTGGGAAAATCTTAATGGGCAAAGACCCTTTTCATAAGTGCCCAGTGAATGAACAGTCACTAAGGTACAAATGAACATAGTAACAGAAAAATTATATATATATATATATATATATATATATATATATATATATATATATATATATATATATATATGTATGAAACAAGGTACATTTAGTACAAAGACAATTACAATACGTGTCAAGAGTTACAAGACAGGCTGGGATGAGAGATACTGAGCACAAGTTTTTTTTAAACTGGAGATGGAAGTCATTGCAGTTAGGAAGTATACAGCTTGTTGTATCAGTATGTGGTCCTGTAGGCAACAGATCTCCGATCAGGGTTGCTGTTCATTCATGATGTACAGAATGAATGGCCCTCAGTTGATCTTGTAATCCTGTTTTTTACTTTTTCCAGGAAAATTTCCTTGATGCTTTGGGGGGGGCATGACCGAGTGCTACCTTCTAAAGAAAGACCAGTGCAGAGAACTGTATTCAAAGGTCAAGAGAGAAAGAGATGAGATGCAGAAGACAGAAGGTGACAGTGGTGAATACAGGATAAGGGGTTTGTTTGGAATCTACACATCAAGTTATAAAGTACCCTAACCCTTACAGGACTGACTCCTTAGCAGAGGAATAAATTAACAGATCATACCCAATCAGTGGCAATAGCAGACCATAGAATTTTCCAAGAGTCAGCTGTGTGGCATTTTTAAATTCTGTATAACATACCCAATCATTGATGGAGTTTTTTCATGACATTTGTGAATGAAATGGGGTTCAAAAGAAAGTGAGTTGTCAAGAATGATACCTAGACAGCAGAACTCCTTGACTATTTCTACTTGTTTGCCTGAGGAATCCATCAGAATTGAAGTGTTGAGGTGTGGTTTATGAGGTCCAGAGAAAAGCATTGCCGTAGGTTTTTTTATGTTAAGGACTAGTGTCGGTTAAGTCAGCTGTACATAGATGATAGGTCAGATTGCAGGATTTTGTTTATACTGTTAATGTTCTTGCCCTCCCAGAAAATGACAGCATCATCAGCACAGAAGACCATGCCAGTGTGAGGGCAGGCAGCTGGTACTGAATTTATAAAGAGTGAAAATAGGAGAGGCCAAAGGATTGAACCCTGGGGCACACCACAAGTAACCACAACAGGGTCAGAGATGGCATTATTAATGCTCATCCTCTGTACTCTGTTGCCGGATAACTCTTGAACTGGGCTATGGCATCAGAGGAAAAACTGGAGTTGTACCAGTGTATCTAGTGGAATGCATGGTCAACTAGGTCAAATGCCTTAGTAAGGTCAACAAAATGCAGCCAAGGTAGTTTTCTGTGTCCATCACATTGAATACAGAATTCATGAGTCTTACTAGGGCTGTCTCTGTGTTGTGCAACTTTTGAAACCCTGTTGTGTGGGGAGTGATAAGGTCATTTCCATTATGTATTCAAGTGACTGGTCAAAGACTATGCACTCTAAAAGTTTGGAGAGATGATGAAGGAGCAAAATGGGTCTGTAGTTTGATGACAGGGTTTTGAGGCCAAATTTGTGAATGGACCTAACAACTGCCAGCTTCCAGATGTCCAGAAAGACTCCAAATCTGAGAGAGAAATTAAAGAGATTACGTGATTTGTGCAGCAAGGACCTCCCTCCCAAGTTTTATGAAATGGTAGCCTAGGCAGGTTGAACCTGTGGGGTAGGGGTTTAGGGTTGTATTTTTAATGTAGCTAAGAACTTCATTTTGGACTGGATCCTAAAATAAAATTTTGGTGTGAGCCAGATTGGAGCAGATTGAAGACAGTCAGTGAAGGGTGGGAGGTGTTGGACAGTGCTGTGTGTAGAGGCCCCAAATTGTATGTTGAAGTGGTTGGTTATTTCACATGCACTTGCTTTTTTACTTAATAAGAATTAATTGTATTCAGCACATTCAAGCACCTGACTTAACATTGTGTTTTTCTTCTTGTTTGCCAGTATTGGTTCTTTATCCAATTTTTTTTTCCATATTTAGTATGCTCTGTTTATTTTTATTTCCACTTTGGGATAGAGGGAGCACTACCAATTAACATTTAAGCATATTATTAATTGAGCGTCTGACTGATAAGCTATGGTTAGTTGCTTTCACCTTGTATGTACAGTATATGCCTTTAAATTTTGTGAATAAATTACTGGGTTCTACACCATAGCCACACCCCCGATGACACATCACGCTAATGATGCAAAGTGCCAGAGTGTAGTGCTGTGGATTAGCTTTGACCTACATAAGACTGGATGGCTTTATTTTGTCAGTTGTTTTCCTAATTTTACTTTCTATTATTATGAGTGCTACCTTTGTGCTTTTTTGTTGAGTTCTGGGGGGAGGTGGTGGCCAGTGGGGAGGCAGCCAGGGGCAAAACAGCAAAGTCAGCACCCCAACAGAATGGAACAGCTCTTCAGAGAAAAAACATTTTCACCCCTACTATTAATTTATTATAATTACTGACTTAAAAAAAAATACTGTTCAGGCAGAGTTATATCTACACTAAACATTGTTTTATGATACAGATGCTTTGTTTTCTAAGGAATCAGAGGTAACACAGTTTGGTCATGGTTCTTCAGAGGTAAAACAGTTATTTTTTATTCCACTTTCACTCAGACATGGTTTAACAGACAAAGGTACCTTTTGTTAGAGTCCCTGGGCTCGATTCACAAACCGGGCTTAGATCAGCACAAGCTGCGGCAAACAGCAGCTTGCAAAGAAACATGGTACACTGGGGATGCTGCACTGGATTTGGGTACAGGAGGGATCCCAGCACTTATGTCCATGGCAACCCATCCTGTGCGGCAAATGCATGGTGTACAGAGGGGTTTGCCGCAGGCATCTTGTGACATAGGCAAGCAGTGCCCCCACCCAGATCCCAGTATGTTTGGCACAGGCGCCTTGTGTCACTCTCGGGGCTCTGAGAATCAGGTCCCCCACGTTTTGTGATGGAATCAATGGCAAAGACAACACCAGTACAGCTCACCCTGCAGTTTGTGTTGTTGGTTGACAGCTTTGCACTGCCTCATGGTTCCCATGGTTAGTGGTTTGTAATAATGGGAAATTACACCATGGATATCTGGGTGTAATTAGTCTTAGTGAGTAATTGTGTAACCATTCTAGGAATGCTTCTATAGCAGTAGTCAGAGGAGCTGGGGATTGTAGTTCAGTATTAGGCCACTGTGTTACTTCAGCAGTTATCATATTATATTTAAAATGATTTGACTCCTTGTTTTTCAATTATCTAACCTACTGAGAATCAAAGGAAGAGAAACAGGTTAGTATATCACAGTGGAAAGTGGACATATTGCAATAAAAACCTAAAAAGTAACTACCCACATTTTAAAAACGTCAGTTTTCTACTCATACATTCAGAGATTGACTTGTTTACATGAAAACAAAAATTGTTAGGTAATGGCTTTGTCATTTGGTTGATAAGCTTTAGAGTTTATCTGGTTGTTTTTTCCTGGTGTATTTCAAGAACTGTCATCTAATTTTATGCTTGCTTGATGATGCCATGCATAGCTTGAAAACTGAGTTTTGAAGATCATTGGGTTTCTAGGTTTACATTTAAAATATCCTTAATGAATGAGTTCTTCAGATTTTTTGGGTATTGGTGGCTTTCAAACCAAGTCTAAGTTGTAGGTAGTAGGGATTGCAGATGTGATTTCTGGTATCTTCAAGACAATAACCTCTTTCATAAAATTCTGAGCTTTGAAACAGAGTCAAAAGAGTTCTGTTGCCCCCATAACTGATGTTTAGAGTACTCAGAAGTAAGTGTTCAAATGCTGTCCTGTTTTGCCACAATATCGATTTCAATTAATTTACAAGCTGTCTGTATATCTGGGCCAAAACCAGAAATTTGAGAATTTGTTTTTCTTGAAAATGAAGGTCAGGTTTTCTTGATTTTTTTTTGTAATTTAGCTCCTTGCTCTGAAGGTGCAGGCATTTCATAAAGATCACCCTAAATTATTTATGCTGAGCTACAGCAAGATTCAGTGATCTGTAAGCTCTATCTATTATGCAATCCAGATATTTTCTTCTCACAATTGAGTACACCCACTTTTAAAAAAATGGTATTATATCTGTTCCTTCCCACCCGAACCTCCATTCCATATCCTCAGTTCTGTTTTTTTTAGCATTTATTTCCTTTTGGTTTGTTCCTACCTTAGCATCATTCTGAGGGAAATAGTCTTCAATACCAGGGATCCTTTTTTCAAATCCCATTACAGTTAGATTTCTTTGTACAACCTCTGAGTGCTGGCTAGTTTAGCCTGGAGCACATCCATTTTTTACTGGGTCCCCTGAATCCCCACTCTGATTTTATTTAGAATTGTTGAAATCATTGCATTAGCATCAGTAGAAAAGTTTAATAAAGTACTTTAGTGGATAAGTTCATCACAGCCTCCTCGGTTGATCTTGTTTACAGAAAGTTGTCGTTAATGGCATTGTCTTCCTTTTGTAGCTAATTAACCCCATTCTGAGAGTTCAAGGTATTTTATACTGCCAGTGGAATAGGCATTTCAAACATTTGTCTATTTAATAGAGAGTCAGGAATCTGAGTGAAATTATCTTGTACCAAACACCCTCCTGGCATTTGACTCTGTGTGTGGTCTTGCCCTGTCTGCAGCTCAGCAGAAAATGTGTCTTCATCAGAATCCACAAAGGATATGATGAGCACTTGTTCCCCTGTACTTTTAAAAAGTTCAGAGCCTGCATGCAAGAGATTAAGCACTGATTTTAATGAGAGTGTATTCTTTTAACTTTAACTCATCATGATCAAATTCTGCTGCACATTCCAAAAATAACATTTTTGCACTGGGGTTTTGTTTTAAGTTAGAAAATGGGTTAGGAAAATCCTAAAACCTGATTGGCTGACAGCATTCCAAAGCAATATGTTTATCAGCAAACACAGACCTCTAATAAAAACGGCTGACATAGTTCTTGCATGATGGTTATTTTATATATACTGTCAAATGTTTTCTTTAAATGTTTTAAAATACTATTTTTTTAAATGTTGCAACTGCAAAAACCCATTTTCTAAGCTCAATAAGATGACACAGGGTGTGGGGTTTGGGGAATGCCTGCACTTCCAGGGGATGTAAGGCTGTATACCTCCAGTGTCAAGCCTCACTACACCCTAGGTTTGTGGGTATCCCCCAATACCCCACACCCTGTCTGATCTTGTCACTTGCTTCAAAAGCTGCAGTACTGAGGCATAATGAAGCACTTCTGTACTTACCCCTGGTTTTCCAGCTCAGCTGATGATGTTGCAGTGTCTAAGTCACTGTCAGTATTGTGTAGAGCACTAAAGGGTGAGAGAGTATGGAATTGGACTTCTCTTCCACTGTAGTGGAATTCAAAAGCAACATTTCATCAAATGTGCATTCTGAGCCTTACACAGTTTTCTTCCTTGCCCTGGTTTTGGGGAAGAATGCTGTAATCTTGTGGACCATTTTTCCATTTGCTGTCATGTCCTGAGAAAAAAGGGACTTTAAAATGATAAGTGTTTATTAGTTCTATTTGTTCTTTCAGCCCCCTCCTGAACTACAGTTAATAACAGTCACATACAAGTACCATGTAACTACATTTTATAAGAATGGGGTAATTTCTTTTAAAAGGACTCAATTGTATCAAAAAATTTTAATCAAAGGCAAGGCTGCAGTATCTCTGTTGGCATCTGAAACAGCAGATACCATCTCCTATCACCAGGGAATTCAATGAATGGTTGAAAAACCGGTGTGGAGCTCAGGGTTTTGGCTTCATTGGGGACTAGGAGCCACCTGGAGGGATGCAAACCTATACTGGTGCGATGGTCTGCATCTGTCCAGGGGGAACCAGGATCCTAGGTGAGAGGTTTAAATGCTTCATTGGCAAGCATTTAAACTAGCCAAGTGGGGAGGCACTGAAAAGGACAGGGAAATCCCAGCCTCCCCACAAACAACAGTAATTAGTGAGGGTAAACACCAAGGAAGAGAGTCATTAGGGAGCAGGACAAGTAGAAATGTAAACAAAGGCAAAGGCAGTAAGGACAGAAATGGGGCTAAAGGGTGAAGGCCATCAAAAGTGGAGGTGATGAGTACCAATGCCCTTAGTCTGTGTAACGAGCTCCCCTGAACTAGTGGCCTTGATGGAAGGGTTGCCTGGATATTGTGGTAGTCACAGAAACATGGTACACAGAGAACCATGACTGGGATGTCAACATACCAGGATACACAATCTACAGGAGGGACAGGGAGGTAAAGAGGAAGAGGAGGAGCTCTTTATGTAAAGGAAGAATTAAATCAACAGAACTAAAGAGTAAACAGGAGCAGTTGAGACACTCTGGGTCACCCTGGAGACAGGAAATGGCACCACAATCCGCATGGTTGTATACAGACCCCATCTCAGGGGAGGAATGAACAAGAAAATGATAGAAGGCTTCCTTAGAATGGCAGAAAAAGGGAGATATTGTTGATGGGGACTGAAATGCCAGATGTTAACTGAGCACCTTTGCTGCTGGCACATCCAAGAGCAGGGTCATTCTTGATGCCCTACAGGGCATGCATCAGACAGCTAGTATTGGAACCCACTCGGGAGGGAGCAATCTTAGACCTAGTACTGTCAAATGGGGATGGAGAAAAAATCTCAGATTTAGAAGTGGGTAGCCATCTGGGAACAAGCGACCACCAAACAGTGTGGTTCCATGATAAGCACAGCCATACAATCAAGCCATACAAAAGCAAGAGTATTGGACTTTAGGGGGCTGACTTTGAGGAAAAATGAGAGAGTGCCTCAGAAAAGCACTAGCAAACAGGCAAGAAGGAGGGTAGAGGAACAATGGGGAGTAATCAAAACAGCCATCACAGAGGCAAAAAGCCTTTGTGTAAAAGCAAATCAAACAAAACACAACAAAGGAAAAAACACTATGGTTCTCAAAAGAGGTGGCAGGAAGGTTAAGGAGAAAAGGACAGCATTCAGGAAATATAATGAAACACAGAAGGAGAAGGACAGAGAACTTTATCAGTTAAAAGCAGAAAGAGGCTGGGAAGGCAGTCAGAATAGCAAGGCCCAAACTGAGGAAAGGATAGCCAACTCTGTTAAGAAGGGGATAAAACCTTTTATAGGTACATTAGGGAGCGAAGAAAGACCAAAGGAGGGATACTGAGGCTTAATAAAGGGGA
Organism: Neoceratodus forsteri; assembly: GCA_016271365.2. Taxonomy (NCBI): domain Eukaryota; kingdom Metazoa; phylum Chordata; order Ceratodontiformes; family Ceratodontidae; genus Neoceratodus; species Neoceratodus forsteri. The sequence goes on from CM057456.1 coordinate 737,529,632, forward strand.
GGGAATGTGGGTAGAGGGTGACAATGAAAAAGCAGGGATACTGAATGAATATTTCTTTTTTTTTTTAACATAGATTTTTAATTTTTTTAAAGGAAAGATTTATTTATTTTCCAAAATTAGTGAGACATACCAACACATAAACCTGGAATTCCGGGTGCACACTCCAAAAAATGAATGTGCAAACTATATACAACCCCTATTTACAAAGCCACTGGATACCCACCCTAAAACTTTGCCCACAGTTAAGCAATGACCAGAGGAGCTAGCTAAATAGCAATTGCTGGTACATAATACACTACTTACCCCAAATCTCACTACACTAATTACCCACCTCATTTTCGAAAAAACAAAGAAAAAAAGAACACCAAGCATCTCAGTTTAAAGTCAATCCTACTCAATCCCTTCGGTATCCAGAGCACCCCTGTGAGAGAGAGAGTCCAAACCAAAGGATTAACCATCCTCAACTATCATTCCTCGCTGAATCTGCGTTTCATTCCAGTTAAATAAAAACCCCTACCAATCCCACCTAATAATACCTCCAATCTATAGGGAACCGATTAGTAGAAACAAAGTCCCAATAAGCAGTGTGACAACCCCCAATGCCAACATCCTACCCACCAATGTAGCAAGCAGCTTCCCTAGCACATACAGGCCTCTATTCAGAGGCTCAAATCAGAGCTATAGGTAAGCTGACTCTAAACCAGCCCATCTTTTAACATACACCTCCTGTCTACCTTCAGACATAAGATGGTTTTTGATCCTAGCCAGCGACCTCAGTAAATCCTTCACCCAATGTTCATATAAATATATCTGGCCATCCTTCCAATGGCTTAAAATAAACGCTTTAACTAATGATCCCATTAAAGCTAAATGAAAACTTGAGAGTGATACCCTCAACAAGGAGTAGTCCCCTAATACACAAATCTCAGGTGTAACATAGTCACTTAATATCCCAGGCTGGGGTCAGAGTCCCTGTCTAATCTCGTCCCATAACATATGAATTGAATTTTCACAGCTCCATAAGATATGTAGCAGGTCCCCCATATTTTCACATCTGAAACAAAGATCAGTCGGCCTCAGACCCCTCAAGCAAGTTTAACAGGTGTATAAAAGGAATTATGAACTACCAAGGTCTGTGTGATTCTATACTTGGGATGACCAAATATTTAGTAGCTTTCCAAATAGAACTCCAGTTAAGCCTAGGAGTCAATGTTTTATCCCAATAAGCAATAGAAATTAAATCACTATTACTACGGAGTTCAAGAGTAGCTTATATACCCATGAGAGCATCCAGTTCTATTAACAGCCCTTGCAGGCACTCCCACCAAAGAAAGCTATTCAGAACTCCCCTTCCCCTCGAACCCCCACAATCATTTGCTTGTTAAATTTTGAAAAAGGGCAGAGCTCTCAATTGTGGTGGCAACTAAACTTCCTATTCTGCTGCATATCTCTCAAAGTAAGACCTTCCAAATAACTGACCCACCTCTGGCCAGCACCTGGCCTCCAATAGTCAAACTGGGGTTCCTTAGAATAGGCTGATCCCGAGATTTGACCTGAGGCTTCTTTGCTCCAGGGTGAGGAATGCCTGCCAGGCTAGAGACTTCCTAATAGGGTTCCCTTGCCAGTCTTACATTGCACCGCTTTAGGCCCAGCATATAGTAGTGATTCAGGCAAATAATTTATATCCTCAACCCACTTCCTTTCGAGTTGTAACCAAAACGGTTGGTATTCTCCCCTCCAGGGTCCCTTGCCCATTGAGCCATCAGACCCAACTGGCCTGCTACATAGTAAGCCTGAAGATTAGGCAATTTGATTCCACCCTCTTGGAGGACCTACACAGGACTCTATATTTAATCCTAGTGGGTTTCCTCCCTCAAGGGTTATACTATCCTCAGTCACAGTTGTGCCACCTGCAATGGACCTGTTCAGATTGACCCTCCTCTGTACCTGTCCCATGCCCTCTTAAACCCAGCCACAACCTCCTCCTTTACCAGCTCCCTGGGCAGTGCATTCCATGGTGCCACCACCCTTTCAGTGAAATAACACCTCCTCCTCCACTCCACTCTGAGCCTGCCCCCTTCCAGCTTACACCTGTTCCCTCTCATTGTCCCCTCCTCCTTCCTTTGAAGCACCCTGACTGGGCCCCTCTTATTGATCCCTTTTATGTACTTAAAGACCTCTATCATGTCCCCCCATCCCTCCTCTCCTCCAGGGTGTACATGTCAAGCTCCCTGCACATCTCCTCATAGGTCCTCTCCCTCAGGCCCTGGATCATTTTGGTTGCCCATCTTTGGACCCTCTCCAGGAGTGTAACATCCCTCTTTAAATGTGGTCTCCAAAACTGCACACAATACTCAAGGTGTGGCCTAACCAATCAGTTGCACAGGGGTAGGATCACTTCCGCCTTTTTAAAGGAGTTTAACCATGTGATACAGAAAATGAGTGTCAGTCAAGTCATGAGTGCAATAATGTGCTGTACTCTTTAGTAAAACTATGTACTGTGTTAACTTTATTAAATCTTGTATTGTACACACTGTATTCCCATGTTATGTTAAAGTTAACCTCAACTGCTGATAATCCAAAAAGCTTAAGTATTAAGTGCTTCAACTTTTATTTTGATGCATATTTAATGTACTAATTGTTAAAACTATAAGCAGCAACTAGCAAAAATGAAGACTCTCAAGGGCCTGTAACACATTGATTTGTACTTTGACCATCCCAATTAGCCAGCTGCTTTAGTCCCAATCAATAGGTTATGGATAACATAGAACATAGAATACAGTGGGATGAAAAAATTGTTCCAGCTGAGATGTCCCTATTAACCAAAGAGGTTATCTCTATTAGTGCTGCCCCTATTAAGTAATGTGTATTGTACTAACTATTCAGTTCGAAGACAGAAGATGCACAGCCAGGATTGGGAGGATAACGTTTTAATGCTGCAGTGGGCAGAGACCTGCATATGTCTTGCTATGACAGTAGAAAAAGGAAGCTCTTTAGATTCTGAATGGACTAGATAAAAGTGCATGTTTGCTCAATTACTCTGCTAATTAATTGAAGCAGTCTGCTGTGTTCATTCAACTGAAAAGTGTTGCAACACACTGTTGTATGTGAGTTACTAGCTTCAATCTGGGTAGAATGCTCTTTCAAGAAATATTCATGCTCATAAACTTGTCAACTCGGTCAGCCTTTCCCAGCCATAAACTGTAACTGAGATTGAAGAAGGAGGTTCAGAATTCAGATGCTATGGGGAAAGGTATCAGATCAACATAGAGTAAGGTACTGTTATCAGTTCAGCAGATCTGCAAGAATTAAAAAAAAGGACAGCAGTAAATAACACACTGACTTATGTAAACCATTTAATTAGTATTTTTATATTGGTTATTCTGGTTATTGTTCATATTTTTGAAATTAATTGGTAAAAGTACAACAAACAAGGTTAAGAAAGGGATGTTGCATGCAGGCAGAGACAAAGATCTGTAAATTCTGCTCATATCATGGAGAGGAGTGAGTGTGTGTGTGTGTGTGTGTGTGTGTGTGTGTGTGTGTGTGTATGTGCACGTGCATCTGTGTGGTACTCTGTTAACCCTGTCCTGGTACATTAACCTTTTCCTAGTCAGTTTGCAAATGGCTATAATGCTATGCTGCAGTAGAACATGAAGCAGTGCATGTGTGTTAATGTGTCAGAGTGCTTATCCTAAATATAATAAAAGTTAGGGTTAGATCTATAAGTAAATAAATGCAATATAAGGCAGTGTATGTGTTATTTCTCATATAGCAGTTAAATGAGCACAGACAGTCCCTCACCTTTAACCAGCACACAGTACTCCACAGTGATGTGTGCCATGTTGCCCCAGTGTGTTCATGCAGTGATTCTTAGCATTGCTCTACAGTGCAGGCAGTCTCTTACCTTGCACCAGCACACAGTACACAGCCATTATGGGATCCATGTTGCCTCACTGTGTTCATGCAGTGCTTCTGAGTATCACTCCCCTGTGCATGTAGTCCCTCACCTTTCACCAGCAAGCAGTACACAACAGGGATGGGTGTCATGTTTCCCTACTGTGTTCATACAGTGCTGTTGAGCATCACTCCCCAGTGCAGGCAGTCCCTTACCTTTCACCAGCGCTCAGTACACTACAGGGATGGGTGCTATCACTCCCCACTGTGTTCATGCAGTGCTTCTGATGCTCACTGCTCAGTGTGGGCAGTCCCTGACCTCTCATCAGCACATGATACACAACTTTGATGGGTGCCATATTGTACCACAGTGTCCATGCAGTGCTTCTGAACATCACTCCACAGCACAGACAGTCCCTCACCTTTAACCAGCATAGAGTACACACCATGGTGGGTGCCATGTCACCACACTGTGTTCATGCAGTGCTTCTGGCCATCACTCCACAGTGCAGGTAGTCCCTACTCATTCATCAGCCCATATTACACCACCGGGATGGGTGCCATGTCACCCCACTGTGTTCATGCAGTACTTCTGACCATCTCTCCACAGTGTAGGTAGTCCTCAGCTTTCACCAGCACACAGTACACCACTGTGGTGGATGACATGATGCCCCACTGCATCCATGCAGTGCTTATGAGCATCGCTCACCTGTGCAGGCAGTCCCTGACCTTTCACCAGCACACAGTATGCAACTGTGATGGGTGCCATGTTGCACTCCTGTGTCCATGTAGTGCTTCTGAGCATCACTCCACAGTGCAGGCAGTCCTTTGTCTCTAACCAGCATGCTCTACACAACCTTGATGGGTGCCACGTCACCCCACTGTGTTCTTGCAATGCTTTTGACATTACTCGCTTGTGCAGGCATTCCCTTATGTTTCACCAGCAAGCAGTACACCAACGTGATATGTGCCTTGTTGCACCAGAGTGTTCGTACAGTGCTTCTGAGCATTGTTACATAGTGCAGGCAATCTCTTACCATTCACTAGCACACATAACTCTACTGCAATTGATGCCATGTCACCCCACTGCATCCATGTAGTGTTTATGAGCATCACTCCCTTGTGCAGGCAGTCCCTCACCTTTCCCAAGCACGTTGTACACCTCCATGATGGGTGCTATGTCACCCCGCTGTGTTCATGCAGTGTTCTGTGCATTGTTCCTCAGTGCAGGCAGTTTCTGACCTTTCATCAGCACACAGTACACCACCATGATGGGTGCCATGTCACCCCGCTGTGTTCATGCAGTGCTTCTGTGCATCACTACACAGTGCAGGCAGTTCCTCATCTTTCACCAGCGCGTAGTACACCACCATGATGGGTGCGATGTCTCCCCACTGTGTTCATGCAGTACTTCTGAGCATCACTCCAAAGTGCAGACAGTCCCGGACATTTCCCCAACACACAGTGAACCACTGTAATGGGTGCCATGTTGTCCCACTGTGTCCATGCAGTGCTTCTGAGCATTGCTTCTGCATGCAGGTAGTCCCTCACCATTCACCAGTGCACACTACACCTCTGTGATAGGTGCTATGTCACCCCACTGTGTTCATGCAGTGCTTTTGAGCATCACTCCACAAAACAGGCACTCCCTCACCTTTCACCAGCATACAGTACACTACAGTAATTGGTGCCATGTCAACCCACTGTGGTCAAGCTGTGCTTCGAAGCATCACTCCACAATGCAGGTAGTCTCTCACCTTTCATCAGCATGCGGTACATCACCTTGATGGGTGTCATGTCACTCCACTGTATTCATGCAGTACTTCTGACTAGAGATGGGCTGAAGTTTAATTTCATGAATGAAGTTCCCATGAAATCAGCAAATTTGCCATGCATAATATTTTGTGAAATTCGAGCAATCCGCAAAATATTTTGCTGGTGTGAAATTGCAAAATTTTGTCCACAAAATGTGGCATTTCACCCACGAAGTGTGGAATTTCACCCTAAAAAGGTAGAATTTTGCATGTGAGTGGAGAAATTCCACCATTCATGGTGAAATTCTGCCATTCGCAGGTTAAATTTTGCACTTCATGGGCGAAATTCCACATTTGGTGGCTGGAATTTCCCATCTTTGAAAAATTTCTCAAAATGCAAAAAATGTTTTACGGAGCTGAGTTTGCCAGTGTTGCCCATCTCTACTTCTGACATTACTCCCTTGTGCAGGCGTTCCCTCATGTTTCACCAGCATGCAGTACACTGCCGTGATATGTGCTTTGTCGCACCAGAGTGTTCATACAGTGCTTCTGAGCATTGCTTTCCAGTGCATGCAGTCCCTCACCTTTCACCAGCACGCAGTACACCACCATGTTTTTTTTTTTAGTTGTTTTACCAGGAGTAACACACTAAGCTGAAAGCTTGTTTACAGGTGTGACCTGGGAGCACAAGGAGGTTAAGTGACTTGCTCAAGGTCACACAGTATGCAAGTGAGGGCTGTGGGATTTAAACCCAGGTCTCCAGATTTGCATCACAGAGCCTTAAACCACTGTGCTATACTGCCTCCCAACATGTCACCCCATTGTGTTCATGCAGTGTTTCTGAGCATCACTCCACAGTGCAGTCAGTGCCTCACCTTTCACCAGCATGCAGTATGCAGTTCTTATGGGTACCATGTCACCCCTCTGTGTTCATGCATTGCTTCTAAGCATTGCTTCTCAGTACAGGCAGTCCCTTACCTTTCACCAGCACACAGTACAGAACAGGGATGGGTGCCATGATGCCCCACTGTGTTCATGCAGTGCTTCTGAGCATCACTCCTCAGCACTGGCAATCCCTACCCATTCACCAGTCCACATTACATCACCGTGATAGGTGCCATATCACTCCACAGTGTTCATGCAGTGCTTCTGACCATCACTCATCAGAGGAGGCATTCTCTCACCTATTATCAGCACACAGTACACTACTGTGATTGGTGTCAAGTCGCCCCACTGTGTTCGGACTGTGTTTCTGAGCATCACCCCACAGTGCAGGCAGTCCCTCACCTTTCATCATCACACAGTACACCACCTTGATAGGTGCCACATCACCCCACTGTGTTCATGCAGTGCTTTTGACATTACTCCCTTGTGCAGGCATTCCCTTATGTTTCAACAGAAAGAAGTACACTAATGTGTTGTGTACCTTGTCACACCAGAGTGTGCATGCAGTGCTTCTGAGGATCGTTAAACAGTGCAAGCAATCCCTCACCATTCACCAGCATACAAAACTCAACTGTAGTTGGTGCCATGTTGCCTCACTGTGTTCATGCAGTGCTTCTGAGCATCATTCTTTAAAGCAGGGAGACCCTACCCATTCACTAGCATGCATTACACCACTGTGATGGGTGCCATGTCACCCCCCTGTGTTTATGCAGTGCTTCTCAGCATCCCTCCTCCATGCAATCGGTCCCTTACTGGGTTCATACAGTACTTCTGAGCATCACTCCACAGTGCAGGCAGTACCTTACATTTCACCAGCACACAATACACCACCTTGATGGATACCATGTAATGTGTGCCATATCACCCCATTGTGTTCATACAGTGCTTCTGAGCATCATTCTGCAGTGCAGGCAGTACCTCACATTTCACCAGCACATGTTACACCATCTTGATGGGTACCATGTCACCCCAGTATGTTCATGTCTTGCTTCTCAGCATTGCTCCTCCTTGCAGGCAGTCCCTTACTGTTCACCAGCATGCAGTACACAACTGTGATGAGTGGCATGTCACCCTACAGTGTCCATGGGACAAAGCTGTTTATCTCCTTCAGCACCCTGACTTGCCCCCATCTGGGACAGTCTTCCCAGCCTCATCACCCACCTTCTCTGGGACTTACCTTTTCTGGTGGTCCTGTCACAGGACCTTGGATCAGAGGTGCTAAGTAACTGGTGTAGGGTCTGCTAGAGGGCAGACCATCACTGTTCTACAGTAGGAGGGCTTTTCCTCCAATTTTGTCCCCTATTGGGCCCAGATGTGTGTACTTGGCCTCCATGGAGACACCTCAGGCATCCAGGTGTGAGGTCCTTCCCCATGCTGTCTCATGGTGCTGCCACCTAAATTCCTCTCTCTGTCCTACAGATGTGCATTCTCCCTTCCTGGCCAGTCCCCAAGTGACCCAGGCCCTTTCTTGAATGCAGATTGCTGGCATAGCAGTCAGTGGCTAAAAGTAATTCAGTCCATGGCTAAAAGCTTGAAACGTAAATAGGTAGACAAACCTAGAACTGGAAACCAGAACTACACAGAGTAATGGACCCATATTAAAAGGCATCAGACTGCTGCTTGCAAACTCTCTTTACTTAGTGCAAGTTAGCACAGTTCACTAAATCTGCTATACTCAAACATGCTTGGAGCAAAGTGCGAGTGCCCCAAGCATGTTTGAATATAGACCCCCAAAGCAAAAAATGAGGCACTAAAATGTGCAATCAGCACAGTCCATATCCCCCTGCTAGCCAAAGAATGATACAGTATCTGGTCACTGAAAACACACAAGCTATGATGGAGCCAACTCATTTAGGGCATCCCAGACCTGTTAGTGTTACAATAGTTACAATCAGGGCCTCACTGAAAATGAGATACTGTATGTTAACTGACCTATCCTGTATAACTACATTGTAAAAATGTATAAAAGCAGGACCCCATTAAAAAATTAGATTCTGCATTTTACCTGTGCTAACTCTACTAAATACACTGAAAAAATGTGTAAAAGCAGGACCCCACTGAAAATGAAATATTGTAGCTGCTCTAGCCAACTAATGACACTCACACCCAATGTGTGTGCACAACTGTTGTAACTGCTGTGTGTGTGTGAATGTGTGTGTGTGATGTGCACATTTTCAAGGAGGTGTGTATGTCCAGAACCAAAGTCACTTTTCACTGCATTAACTTGATGTTTATGGTTTTGTTTTTTTCTACGATTGTGGTGTAAACGTGGAACTTTAACATTATTTATTTATGTATGTAAACGTTTACATTATTTATTTATTTATTTATTTCAAAAGTTTCACCAAGGAAGACATACTAAGCTGAAAAATAGCTCATTTCCAAATGCACCCTATAGGGAAGGGGGAAGAGAGGTGCAAGAACAACACAGAACAATAACGTATACAATAAAATACAGAGATATAAAGTAAACAATACAAAATGAACATGAATGAGGTTCATCAGACAGGTAAAATTATTGGCAAAAATTTTACTAGGACACAGCGGGGAATCTGTCCCATGGGTGAAAGCAACAGTACTTTTCTGGGCACCAGGGGGATAGGGCACTGAAGGAAGGAACGCAGATGTGGGTGTAAGAAGGGAAAGTGCAGACAAGTGAGGGAGGAAGAAGAGAGGAAGAATGGTTGGTGAGGTGGGTGGCAGGGTAAGGAGGAGGAGGAGGAAGAGGGAAAGATGGCAAATTGAAGAGTGTGGACAGGCTATGTCTCAAGGGCAGCCACAGGAGGAAGCGTTGTGGTCATAGAGAATGAGGGAAGAGGTTAAACTGAGGAGCAGGAAAGTGCTCTGACTCAAGGATAGGCACAGGAGGTAGTGGTGTGGCCATGGAGCAGAGAGGAGAGAGAGTGTTTGAAAGAGGCAGAATGAATGGTTGGGGAAAGAGTTCTAAAGTCTAGGAAAGTGGAAAAGAGAAGGCAGCCTGAACAGCTAAAGATTTTACATTACAGTAATACAACTAAGTCCCACATTAATTCTATATCTCTTCTCCCACATTAGTCATTCCCCTAGTTTTTATTTTGATAAGTTGATAACTCTTTTTGTTCTTTGGTCAGTTCCACATCCTATTGCTTGGCAACTAATTTTTGTCAATTTCTTCTTAGACATAATTGTCCTCTTTATCTTTGTTAAATTTATTCAATTTCTATGAACTTTATATTCTGTATTTTTGTATCTTTTATCTTTCCCCATTTCCCCTTCCCCTAGCACACATCTGAAAATGAGCTGTTACTAGCTCAGTATGTCTGTCCTCATAAAACCTTTAAAATAAATAAATCTCTTATCACATTAATGCATTATCAGCCATTGCGGCTCTAACCAGAGTTTGCTTAATAAGGTGCTGTTGTAAGGAAGAAGGATTCACCTCCCTCTGGCAACATTGGATGAAAGGGAACATCTTTTTAAACAAGATGGACTACACCAAATTTTAAAAAAGCTGAAAAAGCTGGAATTCTTGGGAACTGAATCAATGCAATCACAGAGAAGACTTTCAACTAGCAGGGAGTGGGACACAGGAAGAAGCTAGAAAAGCCATTAGGAAAATTGCATTTTCCAGCTTTACGTATTTTATATGAATGAGTCTTTACAGTAAGATAATTTGTTCATGATGTGTATATAAGCAGCACCTAATTACTGCAGGGAGGACAAGAGTCTATTTGCCCATGATAGACTGCACATAAACAGGGAGGGTGCGGTGGTGCTGAAATGCAAAATTAGGAGAGTTCATAGAAAAAGCCTATAATTTAAACTAAGTGGGGAAGGGGTTAGGGAGAGAGCAACACTGAATGACAGAAAAGATGGGGGGCTTTATGCCTCCCACCCAGGGAAATGATGAGATATTAGGCACCAACATGCCCAAGGCTAGGGGGCCGAGGGGTACTTTGGTGGAAAGGATTGATAGCCATTGCCAGGAGCCCAGGAAATAAGATGGTGGTCTTGGAAGCCATCGTGGGGATGAAGGACTGAACATTGAAGCAATTAGAGAGACTTGGTGGACAGAAAATCACACATGGGAGACAGCCATTGTGGGCTACAGGCTGTTTAGAAAGGACAAGGGTGGTAGGAAGGGGGGAAGCAGCTCTGTACATCAGGGATGACATAAAGGTTATTTAGGGGTGAGTGGGGGATGGGGAGGCAGAAATCCTGTGGGTGGCGCTAGACAAAAGGACAAGGGAATCCTTAAGACTGGGGATTATATGCTGACCGCCTATGCAAGGGGAGGAAGAGGATAGACAGTTGATTCAATCAGTCACAAGGATGGCTCTTAAAGGAGAAACACCTCTGGTGGGGACTTAAACCTCCCAGATGTGGACTGGGCCATCCCAGATGCAGCATCAGCTAAAAGCAATGAAATTCTGGAGGTGCTGCATGGAGTGTACTTACAGCAACTCATCAGGCAGCCAACAAGGGGCAACAACCTGCTAGATGTGATCTTGACAAATGGAAACAGTGTAGGGGAGGTGGAAGTGTGGGACACACTGGGCACCAGCGACCACAAGATGGTAAGATTCAGGGTTAGAGCAGGGATAGAGACAAACTGAACCAGTACAATAGTCTTGGACTTCAGGAGCATGGACTTTCACAGGATGAGAAAGTTAGTGAGGGAAGGGATGATAGCAATGGAGAATATATACAATGTGGAGGAGTTATGGAAACTATTAAGGATCAGGTGCAGAAGGCCACACAAATCTGCATAAAGATGGTAAGAAAGAGCAGAAGAAGGAGGAGACCACTTTGGTTCACAAGGGAGGTGGTGAGGGTGGTTGGGGAAAGGAGGAGGGCTTTCAGAAAATATAAGAGAACACAGAGGGGAAGGGGACATGGAGGCCTACAGGGAGAAGAGGAGGACTGCAAGACAGAAGATCAGGAGGGCAAAGGCTGACACTGAGGAGAGAATAGCTAAACTGGCCAAAAGGGAGGACAAAACTTTTTAGATATGAGGGGAAAAGGAGGAAGGTTAGGCAGGGGATTGCAAGGCTGAAGGAAGTAGGAGGCAACTCCCTAGAAGGGGACTGGGAAAAGCAGAAGAGCTAAATAAGTACTTTTGCTCGGTATTTATGGAGGAAGGGGAGGGCATGGGGCCTGAGCTTAGGATGGGGGAACATAAGGATGGACCTGAGCCCATTCAGTGTAAAGAGAGTTAGGGAGGAACTAGGCAGGCTACAGATGGATAAGGCTATAGGCCCAGATGTGCTGCACCTGAGAGTGATCCAGGAGCTGGGGGGAGGAGTTGGCTGCCCCACTGATGAGGCTTTTCAACTTGTCACTGGATTCAGGGAGTATGCCAGAGGACTGGAAGAGGGCTCACTTGGTACCACTGCACAAAGAGGGTAGTAGGGAGGTGAAGGAAAACTACCACCTGGTCAGCCTCACCTCAGTGGTGGGGAAGGTCATGGAGGCACTAATAAAGGAGCGGGTGGTGGACTACCTGCAGGATAGTGGGTTACTGGATGACAGACAGCATGGCTTCATGAAAGGGAAGTCTTGCCAGGCAAATTTAATTGGATTCTTTAACGGGGTGACGCTGGTAGTTGACCCGGGGGGTGGTGGACATGGCCTATTTGGACTTCAGCAAGACCTTCGACACTACCCCCCACAGAAGGTTGGTGAGTAAGCTAGAAAGTGAAGGGTTAGGGGAGAAAATAGCCAGATGGGTGGAAAGCTGGTTAGCAGGCCGATGCAAGAGAGTAGTGTTAAATGGGGTACACTCCAGGATTTATTATTTATTTATTTATAGAATGTTGTTGACTCGGTAGGCCCACTGAGACTAGAAGTCCCTTTCTCAGGGGTGACCAGGGGAGGGGAGATACAGATGGTAACCAACTGAAATTGAGCCAGATAAAGCTGTTGGTGGCATTTTTAGTGAATAGGGGAAATTTGGCCAGGATACCAAGGAAATTCCCCTACTTTCCAGTAAGGGGCCTGTCGTACTGCAAGTCAGTTCACTTCACTGCTGGTCTTGGAAGTGGATGGATGGATGGATGGATGGGGCTTAGGTAGCCCAGAATAAGTCAAAGTCTATAATGATGTCTCAGGCTGAGGGATCCGCTGTTGAGGTGGCTGGGATGCACCCTTCCGGTGGCCAGCACATCGCCCGAGATAGCGGTCCATTGTTGGAAGGATCCTGCAATCAGCTCAGTTTGGAGCAAAAGCAGCAGTGCTTGGCAGCAGAATTGCTCCGTAATAGTGAGCAATTGACAACTGAACAGATTGGACAAGCAGAAGACAGAAAGAGGAAGCACTCAAAAACTTCACCAGGTACAGCAGCTTCTGAAGGCCATCCTAAGCTTTTTACTGCCAACCAGAGACTGTCAGCAACCCATAAAGTATCTGATTCACCACCTAGGTGAGACTGGAGTGCTGAAGTTGAAGGATCATGGTCTCCAGACAAGGCCCTACTAGCCGCCGGATAGATTCCGCTATTGGACGGCTATTGGAGGCGCAACTCTGACTTGTCTGCCCCAGACGGCCAGTTGCCATTTCAGATAAGTACTGTTCCTGTTACTGACAATAAAGGGGATATGGATTCTAATGCTTCTCCTTTGGGAGTTAACCCTGCCCCGATTGAGGGACAGATGGGTCAACAAGTTGTAGAAAATGGCTCAAACCCCATGGTGATTAATATTTCTGGCCCCACTTCAGATCCCCATTCTGGGAAACCTGAGAAGCCAACATATGCTAGTCATTTCCATCATCCTGTGGAATTGGTGAAAAGGAGGAATGCGATTTGTCTTCGATATGTGGGCCCTCGAAAACCACCCCCCCATAGATTCTATGTGGGGAAATCTTACTTTAAAGAAGTATGGGATTTTCTCCCTCTGAGGTTTATGCCTTGATTCATGCATAAGGGGAATTTACCTTCTACATCAGTCTTCATACTCCTGCTTTACTAGAAACCTTTTGGTGCCATTACATAAATCTGAAGACAAACCCCCTGTGGTCAGAGTTCATCGTTTTAACCCTTACCAAACAACCCTTTAGGGTGATTACTATCCTTTTCAGGAATGAAAGGGTTAATATAGGGACATAGTTCACTGGCTGGAGAAGTGTTGTGATATACAGGGAAATCCTATGCCTATAATGGAGACCGAGGGATTCTGGAATGAAGGGTGGAAATTCTGCATTAAATTGCATCATATGGATCATGACTTACTACATTTGCCAAACTGTTTCTTTATTGGACGGGATAAGGGGTTTCTTTTTATCCTGGGCAGCCTAGAGTCTGCTTTAAGTGTGGCTCCTCTAAACACATTAGCACCTCCTGTGATACTTTAAAATGCTCACATTGTGGGGAGATGGGACATCCCAGTGCTCATTGTTTTCAACGGCCCAAATGTAACCTCTGTGAAGACGTGGGCCATACCCTTGAGGATTGCCCCTCCACAGCTAAAAATACAGAGGATGCAGACTTTGGGGTCCAAGATCATTATATATGTTTGGCAGTGAAACAGGGACAGGCTCCCCCTGGGGGACACTTGCCCTCGCCTCTTTTGGCAGAGACCCAAGCTAATAAAAAGCAAGCACCTGTGGATCCTTTGGATCAGGATCCAAGTACCCCAGGATCCAGTACATGAGATCCCTCTTAGCATGTGATTGTTCCTGCAGAGGTATCCACTGTCACTGTCACTGGCACTTCCCCTTCCCCTTCCTCTGAGATCCCTCCTGGTAGAGAAGATTTCACTTTGGTTTCAGGACAAAAGGGGAAACATGCTAAAGGTCAGTCAAAGCCAAGGAGAAACAGTCCGGAAGCACCTTTGGAAACCCAGAACATGTACACTGCTTTGTTAGATGGTCCCATGGACCTGGACATTATGACAATATCAGTTGAGGGGTTCCCCCAGCCTGTTGCCCAGGACACATTACCAGAACAAACTGATCATTCTTCTCACAGCATCAAAAGCGGAAGGGTAACGAGAGCTTCCAGTAAAGTAAAATGAAGATCTCTTGTACTACATTTCAGACTTCTGGCTCCGTTTAACTTTCTTGTGGCCTTTTCGAATGTGAATAGCATTCAATCCCTCGCGAAACGCTGTAGTACTTTTTCTCATTTTCTACAATGTAACCTAGACTGCGCGTTTTTTCAAGATGTGCATTTACATTCTTTGGAGGACAGGACTGCTGCCACAACAGGGTGGATATGGGGGGACTGCTTTTGGTCACAAGGGGATGCCTTGTGTTTGGGGGTGGGAATTAGTTTTTTTTTTCCTCTCATATTCAGGTCATATGTCAATTAGAGTTGCAGAAAGGCAGAGCATTGCTATTAGATATAAAATGGGATAATAAACATTAAGCCCCTTAACATTTATGCCCTCAGCTTAAACATGATCCATGAACCTTTTTCGATCGCTTTCCCCTTTTTTGTTGACTAATCATCCAGTGATCCTGGTGGGGATTTTAATGTTACTTTGCCCCCTCAGATTGTGTCTCCTTTTGGGAAGAAAATTTACTACGATGCTCAGTGACTTACTCAACTTCTTAAAGAAATAGGGTTTGTGGATGCCTTTGGTTCTCTCCCTCCTAATAGTCATTGCACTTATTTTTGTGGCCCTCGAGCCTCTACGATTTATTATTTTTTCATCCCCCCATCTTTGAGTATTAAACCTGTTTCTTTACAGGATGTTGCTACTTCAGATCATAGACTTTTAACTCTTGTGATTGGCGATATCCAGGAGGAGCAACGGGGGCCAGGGATATGGAAATTAAATGTTACATTACTACATATCCCCCATTAGAGAGGGATTTCTGTCCGTTCTACGGGCATGGAAATAGTTTTTTTTTCTTATATGATGATAGTAATGCTTGGTGGGAAGAAACAAAAAAAGAGATTAAAACCTTTTTTTGTACCATAGGACACATTAATGGGAGATTTCGACAGGATGAGCTAAGTTATCTAAGAGAACGTATTTCTTTTTGGACATCTTTTAGACCCAATTTGGGGAGGGAGGACCATCAGATGATTCAGGGGTTGAAGGCCGAATTGGCCCGTAAACAAATGGAGGCTATAAAACTTTTAGAACAAAAGCAAAAATATGGCACTAATGGGAAATCAAAAGATACCTTGCTTTTGATTCCTTGCAACTCCTCCGGGAACGTCACACTATGGAGCACCTAATTACATCTACAGGAGGTTAAGTAACTGATAATATGAGTATCCTAGGGGAGATTCATTCATCTTTTACCCAAGTTTTTGGTAGTCAGCCCTTACCTGTTGAGGAGATGAGGAAATGGTTGGCCAGTAAGGGACTGCCTCATATTCCACCGGATTTGGGAGCTCTTTTGACCACATCTATTATGCAGTTAGAGTTGAAAGAAGTCATATGGTCACTTAAATCTGGAACTGCTCCAGGGTCAGATGGGCTCCCGCATGAAATTTATAAAGGCATTTGTAACATTTTGGGCTTAGAGTTAAGTACATGTTTTAATACTTGCTTAAAATAGCGACAACTCCCTAACAGTATGCTGGAGGGACTTTTGATTTTGTTTTTTAAGGGAGGGTGTTGGGGTAAATTAAAAAACTGGAGGCCAATATCACTCCTTAATACAGATTATAAAATATTAATGAAAATTTTAAGTAATCAATTGATCAGTGTTATGGATAAGATTGTGCATCCGTTTCAGTTTAGTGGCATTCCAACAAAACGGATCGAGGATGCTCTTATCCTCTTATGTAAGATCTTACATAAAGGAAATTCATAGGAATTATTTGGGCACTTGGTCTGCTTAGATCAATCACAAGCTTTTGACTGGGTAGAATACGTGTATCTTTGGGAGACATTACAAAACTATGGGGTACCTTCTGCCTTTATAGCCTGGCTCCAGACTTGTTATAGTGGGATTAGTCTCCTACCGAGTATAAATGGTTGGGTGGGTAATGCAGTCTTAGTGCATAGAGGGGTGAGACAGGGTTGTTCCCTTAGCCCGTTATTGTACATTCTATCACTGGATCTGCTGTTGCATGCCCTACATGAGACGGAGTCAATCACTAGGTTTTCTGTAGGGTCTGATGATCAGCAGATTGCTGCTCTAGCCTATGCAGATGATGTAGGGCTTTTTTAGCTAATAGATCCTCTGTAGTGGAGGCTCGATCTATTCTACATGAATTTTCAGTTATCTCTGGGTCTAAAATCAATACGCTAAAAAGTGGTATTTTGCCTTTGGGGTACACTGCTAGTGATGTGTCATTAATTTGGGGCATACCAGTAGATATGACCTATAGAAAAATTTTAGGTGTATATTTTGGTGGGGATGACCCTCAACGATATAATTGGAAATGCTTTTGACACTGGCAAAGGGAAAGGTAGCCCACTGGAATAAATGGCAGATGACTATGGTCAAACGTATTTATTTGATTAAGACATACCTGCTATCACATTTTTTGTTTTTGGCAGCTGTTTATCCTCCCCCGCTGACCCTGGAGGCATCAGTATATAGTGTTTTTTTCCAATGCCTGTGGGGGAATAGACTAAATCCAGTTAAAAGAGGAACAACCTATTTACCTATACAAGAGGGAGGCTTAGGAATGTTGAATCCAGTTGTCTTTTTTTATGTTACTTTCATCTACTACAATTTAGTGCCCCTTTTGAAGAATTATATTAAAGTCTGGACCACTTAGGTTGAAGATGAAATTGGGCCCTTATTAGCTGATTGAGACCCCTCTACCTTTCTCCCCCGCCTGACCTGGGTGGCTCACTTGACAAATTATTTTTTTGGGGTGGTGGGCAAATTGAAAATATGGAAGGTTGTGAAGAACTTTCTCTGTACTTCCTCCAGGAAATCTCTTTATAGTTGGATAGTGGGGTCTGTTTTTTTATGTTTCTCCTTGGTACACAGTGTTGTCTTTTGATCACCAATCCTCGATACATTCCTTTTTATCCAGTAAAAGACTCCCACCCTATATGAGAGACTTTGTATGGTTATGTGTACATAAAAAATTGGGAGGTCAAGGTAACTTAAAACATAAAGACCTCACGGAACAAACTTGTCCCAGAGGGAATGAATGTATAGGGATAGTTGAGACTTTCTCGCATTTTTTTACTGGACTGTCCCTTTGCTTTGTCCTTTTGGGCAGCATTTCATAAGAAATGGCCCTTGAACCCTTTTAGACACCAGTCTCCTCAAATCTGAACTGAGGGTGTGCTTCCAGGTGCATGGGCCAAATTTGATGCAGTCACAATCTGGATTGTGATCAGTTTTATTAGTTATCAACTGTGGCTGGCTCAGTGTGGCTGGTCTCTCCAGAAGAAATTGTTATCTGGTGAACAAGTATTACTGTTACTTCAGAAAGATGTGATAAGGTGTCAGGCTGTGGAACAAAGTAGAGTTCTCCCTGACCTCTATAAATTATGGTGGATAAATATGTCCTGGTTAGACACCGGCTAATTACATTAGACTGTATGGATTGTTTCTTTGTGTTATAAGGTTTGGAGAGAACCATAGGCTTTCCCTTTTTTTTCTTTCATTGCTAGGAATTTTAGGATGTTTTAAATGTGATGCTGGACATTTGCCTTTTGATATGTGGAGATGAGTGCGTTTTTGTCGGTTTTCACCTTTTTTAGTTCCATTTTGCAAATGCTTAGCTTTAGGTCTAATTCCTTTAACAGTCATAATGTGGCTCTAAGAACACTGTTTTGCAGGTCTTTTACATTTTGGATTTCAGTTACCTAACCTCCCCTACCTTTCTTAGAGGGGGTGGATGTAATTAATTTCCTTTTTTCTAAAATCCTCCCCTGCTCTTTTAGTGGGGGGGGGTACTGCATCCTCTAAAATTTGTTGTGTGGTATTAGTAAGTATGATAGAATGGGAGAAATGGGGATAGGTACTGTATCTCCATGTTTCATGATGTGTCCTGATCATCTGTGGGTTAGTGTCCCTCATTTTGAGTGTCCATGTCCCTCATTTCAGTGACAAAATGTGAGATATGGTACATGCTTCCAAGACCCTACTCAGCACAAAGAGGAGACCATTATGGTTTTCCAAAGAGGTAGCAAAGAAAGTGAAAGCCAAAAAGATTGCATTCAGGCAATACAAAAAGACACAGGCAGAAGGGGATAGGGAGAAGTACCAGGAGAAGCAAAGGGAGGCAGGGATGTCAGTAGGGAAGCCAAAGCTCAGACAGAAGAACACATTGCAAAATCAGTGGGTAGGGGACAAAACCTTTACAGGTACATGGGTGAAAAAGAAAGGCAAAGGGAGGGATAGTGAGACTGAAGGGAGGATAGGGGCTGCGTGGAGGATGACAACAGTAAAGCTGACATATTGAGCAGGTATTTCTGCTCAGTCTTTACTGAGGAAGAGGAGGGTAATGGGTCTGAAGGAGTGCAAGGGGTGAGAATGGTGCAGAAATGGACACAAGTCCCTTTACATGAAGGGTCCTGAAGGAACTGGAAGTAATAAGAGTTGATAAAGCAATGGGGCTAGATGGGTGCACCCAGGGTCCTTAAAGAACTAAGAAAGGTGGTGGCTGAACCTGGCTATCCTGTTTAGCTGATCACTGGAAACAGGGGAGGTACCCAAAGACTGGAGGACAGTAGATGTAGTCCCCTTATACAAAAGTGGGAACAAAGAGGAAGCAGGGAACTAAAGACCAGTCAGCCTCACCTCAGTAGTGGGGAAGATCATGGAAGCACTACTGAAGGAGAGATTGGTGGAACATCTGGTTGTCAATGGACTACAGGACCCAAGGCAGCATGGTTTCACCAGGGGGAGGTCATGTCAGACCAACTTCATTGAATTTTTTGACTGGGTGACTAGGGAGGTGGATCAGGGGAGGGCAGTGGACATGGCCTTTCTGGACTTCAGCAAGGCATTTGACACTGTGCAACATAGAAGTCTATTACACAAACTGGGGAATATGGGTGTGGGCAGGACAGTAGTGTGGTGGGTAGGTAACTGGCTGGGTGGTAGGACATAGAGGGTGGTGGTAAATGGCTGTCACTCCACAGAGGGAAGAGTGACCAGTGGGGTACCACAGGGATCAGTGCTGGGACCGGTCCTATTCAACATCTTCATCAGTGACATTGTGACATTGCGCAGGACCTAGAAGGCAGAATTTCACTGTTCGCTGATGACACAAAGCTCTGTAACAGAGTAGACACACCAGAGGGTGTAGACAGAATGAGAAGGGACCTGCAGAAACTTGAAGAATGGTCAGGAGTTTGGCAGTTGAAATTCAATGCAAAGAAGTGCAAGATAATGTATATGGGGCACAAAAACCCTGGCACAATATATCAGTTGGGGGGTGAGGATATAGCATGCACCAAGCAGGAAAGGGATCTTGGGGTTATCATCTCTGATGACCTCAAGGTAGGGAAACAGTGTGACAAGGTAGCAGGTAAAGCAAATAGGATGCTGGGATGCATAGGCAGGGGCATCCCTAGCAGGAAAAGGGAGGTCATAATTCCACTATACAAGACACTAATGAGGCCATACCTATGTAAGGACATAGACAGGGTAGAGAAGGTTCAAAGGAGGGCAACAAAGACGGTGCATGGATTGCATCACAAGTCCTATGAAGACAGGTTGAAGGAACTGAACATGTACTCCCTGGAGGATAGTAGGGAGAGAGGGGATATGATAGAGACATACAAGTATCTTACAGGGAGGAACAGCATGCAGGAATACACTATTTTTAAGTGAAAAAGATGTTCCAGGACTAGAGACCATGGGATGAAGTTGGAGGGAGGACGATTCAGAGGAAATGTGAGGAAGAATTTCTTCACAGAACAGGTGGTGGACAAGTGGAACACCCTGCCAGAGGAAGTGGTGGGGGCTGAAACAATCACGGGATTTAAGAATGCATGGGATAGACATAAAGGAATTCTGGAGGTCAGGGATAAGGGGCAACATACTTCTAGGAAAACATAAACTGAACTTACAAGCTCAAATGGGCAGACTAGGTGGGCCATAGGCCCCTATCTGCCGACACTGTCTATGTATCTATGTATCTATGTATAATGGTTCTTTCCTTTTCTCTCTTTTTTATCCGGCTTTGGTGTGCTGTATCTCTTTTCTGTATGTATTTTGACCTCACGTTTTGATTAAATTGTTCCCCTACTCTTTTAGTAGGGTGAGGGGAAGGGACCTGTTTCCTACATTATTCTTCTTATACAGGATAGCATGTATGATGTAATACCGCTTTAAGTTTTCTCATTATTTACGTTTCTTTCTTTTGATTTTGTATGATGTGAATATTGTTCTGTTAATATGTTCTTTTAAGTTTTGAATAAAAAATTTCCCCTATTCTTTTAGTAAGGAGGGGGAAGGGGTATATGTGCAGGATTTTCTTTGTGTTTGGGCTTTAAAGTATTCAGTAATACATTTGTATTTATGTTTTCCTTTTTATGATTTGTATGCCGTAATACTGATTTATTGATGTGTTCTTTCAAGTTATGAATAAAAAATTCCCCTACTCGACAGTAGGGGGAACCTATGGCCACGGCTATGGCCAGTCCCGACTTGCCGACAGAGAGGATGGGCATTGGAGGAGGCAGGTGTCTCCAAAATTGAAGGAGTGATGGATTTTGAGAATACTGTTGAGAATATACTACATTCCAAGGACAGGGGAGATACCCCAGTAAAATTCTTTTCTACAGAAGACCTTACGAAAATGAATGAAACCGAAGAAATCACTGGAGAAAATGAAGGAATTGTTGAAGATACAGGACGAGCGTTGCAACTTCTACTGCAAGAGGAAGAAATAAGGCATGGTCAAGCAAAAAGTAAATTACAAACCCGACTAGCAGGCTTGCAAGGCTGTGGGCTACATGTCAAAATAACGGAGAAATCTGTCAGAAAACCCGATGACGTGGAAGGATCAAAGACCCAGCAGGGGCCGGGTGAGTCATCAGTTGTGTTTAATGTGCTGTCAGTAGAAAATGGGGAAAGTGAGCTGGCTGGCATTCTAGACACTAGTAATAGTGTGTGCCTAAAGCCAAACCCCACAATTCAAACTGATATGGAAGAAATTTCTCTAAAAAAACAAAGTACTTGCATGACTGTTTCTTTACCTTCAGTACCTGCAGGTGCCCATCATGGGATAGGCCCTACAGCCACTCACCCAATTGAGTTAATAGCCAAACCCCTTTCCAAAATATCTGGGTTTGTGGTGAATCCTACAAATTTCAATACAGACATTCAAAAAGAGGTTAAATTTCAGTCAGATGTCCCAGAGTCTCAGGCAACGGCTACTCAGTTTTCCATTACTGCTATAACTACACCGAAAATGGGCCAAAAAGACATTAACAGGGATAAAAGGTTGGCAATGACTTTGGCTAATAGACATATCAGTGTGGAATTAAACCTCGGTGGGTCAGTTCAAACAGAAAATAGATGTTATACCTTCACTTGTGGATAATTCTACTTGGTCTCCTGGTAAAGCTTTGAACAGATCCAGTTGGAAGCAAAACCCTGAAGGCACTTGGATACCGGATCCAGCGTGGGATGAAAAATCATCCATTACCTCAGCTTCCCCTACGTGGGTTCCAGGGCAAAATATGTTAAAATCGGACCTATCCATTACAGCCAGAAGGGACGTTCCTTGTAAATTGATAATAAACCCACAAGACACTCGAATTACGACAGAACTTGGGCCTGTCCAAGTTCCAATGGTGGGAGCAGAACCTGAAACTCCTGGTTCAGAATGCATTGTACCTGAAAAACCTAGAACTGAGAATGATATGCCACAACATAACACCAGGGAACAGACTGAGCAAAAGCAGCCTTTGTTATCTGAGTTGTTTGCAAATATTAAGAAGGAAGCAGCCCCTAGAAGAAATGTGGTTAGAATTAGATATAAAGGTGGCATGGATGAAAGACTGGATAGGCATTTTGTGGGACACTTTTACTAAAGGATTCATTGAAGTTTTCTCCTCGTGAGGTGTTTGCATTTATTAACATATCGGGGGAGGATAACTTTGATGTAAATTTCCGTTCTGCCCATTTTTTTAGAATTATTTTGGGAAAGGTATACACAGGTCAAATACTCTCCTATCTGGACCCCCTTTGTGATCATCCATTTGTCTAAACCTTTGGTTAAATTTGTTACTGTGCTGTTTAGAAATGAAGGGGTACATGTTGTTGATATTTCATATTGGTTATCACAGAAATGTGATCTTTTGGGTGACCCAGAGGTGATTCTGGATGGTAGAAGACTTTGTTTGTTGGCCAAGACACCTAGCTTCACCTGAGCTCTTTCCTTCTAAAATTGCTTGAAAGAACAGAGTAGAGAACCTTACCAGAGCAAGGGAAAAGGATTAAGACTTCTTTTGGCTAAGTAGATTTATTGTATGTTGTTATTTTTATTTTGTACTCACAGGGATGGCTACTGTTTTTTGCTAACATTTCATTGCTTTATTTTTCTCTGATTAAAATTGTTGTTGCTGGTATACCTTCTTCTGCATTATTACAAGGTGTGCCTACAGGTGAGTGCTAACAAATTACTGCTGTAATCTTCTGATTCAGATTGTCTTTTGCAAGGTATATCTTCTGTTACTGCTTTATTTTTCTCTATAGTAAAGTGTTTCTCACAGGGTATATCTTCTCTGACATTATTACAGGTGGTGCTTTACAGGTTTTACAGTTTTATCTAACATTAGGATATGCTTTCAGGGTTACTGCATTTGTTGTTGACTGATTGTTTCTGCTCTTACCTCCTTGTTCTTTCATCCATGGTTCTTCTTTTGGCAGGGGAAGGGCCCAGCCACCCACCCCATCCCCAACCACCCCACATTACACTCCTTTTATAGGGTACCACAGTTGTGACATTTCCTGTGGCAAAGCAGGAAGGGGCGGGTCAGTGGGGCATCCACAAGGTGAACTCATTTACAGGGGCACTAGTAATTTAACTTGTTATAACAAGTTATACAAAAACAAAACACAAAATCAAACCATTACTTGCATTTTTTCCTTCTAATTACTCTGACCAGGTTATAAACCCAGCTACTTATCTGGAATGGATACCATTAACTTCAGGTACTGTGGAACACTTTTCAGAAGGACAGTCTTACAGGATTTAGGACACTGTCCTACATGCTGGGCCATTGGAGATCTGGCTCAGTTCCGGGCAGCATGGGCAGAGATTGTGGGCATCAAATTTCATATTCAAGAGGAAATACATTATAAGAACCACCCGCCATTTCCCCAACATCCAACAGAAGAACCTCGACTGCAGAGGGTAATTGGTCTAGGAGGTTGGAAGGTGGTTAGGAGGGGGGCAAATCAGGTGCCCCATCACTCTGTGCTCTCCAACATAGTACCTCCAAAAACCATATAAACACTACAAACAAGTATCTGCTTCTATCTCCGAAATCAAAACAAAGGGGCAGAGGACACTGCAGAGCAGGACACTGCAGCATAGGAGCTAGCACAACAAAACTCACCCAAATCAGGAACCAAAACAAAAAAAGTAAAAAGGAAATCCAAAAAACTTCTATCATAGGAGACTCCATGATTCGGGGAGTTGATACCCATCTCCAGCCAGGGGTAATGGTCAGATGTCTCCCAGGTACATCAGCGTGGAGAGACACTGACCGCATTACTAAAAATTGTTCACAAAGCAGGAGAAAACATTGACGTCCTGGTACACATAGGGACTAATGATCTTGCCAGTCGGTCAGTTGTGGAGACCAAGGAACACCTGACCAGGCTGGGTGAAAAACTATCATCCATTTCGTCCGACATCTCCTTCTCTGAGATCCTGCCAGTCTGGGAGAGGGGGGCAGATGGATGGAAGGTCAGAGAAGGGGAGATAAGGGAGCTAAACATGTGGCTCAAGGGCTGGTGCCAGGCAAAAGGACACAGATTTGTAGGGAACTGGCAACAATTCTGGGAGCGACAGTTCTTTAAATTTGATCGCCTGCATCTGACTAAGGAGGGAGTCAGTTCATTGGGGCAGAAGTTTGACGTCTTTGCAGAATGTTTAAACTAGCAAATTGGGAGAGGGGTGCAGCACCCCATATGTTGAATGGGAAGAACACCCCTCCCCCCTCAGCTAGTGGTCAAACAGGGATTCAGCATGTTTGCAGCAGTTCATTTGCATCACCAGGTAAGAAAAAAGGTCCATCTCCCCATACGATGCACAGGAGAAATGCCAAACATCACCCAACAACTAACACACCAAAATCTGGCCAATAGAAAATCATGTACACAAATGCTCACAGCCTGGAAAATAAGATCCCAGACCTGCAGGCAATGATGTCAGAGGCTAAACTGGACATAGTAGCAATTAGTGAGGCATGGTTTACCAGTAACCACACTTGGGAGATTTCAGTACCTGGCTATGTACTGTTCAGAAGAGACCGAGGTACAAAAAGGGGGGGTGGAGTGGCCCTGTATGTCAATGAAAATATCAAAGCTACAGAAATTCAGAATACACATAAGGAGACAGAAGAACTGTGGGTCACCCTGGAAACAGAAAATGGGACAGTCATAAGAACTGAAGTGTCTACAGGCCCCCAGACCAGGGGAGGACATAGACACATTATTGTTAGAAGATATACAAAACATGACAGCTAAAGGAGGTTCTGATAATGGGAGACTTCAACATGCCGGATACAGATTGGTCAATATCAGCAGGAACATCTGCCAGAACTAAACACATGGTGGATTCCTGCAGGGGAGGGCCTCAAACAACTGGTACAACAACCCACAAGAGACAGAGCTATCCTAGATCTAGTACTGACTAACAGGGAAGGGATCGCAGATCTCCAGGTAGAAGGTCACCTGGGGACCAGTGACCATCATATGGTATGGTTCAATTTGGCCACTACTTCTAAATCATCCCATTCCAAGGCAAAAATATGGGACTTCAGAGGAGCTGACTTTGATAAGATGGCCAACAGAGTTAAGCTAGCCCTGGCAAAAAGAAACATGGGGAGGGGGTACAGGCAAAGTGGGCAAGCATTAAGTATGCAACACTTGAAGCAACATCCCATTGTGTTAGACAGAAAAGGAAGTGCAAAAGAAGAAGGAAACCACTTTGGTTCTCAAATACAGCAGCAGAAAAGGTCAGAGCCAAAAGGCTGGCCTTCAGGAAATATAAGGGAACACAGCAGGATGAAGATAGGGAGGCATACCAAACTGCCCTAAGGGAAGCAGGGAAGGCAGTAAGGCAGGCAAAGCCCCAAACTGAGGAAACACTAGCACGAACAGTAAAAGAAGGTGACAAGACTTTCTATAGATACACTAGTGAAAGGAGAAAGTCCAGAGGGGGTATTGCTAAGCTCAAAGGAGAAAAGGGGCATGTGAGGACCCTGTAAAAGCATCTATCCTAAATAGATACTTTTGCTCAGTATTTACTGAAGAGAAGGTAGGGCAGGGCCCAAAGCTCAGCATCATGGACACAGGGGGGAAGGAGGTGAGCACTACTCCCTTCACAAAAGAAAGGGTCCTACAAGAGCTCGTTAAGCTCAGGGTGGACAAGGCAATGGGACCTGATGGCATACATCCCAGGGTACTAAAGGAGCTAAGGGTGGAACTAGCAGAACCATTAGCAGAACTGTTTAGTGAGTCTCTGAGCACAGGAGAGGTCCCAGAAGACTGGAGAAGGGCTCATGTGATCCCACTCCACAAGAGTGTTAGCAGGGAGGAGGCAGGGAACTACAGACCAGTCAGTCTTACCTCAGTAGTGGGCAAGATTATGGAGGCACTCCTTAAGGAAAGGATAGTGCAACACCTGGAATCCATAGGGGCACAGGATCCAAGACAGCATGGGTTTACAAAAGGAAGGTCCTGTCAAACTAATCTCATAGATTTCTTTGACTGGGTAACCAGAGTGGTGGACCAAGGGGGAGCAGTTGATGTCACCTACCTTGACTTCAGCAAAGCTTTCAACACTGTTCCACATAGAAGATTGATAAATAAGCTGAGTAGGCTCAGGGTGGGTCAGAAGTTGGTCAAC
Organism: Neoceratodus forsteri; assembly: GCA_016271365.2. NCBI lineage: Eukaryota > Metazoa > Chordata > Ceratodontiformes > Ceratodontidae > Neoceratodus > Neoceratodus forsteri. The sequence goes on from CM057456.1 coordinate 737,556,176, forward strand.
TGGGTGGCAAACTGGTTGACAGGCAGAAAACAGAGAGTGGTGGTAAATGGTATACAGTCAGAAGAGATGCAAGTCACAAGTGGGGTACCTCAGGGATCAGTCCTGGGGCCAGTCCTCTTCAATATCTTCTTTAGTGACATTGCAGATGGACTAGAGGGTAAGGCTTGTCTGTTTGCAGATGACACCAAGATCTGCAACAGAGTAGATGATCTAGATGGGGTGGGCAGAATGAAAAGAGTTCTGGATAAACTAGCAAAATGGTCAGAGGAATGGCAACTGGGATTTAATGCAAAGAAGTGCAAGATCATGCACATAGGGAAGAGAAACCCTGAAGCCACCTATAGGCTGGGAGGGGAGTTGCTGGCAGTCACAAAGGAAGAAAGAGACTTGGGCATCATCATCACCGATGACCTGAACTCATCCAAGCAGACCTCTAAAGCAGTAGGTAAGGCTAGGGGGGTGTTAGGGTGTATTAGTAGGGGTATCACAAGTCATAAGAGGGGAGGTAATAATCCCTCTTTACAAGACACAGGTTAAGCTCCATCTGAAGTATTGTGTGCAGTACTGGAGGCCACACCTTCACAAGAACATTAACCAAATTGAGGCAGTCCAGAGAAGGGCAACCAAAATGGTGCAGGGACAGCATCAGAAGACATACGAGGACAGATTAACGGAGCTCAATATGTATACCCTTGAGCAAAGGAGGGAGAGAGGTGATATGATCGAAACATTCAAACACCTTAAGGGCATTAACAAGGTGAAAGAGTCTAACATGTTTAAATATAAGAAAAATAGCAGGCCAAGAGGACACAGCATGAGACTAGAAGGAGGCCGATTAAGCAGGAATGTGAGGAAATTCTTTTTCACAGAAAGGGTGGTGGATGCATGGAACGGCCTACCTCAGGAAGTGGTGGCTATGAATAGAGTGCAGTGCTTCAAACAGGCATGGGATAGGCATAAGAGAGCAATACAGATGAGTATGAATAGATAGGCCACTGACAGAGCAAAGGCCGATGGCACATTTATAAGGTAGAAAAAGAAATGGGCAGACTGGATGGGCCTTGCAGTCCTTATCTGCTGTCAACATCTATGTTTCTATGAATTATTTTGGACAGGAGGGTGGAAATATAAAGTCAAATTGTGGACTACAGACACTGGAATTATACATATTCCTAACTCATTTATGTTGGGCAGGGACAGAGGTGTGTGTTTTTACACAGGTCAGCCCCGTGCTTGTTATAAATGTGGTTCAAGGACTCATATTTCTAGTACATGTGACAAGTCAAGATGTGATAATTGTGGGAAGGTAGGTCACATATCCTTTCAATGTGTGCTCCACACAAGATGTGATCTGTGTGAAGATTTTGGGCATACCTTTAATGATTGTCCTTGGGCTGCCAAAAATCCTGTTAGTAATATTAATCCTGAGTTACTCATGCAACAGGCACAGGACATAGCTAATCTGCAAGATGTGTCACTCCCGAAGACCCCTGATTTAGAGTCCCACCCCTCCACTGAGATAACGGATTTATGTACAGAAAAGGAACAACAAAAGAATGATGTTGTACTTATTCCCTCTGAACACCAGGATCCCACTGCAGTTTCTAGGCAAGACATTTTGACACCAGTTTGCTATGATGATTCAGGGCAAAATGTAATTCCTTCATCAGTGCCTATATCTCCACAGCAGAGGCATAGATCTTCTAGAAATTTGAGATCAGTCTCTGTCCCCCCCCCCGAACTTCCCCACTTGGAGGTGAAAATCCCTTTGTTGTCTTGGTCCCTGAATAGGGAGATTCTGACATGGATCAAGATGAAGGTAATAGTCATTCTAAGGAGTTTGAAATGGAGGTCCAGAAAACTGATTCAGCAGGGTATAAAGGGAAAAAGAAAAAAAGAAGAAAAAAAATTGATTGATATTAATAGGACCATTAATATTTATTACTTCTGGATGCTTTAAAAATTGGTACATTAAATGTACATAGTATACTCAATTCTGGGAAACATCAGGTTGCTTATGATTATATTTATCAACTAAAATTAGAAATGTGTTTTTTACAGGAAACTTGGGCTTCCTCATTAGATAATATTAGAACTTTCAAGGGAATAGGTTTGGTGTCCTTCATATTGATCCTTCGGACAAACTAGTGCAGATGGATTGGGTATTTTATTCAATTCCTTTTCCTTTCACCATTTAAAACTGGTAGACATTCTGCCTGGTAGGGCATTAATGTTGGATGGTATATGGAAATCAAAAACATATCATCTGATAAATATTTATGGACCCCAACTGAAAGCTGGGAGAGTAGCATTGTTTGGTGCAATTAAGCCATATTTGGTGACCTCCAATCATGTGATTTTTTGTTGGGATTTTAATTGTGAAGCACTGTCTTATACACAAAAGACTAAACCAAACTCAAAGATTTATCGTGACTCCAATGCCTTATCAGAATTAGTGGTTTCAGCTGATTTAGTAGAGTATGAGAAATTTCAAGTTAAAGGTCCTGATTTTACATTTCAAAGAGGTAAATATGTATCAAAAATTGATCATGTTTTTGTTTCAAACACTTTTCCCTTAGTAAAAATGGAAGCACATCCTGTTGAATTTTCAGATCATGTTGCATTATTGATTAATTTCTCCACTGCCTTATCATCAAAACCATCTTTTTCCAGATGGAAGTTAAATGTAAATGCTTTAGAGGAAACTTGGGTCCAACAAGAAATACAGGACATTATTACAGCTAGATGTTTGGTGTGTTTTTTATGTTCTGATGTAGGCCAATGGTGGCTAGATATAAAAGAAGATTTTCAAAATTGGCTTAAATATCATGGGAAGTGTAAAGAAAATAATACATTTTTAAAATATCTCCCTTTACGTCAACAGCTTTTTAGACTATTCTCCTGGTCTAATACTTCTAAGTTTGATTATTCCGCATAAATTAAAATAATCAAAGATCAAATGCTAACTTATCAATATGACCAAGCCAAAACTTTGAGAGTTTTATCTCAAAATGGTATCAAGAAATCCCCGGTGGGTGACCCCTATCAGGCATACAAAACTTTCAGAAATAATACTGAGATGGATTCTTTATTCGATTTTCAAGGGAAGCTACAGTATATCTTTCTGAAATTGATTGCTAAGTATTTGACACAAATTCATATCCCTACAATTTCCTTGCAATCAGTAAGTGGGAATTTTAATATTGACTCACAAGAGGTCAGAACTGCTATTGCTAGTATTTCATCAGGTAAATCTCCAGGCTGATATGGGTTACCTATATAATTTTATAAGCAGTTTGCTGAAGAATTATTTGAATGTTTAGAGCTTGTGTTTAATTATTTTTTTTCAGTCAAATTCAATCCCCTCTTCTTTTCTAGATGGAATCTTGATATATATTTATAAATCTGGAGATAGACATTTAATTTCTAATTAGAGACCTATTACTATCCTTAATACGGATTACAAAATTTTGGCACATAATTTAAATAATACATTAAAGACTATAGCTAGGGAGGTAATTTCTTCAGTACAGTATTGTGCACTCCCTTCCCAGAAAATACAACATGCCCTTATGGTCATTAGAGATGTGATAGATTTTTTATCCCTTTCAGGACAACATGGTACTATTATCTCAATAGATCAAGAAAAGGCATTTGATCGTGTCTCCCAGTCATATTTATTTTTGGTGTTACTACATTATGGAATTCTGAAATCCTTGATAACCTATATCAGATTGTTATATTCCTCCACAAAAGTATTTCCTATAGTAAGAAGGTCTGTAACTTCTGGATTTCAGACACATATTGAGGTATGTCAAGGCTGCTCACTGAGCTCACTACTCTATGTTTTTTCATTAGATCCTTTTTTATGAATATTGTCAGATGTCCCTAAATGGCAAGGGATTACTGGTACAGGAATTGAGAATGCTCTATATTTACAAGCTTATGCAGATGTGTGTGCCTTTTCTTTTCAAATGTTATGCAATTTCCTATTTTTTTTGGAAAGAATGAATTTACGAAAATCTCAAATTCTAAGATAAATATAAATAAAAGTCGAGGATTGTATATTGGGGTTGGTTATCCAGATTCTTCGGAAATAGCAGGTCTTCAAATTTCTCCTGAGCCTCTTAAAATTCTGGGAATCATGTTTGGGCCACATAATTTGGCCTCTTTAAATTGGAAACATTCCTTAATAAAGTTAGAAGTTAAAATACACAGCTGGAAAAAATGGAGTTTTTCAAAATTACAACGGATTTATATTATAAAATAGTTTTTAATTCCTGGATTACTATATATTGCAATGCTGTTTCCTCTGCCTCAGGCATTAGAAACTAAACTAAATAGTCTTTTTTTTTTTTAAATTTTGTGGGAAAATAGGTTAAACCCAATCCGTAGATGTTTCACATGCCTTCCTGTCCGGAAGGGAGGATTGGGCGTGATGTAGCCCATCATTTTTTTACATACTTTATTTCTTTCACAGGCTGTTAGACATGGCTTAGGGCCAGTTAACACTGCCCCTGTGGCCTGGTGTAGGTTGAGTTTAAATAGTTATTTCAAGGCATGAGAGATAGTACCCCAAGATTAGGGACCCATTTACATGTTCCAGACTATTTTAAATCTGCTGCTTCCAAGTTATATAAATGGAATTTGACAAAGTTTCAAATTCTGTCCCTGTCTGGGTGTAACCTTTATCAGTTAGTGGTGGAAAATTGTTACCCTATTGATCCTAGCTTTAAACACTGTACACCAGATTACAATAAGTATGTTATAGCACAATTAAATAACTCTAGGATTCCCCCCCCCAGATGTGGGAACATCTCTGGTTGACTGTCTATGTCTGAATACAGATTAGGGGTAACGCAAAACATAAAAAGTCAGAAGAAAGGAATTGTCCCTATCCTGATTGCACAAATATAGAAGAATCTATGGAACATTATTTACTTACTTGTTCCTATTCTAGTGCATTATGGTCATTTCTAGCAGCTAAGTGGAACATGCTTTGGCTTAGAAGTATGTCATATTAATTGTTTGTTTTAGGTCAGTATTCTTTGTTGGGATCCAGGTTTCATCATGATACTCTGATGAGTTTTTTGTGTTGTTTAAAGTTTTATTTGTGGCAAGCTAGATGTAGATGGGTGTTGAATCAGAATAGAATGACATATGATGCTGTTCAGAATTTGGTTTGTCAAGCGATGAGGTTTACATATGACAAAGATGTATCAAATTCAACACCCCAACAGGTTCACAAGTGGTGGAAAGGGTTTTTATTTTTTATAAAATACAAGAACATTTTTTGGGTTTGAAACTATGCAATATTCAATACTTCAGAATAGACAATTAGGATATCTAGGTTACTAATTGATAGTAATGTATGTCTGTATCTTAATGGAATAAGTAAAAAAAGAAAACAAAAGAAAAAAAGAGGTGAAGATTGGAGTTTTATTTTTGTTTTTCCTCTCATATGCTTAACAAATGTTCCTCTGCATATATATATATAACTATATATATATATATATATATATATATATATATGTATGTATGTATCTTGCCATATGTTTTTATGTGATGTTATCTCAAGAAAACTACCACTACGCTTTTCAAGAAGTGCCATGGGATCTTTAATGTCCACCTGAACAACCACCAGAACAGGCAGACAGGACCTCGGTTTAACATCTCATCCAAAAGACAGCACCTTAGGAGTGCAGCATCCCCCACATGCTGCACTGCAGTGTCAGTATTGGGATATTAACCCAAGTGCTTGGCGTGGGGATAGAACTCACAGCCATCTGATCTCCTGGCCTCAGAGGCAAGTGTGCAACCTGCTGAGACACTGACATGGGGGGATGGCAAGTGGGGTGCCCCAGGTGTTGTTGCTGGGATCCCTTCTTTTCAATATCTACATCAGAGATATCATGGAGGGGCTGAGGGGAAGGGTGTTCCTGTTTGCCGATGATGCAAGATCAGCAATTGGGTGGACATCACAGAGGGTGGAGGACATGAGGCAGGACCTGAGGATTTTGGAGGGATGGGCAGAGGCTTGGCAACTGAAGTTCAATATCAAAAAGTATGCTGTGATGCACTTGGGAAACAGGAACCTGAAATCAAGGTAGAAGCTGCTGGGAGGGGGGAGGACATCAGGGATATGGAGCAGGAGAGGTATCTGGGAATTATAGTATCAAGTAACCTAAAGGTGGGAAACCAATGTAGCATGGCAATGGGGAAAGTAAATGGGATGCTGGGATGCATTCGCAGAGGCATCACTAGCAGGGGGGGAGGAAGTACTGATGCTCCTCTACAAATCCATGGTGAGATTGCACCTGGAGTACGGAGTCCAATTCTGGAGGCCATATCTGTGAAAGAACATAGACTGGATTGAGAGGGTTCAGAGAGGGGCAACCAAGATGGTGCAGGGTATGCAGGATAAACCATATGAGCAGAGATGTAAGGAGTTGGGTCTGCACACATTGGAGACTAGAAGGGAGAGAGAGGACATGATACAAACCTTTAAATGTGTCAAGGGGATCTGCAAAGCAGGGTGTTTGCTTAAAAGGAAAGAAGGTGCAGTAACTAGGGGGCATAGCCTGTGACTGCAGGGGGGATAATACACAGGAAATGTGAGAGGGTGGTTCTTCATGGAAAGGGTGGTGGAGGCATGGAACAGACTTCCAGAGGGTATGGTGGGGGCTGAAACAGCGTTGAGTTTCAAGAGAGCATGGGACAGATATATGGGGCTAAATGGCTGTGGTGGGGCAACTGGGGGAGTGAATAATGGAGGTAAAGAGGCAGACTGGATGGGCCAATGGGTCCTTTTCTGCCGCCAAGTTTCTATGATTCTATGATTCTTACTAATTTTTCTTTATTTTCTTGTCCCTTCCTTTAGTTTTTTCTTGTATGACCCCATTTAAGAAGTAAGCATTATAATTAATAGAATGTGATTTTAAATGTTTAAAGAAGTGAATATGCTTTTATGAATGTTATGTATTGAAGTTGTCTGACTTGATGTTTCAAACAGGGATGTTGCCCAATGAAATAGCCATTCTCTGATGATATCATGCTGATGTAATGATTGTGGGACTATATATACAATGTTCTTTTATATGAGCCTCAGCCTTTGATATAGGGTCTAGCTGGATCCAAAACGTGTCAGGCAGCTGCATCCTTTTTTATTGCAATATCTAAATAAAATACCCTTTTCTGCTAAATACATGGAGTCAGCATCCATATGTGGTGGTGAGAGCCCAGGCTTGTGTTGTTTTTTGATATTGCTTGGCCCTGAGAGCACCACCAGCCTTATGCATACTTGTCTCTGTCTTAGAAAAAGTGGTATGCAAGATGAACAGTACAGTTCTGGACAGGCTACTGTACCTTACAAAAAGTGGCAAGCAAGATGAAAAATGCAACAGTAGAGGCTGAGAAAAGGAGAATTAAACTGGGCAGGTACTGGAAGCGTATGCATACCACACAGCCTAGGAAACACATAAAGTGAACTGGATACTCAGATCACCATGGAGGAATGGGACATAATACTAATAGTGACATTATAATGTCCTTATACAGAGTCTAGTCCCATCTCAAGTACATTGCACAGTTCTGGCCCCTGTATCTGAAAATGAAGATTGACATGACAGACAAAGTACAAAATAGCGAGAGAGAGAGAGACAAAGATGACTGATGAGCTACACTGTATGAGGACTGACTAGTAGACTGGAATGTCTCTCGATGGAAAGTGAAGACTCAGGGAGGAACTACAATAATTTCAGTATTCAGGTATTTAACAGATATAGTGTCAGACCATGTGCAGGTCTTCAAATGCACAAAGATGAAAAAATAAAGAAACACTAAATATCATTGCAGAGACTTACAGCCAGCTTAGGACAAGGGGACAAACAACGATCATTGAAAAGTCTCACAGGGCTGTCTTGCCCATAGAGTTAAGGAGCAGGGGACATGACCTCAAAATTCCCATTGAAGTAATACTTTTAGAAGCTGAGGAAGGCAATAAAAGTGTACTTTAGTATTTCTTCCTGAATTCATTTTTATTTGTGTGCCCCTCCCCCAAACACTTCTTTTGGCACGTTGTCCCTGGAAGGAAGGAATACTCACAGGGAACTTCAAAAATGCTTCACAGAACACGTGATGAATGCTTAGAAAAGTCTGGCAAAGCATGTGGTATCAGGTGATAATATATAGTAGTCCCTAACTATAACAAACAAAAAGGGAGCCATAACCTGTTTATAATTATTGGGTCTTCCTTTTTCCCATAGGGAAACCATTGTGTGATTTGACATCATAAAGGAGTGTTTATAACGGCAAACACACACCTGGTTTCCCTCGCTCTATGCATGTGCCCACCGCAGCTCTTCCTTTCTGACCTCTAGCCACATTGTCTTCCCCCAGAGATGGAACCGCCACCCGGACTCAGTGGTAAGTGACTGCCAAACACAAAAACCATAGCATAAAAAACAAAAATGTTGGCTGCCGACAGAAATAAATGAATAAAAAAAAGTTGAAATAAATAAATAAAATGTACGGCAGACCGCGCGCTCAAACCTAAGTGAACCTAGGTTACACAGGAATGTCTTTTTTTTATTTAATATAATTGCTGTGCACAAAAGGAAAACCCAGCAACTACATGAAATAAAATATGGGGTGGTGTTTAAACCTGACATTTACACACACCCTCAGTGTTAGATGCTTTCACAAACCCCTCGAGCTTCGCTCTTGGGGTTCATGTAGCATCTAACGACTCGGGTGTGTGTAAACTTCTTGTTGCACACACCACCCTGTACTTTATTCTATATGTTATAGCTCTAGAATTAGAGAACTAGAATGGAAAGCTGTGATTGTTATGATGACAGAGGATGTGTCATATGACAAGCCCGCTGTGTGCAAGCAGAGGCGGACCCATTTCCTCCGGCTGGAGCATCTATATATTGTAATGTGCTCACACACTGTATCAGGCTATTTGGGAGGTAACAAATAAAAAATATTGATTGTACATGATATAGATATCTTGTTTTGAAATAGACTTATCACATCAGCTTGAGTCTGAAGCTGGAACATTTATGGCTGTTTAACACTGAGGTTATTGATGAACAATAATGTTTTATGCACCACTAGAGTATGGAGACTAGCATGGCCAGCCTGAGTTCATTATAGATGGCAGGATGGGGACTGGAGCTTGTGCAGCTATACTGTGGGTGGATAGAGAGGGGGAGGGGTCTGGATAGATCCAAATGTTGATCCATAAATGTTTAATGAGAATGGTCAAAGTAAATCAGCATAATCTGGTTCAAGGTCAGTTGACATTCATCTGTATTCCCCTCTCCTGGGTCGTGCCTGAAAATAGGCAGAATTTGTCTAGTGCACTTACTCGGTCAACAAAAAACTAAATAAATAAAATAAATAAATGCATCAGTAGTTATTATACTCTTGTTCAGCTATTGGCTGTTTATGTAAACAGCAAACTGTGTCTCATATTATAACAAGCATTTGTCAATGCCGAAAGTTCACTGTTGGTATTGCTGTTGTACATACCTCTGATATTTTTCTGTGTATGTTCCTCTGCCTTGCATTTTAAGGCATCACTCTCAACACAAATTTCTTATGTTCTTCCAGCACTGATTCAATTCATTAGAAACACAAGCATTTGTCAATGTCGAATGTTTGCTTGCTGGTATTGGCATTGGTAGTGCAGGAGTTAGAGAGATGCATAATAGGAATGGCAGTGAAGTATTGAAGTATCGCTAACTCCCACCCCCACCCTGTAGAGACTGACAGGCATTGGGGGGTGCCTTTGGGTCATTGGCCATAAAACTCATGCCATTCCACCTCACTCCACCTGCAGACACCGACCGATGTCACAGTGTGCCTTGAGGTTTTTGGCCGTTACGCACACCGCATTCCATAAGGAAATAAGCTGAGATAGGTACAGTATAGGAGAATTGGGGTAAACGTTAGGGCCGAAGACCCCATGGCATACCTCGATACCTGTCAGTGGCTGTAGGGTGGGGGTGGGGTGGAATGCGGTGAGCATTATGGCTGATGACCCCAAGTCACACCCCCAACACCTGTCAGTCTGTACAGAGTGGGCATTACAGTTGGAAACCCTAATGCCCCAGGTGTTTGTTGGTATTTTTGCTCCAAATTTTCAACATGGGCTTTTTGGGACCCCACCTCATGAACACTGGCAGTATCGTTTTGTTACTCAATCCCAAAAGGTGATTTCACACAGCAAGTGTGCCATTTGGCACCACAGGTGTGAAAACACATTTTGGGCAGGATGCAAAAATGACAGCTGTACTGTTCATGAGGAGGTGTGAAGAAATGGCAATGTTGAAAATCTGGAGTGAGAATATGAAAAAGTGATGAAGTTACAAGTGTGTGTAGAAACTGTGCAACGCATGCTTGTAACACAGTCATTTTTTGGAATGTTTTCACCAAATTTTCAACTTGGCCTTTGGGACTTCCCTCATGAACAGTGGCACTGGGATGTTGTTAATCTGTCCCAAAAATTGATTTTGCACAACGATCATGCCATTCTGCACCACAGGTGCAAAAACACATTTCGGGAAGGATGCAAAAAATGACAGCTGTACTGTTCATAAGGGGGTGTGAAAAAAATGGCAATGTTGGAAATCTGGAGAGAAAATATTAAAAATTGATGAAGTTACAAGCATGCATAGAAACTGCACAACTGATGCTCATAATGCAGTCATTTTTGGGAGTTTGTTTCACCAAATTTGCAACAAGGGCTTTTTGGGGCCCCACCTCATGAACAGTGGCACTGCCATTTCATTAATTGGTCCTGAAAGGTGATTCCGTACAGCGACCTCAAAATCACCTTTCAGGACCAAGAAACGAAATGACAGTGACAGCATTCATAAGGTGGGGTCCCAAGAACCCCATGTTGAAATCTGGGACCAAAACTCCCAAAAGTGGCTGAGATATCAAACTAAGCTGAACCCCCCATTGATTGCCTTTATAGGGCTTACCGTGATTTTCTTCAGTTTGCAGTCGGCTTTTGAAGAGTGTAGACATGTTCCCGGTGCACAGAAGATCACTGCTTCTGACCTCCGGAGGTAAGTATGGATGAGGGGGTGGTGCAGGGAGGTGGGGGTGTGCAGAGGGAGGGTGCAGATTGGGGGAGGGGGCCAGTGGGAACGACGAGGGGCCATTTCTTTTAGATTTTTAAAAAAAAACACACCTCCTGGGACTGTGTTCCTTTTTACAGGTAAAATACTAATAATATGGATTTTGGCACACTGGGTGGGCTCCCAGTGTGCCAGAGCACTGGAGTGGGGATCAATGCTGACCCAGAGATTGGGCACCCAAATCGGCTGAGAATATAGGGGCGTGGGGTGGTGGGAGGGCCACACATCTGACACCGGGAGTGGGCATCCCAGTGTTGGAAACATCAGAGGTAGTTTTTTGGCATACTGATGTGGGCCCCCAGTGTGCCACATTAAAGGAGGAGGTGGGATACATCTGGCACAGGGATTGAGCACCCCAGTGTCGGCAGGTGGGGGATCCGCTATCGCAGTCATGCTTAACTCATTATTACCTGGCCGGCCACTTTGTGTCAGGTAAACAATGGATAGTTCGGACTTCATATGGAGCTATTGGAGGTAATGAGTTAAAGTGGAAGTGCCTTCGGGCACTGTATACTCCCAGCCCGTATGGAGCTTAGGCTATGACCTACTCCGCATGGGTGGGAGAAGAGGAGCAAAAGAAGTCAGCGTGGAAGTGGAGGAGGCAGGGGAGGAAGGCGTGTCCCCCCACCTTCCAGGAAGGGACCAGTAGGGTGGTGGGGGGGCGCGGAGCCATCAGCCAGGCTGATTGGGAAGCAAACAGCTGTTTGCTGTGTGGTGACCTGCAGATGAAAGGAAAATGCTGCAACATGATTAGTGTGGCTTTTTCTTTTCAAGTGCAGACCACTTCAGGCAAAACAGTGTCATGAAAAACCTGGCTGATGATTGGTGTGATACTGTCGAGCCCCTTGCAGAGTACTCTGCATTGGACAGACAGTGTCAACCCCTCAAAAGTCACTCATCCCAAGAAGTCTGACGCGCCTGCGCAAACTTAAAAATGATTAAACTCATAAGGATGTTTGTGTTTACAAGGGGCAACGTGTTGTCCAGCATATAATTTTTATTCTAAAGAGCCTTTTCTCTCTCTGGGGGGTTGGCTGGGCTCTCAGCCCTGTTCACCTCCCTGGCCTGCTACCAAACCCTTCCTCCCCTGAAACTCACCTGCATTGGAAGTCTTCCATGGCTTCTCACCAATGATGGTGCCAGTAACTCTGTTTTCCATTAACCCTATCTCCCACTCAAAGTCATGATCTAATTTCCTCAGCACAGCCCTGGGCAATGGTGCAGGCAGGCTGGATCTACTTGTACACAGCCTCCGATGTCCTCTTAACCTCCCTTTTGCCTGTTGGAGTGCACTAGCAGAGATGTTTGTACATATTGAGGTGCACACACACTATGTGCTGGCTGCTGACAGCCAGTGATAGTGTTGTGGAGCTCCCGCTTTGCTATCAACATGAATCCACATGGTGGCAGTGTTAGAGCACTGCAGCAAGTCCCCCCTTTTCAAGGGTGGAGGGCATTCTGTGGATGCTCAATACTCTCCTGTCCTGGCAAACACCCCAGCAGCCTGAGTCAATTACTGAACACTGGTTGCCAGAGAGGTAGCAGGTGATATGCTAGCGCCTCAGCCATCTGTGTCACTGGGCTGGCCTTGTCCATTAGATACAGCCATTTTAACTATTGTAGTTGCCATGGACTGGCATCATCTTGCAATCCAATTGTTCATTTGCTATTTGTACAGTAAGTTGGTAACTGTTAATTTGCTATGCTAGCTATATTCAAATAAGTGCTTATTGCAAACAAACCTTGAGGATTCAAATGTGATCCCAGAAGTCGCACTCCCCCCTCTCCCTATGGTATAATCCACAGTGAAAGTAAATGTTCTGTGTTCACAACTTAGTATATGTAATGTGTTCACAAATGTGTCATTATCTGACTTTTCCTGTGTGTTTATTTTGGCATCCTGTTAATATAATTTATTGAAAACAATTATCCTGCCATTATAATGGCATATCCATGCATGCAGGCAAGCAGTTTTGCTTAGTGTGCCTCAGTCCTTCTCTGTTTAGTGTTATATTGATGTGACTTATTAGATACTGTATGTGTAACAGTACTGAAGTAACCACAAAATGCTATCATACTGGTTGTCATTGTTTAATAATACAGCTCTCAGTTGTTGGAGACTCACACTGAATGCAGTGCATTCTTTTTGAGGCTGTGTCAGTGGTTTGGTGGATGTCAATGGCATCAGCTGCTCTGTGGTCTCTGTGTTGCTTGTGGCAGGGGTTATGCCACCACCATAGATTGCTGTATGGTCTATCTGTGGCTTGAGGTGGTGCATGCTACTGCCACAGACTGATCTGTGGTCTGTGGATTTGGGAGGGTAGCTGCCATTGGCTTTGACTATCGTGTGGTCTGTCTGTGGCTAGGGGGTGGTGCCACCAGCAGAGACCACTGTGCAGTATCTCTGTTGCTTTACTTGGTGGTAGATGTCACTGGCACCAACAGCAACATGGTCTGTTTATGGCTTGGGTGGGTGGATGCCACTGGCATTGACTACGGTGTGTTGTGGCTGTGTCTATGGGGGGATGCCAGTGGCATAGTCAGCTGTGTGGTCCCTCTATGGCTTGGGTGGATGGATACAATTGGCACAGACTGCTAGACAGTCTCTTTGTGGCTTTTAGTGTTGGATAGCACTTGTATGGACTGCTGTGTGGCTCTCTGTGGCTTGAGGGTGTAGGTTCCTCCGGCATATACTGTTGTTCGTTCACTCCATGGCTTGGATGGGTGAATGCCACTGGCATCATCTGCTATGTGGTCTCTCTATGGCTGAGGGTGGTGGATGCCACAGGCACAGACTGCATTGCAGTTTGTTTGTAGCTTGTGGGAAGGTGGGGCGATATCACTGGCAAAGACTGCTGTGCGGTCTGTTTGTGACTTTGGTGGGTGCATACCACTGGCACTGACTTATCAATCAATCAGTCAATCAAATCTTTATTTATTCAGGTGAACACCATTGAGCAAGCTCATTTACAAGATGGACCTGAGACAAAAGTACAAGTAATAATACATTCCAGACAATATACAGTAGTGGCAATTCAGACAATACAAGGAGCGCATAGGTACAGTACTGGGAATAAGAAGTCCTTTGGGAGGGAGTACAGACAGGGTTAACTAAGGGGCTAACACAGCGCTGAGAGTAAGTGCCTTTCCATGACTTGGGGAGGACATGTACTGATGACGTTCTGAGTAGATCAATCCTATCTCCTAGTGGGCAAAGCGAGCCGAACTATAGCGGAGTTTTTCAATTATGGAAGGTGAAAGCAGTTACAGATTTCTTTAATTAGGCTGTTATATAAGGACTTCAATGAGGATATACTGATTAAGGAGCTAAGCTTCAGGGTTTTTTGTAAGGTATTCCACAAGAAAGGTAGCGCAAAGGACATAGCCATTCTTCCGTAGCTTGTTCTCAGTCTGGGTATCTTCAGATAGAAGAAGGAAGAGCTTCTCAGGGCATAAGCTCCAGGTTCGAAGAGTGGGAGACAATCGGAGATATATGAGGGAAGTTTCTTAGTGATAGCTTTGAACGTCCAGAGTAGAGCATTTCTGTTTCTCCTGAAATGGAGGGAGAGCCACCCCACAGCTGCATAGAGAGCGCAGTGATGGGTGGCAAGAGGTAGTCCAGTAATGAATCTTAATGCCCTGTGATATAACGTATCCAGTTTGGCTAGATGTGATGCAGGGCAATGGCTATAGAGGAAATCCACATAATCAACCAAGGAGAGAAATACGGTTTGGATCAGTCGTCGTTTGGCATTACTGGTGAGGTAGTTGCTGATCCTATAAAAGAGACCAAGTCTGTCTTAATTTCTTTAGGAGGTCTTCGATGTGGTCAGTGAAGGAGAGTTTATGGTTGAGCCAAACCCCTAGGTACTTGAACTTGCTAACAAATTCTAGGTTTTCAACCAGGATTGTGGTGATCTGTGGGACAGTGCCGGCAGTGGTAGGGTTTGCGTCCAGTGGGAAGGGAGAGAACAGCATAGCCTTGTGTTTTTTAGTGTTTAGTAGCAGTTTTTTCTTGAGGAGTTGGCGCTGGAGAATGTTGAATTCCGATTGTAATTCTTTGCGGGCAATTTCAGAAGAGGGGCGACTAAGGTATGAATATTGGCCTTAGTTATGTTGATATCAAAGTTGTTCACATAGATTGCAAACAGTAGGGGGCACAGGATCAAACCCTGTGGAACCCCTCTTTGCAGAGGTTTGAGGGGGGGATAGTTCACCATCTGACTTTACTTGCTGCCATCGATTGGAGAGGTAATCTGCAAACCAGTGAAGGGACAGTGGATCCAGTCCTATGGCTTTAAGAGAGGAGAGGAGCAAGTCGTGGTCAACAGTGTTGAAGGCTTTGCTCAGGTCTAAGAACACAGAGCAGACAAACTTCTTGTTTTCCAGGTCATGGAACCAATCATTGATAACTTTAGCTAGGGCTGTGATAGTACTGTGTTGTGCCCTAAAGCCAGATTGCATAGGATTTAGGAGGTTAGTGGATTGTATGTAGGTTTTTAGTTGCTTGTTTACAATTTTTTCCAGAAGTTTGTACAGTGTAGGGAGTAAAGAAATAGGTCTGTAATTATTTAGGTCACAAGGGTCCCCAGATTTGAACAAGGGGATAACATGAGCCATTTTCCATACAGATGGGATGGGATGGTACCGTGAGACATAGAGAGATTAAATAGGTGAGTAATAGGTGCAGACAGGATGTGGAAGGTGACTTTTAGGAAGCAGGGATCCAGAGAGTTGGCACCTGTGCTTTTCTTAATGTCCAGCTTTAGTAGGAGTTCTTGACCTCCTTCAAGAAGCGTGCTGAAGGAGAAGACTGAGTTGGTTAGAGGGGTTCGGGCATTGGGGATCCAGTAGGGAGTGAAGGAGCTTGCAGGGAGTTGTCAAAAGCCAGGCCTGCAGTGGCAAAGTGGTTGTTGAAAGCATCCAGGATTTCCACTTTGTCGCAGATGGAGATACTGCCAGAGGTGATCCTTGCAGGCAAGAAGTTAGCCAAGGTGTGTCCAGACATGTCCTTGATGGATTTCCAAAATTTGGAAGAGTTCCTGGAAGCAGAGTCCAGCTCTGCTCAGGGACGCCTTTGCATCTCTTATTAGCTTGGTGCATTTGTTCCTAGCTTTCCTGAAGTTACACCAGTCCAGTAAGTTTTTAGTGTTTCTTGCTTTTTTCCAGAGCTTGTCTCAATTCAGTAAAACTGATTTAAGATCATGTGTAAACCAGTGACAGGTTCTCCCCCTTACCCTAGTTTTTACAAGTGGGGCACGCTTGTTTAAGGCTGAAGTCATAATTTCAGAGAAGATCTCACAGGCCAACTGTACGGAGTTGGCAAGATAAAAGTCCTGCCAGCGCACTGAGAATTTTAGCTCGTCAAGGTAGGCAGGCAGATCAAAGTGGTGGCTGTCCCTCTTAGTGGTGAACCTTGATATGAAGGGTGGGTTCTGGGTAGTCCTTATGCTAGCAATAACACAGTGGTCACTAAAGTCCATGAAGAAGACTCCCGCATGAGAGAATAGGTATGGTTTGTTTACTAGTATGATATCCAGCAGTGTACTGTTAGCAGGGGACTTTTTGTTGGGGCGTGTACGTTCTCCAATAAGTTGAGAAAGGCCATGGGCATCACAAAATTCCTTAAGGGGTGCAGCAGCCTGGGACAACCAGTCACAGTTTAAGTTCCCGAGGATAATATCTTCAGGAGGGCCAAGCTGAATGGTGTTGGTTAGGTGGGTAAGGATTTGAGAGCCAGCGGAGGGAGGCCTGTAGCAACCTATGACACATAGCATGGAGGATGATGATATCTCCAACTTTAGGGCCAGGCATTCGAATTGGTTGGTGATGGAGGATGCTTCAAGGCATGTAACCGTGTACTTGTCCTTAATGTATATGGCCACCCCTCCTCCCCGGTAGGCCTGTCAGCTCTGAATAAGGAGTATTCGGGGATGTTGATTTCTGTATTGGGTGTAGAGGATCTGAGCCAGGATTCAGTGATCACAAGTACATCTGGTTTGGTATGACATACCCAGGCCTGGATAAATGTAAATTTTTTTAACAGGCTGCATACATTCATATGAAGGAATTGCATACCTTTCAGGTTTGCTAGCTCTGAGGGAGAGGTGAGAATGTTTGGTGGGCCAGGGTTAAGCTCGACATCTCCAGAGCACAGTAGAAGGAGAAGAAGAAGCTTCCTTAGGGTTGCAAGACATATATTAAGGATTCTGGTTCGTGGGCGTCTGCTGCAAGTATCAAGCTGGGTAAGAAGGAGCCCATAGTTAGGCCTGGATCATCCTAGCATCCCAAACACCAATACCCAGGCTGGGAGATGTAGGTAGAGGGGTTTGCTTGGTGGCATGGTGAGCATAGTTTGTGGTGTTGGTTCTACATCAGTCTCACCTCTGTGCGCTGTTCTGATGATGGGCTGCAAGCAGGGAAGTCTGAGGGCACAAAAAGAATTTATGGTGAGAAACGATGGGCACGACAGCCCACTGGGGTAATATAGTCTTCCCTAGTAGTAGAACTGGTGGTCTAGGGTGCTACATAGGGCATGAGTAGGAGAAGAAACTGAACATGGAGCCAGTGTGGCACCCTCATAGTTGAGTCTTAGGATAAGCAGAAGAAGCTAGGCCTCTGTCCCTTAGTTGCAGGCTTGATAAGCCCTACGCTACCGCCTCAGAGGTTCGAAAGAGTAAGGATAGGTGGGCAGGGACGTCTACTCACGAATAACTTAATGGTATTCTATTGGGCTAGACCAGCAGTGTAGGCCAACAGTGTGCCACCTGAGCTACTACCAGCGTAGGTTAGGAGCCCAAGGAAGGAGTATTACAAAGCTGGATAATCGCAGAGGGTTATTTTGAGTTAGGCAGGCAGCACCAGGGAAGCATAGTTGCTAGGGAGACTGGGAACAGTGAGAGACCTATCAAAAAGTAATCTGGGACTGTCCAGAGGCGGGTAGTGTAAGGGGACTTGGAGCCTATAGGTCCTGGTAAGGAGGCTAGGGGCATGAGGGTGCTGAGGTGGGGCATAAGCCTATTTAATAAGCAGTGGAGGTGGGGATGGGTGGGTGGGCAGAAAAATCGGCTTTGCCATTGCTGTGCTGTGTGCATCCGGACTTTTGGTCTCAGGTGGCGGCTGTGGAAGTGCCGCCCGCCGAGGGACCGCGTCTCGCCCGGCGTATGAGCTGGGAGCCCTGGAGGGTTCTCTGCTGAGGAGAGAGGAGACAGGAGAAGATTAAATAACGGCCGGAGACAAAAGGCCACACAGTCCAGATACAGGGGCAATCTGCATGACAAAAGGGTCCGATTTAGCTTGGCACCCAGCAGTCTGCAGTCGGGAAACACCACCGAAAAAGGGCTGTGTTCACTTCAGCAAGTTGGCACAGTAAACAGATGCTGGCAGGCTAACAGTATTCACTAAACATTTTTAAACAGTCAAGAATTAGTCTATAAAGGCAATTACAGCTTTTTCCTAGGAGCAATTTTCCTTGCAAAACAGTCTTAAGTAAGGGACCAATCAGGGCGAGGCTGGAAAAGGCGCTCTAATTCCGGTTGACTGGCAACTTTTGCCGTAGCTTTGTGCTGTGTGCATCCGGGCTTGTGGTCTCAGGCGGCAGCTGTGGAAGTGCCGCCCGCCCGGGAGACTGCGTCTCTCTCGGCGTATGAGCTGGGAGCCCTGGAGGGTTCTCTGCTTTGTGCTGTGTGCGTCCAGGCTTGTGGTCTCAGGCGGTGGCTGTGGAAGTGCCGCCCGCCCGGGAGACTGTGTCTCTCTCGGCGTATGAGCTGGGAGCCCTGGAGGGTTCTCTGCTTTGTGCTGTGTGCGTCCAGGCTTGTGGTCTCAGGCGGCGGCTGTGGAAGTGCCGCCCCCCCGGGAGACTGCGTCTCACTCAGTGTATGAGCTGGGAGCCCTGGAGGGTTCTCTTTATGTTTCATTTTTCTTTGTGACTAACCAAATTTGTTCTGTATATCATTTTTCAGCATACCAGGAGACAGACCTTGTCATAGTTCTGCTGCTGACTGTCTCACTGATTGTGCTAACTCTTTCCCTCCAACCATGTGTGTATTACATATGTACTACTTGAAATTCACTCCTGTGTGGTCTCTCTATGGCTTAGAGGGTGGATACCACTGGTACAAACTGCTGTGCGGTCTCTGTGTGACTTAGGGGTGTGAATGCCATAGCACAAATTACTCTGTGGTCCCTCTGTAGCTGGAAGGGTGGATGCCACTGACACCAACTGCAGAGCAATCTGTCTGTGTTTAGCTGGTGGGGCTACCTGCAGAGACTGCTGTGTGGTCTCTCTGTGTGGCTTGGGGGGAGGGGTGCATGCACACATGATCCAGAGTCACAAGCGTCTTGATTGGTGGCATCATCACTTCATCATTTGGATACTGATGTATATTTAAACCATCCTGTTATACTCCCTTACCTTTACTATTACTAGATGCATCATTATCAACTATAGAAAGGATCTCAAAAATGCTGCAATCTTATTGGATGTCAGCATACTAAGAGCACTATTAATCACTGATGTCTGTAATACAATGATGTACAATACGATGACCATGGTGATTTTTTTTTAGGTAATTATTTTTATTAATGTAAAACATACAATTTAAATATAGTATAATAAAAGAATTTCATTTTAAAGGTTGTGTAAACTACTCTTCATTGTCCCTCTAATACTCTTAGATGTATGAATGCCACTGTCGTCATTGTACCATCTGGTCATCCAATAGAACATAACTAATGAAAGAATAAGGTGGGAAGAGATGACTTCCAGGTATGGTAGACACTGTACCTTGCAAAAAAAAACAAAGTAGGGAGGTGAGTTAGATTCATCCTATCACAGTTAACTAGAAAGGGAGACTACGTTGCTTTTCTTAAGAGGCCCTTCATGGTTGGATGAAGGGACTCTCTTGGATGTGTGGAACTGCTTGCATATTTACATATAGGCTGGCAAATATTTCCCAGCATAGCTGGTCATCCTTGCAATGTTTGCTAGATTATGAACCAAAGACAGCCATTTCTGATATGAAGGTGAATCTGGATTTTTCTGATTTCTTCTAATGAACTGTATAAAATGCATAGATCAGCCCATGCAAAATTATACCTCCAACATAGGTCTACAGATTCTCTTTGTTTTGCTTCTTCTATAGAAGTACCAGGTCTTGAGTGGGGATGTTTCTCCTGCATGTGAGTGATGGGTTTTGTTACTTTGCAGCAAATGCAAATCTATCAACTTCAATTATACCAAACTGTGGATCTGTAAATGCCCCTAAAAGTTAGAGGTGGGGATGGAGGACTGGAAGCAATCAATCAATCAATCAAGTCTTTATTTATCCAGGTGAACACCATTGAGCAAGCTCATTTACAAGGAGGACATGTATCACACAAGGTCGAAGAACAATGCATTTATGCACAGGTGAAAACAAATAGGTGTAGTTATACATAAGAAGGATACATACAGTACAGAGTAAACAATAATAGGTGAAGGTTAGCATTCATATTTATAGCATTCTTATTCATAACATTCATATTCATATTCACAGCATATTCAGAGTGAAATGGAGGTGGTAAGGAATGAAGCTGCGTAATAAATCAATCGCATTATCAAAACCTCAGACATAGAGAACGGGCGGGTGGTGGAGGAAGTAAAACCGACAAGGGTGGGAGTGCCACAGGGACAATTTCACTATTAGGAGCACTAAGTTGACAGGCTAAGAACACATAAGAAGGGACAAGGGTGGAAGGGGTAAGTAAGGCTGCAGAATTAAGGAATAATTTTGAGGATAGATAGGGGCCTGGGTAAGGTTTACGGTGAGACATAGGGAGGTAAGCAGGAGACAACAACAAGTGAACTAAGGGCGATGGAAGCAGTTGCATAATTCCGTAACAGTTTTGGCATACAGAGTCTTGAACACAGCAAGACTAACAGAGGCGCTTAACTTCAATGATTTCTGGAGCTTGTTCCAGAGCGAAGGCAGCATGAAGCCTATGGCCACTCTCCCAAATTATGTGCCGGCCCTCAGCACTTTCAAGGACCTCAGAGAGTAGATTCTCAAAGCATAGTTGCCTATCAAACATAGAGGCAGGCAGTCAGTGATGTACTGCGGAAGTTTATTGGTAATAGCTCTGAATGTCCAGAGAGCCGCATTTCTATTAAGCCTATGCTGAAGAGCGGTCCACCCCACAGCTGCATATAAGGAGCAGTGATGGGTGGAGAAGGGAAGGCCAGTTATGGATCTCAGAGCTCTGTGATACTGTACATCCAGTTTTCCAAGGTAGGAGGCAGTGCACTGGCTATAAATTAAGTCAGCATAGTCAATTAAGGAGAGGAACGTGGACTGAATTAGCTGCCTCTTGGCATCTATGGTCAATAGGCAGTTTATCCTGAAGAAGAGACCAAGCCTCTGCCTCAATTTTTTCAGCAGATCCTCTATATGTTCTGCAAAGGAGAGTTTGTGGTCAAGCCAGACCCCCAAATACTTGAACTTTGTTACAAATTCCAGATTTTCTCCTAATAAAGTGGTGATGGAGGGTAGAGTACCGGCAATAGCAGGGTGCGGCGTATGATTAACTGGTGAGAATAGCATTGTTTTTGTTTTCTTGGCGTTAAGTAGCAGTTTTTTGCTAAGGAGCTGGTTCTGCAGCAGATTGAAGTCAGTTTGCAAGTCTCCACAGGCAGCTTCAGGTGATGTGTGGCTTATGTAAAGCACTGTGTCATCTGCAAATAGGTGAATGCTTGCCTCCTTAATGCTGACATCTATACTGTTAATATAGATAGCAAACAGTAGAGGCCCCAAGATGGAACCCTGCAGAACACCTCTTTTTAGCGGTTTGAGTGGGGAAAACTCCCCTTCAGCCTTGACCTGCTGTTGCCTCTCAGTAAGGTAATCATGAAACCAGCACAGGGAGGTTGAGTCCAGTCCTATCATTTTTAAAGTAGAAAGAAGCAGGCAGTGGTCAACAGTGTCGAAAGCCTTGCTAAGGTCCAGGAAAATGGCACAGACATATTTTTTGTTCTCTAGATCATGTTGCCAGTCATTTATTACTTTTGCCAGAGCTGTAATAGTACTATGTTTAGCTCTGAAACCAGACTGTATAGGGTTTAGAAGATTTGCATTGTCTAGGAAGGTTCTCAGCTGGGCATTCACAACTTTTCCCAGGAGTTTTGACAGTGTGGGGAGGAGAGAAATCGGCCTATAGTTAGATTGAAGGGATCTCCTGATTTAAACAGAGGGATGACATGAGCAGTTTTCCATAGGTGAGGGACAGTCCCTTGTGATAAAGACAGATTGAGTAGATGTGTGATTGGTACAGCTAGGACATGGTAAGCAATCTTTAGGAAGTAGGGGTCGAAAGAATCAGCACCAGCACTTTTCTTAGTGTCCAGTTGTAAGAGAAGATCTTCAACATCTTTCAAGGAGGTAGGTGAGAAGGAAAAGGCTGCATTTGTAGTGTTAGGTTATGGCAGCTGTGCACTAATTTGAGAAAGTAACATACATGCAGGTGAATTGTCGAATGCTAGACCTGCAGTGGCAAAGTGGTTGTTGAAGGCCTGTAGTATCTCCTTTCTATCATTGATAATGACATTGTCGGAAGTAATTTTTGGGGGAAGCACATTTCCTGACGTATGACCAGACAATTCATTTATTGTGGAGCAGAATTTGGTAGGGCATTTTGAGGTGGAGTCTAGCTCTGAGCAGTAAAAGTTGGCCTTGGCCTCTCTGGTCAACTTAGTGCAGGAATTTCTGGCTGTTCTGAAATGACACCAGTCTTTGGCTGTATGTGATTTGCGAGCTTTTTTTCCAGAGCTTATCTCTTTTTAATAATGCAGCCTTGAGGTCTGCAGTAAACCAGCGACATGTTCTAGCCTTTATGCGGGCTTTTACCAGAGGAGCATGGATGTTAAGGGCACATGTTACAATGTCATGGAATATGTCATATGCCATACTCACTGATTTGGCTAGGTAAAAACTCTGCCAGTGCAGGGAGGCTTTTAGTTCGTTGATGTATGCAAGTGGATCAAAGTTCTGTAGGACCTTTTAGTGGAGAACTTAGATGCAGATGGAGGTGTGGAGTCAGCTCTTACACCAGCAAAGAAGCAGTTGTCACTAACATCCACAGAAAAAATTCCAGCATGGGAAAAGGAATGAGGTTTACTTAAAAGAAGGACATCCAATAGGGTGCTGTTCAAAGGATTTTTCTTATTAATGCGTGTTGGTTCATCGATAAGTTGTGTAAGCCCATGAGAGTCACAGAAGGACTTAAGAGGTAGCGAGGCATTAGACAGCCAGTCATAGTTAAGATCCCCTAGTATAATTGTTTCAAAGGTACCAGAGCCCATGATAGTTGAGAGGTGGGACAGGAGCTGAGACCCCAGTGATGGAGGTCTGTAACATCTTATGACACAGAAGGCCATCAAAGGTGATATTTCAATTTTGATGGATAGGCATTCAAATCCATTTGCAACTGAGGAGGAGTCAAGGGTGGAGACCGTGAATTTGTCCTTAACATAAATGGCAACCCCACCACCATTAGTCTGCCTATCGGCTCTGAACAGCAAGTAGTTAGGAATGTTAACCTCCCTATCAGGAGTGGATGGCCGAAGCCATGATTCCGAGACCACAAGTACATCTGGTTCAAGTATCTTGAAATGTGTATGTATGCTAGGTGTCATGGTGGAGGAGGTCCCTAGTATTTTGGAGCCACTATTATCTCAAGGTCAGCCAAGATATTGTTTGTCTCCCTATATAGAGTTCTTTGTTTTTCTATATTAGCACACATTCTATGAATGTCAATGCTATTTTAGTGTGGTTGTCCAATTTTTTTCCTAAATCTGAATTAATGCATTTATGCCTGGCCTTATTTTGATCTTATGTTGGAATGGCATGCCAAGTGATACAGCCAGTAAAACTCTTCCCAGTAATTCAATCTCAGAAGTCATCTGGATAGGCGATGTTGTTGATTGAGCTGGAAACCATTGTGATATGTGAGCCACATTGTATGCTATGTAATAGGAATAAATCACAGATGGTTCCTTCTCTCTCTTTGAACCAATGCTAGGGCATTTAAGCAAGACAGTGATTATGGCCTGCCTTTGTGATAGGGGAGAGGCACAGGGTAGCATGTGACACACAAAACACTCTCTTTAGGAAGGGAGACTGTACACATGTGAGGTGCCTGTAGACATCGGCTGGACGCATGTCCTATCCTGGGAATTTGCATGCCGTGACTGGTGCCACTGCCTGTTCCACTTCCTATGTTTAAAGAGGCACATTTATGGTATTAATGTGCTCTTCTCTAAGATTCAGAAATGGACAGGGTGTGATAAAGATGGTTCAGAGACAGCACAACATGGCATACTGTATGAGGACAGACTGCAAGAATGCTATATTTACTCACTTGAGGGGGAGGAGGGGTAGAGAAGACATGACTAAAACTTTCCAGTACATGGAAAGCTATAAATAAGTTGGATATTGGGGACCTAATTTCTATGTTAATGCTGTATGTATGTTCCTGGGTTATGCCAACTAGAAGTCTTGTCAGCTAGACAAGGAGTTGGAGATAGAGAGAAGTATGAAAACTGTTGAGCTGCCAATTGCAATAGGCACCTTATGTCATCTGGACTGTATTCTTTCATGAGTGTTTGGATGGCTGCAATTCATCTTTGTTGGAGATCTGGGAGCCCCGTGGATCTATACAACTCCATATAGGATTCAAGTGTCAGATTACAATGTCTTCCCTACAAAACTGAGGTAGAAGAATCAAAAGTCAGACAGGGCTTGTTTTTGACTGTCCTGTCAGCACAGTGGTAAGGCTACCACTGGAGACACTGAAAACCTGGGTTCAGGATCGAGTTTGGGATACTGGGGGAAAAAAGACTGAGGAGAGGATGGCTGAGCATCCAAGAGAATGCTTTCCTCATCTGGGGGGATCCATGTCCTTCAGTGCAACTGACACCTGTAGATGTACAGGTGGCAGATCACTCAGAACACAGAGACAGATGTCATGCTGCATATTGTGGAGCATGCAGATGCATGAGAAGCACGCTCAGGTTAGGGATCTGGTGCCAGTGCTGGTGTCCCTATTGTGACATGGGAATACAGTTGAAAAAGTGGGGAAAACTAACTAAGGGTAAATGCTTTCTGCACCCGTATCTCCATGAAGGCCTGAACACCCACCCGGAAGATGGTACATCTGCCATGCCAAAATGGGGGTGGGGTGGGTGCAAAAAAGTATGTAAAAAAAGAGTGAGGGATCCTTTCTGACCCTGGAAGAATGATGGCTTATTAGAGTTGTTGCAAACAACTCTCCAAACAGGCTGCACTGCTCTGAATGAATACAACTCTCACTCAAAATGTCACTTTGCAGGCTTTATTGCTCATAAAAAATAGTAAGAGCTTACAGACATGTGGAGATCACTACTACAGTTGTTGCAATAGATATTTGGCAGGGTCACGTTGCACATTCCATGTTATGCAGGTTACTGTGGCTATATGTGTCTATGGGTGGAAACTAATAAGTGGGTGTGAGTTGTCATTCTAAGCCCTGTGCCTAGAAGAAGCCAAGTGCCTAGAAGATTGAGAGAGACCTATTACTACAACAGTGATCTTGAGTCATTAGCTCTGAACATGAAAGTAAAATTAAGATGTAATATCCTAATCTGCTATTTAACCAGTTTCTCAACCATTCCCCCACAATGACAATGCCCTCTGGCTGGCTTACCTCTACCCTTGTCTTACTATATACTTGTCTGTGTCACCCTAAGTTTCTCAGGTCCAGATTGCGAGCTTCACCTTGTACTTTTACTGTATTCTAGCTTATTTTGTACTTTTACCATGTATTTAGCTGTTCTGTTTCCTGCACTGTATGTTTACCTAATACTGTACTGTCCATTATTTGTGACGTGGAACCTTTGTAAATGAGTTTTTCACTCAAAGGTACTTTCTGAATCCTGAATGAATAAATAAATAAATAAAATAATACGTCTTCACAATGTAAAGCAATTTTAAATAGAACCTGAATAATATCAAAATAAACAGCTGTGTTTTAAGGAAAGTGTACCTACAGTTACTTTCATAAGGGACTACAGACACTCTTGACATACAAAAAACAATTTCCCATAATGTTTTATCTTTATTAATGGCCGCAGCAATAGCCATGTATTTTGCAGAAAGCCACGTCATTCTTATACAGTCATTAATGGAATGAAATGTCATAAATTATATCAGTGTGTTGAACATCATATGGTAAAGATACAATTAAGGAACAATCAAATAAAATTAGTTTAGCAAGTTTCTGTCTGTAGGCACATTTAATCTCCCTTGCACTGTGCATCCTTGCAATATGATGCTTCTTGACATCAACACACATTTTTATTATTAATTTCACTAGACGTGTAATGATTGTCTAGCCTATACATGGTGCTTCTCATGTGCTTTTAAGCATTTCTGAAGAGATGCAAAGGAGTGAAGTAAGAATGTCATGTTCCAATTTCAACCCTAAAGTTTGATAACTTTGGTTGTCTATCAGCAGTTGTGCTCGTAATTTTTTCTCTGATCATTCCATGATGGTTAACAGGTCATTAGAGGGATAAGACCACCAAAATCTCTCAGGTTGATCAATGTCCCATTGTCATGATTATTAACATAATCAGATTTCGATAATTTATTACATATCTGGCATATAATCTTTTCACTTACTTTACATACAACATACCCTGCGATGCAAATATTTTCAACATAATTAGTGATAATAGGTTCCTATAATAGGTATGGTCTATCACTGAGAGAACATTGGTGACTTGTGAACATCAGATGTAGATTATGTACTTTTGTAATCACACCAGTGGATACACTAAAGGTTTCTCTGCTACTGTCCTCATAGATGACTGAATCAGTGATTAAGATTGTTATCGACATGTTGTGTAGTGTGCACATGTTGGATGCATCAAGATAGAGACATGCCACATCGAAATAACATTCTCTTATAAGCAGCTTTAAACTGAGATAATGTTAGATTGTTATTCCAGCTGCTGCTTCTATGGTTGCTGCTGAAAAATAGCTTGAGATGGTCTTGGGAAAGTTTGTATGTGAACATATAGTCCAGTCTGTGTTCTTTGTAAACAGTTCCCATTAGTTTTGATACAAGTTGCTTTAATCATGTTACGCTAGTAAGAAATCAAACTATTGCCATGTAACATTTGGATTTGTAAAACTTTGTCATCAGTTGACCTCATTCCAAGCAGATTTTTTTCATGGCCTTCCATAATATTGAAGGTTGCCTCCATTCTAAATTGTTTCAGTGGTGCTTTATAGCCATAGTATACTGCTCGATGAGGGAATGCAGGGGCAGGGGAGTGGCTATTGCCAGAACTTCTCTTTTCTCCCAGTTGAGTCTATTTCATCATTTTAATGTGTGATCATTCAAGAGGGTTCAGGTGCAGGCTGCAGAGTCCTTCTTGTATATCAGCCTTCTGGCCATGAGTGGGATTTCCTGTGGAAATTAGGGGATTTTGTCTCCAGATGGCTAATTTGGGGCAATTTCAATGCCTTGGTCAGTGACAAACTCTTGCAAATGGGTATGAATTCCTCCAGACTATGGAATCGCTAGACCTGTCACAAGTCATTACTTCTGCAACGCATACTCATGGCCATACTTTAGACTTGGTATTTTCACTGGTACTCAAGATAAAGAACCTCTAGGTTGATCCGGTTGTTTGGTCGCATCAATGCACAGTGAAATTCTTGTTTGGGGCCCCCCTGAGAGTTCTTCCCCTATGGGAATGGTCTATTTCCACCCATTAAAGGGCATGGACTCTGAAGGACTGATGAAGGAACTGGACTTATCGAGTGTGCTGGAAGTTTGTGCGACAGGACCATAGGAGGTGGTGGCAGCCTATAATATGGCAGTCACCACAACTCTCAATTCTGTGGAACCAGTCTGTGTATGACCCAGGCCATCATGCTTGAGGTCCCATGGTTTGATGGGGAACTCAGGGATTTGAAGACCTTAGGTTGGAGGTTAGAATTTAGCTGACAGAGGTCCCACACTGAGGATGAAAGATTGGCTTTGAAAACTCATTATAGTGAGTATCAAAGAGCAATCTTCTATAAGAAGGCAAAGTTCCTGTTCAGGGAGATTGCCACAGCAAAGAACAGACCAGCTCAGTTTTTCCGGACAGTAGACAAACTTATCCATCCTTCCTATCTCCTGCTGGTAAGAACATTGTCTTCTGCTAAATGGGACGAGTATGCTCTGTTCTTTGCAGAAAAAGGTGTCTTCAATCAGGGAAGGTATCTCCCCAGTGGTGTTTCATCGGGCATACAGTGTCGGATCCAGAGCAAATAGAAGCAATCCTCATGTTTGGTGTGAGCTCAGCTCAGTGGGCGTAAAAGAGGTTAGTGAGATAATCTTGAAGCTGTAGCCTATATGCTGTGGAATGGACCTGGGCCCAACACATCTCTTAATGGGATGTGTAGGGTCCTTGGAACCAGTGTTCATTGAGATAATCTGGGCTCCCTGTTAAGGGGGTGTTCCTCATTGCTCTTAAAGAGGCATTGGTGAAACCACTCTTGAAGAAACCATCTTTGGAGCCAGGTTATCTTGTGAACTATAGACCCATCTCTAGCCTTTCCTTTTTAGTGAAGGTTATGGAGAAAGTAGTGGCCATTCAGCTCAAGGCACACCTTGCTGCTTTTGACATCTATGAGCCACTCCAGTCTGGTTTCTGGTCTAGGCACAGTACAGAGAGCACTAGTCAAGATGCAGAATGATCTCCTCAAGGTATGAAATTGAGGCAAATGGTCAATTCCCATCCTCCTTGATCTCTTTTCAGTATTTGACACTGTGGATCATGGGGTGTTGCTGGATTGCCTGCAGGAGCTCAGTGGACTCACCGGAACTGTCATCAAGTGGTTTGAGCCCTTTCCTACAGGTAGATGCAAAGGGTGGTGATGGAAACTTATTCCTCCCACTCAATGCCCCTGTCCTGTGGAGTTCTCCAGAGTTTGATCCTCTCAGCCACGTCATGGTGACAGGGTGAAGTATTGGTTCTGAATTCTTGTCTGTCCAAGATACAGGACTGGATGTCCTCCAACTGACTGAGGCTCATTCCAGATAAGATGGAAGTATTGGTGATCTAGTCTGGTCACTAGTGAGGAGCTGATGTGGGGGAGAGGAGACTGGACTAGTGCTTGGTTCCTCTTCTCTAACTGCCTAAGGAAAGACAATGAATCTGGGCAATATTTTTGACAGCGAACTGATGCTGGAGGCTCAGGTGTCATCCGTTGTCCAAAATGGTATTTACCATCTTAGAAACATCACCTTTCATCCCACCTAGCAACGTTCCTGCATTGATACATGCTTTTGTTAATCAAGACCTGATTCCTGTAATGTCCTTTACTTTGGGCTAAATGGAGGGACCCTACATCACCTGAAGCTGGAGCAGAAAGCTGCGGCCAAGTTGTTGATGGGCTATCCAAGGTCCTGTCTTATAACCCTAGTCCTGTATGAACTGCACTGGCTGCTGGTGAGGTGGAGGAGCTCCTTCAAGGTCAGCTTGCTGACCTATGAAGCCCTGCATGGACTGGGCCCTAGCTACCTGCAAGAGTTTTTGTCTCATCACCAGACCTCCCAACCTCTCTGTTCCACTGAGGCGGACCTCCTAGCTGTTCCTTGGGTTCAGTTGAAATTTTCCGGTAAGAAGGCTTTTGATGTTGCTGGCCTGACTCTGTGGAACTTGCTTCCCTGATCTCTGAGGGAGGCCCCCTCACTGGAAGCATTTAAAAGGGATCTGAAGTCCCATCTTTTTATAACAGCTTTTGGATTATCCTAACATTCTGCTCATAATCCTAGTTTTTTAATTTGTATTTTATTGCATTTATTTTGCTTTTTATTGTATACATTTTAGCTTTTTTCTTAAATAGTTTGATTGCATTAATGTTGATTTTACAGGTTTTGTGGTTATTCCATTAATATCTATGGCTTGGATGTATATGCCGTGGTATTATTTTATGTATTGCACAGTGCTCAGAGCCCATGGGAATAAGTGCTCTATAAATAAAGTTTGCTTTGCTTTGCTCTTCTCTTCGTGACTATTCTACTCCCACCTGCAACTGTCCATGCCACCATACATTATCTGATATCCTTCAACCATACTCATTTTCACCTAAACATATTGCTCTTATTACCAGCAATTCCTATGTGGGTATTTCTAGCTTGACTATTCAGACTCATTTGTTATCTACTGCATGTACCTTCTTGTACTGTTTTGCCTTGCAGTGTTTAAAGATTATGCTCCTTTTTACTGTACTGTATTTCTAGTATAATGTTCTTTTTTGTAGTGCTGTAATTACTACATTTTTTCTCATTGTGTAATGTCTTCAGTAACCATTATCATAGAGGATGCATCTGGAAATAAGCTGCTATCAGCTCAGTATGTTTTTCCTTGTAAAACATTTTAGATAAATAAATAAACACATTTTCAACATGGTATCCCAGGGCAACGGTGCAGTTTGGAGTGGGCATGTGGTGCAGCAGTCCCAGATATTAAGTTTTTCCTCTCCCTTTGGCTGGTTGTGTGTTTATTCAATGATGCAGGTACATGGAGGTGTACATGTCACAGATCCCACCTTCTCCAAAACAGGATAGTAGTTGTGGAAGCACAATACTTTCCAACAATGGTCAACTTCCAGCAGCTCAACTACATCACTAAGGCAGGTCCACAAGTGTGGTGGCGGGTGAGGTGCCAGCACCTAACCCCTCTGTGCCACTGATCCAACAATTTGAATGCATTTTATACAACAGAAACAGAGATCCCTGTCTGTATTATTGGGAGGCCTTTACCACTATAACCACCAGAGGCACTGACTATATTGCAATGAGCAATGTACAAGCCACCATGGGATTCCATGATTGCACAGCTGGGTTCCTCTGATCTCCATTACTGAGAGGTGCTGAATGTATTACAGGGATCCCTCATTACCAGCACTATCCAAGGAGGGGATAGCATGTGACAATATTACCTATCCCACTAGTACCACAAGAAAGCATGGTGCCTTGGACCAGCCCAGTGGCATGGAGGGTTGAGGTGCTGGGCACCACACATACTGCCATGTCAATGACCTGGGTTCAAGCACAAATTCATGCAGCTGGGGTTGTCTGTGGGAGGGGAGAACACTTGAGCATCCAAAGGACCAGAGTACTGTGCTTCTCTCCGGAGAAGTGATGTTCGTCACCCCGCTGTTGACTGCCATTGAGTGGAGGCTTGGTGGTAGAGCAAGCTTGGGTGATTTTGAAGGAAGAGTGCCACCAGCATGACGTGGGATGTGTGTGTGTCTCCTCACAGCATGTCCTGTTATCTGTGCAGTGCTAGGAGTTCAGGGAAATCAAGAAAAAGTGGTGCAGGTTCCATGATGCTATGCCTCCCTTCCCATGGCCCTTTCTACCACCCAGACTGCCATGCCCCATCCAGATGTGTTTCCCAGGAGAGGGGAAGATGACCCCTTATCTCTTGACCGTGCCACCAGGGAGATTTGTGGGGACCATCAAGGAATGGCTGGTTCCGGCGGGGGGGGTTGGCCTGTTAGGGAGTCAGGGAAATGGCTAATAGCCCTACTGCACTTGTGATAGAGAAACAGCTTTATGGGTGAAAATATGGAGCCTTCAGTTACGTGATTCTTTTACCTATTAAATTAGGGGTCACTGGGACTGTATCACAGTAACACCCTTACCTCCATCTTAACCAGGGTGCAAAAGGTTGTATTACATGGAGCCCCATAACCTCAGCACACCTAAAGAGCACAGTGACTGTATTAAATGCATCCAATTACCAACAACAGCAGTAGAGTGTGATGTGATTGTATTATTGTGATCTCTTCCCTCCAGTAGCATCAAGTAGTGCTGACTGCATTCAAGGTATCATCTTTGCTACAGCACAACTGGAGTCACTGTGATTGCATTAAAAGGGTACCCCCTTACCTCTGTCAAAGCCATGTGGCAATGTGACTGTATTACATGGTTATCATAACCTCAGGTGACACCAGTGAGAACTGTGGCTCTATCACTGGTATTTCCTTAACAACTGTACCACCATGGAGCACTTTGGCAGTATTACATTAAGTTCACAGTCTAAAATTTGGATCTCATTGTCTCCAGCTTCACGAGTTACTGCGAACATATTACTGAGAGTCCCCTTACATCCATCACCTATGGAGGAAGAATAGAAATATAGCTAGATTACTGGTATCCCCTTATAACTTAGTTCATGTACAACAGATGGGAGTGGGAGGAATGGAACTATAACTTCATTACTGGTATCCCCTTAACCCATTACCTCCTGTATTATATATGAGTGCTGGAAATGTATTACTTCATTTGCCTGTATAAATATGGATCATGTATTTTATCATATTTGATCAATTTTTGTGAAAACAAAAACAAACAAAATGCAGCTTACATCTCATTAAGTAGAGGATAAAGGATGTGAAGTGTCTGATATGAGAATTTAATGCACTCACAAGGTGTGGTATGCTACATAAGCCCCAAGGGAGAAGCCCGAGGGGTTTATTAAAGTATCCCGCACCAAGTGTGTGCATTAAATTCTCATATGCACACTTTCACATCTTTTAATTTTTATAATTGCTGGCCAGGAATTTTTCTCCAGCC
Organism: Neoceratodus forsteri; assembly: GCA_016271365.2. NCBI lineage: Eukaryota > Metazoa > Chordata > Ceratodontiformes > Ceratodontidae > Neoceratodus > Neoceratodus forsteri. The sequence goes on from CM057456.1 coordinate 737,588,986, forward strand.
ACATTTCTGTGACCCTGTGTCACACACTCACACACATACACAGACACACACACACGCACACACACACACACGTCTCTTTCTGAGTATTTTTGTTCCTTTTTTTTGAGTTTGTACTTATTGTTGTTTATTCTTTTTACTTACAGTTTGTTTACACCGAATGTGATCGAGCTAGGTGCCAGTATCCTACCAGGTCCATCTTGTAAATGAGCCCTACTCAATGGTGTTCTGCCTGGCTAAATAAAGATATTGATTGATTGAGTAAAACCATGCCCATTTCTGAGGCAGACGAGGAGCAGGATCAATCAGATAGTTGTAGCGTTAATAGGGATTTTAATCCGTGGCCATTTTCTGAACCGAACGAGGAGTAGGGTCCACCAGATAATAGTTTTTTATGATGTGGACTAGATAGACTTGAAAAAAATAACTGAAAAGAAGGAAAGTTTACACTTGTGGTGGCTTCTCAGATAGCGAGATATGGAACTGCAATGTTTAGAAAACTGTTAAGCCTTCCCACGCATGGAAGGAGAGCCAATGAGGGAGAGCACATTCTGAAGGACAGTGCACATGAATGCTGTAATAACCAGATGGTTATTTATTTTATTTATTTCAGTTTGGGATTAATACCTTTGAGTCAAGGACTCATTTTCAAAGGTTCCTCGTCAGTGCTAAACAAACATTACAAAAATACAAGGTTTACAGAGAAAAAAAAAGAGAAAAATATTGAAGCATATACACAGGCAAAATTAGTAAAATGTGAACTTATACACATCAAATTAGTAAATATTAACAGATAGACTGATTAGATAAGAGGGGGTTGGTGGGGATCAGCCAAAGGTGGCATCGTCTGAGGTGGGAGAGAAGTGTAACTTTCAACCAAGTGAGGCCATCGTCGGGTAACTGGGGTAGGGGAGTGGGTTAAGAAAAAAGTGGTATATAGAAGAAAGATGTAGAGGGGGTAGATAAATGGAAAACTGGGGGCAAGGTACTACCACATTAGTACAGGCAGGTGGCATTGTCTGAGGTGGGTGAGAGGTGGAGCTTTCAACCAAGTGAGGCCATCATCAGGTAATTGGGGGTAGGGGAGTGGGTTAAGAAAAAAGTGGTATATAGATGAAAGATGTAGAGGGGGTAGGTAAATGGAAAACTGGGGGTGAGGTACTATCACATTAGTGCAGGCAGGTACAATTCATTTTAGAGTCAAGGAGAGATTTGAGCGCAGCTTTGAAGGTACTAATCTTGGTAGTATCAGTGAGGACAGCAGGTAGTTCATTGTACCATTTCAGACTTTGATACAGGATGGAGTTTTGCGCAAGTTTAGTCCTTCTGAAGGGGAATCACCACCTTGTCAGTGACTGCACTAATGGTAGATTTTGTTGGGATGGCCAGCTTAAAGTGTACACCCAGTGTGGTGGATGACTATGCAAGTAGTACTTTTTTCAGAAGTAGGCAGGTTTGGTATCGCCCTCTAAGATGGAGTGGGATTCACCCAGTTTCAGTGTACAGTGGTGGGTGTTGAGAGTAGCCCCCAAAGTAAGATGACAGGCCTTATTGAGGAGTGTGTTGATCCTGCTAAGAGCAGTTTTTGTGCCTGCCCCATATATAGGCAACCCATAGTCAATGGTAGACAGTACTGAGCTACTGGTGGCTAGTTTGAGTGCGTCCAGTGTCAATGAATGTCTGTGATGATATAGTACACCAAGTTTTATATTTGCATTCTTGATGACAGAGTTAATGTGGTTTGAAAAGGTGAGCATGTCATCAAAGGCAATGTCGAGATATTTGAAGTTAGATACTTGGTCTAGGATTTTACCCTTTTGGTTATGAATACGCAGGGACAGGTATTTCTTTTTGCTTTGGGAGGTGGTGAAGAGCATACTCTTTGTTTTTTTGACGTTTAATAGTAGCTTGTTTTCTGTAAACCAAGATTCAAGTTTATGGAAGCCACTTTGGAGTTCAGTTGTGATGGATTGTTGGTCTTTGCCAGTGACTGAGATCACTGCATCATCAGCATAGAGAACTGTGCTTGCTGAGCAAGCCATTGGGGCAGAGTTAATGAAGAGGCTAAAGAGTAGAGGACCGAGGATTGACCTCTGCGGAACCCTGAGGTGCACCTCCTTAGCAGTGGATAGGGTATCACCAATTTTGACTCATTGTGATTTGTTAGAGAGGTAGCTGCCAAACCATAGTACCATATCTGGGGATAGACCTGTAGACAGAAGGCAACTTAGGAAGAGGTTGTGATTAACAGAGTCAAAAGCCTTCGTGAGGTCAATGAAGACTGATCCAACTACCTGGCAAATATCAACTGGTTCAGTCCATAGAGAAAAACTGATGACCAGTTAGTATATAAAAATAACTAACCCGATTACTGGATGAGTTTGATTACATATCTGACTTATCAATTCCCAATCAAAGGCATTTAATTCAAACTGAAACTCTCTATTCTGGAACAAAGGTTGACGGAATAAGAACACAGACAACTTCTGTTTTGTTATTGGCACATTTTATTTTTTGTAAAGTTTTATTGATTACTGCATTGCAGGAAACTATAATAGTGAATCTCTGCTACTAATCCTCATGCTGCCAGATAGGAATATATACAACAGGCAGCAAGCATAAAACAAACATTTTTAGTACAGGCATGTAGTGTGAGCATGCTTACATACCAGTATAACACCGTCTTCCTATATGGCATCACATTTCAGTCTCACCTTTCCATTCTAATATTAACATTTCTATGGTTATAGCTCCCTTTCCATTCTAGTATTAGCATTTCTATGGTTATAGCTCCCTGTTCATTATATCAATGGATGCTAGAATACAGAATACAGCCAATGTCTGTCAGTGCACCTCTCACCAATCCACACCCACATCATGAACAGACCCACTACAGCTCTGCTAGCTGCTTTCTTTTATGTACTACTTACTTTACTTATTAAGAAATAGGTTATCTGCATGCTCTACTGTACTTTTCTTTGCTGTCAACTGACTGCAAAAGGCAGCTCTCAGGTGTTCTTATCCTCTGCACTCCATAGAAACATAGAAACATAGAATTTGACGGCAGATAAGGACCGCTTAGCCCACCCAGTCTGCCCATTTCCCTACCTACTGGATAAGCTGCAGATCCTAGTTAACCAGCAGCCTACTTCTTCCCCCCACCCCTCAGAATTGCCTTATGACTGTCCCATGCATGCTTGAATTCCACCACTGATTTTGGCTCCACAACCTCCTCCGGAAGGCCGTTCCATGCATCCACAACCCTCTCTGTGAAAAATACTTCCTTAAATTACCTCTGAGCCCCCCTCTATCTTCAAATTGTGCCCTCTTGTTCTTGCACACTCTTTTTTTGAAAGATGCTACCCTCTTGGACTTTTGTCGATTCCTTGAGGTACTTGAAGTTTCTTCATGTCCCCCTCTCCCTCCTTTCCTCGAGGCTATACATATTAAGCTCCTTAAGTCTCTCTTCATATGTCTTCCGGTGCAGACCCTGCACCATTTAGTGCCCTCCTCTGGACAGCTTCCATCCTGTCTATGTCTTTGCGGAGATTGGGTCTCCAGAACTGCACACAGTACCCAGATGGGGTCTCACCAGCTGTCTGTACAGAGGATAATAACTTCCTGTTTTCTACTGGTGATGCCTCTCCCATGCATCCCAGTAACCCCCAACCCTCCTTGCTGCCCTCTCACATTGCTTGCCCACCTTTAGGTCATCTGATATGACTACTCCAGGTCCCTTTCCATTTTTGTTGTTGTTAGTATCTCATCCCCCTTGTGTACTCTTCCTCTGGGTTTTTGTTTCCGAGGTGCATTACCTTGCACTTCTTAGCATTGAATCTAAGCTGCCATACATTTGACCATTCCTCTAACCTTGCCAAGTCCCTTCTCATCCTTTCCACCCCACCCTGTGCATCAACTCTGTTGCAGATTTTAGTGTCATCTGCAAAGAGACATACTTTCCTTCCAGTCCTTCATAATGTCACTTATAAAGACATTGAAGAGGACTGGTCCTAATCTGAACCCTACGGTACCCACTAGTAACCCTCCTTTCTTCTGAGTGGACTCCATTTACTATTACTCTCTGTGTCCTATTCTCCAGCCAATTCTTTACCCAGGCTGCCATCTTGGGACCCACTCCCAGGCTGGCTAACTTGTATATTAATCTTTTGTGTGGGACTGTGTCAAATGCCTTGCTAAAGTCTAGGTAGGCCATGTCCACAGCCCCTTCCTGATCTACTATTTTGGTCACCCAGTCAAAGAAATCTATCAGATTTGTCTGGCATGACCTTCCTGCTGTGAATCCATGCTGCCTAGGGTCCTGTGCCCCTCTGGCCTATAGATACTCGACAAATCTTTCCTTCAGAAGTGATTCCATCATTTTCCCTATCACTGAGGTTAAACTAGCAGGTCTGTAGTTTCCTGCTTCTGCCTTGCTCCCACTTTTGTGAAGGGGAATCACATCTGCCCTCTTCCAGTCCTCGGGTACCACCCCATCATCCCATGATTTGTTAAAAAGGGTAGTCAGTGGTGTCACTAGTTCTACCCTTAGCTCTGTTAGAATTCTGGGATGAATCCCATCAGACCCCATTGCTTTGTCCACCTTCAGTTTTAAGAGTTCTTTCAGAACCCTTTCTTCTGTAAATGGGCTGGTATCAACTTCTGTATCCAGAGTGTTACTACTGTTTGTTTTATGTACCTCCCCCTCTTCATTTGTAAATACTGAGCAAAAATATTTGTTTAGTATCTCTGCCTTTCCACAGTCTCCCTCTGCCCACCCTCCCTCCTTTATTAAGCCTCACTATCCTCCCTTGGTCTTTCTTTGCTCCCTGATGTACCTATAAAGGTTTTATCCCCTTCTTAACTGAGTTGGCTATCTTTTCCTCGGTTTGGGCCTTTGCTGTTCTGACTGCCTTCCCAGCCTCCTTTTGCTTTAACTGATACAGTTCTCTGTCCTGCTCCTTCACGATTTCTTGTACTTCCTGAATGCTTTCTTTTCTCTTGAACCTTCACTGCCACTTCCTTTGAGAACCATAGTGGTTTCTTACATCGTCTTGTTTTGTTTATTTGCTTCACACAAAGGCGTAACCTCTGTGATGGCAGTTTTATTATTCCCATTGTTCTTCCACCCTCCTTCCTGCCCATTTGCTAGTGCATTCCTTAGGCACTCACCCATTTTAAAAGTCAGCCCTCCTAAAGTCCAGTACTTTTGTCTTTGTATGGCTTGACTCTATTGCTGTGTTTATTGTGAACCATATTGTTCGATGGTCGCTAGTTCCCAGATGGCTACCCACTTCTACATCTGTGATCCTCTCTCCATCTCCATTTGAGAGAATCAAGTCTAATATTGCTCCCTCTCGAGTGGGCTCCAGTACTAGTTGTCTGAGGCATGCCTCCTGTAGGGCATCTAGAATAACTGCACTCTTCGAAGTGGCAGCTGCAACTGCACTCCAGTTAACATCTGGCATATTCAGATCACCCATCAGCAATATCTCCCCTTTTTCTGCCATTCTAAGTACACTTTCTATCATTTCCCTGTATGTGCTCTCTAAACATGCTAACACTAACAGTCATTTCTATTTATTTATTTTGTTAGCCAGAAGATCAGCAGCATATGTTCACTGTGGTCTGAACTGATACCGGCATCTGTATCCTTAGTTCTTACAGATGGCATATGCTCACCCCATCCCTCCACATGCTCAGTTGTAGGTGTAACCCTATATGTCAGGGATGGCATAGAGGCAGTGAAGGATGGAAACATCAGGGGAGTTAATGGGAAAACAGAATCACTGTGGGTTCAGATCACGGCATCCTCAGACAAGAAACAACAGATGGAGGTGAGCTCTAGACCACCAAGACAAAGGGAAGAGAGAGGTAAAGAGCTAGGGGCAGAATTAGAAAGGAGTTCAAAGGGGAAGTGGTAATGGTGGTGGTGGGATATCTAACCCTGCCAGATATTGATTGGGTTATTCAAGAGGCCAGAAGTTCCAGAGGTCAGGCCTTGCTGGATACATTGCAGGGTAGCTTTTTGGTGCTGCTTGTTAAGGAACCCACTAGCAGGCTGCCATTCTTGATGTGGTGCTCACCAACTTGGAAGTGGTAGGAGGAATGAGGGTAGGGAAGCCTCTAGGGTCTCTGAACCATAACTATATATGATCTGTCCAGGCCTTTGGGACAAGTAAGCCCTCATCAAAGGTTGAAGTCCTATATTTCAGAAGTGAGACTTCAGTTGGATGAAATAGTTGGTACAGGACAAGATAGTCAGAGTGGACTACATCAGTGATGTGGAAGAAAGATAGGGGGCAATCAAGGGGGCCATTCTTTTTTTTTTGTAAGTTTTATTGAATTTTAAAGATATACATTTACACAAAGACAAACATAATATATGTCTAGTCTTGGAAAAACTTTGTTAATGCACAAGTTAGGGTTGAAGTGACAAAAGTAGGGAAATGTGGCATTAGTGTTTTCAACCTTAACACTCCACCCCCACTCACCACACAGCAACAGGAAAAACTATTACAGTTTCACCTTTCCTGTCTATTCACTAATCAGGCATGGGGTGTGCCTTGGGGTTATCAGCCCTAATGATCACCCCATTCGATCATAAAAGAAGCTGAAAAGTGTAGAGTATGTGAGAATGGGGTGAATGTTAGGGCTGACAACCCCCAGGCACACCCCATGCCTGATTAGTGAAGAAACAGGAGGTGAAACTGAAATGTTTTTTCCTATTGTTGTCTGGTAGGTGGGGGTGTTAGGGTTGGAAACCCTAATGCCACATTTTCTTACTTTTGTTGCTTCATCCCTAACTAGTGCATTAATGACATTTTTTTGCAAAGAATTTCTGTACTTTTTGAGATAGTGTAATTCTATCCTCATTTGTCTGTGGGAGTGCAGGGCCCTGCACTCCCATCCCTCCTTAGAATCATACATATATTACTTTGGAAGTGCAGGGCCCTCCATTTGTAAGACAGCAACAACCAAATTGTCAGCATATCCTTCTTATTACCCCACCTCATGTACACATTCGTGAATCTTTCAAAATCCCTTGTAAAGTGTGATCCTGTACCACTGCAACATCAATCCATGCCAAATGTGCAAAAAGACAGCTTTGGCAGGATTTGAAGAATGACAGCTGTCACATTTATGAGGTGGTGTAATAAAAAGGCTACGATGAATGTTTGGGGTCAAAATATTTAAAACTACCAAAGTTACAAGCGTGTATAGCAAAATTTCAGATCAGTGAGGGACCTTTTGTTTTACAGCTAAAAAGAAAAAGACACCGAGGAACCATTTTCTTTATTTACAGTTTATAGCAACAGGAGAGGGGATCAGAGGGTGATGGGGTGCCACTGGACACCAGAGACAAAGCAATATAATATAGGGATGGGAAAATGGGGAATGTCACTGGACACCAGGGAGAAAACACTAAAAATATAACATGGATGGCAATGGGAGGGTTCCAGGCACCACTAGACACCAGGGAAATAAATAGATAATTAAGGGGGCGGTGATCAGAGGGTTGGGGGGTGCTATTAGACATATGGGAACCGACAAATAATTCCAGGGGTGGTGATCAGACATTTGGGGGAGCCTCTACACACCAGGGAGAAATACACAGTTATATTATTATTAAAAAAAAATTCTAGAAGGTGAATCAGACGGTGGGGGGGCACCGCTAGACACCAGAGAAAATGATGTTATTACTGGGAGGGCCATCAGAGGTTGGGGAGGTGCCACTACACACCAGGGAAAAGATGCAAACAAACTAAGGAGCTGTGCCTCATGAAAAAGGAACTTTTTTCATCACTCATGATACTAAAAAAGAATATTTTTTCATATCATGCAATACAAAAAAAGATTTATAATGTTAAATAAAAGACATTTTAAGGGTATTTCTGGAACACTAAAGTGCAGAACCCAGCTAAGGGTGGTCCTGATAAGCAAGGTACATGTGTCAGTCACTCACAAGAATGTCATTTTTGTGGGTTTTCAATTTTTATTATTGAGGGAAAAACAGAAAACAAGATGGAAGCAAAACAAACAAGGATTTTCCACTGATGAAAAAGGATGACGTCAGAAATGAAAGAAGATTATTTTTCTGTTTCATACAGCTATCTTGTGGTGCCTACTGAGCATGCTCAGAACCAAATTTATGAACATTTTAAAATTAAATAACCTTTGAATGGATTAATATTTTCTCACCAAACCAGTAAAGAGCACATCTGTGAGTCAGCCCTTTTCTACCCTGAACATTTCAGGCCAAAATTCCAAACTGTCTGGCTGCTACCGGTGTCAGACAAAAACCCATTAAAACCAATAGGAAACCACTTATGAAAATTCATTTTTTGCTATCCAGAACTCGGAATCCACATATCTCACCAGAACAAAACTGGGCACATTCAGAGATCTATCCCGCAAGACCATGCATGCAAAATTTCTTTCAAATCCATTCAACGGTTGTGACATTATTAAAGTGCAAATCTTTAGGTTTAACATAACTGCCTATTCAGCCCTAAGTATAGTGGTGTGACCGCTCCACTATAATAAAACATAATATATATCTATATCTATGTATATAATAGGAGCACGGTCACATAGTTAGGGTGTACCGGGGGTTTCAATGTTAAACCTCAAACTTTACACTTTAATAACTTTGCAACCATTCAATGGATTTGCATGATATTTTGCATGTGTAGGTTTGTGTTGTAGATCTCTTGATGGGCCAAGTTTTGTTTCAGTTGGATTTGAGAATTCCAGGCTGCACATACTGCTAAAACATTAAAAATCACTGTTTTTGTGCCTTTTGTATCATCTCGCTACACCCAGATGGTCTGGAATTTTTGTGTGAGATTTGCAGGGTAGACAGAGCTTACCTCACAGAAGAGCCTCGTTCTGATTTGGTGAAAAAAATATTAATCTGCTCCAAAGTTATTTAATTTTAAAGCTTTGAGTTCTGAGCATGCTGAGTTCAGTCATTTGGATAACTTCCTGGAATGGCAAAAGTATTTGGTCTCATGAAAAAGGATTCTTTGTTGTGAGGGGCCAGTCCTTTTTTGTGAGAAAAAAAATCCTTTTTCATGATATGTCATTTTTGCACTTTAATATCTTCACCATCGCTCAATGGATTTGCACAAAATGTTGCATACTTGGTCTCAGAGGGCAGATCTCTTGACTTGCCAAGTTTCCTTATGGCCACATGTGCAGATTCTGAGTTCCAGATAGTGGAAAAAGTTTTCAAAAAATCATCATTTGTTGCTGTTTTTTGCTATCATCTAGTGTCCAGACAGTTTGGAATTTGGCCTGGAATGTTCAGGGTACAAGGGACTTGGCTAACATATGTGCCATTCACTAGTTTGATGAAGAAATATTAATCCATTGCAAAGTTAGGATTTGAAATTTCAGTTCTGAGCATGCTCAGTAGAGTCTTTTGATAGACATTTGATACGCTACTGAGCATGTTCAGAACCAAAATTTCAAATGCTTGTTACTTGGGAATGGATCCATATTTTTTCACCAGTCCAATGCAATGCACCATTCTGTGGCATACCCTTTTTACCCTGAAAACTCTCTGGGCTGTAGGTTATGACAAAAAAATTAATAAAACCCATTTTTTCCTAACAAAACAGACATCTGAATCTTGGAATCCTTAAGATATTCAAATTTGGAGGAGCTGGTAATCCCTAGGTCTAACACATTGAGAGCTATCTATTTTTATAGTTATATGATTCCCCATGAATGGAATTTCTTGCCAGATAGGATTTGTCTGAAGGGAGTAAAACTTCCATCCCAAGCAGTTATGAAGGACTGGTTTATGTCTACTGTATCTTATTGAGAAAGATGTAATTATTCCAAAGTGGGGGTTACTTAGGTGCAATATCTGTGATATGCGGGTATTGTTACGTCTGTATTGTCAATTGTTGATTTCTTTGATGTTTTGTATAAAAGAGGGGATTATTTACCTATGGGTTTTTGTCTGGTGTAACATTTTGTGATATGTCATTTTTTTGTACTATGTACTTTTATAGAGCCTTATTGTATATTATTTTATTAGACTTGTACAATGGGACATCATTGTAAATAAGCTTGCTCAATGAAATTATCCCAAATAAAACTTGAATCTTCACATTTGACTGGAACAAAACTTGGTAAATCAGGACACCTTGCCCTCAGACTGTGCATGCAAAATTTAGTGCAATTCTCTTAAACAGGGGCAAAGCTATTAATTATAGTGACAAGGTAATGCCACTATAGTTAGGGTGGCGCAGTGGTTTCTATGTTAAACCTCAGATTTTACACATTAATATCTTTGCAACCATTCAATGTATTTGCATGAAATGTTGCATGTGCAGTCTCATGGGGTAGGTCTCTTGATGTGCAACATTTTGTTCCAGTCAGATGTGTGAATTCTGAGATGCAGGTAGCAAAAAAATGTAAATTAATTGCTGTTTTTTACTAGGATTTTTTTGGTCATTGCTTTGGAATGTTGGTCTGAAATTTTCAGGGTAGAAAGGGCTTGGTCCACAGATGTGCCTTTCAGTGGTTTGCAGCAAAATATTAATCCTTTCTAAAGTTATTACATTTTAGAAATGTGGGTTCTGAGCATGCTCAGTCAGCACTTCAAAATAGCTGTATGAAGTTTTCATGTGAGAACCCTTTTTTGTATTTTTTTTGTTTGGTTTTTTGTATGGCTGCCATCTTGATTTCTGTTTTTCCCTAAAAATTCTAATTTGGAAAACCACAAAAATGACATTCTGCAGTGGGACCAACACAAATAACATGCTTCTTTTTGCAATTAAATGAACATTATTAAAAAAAAAATTAAAAAATGAAAACATATCATACATATATTTATATATATATATATATATATATATACACAAAAATCAAAATCAAACAAGAGTCACACAATGTAAAGTCCATAAGAAAAGCCAAACCATCCCATTCCATCCCCCCACCCTAAAAATAAGACACAGTGCACAGATACAGGCTGGATATGAACCATAAACAGAAATAATCCTTTCAGTCTAATCCCTCCCACCAGTTCTCCCCCTCCCCCAAAAAAGTCACCTACACATAGAGCTTGCTTATCTGGAGCCACTAAGCTGAATTCTGCACTTAACTGTAGGAAAAATGCCCTTGACATGTTGTTTTTTAAAATTATAAATCTTGTTTCTTGACCCATGATACAAAAAATGATTCTTTTTCATATCACAAGTCACAAGAAAAGATCCTTTTTCATGAGGGAAACAATGTTTTTCTTTTGCTTGCATCATTTCAATGGTGTTTAGTGTCACCCCCCAACCTCAGATCAGCATCCTCCTTAATATCACTATATTTCCCTGGTGTCTAGTGGCATCCCCACCCTCTGATTGCCCTCCCTGTATTTTGTTCTTTATTTTTCCATGTGTCTAATGGCTCCTACATCGTCTTATCACCACCCCTGAATTTATTGGTTATTTTCCTGGTGTCTAGTGGTGCCCCCTACCCTGTCATTGTTGCCCCCGTAATATGTTTCTTTATGGTCCTCGGTGTCCAGTGGCACCTCTCACACTCTGATCACTGTCACTGTAATATTTGCTTTTCTCTTTGGTGTCCAGTGGTACCCCTCCACCCTCTGATCCCCTCTGTTGTTAGACCTGTAATAAAGAAAACAATCAGTTGATGTCTTTTTTTTGAACCTATAAAAAATAAAATGGTCCCTCACCGATCCGACCCTCCCAATCCTGACCTCCCACTGAGCAACCACCACCCTGTACCCCTCCCACACACACCCACACCCTCACTCACCTGAACAGCTCACTGGCAGAAGATCCACTCTCCGATCGAAGACACATCTTGCTGCTGGAACCATCGACTGCAATATGAGAAACTAAGGTAAATGTGGTTCAATGTATTTCAATCGGGTTTTCAACTTTGATTCATAATTTGGGCATATTTGCATATTTTGACACCAAATTTTCAACATGGCCTTTTTGGGAGGCTGCCTCATGAACAATGTCAGTGGAATTCCACAAATCCAGCCTGAGTGGTGATTTTGCAGTTGCTTGACAAAATCACCTTTCAGGCAGGATTTGAATACTTTCACTGTCCTTGTTCATGAGGTGGGGTCTTAAGAAGGCTATGTTAAAAATCTAGGGTCAAAATATATAAAAATGACAAAGTTATGAGCATGCATTGAAATTTTGCAGTGCTTGCTCATACAGTAACTGGTAATTTTCAATATTTTGACGCCAAATTTTCAACATATACATATTTTTACACCACCTCATGAATGTAACAGCTGTCATTTTTCAAATCCTGGTGAAACTGTCTTTTCACACCTGTGGTGTGGAATGACATTGCAACAGCGCAAAATCACATTTTGGCAGGGATTTGGAAATTTTCAGTACCAGATTTATGTGGTGGGGTAATAAGAAGTATATGGTGACAACTGTGTTGTGGTTTTGCTAAAATTGGAAAAGCAGGGACCTTTTACATATATGCATCTATGGAGGGATGAGAGTACAGGGCCCTCTTCCACAGGCAAATAAGGATATGATTACACTATTTCAAAAAGGATCAATGAATGGGAGCATAAGGCCTAGAGAGCACTGCACTCTCACAGCCAAATGAGGATGCGATTATACTATCTCAAAAAGTAAGGAAATGTGTTGCAAAAAACATCATTAATGCACCAGTTAGGGTTATAGTGTCAAAAGTAGGGAAGTGTAGCATTAGGGTTTCCAACCCTAAACCCCACACCCTACCATACAGGCAGCAACAGGCATGGGGTGTGCCTTGGGGTTGTCAACCTAATGCTTTCCCCATTCTGTATTATACTGTACCAATCTCAGCTTATTTACACATGGAATGGGGTGAGTGTTTGGGTTGACAACCCCAAGGCACACCCCACACCTGTTGCTGCCTGTAGGGTAGTGGTGGGGTGTCAGGGTTGGAAACCTTAATGCCACATTTCCCTACTTTTGTTGCATTAACCCTAACTGGTGAATTAATGATGCTTTTTTGCAATAGGTAGCGCCAGTATAGTTAGGGTTGAGGGATCACTTCTATGTTAAACCCCAAATTTTGCACCTTAATAACCTCACAATAGTTCAACTGATTTGCATGACATTTTGCATGCATAATCTATTGCATAGATCCCTTGACATGGCACATTTAGTGTGAATCTGTTTTGTGGTTTCTGAGATACAGTGTTTAAAATCATTAAATTTACACGTGTTGCTGTTTCTTTGTCCACCTGTATCTCAGAAACTGTTTTAAACTGAGGTCGGAAATTTTCAGGATAGAAAGCCTTTGCCTCACAGATGTGCCTTTTGCTGGTTTGCTGAAAAAATATTAATCCATTCCAAAGTTATTACATTTTGAAGTTCCCATTATTTTCAATAGTAAAAAAATTAATGTTCAGCACAAAAATTATATACAGTAGTGCTGCAGGAGTTAATCCATTTTCTCGAATGGGTCTTCCTGCATCTGCCATTTTGTTTTTTCAGTTAGCGAGAGAAAGAAAAGTAAAAAAAAACATATAAAAATGAATGAATGTTAAAAAACAAACATCAGAACCTAACTAAACGGGACTTGTTTAGCTACATTCTGATGTTTTGTTTTTTTTTAAGTTTGGTAAGAAACACCTTTTCTGGACACGCATAATCCCAGATGCCCAGTTTAGGGAGAGGACCACTTCTTCTGCATTCTCTGTATGAGAACAGTGGGATTTTCTTGACTTGTGCAGCTGAAGCTGGAACTTGTGCTGCTGGCTACTGTTTCAGTTGTGAGCCACAGTGTTCCTGGTGTCTAGTGGCACCCCTCGTCTTCCCATTCCCATGTTTTATTTATTCATTGGTGTTAGTGGCATCCTCCCACCCTCACACTCATAAAAAAAGTTAGCTGGTAGTCTAGTGGTTCCCTCCCCCCTCCCAGATGTCTGATCCCCCATCCCCATAACAAAAACCCCATAAATTACCTAGTATGTTACTGGTACCTCCCCTCCCCGATGTCCATCCGTGGTCTTGTTATAAATGGAAGCTCAGGTAGAGTAGTAGTCCCTCCCTCCCCGATGCCAGATCCAGTCCCAGTATAAAAACAAATTACCTGATAGTCCAGTGGTCCCACCCCTCCTGACCCCCTCTCCTGAAAACCCATTCATATTCCTGGTGATCTAGTGGTCCCTCGCCCTCTTAGGCAATGACTGATGGCCCACTTCCCATCTCCTTTCCAAGTCTGCAAATTAGCTGGCCCTCCTCTTACCCCCATGACTGGCTGCAGACTGTACTAAGAATGAGTGCTGATGCAGAATGCAGTATGAATGAGCAGCTCATTCATACTGCATTCTGTGTCAGCATTCATTCTTAGTACAGTCTGTGGCTAGCCATGGAGGCCAGAGGAGGAATGAATTATTATGGATCAAACATCTGATTATTTAAATAAATATAACTTGCTCACTGATTGCCAACATGGCTTTAAGCCATTACATAATACAGAGACAGCCATGGTGGGGATCACTAGTGCCATACAGGGTGCCTTGGATAAAAGACAAACTGTAGTGGCACTTTTTGTGGACCTCACCAAGGCTTTTGATTTGGTGGAGCATGGGTTGTTAAAAGGCATCCTTTCTAACCTACATTTTTCTGAAAATGCTTCTTTTTGGTTTTTTGATTATCTTACAAATAAATCTCACTGCACGCGAATTGGTGATAGTATTTCTTCTTTTACTACTATTAAATGTGGGGTACCTCAAGGGTCCATTCTTGGCCCCTTGGTTTTCTCATTCTACAGTATATGAACTCTGCTCCTACTGTGTGCTCTCGTACATCTTTGATTCTTTACACTGATGACGCTGTAATGCACAGCATCAGTTCTAATCCTAATGATGCTTTGGCAGGGGTTCAATCTGATTTTGATTCTTTCCAGAATTGGCTTTCAGCAAATTGTTTGGTACTTAATTCAAGTAAAACTAAAATGATGTTATTCTCTAATAAAGTTATTGAAAGTGTTAGTCTTCCTCAGATTCTTACATTTGATGGTAATGTTATTGAACTTGTAGATAATTTAAAATATTTGGGGATAACATTTGACCCATAATTATATTTTGAAGCCCATCTGAATAATTTAAGGAAAACCCTTCACCAGAGATTAGGTTCACTCTACAGAGTTAAACATTTTCTGACAAAAGATTCTAGGCTTCTTCTTTCTCACAGTTTTCTGATGAGTGTTATGGATTATGATATTATTTTTTATTCATCTTTTTCTGGTACATTCCTAGATAAGCTTAAGGTACTCTATAATTCCATCCTACATTTTATGCTTGATGCCCCTTATAGAACCCATCATTGTTTTTTAAGAGTTCTAATAGTTTGTCCCTTAAAACTAGAATTTCCTATAAACTAGGCATTTTGCTGTTTAAGGTTATGAACGGTCTTTTATCTCCTGCAGTAACATCTTTGTTTTCGAGGTTCCTGAACTTTTAATCTAAATTTATTTTTTAACTCCCATTGTTTCGAACTATTCTTGGACAGAGATCTATATTGTACAGTGCTCTGTTATTTTTTAATTCATTACCTGTTGATATTGTACAAAGTAAGACTATATGGTCTTTTAAATCTAGTCTACAATACTGGTTGATGGATAATGATAATTGCACATGTTCTTACTGAGTATTTGTAATATTATTTATGGTTTTGTATTTTGTATAATATATAATATTTTCATGTTTGTATGTATTGATGTGTATGTTTAAGTGTCTTTTGTAACTTGTTGCTGGTGAAAACGGGCAGTTTGAGCATCCTGCTTACTAGTCTAAAAAATTAAAATAAAAAAAATGTGCTGGTCACAGACTAGGAATAGGCATGGGTGGAGTGAGGTGGTCAGTCATTACTTAAGAGGATGGGGGGTCACCACCCCTGTATTTGTTGGTTATTTCTCTGGTGTATAGTGGTGGCCCCACACCCAGCTATCCTGGGGGGCCACTAGATCACCAGGAATATGAATGGGTTTTCGGGGGAGGAAGGCTGTGGTGGGGGGAGGGACCACTAGACTGCCAGGCAATTTTGTTTTCATACCATGGTGGTGATCAGGCATCAAAGGGGAGGGACTACTACTCTACCTGAATCTTCCATTTATAACAAGACTGTAAATCGACATTGGGGGGGGAGGACCAGCACCATACCAGGTAATTTGTGAGTTTTTTATTACTGGGCCAGGGTTTGGGTATCGGGAGGGGAAGGTACCACTAGACTACCAGGTCATTTTTATTAACTGGGAGGATGCCACTAACACTAATGAATAAATATAATCTGTGGATTGGAGGGTGTGGGCTGCCACTAAACACCAGTGAGGATGCCACTAATGGCAAGGAATAAATAAATAAAATAATCAGGCATTGGGGAGGGAGGGAGGGACCACTACACTGCAAGGTAACCTTTTTTCTATGCCAGGATGGGGATCGAGCATTGGGGGAGGGAGAGGGAGAGGAACTACAGTACTACAACACCAGCATGCTTTTTAATTGGATGAGCCCAATTTATGATCCTGTTTTGCAAAAGGATCCTTTGTCATGCTTTCCCATTGACTACAATGGGAAAGCAAGATAAAGGGTTTTCTTTTGCAAAACAGGATTCTACATTCTAATCCCATTGTAGTCAATGGGGAAGCATGATACAGGATCCTTTTGCAAGACAGGATCCAATTTCATGCTGAGCTTCAATGTATTTCAATGGGGTTTTCAACTTTGGTTCATAACTCAGATGCTTTTTAACATTTTGACGCCAAATTTTAAATGTGTCCTTCTGTGGACCCCACCTGATGAACAAGAGAAATGTCACTGCACAACTCCTGCCCAAAAAGGTGATTCCATAGTCACTTGGTGAATTCACTTTTCAGGTGGGATTCAGAATTTTTTTCTGCCCTTGTTCATGAGGTGGGGTCATAAGAAGGCAATGTTGAAAATCTGGGGTCAAAATATGTAACAATGGCAAAGTTATAACCATTCATTGCAATTTCACTATGCACGCTTGTAACTTTGGAAATTTTAAATATTTTCACCCAAGATTTCCAACATAGCCTTCTTATTACCCCACCTCATGTATGTATGTCACAGTTATAATTTTTCAAATCCTAGCCAAACTGTATTTTTGCACCTGTGGTGTGGAATGGCTTTGCAGTTGTGCAGAACTACGTTTTGGTGGGGATTTGAAAAATTTCTATACTGGGAACATGAGCTGGGGTAATAAGTTGGCTATGGTGACAATGTCATCACTGTTGTCCTATAAATGGAAGCACAGGGCCCAGAAGGCCTCATGCTTCCCCAGCTTCGTAGATATACGCATCTATGGAGGGATTGAGCGCAGGGCCTAGAGGGCCCTGAGATCCCACAGACAAATAAGGATATGAAAGGACATTCATTGCAAAAAACTTTGTTAATGCATCAATTAGGGTTGTCACTAAAGTGACAAAAGTAGGAAAATGTGGTGTTAGGGTTTTCAACCCTAACTCCCCACCCCCACCCTGCAGACACTGACAGGTGTCAGAGGTGTTCCTTTTGGTTGTCAACCCTAATGCTCACCCCATTATCCTATGCTGTACCCATCTCAGCTTATTTACTTATGGAATGAGGGGAGTGTTAGGGTTGACAACCCCAAGACACCCCGAAGCCTGTCAGTGTCTGCAGGGTGGGGGTGGGGTGTTAGGGTTGGAAACCATACCACCACATTTCCTTACTTTTGTTGCTTTAGTAACAACCCTAACAAAAAGGAACCTCTTATACAAAAAAAGACTCATAATAAATGTATACACCACCACCTAATTGTGACCACATTGGGGGGGATAGACAGATTATAAACACAGAATAAAATAAAACAGCTGATTAAATAATTCCACATGATAAATGTAACTGTGCTGGCTCTAGCACATTATTTGAAAACCAAGAAAATATTTAACTTTGAATCAGCTACTATGACTAAACCTCTTTGCATTATGAGTTTCTGTAAGTGTAAATAATAGTTAATATAACTTGTCTTGCTAAAACTGAATCTACAAGAGATACAAATTTATTATTTTCAAAAATGTATTTTGATAATGAGTTATAATCCCAGTATAACCCCAACAAACTCGAATAAACAAGCTTGAAACAAATTATTCTTGTACAGTCATTTAGGAAGGAGTAACAGGCAACTAATCAGTTTTACTTAAAAGCATAGAACTGTCACCTTCTGTTTCTGCACATTCAGAGACATTAGGAAAGATTTGTCTGTCAATAAACTGCTGAACAGCAGTTTCATCTGTATACAAGTACACATTGCCCTCAAAGAAAATATTTTATTTTGCAGGGTGAAGCAGTACAACCTGAGCCTTCATTTCCTGGAGAGCAGGGCAACAATTAAGTAGGCAGCATCGCTGTCTTTGAGTTTCTCTTGAAAAATTGGAACGGTAGGTGATTTTAAGACCCTTGCACAAAAAGGATTTCTTCTCCCTGGCAAGTTTTAGAGCATGTTCTTTTTCCTCCACTGACATTACTGTGATTATTATTGCAGGTCCCACTTGTGAGGTTCCAGAAGGTGACTCTCTTGGTTGGCTTACTGTGGCCCCTTGGTGACTTGGAATCTGGAAAGCATGAGTTAGTATTAATTCCTTAGCCACATGTTCTTTCAACAGATTTTCTAATGTTAGCACAAGATTTTCTTCTCCAAAATGTGTGTGTAGTCCTATAACACATATTTTGCACTCCCTCATGACATTGTTGAAATGTTCTGTTTCCCTTGGTAGAGCTACTTGTTCATGAACTAGGACTTCCCAGGTGATGTTAAGTGAAGTTACTGTGTTGCAAGTTTGAAGTAAATCCTTTTCTAGCATTGAGATTTTTTCTTTGTCTCAATCATTTTATCCATGTCTACTACCATTTTTGCTAATTTGGTCATTTTTTTATTTAGTTCTGTAAAGGCAGATTTCAATTGTTTTTACAAACTGACATGTAGAGATGTGCCGAAGTGTAAATTGGCTGGTAAAGTTGCCACGAAGTGGCCGAAATTTGCATTCATGGAGTTTTGTGAAGTTTTCCCAGCTCTTAGCAACTTTGGTTAACCTGAATTGTGAAGTTTTCATTGCAAAGTGTGGAATTTTGCCCACAAACATTTGCACTTCACTGGCAAAAGTCCGCACTTCATGAAGAAACTTCACACTTCACGGATCTATCCACACTTCATGAACTGACCTAAATTTGCGGAGCAAATTTTCCCAACTTTGCCAATCTCTACTGACAATTGGTTCTTCAGTAACATCCCTCAGATCAGTAATGAGGTTAAATCTGTCTGTTCTGGTGGTAGTTCAGGTGGATGTTAAATATCCCATGGCACTTCTCGTAAAGAGCAGGGGAACTTTTTTTTATTGAAACAAATAATACACAAGAGTATTACTTCATACAACTCATAATAAGGAAAATCAACAAAAAACTTAAATACAAATTTCATCATATAGTCACCCCGAGCATAACCAAACACCCCCCCAGTAGAAGAGTAGGGGACTTTTTTCATTTATTTACACAAATCAAATAGAAAACAGTATTACATCATACAAACTCTTAAACAAAAACATAATTAAGTATTGCATCATACAGCAACCCCAAGCCTAAACCAGCACCCCCCCCCACTAAAAGAGTTGGGAAAAATGTTTGAAACAAAATAATACAAAACAGGATTACATGATACAACTCATAATAAGGAAAATAAAAAAAGTAACTAAATATTCCATCAGACAGTCACCCAAAGCAACAATCCCCCACCCCACTAAAAAGTAGGGAATTCTTTCATATATTGAAACTAATCAAAGAAAAAACAACATTACATCATACAAACTCTTAATCAAAAACATAATAAAGTATTTCATCATACATCAACCCCAAGCTAAACCACCTCCCCCCACTAAAAGAGATGGGGAATATTGTATTAATTGTAATGTCCAAATCAAGGAATAAGATAGTGCAAATTGTATATCACATCAAAGACCATGCAAGCAGAAAAAAATTAAGAATTCCACCAAACATAAAATGAAAAGGACAATCATTAAGAAGTGCTTATTCTGCACAATAGATACAGACCCCCTCCAACAACAAAACATCCATATAGGTAAAAAAACATACAATAATGAAAAATATGGGTAGTTTTCTGTTTTTTTCCCAAACACAAAATGGAAAAGAATGAAAAAAATTTACCATGACAAGATAATCATTAGAAGGAAACAGGGGTGCTATAACATATAACCCCCAAATACCAGAAAAAAACATCCCATCAAGTAATCACCAAGGTAGTAAAAGACATTAAACATACAGGAAAAAATCCCAATGCTAAGAGTGAGTCAGAGGCTGCATTTTAGTAGCTTCTAATGCAATTGAATTGCATAGAACTTCTACAATGAAATCACATAGTTGAGATTGTGGAATAAATTGTTGCTGTAATGAAAACCTCACTCTACTATGCCAAATCCAAAATTTCAAAAAGCCAAATAAGAGAAGGATGCTACGAGAAGAGAGTGAGCTCCAATGACCCGATAGTCCTAATACAAAGGTATCATAATTTAAATACCGAAAAGGCAACAAATACCATGTATTGCATACAGTTTTCCACAGATCAACAACATATGGGCAATCAAAGAACAAATGTTAAATAGTTTCTAAAGAAGTGCTACATCCTGGTCTTGGGCAATAACGCTCTGACAACTCTTTATGTTTCAAGTTATTTTTAACATTTAACTTCCCATGGCACATAACCATATAGTATCCCATAATTTTTTAAAGAAGAATTTTTGTCATTAAGCATTGCACAGATCATAGATTGTTCTTGTGTTGAATGGTCCGTAAAAGGCAGCATTTTAAAAAAATTATCTACAATCCGACTATACAGGAGATTTCTGAATAAAGACAGTAGGTGAGATAGATGGATTTCCCAAACTTTAATCTTAGCAACACTGTCTTTAAGGTAAGTCGGGAAACTCAAAATGTGGACATTTCTGGGAATGGTACCACTCACTGCCCAATGTGTATTAAACACCCGTAACCGCAGTGTCAACCATGAAACCCAGATACGTTGATCTCCCTTCACCACAGGAACCCAATTTGAATAGTAACAAATACAAAAATAAAAAAAACTATAGGGTTCACCATCCCCAGACCACCTTCCGCAATTGAACAGTATGTAATCCCTCATTTCACAGGGTTCAATCAGCTACCCCATATCACAGAAAAAAAAACAATGCAATAGTTTACTCTCCAAACCTTTAAAGGGACACTGTCAACCCCCTTAGGTATCAAAGTGTCCCTAGTTTGAAAAACACATTTTATGATTGCCAACATTCTGTAAAGATTGTTGATGTAGCTGGTAGTTTGATTCTGACTCTTATTTTCTTTAAAAAAGTAAAAAACAGACTGTCCAATATACTGGTGTTATCACACCAAAACAGGTTTGTTTACATTCCTTGATCAACTCCAAATGCATCTTTCCTGGACTTGGGAAAACCCACAAAACAGTCTAGCTCCTCATGATGCATTGGGAGATTCAGAGGCTACTGTCTTATGAGTGACTGCACTGTTTGTGTGTGTTTCTAATGCTCAGGACATATGCAGTAAGAACAGAACCAGGATTGCAAACAAAAACAATGTTGTTTATAAATATACATTGCCATGCATTTCAGCTCTACTGAACTAGGAGACAGATAAAATAAACAGCAACATCAGTGAATTTTAGAGAGGGTAAGCAATCATAAAATGTGGGGTTTCAACTAGAAATAATATGATGAAAAACAGGTTGACAGTGTCCCTTTAAGGATTAGGAAAACATAGCTAACGTATATAAAAAAAGGGGAGTAAATATGTATGAATCATAAAGATACATTTCAATTTGTGCATATGCCACCTATTCCATTTCTGAATTCTGAACCTCACACTGTCAATTTTCTGAGTCCAATTATAGGTGGCCATATCACCAGAGCCAAAAAAAATACCCAAAATTTTCTGAGGGTCAGTTACTAGAGGGATCTCTTTTATATGAGTGTTGTGCCAATCTGGCCATCCAATATAAAGGCAAAAACCTTTAGTTGGATTTACTTGCGCCCCAGCTAAATCAGAAAAAGTCTGTAAAACCTCTATCGTTTCAAGTCCTGAGTGAAACTTCATAACAGTAACAACCAAATCATCTGCATATGCACAAAGTTTCGCAACAGGAAGGTGCGGCATAGAAATACCTTGTATAATCAGGGAAGAGTATATGGCTCAAAATTAATGGATATAATGTCTATATATATAATAGGAGACTTAACGGACATCCCTGTGAAACCCCATGAAAAAGCCCATATTTGTGAACAAGGAAGCCTCTCACCAAAGGACATACAGAGGCAGTAGAATAGTACCCTTGTAGAATTTTAATGAAAGCCATAGGAATGCCATAAAGCTGTAAAACGAGCCACAAAAAACCTATGTGATCCCTATCAAATGCTTAGGTTTGAGCCAAACCAAGAAAACAGGTGTCGATATCATGTTCCTGATTGTAGTTTAAAATTTCACCAAGTAGAATCAAATTATCAGAAATGTTTCTTCCTGGAACAGTACACATTTGTGCAGGGTGAATACAGTCACTCAATACATTCAGTAACCAGTTATTTAAGATTTTTGCAAATATCTTAAGGTCATCATTTAATAAGGTAATCGGTCTCCAATTATTTAATAGGGCAGTATCTCCTGTTTTATGTAACAGACATAAAATTCCAGTATTCATACTCCCAGGAATGTTTGTGGATAAAAAAAGATCATTATAAACCTGGACAATTTCATGTGGACACTGTAACCACAACCATTTGTAAAATTCAGATGGAAGACCATCCATCCCAGGGGCAGTATTGGTCATCAGAGCAGTAATCACTACTCCCTCTTCTAGCATAGAAATTGGTCACAACAAAAGTTGTTGCTGAACCATAGAGATCTGTGGCAAATCCAGTGAGTTTAACCACTGACCAGTTGTCTCTGAAATACGGAAAGAGGTACCAAATTTAATTTGTAAGTACTTATGAATTTCATCTAAAATTCCAACCATGGAGGAAACTGTTTCTCCCAACTGGGTCAACAATCGAGAAATATGTTTTCTCTGTCTTCTGTATTTACAATTTTCATAGGGTTTCATGATACATGATTTTCCTTGGGTACCAAACTTCTGTTCTGCCTCCAAAGTAGCAAATCTTTTATACTGTAAAGAGACTAATTCTGCTTTGAGTTCTTTAATACGAGCTGCAGAATGTCTCACAGTTGGTAATCCCCCTGTAAGGACTGAAGCTGTAAGTGTAAAAATTCATATCTAGATTGCCTGTTATAATGGTGTACTCATGTTGTGTATTTAAACCAAGATCTAAAATCATGTTTGGAGTCCAACCACCAATCTACAACATTTTCGTATAAGCAAAAAAACCGAAAGTCTGGTACCCAACAAATCTAATACTCCTGGAAGTTGTGTAGACAGAAAAAGATCCAAATTAAGCCACTACACACTTTTACCATATGCAGTAGCAGCGATATCAGATAAGCGAATACTAATTAAATAATGGTCCGATGTGGCCACTATTTGGGTATCAGAGGTCAGTACAACAATATCCAAGGGAACAAAGAAAAAGTCAATTCTAGAAGAGAAATTAACTTTACAAAATGTGCTCAAATGGATATTCAGAACTGCATGTTGGGCATCTTTTGGTGCAGTCTGGGTTAAAATTCGGTTAAATTCTACTGCATCACAATAAACTTTCTGAGTGCATCCACCTCTATCGGTGCGTAATTAGCCCACAATTAAAATCTCCTCCCCAAATTATAGTTTTGGAAGTGTGTTAAAAGGGTTGAATATCATTCCAAAGAGCAATGCGTCCTGTTTTAGTCTGTGGGGCATAGCAATTAATCAATCTAAAAACAATCTCCTGAAGTAAGACATCCAACAACAAAATTCAGCCTGGATGTATTTCTACCAATTTGAGGAGTGTAATATCATCCTGAAAGAAACAAATAGCCACACCACTACAAAGGTCTATACCCAAAGACCAGACTCTAGGACCCCATTTCCAATCTGCTGCTGCTATATTAGCCTCCCTTAAAGTATAAATACGAGTATCCTGGAAAAACAGCACATTAAAGGGAGCTTCTCAAATAAAGAAAAGTTGCTTTAACATCAGACCTGATACTATTCATATTCAGGGAAGCAAGTGCTAAATCAATCATACATCTAGTCAAGGGGTGTCTCTTGGACAAGTTTAACTTTCGAATGGGTTCCCCACCTTTTTTCCTAACCTTTGGTACAATTTTATCAGGTTCAATTTTATCAGGTTCCTCGCTCCCCGAGGAAGCTTCCAAAAGAGAAGCGGCATCACAGACATCTTCCATTTCTGTGTCTTCCCACTGTAAAGGGGCATACTGATTCTGCAAGGGAAGAGCTTCAGTAGAAAATTTCTTCGACATCAGTTTTCCTCTCCCTTGTTTCACCAAATGGAAATAATTTAAATCAGGAAGGTGCATTATGGGGGTAGCCTCAAAGAACAAACAACACCCTTGAGGGAAGGTTTATCCACCTGCACTTGTACTGCTACCATACTAGGTAAACTTGGGCAGAAACCTGCCTCACTAGTGGAGGTGCACCAGACACATTGGAGGCAACCAGTAGGGAGATCATGGAACTAAGTTAGTAGAGGAAGAGGCAAGTTGCCTACCTAATGGCTGAGCATGGAGTGACTTGGGAAACCATGAAGATTAGAATGGTTATGTACTGCAGTATTCACATAAATATCATGTTCCACAAAGTCACCATCAGGGGTATTTTGGGAGGCCCATGGACATTTTGTAAATGTATGGCCTTCTGAATCACACATGCTACATCTCGGGGGGGGGGGAGTACAGTGTACACTAGGATGGCCCAAACTCCCACACATATTGCATCTAATCTTCTCACAGCTGCTGCTAATGTGTCATGGGGAGCCACACTTAAAACAAGTGTGGGGCATTCCAGGGTAAAATAAAATACCCCTGTCTCTACCTAAGAAAAAACTACTAGGCAAATGTTGGATTCCAGCATCTGAGGATCGAAGTTGAACTTTAAATTTCCACCCCCCATCCAAAAACCTTCACTATCAATAATCGGATCTGGTAACCCTTGAATTTCACATTTTTGTTCCAACCAATATATAATATCCTTAACATTTACCCCCTCATTGCAAAATAGTACAGTTTTTAATGTGGGGTTGGAAAAGGTACAGCAAAGAAATTAGTCCAAATCTCAGAGTCCTTAACCAAATTATATTGTTGCCAAAATTTGTACAGCAGGGCTTCAGAATGAAAACTAACATCAAAACTTTGTTCTCCCGGGTCATGGATAAATGAAAAAACTGGAGGGCTTGTTTAATAAGAAATTTACCCACAAAGGTGTGATCAGGCAGTTCATCCAAGCCGCTTTTATATCGGATACAAACAGCATGTCTTCGCTTAGCATTCATCGGGGCTTGTGAAAGACTAGTAAAACTGGATTTCTGGCTTGTCTGTTCCTGCAGCGGGTCAGGATGTGTAGTATTATCCAGTGAAAGTTCCACAGAAGCCCCAAGCAAAATTTGCTATCAGAAATGTCGAGCTGAGAAGCAGCCTCAGACATTGGAATACTAATATCAAGGAGGGCTACCGCGCCCTCAATCGGTAGTACCCGTTGGAATTGAATCGAGGCTTCTTAAAGGGTGCCATTTTGAGATGTTGACACCACTGAGGCAGAAACTTGCAAAAGTAGAAGCAAAATCAGCCATACCTGGCAAAGGAATTTTCAGATCTAGTAGCCAAGTCCCATCTGAGGAAGGTATCCAGCCTGCATTTTGGAGCACTGAGTCTGGTGACCAGGCAATATTCAGCTGCTTGTCCATGTGATCCACGTCCGTGAGGGAGGTCAGGACTCTGGGTGTCAGCCTGAAGGCCAGCAGGCATAAGTTTCTTCCCAGTTTGCACAACAGGGCTAGTACTCAAACGTTTCCATTTTTTTTTCTCTTTCAACAGTAAACTCTGTCGTTTATATTGCAATTCATCCTGAGATAATAATGCAGCCAAACGTAGTTTCTCAGCAAATAAGTTCGCTTGCAAACATTCTTCAGCCTTATCTGCATCCAAACCTACGACTTCTGCTTGCTGAAATTGAGCAGAATTAGACTCGACAGTCTCCAGTACTGGACCTGCAGGAGCGGAGATCTGCTCTCCTGCTGGTTCACCAGCCAACTCCCAAACTGAGAGTCCATCAGGTGAGGTTTGGGTCCCCTACTGATGAGTAGGGGAATTTCCCTGATGTCCTGGGCCAAAATGTCCCCCCATTCATTAAAAACAATACCACCAACAGCTTAATCTGGTTCAAGGTCAGTTGGCATTCATCTGTATCCCTCTCCCCCCTGGGTCATGCCTGAAAATAGGCAGAATTTGTCTAGTGCACTTATCCGGTCAACAAAAACTAAATAAAATAAAATAACTCTGCTAAAGTTGGCTCTGCAGAATCTAAGTTCTTAGAAGCTCTTCCAATCATATTTAACTTTGAGCAGGTTACACATTATAACTCCATGGAATCCATGGCAGATACACTATGAGGTGTGGCCCAAGACAGCCCTGCTGACGGTTGCTATGCAGATTCTGTAGGTGTCGTGAGACTGTCTTGTTTTTTCAGTTTTTTCCTTTCAGCCTTGCTGAGTTTCTGTTGTGAAGTTGTTTAAAAAAACAAGATTAAGAAATTCAACTTAAAACTTGCTAGAACTGAGATATTTTTACAAACTCAGAGCTAAAATACAGCACTTCTGATCACCTCACCAGTTAGCTCATTTCTGAGGCAACAATGTCTTGCATGAGAATGGTAATCAAAAGAAACAGGTACAATAGATCTGTATGGTTCTCTAGAAAGGTCAAGGAAGCAGTGATAGCCAAAAATAAGGATGTCACAAGGTACAAGGAAAAACAAGAAGCCAACATGGGGTGAGTACAAAATGATGGGAATAAGGAAATCAAGAGGGCAGTCAGATAAGCAAAGTCAGACACTGAGCTACATATTGCAGGGAGGTCAAGGAAGAGGAAACAGTTCATTTGATATGTTAGGGAAAAAAGAAAGAAGGAAGGAGAAATTGTTAGGCTAACAGAGGAAGGTAGGGTAATTGAGGAGGGTGGGCAGAAAGTAACAGTTCTTAATGACTACTTCTGCTATGTATTCACAAGGAAAGACAGAAGGCCTCTGACAGACAGTGGCACTAAGCCAGCTGAAAGTGGAATCCCTGAGATGAGGCAGCAAGTATTTACCAGTGAAAAAGTGCAGAAATGGCTAGCAACCCTAAAGATCAATAAAGGCCCTGGAGCTGGGTGGGTGCATCTAGGGTGCTCAAGGAATGGCAGTGGAACTACATGAACCTCTGGTAGTGCTATTCAATAACTTAGTTAAGGCAGGGCTCATTACAAATGACTGGAGGGTAGCAGATGTAGTCCTGCAACATGAGGGTGGTAGAGGAGCAACTAGGTAACTACAGACCTGTCAGTCTTACCTCAGTTTTGGGTAAACTGTTGGTGACACTAGTAAAGGAGGTCCTTGTGGACTATCTGGAGAGCAATGGACTCCAGGATAGAAAAAGCACAAGTCTGTGGCAGGGAGGTCCAGTCATACCAGCCTGATAGTATTCTTTGACTGGATAATGAGTGAAGTGGATAAGGGCAATGCTATGGATGCACTCTACTTAGATTTTAGCAAGGCCTTTGACTTGGTGCCTCCAAGAAGGTTGCTGAAGTAGGTAGAGGATTTTGATGCAGTGAAGAACACAGTCAGATGGGTGAGAAACTGGTTGGAAGGGAAACAGCAGAGGATTGCGGTTAACAGAGTCAATACTGAAGAGAGGGAGATCACTGGAGGGGTACCACAAGGAGCAGTCCTGGGTCCATTCCTTTTCAATATGTTCATCAGCAACATAGGAGAAGGAATCCAGTGCAATATGTCTCTTTGCAGATGACACTAAACTCTGTAGCAGGGTAGACAGTGAGAAGCGGGTTAGGGAGATGTAGAGACTTGCAAAGACTTGTCAGGTGGTCAAAGGGTTGGCAGTTAAAATCCAGTGAGGAAATTAAATTGACTGATGAACAATGAAATAAATTCCAAAACTTCTGTATTTTCTTTTTCTTATTCTTGCTTGGCCACAAAACTTCATGTGCCCCAATTTTTCACTGGCATCTCCTGCCAGACTTTATCGGGGGGGGGGGGTTCCTAGGAATATACCATTTTAAATAATGTTTTCAGTGAATACACAGTATTTTGCACTTAAAGCACAATGCCTTGAATTTCAGTTACATTTTAAACATTTTCTTTTTACAATGTGTATCATTCAGCTTTAAGTATAATTTAGTTTGATTCACCATGTAAGTAACTTTGCTAATCTTTGATTTGCTTTCAGTTTCTGATGGCACACACCACTGTGTTCTGCATAACAAGATGATGCCATCCAAGTGCTAATATGGCTGTGTCTCTGCTACACCTGGCTATTTGAAGCTGCCACTTCTGGGGATGACGTTATGTCTTATGCCTGACATAGGCCAATGACGCACCATGTCCCTTGCACTCCATGGAGTGCTGCATAGCAATGGGTGCCTCATGAATAAACATGAGCCACAACCTCCTAAAACCCATCTAGTTTGAAGTATTAAGTTGCAATATGTCAGTAAATCCTCTTCTTTCCAGTGTCATTAAGAGATGTTTTACTAGTGCCGATTTGTTTATGTATGAGCATTTCATAACATTTAACTGTTCTATAACATGGGTTGTTGGGAGGTCAGCCTCAAAACTGCTCAAAGTCACTAGGTTGCAATGATCTGTCTGAAGCAATGCCTCAGAGGACCGTAGTCAAGTCACTTTCTCCTTTAACATATGTATTTAAACAATATTAAATCAATAATTATTTGACTGCGGTCCTCTGAGATGTTGCTTCAGAAAAGTCACTGCAACTGGGTGGCTCTGAGCATTTTTGAACCAAGGAATGAAACGTGATGCACTGGAAACTATATCCCCCAAAGGTTCAGTCCATAACTGGAATAACAGAAAAAATCAAAAATAGATGCACACCAAGGCTGGCATTGAGAGATTTATTTACCTACAAGTAAAGAAGACTGCCACATGTACATTTGTCTTCTACAAGGCTTTATCTGGAGGATGGTGCTAGTGACAAACTGTAAACTTTTTACATAATTTGTGATCAGGATTAATTAGTGTATAGCAACACCCATACAGAACAATTACAAACACATTTCACATGATAATAAATGCACATAGTGACCATTATATTATTACAGAGTGTGCTGTGATACGATGTGAATGCTAAAATTCCAGTGATTAAAAACCACTGTCATTATTAATCTATACTAAAATAGATTCCACACATGGCTAATGCAGCCATGAAGATGAAAAAGCAAGACCCTTATATTCCCACAGACCCCATTTAGCAAGATTTGTCAAGCTAAAATTAAATTTTCTCCACTGGCCTTCTCTCTATCACAAATTAGACTATTGTCCCGTAACAGTCATATGCCCAGCCTTCATAATTCATGTTCCAAAATTAATATTCAAATACATTTCCATTATTTTATAAGTTAACACACCAGGAGGAGGCAACCAAAATGAGAGAGGAGATTGTGGAGACACCAAAAGTGCAAATTATGGCTCATCCCTTGTTCATGATTTACTTATGACTCCTGGCCATCCTTCCTCATATATATCATCCACAAAATCAAAATTGCAATCAAGAATCATACCAGAGGCCATGACTGTTACACCATACTGTGACAGGATGTGTCCCTGCTACTGTAGTAGGACCCCATGAGTATATTAGGTTGCAACCTCTCTCTCTCTCTCTCTCTCTATATATATATATATATATATATATATTCTTATGTAATAAGGCTATCTCTTTCTTTTCATCTGGAGGCAGACTACCTCCAGACAACCATCTGTGCTTCTCTTTACCCTTTTCTTTCTCTTCTTTCCATGGGTCCATATATATATGGAAGTCAACTTCCAGTGACCTCGAGCTCCCAGCCAGAAATGGACAATAACATAGAATAGTTATAATTATAGCTCCATAGAATGGCTGGCTATTTTAGCTAGAATGAAAGATATGTATTGTATGCAGTAAAGCACCTTAATCAAAAGGGATACAATGGCTATTTAGTGTGTAGCAGAAAGACCTACATGATTAGCCTGTACATTAGTATTTATTGCAAAGTGACAAACCCTTTTCCTTTTATTTTCTGTAACCCTGTTGCCGCTATGGAAATGTTAGAACCGTACTGAATACTGCAGTTTATCTATTGTATGCATTATACTGCTGTTAAACTGTAGTTGCATAGGTAGAAATTAGAAGGCACCCTGTTGTAGCTATGCCATATTAGGTTCCAGAGTCTAATTGTAAGAAGCAGCGATCACCCTTTACTTAGCAAAGCACTTTACTTAGCTGCACCAGAGATAAACAAAAAGGGTGCAGAGTGAGTATTAGGTATACTTTCTAAGAGAGAGAGAGAGAGAGAGAGAGAGAGAGAAAGATATACAGCAATGCATAGAAGCCTACGCAGAGGAAAGTGAAAGTGTCAGTCAACGGCTTGAAATTTCAATTGTAGGCTTGATATTTCAGCCTAAAGTACATTGTCTTGCCCCAAATGCCTTGAAACAAATAGCTAGCAGATAACCTCTACATCATAGAAACTGCAACTCCCTTGCCAGCAGTTCAGTGGCATACTAAATGTGTGTTTACTGCATGATAGCATTGATAATGTCAGTGGTGCTGAACCTCAGTCCTCTGCCACCTAGAGGAGGTGTAACACGACTGCACACTATTGTGCTGAAGGAAGAGTCTTAGTACAAGCAGCAGGATCATTAAAAGCCTATTTTTACTTATAAAAGGTATGTCACCAGAGTTTAGCTGATCTTACCGTTTTTCTTGTGTTGTGTTTCACCAGACATGCTGTTCCCTGGTGTCCTCTTTCCCCACAGGAATAAGGATGATGGTGGCAGGACAGCAGGTGAAGGAGAGGCCCTTCAGGAAGGTCTAAAACTGGGAGACAGCCTGGACCAGAGTATATCCTTGATGGCTTTCTTTGTCTGAGGATTTGGTGAGAAAAGTGCCTGGACAGGGGAGTTTTTGTGGATTTAAAAGGGGAAGTACTTTTCCCTTGTGTTTCTCTGAATTATTTGGCTGTTTATGTTCTCATACAGATCAAAACATTAAAAAGTTGTGATTAACTGGGATTAAATGCACTAGCATTTTTAATAGAATTGTTATACTTATATATATAAGAATTGTATGTTATTTATATTTTTGTGCCCTCCATAAATCTCCCCTTCTGATTGGTTTCTGAGATCACGTGTTTCAAGTCTTCAAATAGCTGACTTGGCATTCTGGTGACTGAGAATCGCCATTTTTGTTGAAGGGGAAGTAGAGGTGCTGCGTATGAGGAGAGAATCATCAGAATTTCTTAGCTGTATTTTATTTCTTGTTTCGCTGCAAGTTTGTATTTAGCACACTCTGTTTGACATGTTGTATTTCTGCCTTAATTTCATTTTGGAGAAGCCGATACATGGTATAGGTGTAAAAACACGTTTGAGTATGCAAAGATGTGCTATACCTCTAATGACCTTTATGATCATCATGAGAGTGAGCTTGAGATTGTAAGTTTTAGTTCTAGTTTTAATATATGTTATTTGAGTTTTGAGTGATTGTTTTAATTAGTTTGTTTTAATCATATGAATCTGCCGCCCTGTTAATATTTAGGATACTTCTATTTGAGAGACAGTTTTTCCTTTTCATATTTTTTTTTTTTTTTTTGTGAAGGTATCCGGGAAGTGGCCTGATTTGGCTGCAATTTCAGAGGGGGAGAAAAAAGAAAAAAAGGTTAAAGCGTGGACTTTTTGAATACATCAGCTTTCCTTGACAGGATGTTGCTATTTGAAACTGCATGAATTTATGAGATCTTGCGTTTAAATATAAGACTGTTTTCAGCTCCTGGTCTTCTCTGAAGAGAGAGTTTCAAATAGTCTTTAAAAGAAACTTTCGTTTCATCTGTGCAAGAAGCCAATGTTTGTTACACAGCTTATTTTGGTGGAACATTTTATCCTGGACAAAATTTGGCCTGGAATAACTTTTAGTTTTATAGATGGCCGTTTTTGCTGCACCTGTCTTTTTGTAGGCAATCAAGATTGTATCAAGTGGATTTTCATATATCTATTATATTGTTATTTCTAGTTTTGTTAAAGTAGAACGTCTCTTAGTGGATCTTGGGCCTGAGGCCTTGTTTCCATTAAGTTGAGTCAAGTATTATAAGTGTTCTGTGTGAAAATAATTAGTACTTGAGGGGATGGTACAGACTAGGTGGCAAATCCTGGAGAAAATTCCGGTTAATGCTCAGGGGAATGAAAACTCAGGGTACTGGAGAAATGGATCCTTTGCAGCATAATCAAAATGGATATATTCAGCAAATCATTTCAGAGGGAGAAACAACTGATCCAACTGCTAGCCCAGTGATAGGTAAATTAAAATCGAAAAAATGGGCAAAGAAATTTTCAAAAATAAATAAGAAAGAGGTAAAGGGGTGGATAAAAGGAAAAAAGCCAACAAAAATTATGGATCATTTCCAGAAAAACAAATTGGATAATGATGTTTTGGGTTTAATAAGAACTATTCAAATTGTACCATTAGAAAAGAAAGGAGAAGTTATAGTGGATGTTACTACCTCAAGAGATTTTGAGCAAACATTATCTGTTTCCCAACAAAGCCTTTTTGGTTTTACTTGTACCCCAAACATTTTTAAAGATGCTTCAAATTTGGAGATGAATAATGAGCAAACCCCATTCCCTGTAGAGATTTCTCCAGATATGATGAAGAATAACAACACTGGACAAACAAAACAGGATATTATTTTAGAGCCTGGGTCTGTAAAAAAGGCAGAACCTAAAGGGGGGGGGGGGGGATAAGGGAAGCCATTTTGATTCAGTCTTACATTATGATAGTCCATCTCCAAATATGGAATTTTCACCAGAACGTAATGAGTCTAAAATGAGATCCCCACCAGTGATAAATATACAAGGAAAAGATAGTAAAGTTAGTAAAATTGGTAAAAACACAGAAGAGTTTTCTAAAGATATTGACAAAATAATCTTGGCAATGCATAATACTATCAATGGGTTAGATAAATTAGAACATTTGGATATAACACAGTATACTAAGAATAATGAAGCTAGTTCTATGGAGATTACAGAGACTGAAGGAGCAACTAGTAGGGTCAATAGCACAGGGCATACTCTGAAAAATTACCCATTTTGTCTAAGTGAGGAGCTTAAAAGATCGATGAGCAATCCACAGGTGGCACACTTGTTTTGATGGAGCAGATTTTAAATTTGAAGGAGGAGCTTGAAACTACTAAACAAAATATTGTTATACATAGTTACAGACTGGAAGATATCTTAAATAAAATATCTGTTCTGGTCCCAGAAAATAAATTTCCCTCATCCCAATTGAAGAGGCTGATCATGAAAACCAGATTAGTCAGGATATGACAACTATCCCCCTTTCTAGACCTCTTTCTAGACCAGATTTTCTGCAATAACCATTAATGATACTCCAAAAAAGAGAATTGTAAATAAGAATAGGAAAATAAATAAAAACAGAAAAAGAAATAGAGATTTCAGGAGAACCCAAATTGGGATTAATCTAAGGAATGGTGATATTTTGATTGGTGAGGGAACAATTAGTAAGGATATAACTGATGAATCTAATGTAACTGGGGAAGCTTTAAGTCAAGATGAGAGCTCTGTGACTAAAAATTATAATATTACCCAGTTGAGGGAAATTGGAATGGGGAGAAAAAAAGAATGTGTGATCTATTAGATATTGTCTAGGGAGGCAGTATAGCGCAGTGGTTTAAGGCTCTGAGCTGCAAATCTGGTGACATCCAGTGGACCAGACCTGAGTTTGAATACCACAGCTTCCACTTACATACTGTGTGACCCTGAGCAAGTCACTTAACTTCCCTGTGCTCCCAGGTCATATCTGTAAAAAAGCTTTCAGCTTAGTGTGCTACTCCTGGTTAAACAACTAAAAAAAAAGATATATGTGCAACAGTTGACAATAATGTTAAGATATTGAAATCTTAATGGGAAAAAAAGAACTGGGTGGAAATGAAGGAAATTTCGATACAAACTACTTCTCATAGGCACTTGGTGTTAGAACAAGATGATACAATGGTTGTTGTTAATAACTGTGCTATTTTGACCTTATATGGTCTGGATTTACATTTATTTCCTACAGTGAAGATGGTTAAGAACAAGACTGTGAACCTATTTAGGGCAGTTATGGGAATGGAAAGTAGGGAAGATGATATTGTAAGAACTATAACTGATAAAGATATTGATGGTAGAGATTGTATATTCATCTTTTGTGCTGAACCAAGATTGACAAATCATTTGTGGCTCAACGTGGTAAATTGGGACCGTTAGGAATGAAACTTGATTTCATTAACAGAGATTCACTGAATATTTACAAAAATAAGATTGGGAGAGAAAAAATCCATTTGAGTATTTTTGGTATTAAGGAAGTAAGCCAAGAATCCACTGGTAAACTTAAACAATTATTGCACAATATGTTTCTAATTGTTGCTCAAATACCTGAAGGGTCTTTTGAGATTGAGTTTGCCAGCAGGAAAATGAGCTTAAATGGAAGTGGTCAGATTGATGTATGTTTGGTTGGTGTTGATGTATTGGACTATATTTATAGGAGCCTCCCAATATTAGATGAAATAGGTATTTATATTATTCAAAGTGAGGAATTGTATCATGGGGCTCTGAGGATATTAAAAGGGCCTCAAGCAGAAATGGGAGTTACTGACCTAATATTATATCTATTTGAACTAAAGAAAATCAGGAATGAAAATCATTATAAAATTAAACAAGTAGTAACGGACATTTTGAGCCAATTTGTGGATATTCCTATTTTAAGGAATCAAAGTGAGATTAAAAGAGTAACAAAAAAATTCTAACTGTGATCAGATTGATATGTCCCTGAAATCAAGAGAGATATATGATGCAATTTTAAATAATTTGGATAAATTTGATAAAATGGGTCTTTATATAATTCAGGGGAGAAGCTCTTAAGAATAAGGAATTGATAACTAAAGTTCCAATTGTAGAGGAGAAACAAGGAGGTTCTAAGGTTAATAAAATAACTGAAGGGATCCGGCTTAAGGGAATTAAGGGAAGTGAGGAAACAGAAACCCAGATGATTTATAATATTAAGGTAGATAATAGGTTTTCAGAACTGACTGATTTGAGTGTATGAATAGAAGGTCATGGAAACCCAAAAGATTCTTTAGTAGAGGATGTAACATTCAAAATTATATCATGGACTATTGCAGGGTTAACTTATAGAATAGTTGATTTGGATTGGAAACAGTTTTTTATTAATTATCATATCTTACACCTTCAGGAAACCTGGTTAACACTTGATATGGAAATTAGTTTGAATGGTTATTCAAACTATCATTTACCAGAAAGAAACTAGGCAAAATTGGAAGGGTATCGGTGGTCTCCTCACTTCTTTTTAAAGTTATGAAGGCTTAAATGCTGTATTAATAAATGAATGTTCTACAGCTCAAGCTTTT
This sequence comes from Neoceratodus forsteri, assembly GCA_016271365.2. NCBI lineage: Eukaryota > Metazoa > Chordata > Ceratodontiformes > Ceratodontidae > Neoceratodus > Neoceratodus forsteri. The sequence continues at coordinate 737,624,666 of CM057456.1, forward strand.
TAGTTGAGCACTATAAGGAGGTTTTCTTTCTGATTAATGTTTATATTCCACCTATTAACTCAATATATTTCAGTGAATCTTTGTGGTCTGAACTGGAGAACTTGTTACAGGAAATTCAAAATGTAAGACCTGATCTCTATATATTATTATGTGGTGATCTAAATGCCAGAATTGTCACTTATGATGGTTTTGCAGATGATATCATGAAAAATTGGGTATTTTTGACAGCAGCAGAGTATGAGTGGATATCACTCGACAAAAAAATTTAATAATATTGGTAAAAAATTTATAGAGATTCTGATTAATCAAAATCTGGCTCCAGTGAATGGAAGAATTAAACCAGATACACCAGGATCATTCACACATTATGGTCCAAGAGGCCCGGCAGTTATTGATTATATTTGTTGGAGTGGTGATATGTTCTTCTGGTCTTATTGTAAGATTATTGAAAGACGTGATAGTGACCATTTCCCTATAGTTCTAGTCTGTAATAGAGAAGTGGATAGACTGATATTAGAAGATCATTTTATGAATGTTGAGGTAAGGAACTATAGGAAAATCTGATGGGAATTTAATATAGAATAGTCAGTTGTTAAAGCATTGCAGAATTTAGCTGTGCTGGGTAGTAATGCTACATTACTAGCTGTGGGGAGTTATATAGAGAAGTGTTTTGATATTATTTGGGGACTCCTATTTAAACCCAAGCCAGGGAGAAAAACTGTTAGAGACAATGGTTGGTATGACTATGAATGTCTGATGGCAAAAAAGAGAACTTACTAAATTAGTAAGAAAAACAAAAGCTTTTAATGGACTAATTAATACCAAGAACTTAAATAAAGTAAGAGGGGATTATAAAAAATGACTTAAAAAGAAATGTCATACCTTTAAATTAAAACAATGGCAAAAGATGCTGGATATAATAGATGAAAAAGACCAACAATCTTTCTGGCTTATGGTAGCTAAGGGCACTGATAATAGTAAAAATGATTTGGATATTTATATTATGGAAAAAGTTTGGATTGAACAATCTTGTAAATTATTTTTTGATGTGAATTATACTGAAATTAACTTCTCATGGGAATTGCATGTAGATAGAGTTTATTTCCAGAGGATAACCCCAAAGGAAGTTTATGCTGCAATAGTAACTTTAAGGAGGGGGCAAGGCCTCTGGCCCTGATTCAATTCCAGAGGAAGCATTTATATGCTTACTTACATTTTGGAGGAACGTTCTAGTTACTATATTTTAATGAATGTATTTATTCAAGGGTATACTAGCAGAATGGAAGGGTGCAATTATAATACCTATATATGAAAAGGGGATAGAAAAGATCCAGTAATGTATCGATCAATCTCACTGTTGCATATTGTGGGGAAGATTTTTGCAAAAATTATTGGTAATTGATTGAATGAGGAAGTAATTAGATTAGGAGGGCTCTCTGAACTTCAGTCAGGTTTTAGAAGGGGCTACATGACAACAGATAATACCTTTATATTAATGCATTTGTATGAGAAATATGTGAAATTGAGAAAACAAAAGATTTATATGGCCTTCATATATTTTAGTCAAGCTTTTGACTCGATTTATAGAAATAAACTATGGCAGTTAATGTTTGAATGGGGAATTGACCCCATATTGATTAGTATAATAAAATAACTATATTCCAAGTCTTGGGCTCAAGTAAAATGAGGCAAACATGGCCAAACATCTAAGCCTTTTTTAACAAACAAAGGAGTGAGACAGGGTTGCATATTGGCACCATTGTTATTCAATATTTATCTAATAAATTTTTAATACAATTAAGTGTAGAAAACTTGGACTCTCCAAAGATAGGAAATTTCTTATGTCCTGCTCTTGCGTATGTGGATGATTAAGTATTAATAGCATTAACAAAAAAAGAATTGCAAAGCAAATTATGGGAACTTCTTTTACTAGAAAAAGATTATGGCCTGAAAATTAACGAACAGAAAACACAAGTCATGATCTTTGGAGAGCATAGAAGTAAACAGGATTGGAGAATTAATGGGAAAAAGTTAAAATTTGTTCAGCAGTATGAGTACCTAGGTTTAGTTATTTATTCTAATGGAAAGTGGCAAAAACATATTCAAAACCTTAAGTTAAAATTGAAACAAACTGCAGGAGCCTTGAAAAGATTTAATTATAAATAAGGGGGAAATACTATATTACCATTAATAAAAGCAATAAAAGCAAAATACTTTCCACAAGTAACTTATCAAAGTGAGATTTGGAGTCTGGATAAAAAAAGAATCAACAGAAATGCCAGTAAATAAACAGTATAAAAACACAATGGGCTTGGGTGTATTAGCTCCAAATGTTTTAGTGAGAGCAGAACTTGGCATGGTTTCATCCAATGCATTAATAACAATTAGGAAATTGTGTTATTGGATCAAATTAACAAGAATGGGTAGAGAACGATTACCTGCAATATGTTTTATGGAAAAAAAGGACTGGGGAAAAAAGAGGTTGCCATAGATTAGATTGGTTAAAGGAGATAAAAGTATCATTTAGTAATCATGATTTGAACATTTTGAATAAATTATATGGTAAAGGGATACAAATTAGTACCCAATATTTCAAATACATAAGGAAAAATGTGGTAAATGCCTATAAAGAATATGATCTACAAAAGACACTAAAAATAAAGATCTCACCTTTATTAGTAACACTTGATTTAAAACATGAGTTTAGATATTATTTAGATGTTATAATGGATCAATGGCAAGAAACTGGTATACCAGATATAATATGGGTCTTTATTATGGTAATATTATGAATTCTTGTTTCTTAAAGAAATTAAAAAGGCAGATGGGTTATGTGAATTTTTATGTCCGGACATAGAGAATTTAAATCATGTAATATTTGATTGCTCTTGGTATAATAAACAGAGAATTTATTGGCTTAGGCCAATTTGAAATTCGATACAATTGACAGATAGGAGACTCTGTTGAACATCATGTTTACTACTCAGGATGATTATATTATAAATCAAGTAGCTTTCTATTTAGAGAATATTGCAATAATAAGACTGAAATACTGTAAGATATGATTTTGGTTAGCTGATGTATACCCTTGTGAATATAATATATATTTATAAATAATGATGTATGCACTTTAAATATACTGAATATGCTGGATTTTTAAATGAGCTGTATATTTATGTTTTGTAATATTTATATCCTGTAATAGGGTTATTTTCCTTTTCTGGTTATGTGTATTTGATTATGTATATTGGTAATTTTTATATTGTAAAGGTCTTTGACTGAACAAATAAAGTATTTGATGATGATAAATGGCTAGCTGTGTGCACTACACAATCAAGAGATGTCGGACAAAGGGTTTTCTTGCTACCCTAGAATAAATATGAAAGGCTAAGGGATATCGTACTGCATAATAAAGATTGCAGCATGGGAAACTCTAGCATACCAATAAACTTGGCATAAACATAGCTAGTGAAAACCTATAGCCTAGAATACTAAAAGGGGGTAAAATAAACAAAAACCTTTTTCTGGCAACACAATATGCTTTAAACAAATGTACTTCTTGAAGAAGGAATAAATTAAGTATGTCCTTACCTGAAGCAGGGGAAAGAATGAAATATCGTGTCTAGGGGAACAGCGGCCCCTTGTGGCCTCTTTCTTTAGTAAGCTGTCTGTCCCTCAAGTCCCAGTAGAAAGTTTTTCACCTGTAAGAAGGGGAAAATCCTTCTGGGAAAGTCCCTTCTACTATCTAAAGCTGCTCCTCATTATAGAAGGGTAACTAAGTCATTTTAGCCGGTTATCTAATTAAATGAAGGGCCATGATGATGATGCTTTGGTCACCTGACTCAAGTGGGTGGGTATAAATAGTACTGCCTGAGCAAACAGATGTTAGATAGGGTCAGTGTCTTCTGACTGAGTGTAGGTGAAGGACTAGGGGAGTCCAGTGCTGCACTAAGGAGAAAATTGTGAAAATTATTTACAAGTCTTTTCTTTTGAATTGTTTTGATTGTTTTGTTTTTACTTTATATGGTAAAAGCTGTTGCTGTTTATGATTACAAAATAAACATCCGCTTAGAAAAGTGGCTTGCACCAAAATCTTGTGTTTGTGTCCATCTGTATTTCCCACACCTTTACACATACAAATATTTATTTTATCTCTAAAGCAAATACTTTTAATATCATTTGAGTGAAACATACTGGAAAGCTGAGGATCCAAAAACAGATCAGTCGCTGAAAGCATCCACAGAATAGTACTTTTCCAGTACCTATGAAACCACACTGAAAACCTATAGGAAATGCTTGAGATCAAAGAGCTCATTCAAGCCCCAGGTGCCAGTAAGCACAATGTATGCATCCACTCCAACTCCTTTCTGTCCAGCTTACTGACCCCCCGATTTTGGAACAAATTCCAGCACTAAATTTAAAACTGTTGTGGCAACTGTTATGTTTGCTTTTAATATGTTTACCAAGTGCACCGTAACATAGCAGACAGCATGATTGTACAGTGATGTCTGAATCACTGTACAGACATACTGTCTGCTGTTTTATGGTGCACTGTGATACTGTATTCTGGCTGATGTATCAATGGTCCCACCTTTATTGGGTTCATTTAGGGCTGGAAATAACATACTGCCAGGGTACTTGTCACTGTACACTGTAGTACAGTACCGTGAACATGATGGCATTTAGAAGAGTTATCATGCTGCATCCACATCCCTCCCGATGCCAATTCAGTAATGGTCTATCACAGCTCTCTCCCCGACTAATTATCTGCCAGTCCCCCATTCCTTTTGTCACTGGCAACACAATATCTACCCTGTCCATGTGAAGCAAGCCACTTAGACCACCTCCTGGCTGGTCTAAGTAGTGTTTTGTCCTGTGGCCATGGGGAGGCTTATAGAATCCCAAAAAAGGGGATGTTGCAGCCCCACCATGGTGCAAGCCCCCTTGCGACTTGGCACACCCTGATGCAGGTCACAAGAGAGGTGCAGTACCATTTCAGAGCAACGGCTTCCGTTCTGATGCAGTCCGAGTTTCAGAATAGGGAAAGCCACATCTTTTGATGCAAGGAGCTACTTTGTCTATTCATGTTTGATGCAGGCATCTTGTGTCAATCTTTGGGCTTTGAGAATCAGGCCCATTAGGTGCAAGAAAAGGGCATACAAAAAGGTTCAGAATAATCCTTCACCAGTAACATGGTCGTCTTATAAGGACAGGGCTAAACAGTGTAAAAATCACATAAAAAACAAAACAAAAAGAGAGTATGAATTGAAACTGGCTGCTAACACAAAAGATTAAAAAGCCTTTTATAGTTATATAAACAGTACCAAAAATGGGCAGCTAAAATTAGGTCCCATAAAGATGGGTAATTATCGATATGGAAAGGTACAGCTATGGCACATATCTTTAATATTCTTTTTTTGAACATTGACCAACCTAAAGATACCACTTCAAAGGATACCATTAAAACTGGGAAAACTAGAAGAATAACATTAAAGGTTAATGATGTTAAAAAAATATATCAATTATACCCAAACAAATACTCTGGGCCTGATGGACTTCATCCTAGACTCATGAGAGAGCTAGCAGATGAACTGTCAGCACCCTTAGTAGAAATCCTTCCAAGTTCTACTTCAGAAGGAAGGGTAATATTTATTTTTATTTTATGTAGACTTTGTTCACTAGATGAATACAATGGGCCTGATTCAGGTCAAATGTTGCAACCGCTGGCGTGCGACAATTGCTACATTTGCCACTATGCCAGGGACGCTGCACCACATTCCAAGAGTCACAGGGTCCCGCACTTATGACATGTGGGTTATGCCATGTGGAGGCTAACACCACAGGCATGGCATAGAAGCCCCAAATGTCACAAGTCATGGCCTGCTACTGGCAGCCCCAAGCCCGGACCACCACGGAACACACCAGGGGGCATTGGGGCAGGACAGGTGGCACAGGAGTCTGTAGGGCACACTGGAGATCATACCCCTGGGGTCCCTGACTTTTGGGGTGGGGGCAGGGGTGTGCTTGTGGGGGCACAGGGAGCACATCAGAGCCATTGCCACAGCACTGTGGAGTGGGCATCTGATGGATGGCACCATCAGATGCCTCTTAGAGTAGCTTCAAGCTGCTATAACATTTCTCCACCAGTGTGGCTCCTAGAATCATGGCAGTGGGTTACAGCAGCCACCTTCTTGGAATAGGGTGCAGTTGCTGCCATAACCACACTTGTGCCATGTCATTGCAGGCTGCGGTGTAGTGGGTGGCATAACCATTGGTAAGTGTAGCCCATACCCGACATGGTGCAAGGTGCCTCTTGGAATTGGGGCTGGCATACCGCTTGGTGCAAGTCATGAGATAAGCCAAGGGGTTTGGGCGTATCTCAGCTTATGCCGGGCGACACCAACTTGGGAGTCATCCCCATGAGCCAAGGGCCATTTTCATGTATGACCCAGGGCCAAAAACAGTCGGCCAAAATGTTGTCATTACAAATACTTGTTAATGTATGCAGGTTAAACTTAACACAGTTCAAAGTACAACAAACACATATTAAATAATTCCAATATACACAAATAGTACTATAAAAACAGTTGGATTGCTATTAATCTAAAAAATACTTCTTTAACTGTTGTTTAAACATGTCATGACTTTGCACACTGTTTAATTTCTCAGGTAAACTGTTCAAATTTTTAGCTGCAGAAATAGAAAATTCCCATTCACCAATCAGTGTAGAAATAATTCAAATATCAGGAACACGCTTGCTATTTGACCTTAAATTTCTACTTCCTATTTTCAATTTTAACAAAGAACAAAGTGCAGAATCATTCTCCTGCCAGAGAATATTATCAGTAATACAATTTATTCTATACAGACTTTTAAGTTTTGAAGGTAACCACACATGGAGGGAAGTAAATGTAATCCCGATCTATACAAAGGGTCCCAGAGAAAACTATAATGATTATTAGCCTATAAGTCTTACTTCTATTATAGGACAATTATTGAAGAATTTTTAAGGGAAGAAACAAACAAGCATATGGTAAAGGAAGGTTTGGTTGATACCACTCAACATGGATTTAGGTCTAGAAAGTCATGTCTGATCAATTTACTCCAATTTTTTGAACCTATAAGTAAAGTCTTGGATGCAGAGCTTCTGGTAGGTGTACTGTTTTGGGACTTTTCTAAGGCCTTCAACCTGGTGCCTCATCAGATTTTGATAGATAAGCTCATTGATTTAACGGCTGATGCTAATATTACTAGTTGTGTGAAATCATGCCTAGAGGATAGGAGGCAATGAGTATGTGTAACAGGTCACTATTTGGAGTGGGTGTTGTGACTAGCGGTGTCTCACAGAGGCAAGTTTTGGGGCCTACCCTTTTTAATATTTACTGTATATTTCATCAATGGAGACATCATTTAATGCTTGTGCCTGTAAATTCATAGATGATGCTAAAATAGGTGCAATTATTGATCATAACACAGACATTGAACAATTTTAAAGTGAAATCCATAATCTAGAGAGCTGGGCAAGGAAGCACAAGCTATTCTCTAACTTTGAAAAATACAGGATTATGCATTTTGATAACAGAAATAAAATGGCAAAGTATATCCTAGATGGTCACAAATTACAAGAAATGAACTAGAAAAAAGATCTTGGGAGTTATCACAAATAAGCTTTTGTTTGACAAAGATTGCAGGGAGGTAGCAAAAAGGGGTAATAAGATCTTAGGATGTATTTTTCTTAACATCAGGAGTAGGGACAAGGAAGTCATAATTCTTCTATACAAATCATTGGTGAGGCCCCACCTGGAGTATTCTGCCCAGTTCTGGGCTCCACATACCAAACATAGCATTGGTCTACTAGAGAGAGTTCAGAGGAAAGAAAGAAGAAGAGTTAAGACAGTATCTAACTTAACTTACAAAGATAGATTAACATGTCTGAAATTATATTCACTTGAATATAGAAGGCTCAGGGGGTGACTTATATTTAGTATACAAGGTCTTTTATGAGGAAGATCTCTGGAAATGTGTGGAGCTTGAGTTGAAAATAATCAAAAGGGGAAACTAGATTACATAGCTATCAGCTGAAAGGTGACATATAAAACAGATAAAAGGGGTGCATGGTTTAACCAAAGGGTGATTAACCAGTGGAATAGTCTTCCTGTGGAAGTGGTCCAAAGCACCTCTATGGAAACCTTTAAAACATCGTTAGATAAATGTATGGGTAATAAAACCACGTTGATCATCTATTGAGAACTGATGAGTCAAATAGGCTTATGGCTAACCAACTTGCATCCTTCCTGTGATTCCTATTATTCCCGTGAATATCAACAATCAATCAGGAGCAGGGAAAGGAGGAGAAAGAGAAAAAAACAAAACAAACTCCATGATGATAAGGAAGCAAGTGAAAACACAGCTCTAGAAATAACAGTACTGAATATTTCTTCACTGCCCTGATAGAGGAACAGGTTAGGACCTTGAGTAAAGGCCTTTCATTCATCCCAGATTCACATCCAGATTTCCTCAGATTGGAAATTGACTTTTACAAACAATTACGTAAGGTAGACCTGAAGTGCCATTTTAGTGATATAAATGTGAACTCATAATTGAATCATAATCATTCTACAAATGCCTCTCCTGCTCCATTTAGCAAGGGGTGGCAACCAGAACTCAGTCCCCACAACAAAAGAGGTATGAAATCTTTTATTGCCAATTTGTTGGAGACAGCAAAGTAAAATAGATGGTTCAATGGGTTAATTGTTTTAGTGGGAGATTTTTGCCAACCCTTTTATAGAGGGGCACAATGTAGCCCCATATCTTAATACAGAACCACTTCTGCCCCCTATAGTGATGATCCCTAGGTAAAGGGACTAGGGTGACTGGTGCATTGATTTGTTGGGTGGGATTTCTGTTATAGGCCTTGATCTCTCCGATCACCTACCCTGTATTTTAAGGACCAAGACATGGTAGTTATAGCTGTTTTACATTAATAGAGGGAGTAAGATCAAGCCTAACAAGTAATTCAGATGACTTTAATTTTCCTAGGAAATATACTTTTCTTTTTCCTTATAACTTACTTTACCCTTTATTTTAGGGGCTCACATCGTCCCTTGGAGGCCTAGGTAACGATATACCCTGGCTTGTACTCTAACCACTGGGAGAATAAAGATGATGTCTACCTCTTCCCAGGGAATATAGGGGGGGATACATGTTTCCTCCCCTGCTTTTTAAGTCACTATTGGGTTAAATATGGGATCCCCAAGTGGCAGACCTTTTTAATTTTTGTTGTAACATTATGTTGACTGTTATTTCACAAACTTAACTTATGCATGTTTATAGTCTAGAATTGGGCCAAGGTAGTGGGTCCATGGTTATGTTTTATTTACCTATGCAAGCCCTGTTGGCTTTAGGGGTATAGTTTTGGGTGGGTAGGTTAGTTGAAAACTAGTATTATACAATGGCATGAAAGAATCCTGGACACTGATTGGTCAGTGTTGGACTGGACCTCGATGTTATCCCAGTACAACATCACGGATCTAGTCCAAAATGCAAATGTGACCGAATGACAAAAAAAAATCACTGCCAGCTGCCCATTTGATGCCACCACCCACACCGTTTCAAACAGTAGTACACACCAGCATGATTTTACCCTACCTTCAGCACTATAATGATTCTCCCCTGCCTTCTGCAGCTCACACCATCAAATCACACTTTACAGCCTCCTGCATGTATCCAAACCGCAGGTTTACACAAAAACAGGGGCTTCACATTACGACGCCTTTTACCGCAGCTCGTGATCAGCTGGCAGTTTCCTCAAAGCGCACAGTAGCCATTTGTATGAAAGCCCTTCGAAACAGAGACTTTTTTTTCATAACTCCTTTCCTAACACCCGAAAGGTAAAAAGCACCGCTCCTTTTCGTTGTATGGAAACCTCCTTGCATCCTCCAATCTCGCCAGGTAAGCCATCACATCTTTCACACAGCACCAATCAGCAGCAAAAAAAAAATGGAAAAGAAACAAAACTGATCTTTCCCTCTACAAATAATTCACACAAACTGTCTGCACTGAGAGAAAGAGTTAACACTGCCAGCACTTACACATGGGAAAATGGCAGCTAACAGAGACTGCGAGCCAGATATGGAGTGTGGGGGAAGTGAGAGATAACAGGAGATGAGCAGTAAATACCAGACTCTACATCTGGAGAATTACCCTCAAGAACCACCAGGCAAATGGGGGGTTCAGGGCAACAGAGAGCAACCTCACAGTTGCACAAAATCACAGACTACCACCTACTGACTAGAGTGGGCACTATTTTTTCTATTAGCATACCTACACACAGAAAAATAATTAAAAAAAGAAGCATAACATGTATTTTAAAAATTATTTAGTCTTTTTTTCTTCATCGAGCCATTGTATAATAGCAATAATGCATTCCAGGGTGTGTTGTTCTGGGATAACATCACTTCTGGGGTGATTAGTCACACTTGGCCTGCGGTCTTGTGCCTAATCACCCCAGGCATGACGTTATCCCAGCACAACACACACCGTGTCGTGTGCATTATTGCTTAATTGTTATTTCTTCATATTTCAACTTTACTCTTTCAAAAAGCAGAGTGGTGCATTGGTACAACACAAACATTTCAGACAATATGAAATGTTTTTATTGTGATGGGATTTGGATTTTATGGGAATGAGGGACCAGGTAGGGAGAGGTGATAAGGCGTTCAGCTGCATTGGGCCCTACAGGGCAAGTACTGGCTAGGATTCATCTTAACTGGACCATATTTTAGTATACTAGAGTGTCCCGCGATAATTGTTCAGGGTTATATGACTATTATTGGACAGAAACTATGGCAGTATCATTAGCAAAGGTGCTATCACTGAATATCAATGAGCTTAATAGTCCAGTGAAGAGGTCTAGACTGCTCCAATATTTAAAGAGACAGAGAACAGACTTGGTATATTTACAGGAGACCCATTTGACTTCAGAGGAGCATCAAAAATTGTCTAAAAGTGGACAATATCAGGCTTATGCCTCATCATATGAAAAGGGGAAAAGAAGGGGGTCTGTGATTATGATTCCATCTACTACCCATTCATTGTACAAAATGAGTATATTGAGGGGATGTTTTGTGAACTGGACAGGTCTATTGTTTGGCATGGAGGTGACGTTGGTTAGTGTGTATTTTCCACCTCAAGCTCATTCTTCCCTGTTTGAAGTATTTTTCAACAAACTATTAGACCTGCTTCTGGGTAGGCTTATATTGGGTGGTGACTTTAATGTTACCCTATCCCCCAACCTGGACACTTCTAATCCCACAAAACATAGACTTTCAGCAGCCCAGAAATATCTGCATTTTCAGATATCCAATATGGGACTGACAGATGTCTGGAGGCATTTTTTTTACCTACAGCGAGGATGTATACGTATTATTCACCACAGCTTCATACATATTCCCATATAGATTTTTCTTCACAACTGCTGAACACTTTGATGCTCTTGAGGATCTCACTATGGGTGCCTCTATCTTATCAGACCACATCCTCTGATCCTTAATATGGATTTTGGAAAAGGCCACAAATCAAGCTGTTGGAGACTCAATACCTTTTATTACTTGACGAGGAGTTTAAAAACATAATCACTGAAAACTCCAGAAGGTGGTGGTAGAGGATACATCCACAGATGCTTCATACCCTATTCTGTGGGATACTGTAAAGGCTGTTATAAGATGAGAAAGCATAACCTATGCTTTGTGCAAAAAGAAACAGAGGGATTTTCTCTGCAATGCTTTATTGAGATAATTAAAGGGTTTACAATGTCAGTACTTCAGGGGTAATGTTCAGACAGATAATAGTATTAGACAGGTGAAAGAGGATTTGCAGACTATTTTGGATTGCTGAGTGCAAATGGCACTCACATACCTGAAGCATCATTACAATTATTTATTTATTTATAAAATTCTTGGATTCAATCACCTTTGAGCTGGGAGCTCATTTACAAAGGTTTCACATCAGAGATACATGGTAGTACATACATTTAGAGATAGAACATATAATTCAGTGGAACACTATACATAAAAGACGGCCTTTCATAATTCGGCCAGTACAAGCTTGAGTAATTATTCTAGTAAATTGACAACAGAATTCCAAACAGAGAAACAAAATAAGTAAGTATACCACAGTGGACATTTTTATCAGTCAGTTCTGACCTTGTCTGAGTGGTGGGGACTTAGTGGGAGGAGGGGTGGATATGCCAGGTGGGCTAGAGGGGCAGTAGTGGATGAAGCAGGGGTGCAGAAGGGTGGTGGGGTAATGGCAGTGTAGGGGATGTGGATAAGAGGCAAAGGGTGATGATAAGTCAGAAGGTGGGGATATTAAGGGGGATCTAGGGAGGCAAGAGTCCTAGCCCATAAATTTCAAGAGCATAGACAAGCGACAGGTATTACCCAGATGAAGAATCTGGACACAAGATGCCTGGTAAACCATAACTCATAAATACAAGCACTTTTTCAGCATTACTATAAAAAGCTATACTCTTAAATCAGGGGAACCTGAAGAGGGTCAAATAAATTAGTTTTTATTGTCTTTGCCACTCCCCCAAATCACCCAGACCCAATTGGAATAGCTATTAACCCTAATTTTGTTTGAGGAGATCCAGATAACTCTGTTTAAAGATAAAACAATTAAATACCCAGGAACAGATGGACTCCTGTCTGAATAGTACAAAACCTTTTCTGAGTTTCTCCTGCCTCACCTTCTGAATATCTTTGGAGCCATCCAGGATGGGGAGTCTCCCCCATTCTCTTAGGCATATGTGGTTTGAAGCCAGGCTGGGATCCCAAAAGCCCATCATCATACAGGCCAATCTCTATTTTAAACATGAACTATATGTCTGCATAGACGCAATGGCTAGATTACATTCTTCCAACTTTAATACAGCCAGCCCAGTCTGGCTTTGTAAGGAACAGACAAATGATATATAATATTAGGTGTACCATCAATCTTATGGAGTTTATAAACCAAGCAATGGAGTCTATCATCCCTGCAGCATTTATCAGTCTTGATGCTGAAAAACATTTGACAGGGTATCCTGGAAATTTCTATGGCAGACCCTGTTGTCATTTGGGTTTCCTAAAGAGTTCCTGACCTGGCTTTAAAATATATACAGTATTCCCCTCCAGCTGCTTATATTAGAATAAATGGTATATTGTCTTCCCCCTTTTCATTGGAGCATGGCACAAGGCAGGGCTGCACGTTGTCACCCCTTGCTTTTTGCCATATACATTGAACTTTTGGCAGCCACCATCAGAAAGCGTAAGAGGTCGAAGGCGTCCCGTTAGGAGAAGAGATTTTTTAAATGTCACTTTATGTGGATGATGCATTTTTGACATGCATGAACCTGGAAAAAATTCAATCCCTGTAGTCTGGCAGATTTTGCAAGCCTTTGGGGGTGTTTTGGGCTTTTTTTCTAAACGTTACTAAAATGGATGTCTTAGCACTTAACTTGTACCATCTCAAGTCCTATAATCCCAATTTTCTTTGAGATGGAGAAGTACAACAATTAAATATCTTGGTATTCAGATCCCACAAAACTTGGAACATTTAACAATAGTTAATTATGAACCATGACACAAGCTGTAACACAGGACTTCTACAGATGGTCACAAATAAATTTCTCCTTTTATGACAGGATTGATACAATACTTATGAACAGTTTACCACATCTCTTTTTCTATTTCTGACAGTTCCATAATGCCTTCAACCTTTACTTCTCCTCATGAAATAAACTGCTCTCCCATTTCATGTGGGATGGAAATGACCCTGCATAAGGCGACCATATTACAACTCCCCAATGCATGATGGTTTAAATATTCCTAGCTTGCTTAATTACTCCAGAGTATCTCATATGTCAACAGTAATGCTCTGGCTTAATCTGCAGTTTAACCTGGCTTGGAAACATAGAGGCCCAGATATTCAAAAGAGTTGAGCCATGCACATAGGGTTGTGCCTCATGCAAGTCCGAAATTGCGCGACCATGAGCATTCAGCAGGAGGCAGTTGCGCCTCCCCAAAATCATGCTGAGTAACAGCGAATGATAATGAAGGCATGCGCAACCGAAGGGGGAGGAACCATGCATAAATGGTGCAGTATGATATTCACCGAGTTGCGCCATGCGCAATAGTGGAGAAAGCGGAAGTTGCGCCATAGCGGAAATGAGCCAAAATAAAAAGGAGCAAGGGAGAGGCACAAGAACACTACAGGGAAGCCACATGTGTCAGAAGCAGAGGCAGACAGACAGGGCAGGAGGCACAAACAGGGCAGGCCAGGGAAAGGGCAGTCTGAACAGCCAGGCACAGGGAAGGTGTGGGGAGCCACACAGCACAGAGGCCAGCACAGGCAGGTGTACCCGGTGCAGGGGAGGTAGCAGCCAGGACAGCGGGGGGAATACAGCAACAGCTGCGGGGGTGAACACAAGCCAGGGACATGGCCAGTGCCACCTTCCACATGGAGGCCATGAGGGGGTGAGAAGGCAGGGCGGCAGGAGGGCGTGGCCGTGGAAGGGCCAGTCGGCGGTATGCCCCCAACAGGCAGTACCGAGCCCGCACCAGCTTTGAGCTATGCACTGATACTGAGATCATGGGCCAGTACCACCTGAATAGGGCAATTCTGAGGTGGCTCTGTGAGCTGTGCAGTGATGCGATGCAGGCACCCACACGACGGAGCCATGTCCTGTCAGTGGAGACTAAGGTAACAGCCTGCATGTGCTTGCTCACCACGGGTACCTTCCAGAGACTAACTGGGGACACCACAGGCATAACCCAGTCAGCCACATCATGCCACCTCACCCAGTTCCTCAGCGCACTGCTGCCACGTGCTGCGGAGTAAATCCATTTTCCAGACAGCGTGAGCACACAACAAACATACAGGAGTTGCACAGAGTAACACGTATGCCTGGCATGCTAGGGGCAATAGACTGCACCCATGTGGCCATACACACACCACCTGGCCCCGAGGGGGCCATATACATAAATCACAAGGGTCATGCCAACATCAACTGCCAGGTGGTGTGCGATGCCAGGGGGCGCATCATCAATTTCTGTGCCACGCACCCTGGGGGAGCACATGATTCTTTCATCTGGCACCAGTCGGCACTGTGCCACAGATTCGAGAGTGGGGACATCCCCACTGGAAACCTAGTGGGTGAGTATGTAAACCACATGGACAATCATAGGGCCTGGGGGGCATGGCCAGAGGTGGCATGGGTAGTGGCCTACATGGCCTGGGGCAGGGCGATGCTGATCACAAAACTAACCTCTGCCCTCTACACACAGGTGACAGTGGATATCCACTCCATCCCTGGCTGCTCACACCCACCGGTGGCCCGCGACCCCATCGCAGCAATGCTACAATGAGGCACACATCACCACACGAATGTCATTGAGTGGGTGTTCAGGATGCTGAAGGCACATTTCCATTGCCTGGACACCTCTGGCAGTGCTCCTACAGTACAGACCCTCAAAGGCCTGTGGGATATTCCTGGCCTGTTGCATCCTGCACAACATGGCCAACGAATGGGGATAGCCATACAGGTCGAAGACAGGGACAGCTATGGGGACGATGGGGATGCTGGTGACTTATGGTGATGGGCAGCCCCTTGGCCGACGGAGTCCCGACTGCTCCGCTGGCACAGCTGCACCGGACACCATCACGGAGGAGCACTTCAGCCAACCCAGGTAAGTCATGGGGCCATGCGCAACCACCAGTGGCCAAGGCACAACCCACAAACATGCATGGACACACACCAGGGGTGCATGCCTCAAGGGAAGTGGCAGGGCACAGAAGCACACACACAACCAGGGATGGGTGAGGATTAACATGCCACACTGGAGGACACACACACATGCTCACACACAATGCAACAAATGTGCACAGAGGGCAGAAGGCACACCGACCCAGAACACACACCCTGGCAACACACATGTCCACAGGCCACCATGCCCAGTGCCTGTTCGTGTGCATGTGTCAGATGCTGAGCACCATTGCACATTGGTGTAAAGCACAATGCAAGCATCATCATGCACACGCAACTGCGGACAGCAGCCGGGAGGGTGTGCAGGTGGACTGTGTGTCCGAATGCAGGGCCAGGTACCCACCCGTGCACTGCCCACTGAAACACACAATGCACACAGGGCAGCACCAGACAGTAGCCACGCTAGGAGACAGGTCAGTCATGGGACACAGTGCCATGGCCACCACGGATGCGTGGGCGGCCCTGCCGAGACCTGCCGGCACTGGCAGGCTGACCACTGGCCTCATGGGGTGGCACCGATGGTCCCCCAGGAATTCCACTGTGTGAACGTGACCGTGCTCATGCAGGGGTCTGCAGCACACCAAACATGCCTGCACCAGGAGTGCTCAGGATGCCCACAGCTGAACCCAGCGTCAACAGGGTGGGAGTCGCATGACACCAGGAATGGGAGTGGATAGTGCACTGCATGGTGTCCGCAATGCATGGGCACCTGACTGTGTGCCCATTGTGGTCATGACAGCAATGAATGCCTGTGCATGCCTGTCAGTGGCAGTGGTCACATCCTCCCGCAAACAGTCCATCCCTGCCAGGATCAGTGTGGTGTCCCTGCTGTGATGCTCCTCTGCCCACTTCAGAGCCATACGCAGTCCATCCACGGACATCGCAAGCTGCATCTGCTGCTGGACCGATGCTCGCAGTAGGTGGGTGTGCTCATCCAATTGGTCATCAGCCTCCTTGGCATCCTGTCCCTCAGGGTGTGCAAGGCCCTGATGTTCAGCACCCCTTGAGGGTGGGTGCTGCACACCAGGACCAGGTCTGGGCATGTCCACAGTTGGTGCACAGATGCCACAGCTGAACCCTGTACCCCCAAGCCCATTGGGTGACTGCTGATGCTGCCACTCTGGCTGCTGCTTCCCAGGGCTCAGTGGTGCCACCACAGCGGCAGAAACAGTCCCACTGTCCTAAACAGACAGCAGTGCTGCCCCACTGGTGCTGACAGGCACAGCCTGGGACTGTGCTGACACACAGACCTCCTCGGCAGCACCACCCACAGCCATGGGCACGAAGTGCCCTGCTGTGTGGCCATCCCGTGTCACACACGTGTCACTGCCCATGACAGTCGTGTCATCATCACTGGTGCCAGACTCTGCCCCGGCCACAGCCACAGCGTGCAAGCATCTGTGGATGCCAGCACGCTGGGACACAGGCAGGGCTTCCTCCACACCTGTTACAATGACATCAGTGTGGACAGCCAGGTGGCCACACTGTCACAATGATCCACATATACCTGTGGAGGTGGATGGTCCCACCTCTGACTCCATTTGACTATCCGCAGTGGACAGGCCCACCACCGCTGACCCATGCAGACACTCAGGATCTGTAAGGGAAAGCAAAGTCGGCATACGTGCAGACCTATCCTGCCCCCCATAGACAGACCATGACTTACCATGCAGTGATGGGCCACCACCGCTGGAAGCCACCACCCGAACACCCTCAATGGCACTGTGCTGCATGCTTCCAGCAAGCCTCTCCTCCACTGGGGTCAGCTGTACCTCGGCTGTCCCCCACCTGTTGCAGCACGTGCTGCCCTGATGGCAGCCACCTTCTCCTTTACCCTCCTCCTGTCCATGCCCATCTTCTTCTTACACTCCTGCACGGAGCGCTGGTGGCTGTCATGCAGGTTCACGGCACATGCCACCCTCATCCCATGCAGCAGCACAGGCTTGCGAGGTTCCCCACCGTCCACTGAGAAATGGCTCCTGATCCAGGTAGGCCTCGAACAGGGCCTCAGTTTCAGCCTTTGTAAAATTCGGCCTCCTCCTCCTCCCACCACTGTTTTCCTCCTCTCCAACAACCTGCTTGGTCATTATGTAGCCTGTAAGAATGGCAGTTGTTACCTGTGACTGTGCAGTCCCATGCATGTCCCTGAATCCACAGTCCACACTCCCAAACAGCATGCAACTTGCCAATAAACTGCAGTAACCGACTATGGCCACTGCAGCACATTGTAGCACGTTTATAGCGCAATCCATGCAAATGAGGCCAGGAGCAACTTTAAGTAGATGCAAATTGCAGTGCTGCAACATTGAATGGCTGATTAGATGATTTGCATATGACGACGGCTGAATATCACGCTGTTGCACTTTGCACAATTGTGTTGAACGTGCTAAGCCAATGGCACAGTCCTGTGACATGCATAGTACACCTCACTGCACATACCTGGGTTGCTGATGCAGGCGTCTGCCATGCTGATGACGTGCTGTGCGTGTTAGGCAATGCAGGGCATGGCCACCATTGTGCTAGTGGCGCTATAGCGATGGTCACTACATGGTGCTGTGGCACTGGGCCATTATAGGCGCAATGGCCCAACTGCTCAGTAGTCCGCTATGGCACTGGCAAACAGGCAGTCAATCGCACTACACACATTGTCTTCTGATGGCACTGTGCATGGCCATGCGTCAGAGACCCTTGACCTTGTGCCCGACCTTTGCCCCCTAGGTGCCATGGGTCAGGCATGGTGCACCTCTATCACACTGTTCGGTAACAGCATGATAGGGAATGGCTGGCGCCTGTACCGCAGCATCTGCAGTGAGGAGCTGTGTGCGGGCAGAGCACCATATTGCCTACTATAGCTGCCAGGATGGTGCTAGATGGGCAGCACAGTGGACAGCAATTGAGCTCACTGATCTGGTAGCAATTGTGGAGCCACACCATGGGCCTCTTGAGGAGGCTCCTGGATAGGCCAGGACCCAGGTGTGGCAGGAGGTGGCCACTGCCCTGGAAGAGACCACCGGACAGGGGCGGAGTGCGAAGCAGTGCAGGCACCGCTATGGTGACCTGCGGAGAAGGGAGCCGGAGCTACTGACCCAGCTGCGGGCACGTGCCAGGAGGGGCACAGTGCCACATCCAGGTAGGGGTTCCATCAACACACACTTTTATCATCCATATGGGTCACAGTGTTGTATGTGTCCAGAACATAGGGAGGCCCATATGAGGTTGGCGTGGTGGTGTTCACAGGGTGTGGAGCAGTGGGTCTGGCTGGGTGGGAGGCACACACCTGGGGCAGGAGGACTTTGCTTCAGGAATCTACTGATGTTCTTCTCCTTTTTCTCCCACAGGCCCAGGACGAACTCCGCAGATTGCGGAAGAGTGGCGGAGGGGGAGGACAGAGCAGCCAGGTCGGGCGAGGGCCATCACCGCCCACCTGACCGGCCCAATGAGGGTGAGTGCCATACATCCATGATTACTATTGCATGCTGTGTGACAGGGTGGGCAGCAGGGCATGACCACCATTCATCGACACCACTGCCATGCACGCAACTTGTTACAGTCAACACTGTCCAGTGGTAATGCATGTCTGGGTGTGCGTCACTGGTGGTCCATGCGTGCACCAGGTGTATGGCTGTGCCACTGCCTTTGCACCACATAGCCATGTCACTAAATGGCCACGGTGGTGCTGTGCGTGACTTGGCCGGTGGGTGTGTGCAGCATTCAGCATGGCTGCATGCACCTGGGTGGGCAGGTCCTGTGGATGTGATCACTGCGGGTGGTCACACACCATCACAGTGGTATGTCCCATGGCTGTATGCCATGCACAGTGGGCAGGCTTTATGGGGTTGTGCATTCACACCTATTGACTGTGCTCCCTTGTCCTAGGTACCCACCATCTCAGGGACATACGGGATGCAGTGAGGGAGATCCTACATCTGGCCCAGGAATCCCTGGACATACTGAGGAGGCTGGACATGACGGGGGTGCTGAGGAGGCACAGAGGCCAGAGGTCACAAAGTCCTGAACGGCAGTCCCGATAGGAATCCCTCAGTCCCTGACTTCCCCTATCCCCCTGGACCCACCCTCACACCCCTCCTATCCCATCCCATTTGTCCACGCCTTCCCCTGCCCACCCCCACCTTGTTTGTGGCCCCCCCAAGCTTGTATACAGTTTTTATTCTTGTACATAGTTGACTGTTATATTTTTTCAATACATTTGATTTTGATATGAATACTGTGGTGGTCTCTGATTTGCAGCGGGCTATAGGTGCTCAGCTGCAGTGGTGTGCATGGTGTCAGGGGTGGTGCAGTCATGGGTATGTGTGTGTGTCCGTGTGGAGGTGACTATGGTGTGAAGGTAACTATCAGTCAGTGTCTGTGGTGTGTATGTTGTTCCCTGTGCACTGTATGACTGGTGCAGTGGTCCATGGCACGTTCTCTGTGTCCATGGCACACTCATCGGCCCGTCCATGGCCTGTGCAGCTGACACACATGCATGTCTGTGACCTGCACGGTCTGCTGGTATGTCAGTGGTGGCAGTCCCTGCAGGGCGGCCACTGTATCCGTCACTTTGCTGGGTTGCCCCTGTCACTGATGTGGTGCATACCTGGCTCGGGTGGCACTGTGGCCACCACAGTCGTTGTCCCACCTCCATGCTGTGCCTTGTGTGTGTTGCAGGGGATGTGCCCCACTGTCTGTGGCTTGTGCTCCGGGTGACTACTGGTGGTGTATGGGTCCACAGTGCCTGCACAGGGTGGCTGGCACTCCAGTGCCATGGAGGACTGTGGGTTGTGTGTACACGGCTTACATGGGCACACAATGGGGGCTTGGTTGCCCCACCACTACATCCCTGTGTTGGTGTGCCTTGGTATGGGTGGTGTCTGTCCATACACTGTGGCATCTGGTGTGTGCATGCTTCCACGCACCACTGTGGTGTCTGCACTGGCTGTTGTGGCCAGTGGTGGGTCGGGGTGGTCACTGGAATATTGTGCAGGGTGCTGTACCACTGGTGGTGATGTCAAGGGCACGCCCTGTCCTGTGTGGGGTACCTCTTGTGCGGATGCATGGTCGGTCTCAGCAGTACCTCAGGGGGACTGTGTGTGGCAACATGTCTGCCATTGTTGCATTGCCATGTGCTCTAACCCACAGATGGGTGCTCGTGGTGGGGCTGGCTTGCATGGTTCTGTGGTGCACAGGGTTGCATTGACACAGTGGGGGTGGTGGCGTGCATGGGGTTTCCTGCAGTGGTGGTCACTGCTCATGGGGGGGTGTCTGGGGGTCACAGTGCAGGGTATGCTCTGCACTGGGGGGGATGGTGTGGCATGGGGTGGTCTGCCCTCCTTGTGTGCCAGTCACAGCTTGCCGGTAGGTGTGATGGGGCACCATGGCCAGGCTGTGGGTTGGTTGCTGGTCTCCATGGGCCAGTGGTTATTCCAGCCCTCCCCCAGTTGTGCTGTGCTTGAGGTGTGGGGGGATGATGTCTGTTCTGCTGTGTGTTCCTGTGCTCATCTGTGGCATGGGTGGTGGGCCCCTACCTCCCTGATTGTGCTGTCACATTGATCTGCAGCTGGGGGGGTTCCTTGGTTGCGCTATGGCGCCTCTGGACTGCTCAACTGAACATCCCTTGTTGCGCTATGGTGCATCAGATCTGCTCAAGCTTCCCCTCTAGTTGCGCTATGGCGCAAGTGAGTGCGATATTCAGTCGTCAGCTGTAGAACTAATTTGGCCTGCTCCGCTTTTGAATAATCTCATCTCTGTGCATGGGCGCATAGACTCTGCGCCTGTCTCGCTATTATGCACTTTTGGACACACAGTTTGAATATCTGGGCCTCAGAGTTTACTATAAATGACTTTCATGATATGGGTAAGATCTTATTTACTCCTGTTACTGACCTCTCATACATAGAGGATTTTAGCTATTTTATGGCACAAACCTTACCTTGCTGATTCAAGATACATACTCTCCCTCTCTCCCTTGGTCCCTATTTTCTACTTTTTAAGATTGTTAGTAGCAAAGGCAGATTTTCTCCCAGCCCGCATAGAACATACATTTAGAAGATGGCATCAGTTGGATCTTCTTATGTTTTTCAATTTTTGGATGCCCAACATGTCAGAGTATATGCACACTTACAAGCCAAATATGGCCTCAGAAATAGAGAACATTTTAGATATTTACAAGTCTGAACTTTCTTATTGCATAAGGGCACCCAAGAAACTGTCTTCCAGAACCTCTTCCAATTGTACTGTCTATAATCTTAGACACTGTAAAGGAGACCTTTGCAACATATGATAGAACATCTCTGATTGATGTTTTAATGATGATGTGTCAACATATTTTATGTATTAGTATTATCTCTACAGGGGCCTGCAGTAATTCCTTACAGACTCTACACATTCCATCCTAGATGCATGGAATGCAGAATTGTTATCCAATATTCCTTACAGTATCTGGTTTAAACAAACTACCCCATCAGTTAATGTTTCTTCATCACCTTACTGGCATGAGTTTTCTTGGAAATATAGAATGGATATTTTAATACCCCTGCCTGCTAGAGGCACTCTGGAACTACCCTAGCCACACATACTCATGTTTTTTGGATGTGCCTGGCACTTGTTGGTTTTTGGCAGCAGATAGGGAACATATTGTTTGGTTTATAGGGGAAACTGGACTGATAACTCCAGAGATGGTGCTCCTCTCCATTCTCTCTGGGAAGAAGAGTCCCCCCAATCTATGATATATGTGTACATTTTGGTGGCTAAAAAAGTGATAACTTGGTTGTGAAGACAACCGCAACCCCCCATGGTTGTTGCTTAGTATGATATGCTTAATGATAAGCATAGAATGGAGCAGCCTTTGGCTCAACATATGGGCCAGGTCTCTCAATTTGAACTGAAGTGGAGAAGCTGGGATTTCTACATCACTGATGGAGATTAGGTATTTGTTTCTTGAGCTGAAGTACATCTTGTAGAATGGAAGGGTACATTTTGATGCACATGGGGGAGACTAGCTGAGGGAGTGTGGGAGCAGCCTGGACCTTGGTACTTGCAAAATGATAGTGCATAGGGAAATACATTTTAAAGCCCTAGATTACTAAGTCTGCCTTAAGGGGGAATTTATTTCATTTATTTATTTATTGAAATGTTTCACCAGGAAGGCACACTGAGCAGCAAGTTGTTCATTTCCAGATGCGTTCTGGGGGAAAAGGGAATGGGACTAGCAGCATACATTACAATACATTCATCATGGATATATATATATATATTAGATAACAATACATAAATATACATATGAAGATTCACATTTCAAGAGCTTACAAATTAACAGATTATGGCAAAAGATTACCAAACAGCTTTAAGGAAAAGGGAGGAGAATACACTCTTGACACTTCTACTAGGTTTACATATAGATATAACATTACATAAATGGCATCTTTGAGCTTTACATTAGAAGTGCTTACAAAAGAATGCTTATTGTATATGCAGAATTAAATTTATCTTCAGAGATGACCATACTGGAATTTGAAATGTGAGTACAGGTAGTGCCCTAGAAACAGACAATAGTGTGGACTGGCATGGAGAGGGAGAGGGAGGCGGGAGAACTTTAAAAGCAGGTGTAATTGGCAGAAAAGAATTTGTATAGAGATGAAGAGATGGACAAAGGGGAAGAGGTATGTCCAATTTGATGGGGGAGAAAGTTCCATAGTTTAGGGACGAGGTGAGAGAAAGCAGCTTGACCAACTGAGGCTGAGCAGTGAGGGACTTCCATGGTACGTGAGAGGGAGAGGGAGGGATGGATATAGAGGAGGGGAGGTAAGAGGGGAGAAAACTGAACCAAAATTTGGATATAAATTTAGCACTATGGGAAAGATGCCTGTTTACAAGAGAAAGAAATGTGAGGGAATGGTAGAGATCATAGTGGTGAGTGTGGGGGGGATGGAGTCCAGGGCAAAGCAGCAGGAGTTGAAGAGGGTATCCAATCTAGTGAGAGAAGTCTTGGGAGCAGACTATAGATGAATACCTGACTGGCCGATAGTGGTGTGAAACTGTGGTTCCTGTACAGGGCGCTTAGCTTGGGGTGCAGTTTTTTCAGGATGGCATCCACATGTCCAGAAAAAATGAGGTGTTGGTCAAGCCGAACCCCAAGGTATCTAAAAGAGGAAGCATCCTCCAGGGTAGTCTCATCAGGGGTGTGGAGGGAAGGAATAGAGATTACCAAGACAGTCTCTGCCTAGTGTCAAAGGTCATGCAAACAGACTTCTTGGCATTTAGAAAGAGTTGATGAGAGAATAGCCAGTGCTGAACCTTCACAAAGTCATACTGGAGTCGGGATGCTACATCAGAGGGAAATGGCTGGAGGTATACAGGATAGTTTCATCCACATACATGTGGATGGAGGTTGAGGTACAGACTGAAGGGAAGTCATTTAGGAATATACAGAATAGGAGAGGTCCTAGCTCTGAACCCTGTGGCACACCAGTGTTAATATGGAGAGGAGGGGATACAGAGTCAGCAACTCTAACTGATTGTGTCCTACCTACAAGGTAGACCCTGAACCAGTTTGTGACTGAGTCAGATAGCCCAGCTGCAGAGAGATTGTTTAGGAGAAGAGAGTGGAGGACTGTGTCAAAAGCCTTAGTGAGGCTGACAAAAATAGTGAATGTAATTATACCATGATCCATTCCTGAGACGATGGAGTTGGTGAGCCTAAGTAGGGAGGTTGTGGTAGAGTGATACTTCTGGAAACCAGATTGGAAAGGTGTGAAGAAGCAGGAGTCAGTGAGATAAGATGAGAGCTGAGAGAGAGAACTGTTGTTTTGCAAGGACAGGGAGAAGAGATATAGGTCTATAGTTTCCAGGTGAGGAGGGGTCACCACCCTTCAATAGTGGAAGGTGGTTGGGACAGAAGCAAAAGAGAAAGAGAAAGAGAGATTTAGAATGGAAGAGAGTGGGGAGGAGATAGCATGGGCAGATAGGTAGAGGAGCTTGGGATCTAGCCCATCAGGAGAACTGCTTTTGGAAGGGTTTGTCTTGCCTAATCGAAGAGTCACAAAGGAATAATCACACTTGGCATTCACACATCAGCACAATTTATTGCAAGCAAAAGATAATTACACTTCATTTAGCAGCAATGTCACTATCAGCATTAATGATTACACTTTAGCATTCATTCATTAGCAATATTACTATCAGCATTAATATATACTAATAACAAAACATGATACATCACCGATTCTATGCTACATCCAAGCCTTTTCCCAGTAGCTGGGAAGCCCTAATCATCTCACAGCCTGGCCAGGAGTCTTGAACCGGGAGAAAGTTCCACAGCGATGGCCCACCCTGCAGATGAGGCTTCCAACCAGGCATTGAGAAAGCTACATTTATATCTTATTCTATGCTAAAATAATCAGGCAGCCTTTCATAGTGTTGTTTTGCCACATTCTAGAAGCTGGCCGGGCTCCCAGGATGCTGCAAATTCACAATTATAAGGACTGCCCAGAATTCTACACCTGCTAGGTCACTGTGCTCCAAACACTGGCCAGGTGCCTAGGAACACTATGAGCTAAGCAGAAGTTTAAACAAAACTACAAAAACAGGTTGCCTGATAATATGCAACCTTCAAGTCTGAAGCAAAACATAATAATGAGGCTATCTAAAGAGCAAAACACCAATTAAATGAAGCAGCATGTAAAATGGAGTCACACAATACAAAATGGAGTATAAAATGACATACATTACATGAAATAGCATACAAAATGGAGTGACAATAATCAACATATTATACTATCACTACATTCGGTCCTTTGATTATTGTGAATACGATTTGTATGATATTGGTACCATAGCAAAATTACTACGAATATAACATGATAAGTAACAAGTCCAAATAAGCAAGATAATTGTCACTACAGCAATGATTATGATAGGATGTAACACTTTTGTAGCTGATGGAGACCATCCTGTAAAAATATCCCACCAATAATGAGTAGTCTCATGTTGAATCTTGGAACTTAAATCAATCATTTTATTTTTAACTATCGTAGTTTGCACCTGACTTTGCACTAATGATTTATTTCTTATTGCCAAATGAGCCTGCATTACATCTGTTTCCTGAATCATCTGTTTAATTTTATTTAATGAGATACTCAATCTTGATTGATCTAAAATATTGGGCTGCCAATACAAAATAAGCTTCTGCTCATTATCAGGGACCTGTGCATTTTACTGTGGTGGATGACATTACAATCCAATGATTACTAGAATCCATGATTTGAACACGGTCCTCCACACATATTCATTATTACTCATTAAATCACTCTGGGCCTTATTTCTTTGCAGTATAGAATACATATGTCGATTGTGCATTCTGTCCAATCAATAAATCGCTAAATATTTTCTGCTACTCCCATTCCCCATACCTGTGAAGCATTAAATAACTGCAAGAACTCAAAATCATAATTCAAAGTTAATCTTTGGGTAAGAAAACAGTTGGCATCCATTGAGCTTGTAAGTTAATTAAGCTAAATACATCAATTCCTACTGCCTGAAGCCTGTTAGTCAGTGTTTCTATATCAACACTATTTAAAATTCCCATGCCTGCCCCTGCTCCGCCTAATAGCGTATCATACCAAGCTCTTTTATATTTGCATTTTCTACTAAACATAAACGTTATGTTAAAATGGATTACATTTTTCTGATACCGCTGCGCTACTGATGTACATGTGGATGGAACCTTAACTATACTATCATTGCTAATTACAGGATGATTTTTCAACACTGTAATGTGATCTGCCCAAGTAGTTCTATTAGTTATTGCAGTAGCATTCATGCAGAATAACGTGTCTATGTCAATCAAAGTAATACTTGCATTGAAAATGTCTGTTTGATTCATGCAGCAATCAAGTCTATGTTGTACAGTCACCATGCAACTATTCAGTAAGTTGCAGCATCTAATACAGTCTGGTTCTGTAATTTAATCCAATTTGTGTCCTGCATAGGTTGGACATATAATCGTCCTGCCATTGTCTCAACTGGTTTCCAAATGTTCACATCTGGTGAAAAAGTAATGTTCACTATAGGACATCCTTGGTTTTCAGGGCAAGTAAAGTTGTCTTGCACCCATAAACTGGTGGAAGATTTCCAACCCCATTGTACAAGTGGGTCATCAAGCTTCAATATTCTTCCACCTGGGGTAATAGGCTTTACCGAATGGACCGTGGAGAGAGAGTGTTATTCTTTTAGAATCCATTGAAGAACCTAGAAATACACAGACTGATTATTCTCGAAGATAACATGTGTTCGCTGGTACATATTCCATCTCTCTTTCCCTGACCTGATAATTAACACTGTGTTGTCTCGTCCGGTGGCTATCACCTCAGCTGGTTCAGGAGGGCCATTTGGGTTTGTAACCATATTTTGGCACCATTGTTAAAACCTCCTGTAGATCTAAAACCTTATCCCCCTTGCTGTTAAGAGTGTGGGGCTTGTCCTTTATAGGGACACACTTTGTTAACTGGAATAATTAACAATTGAGCCACTCTGTCATACTGTTGAATTAACAGATTTTGTTCTCTACTATTCAACAAAATTACTTTCACTTCTCCTTGGTAATCACAATCAATCACCCTCCCAAAATTTGTATTCCCTTGAGGGCTAGTTCTGATTTAGGTGCTATCCAACTAAAATGTCTCGTGGAATTTGTATTCCAATACCAGTTTCTATCACTTGAATGTTTCTGCTGTTTATTCTGTATTCTTGAAGGGCATGTAAATCAAGTCCAGCAGCTTCTGGGGTCTGCAAGGAGACAGAGCTCCTGTGTAATTTCCAATATAACACTGTTTCTGTAGTTGAGTAAGCCTGCACTTGCAAATTAGGAGTTATCATTCGCATTAAGGGGTCTCAGATTCTCCAATTGGTCTATTATTTAAAATCTGTAATGCTTCATGCAAATTCTCTTCCATTTTCGTAGGCTCTCCCAATTTCCTAAACTGTTCTTTCAGCAATCCATTCATTCTCTCAATTAACCCTGCTGCCTGCAGGGTAATAAGGGATGTGAAATACCCACTGTATGTTATGGGCTTGAGCATAAGCTTGTACCATTTTCCCCTAAAATGGGAACCATTGTCACTTTGTATCTGCAAGGTATTCCATAGTACAACATAATTAAGTTAATTGCCTTAATGGTGTTTTTCTGTGTAGCTTGTTTACAAGGGTATGCCAATAAATACCCTGAATATGTATCTACAACTGTGCAAGCATATCGACATCCTCCACTAAGGGGTAGAGGTCCAATGTAATCAATCTGCCAAATTTATCCCAGTAATTTTCCCCTCCCCAATTGTCCTTTCACAATATGAGGGATTGGTCTTTGTTGCCCATGTTGGCATATAGGACACTGAGCAATAACAGTTTTAACCAAATCCAATGTTTGGGGTACACCCCTACTATATGCCCACCTGTAAGTGGCTTTCTCTCCCAAATGTCCACATTTTTGATGTGATTTTGCCAGCCCTGATAACTGCTGACTTTGAGTTTCTTCAATATCCACTGGAAGAATCTTAGCTTTTCATCTGCAATAGAATTATACCATCGTTCTAGTGTATCTGAAGCACAATGAGCATCAACATGAAATACAGTGGTCTGAGTATTTTGCACCATAGTCCATATTTCCTGCCACAGTTCTTTTCCCCATATTTCTTTTGAATAAATTTTCCACTCATCCTTAGCCCAAGTGGGCAGCCAGGTTGTTAAACCATTGGCTGCAGACCATGAATCAGTATAAATATGACATGTACCTGGGTTTTCTTGTCTCAAAGCCTGATATACTGCATACAACTCAGCATATTGACTGCTTTTCCTTCTCCTGATGTTACCAAAACTTTTCAGTGTGTGGACAATAAGCTACTGCTTTCAGTATCTCCTACTTCCCACATATTTGGCTGAGCCGATCTGTAAACCATACATGTGCTCGGTCCAGAAACGGGCAGCTCATCAAAAGGCTTGCCCCTATTTCACAGGTGATTCTTGAATTTCAGGCATTTTTCCCTCAACCTGTTCTCCTCTAGAGGAATTTCAGCTACCTTCTCATGGAGGCTGCTATTCCCCAATTCCTACCTTTGCTCGATCCTGAATATACCATTTCCATTTGATAATGCTAGCTTCCTGAGCATGTCCTATTTTGTGAGTTCTAGGGGAGCTTTTTACCCATTGCATAACGGGTATCTCTGGTCTCAATGCTACCTCATGACCCACTGTCATTTGTTCTGTCTCTATCAGAGCCCAGTAGCATGCTAGTAGTTGTCTCTCAAAAGGTGAGTATCTGCTACCTACCTCTGGGAGTTTTCTATTCCAAAAACCTAGTGGCACTTTCTGTCTCCCTTGCTTCTGCCACAAACTCCAGTTTGCATACTGCCCAGTTACGGACACATTTAATTCTACCTCCCCCTCCTGCAGGGGCCAAAGGTCTAAGGCTTGCTGCACTGCTTCCTTAGCCTTATCAAATGCTTTTTGTTGCTCATCCCCCATTCAAACTCATATTTCTTCTGGTCACTTTAATAAGGGAGCTAGTATTTGCCCTAAATGGGTATATGTTGTCGCTAAAATCCAAACAAACCCACAAATCTTTGTGTTTCAGTTTTGTCTTGTGGAGTCGAAAAGTCCAGTATTTTCTGTCGTGCCTTGGGCAATATTTCTATGCCCCTGTTCCATTGAATTCCCAAAATTTTACTGTTTGGGAAGGACCCTGTACCTTGTCTGGATTAATTTCCATCCTTTCTTCCTCATATGATCAATGGTCTCATCTAGTAACTGTTGTACTTTATCTTGATCAGCCCCTGGATCAAGATATCATCAATGTAATGAGAAATCTGCATGCCATCCGCAGCTTCAACTCATCCAGTGTTCTGCCACCATCCGTGGCAGATGGTGGGCTATGTACATATCCCTGAGGTAATCTAGTGAAGCATATTGCTCCCTGCCATGTGAAGGCAAACTGGTCCCAAAACTTTTCCTCAATCGGAATAGTAAAGAATGCATTAGCTAAATCAATAACTGCATACCATACCCCTTTGTGCCTTTGTATTTGCTCTATCAGGGTGACGGTGTCTGGAACGGCAGTCATCAATGAAGGGGTGTACTTGTTCAATTCCCTATAATCTACTGTCATCCGCCATGACCCGTCACTTTTCTTGACCGGCCACACAGGATTGTTCCAAGCTGTTGTTGTGGGTTTAAGCACTCCTGCCTCTAATAGATCTTTAATAGTGGCAGTTATCTCCTCATGCCCTCCTGGTATTCTATACTGTTTCATACAGATAATTTTTTAGCAGGTGGAATGGCTACTGGAGGCATCTGCACCTTCCCACTACTACTGGTCTTGCTGAAATGTAAGGTTTTACTCCAAATTGATATTGTCCATCAGACAATTGCAACGTCATCCCTTTAGTATGTCTATTCCTATAATGTATTCTGAATCGGACAATCATTACACAATATTTTCTCCGGGCAGCTGACCTATTTTCAGTTCCAAAATGGTCTGCACTGCCTCAATTTGTTTACCTCCTAATCCTGTAATTACCACTCGCTGACCTTTGTGTTTTGCTGGGTTCCCATAAATTAATGAGGCCTCCGCCCCAGTGTCAATTAAAGCTCAGACTTTTGGGGTGAGCCACTTTCCAATTAATTTCCATTCTACATGAGGTCTAAAATCCTCCTAGCCCACCCTTCTACTGGGGTTTGGCCTTCATTTCAGTCATATTTTAGGTTTTTCAGTTGCTGCAACTCCCTAACCGGTACAAATCACTAGGATACAGATCTGCATATTCCTGCTCGGTCGGGTGACTCAATGGATCCCTGAGTGGAGCCCCCCACCCGGACATACTTTCATCATCAAACTCTGCCGGGGAGCAGTTGGACTTACAGACTCCCTGAAGAGACATGTACATCTGTCTTTAACTTTGAATTGATCTGCTTATTTACCGTCTTAGTGTTCAATCCTCTTTTGTACATCTCCCACATATCAGGGTACTGATCCCATCAATGTTTTCCCTTGCCACCCCATCCTTTAAGAGAGCCAAGAACATATCTCTTTAGAAACTCGACCTCAGGATTGGACCGCTGTTTATCCTGTCCTGAAGGATCATATAAACTAGACCCCTTGGGCCCCAATCTCCCAGTTCCCCTAACTCGTATTGCCTCTAGCACTACACCTACTGTTTTCCCGCCTGATTAATCAACAAAGTCATCATTACTGCCTTATATGCAGGTGGTGCAGTTTTGATAATCTTATTACATACAGACACTGGCACAACAACACTCATTAAATCAGCATGGTCTTCTGTGGAGACCGCAACTTTCATCATTTCCATTTTAATGTTTTGTATACAGTCCTTTAAGGTAAACCATGGTTTACTATCCTCCGACCAGTCACTCCGTTGGATACTTGTGTTTGCAAGCCATAGCCACCACGTCCAGCATCGTGGCATGCCCTGCCCTGTATTCGGAGGGTCCGAAGCGCCTCCTTCACCACAGGGTCATAGCTTCGTGACAGAAACCTAGGGGCATCAGTTTCATCTAAGCTTACTCCATCTGCCCCTGTGTCATACAACCTCACCAGCCATCTCAACAAACTCCCCCCAGGTGTACCGCTCCAGGAGGTCTGATACCTCCTGTTGAGAAAAATCCTCCACTACATCTCAATTCCTAGGATTTCCCTGATCCAACACTTCAGTACGTCTTCTAGACACTGGCTGGGCATGCAATATTGGAACCTTACGTCCCTCAGCCTTTTCTTCTTTATCTGAGGCTGACCTTTCCTCATCTGTAGAAAACCAAATATCTCCATCCCATGTTTCAGGATCCCAGTGGGCTCCTGCCCTAGCTATTGCTAGGCTTATCTTTTTCCTACGAACTCTGCCCCTCCTCTTTTTATACTTGTACTGTGCCACTCGGACAGCTGCATTTTCTGCAACTGTCTGATAGGTATCCAATTTATCACTCAGCAAATGATTTTGACATTGTAACATCACAGCTTTACTTTCCAAATCACAAACCTTTCGTTCCAACTCTGCCTTTTCATGAAGAAGTCCCACTACCTTTTCATGCATCTTCCTATAGGCAGACAATAAAATCCACCCCGCGCCCAGGCAGCACATTCTTTTCCTTTTGCCACAGGCACCTTTTTCATACATGTAACAACATCTGCAGGCTCAGAACTTTAAACAGGATTCCTCAGTGTTCACTCAACCTTGCACAACATGACCACTCAGTGGCTAAATCAGCATAAGATTGGTTTTCCCAACCAGGAATTTCCACTTGTGCACATGCAACATTAGACTCTGTCCTTTTAAACATTTTCACTTCACCTTAGTGTGTACTTTCCTTTATGAATCCTGCCGACTATGCCAAAATTGTCTTGCCTAATCGAAGAGTCACAAAGGAATAATCACACTTGGCATTCACACATCAGCACAATTTATTGCAAGCAAAAGATAATTACACTTCATTTAGCAGCAATGTCACTATCAGCATTAATGATTACACTTTAGCATTCATTCATTAGCAATATTACTATCAGCATTAATATATACTTCAATTAAGCAAAACATGATACATCACCGATTCTATGCTACATCCAAGCCTTTTCCCAGTAGCTGGGAAGCCCTAATCATCTCACAGCCTGGCCAGAGTCTTGAACCAGGAGAAAGTTCCTAGCGTCACGTCCACCCTGCAGATGAGGCTTCCAACCAGGCATTGAGAAAGCTACATTTATATCTTATTCTATGCTAGTATAACTGCAGCCTTCATAGTGTTGTTTTGCCACATTTCTAGAAGCTGGCTGGCTCCCAGAATGCTGCAAATCCACACCATAAGGACTGCTCAGAATTCCTACACCTGCTAGGTCACTGTGCTCCAAACACTGGCCAGGTGCCTAGAACACTATGAGCTAAGCAGAAGTTTAAACAAACTACAAAAACAGGTTGCCTGATAATATGCAACCTTCAAGTCTGAAGCAAAACATAATAATGAGGCTATCTAAAGAGCAAAACACCAATTAAATGAAGCAGCATGTAAAATGGAGTCACACAATACAAAATGGAGTATAAAATGACATACATTACATGAAATAGCATACAAAATGGAGTGACAATAATCAACATATTATACTATCACTACAGGGTTGAGGGAAAGGACAGCTTCCACAGTAGTAGAAGGGAATACAGTGGAGAAGGAGAAGGGGTCCTGTTTAGAAGAAGCACTTCTATGTGAATTATGGGAGAGTGGGAGAGGAGAGGGATGAAAAAGGAAGTGATGACAGAAGGTAGGAGGCACTGGAGGTAAAACAGGAATTAAATTCAGAGGCAACTGAAGGGGGGGTCAGATATTATTGAGTTGTTTGATTTGAGGAGATGGGTAGGCTGTCTTGTTGGGAGGAAGAACAGAGCATGTACTACCTTCCAGAATTTGGAAGGGTTATTTATATTTGACTGGAAGGTAGATTGGGAAATATTCAGCCTTGGCCAGTTTGATGGCCTTGGTACATGAATTTCAAAGTGTACAGTATACAGTACATGGAAGTCACTAGGCAATATGGAGGCTTTATGAACCTTCCAGGCCTGGTCACAAGCATGCTGGCAGGCCAGTAATTCTGGTGTGACCCAGGGGGAGGTGATTGCCACAAACTCTGGAGTGCCTAAGTGGGGCATGTTGGTTACAGGTGTGGAAGAATTTTTCTTGAAAATAATCCAGAGCTACATAAACTGAGGCTGCTGAAGGGATAGGAGTCCAGTCTGTGAGTGCCAGGTTGTGGAGGAGGGTGGTATGGTCCAGGAATTTATATGATCTAGTTAACAGGATTTTGTGTGGGACCTTATGCCTGTGTACTTTGTGAACAATGTAGATCATATGATGGTCACTTAAGGCATCAGGGAGGATGCCAGACTGGATAATCCAGTGAGAATGGGAAGTGAGGGCCCAATCAATGAGTGAATAATTTAGTGTTTTAGGATTTGGCCAGGTGTGTTCCTGACTCAATTGGAATAAGTTATGAGCAGTTATGTCATTTTGGGCTTTATTTAGGGTAGTAGACAACAAATTTAGGTTGAAGTCCCTCATTATATAGAGTTCTCCTGTGGAGGTATGGGATACAACAGTGGTTATGAGATTGGCGACTGTGGATGTGGGGAAGCTAGGGCATCAGTAGACCCCTGCAATGAAGACTGGGACTGAGAATGGAAGGGATAGCCTTACTATGAGTGCCTCATTAGCTGCTGGATGGGCTGTGGATAGAATGGTAGTATATTGGATTGACGAGGAACTATACATCACCACTGCTCCACCCCTTCCTGCTTGGTTATGTTGTGAGAGAGCGAATCCAGGAATAGAGATAGTACTGTCAGATATTTTGGGATTGGGCCAAGATTCTGTAAGGATAAGTATATCAGGAGTGAGGGTTACAGTGAGGGGTGTAGTAGGTCTGCTTTAGGTAGGAGGCTCTTATATTGAGATGGAGAAGTTTAAGCCCATGGGGGAGCTCGGAGGAGTTGGAGGGAGCAAGCGTTGGGTTTAGTGCCACCACAAGGGAGGTCAGAGGAGTTTGAAAGGGAGGGGCCAGGGTTGGGATCAGTGTCACCTGATGATAGAAGTAACAGAGCTATGATGATATAGTTAAGTTTGGCACTTCTGTACCATTGTTGTGATTTAAGAGGGTGAGAATGTGAGAGGGTAGATGTGAGAAAGTTGATTGTATTTTTAGTAGCCGCAATATGGCACAGGAGCTAGGTGTTGATAAAAGAGATGCTCTAGGTGGGAAAGGAAAGTGAGACAAGTCTGGTGATAAAGTGTAGGGATTAAAGTGTAGGTGAAATTAGGACAAAGTATAATCAGTGTACTGGGAACGGGGATTGGGGTAGGGGTAGAGTCTAGGGGAAGGTGGAAGGGGGGACGGAGGTGATGGGGAAGAATATAAGGAGAAGGCAGAGTGTGATTACTAGCATGATATGATAGTGAGTGCAGAAAACTACAAGGTATACTGACAAGATCAGCGGAGGTAAAGAATGAGAATTATCTGACAATCGACTAGAGGTGAGAGAATGCAGCTAAGTCTGTGAATGCAGGCTGGGGATGTATGATGTATAAGTTCAGTTAATGAAACAGCAAAACTAGTTGTTAGAGGTGTAGTACCATCTATAGCTACTAGATATCAGAGGATATCACAAATATAAGAGAGGGAACCTCCTGGCAGGCTGAGTGACCTAGTGGATTAACACATGGTGCGCAACAGAAAAATGAGACATTGGAGGCACAGGTTCAAGGCTACCTTCAGGAGAGAAAGGGCTGTAGATGGGAAGCTGGGAGAGGGGAAGGGGTTAATTTAAAATGAGTGAGGGGTTTAATTGAGTGTAGGAAATGGGACAGTAAAATGTTACAACCCCCTGCAAGGTCAAAAGTGACCTCTAATGATCATGAGGTATATCCTGCTAATGGCAATGTAGGGAGATAAAGTCAGGAAGAATGGGATCATGTGATGGGCAAGCTATACAGGAAGTGACTGCTCGGGGGGGTGGGGCTGCTGCAGAAGTGGCAGTGGGTAGTGCTTCACAGCTCTGCTGACAGAAAGTGGACTGAAAAT
This sequence comes from Neoceratodus forsteri, assembly GCA_016271365.2. Taxonomy (NCBI): domain Eukaryota; kingdom Metazoa; phylum Chordata; order Ceratodontiformes; family Ceratodontidae; genus Neoceratodus; species Neoceratodus forsteri. The sequence goes on from CM057456.1 coordinate 737,660,086, forward strand.
CAGTTTTCAATACCTGCAGGTCTGTCGGTTGCCCCTAAGCTTGTACTCAGTGGGGGGGGGAGCCTTCAGCAACAGTTCTCGCTCCCTTCTACCCCATCTGCAAAGCCTGAGGAGAGGGGAAAAATGGAGTGGTGAGTCCAGAGGGAGAGTGGGTTACAACTAAGGCTTGGGGAAAGGGGAAGAAGGAGGAGGAGAGGGTGAGAGCACCCAAAATGGTGGGTGACCATGTGTTAGGGACTTCCAACAGCAGTACCGGTAACCCTGTTCACAATACACAATACCCCCCTTAGTGAGTAACCCACAGATCACACAGTCTGATTAAACAGCTCCTCACAATATCCTTAAAACAAAAGCACATACTGTAATGAATGTACCTGTACATACTCCCCTGTTTGTGTGGGGTATAATATCCATTGTCTGGTAGTAGTGATTGTAATGGTTCCATGTCATTTGAGCAAATGTATTTGAACGAAGACAATTTCAGCAAATCCAATTACAGCGAGCATCATTTGGGCTACAGCACACTACAGTGTGGCACATTTCAGCTACAATATCACATCAAACCTGTAGCTGACAGTAATAGGCTAGGTTACGGAGGTAATCATAATGACTATGAACAGTATATTCAAACACCACATGGCGCACTCCCCAAACACCCTCCCATTTATACATCGCAACCACATGCACCTGTTGCATCTAGCTATGGCAACAGGTGCATCCCATCAACAGTGCATGTCTGTGTTTATGCAGGGGTGCTTTGGCCCCCTGTGCTCCCGGACCCCTGTCCCCATCTCTAGGATTCTCACTCCACAATGCACATTAACTCTGAGGATCGCTGAATATGTGGAGTTGGTGTAATGTGCCAGTCGCTCATTTTGCTTTCACTCATTTTCCTTCGCTCAAATAACTTAGCTCAAATTGCATCACTCAGTTGACATGCTACCCACATGGTTGTGTGAGTCTGGATGCTAACAACACTGAGATGAACCTCACACAATTAATTGATGTTTTGAGCAGAATGGGTCAAACACAAGGAATTTATCTACTAGCCATTTGACTAATGGAACTGATCCATAGCCATTTGGTTAATGGAACTGATACAGTGGCAGCAATTTTGGATACATTTAATCAGGACATTTATGCTTTTGACTCTAGTGCTGTACATAATGCATTTTGTATGGGTTAACCTTGAGTTTTTCTCCTCCATATTGCCATGACAGTGGGGACAGGTCTAGTAATAATGAAGAAGGTTGGAGTTAACAGAGCTTAAAATTCAGTTTTTTTCTCGGAGGGAGGGGATACTACCCAGGTCTTCAGATGGGGATCAGTAACAGATGGGTGGGGGGTATCAATATGTCATAACAAAGTGCTAGTTATAAAACATACTGTATATTTGTTTTTTTAATATTTGGTTATGGGATAAGGTTATTTGGCTGTCATGTAATACTGAGATAATTGGAGGTTTGTTTAACCTCCAAATTGTTCTAATTATCTGAGTGAACTGGCACATTAAGGCATGAGGACAAGATGAGTGTCTTAATTGCTCCCCTTCAACAGAAAATGGGCCTCCCAGGTTTCAGAGGGGGTCTCCTACTGACTGATAAAGAGGTAAAAGGTGACTCTCCTAAACAAGGGAACTGGAGGTATTTCCATGACAACTTGCATTCCAACTAGTGGCAGAACTGATAGTAGCCACCTAATGCTTCAGACAAAGGAGGACTCAATGTTTTAATACTGGACATACATTTTTGTTTATTTCTCTGAGACTGAAAGTACTGCAATCATAAAAATAACATAATCTGATAGCTGATATTTCTATCTGTTGAAGACTCAATGCTCACATGGAACTTATTCATGAAACTTCAGTAATTTGCAAATATGTCCTCCTGTGCACAGTTTAAAAGTGTAATTACTGTATTTCACCATTTTAAAACCACGGTTTTAATTAGGAAATTGTGTTTCAGCCTGTGGTTTTAAAATAAGGGTGGTTACTAAACGAGGGTGGCTTGTAATTCAGTCAGCTGTGTTTAGCAACCAGCTGATAGCTATTCTGTGGGTCAGAAAGAAAGAGAAAGTTCTCAACCAATTGTTTGTATACTGGTGTGGTTTAGTTTTAGTTTATGTATCTGGCTTGTCCTTCCTTTTGTAGTCATATTCTTTTTTAATTTGAGTAAGGGCAAGTGTTGGGTTTAGTCGGGGCCGAGTAAGTGGGACCGCCACCATGCCAGCAGTGCTAGTAATACTCACATTAGTAATACCTGGATTGGCAGATACTCTGATTGGCAGGATGCTAGAGGTCACTGAATGAGTGCTGCAGGAGGAGGGCGAGATGACAGGCTGAAGAGATTTAAAGAAAAGCCCATGGAGAGAAAATAATTTTGAAAAAGGTACTGTGGCTGTGTAAAATACTATGAAATGAATATACCAAAAAGGGCCAGACCAGGACCTACAGAGTTTTATTTGTGAGTGAAGCCCCGGGAGGGGGTGGAGTAGTGGTGGTCTCATGTGTGAACGAGTGCTTCATTCCAGCTGAATGATGATTTGAAGGGCTTATAAATGAGGTCAGCTTTAAATGCAAGCACTGAAAATCAGGGGGCTTTAATATTTATTTATTTAGTTTTTGTTGACTGGGTAAGTGCACTAGACAAATCCTGCCTATTTTCAGGCACAACCCGGGAAGGGGAATACAGATGAATGCCAACTGGTCTTGAACCAGATTAAGCTGTTGGTGGTATTTTTCGTGAATGAGGGAAATTTGGCCAGGACACCAGGGAAATTCCCCTACTCTTAGATATGAGGGTGGCCAATAAACAAGGAGGGGCTATACAATGATGACCTACAGTACCCATGTTTGGACTCTTTTGAATTTTCACAGTGTGAAACAATCAAATACATGACTTTTATGTGACTTATTGGTTGCAGAAAAGTTATGTTAGTTTAAAGTTCTGCTGTTTTTAAAAAGTTCTTTGATAGTTAAAGATTTGTTGCCTGGTACGCATGAAGAGTTACAGACAAAGAAATAATACTTAGAAGAGATTTTTGTCTTTAACCTATTTCCTAAAGGTTTATAAGGGAACTGAGCTTAAAAATATTGGAAGCTGCAGGAAAGGAGAGGTGGCACTTGTGGGGACTTCAACCTGCCGAAGGAGGACTGAAGCATACCATCCACAACATGTGCTAGGAGTCAGGTGATCCTGGAAGGACTGCAAAGTGGGTTCCTGAGTCAGGGCATCACAGAACCAACAAAAGTAGAGGCAATTTTGACCTGGTGCTCATGAATAGGGAACATGTACAGGAAATAATGGGTGGAGTGACCATTGCACAGTGTGTTTCCAGTTGGATATGGGCAGGAAAGCATCCCAACTAAGACCAGAATCTTGGATTTTAGGAAGGCAGACTTCAGGAAGATGGGAAGTGCTAAGAAGCCACCTGGTGGACATCAGAGTAGATATGCGGTGGAGAAAAGTGGATCATCATTAAGGAAGTAATACTGGTTTCCACAGAAGAGTGTATTAGGCTCAGGGGAAGAACACAAGGGCCAAAGCACCCAGCTGATTCAGTTCTGAGGTCACCCAGGCAGTAGGGGAAAAGAGGTTAGCCTATATGAAATTAAGGAAGACCAAGAGAGAGGTGGATAGAGAAATTACCTAAGGTTGACTAGTTAAGCAAGTAAGGAAGTCCTGTGAGCTAAGGCAAGGAAGGAGCTGCAGATATCTGAAAGAATTAAGAAGGGGAGATGGCCTTCTTTGCTATATAAGTGAGAAAAGGACAAGAGGGATGTGATTGTTCAACTTAAGAAAGGGGACGAGTGGGTGGAGGATAGTGGGGGAAAAGCAGAGCTACTAAATGAATACTTCTGTTCCCTCTTCACCAGGGTGAAGGATGGATCAGTGCCTTCAGGGGGGAGAAGAGGAGGGGGGGAAGGAAACACAGATGTAGTGATAGAGGAGAATAGAGTGAGGGAGGGGCTGCTAGTAGTGCTGTGTGGAGTATGGAATTCCACTGGCTGAATTAGCACAGAATGACCATTCTGCTGGCTGAATTTCTGCTGGAAATTCACTGATTCTTCTGCGAAATTCAGCCTGCTGCAATTTGCAGAATAATATTCCCTGGAACAGAAATGTTTCTGCAGAAAATCATTCCACAAACATTTCCACAAAGAATATTGAGACCCGTGGAATAATATTCTGCGGAATAGCATTTTTTCCACAGAAAATCATTCCGCAGCCTTTTCTGTGGAAAATATTGAGATCTGAGGAATAAAATTCCACAGAAATGTTGTGGAAAACGAATTCCACATTTTTCCACTGCAGAGTTCTGCCATTCTGTTTCTGGCAAAATGTTGCAGAATTTCAGTGAAATTTCAAAAATTCAATGACATTTGATTCTGCCAGAATTTGAAAATTCCACACAACACTAGCTGCTAGCATTGAAGGTGGACAAATCACCAGGCCCGGGCAGAGTACATCCAAGAGTACTAAGAGAAATGGCTGAGGAGCTGGCAGGGCCACTGGCAGGCCTATTTAATAGTTCACTGGAGCAGGCATGGTACAGCAGTACTGGGAGAACAGCACATGTGGTGCCCCTCCACAAACGCAGTCCCAAGGATGACCCAGGGAATTACAGGCCAGTCAGTCTGACCTCAATTATGTGCAAGCTCATGGATACCATACTTAAGGAAAGGTTGGTAGAATATCTAGAAGAGCATGGTCTCCAAGATGTGAGGCAGCATGGGTTCATGGGGGACAGAACATGTCAAATGAATCTGATTGCCTCTTTGACTGGGTCAGTAAGACAGTAGACAGGGGCCAAGTGGTAGACATCCTCTATCTGGATTTCAGCAAGGCCTTTGACTATGTGCCCCACAAAAGGTTGATCAGGAAGTTGGTGGATCTCGGGGTTGGGGAGAAAATGACCAGATGGGTAGAAAACTGGCTGAGGGACAGACCCCAGAGGGTGGTTAGGGGGAGAATTATCTGGCACCAGAGATGTCACCAATGGGGTCCCACAGGGCTCAGTGATTGGGTCAATATTGTTCAATGTCTTCATCAATGACATTGGGGAGGGCATTAAGGGCAAAATGTGCATATCTGTGGACAAAACCAAGCTCTGCAGGAGAGTGAACACAGCTGAAGGGATACAGGACAAGCTGGAAAAGCTGGAGAGGTGGTCTGAGATCTGGCAGCTTGGCTTCAGTGCTAAGAAATACAAAGTTATGCACATTGGAGCCAAGAATCCCAGGATGAAATACTACCTGGGTGGAGTCTAGGTATCTGCATCAGAGGTGGAGAAGGATCTGGGAGTGATAATCACTAGTGACCTGAAGCACTCCACACAGTACAAGAAAGCAGCAGCAAGGTCAAAGAAGATGCAGGGATGCACAGCTAGGGGATAAGTAGTAGGAAAAGGGTGTTAAACTGCCCTTATACAGGTTACTGGTGAGGCCACATCTAGAATACTGAGTTTAGTACTGGTGCCAACACCTCATAAAGGCATTAGCCTGCTAGAAAGGTCCAGAAGAGGGCTACAAAGATGATAGTGGGTCAACAGGGTAAGGCAAATGAGTAGAGGCTGAGGATACAGAACATGGGCCTGGAGTGATTCTTAAAGGCAGCCTGCATCAACTGCAGGCTGTCAGTGCTAAAGGGAGCTACGCCATCTGCAATGGGCTGCGGCATGGCACTAGGGTGTGCAGCAGATGCAGGCTGCCAAATCCCCTAAATTGGGATTCTCAAAACTCTCCCAGAGGGCAAATTTCTCTATAGCCTAGACCAGTCAGGGATGGTCTGCAAAGGTACTTAGAAATTCGGTTTGGGAGGGTTTTGCATCCTGTACCAATGTGCTGCACTCCTCTCCCTAGCCCCCAATCCCCCTAGTAATAAAATAAATGTCACTGGTGGTCTAGAGGTGTCACCAGTCCCGATACTCTTATTAATAATAAACATTAATGTCCTTGGTGGTCTAGCAGACCCACCCCTGGCCCTGATCCTCTTACTATTTTATTTTAATGTCCCTGGTGGTCTAGCTGTCCAGCCCCAGCACCGATCCTCTTACTAATTTTTTAATGTCCTGGTGGTCTAGCCATCCTGCCCTCTGTCCTGATCCTCTTATTAATTATAAAAATGAATGACCTGGTGTTTAGTGGACCCCACTCCCGCAGGTATTGCCCATGACCATGCCTCGCCTATCCTGAATCCCTGAAATATGATTGCACTTAGCCTCCACACACCATTAACGGCTGGCCACTGAATGAACTGTTGCTGGAGTGCATACTGTATAATACAGTATGTGTTCATTGATTGTCAGATGCTGTCAAGCAATGAGTGCATAGTGTTTTATACAGTATGCTCTCAGTGACAGTTCGGCAGTGACCGTCATGGTGCTGTGAGGAGGGCTGTGCTGATCGCTGGCTCTGTATTTGGGATGGGGAGAGGTGGGGGGCACTACCTGTGGGTATGAGGGTCCACTAGACTACCAATAACATTCATTTCTATAATTAGTAAGAGTAACAAAATTGTGGGTGGGACTGCTAGACCACCAGGGATGTTAAAATAAATTAATAAGAGGACTGGGGCCAGGGCAGGACTGCTAGCTCACCAGGGGCATTAAAATAAATTAGTATGAGGATTGAGGCTGAGGACAGCACTGCTAAACCACCAAGGACATTAAAATAAATTAGTAAGAGGATTCAGGCTAGAGGCAGGACCGCTAGACCACCAGGGGCATTAAAATAAATTAATCAGAGGATGTGGGCTGGGGGCGGGACTGCTAGACCACCAGGGACATTAGTGTCTATAATTAATAAGAGGATTGAAGCTGGTGGGGACTGCTAGACCAGTGGGACTGCTTACATTAAAGATCAGGGGAATCAAGGCTTGGGGGGCCTGTAGACCACCAGAGAATGAATAGGTACATTGTCAAGAAGAGTTACTGGTGACTTCATGGCTAAACCAGTCCAGATGAACCCTCTGTATGGCACATGGCTATGGTTGCCGCAAGCTGCTGGATTTTCCTGCTGGGACCCTACCCGACAGAATCATGTGCAGGGTCCCTTGAGCACCTGCAATTGGTGCAAGCTGTCTTTGGCACAGCTTGAGCCGCCTTATGAGAATTGAGCCCCAAGTGTCTAAGTATCGCTTTAATATTTTTATATATTTTTAGTGTAGCTTAGGAAAGGGGTGGTTACATAAAGGGAACTCTTTTAATCTATAATAAGAATGGGTATGCAAAGAAATATATTAACATTTTCTAGGCAAGAAAAATTTTGCTATTTTCAAAAGTTTATTAAGACTGCATATTGTTATTTTCAACAGTTTTGCTGCTTTGTTTGCCTTGTGTTATTTTTGCTTTCTGCAATATTTACAAAACTTGATATATCTATGCAATATTTTATTAGTTTATTAGCTTGTATTGTACAGGAATAATAAAATCTATTTTTATATCAATCTGAGTTTGCCACATTCCATGTTCATTTATAAATTATAAGAACCTTTTATATGTAGTAGGCTGTGGAAAATGGGGGAAAACCTGAGCCAATTTTCCACTGTTTTGCATGAGCTATAAATTTAAGGCTTGAGGCCGAGCTAAGTGATCATAAAAAACAACTGATATCCTAGCCTATTGTTCCTACAACTAACAGATGTTGGAAATTCCTAAAAACATCTTCCTGGTACCCTGGCTACCATGGGTCGGGGATATCTGCCAACTTCTCATAGTCCTTTCTTTGCTGTCTTTATAGTTGAGAAGTTTTTTTATGGGTTTTGTGGAAAATGGGGGGTTGTATGGGTGAAACCATAGCTGCTAAATGAAGAATTCCTTTCTCAATAGTATAAGCACTAGCATGTAGTAAAGTCCATTCAGTGAATACAGAGCTAGCTCCCTCCACCTCCTTTACTCCTGTGCTCCTTGACCTGGCAAGCTCAAATTTTAACCCTCCTCTTCCATAACATCCTCCCAAACTGCTACCTGTTTACATACTACCTCGTCCTTCTACTTTTGTCCTCATGCCCCTTTGTGCAGTGTGTGTACATATCCCCACTTCTTTTCTCACTATCTCTGAACTTAAATTTCTACACTCCTCATCCGTCTGGCAGACACACACCTCACCTCCTTCTCCGCTTCTTCTCTTGCTGATTTGTCTGCTCTGATTTCTGGTTCCGTACATTTTACATACTTCATGCACCTTCTTCTTCTGCTCTTGCTGATTCTCCAATTTCAGCTCTGTACATTACTCATTGTGGAGCTCTGACACATGTTCTCCTCCCAACACTGCACACATGGAACTGTTTCATGTGCTGATGACCTGCTGTTTCTTAAAGCAGCAGGCGCCAATTACCAAAATATTAGCACACGATCATTCCACCTGGGGGTTACAACAATGGTGGTATGCCACCAAAAATAGTGAAAATCACACTATTCCACCTGAAATTTAAGCCCTAGTTAATAATTAAGCTATAGGCATGACAGAGTGTGTGGATATCATGGGATATCATCACATCTCGGTGGTTGGGTTCGGGGCCGAGGTCGAAAAGGCCCAACCGTCCCCGAGAAGTGACGTATATCCCATGATATACTACACCCTGGAGTGCCTTATTGCTGTTATGAACTGGATCCCACATATATGTGAATAAAATATAAAAAAATGTTTTAAATTGTTTTAGTATTACATTTTCTAATGTGTAGGGATACATTGATAAAATGTAGTTCATTCAATTTTTGCTGTGGGCAGCAGGTGTCCTCCTTGTAATGCTTTGGTAGTTAAATGAGTTTTTCTTTCATTTGTTTTGTGTAAAGTTGTAGTTGTTTTCTTTTGAGAGTGAAAAGGTTTTGCATCCCGAGTAAGAAGTGGCAGCGGCAACCCAGCGCGGTCGTGAATGCTGTGAAATGACTTATTTTAATGGCTGCTATCCGAGCATAAAAATCTGTTTCTAAGTTCACGTTGATGTTGAAAAATTAGTTTATTGTGTGAAATGAGGCTTATTTTAGCTGGAAACTGCTTTTGAAAACTACAGCCGTGATTGTGAGCATGCGCATTAGCGTCTGACACAGATGTGGGTGCTCGTTGTTGCAGCTTTAGTTTTTGAATAGCAGTTTCCAGGTTAAAATAAGCCTTGTTTCAAGCAATAAACTACATTTTCAACATCAACGTGAACATAGAAACTGATTTTTATGTTCGGGTTATGGCCAGTGAAAAAAGTGATTTCACTGTCAGAGACAAACAGGAGCGGCTGAGCACGGAGAAATGTTTGGACCAAACTGAGGTGAAAAAAATGAGCAGCCGAGCTGAGACAGTGATGGGTTGGGACTTATCCTAACTGATTTTTGTTTAGATTCTAACTGATTTTTGGTTAGGTTACATGGATGCTGGCGGGGAAATGATGAGAGTGGATTTTTTTTTAAGACACACTCACTCATTATTTCCATCAGCAACTTTCATTCTGCTGCCTTCTGTTGTGGGCACAGCTGAAGAGAACAGTGCATGGAGAGTGAGGAGGCTGGTGGCTGGAGCTTTTTTAAAGCCGTGATGATGATGAAGCCCGATATCATTACAGCTTTAAAGAGCTGTCGGCCAATCAGATTGCTGCATTTATGATCCCCAGTTCATAATTAAGCAATATATCATGACAGCGTCTGGGGTAATGTTGGATTTATCCATGCCTGGTGTGGTTTGGTTATGAGGCTGCAGGCTGAGTGAGTAAACCATACCAGAAGTGGCAAACTTGGATTACCCCACACCTGGGAGTGGGATATTGTGATTATACAATGTGCTGTAAAAATACAATTTTTTCTAATGTTTAGTTTACTGGTTTTTAACTTTTTATTGATTTTTGTTTTGTAATATCCTTCCTCTGTGTTTAAATAGTACCTTGTTGCTAGGGGGATTGTGATTTGTTGCTAGGCTGATTATGGCTGGAGTTGCGGGTGTCACCCTCCCTCCCCATTCCCGAGCCAGAGACAGTGTTGCTGGTATGTTTTTTTTTTTATTACTAATTTTATTTTTATAGACTGATAGCCTGGTAGAGTTGAAGTTGCTGCTCAATTCCCATGCCTTCATAATCAGGAATACTTCTCAGGTATGAACCTGACAGATCTGCATTTATCTAACTGATTTTCTAAAGCTAAACAGCTTGAAACAAAAGCGTCTGCACAAGGTTGGTACAGCTTGTGCAGCTAGATTTGATAGGTAACCCACATTCTTTCAGTGGGACAACAAGCCCCAGAAATATGTGCAGGACGCTATGATGCATCTGGCTGCACCTGACTGTGACCATTGCAGTCGAATTGCATTGACTGTCAAAGCTGAATTGTGTTGACCATTTCAGCTGATGGCTCTGTGGAATTTGTATTAATGAATGGCATAGAATCGTGCTGGAAGTGACAGGTAGTGGGGTGGAGCAGAGTAGGAAGAGAATGCACAGTAGATTGTCAGGGAAGGCATGGTGACATCTGTGGGGAAGTTGTGGAACAGGGACACGGGACACGTAGTCTTGGAGACCAGTCAACATGTAGGCTGCAGAATGCAGGGTATTAGATTCATTTTACAGTACATAAAATTTGCCATGGATTACACCATGATAAAAAGTTGTAAGTGCAGCCCAGGCAATTATGGGAGAGTTTATCTTCACAGCTATTCAGTGGCAGTTAGTTTACCAGTGGCAACTGGGACACTATGAGTCTGTTGAATGCCACTGTTTGTATCGTCAGAGTGATTTGATGTGGAGTTCCTGATGTGGCTGACTGGCAGCTGGCACTTTTTTCCATGGGGTAATACAAGGCTTTACAACAGCTAGAAGGTGCCAGCCAGCCAATCAGAATGCATGATTTTTTAAGCGATTGTATAATACTGAATTTACAGTTGCAAGAGAGAATTTTTTTCCCTCCCCCCATTACTCTACAGGCATCCATCAGTCCACATTCTTGAGCAGGTAGTTAAAAAAGACCAAGCCAAACTTGCACAGCATCTGACACCATGTTGTTTCTGCAGTATATCCTATGCAGAAAGGAAAGCTTTAAGAGAAATTCAGAATATGTCAAACATTATTGTAAAGCAGGCCAATACAGGTGGCATGACTGTGGTACAAGACACAAAGAAGTATGTGCAAGAGATTAAGCAGCAACTGCAGGACACACATTGTTATAAGTTCCTTACCTTTGATCCTTTTTGGCCCTTTAAATCTACATGGGATGATATGATTAATCAGGCAGTTAAAGTTGTAAAAGCACTCATATACAAAAAACTAAATTGTTACTAGTAAAACATCCCTTAATGATACTGGACTAAAAGGAATTTGCTGACATGCTGAAACTTAATACCACAAACTAAAAGAGTTTTGGGAGATTGTGAGTCATGTCTATTAATGAGCCACCTGTTGCTAAGGAGCACTCTACAAAACACAAGGGATGTGGTGTGTCATCAGCCTATTTAGGCACATGACCTTACTGTATCCCAAGCAGAAGCAGCTTCAAATAACCAGTTGTAGCAGAGACACAGCCAGATTAGCACTTGGATGGCAGCATCTTGCCGTGCAACACACAGTGGTGCATGCCATCTGGGATTGAAAGCATATCAAGGATTAGCAAGCCTTCTTACATGGTGAGTCAAACTGAACTATACATAAAGAGGAATGATACACATTGTGAAAAGAAAATGTTAAAATGTAATTGAAATTCAAGGCATTGTGTTTTAGTGTAACATAATGCTCAGTCACTGAAAACATTGTTTAAAATCGTGTAGTTCTAGGACCCCCCCCCCTTGATAAAGCTGGCAGGAGAGGCTGGTGAAATGTTAGGGCATATACATTTTGTTGGCCTAGCATGCAAATAAAAATAATATACAGATGGAATATATGTCATGGTTTAGTGGTCAATTTAATTTCCTCATTTTTTGGTTGTTAAAATTGTCCTAGGAAAAAAAATCCTGGTACACCTTTCAAATGGCTATAAGATGAGGGTGAGACTGTCATGGGATCTCATAGTAGGAGTGGAAGTTTGGTATGCACTGCTCTTGATTCAAGGTGGACCCCAAAAGATAACCTCATTTAAAGAGGCAAAATTCCTTCAAAGTTACTCTGTGTTAATGATTTTGAGAAAGTGAAGGTATTATTTAACATTTGAATGACTCAACAGAAGTGACTGGAGAAGAACAAAACTGATTTGGACCTGTTATGGAATTCTCATTTGACATATGTTTAAATTAAAGAAGGTACTTATTGAAATGACTATGAGTAAATTGAGGTTTATCTATTTGTAGTGAGCCTGCACTTACTATGTAATGGTGACCTCCATACCCTGTTGAGTGGGAGTGTTAATTATTTGATTGAAACAAGGGTAAAATTGTAGGGCTAGATGAAATTTATCTTCCTCCCAGCGAAAATCTGGTGAAATTCTGATTTTGCATCGTGAAATTTCACAAAATGTCACTAAAATTGTGATTTCAATTATTTATACATATGTGTACCAAGTTTCAGCTGTCTGTCTTTAAAGGTGACTGAGTTATAAGCCTCCAAACTTTCAGATATTTTAAAATTATATTTTACAGTTAGGTAAACTGCAGAATTTTAAGCCCCTATAACTTTAAATCTAGAAAATGGAATGTCACAAATTTTCTTCAATTCATTGACTCTAAATATTAGGCTTTCAGGTTACCCCCATGGACCAGCAGCAGAACATCACACTGCCATGTTGACAACCCAGGTTCAGAAGTGAGCCTGGTAGTCACATTGGGAGGCAGGCCATGGCTGAAGCAGCTGGCGCTTGGCAGAGCATCTCAGTCAGTGAAGTTTGGCAGTGGGTTCCATTAACACAGTGACCATTGTGGCTGTGCCAAGGAACTTTCTCCTGCAACATGGAAAGCAGTGGCTGTGTGAGGCTGACAGATGCACCACCCCCACCAGGGGAGATGGGAGGGGAACAATTTGATAGAGAAAAACTTGGTAGCCAACTGAATGATGGCTTTGTTCAGCCTGATCAGGGTATATCCCTGTGAACAGGGTATATCCCTGAGAGACAAGCTGCCAAATGGGGAAAAAAACAATACGACGGAAAAAAGTGCCTGTGTGTGTCGATTCTTAAATCTCTTGCTTAAAGGCTTGGCAGGTTATAAGGTGCCAAATATTCCAAAACAACATCAGTAATTAAAGTTAAATTTCATGAGCTTTTTTGAAATTGTAGACTGTTGTAATACTTTTGTCAAAGCCAGGTCCATACATTTTGCCCAGTCATACATTTGAGTTGTCATAGTAGAGGAAGGTAAAGGCTGGGTAAAGTGACATCCTCTATATTATCCCTGGTTGACTATGGACTACCAGTCTATGATGCTGCTGACACAACTGCCCTCAACAAAATCCACCTCATCCTAAATAAGGCATGCAGGCTAATCACTGGGGCCCCTAGGCTCACACATTCGTGACAGCTCTATGGTTTGGCAACATTGCTGAACCTAGACGATTGACTGCGATATCAAACATGCCTAATAGCAAAAAAAAACTCTTTTAGGGCTATCCCCACCCGGGCTGACAGCCTCCATCCACCTAGCCCAACCCTTGGTCTGTACATGGACCTCCTGCAAGACCACTTTCCTGGTACCAAGATCTAGGACCTCCCATGGACAGAGGTCATTCCACCATAGAGCCCCTTCCTGGTACAACTTGCTCCCTCTCCCCATATCAGATGCCCCCACGATTTCCAAATTCAAAACTGCACTCAGAAGCAAACTATTCAACACGCGTAGTTGCACCTGTATAACTTGAGGTGCTACCCTCTGTGCCCTGACAATGCCCACTGGGCAGCATCCTTACCGCACCTCTTTAAATTCATACCACGGCTATTTGTACTGACATTATTCCTGTAGCTTGCCCTTTCTCCATGCAAGTATGTACCTCTTCTGATTAAATTGCTTCTGCTCTGTTGAGTGCTCATACTGTCATACTACTATGTGCCACTGTAATCAAAATGTATTTGTCATGTTCTTTATAACAGGTGTCTGCATACTATGTAACCTATATCCTGGAACCATGAATGCTTGTATTTGTATTTGTCCTCTATGTGATGAGGTACCTTTGTAAATGAGCCTCTGGCTCAAAGGTTGTAAACTGATGTGCAATCAAATAAATAAAAAAACAATAAGGTAGCATTCATAGGAGGCATTCATAGCAAAAGTGTAGTGGTGCCAAGTGTCTAGCATTCATAGGAGGCATTCATAGCAAAAGTGTAGTGGTGCCTAGTGTCTAGTTACTATTTTGAGTGACGACCCATGAAGAATAGTCATGGAAATCACTGTGCACTACCCTGAATTCTTGCAATATGAAACATAACCACTAGAGCTCACTGACTTAATGACTTGTGGAAGCACATGCATGTGCAGCACTGTTTCTGTACGCTTCCACTCTTTAACAACCCTGCAGATAACAATATATATTTTTCCTGTTTGAAAATAGTGGCACCAAATGACGAGAAACGTTTCAACTAGTTGCAACACAGGCCATTGTGAGCCACGTACCAGAGTATCTTTAGTCATGATGGAGCACGATGCTGGGCATCACTTTTGCAGGAGTGTTGAAGGAGTATTGCAGGGCCATGATGCTAGTGCAGGGAAGGTGATTCAGTCATGATAAGTGCACTGTGAAAGCTAAATTCTGCAAATAGAATTCCAATGGCATTACCTATCATGCATTTATGAATTTTTGAGCAAAGTTTGCAAATCAGTCATTTCTAAAGGATCAGCAATATAATTTAACTTACTAAATCAAATTTCTCCAGCTTTTTTTTTTTTTTGGTCCATCTCAGCACCTGGTTTCAGCCCGGTCACAGCCCCTGTCATCCCCTCGCTCCCAAATCAGCTGTTCTCTCATTTGCCCCCTGGCTTACCCCCCAGAGTGGGGCCGCGGCACTGGCCAAGGCATCACAGACATGGGTCGGGTTATGGGAGCCAGCCTGAGAGTGAGGATGGGCAGCGAGGCAGTGTCATGGAGGCACTGCGGCAGGATTTTTCTATTTTGCTACCTCTGGAGCCAGATGCATGCAATGATGCCGGCCGAGGCAGGACTCGCATGCTCCCATGCGTTCTCCCCTTGAAGCATCTGCACTTGGCTCCCCCATGCTTGCGCACATCACCTTGCTCCCAGCCTCCACCAGGGGCACTCAGGTGCCGGTGTTGCAGATCCCCCCTCCACGGGGAGGGGAGGGGAGAGCAGTCCTCTGGATGCTCAATCCTTCCCTGCCCCTGCCGACCCCCGGTGGCCCATGCCTGTTCCTGAACACGGGTCACCAGCATGGCGCAAGGTATGGCGTCCAGTGCCTCAACCCTCAGCGCCACCGGGCCAGCTACATTTCTCCAACTTAATAAGTTTCAAGGACATATTTACTTTGGTATGCATGACAAATCTTGAGTCTATACCTGCAATAAAAGTGGAGCTATAAACATCCACATATTTTGAAAATGTGCACACAATTTAACAAATTAATTGTGAAATTTTGAATGCCTGTAACTCACAATTTACATAACCAATTACCTCTCTATTTAGCAGTTTCTATGAATTTCCAAGAAAGTAGGGATATACATTTTTAATTATCTAGCTCCAAAGGTGACTAAGTTGTAAGCATAGAAATATTTTCCCAAATTTACTCATGAATAATAAATTGCCAGATTTTGAATCCCTATAACTTCCACTCTTAAACAAATGTCATGAAACTTGGTGCCCTTTTAGGGCCTCTCCCAAACAATATGCACACCAACTTTCTGATCTCTGGCTATAATACTGATCAAGTTATGACCAATTAAATGATTTCAGAACATTCTGAAAAATTTCATGAAATTGTGAGAAAATGTCACAAATTTCATGACATTTCACAAAATGTCACAGAATTCTATGAAAATTCCACAAAATCAGAATTTGCCAATTTCACCCAGCCCTAGTAAATTGTAATACAGAATTTTTTGATTAAATAAATGCTTTAACCGATGAAAGAACTAACCTGTATGGTTATGTGGATACTGAGGCTGACAAGGTTGTGAATGAGCTGAGCACACTAGTACTGAACTAAGCAAAAAAACTTGCAGAGAAAAAGCCCAGAATCAGAAATTAGAAACATTAAAACAAAAAGATTTAAAGTTGGAGTGGCATATCAGAACTGTCATAGAATACGAGGGAAACAAACATATACCATGTGGCCTGAGAGTTTTAATTAAGTGAGCCAAATGTATTTCACTGCCTCATTTTGAAGGGCAGGTGGAATGAAATAAGAGATACTGTAAATGTTCAGTTGATTTCAAGGTGGAATTTACAGAGGCAACAGCATAAGAAAGAAATCTATTAAAAGTAGAACGATATTATTCAAGTTCTACTCACAGACTTGCTGACTTAGATGAACAGAATAAAATATTAAAAAGGATCAAGATAGACCTAGAAAGATGTGTGGAAGACCTAAAAACCTTAAATTAAGGAACATAGGAGGGATATAACTGATTACAGGGAAAGGAGAGTTTAAAACTGGAGCTCCAATAAAGGTAAAAGAGAATTCCCTGAACAGGCATTTTTAGATAGCCAGGTATCCTCTGAGGGGGAAACAGCCCAAGACAAAAGAAACAGCCAGCATGAGCAACACAGACCTTCTTTAGGCAGAGCTTAGAGGAACCCTCCACAAAAGTCCCCCACTCCCACCCACAAAACGGATGCAGGGGAGAATGCCATTACCTCAGGGCACAACGCTCAAACACAAACTCAACAGAAAAGTGAAAAAAAAAAAGAATTAGAACAAACAAGAACAGAGGAAGGAGGAAAAGAGGGAACAGTAGGTGGAGTGAGTACCAGGTTGAAGACAGGAATGTTATCAATGTATTGAGAAGGCCACTAATAGAAACTGAGGAAAGGGTCTTATCTAAAGGTTTAACTTTTATACCAATCACAACCCAAAATATTTCCCAGATGAAATTGGATTTACAACACTTCCATTAAAAGCTAAAACTAAGATACCATTTTTTAGACTCAGACTATGAAGCTGATGCAGATACACAGACATTAAAGTAAAACTTAAAACAACTTCTACATACCACTACAGCTCCTATTCCTACTCCCATTGAAATGTATATGAAAGGAGCAGACAAAGATATTGAGTCATAAATAAAGAATTTTTCAACAAGAAGGAGGAATTTTACAAGAATAAAAGAAATGCTATTACAGATTTAGAGAATGACAAAGGATAGTAGTGAAACAGGCAGACAAAGGGGAGAGGTGGCCATAATGAATGCAGAAGACTATGTAGCAGAATGCTTGAGCAACATGTCAAACATTAACTATAACCTTTGGAATAAGACCCCACTGGTGAAATGATGTCAGAAATTCGGTGGTCAGAAATGAAAATCCTGGAGGAGGGTGAAACCACAGACTGGGTGACTGATTCACTAGTACAAAAGAAACCCATGATCCTAGTATTTTATCATCAACCTAAAGTAGGTAAACTCACAAGACCACCTCCAGGAGACCTATAGTTTCCAGTCTGGGGTCAGCCCTTGAACCACTCTCATGTTACATGGATCACTTTCTAAGAGACTAACATGCCATCTTTTTTGCAGGATACTAGAGACATACTGAAATTAATTGAGGAAGTCAGTCAGAACACTGAAAATCTTCAAAACATTATATTGGTCACCATGGACATGGTAGACTTATATATGACAATTCTCCAGGAGGAGGGGCTGGAGGTTATTAGAAATGTTCTGAATTTAAGAAATGTAACACAAACCTAGTACAGATTTTTGCTAGCATTGGCATCTCTAGGGACTTCCTGTGGTGTCATCATTTGGCATGGACAACTAGAAGCAGTTCTCCGTCTTCTCCCTTCTGTTTTGCCTCCTAAAATAATGCCCTGTGACATTAACCATTCTGCTTCTGCTTGAGGAAGCTTACATTTTCTATAAGCAGAGGTAAAAAATTGAAATTTCCTCCTACCAACCAGCTTCTCTCCACAACTCATGCAGCTATGCCACAACAGGAGGATTCTACAGCTGAAATGCCTGCTAGTGGAGCACAGGCACAGCCTGAGCCTTCTAATGTAGTCATCCTTCAGCAGTTGAGGAACATTCACTCCAAATCTTGTGCTCTCTATGCAGAGATTAAAACCTCTATGTCGACCCTAGAATCAAAAGCTGAGGCCCTCACTAAGCAAGCCACTGACACCAATGTCCAGGTAGACAGGATGGAACGGGTCCTAGTCCACCTTCTTCAAGACAGCTAGTCTCTCTCTGACCAGAGTGAGGATCTCGAGAACAGCTCCCGGAGAAATAATCTTTGTGTCTATGTTTTGCTGGATGGTGAGGAGGGCACAGGAGATTTGACTATTTCTTAAGTTTTCTTTCTTCAGTGCTGGATAGGCCTATGCTCTCTTCCTATCGAATGGGCCCATTGGGCACTTCTGCTAAACCTTCCATGCTCTGCTCGCCTTTCTGCCTATTGTGCTGTGGTTTTATAATTTTTCAGTAAAACAAGTATTGCTATGGCAGGCTTGGTGCAAAGGGTCATAATGTATAAGGAACAATGGCTTTATTCTGAGAATGATTCTTCTGACCCTCCTGGTTAAACATACAGCTTATGCTCCTATCCTGCTTTCTCTTAAATCCAACAATATAAAGTTTTCTACCTTATACCAAGCCCATCTACGGGTCAGTTTTTCTGGTGGTTCTAGGGCCTTTGATGATCCAGATTTAGCTCCTCAGTAACTCCACACTAGGAACCTGTGGGCCAATTCCAAGATGAATGGCATAACGTGCACACATTTGCAAGTTACGCCATTCACCCCTATGCCAGGGACCCTATGCCACATTCCAGGAGTGGCAGAGTACCTGGCACCTGTGACATGCGGGATACGCCAGGTGTAGGCCACCACCACACACCTGGCATATGCAACCCACATGTTGCAACTTGTGACAGGTAACATGTGGCCTCCCCAAACCCCCCCTGCCCTGGACCACCTCAGCACATACCAGGGGTAATGGGGGGCAGGACAGATGGCACAGGCATCTGGGGGAGCGATAAGACATGGACCTGGGGGTCAGATGATCGGGGTTGGAGGCAGGTGTGCTTGAGGGGGCTTGGGGGGCAGCACGGTGCAGTTGCTGCAGAGCTGCATAGTGGCATCCAATGGTGCCAGCCATCAGATGCCACTTAGGACAGCTCTGAGCAGTTATAATTCCGGTACTCCAATGCATCTCTCGGAATCACAACTGCGGGTTATGACAGCCGCCCTCCTAGAATTGGGATAAGTTGCTGTTGTATCCCGCAGTTGCTCTAGGTGTTGCAGGCTGCAGCACAGTGGGTGGCATAACCCACGGTTGTCACAGCCCATATCCGCCATGGTGCAAGTCGCCACTTGTAATCACAATGGGTGTAATGCATGGCATAAGTCACAGGATATGCCATGGAGTTTGGCATATCCCGCCTTACACCGGCTTAGCCCATCTTGGAATTGGGCCCCTGAACATCACTGCAGTACCTATGAATCAATTTGACTCTTGGGACAAAAGGGCGCTGCAACGGGATATCTGGGTGGGGTTTCCTCTCATAGAAAGAAACATTGTAAAGAGGAAGTAGTGAATGAAATTAAGGCTATGCTTCAAGCTTTTTGCCAGGAGGAGCCATCATAACAGGATTTACTGGTCCTTGTGGATTGTAACATATTGTTACCATATGGCTTTTCAGCCCTTTTTACCTGTCCAGCCCAGGACTTTGGACTTTTTCCTTCACTCCTTGTTACTTCTGGTTATATCTCCTTCATGGATTCTTGGGGTCATTAATTCTCTTTTTATTGTTATTGTTCTTTGTAATTTGCTGCCTTTGGCATATGCTGATTCTTAAGGTCCCAGAGGGGTTCAGTGGTTAGATTACTGTTAATGGTAAAATTACTCTTCCCACCATTTTTGTTTTTTCTGATTATCTCTGCTCTATTAGGTTAGAATCTTTCTCTATCCTCTCCCTATCTTATTTTGCTGTCGGTCCCCTCCCCCTTTTTTTCTTTTCTTCTTTCCTCTTTTATGCCTCAGAATAATTCAAGGGAGTCAGTGCTCTTCTCGGTCCTATTTTGTTATCTTTAAACTTGTTCCCTTCTCCCACGAGTGTTGGTCATATTTTGGTATTTTAGCTCTTCCTTCCTTCCTTCCTTCCTTTCCCAGGAAGCACAACCTGTACTTTTTGGTGTTGTTCTATGTCATTCTTGTTTGATCAAGAATCATTAATTTTTTTTTTTCTCCCATGGTTATATGGTTAAAGGAGAAGTCTACCCAGAATGTGCAAAAACATATGTTATGTAGAGTGTTTTGATATGTATGTTAAGTCCTAGTGTGTCCTTCCCTCTGTCTGCTATTAGGAGTTTTTCCTAAATTAGCCTGCTAGCTGTATGGTAGTTTTACAACCCCTGGGGATCTCCATCACAAATAGGTGTATTGGCTTTCTTTCTCCTATGATGCACCCTGGTTCATGTGACAGTGATGTAGCTATGCCCCTAGATTTAGCAGGGTCTGTCACAGCTCAGCCACAGAGATAATACTTCTTTCAGAGAAGAAGTCACATTGCTACATTTTGGGTGAGTGTAATCATTATTATTTTTTGATATTAGTACTTTGTCCTGCTATCTTACAACCTATAAGGTGATGTTCAATTTTTGCTACTTAGTACTGGTGCAAAACTGAAAGTGACCGAGAGGTATAGAGTAAACAGTGACATGATTCACACACACTACACACACACACACACACACACACACAGCAGAGCATAGCAGGACAAGGTACTGATATCAAAAAATAATAATGATTACACTCACCCAAAATCTAGCAGTTTGTCTTCTCTGGAAGAAGTATTTTCTCTGTGGCTGAGCTGTGGCAGACCCTGTAACAAGACACTGGCTTACTGCAGGGGCAATTAGACATCACACCAAAGGGCACTCTGGGAAGACTAGAGGCCATAAAAGAAACCAGAATGGCAACCTCCAAGGGCAATAAAACAGTTAGGGAAAGTTAGGAAAACACCTCTCTCAGCCAGAGGAAAAGAAAATGCTGGGAACTGGTTAGAACACAGAAAAAGACTACTACATATCTTTTTCTGATTTTAACATGGAGTTTTCCTTTAATAGTGCATTTCCAATTGTTATGGTAAGTCGCATACTTCCCTGTTTTAGCTTATTGCATTTGTCTTTGGACAGCTTAGAGTATTTGCAATGGGTTGTTTGTGGCCACCCACTCAGTTCTCCTTATCAATATCAAAGGATTATGAGACAATTCACTCTTTCGTTATTTCCTTGATTGGCCAATTATGATCCCTACAAGGATATTACTTGACTTTCAACATCTGTTTTACATACTACCCACATATGCACCACCCATTCATTTTAACTATATAACAGATAAAAAAATGATAATAAACATACCTGTCCAACTTGTTTGGGATATGCAGTTTGGTTTTGATATGATCATTTCCCCCTTTATTTCTTTGATAAAATCTGATGATTACATTTTGCTAGTGGCTGGGATGGTTTATTGTGTACTTCGACATGGGAGCTTTATAGTGAGGGGGTCCTCTGTGGGGCCAGCCTATAAATCTGTCTTGTTATTTGAAAGAAATGCATCATGGGTTGGCTGATAATAATCCCATTGAACATTACATTTTGCATAATTGGTATTAGGTTCCCTGATTTGGGCATGTGGACTTCTGATGCTTTTATTTACCCAGTTTGAGGAATAGCCTGTGCATTGTAATTTCTCTGTTTTGTGATATACTCATTCTTTTTGGGTGAATATATTTCCCCTTCCCCACAATTTTTTTGTGGGTTTACATGCTCTGCCTCTCCCTTGATGTCTTTCAACTAGGACTACCCTTCCCTCTCTTTCAGTTGGCAATTCTTTTGTTTGCTACAGATGGGCCATTAATGGAGATTTTTTCTGCAGATTAAGCTATGGAGCTTCCATAAATATTGTATATCCCCTATTACTACTTATTGCTCAGTCCCACCCCCCACACAGAGTGATATCTGCCCCATTTCCATGTTTTGTTTTTCTTAACTAGGGTTGAAGGCAGTCTTGGCTTCACTCTTCTTGCCTTTGATGGCTATGCCTTTATTGTTTATGGTTCATTGTGAACCTGGGGCATAGCTGAGCCTGATTATACCCACTGTAATGTTTTCCATCATTTAACGTTACCCAGGAGCCATGTTTTGATTCAGGCTCCCCACCTTGGAAGCTTGATTTTTTTTTTTTTATATTTGTTTCTGTTTTGATTGTAGTATGGTTCAATGTCTGCCCAGGTTGGCAGACCATGTTATTTGGTCTATAGGTAGCATCATTTCCTACTCCTTCTTTTTTTTAATTTACCCATTATGAGTTCTTTATTTTTCATAGATCCTGGGTATGGATTGTTCTATATGGGCTGGAGGCTGGGCATGGTCCATTTAGTTTTTGGGAGGTGGTTTCTTGCTTTCCTTTTCCCTCTTATTTTCTTTATGGATAAATGCTCATAAATTAACTTTTGTGTCTTACCTTCCCTCTTTCTTATGGCTTCTCTTACAGAGATTCTGTCTTATAATGTACAGAATATGGGATTCAAAACCCAGTTAAGGGTTTCTGCCTCCTCCAATACTTTCGGCAACAATGTGCTGACATCATATTTTTGCAGGAAACCCATCTGTCTCCTGATGAACATAACAAATTTTTTAACCTTGATTTTAACCATGTGGTTTTCTCTTCCCATAAATCTGGCCATTGGAGGTGAGTTTTAATTTTATGCCATTGAGGGCTTCCTTTATATTTACGCACCTGTGTCAGTGATGGAGCAGACCACTATGTTAATTCAATAGGCACCCTATATGGCCGCCCTTTTACCTTGGTTAATACTTCCTTCCTCCCTGAAACCAAACATCAGGCTCTTTCTTCTTTTTTCTCACTACTACTGGATAATCTGAGGGGTCAACTTATATGGGGGGCGGGATCTGAATTTTACTTTGAACCCTGATTTGGATTCTTCAAATGCCAGATCTTGCCATTTTTCTTTGGCTCATAAATACTTGTATAAAATTATCCAGCACCTCAGGATTACTGATCTATGGTGATTTTTACACCCTTCACAAAGGGAATACACCCACTACTCACAACGGCATGGCATCTTCACCAGGTTGGACTATATCTTTAACACTTTTGAGCATGTAGACACAGATCATGTTGTTGAAAATGGCTCTTACCACCTTTCTAATCATTCTCCAATTAGTGCTCTTTTTTCTTCTGGGTCTCCTGACTAGGCCCTTCTCGATAAATTAGTTTGTCAGATTCCCCAGTTTCTTCAAGATAATGATGACAGTAGTGTTTCTTCCAGTATTTTCTGGGACACCTTGAAGTCAGTCCTTTCAGGCACTACAATAGCCATGCCTTAGTCTTGTACATGGAGTGCTAGCGCCAAAATGTTGGACCTCTACAGTACTTTGCATTTTTACAAACTGCCCGGATGCAAAGTAACAAAACTGTTCAACCACAAATTCTCGAGACTCAGGCGAATTCCAAAAACTCTTGGACCAAAAAGTTCAACACTGCTTATTTTACCTTAGACAGAGGCTCTATAAAGGGCCCCAAGATGCACGTCATCTGGCCAGGTATCTTCAGGCTCATCGGTAGTAGCTACTGTTACCAAAATTTGTCACCATAGTACAGGTACCCTTTACCACCAAGGAGATGAGATATTGCCCATTTTTAAATCCTACTATTCATCTTTATATACCCCTGATGACTCTTTACCCACTGACCAACAGATTCTATCTTTTTTATCTCGGTCTCATTTACTTTCACTTTCACCTCAGCAAGTTCAGTTGTTAATTTCCCTTATCTCCCTGACAGAACTTCAACACATCAGTCAGTCATCCAAAACGGGTAAATGTCTGGGAATGGATGGTTCCCCATCAGAATTTTATAAAAATACTTCCCATGGGAATCTTTTGACTTCCCTTTTGCTTCAGCTTTTTCATTCTCTTCAAAACAGGAATGCTTTACTGCTGTTCTATGTCATAGCAATGATCGCAGAATAACGATCGCCATTTTGGCAAGTGTACATCACCAAAAATTAATTACAGCGATGTACACTTGCAGCGACTAGAAAACCAGCAACTGGCTTTCTATGTTATCTCTCGACTACACGGGGTGCATGTCGAGGTGGGTGTAAAACTTAAAAAAAAAAAAAAATAAACCATGACCCAACGCGAAAAACAGCTGCATCCAGAACCAAACCCGGCACCCTCCCAAGCCCAGCCTGCCACCTACCCACCACGCCACATGGCCAACTGGGCAGCCAACTGGTGCACTACACCCCACATACCCTCCTCCCCTTTCACCCATCACGCAACATGGTCCCCCTCCTGCAATTGTGTGTGTGTGTGTATAGTGACATCCTGTGACTGTACTTGCTTACCCCTGTATCCGGTTACTACCCTGCCAAGTAGCCCAGAGCACAGGCACCATGACTGAGTCACCCGTTTTGAAAGTGCTTAATCATGGTTGCCTTGTTCACTTGACACTCTTTACCACCATCCTGGCACTATGTTGTCATTACCTCCCTTCCAAAACCAGGCAAGGACATTGCCTCTCCAACTTCATGCCACCCCATTTCTATTCTGAATTTGTATTATAAATATGTTTATGTCTACATGAGTGCTTCAGTTGGAGTGGGTCCTGGCCTCCTGTTGGACCAGTATAAGGCTGGTTTTGTGTATAAATGGCATGCTCATGGTAATGTCCACCACACTTTACTTCTATTGGATTATGTTCGTCAGCACTGGATTCCATTTGTCTTGGCCAGTCTGGACACAAAGAAGGCTTTGGACAGGGTGTTGTGGCCATGTCTCTGGTTTACATTTCAGATCTTCCACTTCCCCTCTGCTCTGCCTCATCAACATGTTGCAACAATTATACCATTCCCCATTTGCCTTAGTTAAAGTAAAAGGTTTACTTTCTACACTACTTTCTTTGGGAAGAGACACTTGGCAAAGCTGCCCCTCTCCCTCGTGTTGTTCACTCTTTTTATTGAACCTTTAGCATCTCACATTAGACACTCACTGACTATCCAACGTATACTTTTTGGAGGTCGAGACTTCAGAGTTGCTTTGTTTGCTGATGACATACTTTTAACTCTCACTGATCCTACCACATCTGTCTTAGCTATTCTTACTCTCTTATATACATTTGAGTGTTTAGCTGGCTTTCGATTAATTTATAGCAAAACTGAAATATTATCTTTCAATTATTCTCTGCTTCCATATATTACTGCTTTATTGAATGTCTGCTGGAATAGGAATTCCTTGAAATATCTGGTGTACACATATCCTATGAATCCGGACTATCACAGTTTATTAAATTGTGAACCTTTGACCTCAGCTATAGCAGAAGAACTTAGTCATTGGTCAGCATTTAATTTCTCTTTTCTTCAATGTGCTGAAATGATTTATATGAATGTTCTACTGAGAATCCTATATCTTTTTCAAACTCTCCCCCTTTGTCCTTCTAGCAGTTACTTTCAGGACTGGCATTGGAAGACTTCTCATTTTATTTTGGGTGGGCGCAAACTTAGGATCCGTCATTCCTTGTTACATCTTTCTCTGGTGCAGGAAGGGATAAATTTATCCACTCTTCAGTGGTATGCCTTAGCTTGTAAGCCCCAATTATTGTGTTAATGGACCTCTAAGACCTACCAGGCTCATTGGAAAGATATTGAGTTTATTCTCGAGGACCTCCATGACCTAAGTCACATTCTTTATTCTTCTACCCCAGGTTATCTCCCATTATCCCATTTCTTTCGATACACTAGGGAGTCTCTTCAAGTCTGGCATACAATTTGGTTGCAGTTCTTGGATGATGAGATTTTATTTTTAACTGCACTGGCTTGGAATCGACAAAACTCTTTAACTATTTCTGATTCCTTTCTATGAAGGCGGCACGACTTGACCTTCTTTGCTTTCATCAGGTTCTTGATCCTAAGGGTCTCCACTCTTTTCAGATTTAAGGCTACTCATGGTGTACCTAGCACTGATCAAGACTGTTATTTACAATTCCGTGCATATTTACAGTCTTTACCTCTTTGGTGTTGGCACCTTCCTGACTCTATGTCACCGCTTACTGCTTCAATTCTCACTCATCAAAAGGACAGCCTCCAGGAACACTTAGTTGGCAACGTTTATTCTATACTCCACCCCAGCCTACAGACTCCACTCTCTCTATTCTTAATCAATGGCAGACAGATTTGCAAATGTTGTGTGACCCGGAGGACTGGAAGAAGTACTCTCTTGCATCATAGCTCTCGATTGCTCCCTACCTAAGGGAGTTTGCCTGGAAGTGTAGAATGAGTTTTTTCAGGGCTGTGGTGTGTTCTGCCTTATATTTGGGTTCTCAAGCTGGTACCTGTTGGAGAGCCCATGGTGAGCAGCAGGCTAATCACATACATATTTTTGGGTCATGTCCTCTCCTGTAGCCACATTGGATGGCCGTTTCACACATTATAGCCCTGATGTTTGATATTTCATCATCTTTATCCCCATTTTTGGTCTTTTTACATATCCCCCTGCTGGCCTGTTGATCCGAGGCAGGCAATTAAAATTATTATTAATCCTTTTGGTTTGTGCTGAAAAAGCCATTATCAAATTATGGTTTCAATCAAGGCCCCCACAATTTTCACATTAGTTAGCCATAGTTGATACCATTTATCAGCACTAAAAATGCACTTATTAATATTTAAGCCATCAGTCAGGTTTTTATGAGATTTGGAGACACTGGGTTCTTTATAAACTACAATCTGATGGCAATTTTGTGCTGTGATTGCTCCACAGATTGTAGATTTGTTTTTGTTTTTCTTTACTCTACTTTTCAGCCCTTTGTTGGGGCTTGCTACAGTATGATGTGGTTGGTTATTTGGGTACTGGACCATGCCCAGCCACTATGCCCTCTTTATTCTTTAGTCATTTGGTTTAGCTATATTATTTTATGTATTTTCAGTGTGTTGGTTGTTTTTCCATGCTACCTTATTGGATGCTTTTATATTTCTTAGGTCTCTTTTATAGTATTAATTGTTTCACCTACTGTAAGCATTTTCTTGTTCGATATTTCTGCAACATGTTTTTTCCATAGTTCTCAGTTCTTGTTTGTCTGTAATATTGGTGTTTTTATTCTTTGCAATAAAGATATTATTATAAGAAGAAGAATCAGCATTTATATAGCATTTTCATACATAGTATCCCAAAGCCGTTACAAGCAATGCTAGACTGGTAGTGAAGTGACTGAATGTGTGGTGGCGTCATATCACACATCATCACCCGCGCACAGCCTGGATAATTGCATGAACCAGTTTATGGGAAGGGAATGTTGGCCAGGACACCGGAATGTTCCCTGGTCTTTGTGAAGAGTGCCCTGGGTTCTTTTACTTCCACCTGGACACCCACCAGGACAACATCAGGATGGGCAGAAGGGACGCGGTTTAACATCTCATCCGGGGACGGCACACTTAGCAGTACAGAAACCCCCAATACTGCACTCTGATGCCAGTGATTTTTAGGTGCAAGTCCAATCCTGGTGTGGGACGAGAACCCATGACCTTCTGGTCCAGAGGCGGATGTGCTACCAACTGAGTCAACTGAGAATTGGCATCTCTTGTATTACAAAGAAACTAGTTCTGACTTGACAGTACTTTCTATTAATAAAAAGAGAGGCTCAGTGATGGAGTCAACCATGGCCCCATTCTTTGCGAATTTGTACATGCACAAACATGAGACAGACCACACAGATGGTGCTAATAATCACGATAGAGGCAACATTTTGAAATTTCATAGATAACATAGACAACTTTCTGTTCATATGGACTTTCTTTTTATGAATATTTAAATAGTGTGAATATTAATATACAGTTCCCTTTGGAATGCAGTATGTAATTGATTCCTTATTTAGATTTCAAATTATGTAAGAAGAATGTCAAATTGGGAAGTAGGTTAAATGGGAAATCCATGGACATAAATACCTTTCTAAGAAATGTCAGTCATCACCCTAAAGGTTTATGAGACAATACACCATGTGGTCAGTTTCTTAGAATAAAAAGAAACTATTCATACACTTCTGATTATGTACAATCAGCTGAAGACCTGCACGAAAGATTTTTATATCAGGGCTAAGGCAAAGTAATTATAAACAATATAATATTCTGCTGCCCTGTACAGACAGACTGAAATGCAGCGCAACTTTCTGAGTGGCCATCTTTATTCATACTGCCCAAAACACTAGTCAGTCACTGCTGGACAGACAAAGGAATGCCCACATGTCATGCCAGGAATTATACATACCTACATAGGACTACAAATATCTATATGCAGGGACTACAGCCCTAATAGGGTGCTCTGTACTTCCTACTACCTTCATATACCTATATGTATATAATACACTCCTATCCTTTAGACAGAAACTAGTCTAAAATATTTCAACAGTGACATTTCCTAACTTACAGGCTGAAGTAGACTATTCAGTACCCAGAAACAAGTTTGGTGCATTATTCTGCCCTGATGGTAGAACTTGTCACTAACTAAGTAAAGGTACAGGCAAAGAGTCCAGTTGTGCAGAGGCACAAGTCCAGTACATGAATTAAAAGTCAATTCTTTGTGGTGCCCTTGTGTGCCTCATTGGGTATTTGCAGGCTAGAATAACCCATGCTGGTGAAACAGGTGGCCCAATATTATTTGGCACAGGCCTGGTGGAATTCCATAGGCAGGAGCAAAGTCCTCTGTGCCACTGTCCTCGTCTGGAGTGACATCTTTGGCCAAATGAACTGGAACCTTTGAATGTAACAGGTACTCCACATGCACATGAACAAATCAATGCCCCACATGAATGGCATAGGTCAGAAGACCATGTGTCTAAATCACCACCTCAGGAATCCAAGAAACTTGGGATGTCTACCATATTGAACCATCCCACTCTCCCCAGGATGGAAAATATGTAGAGGCTCGGTTGACTTGTCATGATCCTTTTACTGTTGCAGTTGATGTTTTGCAAATGTATCGGCCAAATCTAGCTTTAGCAATGACAGCTGGGTACAAGGCTTTTGTTTTAGAAACAGTTCAGCAGATATCACTCTGTGACAGTGGGAGAAGTGTTTCTGTAAGTGCACAGAAATGAGTCTTTGAGTTGTAGGTACTGACTGAGAATCTTGTTTAGTCCAAGCTTTTTGAATGTCTGGAGGTATGTTTGGCTGCACCACTGGATGCTGGATGGTATGGTGGAGTCCAGATATGTTGGATACTGTGCACTTCTAAGAATAGTTTAAAGTCATGGGAAGAAAATTGGGGACTGTTGCTTGACACTAACTCCCATGGTAGTCCATATGAGGCAAAACGTTGTCTCAGAAGGTGTACAGTCTTTTCCAAGGTTGTGACTGTTGCAGGGAGCACTTCCAGGCATATGTAGTGAATGTTGATTACTACTAAGAAATGTTGTTTGTCCACTTCTGCATTGTTGACATGGATGCACTCCTATGGCATGGTGGCTTAGAACCAGGAATGCAAGGGTGCGGTTGAGGGTTGGTTGTTGACAGCTGCACATAGTTCGCATTAGTTGACAAGATGTTGGATGCCTTGATCGAGTCACGGACACCAGAGGAATCCCCTGGTCAATACTTTAATACAAGAGATTCCTGGATGACTATCATGTAAGTTGGACAGTAATCTCTTGTGAAATTTTGTAGGTATCCCCACTCGAGCTCTCCACAGAAGGCAGCTTTGCTCTGCAGACAACTATTCTTTCTTGTCAAAGTAAGATTGGAGAGTCTGCTGTCTCAAGAAGTTGGGCCAACCACTTAAGGTAAGATCTAGGACTTTAGAGATAACAGGATCTCGTCTTGTCTCATCTGTGACATACTGTGACTCAATGGGTAATTCCTCAAGATGTGAAAGGTGGAATACTGCCCCATTATCTTCCTCCTCTGTAGGATCTTTGTATGGCAGTCTTGATAATGCAATTGCATTTGCATGATCTTGAGAATGTCTGTATTCAATGTCATAGTCTTAAGAAAACAAAATCAGTGACCATCACTGCATCTGAAGTGCTGGAAAACTTGGTATTGCAGTGTTTGACCCCAGAATTGTCAGTAGAGGCCTGTGATCTATTAGCAGATTGAATTTCTAGCCATATAAGTACTTATTTATTTATTTTTATTTATTTAATTAGTATTTCAGAAAGACCCTTGAGCGTGAGCTCTTTACAAAGGTTCCATGTCAGGGTGGACAATAAGACAATCATATATTCAGTGGTTACAGAGGCCTGATCATTAGGCATTAAAGCGATTACATGACAATTAGGCAAACAGGAAAAAAACAGAGCAGTTGTAATCGAATACTAAGCGATTTCTAATTGGTTGCCCTAGGTAGCACACCCTGAAACCTCCAAATCCATTTATAGACTATGGCAGAGTAACTGCATAGAGTTTAACACTATCCCAGATGGCCGAGAGGCTGGGTGACAGTGAAACAAGGGATTTGTTTGAACCTACCCTAGAGAGCGAGACGTGAGGGGATAGTGAAACGGGGGGGCTGTAATGGGGGGAGCAGCTCCAGAGGGCTTTGTCAAGTATGATGTGTGTGGGGGAGGGGTTTGGGAGGGGCAGTACCAAGTGCATTTAAAGAGGACTGATGGCTTACTTAAGCCCTTGGCTAGGCTGGAATGGAGGCAGGGTTCTCTAGGTAGCCCTGCTGGGTGCTACCTTTGGGGTAGGTCTGTCTATCAAGTCGGGCCTGAGAAGCAGGTGCATTTTGAGCTAGACATTAGGTGCTGTTTGAGGCCTGCTTTGAATTGAGACAGGCTGTTGTTTGTTTGTAATTTCAATGGGAGTTCATTTATCCAGAGGGGGGCCCGATAGGAGAAAGTGTGTTGCCCTAGTGAGGTTCGGCAGTATGGTATGGACAGTGCTCCATTCTTCCTCCATCTCATGATGTGTGTTGAGAGAGAAGCCTCTAGCAGGTTTCCTATACAGGGTGTTTTTTTTCTGAGGAGTGCCTTCTTTCCCAGGAGGCAAGTTTGGTATTTGATCCTGTCTTTTAGGTTAAGCCAGTTTGTACGCTCATACAGGGTGCAAGTATGAGTGTACTGACCTGCATACAGGGTGAGACGGCATGCCTTATTGAGTGCAATTTGGACCCTTTTGAGCACTGTATCAGTAGCAACTCCATAGACCACCCCAGCCCGTAGTCTATCATGGAGAATATGGAGCTGGAGACTGAGATCCGGAGTGCTTCCGGGGTGAGGGATTTCTTATGCCTATAGAAGACCCCAATCTTTGTGTTTACTACTCTGACAAGGGAGTCTATGGTGTGTATAAGGAAAGAGTCATCAATGGTGACTCTAGTTACTTGAACAAGTGCACCTGCTCAATCTGCTCACCTGCCTTATTGGTGATTACGAGGGGAGCATGCTTGTGTTTGTTGTAGGGGCTGGATTGTAGCACAGCCTTGGTTTTCTTGTAATTTAGTAGCAGTTTTTGCCTACTGAACCAGTCCTCGAGTTTATTGAAAGAGTTCTGTAGTTCTGTTTGTAGGGCAACCTGAGAGGTGCTACTGCTCATCAGCATGGCATCGTCCGCATACAGAATAAGTTTGGTGTCACAGGCTGTGGGTAGGTCATTTACAAAGAGGCTGAAAAGCAGGGGCCCTAGAACTGATCCTTGTGGGACTCCTAGGAGTACATCTCTGGAGCTGGATAACGCCTGCCTGATTTTGACTCCGCTGGCTCTGTGTGTTAGGTAGTCATTGAACTAATTCATGACGTTAGGTGCCACCAATCTTTGGAGCTGGAGTACTTGCAGAAGGTGGTTGATGGTGTCAAAGGCTTTGGTGAGGTCAATGAAGATGGACCTCACCAATTTGCCTTCATCCAGGGCCTTGTGTGCATAGTCAGTATATTCCAGCAGTGCCATGGTGATACTGTGTTTTTACCTGAAACCATGTTGGTTTGGGCAGAGCAGATTGTACTTACTGAGGTATTCTGTGAGTTGACGTGCCACGATTTTTTCCAAAGCTTTGGATAGTGGGGAGAGGATAGATATTCACCTGTAGTTTGACACCAGCACCTTGTCACCATTCTTATGCACTGGAGTTACCAGGGCTTGCTTCCATACCTCTGGAAATTGAGGTAGGGCCAAGGATTTATTAAATAGCATTGTTATGGGCATGATAAGAACATCAAGGGTGAGAGATAGTAACTTCATGTCTAGTCTGTCACTCCTCAATCTGGTTTTGCCTAGGTCTTTTACCATCGTTAGGGCCTCCTTCACCATCACCTTCTAAAGTAGAAGGCTGGGTGGTTAGTTATGAGCAGGTTGGCACAACCTGGTCCTCCACAGGTGTAGAAGGTAGTCTGAGGCAGCACTGAGGACAGGTCTGTAAAGGCCTGGTTAAAGGCATCAGCAATGGCTAGCAGATCTGAGGAGGATGAGTTATTAATGTTGAGCATCTTAGGGTGCTGCTTTTGATCTCTACCAAGGATGTTCTTAATGTTGTCCCAAAACTCTTTCCATCTCCTCCTGCATTGTTAAGCTGGGTCTTATGGAAATTGGCTTTGTGAGCCTGATAAGTTTGGTGCACCAATTTCTAGCCATTTTGTAGCACTGTAGGTCATGCTTGCTGCCAGAGTTTAAGGCTTTTTCCCAGAGGCAGTCCCTCTCTTTTAGGAGGGAGAGGAGCTTGCCATCAATCCAGCCGTTAACCTCCCCCCGAATTTTCCGTTTTGTGTGTGGTGCATAGATATCACAGATGGAATTGAAGCCCTCAGTGAAAAAGCTAAGGGCCTGGTCCAGTGTAGGTGCCTTGTTGATGGGGGACCAGTTGTAGGCAGACAGGGCCAATTTGAGGGATCCAAGTTTGCCTTTCTGCAGAACCCTGCTCTCGATGAGGCGGGGTGGGCTTTTGGCAAGTTTAGTGGTCCATATAAAGGAGATTGGGGAGTGGTCACTCAGCACATCTGGGAGAACCCTGAGTTTGGAGAATTGAGTCGGTGAGCTAGCTAAGACCCAGTCAATGAGGGTACTGGAACCAGCCTTGTAGTTCTGCCTGGCGGGTTGAGTTAGGAGTTGCGTGAGATTGTGGGAGGTGATTAGGTCTCTGGAGGGTGTCGCCTCCTTACATAACCAGTTAATATTAAAGTCACCAGTCAAGATGAGTTCTGAGCCCTTTCTGAGTGCGCTAATTTCTTCCATAACAAGAGGAAGGCCTTCCTCGGCTTTTTTGGGGGGCAGGTAGGTTGTGGTGATGGTAAGGGTCTTGCCTTTAAGGCCAACTTGTATTTTTACCACTGGTAGCTCGTAATCCTCCACAACTTTGGAGATGGAGAGGAAGGAGCAACTCAGTGAGTTTCTGGCATATAAGAGGCAGCCGCCACCTTTCCTGCCTATTCTATCAAGTCAAAATGCTTGGAATCCTTCGATGGCCACCTCACCATCTTTGATCCTACCCAACAGCCAGGTTTCAGTTAGGCAGAGGATGTCAGGTGCATGGATGGTCATCCAAGCCTGGAGCTGGTCAAATTTGGCAGTTAGGCTGCAGATGTTTAGCGATGCTATATTTAGGCCATTCACTGTATGGACCCCCCTGCTCCTCAGGGTTGTTGGTCCAGGGTTTAGGTGAACATTGTCAGAGAGTAGCAGTAGCAGAAAGATAACCTTTCTGGCAGATAGGGTGATGTTTATCTTCCCTCGTGTCTTCCGTCGCCTGCACTTCAGGTGGGGGAGGTGTCTATATGCCTGTGTTAAATTAGGGGAAAAGCTAACGGTTTAGGTTACTGTTTGGGAGGTTGGCTTGGTGATAACTGTGTATGGGAGGTGAGGGAGGATAAAGAGCCTATCATTACCGGAAGTGGTAGTGGCCATGTGTATGCTTTTCTTCCAGCTTGCACCCAGTGAGGATTCAGAGTGGGGAGGTAGGGTCCAAATTCGTGTATGGTACCAGCAATGCCAAAAGAGGTAGTGAGGAGAGTAGTAGTAGTAGGTGGTTGCACCCCATGGTAGTTTGTTTGGTGTTATGCAACTTCTTGACACCAATCATGGGCTTCTTTCTCAATCTGAGCATAGCTTCTTTCACTTGGGGACAAGGTCCTGGAAGCAAAAGCAATTAGGTGTTCCTCACCAGGGATAACACATGATAGAGGACAGTGCCCACTCCATATGGGGACACATCGCACATCAGTCTCAGAGGCTTGGTCGGGTCATTAAAGTTAACCACTTGCTGTTTAGAAGACAATGCTTGCAAGTCTGGAAAAATTTCTCATACTGTGGTGATGAATTTCATTGAGCTTCTTCTGTAGCAAATCATGTAGTGGTTGCAAAAATGTGGACAACTGGGGCTAGGAACCATTCATAGTAGTTCAAGAGGCCTAAGAATGCCCTTAACTCTGTCAAATTTGTTGGCACAGGTGCCTTGACAGTAGCTTCCACCTTGCTCTCTTTTGGGTGTAGACCCTGAGCATTGATCCAGTAATCTAGGTACTCAACAGAATTTTGCAGAAATTGACATTTGGCTAGCTTCACTTTCAGTCCATACCACGGCAGTCTGGATAAAACTCGGTCCAGGATTGTCAGATGCTCTTCCACCACGGGTGCTGCTACCACTATATCATTCATTAAGCAGACTACATGGCCCAGTCTATACAGTATCTGTCCCATTGTGTACTGAAAAATTGCTGGTGCTGTTGAAATTCTGTAGGCCAAGCAATGACATCACTAAAGTCCCTTGTGGGTGTTGATGGATAGATACTGTTCTGACTCTGGTTCCGATTCCAACTGCAGGTATGCAAATGATAAATCCAACTTGTTAAAGAACTTTTCACCTGCTAGTGTGGCAAACAAGTCCACCACATTGGGTTATGGCTGTTGGTCTGGCTCTATACAATGGTTAACTGTAATCTGTAGTCACCATATAGCCTCACTGCTTTGACTTGCTTCAGTACCAGAATGACAGAGACAGCCTAGTTGCTCCTCTCTACTCATGACCTGATACCATGGTTTTGAGATGGTCCAGTTCCTTCTCTACCACTTCCCTTAAGGTGTAGAGTACTGGTCGAGGCTTGTGGAAAATTGGAGCAGCTCCTGCTTGCACTCAGATCATCACCTTGAAGTTCTGGACTGTGCTGTAGCTGTCCTGGAAAATAGGACCATGTTTGTCCAGTACCTTCCTCGGTGCATCTTGTGGTACCTTTCTCACAGTGTTTAAGCTGAAGATCTGTTACCAGTTCAACTTGATCTTCCTGATCCAGTTTCTTCCTAGTAATGCAAGTCTTTCCCCTTGCACTACCATCAGAGGCAAGGTCCATGCCCTCCCTCATAGGTGACTGGTACCTGGATCTCCCCCAGCACAGGAATGCAGTCTGCAGTGTAAGATGAGTACTGAAGATGCAATGGTTGTAATGGGCAGTGCTGAACTTTCTTTCTGTAGACGTGCTATGGCACAAGAGATGCTGAGGCTCCGGTGTCAAGCTGCATGTGAACTCATTGTCCTGCCAGCTGGATCTGTAGACATATTTCCTTGCCAGTTTCTTGCATTGCATAGACCATGAACAGTGGAAACATCTCATCTTCCATTTCGGTTGGTGGAGTGGTGTTTGTGACATACCGTGCACGAGCATTCCTTGCTGCACTCTTGCACACTTTCTGTATGTAACCCATTTTCCCACAGCTTTGGCTTTTCTCATGTCAAAATCAGCATGTGCTTTGCAGGTGGTTACCTCCCAATCTGTAACACACTGTTGTTCTGACCTTGTGGAAGTGTCGGTGGTGCTGGCTTCCAAAATGTTTAGGTTTTGCTGATAATAGGTGGTGAACCACTTTGTGGTGTGGAATGTCCCTCGGATCTTGGTGTATGGGTGACCTGGTGAACCTCACTCATTTGTGGCTCAGAATAAAACATAGAAACATAGAATTTGATAGCAGATAAGGACTGCATGGCCCACCTAGTCTGCCCATTTCTCCTACCTACTTTAACACCACAGACCATACTTGATTTCCAGCCCCCTTTTCTTACCACTAAGGTCATTATGTCATTCCCATGCTTTCTTGAAAACCCCTACAGTTTTTGCCTTCATCCACCTCTGTTGGGAGGCTGTTCCAGGCATCCACCACTCTTTCTGTGAAGAAGTACTTCCTTACATCTCCCCTGAGCTTACCTCCTCCTGCTTTAGAGCATGACCCCTTGCTCTTAAGCATCTTTTTCTCTTAAAAAGGCTTCCCTCTTGAACCTTATTTATATCCATGAGGTATTTGAAAGGCTTTATCATATCCCCCCTCCCTTCTTTTCTCCAGCGTGTAAATATTGAGGTCCTTCCGTCTATTCTTATAGGACTTTTGATGTAGACTCTGCACCATTTTAGTTGCCTTCCTCTGGACCGCTTTCACTCTATGTCCTTCTGGAGGTGTGGTCTTCAGAAAGGAACACAGTACTCCAGGTGAGATTTCACCAGTGATTTGTATAGCAGTATTACCGCCTCCCTCTTTCTGCTGGTGATACCCTTTTCTATGCACCTCAGCATCCCACTGGCTCTCCCCACTGCCTTGTCACACTGTTCAACCACCTTTAGGTCATCAGATATGATTACCCTCAGGTCTCTTTCCTGTTTGGTGGTTGCCAGTACCACTGCCCCCCCCCCCATTTTGTTCTCTGCTCCTGGGTTTCTGCACCCCAAGTGCATGATTTTGCACTTCTTTGCATTGAAACTTAGTTGCCATGCTCTTGACCACTCCTCAAGCTTCCTTTGATCCCTATTCATTTTTTCCACACACCCCAGGAGTGTCTCCCTATTGCAGATCTTGGTGTCATCTGCAAATAAGTATACCTTCCCTTCCAGCCCCTCTGCAATGTCTCTAATAAAAACATTAAAGAGGACCGGTCCAGTACTGATCCCTGTGGAACCCGACTGGTCACCATCCCTTCCTTGGAGTGAACTATGTTTATCACCACCCTCTGTCACCTATCCCCCAAACAATTTCTTACCCAGTTTACCACCTTTGGACCCACTCCTAGACTGCCCAGCTTGTTTATGAGTCTCCTATGTGTGAGCAGTGTCAAAGGCCTTACTGAAATCTAGGTAGGCTACATCATCCACTCTACCCTGATCTAATTCACTGGTCACCCAGTCAAAGAAATCTATCAGATTTGTTTTACATGACCTCCCCCAAGTGAATCCATGCTGTCTAAGGTCTTGCAATCTACTGGATTCAAGATATTCCACAATCCTTTCCTTCAGTAGTGATTCCATTAATTTCTCCACCACCAAAGTCAAGCTGACTGGCCTGTAATTGCCAGCCTCCTCCCTGCTACCACTTTTGTGAAGCAGGACTACATCTGCCCTCCTCCAGTCCTCAAGGACTACCCATGTGTTCAGTGAGTGATTCACTAGGTCTGTCAGAGGTGCAGCCAGCACCTATCTGAACTCCCTCAGTACTCTTGGATATATCCCATCTGGCCCCACTGCCTTGTTGACTTTTAGATTTGCGAGTGCCTTCATGACTCCCTTCTCTGTGAATGGAAAAGTGTCCTACTTTCTTCCTTTGATGCCCCTGCAGCTTATCTGTGGTCCCTTTCCTTCCCTTCCCTTTCTTCCATGAACACTGAATGAAAGTGGTAATTCAGGATGTCTGCTTTTTCCTTGTCCCTCCACACACTCTTCCTCTTTAGTCTTACAATCCTCCCTGGTCTTTCTCCTTGCTTTACATAATGCGAAAACTGTCCTGTCCCCTTTCTTTACCGCCTGAGCTATTTTCTCCTCTGTTTGCACCTCCACACTCCTGACTGCTTTCTCTGCCTCCCTCTGCTTCTCTTGACAGACCTCCTTATTCTCCTCCTTCTGTGTCTTGTTATACCTTCTGAATGCTATCTTTTTTTCCCTTACCTTCCCAGCCACCTCTTTTGAGAACCATTGTGGTCTCTTTTTCTTCCTGCTTTTGCTTACTTGCCTGATACAGAGGTTTGTTTTTCCATTCTACCCATGCCCCTCCCCGCCTGCCAGGGCATCCCTGAGGCATTCTCCTATCTTTATAAAACCGACCCTCCTGAAGTCCAGGACCTTGCCTATGTATGGTTTGCTTCTGCCACAGTTCTTATATTGAACCACATCATATGGTGATCACTGGTCCCCAAGTGGCCTTCTACTGTGATGTCTACAACACTGTCCCTGTTGGTGAGTACAAGGTCTAATACAGTTCCCTCACCCGTGGGCTCCTTTACTTGTTACCTGAGGAACACCCCCTGCAAGGAGTCTAGGGATATTCCTGCTTCAAGCTAAAGCTGAAGTTGGAATGCTACAATCTACATCCAGCAGATTGAAGTCTCCTCCCAGAATCACCTCTGCCTTATTTGCCATCTTTTGGATGGCTTCCACCAGATCCTTGTCCACCCCCCTCATGCTGGAGGTCTATAAATCATGCTAGTGCAAATAGTGGCTCCATTCTCTTTCTCTAGGGTGAACCACAGTACCTTTGCCTCTCCTTGTGATCCCTGTACCTCTGTTGCTTTCATGCTATCCCTCATGTAAAGAGACACTCCTCCCCTTATTTACCCACCCTGTCCTTCCTGAACAAAGTATAGCCTGGCATGACTATGTCCCAGTCATGGTTCTCATTGCACCATGATTCATTAATGGCTACAATGTCCAGGTCAGCATCTGTCATGGTGGCCACTAGGTCTGGGATTTTATTTCCCAGACTTTGAGCATTTGACATGACTTTCCAAATTCTGTTACCACTCTGCCTGTCAACCCCTTCTTTTCTCTTTGCCTCATCTCCTACCCTTCTGCCCTCCTTCCATCCCTGTTTGTTTCTACCAAATTGTTTTTCTGTTATCAGGTACACTTGGGGAATTGCTCTTTAGGGTTCTCCCTACTGACTACTTCAGCTTACGGGGGCTATTTATGTCTCCCTGCTTCCTTCCATCACCCCTTGGCTAGTAAATGCTTGCCAATGTAACATTTAAACCATTCACTGAGAACATGGGTTCCTCCTTGATGGATGCAGGCCATTTCCCTTGTATAGGCCTTTATCCCTCCAAGTAGGACCCTAGTCCTCAATGTAGTTGAATCTCTTCCCTCTGCACCACTCCTTCAACCGATGGCTGAAGTTCCTGGAAAGGAGTACCCTATGCCCCCCCTCGCCATAGACAGTCAGTACCTCAGAAAAGGTCACTGAGTGTGCTACCTGCCTAACACTCCTCCCCAACTCCCTGAACTCCTTCTACACTATCCTAACATTGTTCCTAACCAGGTCATTAGTTCCTAGGTGGACAATGACATTCTGCTTTCCTTCCATCCTGCTGCCCTAGCAATCCTCAGGATCTGCTTCCCATCCTCCGAGCCATGGTGATAAGCACCAACCTCCCTCTCCCTTCCCTTTCTGCCCACAAATCTACCCATAACAATGGAGTCCATCACCAGGAGTTGCTTCCTCCTCCTCCTCTGGGGTCTTGTGTCACCCTCCCTGGGGTCTCCACTACAGAGGTCCGCCACATACTGCCTGATCACTACAATGGGTGCCTCCATGGGACAGTCCTGCTCTGCCAGGGTGGCATATGAGTTGTGTAGTGGTACTGTAGGGGGATGTGTCTCTGCCCCACCATCCTCCCCCTACCAGAGCCCACCATAGTCCAACTATTGCTCCTCCATGGTATCTTTTGAAGTAGTGGTAGTGGACTTGGTGGTCCCTGGGTGGGTAGGAGGCACCCCCTGAATCCCGGCCAGCTCAGCCTGGAGTCTAGATACCTCCTCTCTCAGCCCAGAGAGGTGCATGCAGATGGGGTACCACCACAGTCTCCAGAAAGTCTCCTTATAGACAGCCACCTCACAGCAACTGCACTGCACTGCACCACTCCTAGCATATCTATTTACTACACTTCCTGTTTGTTTTTTTACTTGCTTACTCCAGATCCTCTTCCCCCTACCCTAGATAGGATTTTTCAACTATTCCCTTACTCTAAACCCTTTTTTACCCCAACCCCAGATAGGGTGTTTCACCTATTCTCTTGCTCCAAACCCTTTTTTTAACTGTACCCTAGATAGGGTGAATCACCTATTCCCTTATTTCTAGTCCTTTTTTACCCCTACCCTAGATAGAGTGTTTCACCTATTACTTAAATTTTGTGTGCCCCTAACTTTCCTCACTCCTGTGCAGTGTGAGCTACAACATTTATTTTAAGATGATACGTACCCCAGTTGTCAGGCTGCACTGCCTAGTCCACCTCTTCTTCCTGCCAATGCCCAGGTTTCACTTCTCCAATGCTCTCCTGTCTCCCTGCTACAGTGCAAGATGTACCGCTAGTGCCCTGGAGCCTTTTTTAGGTGAGTTCCACAACAAGTGCAATGTCATGGCTGACTTGAAGTTTAGGTCTGCTTCTGACAAAAGCCTTTTGCGATACGTTTCTCCTCTCAGACTGCAGACAAAGTGATCCTGGAGGTCCTCATCCAGGGACTGGCCAAATGCACAGGTGAATGCCAGATGCTTCTATGCACTGATGTAGTCAGCAATAGTTCCCCTTCCTCTTGGTTCTGATCACTAGGTCCTGATGTTGTGTTGCTTGGTGCTGGAGAGGTGCAGTTCCAGTCATCCAGCCTAGAGTTCACTGTGGGTAGAAATTATTTCTGCGTCTTTGCAAGCTGAATAAAAATGGTGCCTGCTTTACAGTTTCAAAAGTCATTGGTTTCTGGGAGATTTATGGCTCCCTTAGTTTCATATGCCTGGGATTTCTTGTGGTTTTCTGCTTTTTCATGCCCTTTTTACATATACAGTTACAGAATTTGCTAGGTTATTCAAAAACTGGTGTTCCCCCAAGGGCTGGCCATTTGCTAGATAGCATGTTGTCTGGGGGGAGTTGCCTAGAGCACGATCTTGGTATATTGTAGCATGGAGAAAGACAGACAAGCAGTGCTGCTAGTTTGTATACGTAAGTTGTTCTTTTGTTTTTGGCTGATGTAGAGTGGTAGTGCTATGTGGCCAGAAGAAAAAAAAAGGGCTGCTGAGACTTGCAGTAGGATGGCCTGTCAGGAGGCAGAGACTGCAGCAGTCAGGGAGACAGTACAGTGCAGGAGGTGGTCATGGTCAGCTCAACACTGTACACATGTGAGACAGCAGGGAAGGCTTCTTGTTAAGCCAAGGAACATGCAGCCACTAACCCAACCATTCTGATACTCGAGTGGGGGTAATTTTTTGCTTGAACCTCATCACCAGTGAAATATTCTGGTGCCCTGTACAGACGGACTCAGACACAGCACAACTTACTTAGTGGCCATCTTTATTTATACTGCCCAAAACATGGGTCAGTCACTGCTGACAGACAATGGAATGCCCACTGGGCATGACAGAAACTGTACATACCTACCTAGGACTACTAATATCTATATGCAGGGACTACAGCCCTACTGCATCTCCCTGTACTTTCTACTACCATACATATACTGTACTTACAGTATATGTATACAATATATTACAAACAGAGCGCAAGAGAACAAGTCGCAAGTTCCAAATCAGCAATTGCTACACTTCACTAGCAGACAAAAATGCACTGCCCACTGGCACTGTTTTTGCAACATTTTACAACAGTTCATTTGGCAATATAAAAAAGGTAATAGACAAGAACTGGCATATTTTAAAAAATATTTAAAAGGAGGAACAGCATTCAGAGAACCATCTATGACTGTGGCCAAAAAAATGAGACTTTAAAGCATTAACTTGTCAATTCAAATTATACAGCCTCACAGAATGCAATCATAGGATTTTCTTTGGATCCCCACCAGAAGGAAGTTATCCATGGTCACTGTGCACAGTGTAATAACACTCACAGGATCAGTGAAATCTATAATGCCTGTAAGGATGAAAAGATACATATAAGGCAACACATTACTTGTAGCTCAAACTGTATAATGTACAGCAACTCTTGCCTGTACAGGTGTGTGTCAAGGATTTTTCACACAGCTGAGGTGTGGTAATCCATAAACCGTGACAGTGAAGCTTGTGGGGTTTAGAGCTATCACACACCAAGGGTGTGTGAAAATCCTTATAACACAAACCTTGCACAGCATTATTTTTTGTAAGAAGTGATTCAATGTTTCTATACAGAAAACCCATAAACTGTATTTGTTCGGAGCGAGCATGTCCCTGGGCAGCCACTGTAGTGAGCAGCTTTTGCTTCAGGTTTTTTCTTTTTATTAAGAAATATGTTTTGAGTGTCTTCTGTAATGTAGACAGTCTTCCCGAAGTCAGAAATGTAAAATCTAAGTGTGGTAGAGGGCTTTGTTTTGGGAACACGAAGTGAAGAACTGGTCTCCAGCTTCTATGCATTATTTCGCGCTTCAGTTAGAGCACGAGGAGGAAAACGCAGTAATAACTCGCTGTCAAATTAATACAGAATTCAGTGGGTTATTACAGCATTTTATCAGGTGTGCATATCCATTCATTATAGGGGTCACCATTTATTATATCTAATTAAATGTAACTGTGACAAAATGTACATAAGACAGACAACACGTGAGTTAAGATTACGAATATCAGAACACAAATCAATGATCCACAGAATGGACAATGCATTGAGTTTGGCAAGACAC
Organism: Neoceratodus forsteri; assembly: GCA_016271365.2. Taxonomy (NCBI): domain Eukaryota; kingdom Metazoa; phylum Chordata; order Ceratodontiformes; family Ceratodontidae; genus Neoceratodus; species Neoceratodus forsteri. The sequence continues at coordinate 737,702,690 of CM057456.1, forward strand.
TTTGTTACTGCTAATGATCAGATATTAGCACTGAAACTGTATGGCATGAAAGGTGTTGAACCACTAAACAGAAGGGGAGACAGGGACCATAAGCTCCTCACAAGGGAAGCTTACTGGATAATTAGATTTGGTATATTAAACAATACACATGGACTCCTGCAAAGAAATTGATTGGGTCCCATTATTAAAAGAGATGGTATGTAATTAAGGGATCATTAGCTATTTCTCCTGAAATGTTGAACATAAAGGGGCCCAATATTCAAATACTATATGTGCAAAAAGCTGAGTGCAATGGTCTGCGCTTGTGCTTGCACTCCTGTTTCCAGCCCAGAGGCTGCCATATTCATTCTGATAGTGAACCAGCACTAACCTGTTGTCATCTTTGACTTGCTGTATGCAGCCCATAGGGAAGTAAGCCCCCAGACCAGATAGCACCAGGAGCCATGATGAAATATTCAGCTGTAAACTGCAAATGAGCTCATTGGGCATGCAGGGCATTAAGGGGCCATATGCATGCCCATTATGGCTCAGATGCATGGAAAGTGGTGGCAGATTTGTACCCATCCTGTGGTCATCTGCCACATCAGGCATGGTGCCAAGTGCCCTCCATACCCAAATACTTTGTCCTACAGTGAAATGCACCCCTGGTGTCTAGTGGCACCCCCACCCTGCAATTGCCCATCCCCATATAGTTAATGATTTTCCTGGTGTCTCAGCTCATTGACAATGGATGCCGTAGTGTCCAGTGGCACCCCCCACCTCCAATCACCAGTTCTTGTAAAGTACATGATTTCTGGAATAGTGGCACCCCACCCTCTGATTGCCCATCCCCATCTTGTTCATGATGTATTTGGTGTCTAGTGGCACCTGTCACCTTTTAAACTCCCAGCTTGACATGCATAGTGAGTCCCTGGTGTCTAGTGGCATCCCCTCACCGACTGATCACCTGTCACCATGTTTTTTGTGATGCCACTGGTGTCTACTGGTACCCTTACTCCATGAACCACTGGCCTGACTTGCATAGTGAGTCCCTGGAGGGTTGGCTGGGTGGTGTGCTTGGTGTGGGTGGTGCAGGAAGGCTGCTAGCCACTGAGGACTTGGAGATGGCACCAGGACAGGTGCCCAGTGGGTGGAGGGTAGTGATGGATGCCAGGAACTCACTTTACACATTGGACAAGGGGTTTGGAGGGTCCAGGTACCATTAGACATCACAAATAATATGGCTGTGGGCAATCAGAGGGTGAAAAGTGCCACTAGACACTAGTGACTCACTATGCACTTCAGGCTGGGGGTTCAGAAGGTGTTAGGTGCCAATAGACACCAAAGACATCATGAACAATATGGGGACGGGTGATCAGAAGGTTGGTGGTGCCACTATGCACCAGGGAAATCATGTACTTTACAGAGACTGATGCTCTAAGGGCAGGTGGTGCCACTGGTCACTAGGACATCCATTGTGTCAGTGGGCTGGGGTTCAAGGGGTAGTGGGATGGGAGGCTGCAGTACTGTGTCCCACCACCAGGGCCTTGCACCCATTAAGTCAGGGTTTGCAAAGATGGTAAACAGTGTCCGTTTGGTGGCATTAACTGCCGGTGCAAACTGCTGAATATGCTGCTGTACCCATATGCAGTGGGCAACCTCCTCATTTGCATGGGTGCAGCGGTTTGTTTATGCTAAGGGGTTTTGCCCATGCTGTGGAGGTTTCTAAATATAGACCCAACCCATGAATTGGGTGCAAAACCCATTGAGTATGGGCAAACAAACCCTCAGCACTTGTACTCCTTTTGAATATCTTGCCCCACTTGTCTGTAAATAATTTAAATATGCAAGTTCATATTGCAGGCACTTCTACTAGTATATATAAATGTGTGGAACTGATACTGTTGTTATTTAAGCTATCATAAATCATTCACTTTTTGTATCATAAAAGGAACTAAGTTTATAGGTGTGTATTGTTAGTTATTGGAAAGCAAATAATTATTGATTTACTATTGTTTAGATACATATGTTAAAGAAGGAAGCAACTGTTGACTACGGTCCTCTGAGGCATTGCTTCAGACAAGTCACTGCAGCCCAGTGACCCTAATCATTTTTTAAGGCTGACCTCCCGATAACCAATGTTCGGACACAGTTAAAAGTTGTAAAAGACCCATATACAAATAAAATTATAAAATGGGTGCTGAAATCCTGTATTCTGATTTGTCAAAACATATCACCTGACCATGGAATAATCCCTTGTAAACCCACAGCTGCCGTGTCGCACTACAAAAATCCTGAGTGACAGCAATGTAAAGTGACCTTTTCAGATCACTCCACCAGAGAAACATGTAAAAAAGTACAACTATGGCATCCTCATTAGGACAAATCCACCTAGTGGAGAACTACAACTACGCCATCCTCAGAAGGACAAACTCATTAGACAGAAGAACTCTTTTATTACAAATGCATGTAAATGGTGTTTTATTTTTAACTATTTATTTAAGTAAACCTCTAAAATAAAGTTGCTCATTTTATAAGAGGATTAACCAACTCCTAAGCATGGGTTTACTGAGGATTAATCCACAGCTGAGTGGTCTAAGTCACTCAGCCTCCAGCCTGTGCTTCACAACCCCACCTCCCGGCATGGATTAATGCTCAGTAAACCCATGCTCTGTCATGGGTTAATCCCTCCTTAGCACTAGCAAAATATCCTTCAATGATACCGGACAGAAGGGTTTGCTGACATATTGAAACTTAATACCACAAACAAGGTTTTAGAGGTTGTGGCTCATGTTTATTCATGAGCCACCCATTGCTAAGCAGCACTCCACAGAGTGCAGGGACATGTTGCATCATCAGTCTATGTCAGGCATGACGAAGAGGTGTCCACAGCAGTGGCAATTCCAAATAGCCAGGTGTAACAGACACGCAACCAGATTAGCACTTGAATGGCACAGTGTTGCGTGCCAACTGGGATTGAAACCATATCAAAGATTAACAGACCTAGTTAGATGGTGAGTCAAAATGAACTATACATAAAGCTGAATGAGACACACTGTAAAAAAATTTTACAAATGTAACTGAAATTCAAGGCATTGTGTTTGAAGTGCAATATAATGTTCATTCATTGTTTAAAATTGTATATTTTTAGGACCACCCTCCTTGATAAAGCTGGCAAGTAGGCCGTTGAAACATTGAGGCATATGAATTTGGTGGCCAAGTAAGAAAAGAAAATCCAGAAGTTTTGGAATACATGTTATGGTTCACTGATTGATTTAATTTCCTCATTTACTGGTTATTAAAACTGCCCTTGAAGAAAATCTTGTGGTCCTTTCAATTGGCTATAAGCTGAGGTCAAGACCATCATGCGATCTTATAATATGAGTTGAAATTTAGTGCCAAAAATGCAAAGTGATGCATATAGGAGCAAGATCCCTTGGACAAAGTACTGATATGGGGGTTAAATCTGGGAACAACCTCTGAGGAAAGAGACCTGGGGTCATCATTAGTGACACCATAGAACAATCAAGACAGTGTAACAAAGGTTACAGTAAGGCAAACAGGATGCTGGGGTGTATAGGAAGGAGTACTGACAGCAGAAGGCAGGCGATATTACTCCTCTCTACCCATGGAGCACTATGCCTTGTTCTGGAGTCCTCACCTAAAGAAAGATAAGGACAGCTGCAGACAGTAACACAGCATGATCAAAATGATTCATGGCCAACTGGGCAAATCTTATGGGGATCAGCTCAAGGCACTGAACATGTATCACCCAGCAGTCAGACACTTGAGGGAGATATGAAAGAGACCTTCAAGTTCCTCAAAGGAATGAACAAGATAAAGTGTGAGGAGCTATTTAGCATAAGTAGTGGATCAAGAATACGGGCATGAGCTGAAGCTGACAGTTGAAGGTTCAAGAGGGAAGTGAGAACATTTTATTTTACTGAAAGGGTGGTGGAGCCATGGAACAATCTGCCTGCTGATGTGGTGGGTGCCGTGAACTATCAATGGTTTCAGATATGGCTGGGACAGATTGAAGTGCTTAGTGGTTGCTCAGCATGGTAGCAGTAGGGCAGGAAACATGGGGTGGACAGTGTGGGTCAGAACCCAGTATGGACAAGAGACCCCAGGATTATTAGGGTTTTATCTGCAGATTAGATGGATCAATGTGTTTATTTTTGCCATCATTGTCTGTGTTTTTATGTTTCTATATAACAAACAAGTCCCCTTTGGGTTGTATATATCAGAGTATACACACACAATGTTTGTTCATAACATACAGTGGTGGTTGTGCAAAAGTTAGCCAGTATTGCAGTATAACATGTGGTGCAGAGCAGTGTTAGTATGATGCCGTCCAGTGTTAATGCATGAAAACATGTACCTGTGTTTTCCACATACAAACACTGTGGTTTGCCACCACAAACTCCAGGGTATACTGCAATACCATTCAACTTTGCATAATTACCACTGTATACTAAAATAGAAATATGGTTAAGGCACATTGACCAGCAGTGAAACAGTATTGTTTCTTTGAGGTCCCTCTGACCACACGATGGTAAGTAAATGATAACACACGACATGCTGTGTGGTTGAGCAGGATAAATGCATGCTGTTACTTGTCATCTGGAATGAGGCACAGCTGAGTGCCATTAAACCCCTCAAAAAGTGTCTTTATCCCACAGTGATTGCACACCTTGGAGTATGTTATCATGCTAAAATGGCATAAATGTTTTTTTTTATTTTTTATGCAAGGCAATGAGTTTGTAGTTTACAGTAATGTGGTCATGCAAAATGAAAACATATGGCTTTTAGAATGAGAGTAGACAATTAGCTTGCTTGATTTCTCCATTGTTTTATAAAGTGTTTTTCTGTATGTCATAACTACAATGCTTATTTGTGTTATAAACCCTTAGTTTGATCTTACCATGTTGCTGTTCAGGAGGTGCTAGGTTTTATAGCTCCATGGCGGGGCTGTTTCCAGTGACTATTTTGTGCTGCTGTCTGCCGTGAGTGAGGCAGGAAGTCAAGATTTAAAAAAAATAATATTAGTGTTTTTATTTTTTACACCAAAAATGACTGGGGTGGTAGGGTGTCTTGTTACTTCAGAGAGCATTTTAAATATTGTTTGGAGATCCTGTGCTAGAAGTAAAGTTTACTGCTCCTGGACTGACTGTAATTCCACTGAGGGCAGCTGTATTGAAAGTGTGATCAACTGCTGTTGTAGTTTCTGCAATGCCACTAAAGCTGACTGTGTTGGGAGTAGAGTCTGCTCTTCTGGAGATCACCTTGAATGTACTAGAACTCCAGGGCAAGTCTGGGTACCACTCCTGCCACTGTAAGATTAAATTCAAACTGCTCATATAGAGTATTATCTGCCCCATTCATGCTCTAGCAGATTCAAAAAGTACATAAAAATTAACCTAATCTGGGGTAGATCTGCTCCGAGTCAAATTTTAAGGATACATTTTGCATAGCCAGAATTGACTAACCAGGTTCTATGTCATAATGGTGATCGTGGAATAGCGTTCCCTATTATGGCAAGTGTACATCGCAAAAAAAAAAGGCGATGTACACCTGCAGCAACAAAAACAGGTGACAACCAAAAAGGTTGTTCTGTGGGGGCCTGCACCCCCCTCACCCACCCCTAAATATAGATTACTAACCTCAGGGGGTATGTTGGGAGTGGGTGAAACTCTAGGAAAGAAAAAACAATGTACCGCAAAACAAACAAAAAAAAGCACAATTCTGTAGCCTTCCCAGCCCCTCCCTACCATAGCCAGCCAGCCACCCTCACCAGTATACCAAGGTGCCAGCTCTGCAGACTCACACCGCACTACCCCTTACATACTCTCCTCTCTTTCTGTCCTCCTCCCATCCTTCTTGTTGCCCTGTTTTAACCATTGCTACCCCTTGGGTAGCCCTGATAACAGTCGCCAGCCCTTTTGCGGCAGCCCACATGACAGGTGTTGAAAGTGAGTCACCATATTCAAGTTGTTTACTTTCACCGCCTCACGATGGGATACCAACTAACCATTATCCTGATTTTGTCTGTGTCTTCCATATGTGCAACCAGTGAGCTAACTTGATTTAGCAGTGATGTGAATTCAGTGCTAAGATACTAGATACTATAGGTGCTGTCACAAAAGCTCTAAACCAGAAACTGTAACTGCTCAACAGGTTAAGAGTTTACCTTACTAATGAATCTAGGCTGGCGATACCTACAGCATTCTCCTTCCCACTCTGACTTATGGTGCTACCACACTCCTATCTACCAAGGAAACAGAAATGGCTTGGCTCATAGTCCTATACAATAGGATTGCCCACTTCGCTCTAGACACCCACAATAGGGACCATCACTGTAATGTGCTCATGGAAATAAAATGGCCCACACTCTCATGATGGATGCATTATATTTGCAGTGTCAGTGGCTCAGTAGGTAGCACACTCGCCTCCTGAGGCCGGAGATCAGAGGGCTGTGGGTTCAGTTCCCACATCTTGCACTTGGGTTAATATCCCAGTACTGACACTGTAGTGCAGCATGAGAGGGTGCTGCACTTGAGGTGCGCCTTTCAGATGAGACCTTAAACCGAGGTCCCATCTGCCTGGATTGGTGAGTTCAGGTGGATGTTAAAGTTCCCATGGCACTTATCGAAAAGAGTAGGGAATGTCCCTGGTGTCCTGGCCAAATTTCCTGATTCACTAAAAATACCACCAACAGCTTAACTCTGGTTCAAGGTCAGTTGGCATTCATCTGTATCTCCCTCCCCCGGGTTGTGCCTGAAAATAGGCAGGATTTGTCTAGTGCACTTACCCGGTCAACAAAAGCTAAATAAATAAAAAATAAATTATGCTCTGCATAGCCTGACTTGCAGACTCCGTAAAACAAATTCTCCTGCCATAGATCTTGGAAAAGATACTCTCCTGAAACTTGAAGTGAGTCTGCCTCCACCTTCTTCTAGTTCCACACATGAAGACGAGCACTGGGCAGAGGGCTTTTTCATACCTATCTCCTTGCTATGGAACTCCTCTCTACTACCATTAAAGCCTGTCTGTAACAAAGAAGCTTCATCCTCTTGCTTAAAGATCTTTTCCTTATATTAGTGACTTGTAATCATCATATCTCTTACAGCATGACCCCAGGATTTGAACCTCAACCTGCCCATCACCCTGCCCAACCTACTAATACTGTGTATCTCACTTTTTTCACCTATCTCAAATACTGCTCCTCTCTCCTTAACTTGTTGGTTAAGTTCAGTGACTAATAATGTGATCTTTTGTATACTTAGATGTCTTATCCTCTATCCCAACAATTTTTGTAACATGACCTGTATAATTCTTTTTTGCATTATGCACCATAATGTTTGTGGGCATTTCTACCTATAACTAATTCCAATATCACCCCTATAAATGAGACTTCTAGTTCCTGTGGACTTACCTGTTACCAAAAATAAATAAATAAATCTTGAATATTTGGGGGCTTACAAATACATTCATTGAGACAAATATTCAGCTGAATGTATTTATACACCACTAACTGTTAGGCTGGCATTTTCAGGAAGCACAATGAGGAACTTGCAGATGTCAGGGTGAGGATAGTGTCAACATCTGCAGAAACTTTATTCTATAACTGTTATGACTTGACTGCTGCTGTGAAACCTGTTGCTCAATATGAACTACTCTGGGATTTTCCTATGATGACCTTAGAGTCTGAAAATAAAAAAAATATGTATATATATATATATATATATATTATTCTGAATATACACTACTTCTACATTTATTAAGAGTTTATGGTCTCAAAATACTTGTGGAAAAATTAGGGGAATAAAGTAACTGTTCTGACCCCTATACTAGACTTCTACAGTAAAATTGTTTTGCACCATGCACTTTACGTTATTTACTGTTACTGTTCACTACGCCTTGTTATTGAGGTTGCCACCACAGTTACTTTCTATGAACACCTAGTGTGGTCTTGGTTATACTGTAGTTACGTCTATGTTTATTGTACTTAGCTTTCTGTTGTAAATGTTAGTTTGATCAACTGTTATCATGTTATTCTGTCTTGTATTGCCATATTACCAATGCTTTATATTATCATGTTGGCACTGTTTTTATTGCATTGTACTCTTCCAGGTCATGCCTGAAAATAGGTATTGTTATGCCTAGTGCACTTACCTGGTTAAAAAAATCAATCAGTCAACCAATCAATAAATTAAAAGGCACATGCTGTGACACAAATGTGATGACGCAGGTTAAGGCAAATTGGCCATCAGACAAACAGCCCTAGCAGGGGCAGTGCCATATCATAGTAGCACAATAATCTTGTCGGTTCAGTTTTGTGGTTGGATAAAGTTGTATGCAAGGAGAAACAATAGAATTCACATGGAAGAGGAAGATGAGAGTTTGATGGGCACAGTTATAAAGTACTTTGAGGGCTTTAAAATAACTCCAATCAGACTTTTCCAGAGTTAAGGAGAAGTCATCGCATTAGCTTGAATGATGATGGGCACATTTAATTAAACAAAAAAATGCTATGCCGGGGTTGTGGTACAAGGCAGGCCAGGTAACACGGTCATGAACTGAGCTTGTGGTCTTGAATGTTTATGTGAACTTAATGGAAAAGGAGAGCAGATTAGGGGAAAAAATATAGTGATGTTATGGTTCATTGATTATTGTTTACTGCACAAGTTGGATGATAATGATAAGCCTGATGTATAAAACAAAAGGGCAGCCAGATGGTTGACGAATGTGTTGATGGAGTACTGAGCTCAGTAAAGTAAATACGGTCACAAAAGTTTGAAGTTGTGGTCGTACAGTATACACATCCAATAAAATAGGAGGCTGAAGAATGGCATGATGGTACCTGGCAGTCCAGATAATGTGCTGGAAGAGTAAACTTGTGAGCTTGGTTGTTAATGTTGATGACAGTAGCTTCAGGACATGCCTTGCGAAAATGTCTGCCCATTTTTTCCACAAGCTATATGCAGTCCTATGTCGCAGCAGCAGTTGTTTGCTATGCACGCAAAGGTTATTTGGAATGCCATGGTGCAACAGTGATACCAGTACTGGGTTTGAAACTGATGAATTATGGGGATAAGAAAGGTAGCATGTTCTCTCCAGAACTTGGTTAAATAGGGCTGCAGTGGGAAGAGGTCTGCAGACCTCTTGCAATGGAAAAAGGGAAACATTTCTGACTGAACAACAGTGTGGAGTTGCCTCACAGTTGCCTCCATGTCCATGAAGCACTCCACACTATGAAGCCCTAGGAAGTCCATGAAACACTATTTTTCTCCAGTCAGCAGTTATGGCAGAACATGGCAGAACACAGCACAGTCTGCCATGTCCAAGATGGCTGCTAAACTGTACTGGGCATGCGCAACTAGTCGCACATATGCAGTACAGGTTGGTGGTCATCTTGGGCACAGCAGACTGTGCTGTGTTTTGCCATGACTGCTATGGATGAGACTGTCTTGTTTGGTTTGACCTCCCTCCTCAGCACCCACACCCCAGAAACATAACAATGACACTGATAGTGCCCAATACCCCAGTGTCATGATCACCAATCCTCATTATTTTAATGCCCCTCCCCCCATGGACTACTGCACATGCGTGGTTATTTGTGTGTTTTTTTATTTTTTATTTATATATAATATTGTCCTGCTGCCCACCTGACCCTCCCACTCAGCACCCACCACCCCACTCCCCCCCCCAACAAATATAACAGTGACATTGTGGGATGTCCAATCCCCCAGTGCAGGAATCCTCAATCCATTTTTTTTTTAATTTGTAAAAAGAAAACCATCAATTGATGTCTTTTGTGGCCATTACAGTCTCCACATCCTCCCCTCCCACTCAGCACCCACCACCCTCCACCCCCCTCCCAAACCCTTACTTACCCATCTAGGGGTCCAATGCCATAATCCTCTCTGGATCACAAACGTGTCTTCACTTTTCAAAGCTGGACCATGAACTAAAGAAACAGGTATGCTGTTCAATGTATTTCAATGGTGTTTTGAACTTAGTGGCATAACTTGAGCCATTTTTGTATATTTTTGGTCCAAATTTTCAATATGCATTTTTTTAGAACCTCACCTCATGAACAATTGCACTGACATTAGGCAAATCTGTCCCAAAAGGTGATTTTACAGTCCCTGCATGAAATCACCTTTCAGGCAAGAGTTGAAAAATTTATCTGCCCTTGTTCGTGAGGTGGGTATAAGAAGGCTGTGTTGAACATTTGGTGTCAAAATATTAAAAATCAACAAAGTTATGCACCTATGTTGAATTTTGCTAACTCAGGCTCACAAATTTGATAATGTTTAGTATTTTTACCCCAGATTTACAACATAGCCATATCTTTACAGCATCTCATCAGTGTGACAGCTGTCATTTTTCAAATCCTGGCCAAATGTTTTGTTTTTTACATACTGAAAGATGATTTTGCTGTCCCTGCATGAAATCACCTTTCAGACAGGAGTCGAACATTTTCTCTGCCCTTGTTCATGAGGAGCGGTCATAAGAAGACTAAGTTCCATATTTTTACCCAGAATAATCAATATAGCCATTTCTTTACAGCACCTCATGAATGTGACAGATGTCATTTTTCAACTCCTGCCCAAAATGTGTTTTTGTGTCCAGAAAGTTGATTTTGCAGTCCCTGCATGAAATCACCTTTAGGCCAGGAGTTGAACATTTTCTCTGCCATTCGTCATGAGGCAGGATCATAACAAAGTTATGTTGAAAATTAGGTGTAAAAATATTACAAAACAACAAATTTATGAGCCTGCACTACATGTTGCAAAAGCAGGCTTGCAACTTTGGTAATTTTCAATATTTTTACTCCAAATTATTCAACTGCAGCCCTATCGACTCAGGCCAGAGTTTGTTTACATATCAGTGAAGACTGATGCTCACAACATGATCCCCCACAAGTGTCCTAATAAGTAAATGAGAAAGTTGTGGGTAAATGGCTATTCTTCTTGTTCCTTTTCCTCCTCCACTTCAGTCTAGTTTACTATTTGAAAAAGATGTAGAATCTGTGTCAGTTTCATCATCACCAGCCCAGTCCCAACACTAGCATCATGATCCCCTGTATCAGTTCTTATGTTGGAGGTGTCATAGTTAAGAGGGGACTCACCTAACACTCCCTTTGTTTTCATGTCATTAGCAGCATCAACATCTTAGAATTTCCTACAACATGCATTCTATAGTTCTGGCTTCCACTTTTCGTCTAAAAGTAAAGGTTACTTGCCTGTACCTGTTTTTCTGCTACAGGCATTCATCTAAAGTCATGCACACTGCATTATTCCCAGCTTAAGGAACCAGCACCCAGAGGTTTTCTGTGGTAAAGGTGACTCCTAATGAATGCCTGCCACAAAGAGTGAGACAAAAAAATGCTCGACTGATAAAGGACAACGGATACAAGAGTGGCCATTGCAAATAGCAATGGTCACTGAATCCATACAAAAATAAAAACAGTATATGTATTTTTATCAGGGGCTATATCCCCATGCCCCCCTCTGTGGGGTGAAGCTACCCACACCCCCCAAAATAAAGATTATCAACTCCACAGGGGGTGTGGACTTAGGGGAACTCACAAAGATTTTTTACAAAAATATTTCCTTTCCATGCACTGGATCTGAACCCGGGTCACTGGCTTCAGGATCAGTAGTGCATACCACTATGTTACATGGCCAGCTCGGCAGTGCCAGCCCAACTATCACATTATATCCTGCTTCAGCCAGTGTAGCTCCCTGCTACAATCACGCTACAGGATATAATGCCTTGTTTCACCATGCACTGTAAATTCAAGCACTATTATTGAATTGCTCATATTGGGTCACTCAATAATAGGTGCTCATACAGGGAGCTACCCACCCAGAAACCCATCCAAGTAGATTGAAACCATAACTACCTGCACGTCTCCACTTCTCACTAGTGGTTCCCTCCAGCAATCACTTTTTTCTGCTTAAAGGAGAAGCACTTGCAAGTAATTTAAAACCATACAATAAGGGGCACCATACCCAAATAGCCAAGACAGGATAGGATTGGGTGGGTACGTGTTGTTATAGGTGAAGACAGTAACTGTAGAAGACACCCAGTTACAGGTAAGTAATCTATTCTCCTGATAAAGAGACTTCATCTATAGCCACACACTTTGGATTGACTATTAGCAGTACAGACTGGGAGGAAAAAAACTACTGGAACTATTTGGGGAACAAGCTCTTACATATAGCAGGAATGAAGTCTAAATTCAGTGAGTAATAATCATAATGGCACTGCAGGAGAGCAGGATACTCACAATCATATGGGAAGCCGAATGGAATAAGAAAATGGTGACTCATTTAGCATCCTAGAGATAATGGCTGTATTTTCATACACTTGCTGCACATTTATAGTGCAATTGCACTCTTTTTGCAACATGACTGTTAGACCATAAAAACAGTGATCTAACTTCATGTCACAAGTTGCGTGTTCGAAATGATGCATGCATTAAAAAAAAATTATTTGTGCATCAGTTTTCTGTTGTAAAGTGCAAAAAGTGTTGTAAATGCATCAAAACGTATGAAAAATAGCTTTCAAATGGTTTGGCATATGTTTGCCATGACAAACAACAGCAAAACCTGGGGACTGTGCTTGTATCGTGAACATTAAAATCCAGCATAGCAGGCTTGATTTTCAAATAATTGTGGAATATTTTTGCCACAATCACGCTATATGCCACAAATGCTGCAAATTGCACATACAAAATGATGACTACATCACAAAAATACTCGATGCATTACAAACATGATGCATGAATCACGGACATGATGGGTGCAGCATAAATATGATGTGTGTATCATAATCATGATATTTGCATCACAAACAAGGTGCATGTATCATAAGACATGATGCATGCATCACAAACATAATGCATGTACTAATAAAACAGGATGCATGCACCACAGACATGATGTGTGCATCACAAACATGATGAGTGCATCACAAACAGATGCATGCCTCACAAACATGATCCATGCATCATTTTGTTCTGCTGTAAAGTGGGCTATGTTTTGTAAATGCTTCAAAATGTTTGAATATTGTACTCATACATTTTGCACATCTGCAGTGATGCAGCTGTAGCAGAACAACTGCAGAAAATCCTGCATCCAAAGCTACAAAAATTCTAGCTAATGGCATGAAAGCATCCAACCATACAAAAGCTGCTCTGAAAGAACCAGCAATATTTCATATTTCATTTAGACACTTTATAAAAGGTTTAGCATCCTCAGGTTTATTTTTATTTATTATTGGTGACTGGGATGGGAGAGGAGATAAAATAAATACAGCAATTGAGCACAGTGGTACAATGTAAAGTGCAAATGTACAGAGGGTAACATTCAGGTAACAGATGTACAATAAGGTGCAGGCAGTGGAAAAAAACAAACATTATAATCTGAGTAAAATTTTACAATCTTAGTAAAATAAGCATAGCTTTTTGACACAGCAGGACAATCATAATCGAAATATGAGAGTTATCAGAACATCAAGCAGGAGAGGGAGCATTGGAGAGAGCAAGGATCAGGTGAGGGTGGAGAGGAGAAGGATGGGGCAAAGGAAGCTTGAGCTTGAATGTGAGGGAGAAAGGAAGGGGAAAGGTGGAGAGCAAGGAGGAGATTGTCCCAGATGGAGAGGAGGCAATAGATGAACGTGGATTACCCCACAGCTGAGTGATGGTGAGGAAGGAGAAGGTGTGAGAGCCTTTAGACCATTGATCATATGAGGCAGGGGCAATAAGGTGAGAAGAGAGAAACAGGTAGTGAGGAAGGGACTCAAACAAGAATTTGGACTTGAAGGAAGCATAGTGATTTACTCAAGATCAGTGATGAGTATGAAATGGAACATGTACTGCAAAGCAACAAACCACATTACATTAGGTATTCAGTCTGGCAAGGGAGGAGAAGGGAGTGATGCCATAGACCATTCTCGCATAGACACTGGAAGCACCACTATGGTGTCCAGGTCATGGCAGACCTGGGGATAAAGGCAGTTCTTGCTGTTTGCAGGACACTGAGTTTAGGGTGGAGCTTGCAGTGGATTGCATTGATGTGTGTGGAGAGGTCAAGCCAGCTATCCAGTCACACACCGAAGTAGTTGAAGCAGGGAACTGCTTCACATGGAGAGCCAACCAGGGTGGTGAAGGTGGGGAAGGGGAGGGCTGGCCAGTTTCTGACTGCTGCCTAAGCTTTTGATCCAGTTGGTAGGAATGAAACCAGTACAGGACATGATTAAAGTTGCATTAAAGCAGTTCTTTCAATACTGATACCAGAACACCAGAAGCAAAAATGACAGTATCTTCTGCACATGTGAATATGGAAGCTGACACTGACTTACAAGAAGTCATTTAAAAAGACAGAATATTGGAAGGGGCACAGAATGGCACTTTGGGAACCCCAGATTGGATCAGGAGGTGGGAAGGGCATCACCAACCTGTACTGATGGGAGCCATCCAGAGAAGTAGGACTTGAAGCAGATAACATCAGTGAAAGAAAGTCCTGCAGTACTCAACTCCTCCAGGAGGACTGGATAGGCTACCAAGGGAAAGGCCTTAGCAAGGTCGATGAAGATAGTGGCTGTGATAAGTCCCTTGTCCATTCCAGCAAGGATGGAGTCAGTGACATGCAAGAGGGAGGAAAATGTGGAATGGAGTTTATGAAAAACAGACCGGAAGAGAGAAAGGAAATTAAAGGACTAGAGGAAGTCAGCATGCTGGGTGGAGACAACTTTCTCCTGCAGCTTAGTGAGTAGAGAGAGGAGGGTGATATGTCAAAATTACTGGGAGAGGTGGAGTCGCACTTTTATGGAGGGGGAGAACCTTGGCAAACTTCCAAGATTGAAGAATAGCACAGAGGGAGAAAGTCAGGTTAAGGAGGTTGATGAGAGGAAGACCTATAACAGGGGCCAAGGCATGTAACAACTTAGGATCCAGCCTATCAGGGATAGATTTAGACAGAAAGTAATGGAGGAGACAGCCTAGAAAGTCTTCTGGATAGTGACAGAAAGAAACTGAAAGCAGCAGACAGCTGAGGAATGGAAGGAGGTTGAGAATGGGCTGGGGATGCAGAGGACTGAGAAGAAGCAACTTGGGCACAGGTGGTGAAAACTATGATGGCTGGTTATATACTATAGGGCCCCATATTCAGAGTTGACTGGCCTCACTGTGCATTCAATAGCACTGAGCACTGAATACGGCAGGCAAAATAAATGGGGATATTCAGGCAGAGTGAAGGCCATTGTGCCAGCACAATGCAGAATGCATACACCCAGAATGCGCAATGGCAGAGTCATATATGCACATGCACATGGCCAGGTCTAAATATGGCAGAATCACACACACAGGGCCAGTGCAATGGCACAATGGCACAATTCCGCAGCTCACTGGAGCACAACAGCGGGAAACAGCAATGGATGCTCCCAAATGGCTGGGCATGCTGCCCAAAACCACACGTCCACCCAAATGGGACATGTCAGGGAGGCTGAGCATGACACATGTCCATGAAAAGATAGCACATAGCACAACCAGGTGGGCACCATAGTGTTATGTCACAGCTGGTGGTAGCCATGCAGCTGCCAAAAAGGTGCTGGGCAAAGAGTGTCCTGTATGTTGCAGCACGCAGACTACAAGAATGAGGGTGTTGTCACACAAGGGAACATCCAGGAGGGTGGTTCCACAGGCACATACAGCAACCCTTTGTAGCAGATTCACAGTGATACAGAGGTGGCTGTCCTCATAGGGAGACATGTGGCATGGTGAGATGCAAGGGGTCATGCACTAGCTGCTGGGTCCTTCTGTGGTGGACAGTGGAATAATGGACACCCTCAAGGGAAGAACAGCAGGAGGAAATAACACCCACAGGACACAGGATAAGGTCAATGTAAAAATGTTACTGCAAAACCATATATGTACAAACGAAAGATGAACAAAGCTGGAAATATACAAAATAGGAAATAATAAAATTTATTTACAATAGGGGATGGGTTGGGGACATAAGGGTACAGCACAATATACAGAAGGGGAAAGAAAACTATTTGCACACGGGCCTGGAATGGGCAGGGAAGGGAACAACACTATTTATAGGGGTGGAGGGATAACTATGTACAAAATGAACAAATGCATTGGGGGTTGGAAAGGTGATGCACAAGGGTAGGAGGGCCAAATGATAGGGATGCGGGTCTTAGGGTGCCTGCGGTTGGGGTGTTGTATGCTGCCATAGTTTCCCCACAGAGTCTCTGCAATGTCATCCAGGGTGAAGAGGATCTTCAGTATACCATCCAAGACACAGAGGTGCCTGGCCTGCAGTTGCTACAGCAATTCCATTCTTGCAAGCCATGCACTGCTGCACACTGCTGCATCCTGATGACTGAGACATAGGTGGAGGCAAAGGACAAGATCAGTACCAAAGCAGTGACTGTGTGGAGATGTGCAAGGAAGACTAACCCAATTCCCACACCACAATACCCACGGGATGTGTCTGGGATGGTGTGTGTTCACCGCCCAGAGACACTGGCGCTGTTCGCTGTACCACAAAGGGCCTGTGCCAATGGATGAAATGCATGACAAGATGCACAAGGCAAGTGCTGCTGTTGGGAAGGTAGGCTAGGTACCTGGAGACAAGACAACATGTCCTGACCCACACAACATGAGGTAGAATTGCACGGTCATGTTTCACCCATGCAATGGCACCAGCAAGTGAGTACCATGGGCCAGGTTCACAGATGTAAGACAGGCATGGGACACTGAAACAGAGGACAGGAATCAGAGTGTGTGGGGATAAATAGCACAGCCCACACAGGCACAGCAACCCCAAGAGTAAGGAACACAGGAGTGTGACCCACCACCAGCATTGCCAGAGGTGGCCACTGGATGGCATGGGGCCATGTAGCTGTGTCAGGATACAGGGACAGATCCCCAAGATGAAGCACGTGTCAGGAGATGCAGTACACCACTATGTGTAGGAACAGCATTCCCCAATGCAGGTACAGAAGGTCATGTACAAAGGGTATTGAGCAGCAATAAAGCACAATGTGAGTGGCAGCACATAGCTGATGAGCAGCAGAGGTGGACAGGGCCTGCTGCACATGTAGTACTGTGTGCAACATGGCAAGGTACTGCATGTCACTTCACAGAGCAGTGAGCAGAAGTGAAGACATAACCCATGGCATGATGGAAAGAGTCGGTCATGGCTGATAACCAAATGGTCCCTGTTGGTCCCACAGGTGCATTGCTTGAACACGCATCAACTGGGTCAGTGACAAGGCCACAGCAGGCCATTTATGACATGTTAGGTGTGGATATCTCACACACAACATGCAACCACTGCTACACAAACAGTGAACAGCATTGCAGATATCATAACCAATGAACAGTACTGGAAGGTAAACCACAGTATGCAGAAATGCCAAAATACAACCACCTCACAAAAGGACAGAGTAGCAGAGCACATCACCTACCCAGTGAGCACCACAGCACTAAATGAAGGGGATCCAGAGGAGGTAGGTGGCCAGTGACAATATACCAAGGGCTACCAAAGGTCCACGTGAGGGGGACTGCAATGGGAGCAGTAGTAGGGGAGCAGCACCACACACATGGGTGGGGAGTCAACATGAGGGGAGAAGTCAGCAGGTGGACACCGGCCCATGAGCATGTGGGAACATCAGACAGGCAAAAAACAGCAGAAAATTCAATGTTGTGTTCACTTTTTTGACAGACAAATGTCAATAACTTTAAAACAAAAAGTTATAGCATGGTATTATGAGCATGAAAGTTGTTCAGCACATAAATATCTACAAAATGAGTGGTGTTTCATTTATATATACATTTTAGTTTTTATAATTAGCAAACAAAACAGCAGAAAATTCAATTTTGCTTTTCACTTTTCAACAAACAAATGCAAATTACTTTAAAATGAAAAAGCAGCATGGTACTGTGAGCATAAAATTTGTTCAGCACAAAATTTTCTACATGCTGAGTGGTGTTTCATTTACTAGCAACCACTTGCTAGGCAAACCTACACTAGGAAAGTTAACAAACAGTCCCTGAAATTATCATTAAAAAGATAAACAGTCAAAAGCAAATGTCTCTGAACTAACAGAAAGCATCCCTATTGAATAAATGAAATATACAATAGTGAGCTGTCAGATAAATGATTTATCTACACTTGGCTGTCTGACCTCAGACACTTCACTCATAGCTTACACCACTTGTGAGGTAACCAAGAACAAACAGCACTTGTATAGATAAATCATTTATCTGACAGCTCACCATTGTGTATTTTATATATTTATATATATATATATATAACTAATAGGGATGTGGTTGTGCCCCTATAGTTAGGAGTAGCAGGAAGAAGTCCTGGCACTCAATTAAAGACCTCCTCATGTCTGATAACAGGATCCCCCAACCATGCCCCATCACAATGATGAAATCGTACTTAATGATGCTGGCATGGCCAATATCTTTAATAAGGCTTTCTCCGACTACAGCATTGTCCTGCCTCCCAGGCCTGCCACACACCCTGATGGAATGCTAGCCTCCAGCCAATTGCCCTCCTCTACCACTGCCAAGCCCAGCCCAAGCTTTTACTTCAGACAGGTGACCATAAAGGAAACAAGAAAATACCTTGCAAGTATCTTGGAAAAAGCAAGGATGTGGGGTGATAAATCGATATGAAACTGATTTTCATTGCCTTACAAGAAGTTGTCTTTCCCATCACCAAGCTGTTTAACCTGTCTGTCCACCTATCCACTTTCCCCTCTACCTGGAAATCCTCTCTGGTCACTCCTGTGCACAAAGGAGGCGATCGGGCACTAGTATTCAACTACTGACCTATCTCAATTCTGTCTCCACTCTCCAAAGCATTGGAGAGAATCATAGCTGACCAACTCACTGACCACCTGCTTAAATATAAACTCTGCCCCCAACAGCATGGCTTCCTCAAGTGCATAGCACTAATACTGCCTTATGTGCACAAGGCACTTGACCAGGGCCAACTGGTTGGAGCAATCTTCATAGACCTAACCAAGGCTTTTGACCTTGTGAATTATCAGCTGCTGCTGCACAGACTAAGCTGCCTTGGACTATCCCTGACATGGTCAGTTGGTTTTCCTGCTACCTGTCTGGGTGCTCTCAGCAGGCGAAAATCAACGAAGCCATCTCCAAGATCAGTGAAGTCACAGTGGGGGTCCCGCAAGGGTCCATCCTGGGCCCACTCCTGTTCAACCTCTTTATGAACAACCTTCCAGAAGCGGGAGGTGGGAGGCAAGATGGCTACAATTTTGCTCCGCTTCCCAGCTCAGCATTTACCTGAGTGTTTTTTGTAACTTTTCCTGGTAAATATGCTTCTTTATCAGTATGGCTGAATGAAACTTCTAATATATTAGCAAGTGGCTCCTGTTTACACTGTTTATATTGCAGTTTTACTTGTGGGTGCCTAATAGAGACGTGACTGCCCTAAGTTTAAAGTGTTTCTGTTTTGGGCAGAAATGCTGCTGCCTTGTTTCAAAAATGCAGCACAATCTGAGCCTTTTGTTGGAGAATCTACCCAGCTGGGTTATTCTCTGTTTTTGAAGCTTGTCTCCCATGATTTTCAGAGGAAGAGCAGTCGGCACCTTCATTCAGCATTTTAAACAAGTGAAGAAATTGAGTGAGTCTCTGCCTTAAAAGAAAATTGGATATCCAGGACCAGGAAGGTACTTTTTGGTGTCGACATATTTGTTACTGCGTAGAAAAGGTAAATTAGAGGGTTGGGACCATCAACATTCTTTGACTGAATATTTTTGAAGTTACTATGCTCAGTGGATTGTGCTTCTTTGCTGATAGAGCTTGTGACCACGGGAGTTAGAAGGATTGGATATTTGGAGGACAATAAAGAGTGGAACTGCCCTGTTTGTGTCAAGGTACTTGGTGATATTTTTAATATCTATTATCTGCAAATATTACATATAAGAAGTTTCCCCCTGTGGGCCCTTATGGGATGCTGTTTTAGTGACTGTTGGTGACTGAGCAAGGCGTAATATCAACTTGAGGTACTGTTTTTGCTTTTTTAATTTTGATGAAGCTATCTAGTCTCAAGGGACTGGAACTTGCTCTTGGATCTGAACATTATATCATTATAACAGATGTTATGGCTTAATTATGGGTCCTGAACTTGTCTAGGAGACCAACTGAAACAGATTGGCTTCTGCCTTTATTATTATTATCAAAGAGATCTTGTTATAGTGACTCAAGAGATGGGATAGGTTTTTCTTTTCTCGTTCTCTTTTTATAAAAAATAGCTTAATAGCTGTATGTTTGTTAAAACAAGAAGCATAAAACATGTTCACATATACAGAACTGAGCATGTCATATCTAAATATTGAATGTAGATCTTAATGATTCCATTAACTACATGTGTTTTTATATGTTGATTATTAGTGATAATTGATTTAAAACAGTTTTAATTCCTCCTCACACTTTTAGGGAGTACACCAAGTACTTGATTAGATACCAAGGCATACAATACTTGATTGATTACTTTGCTACACTGCTATGAAGTTTTCTCCCTTGGGGATAGTTCTAATGTACCTGGGCTGTGCTTTAATTAGGTTCAGGGCAGGTGAGGGAGATCTGTTGGACATTTTGTCGACTACAGTATGCCATGTCTAAGAAATTCTAGGGCAAAACAGTGTAATCATGGCGGTCTGTGCAGACTGGGACAGGATACTTAGTCGTCCTATTCCCATGTTGCCTGTGTAATTCAGTGTCTGATTTTTTGCTCTTGGTGCTTTAGGACCATAAATGACCTAATTAAAGCCCTCTTGGGAAGCCTGCCCAAAGGGGACTAATAGGCAGGTCTAATTGTTATGCATCAATCAGATATTTCAGTGCATTACGAGAATTAACCCTTCAAGCATGTACATACTTCTTTTATAGGGAATAAAGATATTGCACTAAGTGCTTTGAAAACATGGTTATCATCAGAAAAGTATCAGAAGGTTGTTGGTAGTGTGGCAATGTATGCACATTGGGTTTCCTCTGTTGTGCGTTGGGCATTTTTGAGATAAAATCCCTCTGGTTCAGGAAAACTGCCTTGCTTGTGCAGACTGAAGTAGATATTAAAGCATATCAGTTAGTAGTAGTATTTAGTGGCCAAAGGTATTTCTATATTATGAGGTGGTATTTTTAAAGAATTAAAAGTACCCTGAAGAGATTGGATGGTTCAATTTGTATTAGAAAGGACAACAGGAAAGAACAATGTATGAATTACTGTCGATAGGAATATTTATTTTGTTCCTGTTTTTTCATCACTGTTTTAACATTTACAGTATGCTGTATGTTGAATGTTGAGATTGTTGCACTGAAGTTTTTAATGGATACTTTATAGGAAATTTGTAATGACTTTAAAAAGTTGAACAAATAAAAATAAAACCTTCCAGAAGCGTGCCCCTCCTCCAAGGTACTGCTCTATGCAGATGATACAGTGGTGTTCTCTTGAGGCTCTTGCCAAGATGCACTCACTAAGAACATGCAGCACAATTTTGACCTCCTGCAGGATTGACTCAAAGATAGCCTGCTAGTGCTCAACTGCAAAAAAACAAAAAACAAGTCAGTGTTCTTGCCAGAAGCCAAAATAAGAGGTATACCACTCTTCTCAATTTTGTACAACTCCCACTCAACTCTTGAGCAGATGCCCTTGTTCCGTACCTAGGATTACAATCAATGAGTCCATCTCCTTCAGTGAACATATATGAAATATTACCACTGCTGCCACTAGGCAGTTAGGGGGCCCTATACAGGATTTGGTTCTGCCTCACTCCTGAGGCTAGGGTCCAGGCAGTAAGAGGAACAGTTCTAACCATTCTGGACTATGGTAATGTGGTATATGATGCAGCCTCTGAAACCAGCCTGCACAGGGTCCATATACCCTCAACAAAGCATGACGCTTTGTTTTAGGGCAGATTGTCTTACGCACATGTGCAACATTTATATTGGGACACGATGGCTTCCTCTCTGGACTGAATCAAACTCACGCCTGCCTTCTAGGGATGAAGGCCCTTCTAGGTCTTGCATCCCCTCCCTACAAGTCTTATTCCATCTGGTCCCAGCTGAGCATGCCACAAGAAGTGTTACAAGACATGCCCTAGCAGTATCTTTCAGAAGAATTGCCTTGGGGAGGTGAGCCTTTGCAGTAAGGGTCCCCACCTGGCTAAATGAGCTCCCCCAGGCCACTACTATCCTTACTTACCTTGGCTAGTTCAAATCTGAAATTTGGAAGTCCATCTACCCTCCAGTACAATGTTGCTGTAAAGAACACCCCAGCCATTTCTAGCCCTCCCAGTGCCCCTGACAAAATATGGCTGCAGTGACCCATGGCTCCTAAGAATCTCCCTCTTATCCCCACCTACCCATCCCTTGGTCCCCTTTTCCCCTACTCCCTCACCCACTTAACCCTCCTGATCCTTCATATCCCCCACCTCCACACATGCTTAGCCCCCTGACCCTTAAGCTATCACCCACCATTGTGCTGTCTCCCTCACCCATCTAGCTTGTAGCCTACTCTCCCTTAATGGCTGTACTTGTTGGTGGTCACATTACTTTTTCACTCCGGGAACCCGTCT
The DNA here is from genome assembly GCA_016271365.2 of Neoceratodus forsteri. NCBI lineage: Eukaryota > Metazoa > Chordata > Ceratodontiformes > Ceratodontidae > Neoceratodus > Neoceratodus forsteri. Next base: position 737,725,307 of record CM057456.1, read on the forward strand.
AAGCTCTATAGCTGCATTCTGGGAATTCTCAAACTTTGTACATAGTTGGAATCCACACTTTATTCACCTAATCTGTTATGGGACTATTTTCCTCTGTATTATGTAATTAAGTGATGATTTTTGCAATGTATCCTGTCTCTCCCATCCTTCTATTTCTAATGCTGTTTTGCCTTTTAATGATGTATAACTGACAATGCCTTCTAGCTGCTTCTGTTTTTTCCACTGTCCATGTACTTGATGTTCCACCACCTCTGTTTGATGAGGATCTTTGTAAATGAGCTTTAGCTCAATGGTTGTAATTTGATTTTACAATAAAATAAAATAAAAGGGTTGAGTAAACATGTCAATGGTAAACTGAAAATTTTGCACTTTCATAACTTTGCAAATCATGAACTGATTTGCACGAATTTGGAATGTGCCTTCCTGTGGTGTAGGTCTCTTGATCTGGCAAGTGTCATTCTGGTTGGCTGTGCAGACTTGAGTTATGGAGAGGTGAAAAACATGTTTTTAACCATTGAATTTGCTGGGATTTTTCTTAAACATGCCTACAGCCCAGAGGGTTTGTTTGTTTGGTATGACATTTTCAGTACAGAAAGAGACTACCCACATATGTGCATTTTGCTAGTCTGGTGAAAAAAAGCAATAAGCCACTTTTAAGTTATTGCAATTAAAAAATTAGAAAAATTGTTTCTGAGCATGCCCAGTAGGCACTTCAGTATAGTTAGAGTGATACTAAAGAGGAATCCTGCATTGTATGAGATAATTCCTCTTTCTTATTGCCACCATCTTATTTTCAGTTTGCCTTGAAATTTAAATTTGGAACCTCCCAAAATGATATTCTGGGGAGAAACCAACACATCTAGCTTGCTTACTGTGACCCCTATGTGCAAAAAATCCAAAAAATGTCTGTGTTACAAGCGTGTATTGAGCATGTTCTATGTATGCTCGTAACTTTACCAATTTTTAATATGTTCCCTCCAGATTTTCAACATTACCATATTTTCACACCTCCTCATAAACAGTACAACAGTATAGCTGTCATTTATCACAACCTGCCCAAAATGTGTTTTCACACCCATGGTGTAGAATGGCACAGCCACTGTGCGAAATCAACATTCAGGGTGGATTAGCAAAATCACAGTGCCAGTGTTCTTGAGGGAGTTCCAAAATCCATGTTGAAAATTTGGCTAAGCAATTCCCATAAATGGCCAAATTATGAGTGTGTTGTGCAGTCGTGCACTATATTTAGGATTATGAAGGCACTTGTATGTTAAAGTTACAAGTTTGATCGTTAATAACTTGGCCCCATTCAACGGATTTGCCAAATTGGGTATGAGTGGTATGGTTTGGTAGATCTCTTGATTTTCTAAATTTCATTTCAGTTGGACTTACGGTCTTTGCACACTAAAACACTGAAAATGCAAAATTATCCAGTTTTGGGGATTTTGTCCGTGGCCCTGCATGGCTGCATGTAGCTTGCTGCTCTGAGAGATGGCTCATCTAAAAGAGTTTGACTGACTGAACATGCCTCTTTTGGTTTGGTGAAAAAATATTGAGGCACTCCTGAAGTAGAACTTACATGGGTTTTACTCAGGGAGCTTCAATCTATCAACCCATTCCTTTGGTTTAATGTAAAAGTTTAAAAAATAGAGTTATAACATTTTCAATTCTTTGATCGCGGCTCGCTAATGATCTTTGATTGAGAGCCTGTAAATTCTGGGCCCTGGCTCCCACCAACTTCTGCCAACTTCAGTAAGTTGGTGGAAGCACTGGGCCTGAAGGGCCTGCCCCACTGTTCTTATATAGGTTGTGAGCACAGAGTCCCAAGGGTCCGCTTCTCCCACCAACTTGTGCAAGGTCTTAGTTTTGTATTCTTTCTCAAAAAGTAAGGAAATTATATGCACAAACTGCATTAATGCATCATTTAGGGTTAAAGCATAAAAGTCAGGAAACAAGACCTTTAGGGATGCCCCTCCTGCCCCGGACCCACCCATCATCCCAAGATTGATAGTTGATGGGGTGTGTCATTGGGGTTGTGAGACCCAAATGTCACCCCATTCTTTTTGCTGTGCCTTGTGAATGTCATTTCAGGTGGAATGGGTGGTCACATGATGGCAGCTTCATGAACGCAGCAAGCTCCCACCACTCTGCATCCCACCAGCTTATATCTGCCACAAACCATCAATCTGAAGCCATTTTTCAATTTTAACAAGTAACTAGAACTGCCACATACTAAAGGATTGAGCTTTAGCCTGTAAAATGGAATCCTATATGAGTAAGGTCTCCGCTGCATTCGCCTCCTACTCCGTGAAAGACAAGGCCGGAAAAAGAGGCCTAAACATCAGCCTGCCAGCACCAGTAAAGCTCTTGCAGGAACATCAGCTCTTATGGAGGAACATTTTTAGAGATAATGCACCTCCTGCAAAGCTCCATTGTGGACATCTCAGAGGAGTTACATCAAGTCCATTCCTCAATGGATTCTCTAACAATAAGAGTAGCTGATTCTGAACCAAGACTTATCTCTTTAGAGAAAGACAAAACAAGGCTGAATTAGATCACAGTTTGGCGGCCAAAAGACTAAAAAGAATGGAAGAAAACTGGAGGACTTCGAGGGCAGAAGCCATCAAAATAATTTACTAATTCTCGGGATCCCGAAAAGGAGGAAGGCAGCTTTCCTATTCCGTTCTTACAAAAATTGTGTGAAAAAGTTGCTGGCCCATTGCTGAATGGTATGACGTATATCATTGAAAGGGTGCATAAGGTCCTACATCTACCAGAACCACCTAGATCACCACCCAGACCACTGATCTTCAAACTTTTGAACTTCCTCGACAAACAGCATATTTTGACCCAAGTTAAAATAATTCTAGAGCTTCAATGGGAAGGCCGTAAAATATGCATCGCCAAGACTTACCACAGTAGGTCCAAATTAAAAGGCAGGAACTACACCCACTTGTATCTAAGCTTATTGTGGCAGGGAAGCAGTTCAGGTTCATATGCAGTCGTGCTCCAAGTGAGGATCAAGGATCAATGGCACACATTTGAAACCCACAATCAGGCACAGCTTGAACTTAAGAATCGTTTGGCCTACTTGTTTAAGTGAACAGAGTCTTCTCAACACATTTATGGTGAGCTCCCTGATCTCCTAGCTTGGTACGATATGAATATTCTACTACTTCCCAAGTGGTTGACACTCCCTGCTGATGACTCTGTAAAGGTACTTAACACTACTTTTCACATTGCTGGATGTCTTGCAGCAGTCTGACCATTCTACTCGCTACTGAATAGGCATATAGCTCCAGCTGGACCAGATAATAACAATTTGCCAAAAAACAAGCATGTTGCAGAAACTAGGGTCGCTTCTCTATGTTACTCGTACTCATTTGTTTTCAACTCTACGATCAGCGTTAATCAACCCACTTTCTCAATAAGAATGAAACTACTAGAATACAATGAGTGAATATGAAGATACCTCTGTGCTGCCAATAGAAAGGTTCCATGTCATCTCAGCGCAATAAATTACCGCATGGTAATTTGAAGCGCTAGCATTTTCACCGCATGCAATAAATGTGCCTAGCATTAAAAGCGCAAGGCATCTCACATCACAAATATCCATCTGGTAGCAAGTTGCAATGTACATTATGGGCCGAGAACAGTCAAGTGGGTTCATTGGTCAGGAGGAGCGATGGGATCATTAGAGCAGGGTAGTAAAATATGAGGGGCATAGCTTTAAAAATGGTAGCATCAGCTCAAGAACCCTGGTATTGATGTCTGGCATTGTCTGATGCTTTAATTCTCTACTTTTCAGTGAGAAAATGCAAAATTCAGACAGAATGATCAGAAAGATTTAGGTAAAATCAAGACAGTTGTGAGGTATGGAATAGGTCTGTTCTACACAGTCCCTAAATTGTACAGTAGAAAGTTTAGTAAGAAGGATGGGAACTGGTGCCTGGTGTGAACCCATCTTCTCCTGTCTGCCTCTGAAATGGACAAACTTGACCGAATATATTTAAAACAAAAACAAATGTCCCTTTCAGCCAGTCAGTATCTCACATTCAGATTCCTACTTGCTCTGCTTTTTGCGCTTACTTTGTTATGCGACAGAATAGCAGTTTAGCGGTTATTGTAATCCACTGTAATGACCACGCTGAAATGCTTGTGCGGTATTGCTTGTGCTGAGATGATGTGATACCCAATATAAATCCAGTGGTTAAGTTACAATATGTTTGATGCATGTAAATTGCAAGACTATAGCTTAATTGCACCAGTTTTCATTCTTATTTTTTAGTTACTTAATATTCCTGCTGCTCCACAAATGGGACCAGATACTATTTTTTTACAAGTATCGAAAACTGAGCTGTATCTTTGCTATTTGATTCTTAATTGGTGTGACCGTCAACTTATTGCCTATAACTGGAGTTCGGTCACACAGCAATAAATAAATAGCTTCTATAAGTATTAGGTTTATAGCATTTGCTATTGTATAATGTTATAGCGGGGTGGGGGGGGGTTGGGGTTGAATCACAGGCCACATGTATACATCACCTGGCAGTATATTTTAGCAGTACAGTTTATTGAACTAGGGATAGTTGTTAATTGTCAGTTGTTTCTTGTTTGATTTTTGAGTGTTTGTTTAATTAGAGTTTTTAGTGCTAGATGGGGAATTGTGGAAGGGATATAGAAAGGGGAAGGATGTGCCAAACCTTTTTTATTTTAACTGTGAATTACATAATGCTGACTGGATAGAACAAATCCTACCTGAACATCATCTCATAGAATGGTTTCCACTAATTTTCCAATATTAGCGACCATTAATGGGTGGTCCTTATAAAATCATAACCTGAAATGTTCAAGGCACCAGAGATAGGTGTAAGTGACAAATTATTCTAAATAAAAACTTTCAACCTACATGCAGGAATAGCCTGTTTACAAGAGACTCACCTTAGGAGAGGATATCCTTCTTCTCTGTAGGACTTGGGTTGGACAAGCCTATGGGGCTGGCATCTCTACAAACCGAGGGGAGTTGTCATCTTAATTGTCAAAACAATTCCATTTAAACTTTTGCAGGAAATCTGGAATGTGAATGATCATTACATATTTTTGCACAGTATGCTCCAGTCCCACCAAATTCTTTTAGGATCTATATATGGCCCTAATACAGATTGGCCTCTTTTTTTTTCTCACCTCCTGAATTTAATAGCTTCACCCACACAAGAAGTCATTTTGCTTGGGGGGAGGACTGGAACATAACACCACCGTTACAGATAGACAGATCTGATAATAAAAGGGTAGGCCCCTGTCCAGCTCAAAGAGCATTAAAAGACCTGATGTCTGGTGCGGGAATAGTGGATGTTTGGAGAATCCTAAATCCCACAGACAGACTTTACACTTTCTTCTCCTTCCCCCACCATACCTGCTCCAGGCTCGACTACTTTTTGGTCAGCTCCTTTTTACTCCCTGGAATAACAGATTATAGAATACATGCAAGAGTGATATCTGATCACTCTCCTGTTTCTCTCAATTATTTACTATGTCCAGGTATTAAAAGAAATACCCTTTGGCCTCTAAATAGCCAACTACTTAAAATTCTGGCTATTTTATTGCATGTTAAGGAATTCATGCCACAGTTCCTAGAAGCCAATAGAGGCTCAGTCACCCGAATAGATGTAGTATGGGCAGCTCTCAAGTGTGCCTTATGAGGCAAATGTATTCTCTTGGCATCCACTAGATCCTGGCAGTTTAAAATTAAGGTAGTTAGCCTATTATCCTCTATCAAATCCACTGAGAAGAGTATTAGTTGTAACTCCCACGAAGAGGATTGGGTCAAACTGCACACTTTACATATGCATTTCTATGACCTTATGTCTCAGAAGGCAGAGCTTGCTCTGAAGAGAACCAGACTTAAGTACTTAGAGTCAGGAGAATGAGTGGGGGAAACTGCTTGTCATTCAAATTAAGCAGACAGATGCAGCTCATGGTATACCTGGCCTCAAACCAGTTGACAATGGCCCCATTATTACTAACCCCACACAGATTACCGCTGTCTTTAGATCTTACTTCCAGAATTTGCATACCATTTCTGGAAATGAAGCTGCTACTCAGGATCAAATAATTATCTTGATTTAATTACTCTTCCTCATTTTTCTCCAGATATAACATCCCCTACGGTACTCCTATAACTGTTATGGAAGTGGAACAAGCAATACAGCAACTCCACTAGACAAGTTCTCGGCCCAGATAGTCTCACAAATAATTTGTTCAAATCCTGCTCCTCAGAGCTTACTCCCCACCTGACTGAGGTGTTTAATCACTGGTTTTGCAATGGATTTTTGAACACAGCTTCCTAGAAGCAATTATTACCCTTATACCCAAACCTAACAGAGATCCCCAATACCCAGAAAACTACCATCCCATATCACTATTTAATACTGATGTAACAATACTAGCAAAGATCTTAGCAATAGATTGGGCCCACTTATGGGCACTTTAATTGACCCTGAACTAGTGGGATTTAGGGCCAGTAGATCCTCTAGTGATCATATGCACCAATTATTGCATATAATTTCCCTGACTAGTGCCTAAAATATTCCGGCAGCATTGATCTCACTGGATGCCAAAAAGGTATTTGATCGTGTCTCCTGGGACTTTCAATTTACAGTTCTATACAGACTCGTTTTTTCTAATAACTTTATTAAGTGGGTCCAACTTTTATATCACTCACCTACTGCCCACATCTGGTACAACGGCATCCTTTCTGACTCATTCCCACTGCAGAGGGGAACCAGACAAGGCTGTCTCCTATCCCCTTTACTTTTTAATATATACCTGGAACCCTCCATCCAGAAGTTAATTTCCTCACCAGATATCCTTGGTATAACTGCGGGCACATGTCGTCATCTTATTTTAGCATTTGCAGATGACCTACTATTGCACATAGAAAAACCCAAACATAGTGTACCAGCTCTGCTCAGAGAAATTGACCTTTTCTCAAATGTCTTTTATTACAAACTTAACCCATCCAAGACAAAAGTCTTCCCATTGAATGGAAAAATTATTCCATCTGATATTGAGGGACATGATTTGATATGGGAATCGAAGGCCTTAACATATTTAGCCATTAAGATTTTCAGAGAGATCTCAATCACGGTGAAAGAAAACGTCACCACCTTAATATTGACTCTTAAAACAGATTTAACCAGATAGGGTGTATTACCAATTTCACTTTGGGGCAGAACATCCACAATCAAAACAAATGTGCTACCTCACATTCTTTACCCTCTTAGTATGTTGGATGTTCTTCTTCCTAAATGATGGTTTACCAAATTGCAAACCATAATCAACCAATACTTATGGAAAGGAAAAGGAATGTGACAAGCATATTTTAAACTTACTGTTCCAAAACTACAAGGTGGCCTCACTCCCATCATTTTTCACCTATTATAATGCAATCCACATCAGTAAACTTGATCACTGGATTTTAGTATTAGACTAGAGAAACCCGGTTCCTTAAACCCTTATGGTTGATATAGAAATAGTCATGGTAGAACAAACTTGCTGTACACCATCTGATTTACTATATTCCTCACCACAATATATACCCAAAGTTCTTAGAATACACTAATTGATGGTCCCTCAGGGCCCTGCACAATTACAAAACATTTGAATCTTGATTGGCATAAATCTCTGGGAACCATTGATTGGTAACCCACATTTTCAAATCAGTAAAAGCCCTATTTCCTCTATTTTGTGCCTCCTACTGAATGCCAAACTCTGAACTTGGCCCTGAGGGTAAAGTACTTTTCTACTCACAGTTCTGTCAAACACTTAACATACAAGATGAAAATCACTTTAAATACTAGCAAATTCATCAGACTATTATCTCATTCTTGGTACAAAACGAATCTTGCTTCCCTGAAATAGAAATATGTCCCTCATTACTGGTGGCAAACCAACCTCATGCGATATCCATGGTATATAAGAAACTGCAATCCTTAGATCCCAGTTTGCCCAAAGGCGTGTGTTACTACTGGGTAAACAAACTATCTCAATCTTCAGATTTCCATTCCTGACATCACATCTGATGTAGCACATACAAGTACATTAAGCAAGATAGACTTTGTTTGATACATTATAATGTTATGCATAATTAAAACTTTTCTTGTGACAGACTACATAAAATGGGAAGACTTCCATCTACTCAGTGTCAACGTTGCCATATGTCTCCTGGTGACCGTTACCATATGCTATGGTCATGTTCAAAAGTGTCAGCTTTTTGGCTTCACATTGAAAGCTCATTAGACCTACTATTAGGATGATAACTCTTTACCCTGAACTGTGTCTTCTTAATAACTTCCTATGGAGTTATCAAAGTAGGAAAGCCCACATAGCTCTAATCTTAGCTATTGTTAAACTAGTTATTATGAGACACTGGAAAGCCAAATCTCTGCCATCGGTACTAGAATAGCACAAGGATATATTACTGGCCCTACAACTTGAAAAAGCATATAGCCATGTTGACCAACAGGAACTGGTCTACCTAGATTAATGGGGACCACTGGAAGCCTTGCTCACAATTTGGAAACCCTAGAATACTATAGATCCAGTCATATATATATATATATATATATTATCATATCTGTAAATAACTCAATACTATGGCACAGGGAATAATGGTGGGTGGATAATTGACAGGAGGATAATGAATATTGGGTTTTGATTGTACCCTACACTATTTCTGATTGATAATTTTGCCTTCAGGAAAGTATTGGTGACATGTACCACCTCCTCGGTCTTTCCCTAGATACTTATTAATGTGTTGTCTTGTATTGTATAAGAAAATTTAATAAACCATATTAAATAAAAAAAGATGGAATGGGGTGACATCTAGACCTCACAACCCCAATAACATACCCCGTCAGCGGTTAATCTTGTGATGATGGGCAGGTCCAGAGGGGAGGGGTAAACCTAAAGGTCTCATTTCCTGACTTTTTATGCTTTAACCCTAAATGATGCATTAACACAGTTTTTTGCATAGAATACATATGTATGTATGTATATATATATAAATGTATATATGAAACAGCACTCATTTTGTAGATATTTTTGTGCTGAACAAATGTCATGCTCACAGTACCATGCTATTATTTTCTTTTTTTAAGCTATCTGCATTTGTCAGTTGAAAAAGTGAAAAAAATAAAATGTTTCTTCTGGCTTTTTTTGCTAATTATAAAAAATGAAAAGGTATCTATAAATGAAACACTACTCTTTTTATAGATATTTTTGTATTGAACAACCTTCATGCTCACAGTACCATGCTATCATTTTTGTTTTAATGTTATTCTATTTACTAGTGTACATCTGTAGAGCTGGGGATTGAGACACACACACACACACACACACATATATATATATTTTTTCCCTGTTACAGCTGGTCTTAGCCCCTGGATGTTTGAAATTCCAGGCTGATAAGACGGATATCTGCTGTGTAGATCAAAGGAAAGAACTGACCCTGGATTGGGTCAGCTGTTTTTTTCAAGTTCACATCATCTACACCCAGTAAGCCAAAACTCCATCATTATCAGCCTGAATGATGATTGATGGGGCACTGACTCACCTCTTAAACATTGCCCTACATTGGACACACAGCATCACACCCCTCAAAAGGCACTATCATTGCAAGATATTCAATGCACGCACACAGGCATGGCAAACACAAAAAGGTAAAAGGTAGATAAAAGTAAAAAGAAAAGTGAAGAGAAAAGAAGAAAAAGAAAGAGAATGAAAATGCAATTAACATTCTGAGGCAAAATAAAGATGCCTCTACTAGAGAAAATATAAACTATAGCCATAGCTCTCATCAGAAGGAAGAGGCCTTAACAAATGATTTCCAAGTATAGTAGTAGATAATGGAAAATTAAGAAAAGTGGTAATGAGATATACCACTATATTCTCAATGATAACATCCCTTGTAATCCAATGAGGCTACTCCCCACAACTCTGGTTCAGGTAGGGGAGCAATATTTTGTTAATGCTGCAAAATCAGGAGGAGATAAATGACATTAAAATTAATAGAATAATTTTATTAAAATGCACCAAGATGTGAGTCTGTCCCTGCAACACCCAATAATACATGGGAAGCTGTATCAGGTCAGGTAGAAAAAACAGGCTTGGAGTATGGATATGATTCCCTTAGAAGTGTATATATACCCAACAAGGTCATTAAGTGGCAAACCTCAAATTGTGGTATACTATGTTTATAAGGATTACATAATTTTGATGAGGACTTTGAGGATGCCCTGTGGGATAAGACTGTACACCTTTTAAGGGCAGTATTGGGGTTAGATGTTAATAATCATGATGTGGAAGTCTATAATGATCAAGACAAAATGGGAAAGGATTGTGTCTGCATCATATGTGAGTCTCCTAGAACAGCTGATTATTTTTGTATAAATGGTGTCCCTTTTAAAAATGTAACCTAAAACATATTTTCCAGAACAGACAAAATTTCAGTCCATCTGTTGCCAAAAGTCCCATGTAGCATGGTCAAGTTATAATTAGTCTTTGAAATCACAAAACATTTTTGTGTGTGTGATCTTTATCCTCCCATCCATGCCCCCAAGCCTGTTACACCTTCAGGCAGCTCCAGTGTCACTGCTGCCCACCAGTTCAGCCCCTGCCAACTCCCATCACCTGAATATGCAATCTTACCTGGATTCTGGAGGGTTCTGACTTATCCCTGAGGGATTCCTTCCTTAGGGACTCAAGATAGGGAGTAGCAGGCCTCTTTGGTCCTCCAGGGCAACAGGCATGGGGATGGGAGTGGTGCACAGTGGGGACTGTGGAATAGGAGGACATGGGTGCCATCATCTGGCCAGGAAAAGTAGGGCTATTTTGGATTTGTGGCCCACCTACCTCCCTGTATGTGTGCAGCTGCAATGGCATCCTGAGGCAGGGGATTTGGTGGCGTGTGGTCACCCACACCAAGAATGCCTCTGCTAAGCCACCACTAGGAGTGGCTATGAGAGTGCTACATTGACCCACCACCCTGGGAGGGAAGTTTGAAGAACTCTTGTGACTCTCTCCCTGCCAACTTCTGTTACTGACATCTGGGCTCGGGTATGAACCCAGATCACCAGCATGTCAAAGGGATTGACCATTGCTGAGCACCACAGAGTCAATTACAACAAAAACTTTTGATGAAAGAAAGTTAAAGAGCTGGTAGGGATGGGTGAAAGTTACGAATTCTGCCTAGGCAGAACTTTCACGAATTTCTGAAATTCTGCAAAGGTTTTCACATTTTTGCCTATGGTGAGATAAGAAACTTCTGCCCATTTTCCATGGATTTTCACTCTTTTCTGCTGAATGTTTGGGCTGTAATGAGTAATAATAATACATGAAACTATGGAATTTATTCCATCCACAGTTTAATGTATTATTTCATGATACAGACCCCCCGGCAATCGCTGGCCTCTGGTTTCTTGTGCTCCCCCCACTGATCACTAGCCCCATATAATATAATTGTTGGTGTCCAGTCCCCACCCACTCACCAATCACCCCTCTGTATAACAAATAATAAAAATTCCCTCATTCCCTGGAGTGTAGTGGCCCCCAACCGACCGATCGTTGGCCCCATATAAAAAAACTTGTTGACATCCATCCAGTCACCCACCCACCTGCCAATCATCCTTCCATATAAAAAAATAATAATATCCTCATTCCCTGGTGTCTAGTGGCCTTCCACCCACTGATCGCCATCTTCATATAAAAAATGTTGGTGTCCATTCAGTCCCCCCACCCACCTGCTGATCACCCATCCATATAAAAATATAAACCACACTCATTCTCTGGTGTTTAATGTGCCACCACTAGTCCCATAGAAAAAAATGTGGTGTCCATCCAGTCCCACCACCCACCCACTGATTGCTCCTCCATAGAAAATAATATCCTTTCTTCATTCCCTGGTGTGTAGTGGACCCCTCACACCCTGGCAGGTAGTTCATCAGCCCTTATTCACCCCATCCCAACCCCAAGTGGGCAACCAGCACAGTCCTCCTCTCTCTTCCATGGCTGACTGCCCACTGAGCTGAATGAATGCACATGTGGGGGGACTGGGCACTAACAATTTTTTTGATATGGGGCCGGTGATCAGCAGGGGGGGGCACAAGAAACCATGGGCCAAGGTCCAGAGATTGGTTGGGGAAGGGTTAATGAATTAAACTGTGGGGGAAAAAGCCAGAGAGCTGAACACTGACAATGATCAGTCCTGCGGAATTTTTTCCCAGCAGTTTAATACATTAACCCGCAGTTCTTACATTTACATTGCAGTTTTTAGGCAGAGTTTCTGCAAACATTAGCAAAATGATTTCTGAACTTTGCAGAATCAAAAGTCTGACTTTCACAGAAATTCTGCTTGCAGAATTTTTTTGCATACCCTAAGAACTAGTGTACTGCCTGAGAATTAATAGTAACTTTCACATGTAATCGGCTATCACTTTTTATATCTGAAGTACAGTATAATTTTCTTTTCTGTTTGCTAATTAGAAGATTTTCCACCTGGCAGTATTGTGGTAATGTGTGAGTAGCACTCTGGAGGTTAAAAAAGTAATTTCTGTTCCTCCCACTACATCATCAACACTGAGACCACACTGACTGTGACATAACTAGTAACCACAGAGAACCATTTCTCACTGCCAGATTATTCTCTTTCACATGGGGCAGTAGGGATTGGCTCTTCTTGGGTACTAGTGATGTCACAGTTTCCTGCATTTTGGTTGTTAACTTGTGAAATGCACTGCTCTGGCTACAAGGGTTGTGGTGCCTCAATGTGTACATTTCTGATGACATAGTGGGAGGAACAGAACTGACTTTCTTTAGCATCCAGAGTGCTGCACCACATATCAGCCCAGTATTGCAGGTGGAACATATTCTAATTAGCAAGCAGAAAAGAAAAAAATACTTCAGATATAAGAAGTGATAGCTGACTACATCTGAAAATTACTATTAATTCCAGGCAGTACACACGCTCTTTTAGGAACATGCTACCTTTACGTAATTTATTCAAAAACTTCCTGCAGATCCCTCTGGGGAAATATGGCATGCTAGATGTCTATAGGTGGGAAAGGGAATATGGTAGTGGACAGATAGATACAACTCTAAAGAAGAGAGAAATAAAAGATAGGATGTTGAATAAATTTGGTATATTAATGATGCTAAACTCAGTATTAAGTCTGTGGACGAAACAGAACTCTGTAAAACATCTTCTTACAAGTATCTGGGTATACACTTAGATGAATCATTGAAATTTATTCTGCATATAGAAAATGTGTCTGTAAAACTTAAGAGGTTGTTATCCTTTTTATAGAAATAGGGCCAATTTTAGTCTTTCTATATACAAACAATTAGTTAATCCCTTGTTTATGTCACATATTGATTATGGGACTTTATATATTGTACATGAAAACATCTGATATAGTCCTAGGTACTTGACCCACTGTAACATGGTGCCTTTAGGTTTGTCTCTGTCCAGCCATGGAGAACCCACCATTGCAGTTTATATACTGTGGTGGGATGGCAGTCCCTGCAGCCCAAGACAAAGTATTGGTTACTTTTTGTCTAAAGGTTTGTCATAATAACACTATCAACGATTTGCTGAAACTAGTACATCCAAAAATTCTAATAAATATATGTTAAGATCCTTTGATCTGCCCCAGTTTTTGATACCTAGGTATAAAACAAACTACTGTAATAATACTTTGGCAGTTACTCTCACTTGTACCTGGTTGCTGTCCAAAGAAAACTTAAATTGATGTCACTAGTTCCACTTTCTCATTTTAAAACTGTATTAAAAGTCTTGTAACTCATACAGTAGGTGTGATTGTTTTGGATGAATCATTGGATTTTAAAAGTGTATGATTGACTGTTATCATAATGTGTTTATTTGTGTGCATATTATATGTAATGTAATGTCTGTATAATGTTGGATGCAATTGTAAATGAGAGTGCACTCTCAATTGCCTTCCAATAAATTAATTTGAATTTGATTTTGAATATATTGGACTCTATGGGACTATATGTAGTGAGTGATAAAAACTGTGAAAGCCTACTTAATTCTAAGAGATCTATGTTAATACAGAGGGAGAGAACTGAAAAGGATGCTCCCTAGTAGAAATATATATGTTTGGAATGGCTTGGATGCCAGAGGAAAATAATACATAACTGACAAATGCACTTACTAATTCATTTGAGCAATTCTTATTAATGCCCCATTGGGAAAAGCAGGAGTGCTGGAAGCTAAAGATTTGAATGAGGATTGAATGGTGACCAGATTATTTTATCTCTAACATCTAATGCAATTGTTAATGAAATACTAGCAAAGGCAGGCATTCTGGATTTCATTGGGTTGCATTGTATAAATGCACTATAGAGTCACTTTGGCCAAATCCCATAGCAGAAGGTTACTCTAGATGTGGGTCAGGGACTGCTCTGTGGAGCAGACTTACAATGTAATATTCTGATCATAAACATATTTCAAGTGTTAGCGGTATATGTCTAAATCTAAGACCAGGAGTAAGATTCCTAGCACATCAAGTCAACAATACAACTATAATGGAAACACATTGATTGCTGGATTAATGGTAGGCATAGGTGGGTAGTAAAGTACCCTACCCTAAATAAAACTCACAGGTACCTCAAACTTCCCTAAATTACCCTAAAAATACCTAATAAGAAACAGGTAGTTGGTTAGGGTAGGGTAATTACTATCCTGATCTTTCTACTACACTATTACCCTACCTTAATTATAACAAAACATGAAAAACTTTGTTTTTGACTGTCTAAACAGAGAAAACTGCTCAAAAGAATCTGTCTTGAGTCAGGTGAGATAGGCACAGCTTCTCTGAGCAAGCCTGCTACTGTTTTCAAAATACAGTCTTTAGTGTTATGGCTGTATAAAACATTCTTCTATAGGGCCACTGTGATATGCCCTGACTTTTCTTTATTAATGTGACATTGCTGGCCAGATTGTCTGCAGTAGTTAGTGAAACAGAGAGCCATTTAATGGTTTAATAAGTAATTTGTCTATTGGGCCATTAGGTGAGAAAGGCAATTACAAGAGGTGTAGCTACTCTGAGTGAGCCTGCTGCTGTTTCCAAAAATTAAACCCTGAGAAGAGTTGAGCTGGCAATGCCAAACTTTTTGTTTGTTTCATCTTTTTCCACCTCTCCCTGCCCTTCTGGCCAGCCTCCTCTTCAGGCTGTGCAGTGTTAACCCCTTCACCCATTGGGGCTATCCCATTGCCATTCTACTGCCCTCACTTTGGTTCACATCCTCTGTAGACCCGGGTAATCCTCTGGTGGTACCCATGGGGACACAGGGAGGGAAGATAGTTCCTGCTACCTTGACCAAGTAGCAAGGGCTAAGAGGATCAGAGGAGGCTGTGAATGGCTACATGACTTGAGGAAATGAGACAGCTATCTTCTGGGCAACTGAGCGGACAATTTCCACTCTTTCTGGTCCCACCCACCTCCCACATCTCATGGGCCACAGCACTGTCCTGGGGCAGGGATGTTCGGCAATGTATGGTGGTCCATGCCACCTAGAATACCTCCATCAGCCACCTCCAGGAGCCACTAGTAAAGCAGTCCAACACTGCCCCACCCCACCCCAGAGGGAAGATTCCATAGGATGCCCTTTCCCTCTCCCTGCCGGTCTCCATGCCTGATGTTTGGGATCAGAGCCTAAACATGGGTTACCAAGCGTACCAAGCAATCCCCATCACTTGGCTTGTGGAGCCAGACTGCAAATTTTTAATATTGATGCAAACAGTGGCCTGAAGACAAATGTCTTATACAGCCATAAAAGACTATCTAGGGACAAGGTCACACAGTAGAGCTTCTTCTGGCTTTACCAAGAACCTATGAACATACAGGGACTGTAAAAATGTAGCGGATCAGTGTGATTCTATTAAAGAGCAGCTGATGTCTTTGGGAAAACTTTCTAAAACATAATATTTAGACACAATTCAGCTTTTATGTCAAATATCTACTATACATTTCTCCTCCATTATTTATTACTGAAGAAAATCCCACAAAAACAAGAACTTTATCCTTAGAGTTCATCTGCCTCTATAGATGAATCCTTACTTGAAATCATAATGCCTGGTTGTGACATCACAATCTGTTGCCATGGGAATAACTGTGATGTCACAACAGAGTATTATGACATCATGTTGGGGAAAAACAATGGGAACTGATGAACCCTCAAGAATCAGCTATCCTGTTTTCATACACATGACTCAGTCATAAATAATTTGGATAAGAGATTGAACGCTCATGAGAAATATAAGCTGCTTTGTGTCCAAACATTCTGTTTTTCAAAGTTCTTATCAAGGCATCAGTGGCTTTTAATGTATCACAACTGACCACTGGTGATGTTGCTGTAAGCTTGTACTACTAACAGACACAGTCATCTCAGTTCTCAGTGCCAGCTGAGGAAATTAAGCTTCAGTTTTTGTAGGTACTGTAGTTGGTATCTGCTGCTTGCCAGCATTCTTTTTTTATTTACATTTACATCCCCCCCCAACTGCTTTATCTGCCAGAAAATTAAATTACTATGCTAGCCCAGTGGCATGGAGGGCTGAGGTGCCAGTAGCACACATTACGCTTTGCAACACTGGTGACCTATGGTGATTCATGAGCATGGGCTGCTGGTGGTTGGCCAGGGAGGGAGCGGATCAGGTGCCCAATGGCTGCTCTCCTTTCCTTGAGTGAAGGACCTGCATGCTCCACTGAATGACTACCACCTGATGGAGGCCATGTGGTAGTGCAGGTCAAGCAAGGCAGTGAAAGGGAGGGCTGCAGGAATCCATGGTGTGCATGTGCTTCCTCACACGTGCACTTATAAGTGCTCCCGAGTGTAGCGGAACATGGGAACAGAAACAGAAAAACAGGTTGGTGTGGGCTAAATGAAGCCCTACTGTCCTGCCTCTGTCTTGCACTGTCGGTGGAACACCCTGCCCCATTTGGATATGTGTCATATGGTGGGGGGAGGACAGCCCTCCCCTTCTGGACCTGTCATGGGAGAAAAATCCATGGGGGATCTATGGCACAGTGATCCAGTGAGATAGATGTTGAGAGAGGGGTTGTGAGAACAGAGCAGAGAAAGCCTGCTCACACCAGCTCTGAGGAGGGAGAAAAACTTGGATTAAAAAAAAGAAAATGAAATTTTCCCCATCTGAGTATTTTTTTCCAAATGGAAAAGTAATCCTGGCAGCTCAGTGGCTGCCCAAGAGCAGGCAGGGTACCTCAGGTTATCTTCTACCCCACCTGGTTTTGTAATGTTGTAATCAGCTAGAGTAATTTTAAACTACCCAGCCACCAAACAGACCCAATTACCCAACCCAAATTCGATGATAATGCCAAGATCAAAACAATTGGCAACAATGAAAAATCTATTGCTCAGTTTCAACAAAACATAGAAAACTTGGGAATATGGGCAAACATTCACAAACTGACTTTCAATTTAGAACAAATGTAAGGTGAAGCACACTGGTAGCAGAAATGCAATGGCAGCATATGTTTTAAATGGCAATAATCTATTGACAACAGACAAAGAGAGTGATCTGGGTGTCATTGCCACAAGTAATCTGACTTTTGATGAGCAATGTAGGGAATCGGTAAACAAGTATTTTGGGATGCATTTTTAGGAATATCAAAACTAGGAACAGAGAGAGATTGTAATACTGTTATATAAGGCATTGGCCAGCCCCCACCTGGAATATTGTGTACAGCTGTGAGCACCTGACAGTAAACAAAATGCAAAACTGATTTAAAGGATGCAGAGGAGAGTCACCAAGAAGAAAATAAACCTTTCAAATAGTTCATACAGTGATAGGCTGCTGGAGCTGAATCTGTATTCCCTGTCCTATAGGAGAATAATAGGGATCTCTGTTTAGTCTATCAGGCCTTCCATTATCGTGATTTCTGGGAATGCCTAGATCTAGAGACTGGGGAAGCCAAAAGAAAAAGTAAGTTACATGGGCTTCAACTAAAAGCAGAATTGTTTAGGACATCAAAAAGGGGATCATGGTTGAATCAGAGAGTGGTGTCCATTTGGAACAAACTACCCAAGGAGACTGTTTACAGTAATTCCCTACTTACCTTTAAAACAGCACTGGATAGGCACATGGGTGCTGGGAAATTTGAATATTTGGTGTACTTGCTGGACAAGTCACATTGGCCTATGGCTTACAGACTTGCATCCTGATATGATATGATATGATATGATATGATATGATATGATATGATATGATATGATATGATATGATATGATATGATATGATATAGGAACCTAATTACAACATTACTAATACCCTTCCAGACTGAATGCAAAAAGACACTCTAAATACACATTATTAATATGTTTGTTGTTGATGTATTGTTATATGTTGAAAATGTAATAATTTCTAAGTTTAAAAACAGGGATTGATGGTGTTCCTCATCCCTACTCCAGCTGATAAAGTGTTAATAGATTTTTAAACAAAAAACACAGACTAAAACAAATGTTGCAATGGTTGGTGTTTACTGTTTTCAGGGGGCTCAATGTTCCAACATTTGTAAGTTTCAGAACACCCTGTTCCTTGCAACTTACAAAGAGCTTCCTGCAAAACTGAACACCAAGCATTTCAGTATTTAGTTTTCTCTCTTTTCGGACAAGAACTGGAAATACTTCACCAGCTGAGTGAAAGGCGATGAACACTAGTAATTACCTGTTACCTATCGCCCATCTCAAACTACACAACCCGAGAATTACACTGTTATGTTGGGTAGGGTAGTACATTACCAAAACTACCTACCCTGCCAAAATAGACAATATCCACTCTACATGACCCAGCTACCCATTGGGTAGCCCATGCCTAATTAATGATTAAATTGGCAGATAGTGAATGGGATGAATTTTTACAAAGTGTTCCATTATATGTGTACAAGAAACATGGCATGAAAATAATCCAGATACTTTTTAATTGGTTACAAGTGCTTCTAGGTCTCATGAAAAAAAGGAAATTTGGAGACCATTAGGCATCCTTGTATCCTTGTTTAAATAGGATTAATGGACAGTGTCAGTGAGATTGGATCTGAAGAATTTTGTTAGGCCTTAATGCTAAAACTTAGTAATTTTAACATATGTTTGGTGAATGTTTATAGTATACCAGATTCCTCTAAATATTATTCTAAGTCAATGGGTGAAGTTTTACAGTTTGAGCTTAAGTAGTCAAGTACAGTCACCAGAAGTGAGGAGTTTGCTTTTTGGATATATGAAGGCCCACATTTATCTTTTGTTGGATTTTCAGATAATACTATTATGAATTAGATTTTGCCAGGCTCTTAGACACTTGTGTGTGGATCTTTGTAGAATAAATGTGTAATAGACATCATAAATATCAGGGATGAAGCCCATAGATCTCATGAGTGAGAGTAACTTTTCTCCAATAAATGGCAGAATCAGCGAAGATCAGGAGGGCAAGGTAAAATGTTCTCCCCCTTTGGAGCCTCAGTGGTTGCTCTTTTGCTATGGAATAGATAAATGAATCTTTAGGATTTTTGTGATGTTCAGATTAGAAGTGAGAGTGACCACTTTCCAGTGTCTCTGAAATGGAAACCAATATCAAGATGAAACAGATTAGCCACCCTCAAGAGTTAGGTCCATTTTCTGAAATCAGGAATATTGCAATGGTAATGGAACATTTTAGCTGTAAGATTTCTAGGCTTTTTAACCTTTCTCTGCAGATTTAAAGTGTGGAGGTCTTCTGAAAGTTTGGCTGTGTAATTATTAAATATCTTCCAGATTTAAAAAAATTATAAATAACTAATAGAGTAACTAGGGAAGTAAAGTTGTCACTTGGTTTGATTTTGAATGCAAAAAGAGAAAGCTAAATTGAAAAGATGCATTATACCGAACATACAAAAGTCTTGTTGAATAAGGATAGAAGTAGAGTATTAAATTGAAAAAGCAAAGATTATAAAATGTTCTGAGATAGGAAAAGGAAATAATTGCAAACTGCCCAATGGTTGAAAATGTAAAGTAATGATTTCTGAGGGCCCCAATAATATTAAAACTGCGATAGATTCATATATTTCCTTCAGAAAGATGGACAGAGGATTTTCAAGTCTCTTTTATAATAGTATAGACAATTACCTCCCATTTCCACTGCAGATAGTAATTAGAATTCAGAGTGTAGTGTTACTGTCTACTGCTTTATCTGATAATTGAAACATTAGCCGATTTAGGGTAGGGCTATAAGGCAGACAGCCTATAGGTGTGCTATGCCTATCAGGCAACTAGGTAATGGAAAATTGTAGCACCTTTCTTTAGAAGGAAGGTTTTTCGACAGGCAGCCTAGTACCATACTACTAAGTAACTTAGTCAGACAGCAAATACATTTAACTAACTGGAACAGAGCATTGGGTGAGTTGAGAAGTAGATAGGTGTAGGAAATGTGGGGCACTTTGCTCGACCAGGCTATGATTTGGAGAAGAGGACACTGTACAATTCTCAGGACCTTCAGGGAACTCCATGCTCAGTTGGCAGCAGCTACAAAGGAAATATCCCAGCTGTGACTCCGACTAAGCTGGTTCCCACCCCCAACATACTCATTTGCACAGAGGTCTACCTAACCAGGGATGAGGAGGGTTGTGGGGAGGGGTAGAGAGCAACTGGCCAGGTCAATCACATAGCAGTTAACTCTTCCCATGAGGTACCAGTGGCAAATCACTTTGTGCCCCTGAAAGTTGCTGCTGACAGGAATGGCGATGGTGACTTCCAGGGAAGAGGGCAGTAATTAACAAGTAGGATTTTGCCATCCCAGTTAAATTTCTTATCTGTATAATACTTGTATGCTGAAGTATTTTTGATTTGAAATATCTATGTTGATTTTATTTTATATTTTAAGTAGTGTTACTCTGCACTTTATGTAAGAAACCCTGGGCCTCCAGGAAGGGAGCTGAATACAAATAAAAAAGCCTTGCTATTGCTACTGCTTTGACTACTACTGATAGGAGTTCTATGATTAGAGGGGTGGAGAGGGCGTAAGCAAGAGGTGTAGGGGAGGAGCTAGTCAGATACCTACCTGGAGCATTAGCAATCCAAGATTAGAGAGTATAGGAGGATGGTGGATGAGGGGAGGAAGGAGTGCTGCTACACCTGGTACCAATGATCTGACGAGCCAGCCTGCAGAGATAGTGAAGAGGGACTTCCAGAGACTACGGGACAGATTGAAGAAGCACTCAGCTTCCTTTGCCTTTATGAGGCCTCCATCCCTCTGGGATGAAGAAAATGGGAAAGATAGAGTAAGGAGGTAGAGATCGAGGAATGTCAGGAACAGGGCTACCACTTTATATGGTATTGGGGCTTCTGGGATAGAAGACTCTTTAAAGATGTAGAATTTGCAGGACCTCTAGAAACCCATACCGGCTGCAGCTACAAAGGAAATATCCCAGCTGTGACTCCAACTAAGCTTGTACCTACAGACGAGGCATACTGATGAGTCCTGGTAAGATGAAACACATGTCTGTATCTTCTGTTGGCACCTTTGAAATTGTGTGGAGGCCTTCGCACCATGCATTTTTGCTTAAAGTTGAACCAGCATAATATTCTGTGGTGATTTGCATATGCAGTCCATGATGCTTTGCATTATGGGGGTACAGCGAAGTTTGTATTTCTTTGAAACTTGGCTTCCCGGCCAATGCCCTTTGGGGTAATCCATTGCCTCAGTGCATGTGCACAGAGGTTCTTTGTTTTTAAAGATGATGAATATCACCTGACAAGAGAGAGGAATAGTGTATTATGGCAGAAATTTGATGTCTTTATTAGCAGACAAGTAAACTAGCCAGGGGAGACTGGGTTTGGGATTTCACTGTAGAGGGAGTGTGCAGTGAGGAACCTAGATATGGCTCCACTGGGATGGGGCAAGATGTTCATGGAATGATAGAAGAGAGGAACAAGTTTAGGGATAGGACAGGGCAGGCAAACACAATAGACATGAAAGAAGGGAAACACAACACCTATCAGAAGGGTAATGGAGAAAGTGAAACCAAGTAAAAGTATGGGCACATGTTGCCTTAATGTCAAGAGTCTTGGTAATAAGATTAGTGAGCTCCAGGCTTTGGTGTCAGGCTCTGTTTGGAGATAGTGGCTGTTACAGAAACTTAGGCCAGTGTGAACAACAACTGGGAAATAATGACCCTAGGCTACATCTTACATAACTGTGCTAGAAGGATGGCTAAAGGTCATGGGGTGGCCATGTACAACACATCCGAGAAGGGATCAAGGCAGTAGGGGATGCTAGCACAGTGAAGGGAAGTAGAATCACTGCCTCTGTGGCAGGGTGAAAAGAGATATAAGGAACTGGGTTCTGATGTAGTGAGGGGATGACAAAAGGGGAGGGACAAAAGGGGAGGTTGTAATAGTAGGTGGGTGCTGACGAAGAGAGGGATGATGAAAGGAGGTTGTAATAGTAGGTGGGTGCTGACAAAGAGAGGGATACAAAGGGAGGGACAAAAGGGAGGTTGTAATAGTGGGTGGGTGCTGATGTAGTGAGGTGATGACAAAAGGAGGGACAAAAGGGAGGTTGTAATAGTGGGTGGGTTCTGATGTAGTGAGGGATGACAAAAGGGAGGTTGTAATAGTGGTGGGTGCTGATGAAGGGAGGGATGACAAAAGGGAGGTTGTAATGGTGGTGCTGCTGAAGGGAGGATGACAAAGGGAGGTTGTAATAGTGGGTGGGTGCTGAAAAAGGGTGGTGCTGACAAAGAGAGGGATGATAAAAGGGAGGTTGTAATAGTGGGTGGGTGGGTGCTGATGAAGAGAGGGATGACAAAAGGGGAGGTTGTAATAGTGGGTGATCTTAACCTCGTTAGATATCGACTGGGAAAATCCCATTGGCCAGAGCAGCAGAAGCCAGGTTTTTCTTGATATTTTGCAGGACTGCATGATGGTACAGCAAGTCATGGATCCCACTAGCCAATCAGACATTCTAGATATGGTGCTCATCACCTTGGAAAGAGTAGGGTGTATTGGTCAGGGAACCACTGGGGTCCAGCAACCACAATAATATATGGTTAGAGGTGGCCCTGACACCAGTAAGCCCTCATCTAAGGCTGAAGTGCTAGACTTTGAGAGGACAGATTTCAACTGTATGAGCAAAATAATGCTGGGCAAGTTACCTTGGGTAGACAGCATCAAGGGAATGGAAGAAGGTGGGTGATTATAGCAGTGACCATTCTCAAGGTAACAAAAAACATGACAGAGAACAGTTATCAAGAGAAACAAGTATGAAAGACCAACTTGGTTTCTGAAAGGGCCAGAGAGGTAGGAAGTGCCACAAAGAAGCTTTCACAAGGTACAAAGAAAAGTAGGGGAATGAAGAATGGGACAAGTACCAGGAAAAAATAGAGATACCAGGAGGGCAGTTAGGATTGCAAAGGCAGACACAGAGCTGCATATTGAGGATGGGGTCAAAAGATGGGGAAAACAGTTCTTTACATATATATGGGAAAAAAGAATGATGGGGGGAATTGTCAGGATAATTGAGGGGGCAGGGTAATAGAGGCGGACAGGCAGGACGCAGATGTGCTAAAAGACTACTTCTGCTCAGTATTCACTAGGCAGGACAGTGGGCCCACACCAAAGAGTGGCATAAAAGCAATTGATAGAGTGGTTCCAAAAATGAAACTGCAGAAATTTAATGGCCAAAGAGTTAGAAAAGGACTAGCAGCCCTGAAGGTGATGGGATACATCTGAGGGTACTAAAGGAACTGGCATCAGTGTTAGCCAAATCCCGAGGGATATCAATAGCTCTATGCTGCAAGGGTGGTTCCCAGAAACTGGAGGATGGCAGATATAGTTCTTTTGCACAAGGGAAGGAACAAGGAGCAACCGGAGGGCCAGCCTGGTGGTGCTGAGGGTTGAGACACTGGAAGCCACACCTTGTACCATGCTGGTGACCCAGGTTTGGGAATGAGCCCGGTCATCTGGGGTTGGCGGGGAGGCCAGGAGATGGATTGAGCAGTCATAGGCAGGTTTCTCCCAGGTGGGACCCAGCCAAGCCGATGCAGGGCTGCCCTGGGTGGAGGCCCAGAGGTAGTGCAGTCTGGAGCAACTAGAGTAGGTAGGGTGCCGGAGGTCACTGCATGCGCATGCCTCCACATGCAGTGAGCAACCGCAGCAAGGGGTGGGGAGAAAATAAGCAAACAAATGGAGCCAGCAGGCTCCATGTCAGCCCAGCAGCCCCTCACCAGTCTCCCAGAGTCTAGATGTTGTTCTGTGGGGAGGAAATATCAATGCCCTTCACCCTCACCCCTGCCATGGGGGAACCTGTGGGGGATTGCTAGAAGGGTTGGGCATGGAAGAAGCAGCAGTCCAGAGACTGATCTCTTCCATGGGGGGGGGGGTCAGAGCTGACTGCCAGCTCCACCATGTACCCCCATCACCAAGTAGGTGGGAGGTGGCAATGGGGCTCAAAAAGCTTGGAAAAAAGGAGCAGATGGGACACAATAGACCCATCAGCATTACCTCCATGGTAGGGAAACTGATGGAGACACTAGCCAAAGATGACAAAGTGGAATATCTGGAGGAAAAGGGGTTTCAGGACAAGAAACCACACAGGTTCATGGCAGGGAGATCTTGTCAGATCAACCTGATAGTATTCTTTGACTGGTAACCAGAGTAGTTGATAAGAAGCATGCAGTAGAGTTAACCTACTTTGATATCAACAAGTCATTTGACTCAGAGGGGACAAAGGAGTTGCAGAAAGACTTAAAAAGGCTGGAAAATTGGTCCAAAGTCTGGCAACTGAAGTTTCATAGGTTTCATAGGTTTTCAGAGTTTTTAAAGTCTATAGTCCATATACTCGCCATTTATTTATGTATATCCAAGAATATTATTTTGATCATATATTGATCAATTTGCTTTAAAGGATTCCATTGTTCTACTAACTATTATCTCAATTGGCAGCCTATTCCAGATCTTAACCACTCTCACCGTTAATCAGTACTTTCTTCTGAGAGTTTTAACCTATCTAATTTAATTTGCAGTGGATGAGCTCTAGTACCATAGGGTTGATCCCTTATTACAAGATTTAACTGTTCCCAAAGTGTAGGGTCATTTAGTGCCCTATATATTAAACATAGATCACCACGCATTCTTCAATATTCCAGGTATACAGGCCCAAGGTTGTCAGTCTCTGTTCATACTCCTGCCCTGGACCCCAGCTATCCTCTTTGTGGCTCTCCTTGTACCTCTCCAAAGATCTTATATCACCCTTGCCTCTGGTGCTCAAAACTGGGCACAGTATTCCATATGAGGGCGCACTAAAGATGTGGAGTGGAAGAGAACTTCCCTATTATTGCTCTTTATATGTTTATTTATGCAATATTGTATGTAGCTAGCCTTTTTATTATTTGCTTATGATGTGGCCTGAAGCTTAGGCTATTACTGATTCTAACTCCCAGGTCACTTTCTTCGGAGACAACCTTTAATTATTCATTTTCCAACCTGTACTGAAAATGCATATTATTTTTGCCAATATGCATAACTGTACATTTCGTTACATTGAATGTTGACCCTTGATTTTGTGCCCATTCATCCAAACTGTTTAGTGTGGTCTGAGAATGTTAGCATCTTCTATACCATTTATCACCTTACCCACTGGTATCATCAGCAAATTTGATAGCCACACCTCCGGTGCAGAATGCATAGACCCTATATAAATGTTAAACACACATGGCCCCAACACGAGCCCTTTGGGACGCCACTGGTTACATCTATCCATCCTGAATATTCTCCTTTACACAAACCCTCTGCTGTCTTCCCATAAGCCATGACTTAATCCAATGAATAATATCAGAATGTATCCCCATATTACTAAGTGCATCAATCAGTTTATTATGTGGCATTTTATCAATGGCCTTGGCGAAGTCCAGGAAAACCACATCCACAGAACTCCATCGTCATGGCCTTTGTTTACTTTACCGTGAAATTTGAGGAGATTTGTCTGACATGATCTGCCCTTTACGAAGCCATGCTGTGTATAGTCTGTTTCCAGTTTGCTGTTGAAAGTCCAAAATGTAATCTTTATAATACCCTCAGTACTTTACCTAAGACCAAAGTCAGGCTAATTGGCCTGTAATTTTCACATTCTGTGTTGATCCTTCTTATGTATAGGGACAACCTCTGCCTGTTTCATGCTTGGTACATCACCCTCACTAATGGATTGTTGAAACAGACAAGTGATAGGGCCTGCCAGTTGGTTGCCAATTCCTTTAATACCCTAGGGTGCAAATTATCGGGACCTTGGGCTTTGTTCTGGTTCAGAGACTCTAATCTTTTTAACATCACATTCTGTAAGGGTAATAATTGGTTTCCAAGATGCCGAGCAATTATGGGGTATAGTGATTGTAGGATGATTGAAAACTGAAGCAAAATAGTTATTATAGTGCTCTGCCATCAACTGGTTATCCACTATAACAGTTCCATCTTGTTTTCTTAAGAGGCCAATGTTCCTTATAGTACCCCTTTTATTATTAATATAAGAATAAAAAGATTTATAATTGTCCTTTACCCTGGTAGCCAGTCTATATTCATAATTCTTTTTAGCTTATTCGATGTGTTTTTTAGTGACCTTTAGACATTCTTTATATTTTGCCCAACTACCCTCATCCCACTTAATTTAGCTGTTCTAAATATTCTATTTTTTCTTTATTTCCTTTTTAATTTTTAATGTCATCCATACAGGAGATTTCTTTACTGAATCATATTTATTTAAAGATGGAACATGTGACTTAACCAGGTCCTGCAGTTTTTTGTAATTTGTCCCACATTACTGAAAGTGAGGCATCCTTGAATTGGTTCTTCCAGTTCCATTTAACAAATCCGTTTTCATGCCCCAAAATTTGCTCTATCGTACCTTGTATATGGATGTTTTGCCAAAATTAACACCTTCCTATCTGCTGTGTATACTTAAACCTTAATTATTAAATGATCACCAGTGCCTAATGGTGGCAACAACATATACAGTCCTGTATCCTGTCATGTGAATTACTCAAAACTAAGTCCAAGATGTGATTTCTCTGGTATTAGATGTAACGACTGTTCTAAGGCAGCTAGATTAATTATTTCCAAGTATTGTTCTTCTATGGCTGTATTTACTTGCAAAGTATTCTAATTTATGCCTGGTAAATTAAAACTCTAATAATATGACATTATTTAAATTTGCCATCTGCTTAACAAAGTCAGACAGCATGATGTCCTCCAATGTGGTGTTTAGGAGATCCATAAATTACCCCAATATTTAACCTGGTGTTCTGTTTTGAAGCAATTTTAACCCATAATACCTCACAGTTTCCCCATTTGGATGTATCTACTCCTTCTGATACCATAACTCGGATATATATAGGCCACCCCCACCTCTTGTTGATTTTCTGTCATTATGATATAGGGTATAGCCTTGGATGTTCCTATCCCAAGTATCCTCTGGTTTCTACCATGTCTCTGTGATTGCACAAATGTGAATATCATGGGTATATAAGATGACTTGAAGCTCATCCATCTTGTTGTTCAGACTTCTTGCATTTAGTGAAATAAAGTTGATTGTGGATTCTGAATTGCTGTTTTGGGGGGCTATTTTTTGTGTAGTGTATTGATCTCCCCCCCTTTTTCAGTTTAAGTGTATGTCAATTATCTGTTTCAATTTGTAGGAGAAAATGCGCTTTCCCTGCTTGTTCAAGTGTAACCCATCCTGGGAAAACAAATGATGTCCCTGGAAGTCCTGCCAGTGATCTATATATTTATAGTCTTCTCTCTGACACCATCGCTTCATCCAGCCATTTAGCCTAAGTATTTCTTTTAATAGTGCTGTATTTGCCTTTGGTACAGGTAATATTCTGGAAATTATTAGCTCACACCCATGGTTTTTTAAGGACTTGCCTACCTCCTCAAAGTCTCTTTGGATCTCTGTAATATTCCTTTTGCCAACATCGTTTACATCTACATGGAGGAGTGTGACCGATGAAGTAGTATTTTCAATGAGTCCGGGAAGTAATCTTTTAACATCCCAATTCCTGCTCCCGGGAGTGTACTAACCATCATGTGTTCCTTTCTATATCTACTGATCACAGAATCTGTATATTTTATCATTGAGTCCCCCACTACCAACACATCTTTTGCACTGCATTATTTAAACCAGTACTATTACATGTGTTAACTGCTCTTTTCTATCCCATCAGGGGTACCTGCTGCTACATCTATTTTTTTTGATATATCTGGGGCCTTATTGCTCATAGGGATTTAACTGTTTGGAGGGCACTGTATCTATTGGGTGTTAAAAACTTGATGCACCCCATATTTCTCCTACCTTTCTTATTATTTTTAATTTTGCTTTGAACAAGGCTCCATTCCTCAGTTGAACTCCACCCTCTTCCTCATTCTGTTCTGTTTTTGATGAATCACCTATATATCAGTGTAATTCTTCAAAATGCTGTTAGCCATAGTATCTATATATTGTTCAAGTGAGAATATATCAGTTTGTACCTGTATTCTTTGTTTTAATAGAGATATCTCCACTTGTAGGGTTGTCAACATACAACATTTTGAACATTTAAACCATATCTGCTCTTCCCCTCTGCATACATCTGCAATCCACATAAAGCTTCATACCTGCTTTTAAGCCTTTATTTATGCTGGCAAATGTAATATCCAGCCTTCCCAGCTGACACAGCTGACACGTTCAATGCACATGTCTCTGCACGCGATGACGCCAGACCCGCACATTACGCTCATCCTGCTCACTGCAGGCGAGCTATATATTGCAAATGACCCAAAGTGGTTATTCGGTCACGGGAATGCTCGCAACCAAGTTGCGATATATAAAGTAAAATTTTGCAACTGAGCTATAGCCCTGTTCTTGTATGGGCTAAGAAATCTGTTTGCCCAGTACACAGAATAAAATTAAATGCTTTTGCAGCTATTTCTAGTAGTAGCCCTGCATACAGGACTATCTACTCCTTCCTACTTCCTGTTCAATTCAAAAGTGCAAAGTTACACCCATACAGAACAAAACCTCCAAAACAGAACATTGGATGGTGTTGGGTTGCTGGACACAAATATAAGAAGAAAGGATCTAGGAGTCTTCCTTAGGGACTTTCTTAAACATACCTGCCAATTTTACAAGGTCTTCAGCATGGCTAACAGGATGCCAAGATGCATTGGGAGAGGGTTCAACAGTAGAAAGAAAGAGATACTGTTCCCACTATGTAGGTTGTCGGTGAAGCCACACCTAAAGTACTGTACCAAGTTCCGGAGTCCTCACCTTAAAAAAAGACATGAAGAAAGCTAGAGCAGGTTGATCAAGATGATTCAGGGCAAGCAGAGCAGATCCTAAAGGATGCGCTAAAGGTGCTAAACATGTATGCACTTGAAACCGGAAGAGAGAGGAGGATATGATAGACACCTTCAAGTTCCTGAAAGGAATTGACAAGGTATATTTTGGGGAGTTATTAACCACTAACACAGAATCTAGGACACAAGGTCACAAGTGGAGGTTAATGGGGGGAATGTTTAAGCAGGATGTGAGGAAAAATCATTTTACACAAAGTATGGTTGAGCCACAGAATGGTCTGTTGGTAGAGATCATGGGTGCCAAAACTACAGTATAAACAGCTTGAAACATGGCTGGGATAGAATCAGTAGTATAGTACAGTACCTACTCAGTGGGAATGCTCTAAGTGAAGACCCTGCAGAGGTAATAGGTTATGGGCTATGATAGGATAACATGGGCAGCCTGTGTGGACCACTAGTCTTTTTCTGCCATCATTATCTATGTTTCTAAGGAGATTTACCATGCAGTCCAAATCATATTTTAGGATATTCGTAAGCTGAGTGAGACATACCAGTTGTTTACAGTTTAATCCAATTCAACTTTTCAAGATGATACAGTACTTTTTAGGAAGTCTGACTCCAGACATATGAGTCGGTATTAGTTAATAATTCAGCCTACCTATATCTATCACGGCTGTAAAGCTTATTGTCCCTAACTCAGCTCTTACATGAACGGAAGTGGGTGACTTATTTACTCATAATAGGGCATTATACATTTGAATCCCAGACATTTCTACATATTCTTCACTCCCCAAATCTCAGCTGCATAGAATGACTGAGAAATGTGTTTACCCTTAATTGCTTCAAACATTCAGTGTACAGACTTACCACCATACTTATCATTCCATTTTCTAATTGACAGTGTAGATTGTTTTAATTTGATCAGACTCATATGTAATGAGCAGTCAACAGGCAATTTGAGGAAAATGTCACTCCCAAATAAGCACAGTATGTGATGTAACAGACAAAGTTTCATATCATCAAAATTCCAAAGAAGAAACATAATTTGAACCAAAACAACTATTTGACCATTGGACAGATTAACAGACAATTTCAATACATAAACACAAGAATTCAAAATATCCAGTTTTCTTTATATACAGGTCTGTACAATGCAAACAAAATGAAATTATCTGTTTATGCTAATGCAGGTCATGCATATCACCAGTTTTAGGTGAATGTAACAACGGATCATCAGTTCCAACAGTAACTGATTCAAGTAAATACAAAATAAGGAAGGGGTCAAAATGCAGCCCTGTCAGCAATGGCAGATATTATATATTATAGGGTGCAGTAGCTATAGTTAGGGTTGAGCAGGCACTTTAATCTTAAACCCCATATTTTGCATGTTAATAACTTTGCAACCGTTCAATGGATTTGTGCACAATTTGGAATAGACAGTATCAGGCAGTAGATCTCTTGATATGCCAAGTTTCATTTGGCTTGGATCTGTGGATTTTGTGCGGCTAATCATCAAAAAACTAATTTTTTGCACATTTGTACCAGTTTTTCCCTGTTTTGTCCTCATCATGCTGTGCCTGCATCGTTTGGAATTTTGGCCTGACATTTTCAGCATAGCAGGAGGCTATCCTGAGGAACAATCCAGCATTGGGTTGGTGAAAAAATATTAATCTGTTCCAAAGTTATTAATTTTTGAAATTCTGGGTTCTCCGCATGATCTGTTCAGTCTTTGGGATAGATGCATTGTTTCGATCAAGGATTCCTGGTTGTGAATGGCTCTGACAGGATTGCGAAAAAGGGTTGTAAATCTCAGAAAATCCCTTTTCACATGAAAATCCTAATAACCGGCCACTATTTGTTTTCTTTGCTGGTGAGAAAACAAATGCTGTAACTTGCAACAGGGAGCCTGTTCTCTTTTAATTCATTCCCTGGTGTCTAGTGGCCTCCCACCCTCTGATCTCCTCCCAGCCCCTGTACATATTTATAAATATTTTCCGACACCAGGATGACTACCTCTGGTCTGGTGTCGGAAAATAAGCAATATTCAATGCAGAATCCTGCATCAAACTGCCATTTTTCAATGCAGAATCCTGTATCAAACTGCACCCCAAGCCAGTTCTATTTTTTATTACTGTAGCCTACATCAGGGGTGTCCAATCCCCATGTCAGCATGTATCCCACCACAGTACACTGGGAAGCCCACCCCGGTGTGTTAAAAATACTTAAATTATTGTTTCTGGACACCAGGATGCCCACCCCAGTGTCGGATGCCCCCACCAAGCCCATTTTATTTTTACAATGTAGGGTGCCTAATCCCCATGTCAGCATTTAATGAAGCCCCCCCTGCCCAATTACTGTGGAACACTGGGGAGCCCACTTCCAGTGTTTCAGAAAAAACCAATTATAACCTCCAAAAAAAAAAGAAAACTGTCTCCTATGTCTTTTTTTTTGCTCAAAAGATGAAAACAGCTCCTTGTCATCTCGCCAGTACTCCTTCCACCATCCCCCTCCTGTGTGCACCCACCTCCCCACACCCCCTTACCCCTTTTTACCTCCAGAGGTCAGCTGGTGTCGTCTTCTAGACTGAGACATGTCTGCACTCTTCAAAGCCAAACCACAAACTGAGGAATCAAGGTAAATGCTTTATAATGGCTGTCAGTGGGGTTCCAACTTATATTGATATCTCAGTCATTTTAGAATTTTGACTCCAAATTTTCAACATGCAGTTCTTGCAACCTCCTCATGAACACTGGCACTGTTATTTTGTTACTCAGTCCAGAAAGGTGATTTTATGGTCACTGCATCGAATCACCTTTTGGTACCCATTAATGAACTGACAGTGACAGTGTTCATAAAGGGAGGTCCCAAAAGCCCATGTTGAAAATTTTGTGCAAAAATCCTGAAATGACTGCATTATGAGTGTGCATTGTGCAGTTTTCTACACACACTCTTACCTTCACCAATTTTAATATTTTCCTCCAGACTGTCAACATTGCCATTTTTTCAGACCTCCTCATGAACATTACAGCTGTCATTTTTCATCCTGCCCAACATGTGTTTTCACACCTGTGGTGCAGAATGGCATGGTCACTGTGCAAAATCAACTTTCAGGTTGGATTAATGAAATCACAGTGCCACTGTTCATGAGGAGGGTCCTACAAGGCCATGTTGAAAATTTGGTGCAAAAATACCCAAAATTGCAGGTTATGCAGGTCGTTGAAATTTCGCTATGCATGTGTGTAACTTTGGCAAATTTTAGTATATTCATTCCAAATTTCAACATTGCCAGTTTTTTCACACCATCATGAACAGTATAGCTGTCATTTTGCACATCCTGCCTGAAATGTGTTTATGCAGCAGTGGCATGGAATGGTGCAGTTCCTGCACAAAATCACCTTCTGGGACTGAGTAACAAAATGACAGCGTCAGTGTTCAAGAGGAATGATCCAAAAAAAAGCCATGTTGAAAATGTGATGCAAAACTACCTACAAATGCCTAAGTTATGCACGTAACATTGGGAATTTATCATATTTTCACTCCAAATCTTCAGCATTGCCATTTTTTCACACCACCTCATGAATAGTACAGCTGCCATTTTTCAAATCCTGTGAAAATTTTCTTGCACCTGTGGCAGAATGGCATTACAGTTGTGCAGATTTGCATTTTGACTTGAATTTGAACATTTTCGTATTGAAGTACATGAAGTGATATGATAAGAAGGTTATGTTGAGCATTTGGGTAGAAAATTATTTAAGATGGTACAGTTATGACTATTTGTTGCAATTTCACTATGCCTGCTCATAACTTAATCTGTGGAAGCGCAGGGGTTGGAGATCCCTGTATTTTCACAACTAGATGCATATGTGCATCTATGGAGGGAAGGGGGAGCATGGTTCAAAGGACCCTGTGCTTCCAGAGTAAAATAAAGATACTATTATACTATCTCAAAAACTAAGGAAATAAATTGCAAAAAACATTTTTAATGCATCAGTTAGGGTTAAAGTGACAAAAGTAGGGAATTGAGATATTAGGCTTGAGCCAATAACACCCTCCTCTGACCCAACCCCACCAGCCCACCCCACACCCACCCTCCACAGACCAACATGCATTGGGGTGTGCCTTGGGAATCAGCCCTAACTCCCACCCCATTCTCCTGTACTGTACCATGTCAACTTTCTTACACATGGAATGGGGAGAGTTAGGCCTGATGACTCTCAAGGCACACCGTGGGTGGGATGGGAGGGGATGTTAGGAGCTCAACCTAATGTCTCATTTCGCTACTTTTGTCACTTCAACCCTAACTGATCCATTGATGAAGTTTTTTAATATATATATATATATATACACACAGTATATCTCATCATGAGTAGCACGGTCACGCCACTATAGTTAGGGTTCAGTGGTCAGTTACACACTAAAGTCAAAGGTTTGTAAGTTAATAACTTGGACCCATTCAATGGATCTGCCTGAAATTTGGTGCATGCAGTGGGGCATGGTAGATCTCTTGATTTGCCAAATTGCATTTTGGTTACTTCCAGTCTTTGTGTACAAAAGTGCTGAAAAATGCAAAATTATCAATTTTTGGAGGCAGCTTTATGGATTTTAGACCTGGCCCTGCACAGCTGTTGTGTAGTGTGCTACTCTGGAAGATGGCGTGTTTGAAAGAGCTTTGGTGGCCAAACATGCCGCTTTTCATTTGGTGAAAAAATATTAAGGCATTCAAAAGTTATGGCACTTTTAAGTTCCCATTATCAGTCAAAGGGAAAATTTATATGTATGTTTTGCGAACAAAGAATGGGGTTCTGGCCATCTGGTCCCACCTGGCGATGAAAGAATTTGCAGCAGCCTCATGGTTCAAGAATCTTTGTCCCAGAGAATTTTCAAAATTCTTTGATGGCAAGGTCCGCCATTTTGTTTTAGTTTTCCAATCGGAAAAACAGAAATATCTTAGCTCAGGTGTCACTCTGAAGTAAAACTTGGATGGGCTTTACTCTGGGGCTTCGATCTATCAAGCCATGCCATTGATTGCATCAAATTGGTCAAAAACAGAGTTATTAGCTTTTAAAATCTTTGCTCGTGGCTCGCTAACGATCTTTGATCGCGAGCCTGCAAATTCTTTGATTGCGAGATTCTTTGATAATGATCTTGCATCACGACCTATTTTCACAACTATCTCAGCTCAGGGGTGGGCTAGGGACACAAATGAGGGTGGGTTTTGATCAGGGGGCTTCGGTCTATCGATGCATGGTGTTGGTTCAGTTCCAAACGGTCAAATAATTGTGTTTCACTATTTTTTATTCTTTGGTCGTGAGCGTGCAATTTCTTTGATCGCGAGCCTGCAAATTCTTTGATCGTGAGATTCTTTGATCTTGATCATGCATCATGAGGGAAGGACATGATGGCAGGATTAAAAATTCATCTTTTTCAGCCCAGGGGTGCCCTAGGAAGTCAAATGAGGGTGGGTTTTGCTCAGGGGGCTTCGTTCTGATGAACCATGGCAGTGGTTTACTGGGATTATTTAAATTTTTTGATTCTTGCAGTTTTAGTTCTTTGTTCGTGAGCCTGCAAATTCTTTGATCATGAGCCTGCAAATTTTTTGATTGCGAGATTCTTTGATCGCGATCGTGCATCCGAGCGAGGGATGAGATGGTCAGATTTTAAAATCACTTTTCTTAGCCCAGGGGTGCCCTACAAACATAAATGAGGCTGGGTTTTGCTCAGGGGCTTTGTTCTGCCCCATCTGAATAATACTAATAGTGTATGAAATATCTCTGGTAGGTAGTCTAGTGGCCCCCCATCATAATAAATAATGTTATGTTGTCTAATGTCCTGGTAGTCTAGTGCCCCCAATGTGTCTTTTTTAAATCCCTGGTAGTCTAGTGGCCCTCCCAAGTTATGTAAAAAAATTACTGTTAATATCCCGTGGTCTAGTGCCCCATCTGTATGAAATAATATCCACTGTGACTGTAGATATCCCTGGTAGTCTAATTGCCCCCATTATATACAATAAATAATTATTTCCTATTTCCTGGTAGTCTAGTGGCCCCCACCCCCACCCAGCTGTGCCAGCCACCAGCATCCTACCACCCTTCCCAGCCCATCTCACCTCCGACGCCAGCCCGGACTGTCTGCATTCAGAGCTAATGCAAGGGTGCTCAAATATTTTCAGGCACCTTTTGCGTACTGCTCATAATGCAGCTGATCACTTTAGCTGTGAGGTGAAGAGTGGTTGTGCCAGTCACCGCTGGGGAAGGGTGGGGGATGCTGGGTGAGCTGGCATGACTGGGTGGGGGACCACTAGACTACCGGGAAATGTGAAATAAATATTTATTTTATTATAATGGAGGAGGGGCCGCTAGACTACCAGGGATATCTACAGTCACAGTGGATATTATTTCACAGATGGGGCCACTAAATCATATGGGATATTAACAGTGATAAGTTTTATACAACTGGGGACCACTAGACAACCAGGGATTAAAAAAGATACATTAGCTGCCTGCTCCTTGGAACAGGGCTGCTTCCAGCTCCCCACGGTCGGTCAGCACCCAGCCAGCCACCGACCGAGACCAGGACGCCCGCCTGCAGCTCCTTGGAAGCTGCCTGCCCTTGGAACGGGCTGCTTCAGCTCCCCACGGTTGGTCGACACCAGCCAGCCACCGACCGAGACCAGGCCGGCTCACCTGCAGCTCCTTGGAAGCTGCCTGCCCTTGAACAGGGCTGCTTCCAGTTCCCCACGGTCGGTCGGCACCCAGCCAGCCACCGACCGAGACCAGGACGCCTGCCTGAAGCTCCTTGGAAGCTGCCTGCCTTTGAACGGGGCTGCTTCAGCTCCCCCACGGTCGGTCAGCACCCAGCCAGCCACCGACCGAGACCAGGACACCCGCCTGCAGCTCCTTGGAAGGTATGGCTACCGTGCAGCCAATCAGAACATGAGTGCTTCAAGCAAACCCGCTCTGGTTGGCCAGGACTTTTCCCCTGCTTTTGCCACCTGGCGCTTTTTACAAATAGATTTAGCTGCAACTAAGCAAAATTCAAGTATCTAATAGAAGTTTTTCAACTGTATTAGCTGGATTGTAATTTCTACTACTGTTTTAAAGTGCTTACAACTCTTCTGTTTC
The DNA here is from genome assembly GCA_016271365.2 of Neoceratodus forsteri. Classification (NCBI taxonomy): domain Eukaryota; kingdom Metazoa; phylum Chordata; order Ceratodontiformes; family Ceratodontidae; genus Neoceratodus; species Neoceratodus forsteri. Next base: position 737,761,813 of record CM057456.1, read on the forward strand.
CTTGCTCCTGCACCCCCATCCAAGCACTCTGCCTTGGTGCAAAAGTCTATCTCTCCTTTGTCTTGCTAAACTACTCAATCTAAACTTATCCTACCTTTATGCTATTTAAACCCTGCTATTTTTTCTTCTGTCCAGCTGCCTGCCCTTGAATGGGGCTGCTTCAGCTCCCCCACGGTCGGTCAGCACCCAGTGGCTAGTTTTCCATTAGCAGGTTATACAGACCTGCCACTAGAGGGATTCTTGTTCTTTCATTTAAAAAAAAAAGTCTACTCTCTTAAAGTCACAGTTGCATACTTGCTATATACTTTCCTTCCCACCCTTGTGATCCTCTTGAACCGGGTAAGACTTCCCTGAACCACGGGACTGCTGAGAGCCACGTCATTGGCCCCACGGTATTTGTACCGCACCCTGATTGGATGCTGTCTTGCCTCCTGCTCGAATTGACTCTTGAGCCAGCTAAAACTTTGTTCTGCTGGGCTGCTGTGCCCATAGATTTCTATGGCAAACAGATGAAATTTACGCCAGCCCCCTCCGACCTTAACTTTATAGACCTTCCTCCATGACCCCGGTAGCTCTGCCCCCACTCATGCTCCATTGGGTACCTGTTTTGGACTCCCCCATCTTTTAGTCAAAACCTCCCACCCCTGGCTGCCTGGCCTTCCTGGCTGTGTCCTCACTTCCCACTGATCCAGCTACTGCTCTTCCGCCCCCTCTCCTAGCCCCGCCAGCTTGTCTTTACCCCCTCCCTCCGCCTACCCTGAATCCTACCTTAATCATGTGCCTCCACTGCTCTCTACCCCTAATCTATTTATCCTTGCCTGTCTTCCTCCCCTACTGCATGCCCCAAAAGCCTGCTTTCCCTCCCTCCCCCACAGCTTCCACATTCCTACATCTTTCCTCCACATAGACACGCTGCACACTGGTCACTGCCCCTTGCCCAGGGTCCATCCTACTGCCATGAAACTGTCCTACACCCACACTGGTCCTAGCCCTCCACTCTGGTCCCCCCTGTCTACACTTACCCTCACCCACTATCATCAATGTTTGGCAATTTCCCAAGATGCTAGCAGGTGAAAGCATTCCCTTTAAGAAGTATGCCACAGCTCCTTGAGGCTAGTCCTCCTCCTCCTAATGCTGTCAGGCAACGTGCACCCAAACCCTGGCCCATTCTGCTCTAAAGCCACTAATCTGAGCAAGCCTTCAGTTGCCCTCTCATTCATATCAATCAACATCTGCAGCTTCCTTCCTAAAATGGATGCCCTACAGGCCTTCACCAGCCAACACTGCCCTGACATCCTGGCAGTTGTTGAAACCTGGCACACGCCATCAGTACCGGACCATGCAATCAGCCTTCCTGGCTACAATGTCTTTAAGAGGTGGGGGCTGCGCTCTCTACCTAAAAGACTCCATACAGGGGCACCATATCATTACCTCACTCCAACCCACAACTGCTCAGATACTGCCAGTGAGAATCCTCCTCAGAGCCCAAAACAAAACCTTCACTGTTGCCACCATCTACATCCCTCCCAAAGAACAGGGAACTGGTCTAACAGCTGTTCTTGACTTTGTAAAGTCACTCCCACCAGACACCGATCCATCCTCCTAGGCGACTTCAATATCAACTGGCCTGCGGCCGATGCTGGTGCACACAGGGATGCCATTGCTGTGGTGAACCTCACGCAAATGGTTGACTCACCAACCAGGAAAAATTACAGGACCAGCACCAGCACACCTTGGACTGGATTCTTACCAGTCACCCATCACAGATATCTAACACTAATGTCCTCCTGACTCTCTCAGTGACCACTCCTGTTAGCTGCACCTGGTCAAATAAATTCATAAACCACAGCCAAAACTATCACCAACAGGGTTCTCACAGTGGCACCTTCCTGGACTCAAATCCCACCTCCTCCATCAAGACTGGTCCCCTATCTTCAATGCAACTAACGTAAACACTGCCCATGACCACTTCATAAATATCTTCACTTTGGCCTGTGACACTTATGCTCCTATTAGAAAACACAAAGTCAAATCACTCAGTAACCCTTGGCTCACAGGTGACCTCCTCAGGATGCTAAAAACAAGAGACCACCTATGGGAGCTGGCCAGAAACTCTGGAAGGCAAAACGACATCCAAAACTACAAATGTGCCCGCAATGACTGCACCAAAACCATCCAGCAAATAAAGTCCGCCTACTATAAGCATGCCCTCACAAACTCCTGGGGCAATGGTCAGGAATTCTGGAAGAACATAAAGGAACTCACTAGGAATCCACCCAAACCCCCCCACCATCAATACTCAACATCAACAGAACCACAACCCTCAACCCAAAAACCTTGGGATACCTTTAACAAAGCCTTTACCAACCTCAGTGCTATCCTACCCCAGGACTACTTCAAAGATGGTGAAGCCCCTCTGTCCACAATGAACACCACCCCTACCAGCTCCCTCCACTTCTACTTCAAAGCAGTCAAGGCTCACCAAGTATGCAAATATGTTACCAAAGCCCTTGGTAAATCAAGATTCAGTAATGACTCCCTCGATCTCAAAATCCTGTCTCTCACACTTGATGAAGTGCTTAGTCCTCTGACCAGAATTTTCAACTTCTCCTCAGCCTTAGCCAGTTCCCGGACAGATGGAAATCTGCCACTGTCACCCCAATCCATAAAAGTGGTAACAAAACTGCCCACGATAACTACAGACCTATCTCCTACTAGCCCCACTCTCCAAGGCACTAGAACACATCGTCTCGGACCAGCTCACAGAATACCTGGATACTTACAACATCCTGTGCAAGCAACAACACGGTTCCACAAAGGTCACAGCACCTCCACAGCCCTACTTTAATTCACCGCACATCCACAACATACTTGACTCCGTGAACTACTAGGCTCAATCTACATTGACTTAACTAAAGCCTTCGACACCGTCAATCACTCGCCTCCTGCTTGTCCAGCTTCAGAACACTGGGCTGTCAATGAACTCCATTGGCTGGTTTAAGAGCTACCTTGAAGAACAGCCCCAAACAGTAAGAATCACTGATACACTCTTGGTCCCTAGACCGGTCCACTCGGGAGTCCCCCAGGGCTCCATTCTGGGACCCCTCCTCTTCAGCCTATTCTTAAACTCACTACCAGACAGCTGCCCAGAACAAATAATTCTCTACACTGACAATGCTGTGATCCTCACCTCGGACCCTGATCCAATCCAATTACAAAATAAACTTCAGCAGGCCTTCTCCTCCATCGAATCCTGGTTCCTAGATCATAAACTGCTTCTCAACCAGAAAAAAAACAAGTCTATGGTCTTCTGCAGCCCCACAACAAAAACAAACAACTCTACCTCTCCATTGCAACTGAACAAGGAGCCATCCTAGAGCAAACACAATCGTTCAGTACCTTGCATCACCCTTGATCCCCACCTCTCAGTCGCTGTCCATATCAGCAATGATGCAAAGTCTGCCAATGTGAGGTTAGGCATATTATTCCAGCACAGGAAAGACCTAACCCCAGAAGCACTGTCAGTGGCTGTCCAAAGCTCCATACGCAGCATCATAGACTATGGTCTTATCATATATGGGTCTGCAACTACCACTGCTCTGAAACGTATCATGACCTCCCTGAATAAGGCCTGTCATCTCATCACTGGCTCACATCACCATACCCACACATGTGACCTTTATTCCCAATCTGGATGGCTTCAACTGGACAAATGCATAAAATACCAAACCTGCATCACGGCCAAGAAAATTATAATGGGGCTTTCCCCACCTGGTGTCTGTGCCCTCCTTAAGCCTAGACATAGGAACATCACTACAAGGAGATCCAGTTCCCATCTACTACATATCCCACGATGTCACACAACCCAAGGACAAAGATCATTCGCCTATCGGCATCCAACTGGCGCAACTCTTTTGGCAGCGACATAGCGACCTCTCCAACACTCGGCCTCTTCAGGTCCAAGCTGTGCCTCTCACTGCTTGTATCCTGTGATTGCTCATCTTAACATTTCCACCGTTCCAGCTGCACATGCCCCAGCACCCAGCACTTACAATCAGTCTTTGCACCCCTAGCACCTTACCTGTCATATTCCCTCAACAAGACCCCTAGCTGCACTGTCTCCCACCCTCGCCCACCTCCCCCGTATCTTCATTCCTGCCCCACCCCAACCACCTCTCATATTCCCCTTACCCTGCACCTCCTTCCCACTCAATCTCCTACCTCACTTTCCTCACCATCCCCTTCCCTTGTCTTGCTTATAGCTCAAGTCTTTGTACTGGTTATTACATGTCTGTAAGTCAATAATTATATGTTTGTAACTAAAATGATGACTGTGCATACGGTGATGTGGAACCTTTGTAAAAGAGCCTCGACTCAAAGGTATTGTAATCCTAGATTGAAATAAATAAAAATAAAATAAAAGAAACATTGGGGGGGGACTAGACTGCCAGGATATTAGACATCATAGCATTATTTATTATGATAGGGGGGCCACTAGACTACCAGGGATATTTCATACACTATTATTATTATTCATATGGAGCAGAACGAAGCCCCCTGAGCAAAACCCAGCATCATTTATGTTTGTAGGGCACCCCTGGGCTGAGAAAAGTGATTTTAAAATCTGGCCATCTCGTCGCTCGCTCTTTGTTCATGAGTGAGCTAATTCTTTGATCGCAACCCTGTATATTCTTTGATTGCGAGATTCATTGATCGCGATCGTGCATTGTGAGAGTAGGACGAGATGGCTGGATTAAAAATAAACTTTCTTAGCCTAGGGTGCCTTAGGAAGTCAAATGAGGGTGGATTTTGCTCAGGGGGTTATTCTGTCGAACCATGGCAGTGGTTTGCTGCAATTCTTTTCATTTTTAAAATTACTAACATTTTTATTCTTTGTTTGTGAGCCCTCAAATTCTTTGATCATGAGATTCTTTGATCACCATCTTTGATTGTGAAGGCAGGACAAGATGGCCAGATTTGTTTATAATGGGATAGGGAAATTTTACTAATCTTTGACATTGAATATCTCGGAAATGGTTTGGTCTTTTTACTTGAGGTTTGGAGGGAAGAAAGGCAACAGCTCACAGATGTGTCTTTTGGTGGTTTGGTCAAAAAATATTACAGGGTGGCAAATGTACGGTACTATGAATTTGACACTTTTTCCTATTGGATAATATTACGGCGTCTGCCACATTACAGGAATTCTTTGCCGCCCTGCTGCAAAATAAGGGTTTAGTCTTTTGGGCTGAAATTTGGAGGAAGAAAGCCAGCATCCAACAGATGTGCCTTTTTTGTGGTTTGGTGAAAAATATTACAGGATGGCAAAGTGATGGCACTCCAAAGTTGATGCTTTTCCCATAGAATAAAATTATGGCATCCATTGCCTTTCAGAGGCCCGTATCTCAGGAACGCTATGAGATACAGACTTTCGTCATTAAAATGCTTAGCTTCCCAAAGGGAGCAAAGAAGAAAAGCTAGCCAGGAATGTCATATTTCATATGAAATTTTAATTTTTTTTCTATGTTGTCCGGTTCCTGAGATATAAGCAATTTAGTATTCCAAGTCCTAATTTTGTGCTCCGAGGTCCATTATTATGCATACATTCTTTGTTTTCACTGTGTTTTTCCATGCAGTTTTTTGGGAAAAGAAGGGTGTGCCCTTTTGTTACTGTGCCAGTTAGCGTTTCCAGTTGTACTTCTGTTACTGTTTGCATCCTGTTCCTGTCTACGCCACCGTGTGCATTAGGTTTGTGTTTTTGTTTGCATTTGCATTTCTGTTTCTGTTTCATTTGCCATTATTGTTGCTGTTACCGTTACCATTTGTTTGTAATTGTGGTACCATGCCCGTGCGTGTTACGGTTTGCGTTCCGTACAATGCTTGCATTTGTGTTTGCATTTCTGTTTCCTTTGGCTTTATTGTTGCTGTTACTGTTACCATTTGCATTTACAATTGTGATACTGTGTCCATGGGCATTATGGTTTGTGTTTCGGTACGCGCTTGCATTTGCATTTCCGTTTCTGTCATCTTTGGTGTTATTGTTGCTGTTACCGTTAGCATTTGCATTTCCAATTGCGGTACCGTGAACGTGTGCGTTACCAGTTGCATTCCATATGCACTTCCATTTGCGTCTCCATTTCCATCACTGTTCACTTTGGCATCACTTTGTGCTTGCATTTCTATTTCCATTTGTGTTACCATTTACGTTTGCATCACCATGTTCATAACCATTTGTACTTGCATTTGCATTGCACTTACTGTTACTATGTCACACAAAATCTGCTCCCACCAACTTCTGCAACTTTCTACTTTTCTATTCTTTCTTAAAAAGTAAGGACATTCTATGCAAAAACATCATTAATGCATCAGTTGAGGGTTCTTCTACAGTGAAAAAGTGAGGAAATTCAATTTTGGTTTCCACCCTTGTACCCCACCCAGTCCACCCCACCAACAGGCATCGGGGTGTGCGTTGGGAGTCGTTGGCCTAACTCTCACCCCATTATCCTACACTGCACCACCTCAGCTTGTTTACACATGGGATGGGGTGAGAGTTGAGCTAATGACTAGCGCACACCCTGATGCCTGTTGGTGGGGGCGGGCTGGGAGTGGTAGAACAAATCAAATTTCTAGCTTTTTCACTGTAGAACCTAAACTACTGTATTAATCTAAGTTTTTGTAGAATATATATATATATATATATATATATATATATATATATTCATTGCAAAATGTCATTAATGCACCTTTAGGGTTGAAGTATCAAAGTAGGAAATAAAACCTTAGGGCTCTAAGCCTAAGACTCCACCACCTGCATGCAGGAATAGGGGTGAGGTGTGCCTTGGGGTTGTGTACTCCTAATGCTCACCCCATTTTAACAGTTAATAACCTAACATGGGTACAGAATAACAAAGTTTTTTGCAATGAATTTCTTTACATTTTGAAAAAGCATAATCACAGACTTATTTGATTAGAGGGCCCTGCACTCACATCAGTCCACAGTGACCTGTGACCCATTCATGCCTCTTGTAATTGTCCTTCACTTCCATGTGCGAGTGCAGGGACCTTTGTGCCCTGCACTCCTATCAGTCCATAGTGAGTGGTGGTCATACAGGGCCCTCCAGGCCCTGTGCTCACATATATGCCTATTGTAATTGTCCCTCATGTGTGTGTGTGGGAGCACAGGGCCCTCTCCATCAGTGCATAGTGTGTTGTGGTACTCCTGTGACCTGCAAAGCAGTACTGCTGCCATGTTGATGCATGCCACAGTACAGTGTAGGTCACATGTGCCCCATTTGTTACAATTCACCAACAGTTTAAAACAGGGCCAGGTAACATGCAAAACAACTTAGCACACCCAAAGGTGTACTAAACTACCCATATGCCAAGCTGTATCTCAAAGCATTTTGAGATACAGCATCTGAAAAGTACCCCCACCATCACAATGTTACACTAAGAGCAATTTGAAACTTCAAATTGTTATAAATCTGCAGCACAGTAACATTTTTCCACCAAACTAGATAAAGGCACATCTTTGGGGCAAGTCCTTTGTACCCTGACAATTTCAGCCCAAAGGCCGAAACCATTTTTTAGTTATGAATTGACAAAGAAACAGACATATCTGAAAAAAGTAGTGTTGCAAACTGTGGTAGTACACTAGTTCTTTCAGCAAACAATGTTGCAATTAAACAGTTCAGACTGAGAAAATAGGAAAACATTTAAATTTAAGGATACTTAAGGCACAATATCTCAGGAACCACACAATTCTAACAAGATTAGCAACATCAACAGACCTCCCCCTCAAAATTATGCATGCAAATATTCATACCTGTTGAATAGTTGCACTGTTCTTAAAGTGCAAAGTATGCAGAACTGATGACTGCAAAAATGGGAAGAGCATACATTTAAGGATATTTGAGACACAGTATCTTTGAAACCACAAAAGTGATTCAAATGAAATTAAACACATCAACAGACCAACCTCACAAAATTATGTATGCAAAATGTAATGCACATTTGTCATAGGGCTCCAGAATTTTTCAAGTACAAATTATACAAAACCAGAAGACTTAGTAAAAATAGAAAAAAAATATATAAGTTTAATGACATTTGAGACACAATATGTCACAAATCACATGAGGAGCTTAAATAACATTTATCACAGCAACATACATACCACCGAGATTAAGCATGCAAAATGTCATGCACATCTGTATAAGGGTTCTAAAGTTATTAAAGTGCAGTTATGCAAAACTGGAAGACTGCAAAAATGGGAATAAAACATATAAGTTTAAGGATGTTTGAGACACAGTATCTCGGAAAAAGCATTACAGATTCACATAACATTTACCATTGCATGTGAGCTGCCTCCACAGCTTATGCTTGCCAAATTTCATGGAAATAGGTTGAAGGGTGGCAACGTTATTAAGGTGCGAAGTATGCAAAAGTGGAGGACAGTGTGCAAAAATCACTTTTACATCTATTTTTTTCCTCAGGAAATAATGGAAAACTTAAAATTGTTATAACATTTGAACAGATTAATATTCTTCACCAAACCTTCAAAAGGCACATCTGTGACCCAAAGGCTTTCTACCCTGAACATTTCAGACCACAACATAAAGGCATTTCTGAGATACAGGTGGACAAAGAAATGACAAAAAACTGGTAAATGTAGGATTTTTTGATAGTTTCTATCTCAAAAATCACACAATGGATTCACATGAAATTTGGCATGTTAATGGAACTATACCTGCGGATTATGCACAACCAATTATGTGTAACTCTGTTGAATAGCTCTAAAGTCATTAAGGTTCAAAATTTCAGGTTTAACATGGAAGTTTGCTCGCAACTCTAATAGCAGCAGTATTATATATATATATATATATATATATATATATATATAAGATTTTGAATAACTTATTTTAACATTTTCTAGATTTTAAGATTTATAATTGCTTTAAAATAAATATAAAAGCCAAAAAAACAACCTAAAACAGGAAGTTGTTATGCCTCTGTACAGACAGCTGGTGAGACCCCATGTGGAATACTGTAGGCAGTTCTGGAAACCCAGTCTCTGCAAAGACATAGATAGGATGGAGGCAGTCCAGAGGAGGGCAACTAAAATGGTGCAGGGTCTGCACCAGAAGACATATGAAGAGAGATTTAAGGAGCTTAATATGTATACCCTCGAGGAAAGGAGGGACAGGGGTACATGATAGAAACTTTCAACTACCTCAAGGGAATCAACAAAGTCCAAGAGGGTAGCATCTTTCAGAAAAAGAGATGTGCAAGAACAAGGGGGCACATTTTGAAGATAGAAGGGGGATGGATCAGAGGTAATGTGAGGAAATATTTTTTCATGGAGAGGGTTGTGAATGCAAGGAATGGCCTTCCTGAGGAGGTTGTGGAGTCAAAAACAGTGGGGGGATTTCAGGAATGCATGGGACAGATATAAGGCAATTCTAGGGGTGGGGTAGGAGGAAGTAGGCTGCTGGTTAACTAGGATCTTCAGCTTATCCATTAGGTAGGGAAATGGGAAAGATTGGGAGGGCCAACTGGTCCTTATCTGCCATCAAATTTTATGTTTTTATGTTTTAATCACTTGTACTAATTTTCAGTTTGCAAATATACTGCATTTTGAAAACTGATTAGATATTTGAATGTCTTTTCCAATTGCACTGTGGTAATTAAGACTAAGAAAACTTCAAACCAGTCAGTGTCAGTGGCTCAGTAGGTAGCACACTTGCCTCTAAGACTGGGAGATCAGAGGGCTGTGGGTTCAGTTCCCACATCTGGCACTTAGGTTAATACCCCAATACTGACACTGTAGTGCAGCATGAGGGGGGGTGCTGCACTTCTGAGGTGCCGTCTTTTGGATGAGACGTTAAACTGAGGTCCCATCTGCCTGGATTGGTGGTAGTTCAGGTGGATGTTAAAGATCTCATGGCACTTATCGAAAAAGAGTAGGGGACATTTTTATTTAAGCAAAAATTGTACAAATAAGCCAACACAAAATACATCAATTAGGAATATACAGAGAAACCAAGCAAGAAAAGGAGATGGAGAAATAACAAAAATGCAGTATAAGTCCTTCAAGTTATGGCTGAATCAGTGTTCGTGATCCATGGGAGGGCCATCCACAAGGCCAACAGAGACTGTGCCGAATACAAAGTCCTTTCATGATCGTATATTTTCCGTAAATCCGCTAGTATCTTCTCTTCAAGTTCCCGAATAAGAGCACAATTTTTGTTGTAAGGTAAACATACATCTTGACATCCAAATATTCCATTTAATGACAAGAAATACAAGATTCAGAGTGTCTCTGTGCCAGGCAGACCAGTGAGAAGAAAAGACACCATACATGATATTCTGATATGTAACTGTGGAAAATACAGGAGCGTCCCAGGAGTCAGCCAAATAAGGCCACCAATTTGTGATATAAGAGCAATCAAAAAACAAATGTGATATCATCTCCGGGGTAGCTATACAAAGAAGTCTAGAGCAAAACCTGGTCTGAGACTGTTTGTGTTTATGATTTGCTTTACATTTATACGTTCGTGACATGATAACCAGTGGAAGTCCACATGTGGTCAGGGATTCTAGAACAACGTAACAGGGTTAGAAGCGAAGGTAGACAACTATCTGGACATTTTGGAAAAGGGCTTGCACCATACAAACAGAGGACAAAAGTGTTTTATATAGAGCCTTGTGCGGATTCGAAATAAGAGTCTGAGGCGACACTTTCCATTGTTTTAATGAAGAAACATATGCTTTATATACGTCAGGACATCCCTTGTTGTCGTAACACACCTAAAGAATTATGTTCCACATGTGGGATCAATACCTACAAGAGGTAGAACCATGCTTCCCACCCTCTTTGGGTGTTCACCAGTAAAGGCCTGAGGTTGGCCGAAGGAAAATACTAGTGAAGAAAAGCAACAGGTTAATCATCAGAACACCTCCTTCAAAAATAGGCAAATAAGTAGTATTCCTCTTAATCGGATTCAACCGACTGCCCCAGAGGCCTGAAAAAATAAACTAAAACCATAGTTTCCAGTCGTTTTGGGATAGGAAAACATAACTCAAATACAAAAACAGAGGAGAGATAAGTTTAATCAGAAAACACGTTTCTCTTCCCAATCTGACCTTTATTCCAAGAGGTCACCATGCTTTTGCCATGTTTTAGCTTCTCTTCCCAGTTGAATGAATCAGAGTCTCTTGTCCCAAAGTAAATACTCAGTATCGGATTTGGCCTTCAATCACATGTAAAGGGCCTATAGTGTCCGAAGAATGGAGGAGGAACCCAGCCAATTTCCATACTCTTACCAAAATTAATACTTGCTCCAGATATTGCGCCAAAAGAGGAGCATTCCTGGAGAGACACAAGCGCCGAAGCTTCGTCAGCTACTAAGAAACACACATCGTCCGCATATGCAATCGCTGTGAACGGAGATCGCAGTGCCGAACACGAGATGGCACGAATTTGAGGATGATCATTAAGACGTCGAAGCAATACATCCAGAAAAAAAACATATAATAGAGGGCTCAATGGACATCCCTGGCGAACTCCCCGTTTCACCGGGATCATCGGGCCTGCCCAACCATTAATTAAAGGAACGACTGTCGCCGTCTTATAAAGTGTCTGAATCCAGCGGATCATCTTATCAGGAATGTGTAAGAAATGCAATCAGTCCATAGAAAATCATGGCTAATGGAGTCAAGCAGCTTTTTGGTCGACTGAAACAATAAGCCCAGAAACAGAGTCCGAGAAACCATGAGAAAATAGTTCACAGAGGAGAATTAAGTGATCAGAAATTCTCCTATCAGGTAGAGAAGCAGGATTGGGCAGGATGAATAACTATTTCAGCCAGCCTAAGCAAACGTTATGCGATAAGTTTCGTCAATATCTTAAAATCCGTGTTTAACATGCATATGGGGTGCCAGTTGTCAAGGGACATAATGTCACCTTTCCGCTTATAAACATAGATTAGTATGCCCTTAGTAAACTCCAAGGGAATGTGTTCAGTTGCAAGGAGGGAGGCAAACACAGAGGTCAGTTCTGGAAGGAGGTGTTCCCCCAAGAATTTATACAAGGCAGTGGGGAGACCATCAGGGCCAGGGGTCAGGCGCAGGGGCAGTGAAGATATAGCTAGCCGAATTTCTTGTTCTGTGAAAGGTTGACATGCAAAGTCTACACTCTGCAAGGAGGGAATTGGAATTTCAAGGGCACCGTATAATCGTCTTAAGTCCTCTGACGCTGTAGGTAAAGGGGAAAACAAAGCAGCTGTATGGTCAGTAACAATTTGACATATATCCGAGTGAGAGGTACAAAGATCTCCATTTGCATTGATAAGACATGACATTGATTTATGGGCATTCTGATGATAGTTAGATTCAAATGGGCAAACTATTTCCCGAGTGCCTTTCATCGCATAACTATGTTGATGGTACAGTTGTTGCGACTGTTTAGACTGAAAGTCCAACATGTCCTTCCTCACTAAGTGTATTTGTTGTGACAGATCCTGTCCCGTCAAGTATGCTAGTGACAGTAAAGACTGGAAATGAGCCCTCTTCTGTAGATATACAAGATAGTCAGACCTACTTTTAGCACTATAGGATTTCAACATCCCAGTTAAAATACGTTTAGTATCCATCCACCACCTCATTGGATCATCATACATAGGGTATACAGACCTCGAAGCATGAATAAATGACAAAAGGGTTTGCAGAAATGATGGTACCTGTAATAAAGAAACATTAAATTTCCAGAAACCGGGCCCTCTACCACAACTGGCAGGAGATCCAAAACTGACAGAGAGCAGCTTATGGTCAGAGAAGGCTATCGCCTGTACTACAGCCGAAGCGACTACAAAAGTACTGGAGGTAAAAACAAAATCAATACAGGTAGCTAGCCTACCCTTTTGGAAAGTGGGAGTATGCTGCTTTGTGAAAGATAAATAAGAATCCGTCAAACGGGCAGTACGAATCATGCGTCCCAATACAGTGAATCACAGTACAGTTTCTTAGTGGTAGCAAAGGAATTCTTATCCTGAAGACTAAGTCCACAGTTAAAGTCACCAGACAATATAATTCGAAAGAAGAATGTAAATAAGGACGAATTAAATAAAATATAGCTATTCGCTCAGTTTTTATTTGGGGCACAGACATTTACCATTCGATATGGGCAGTGCTGTCTGAGCAAGAAATCCAAAATTAAAACTCTACTAGGGACCAGATCAAACAGCTTCAAGAGCCTAAAATCTGAATGTTAATCAGAATGCCAAGACCAGAGCAGGAGTCTTGGCCTATCAACCAAAAGGAGGGGCCCATAAGCCAATCTCGTTGGAGCAAATCGGATCTCCTGCACAGTATGGAATCTTGTGTCTTGTAAAAGAAATATCCCTAATGGTAAAAGCCTCAAAAAGGAAAACACCATTTGTCTCTTATCCACACGTTTCAAACTATTTACATTAACAGTGTGGCATGTAAATAGTGACATATCAGCTCATAAGGAAAGTAACCAATACTATCAAGTTTTTCTCTTTCCTGCTACCTTTGTCCCTTTCAACCTCACCTTGGCCTTCCGTTTATGTGAAAGGCCAGTGCCTAATGGTAGTACAGAATCATCAAGGCCTTCTGGGAGGAAGAAGTGATAGAGGAAGAGTCAGATTCACCACCTGCATCATCCGATATCGGCTGAAGCACCTCGAAGGCATTCGATAGTGCAATAGGAGGTGCAACAAGGCCTGTGGAGGGACGTTACAGTGCAGGAACCAGATCGCAATGATTCGGCTATTACTATTGCAGGTTCACAGGGGAGGCATGGTACTAGAACTTGGGACCTGCTCCACAGCCTCTGTCTCCACAGGGCTAGCTAATGTTAGTACCTTCCCAGAGGGTAAATCTTTGCTAACTGACAAAGGTACAGTGCTACAAGAGACTTTCAAAGCCATTGCTTTTGGGCGGGGGGGGCACTTCAGTAGAAGGGGCATCTGTTGTAGTACAGAAACGAGCCTTCTGTGCTTGAGAGATTACAAAACGCTGATCCACACCTCCATCATGTGTTACTTTGGTATGTGCAGCCCAGGGACATGACTGAAATGTGTGACCCATCTCGTCGCAAAGATTACACCTACAGTCATTCAAACAGTGCAGACCTACATGACCCATTTCACCACAGTTGAGACATTTAATCTTATCGACGCACTGCTCAGGTGTGAGGGTCCCCACATCTATAACATGCTTTAGGCTGGCCTGGGTAAAACAAAACTCCCCATCTCGACCTAAAAAAGGAATTTGGTAAATGCACAGGTCCAGATTCAGAAACATTCAGCATGACTTTAAATTTCCAACCCCTGTCCATATGTTTTCAGAGTCCAAGATTGCCTCTGGCTGACCCTGTAAAGTACATCGTTGTTTTAACCAGTAAACAATATTTGAAACATCTACACCTTCATTACGAAACATGACAGTGATTATCTTGAAGGCAGGTTTAGAGAGGGGTATGGCCTGAAATGGGGTCCAAAGAGTAGAGTTAGACAAGGCATGATATTTTGACCAAAAACGGTCAAGGCCTCAAGATGTCTGAAAACTAATATCAAAATTTAGTTCTCCTGAGACGTGTATCAGGGCATATATTTCATGGGCAAAAAACTTCATGGAATCCTTCAGCAGTGTTCTAGCCACATAGACACGGTCAGGGGGATCCTCAAGTCCACCTTTATGTGAAAGCCTAACAGCATTATGCCACCTAGCAGCCAGAACCGGGAATTTAAACAGAGAAGAAAAAGACCTCGCAGGCCCTGTTTGAGGAAAAGGAGGTCGAGTAATGGCTGGGGTCCCTTCATCCATGGGATCAGAACCAGAAAAGTCTGTTTAGCAGGGACCCTGTGAAGGCCCAGGACAGGATTCTGGGTCAGACAAAGCTCATCGGGGAGTTCCATAGGGTCAGTTGCCATTTGGGGAATCAGTTTACCCTCCTCAAGTGAAAGTCTTGTATAGTACTAGGGGTTTTTGTTGGGGACAACCCCGATACCCATGAACCCCCCTTAGGGTCTTTCACCCATCCTGCCACCCTTAGCGCAGCATCTACAGACCATGCAGGGGCGACGGTGGGGTTCTCCTTAATATTAGGGGGCTGGGATGGTGATAGTGCAGTCAGAGATGCAGAGGGCGAATTCACCTCCAAAAAAGTATTTGCCGAATTCTCCACCAGAATAGAAAAGTCAGAAACTACCTCCGTTGATGTGCAACAAGGTACCTGCTCAGAAACATGAAGCAGGTCTTCCGGGACTGAAACCAAGGTGCCCTTTATATCCAGAGGTGAACCTGCTTGTTGTAGTCTTCGTAGACTCTGCAGTGAGTCCTTCTCAGCGGACGTTCTACAGCGGTCCGTTTCCATTAAGCTGTCGTGCAATTCAGGCGCTTCCTGTCTCAAAGATTCTGCGTCCAAGGAATTGTGTGCCTCTTGCAGTCTCCCTGTACATTCATGGTGAAGCTGATTAACTGCAATGCTACGGACCTCGTTCAAAGGAATCATACGTGTAACAACTGGTACCTCCTGTAAATCATCTTCTGCTATTGAAGATACAGGTATAGCCATTCTTTTTCAATCGCGCGTCTCGAAAGTACAGAGACAGGAGTCGAGACCAGGTCTCCTGTCTCCACAGCTCCAGCAGCTGCTGGCAGTAAAGCGTCCTCCATCTTGGACAAGGAGTTCCTCTGACAGAGTAGGGGAATTTCCCGGTGTCCTGGCCAAATTTCTCCCATTCACTAAAAATATCACCAACAGCTTAATCTGGTTCAATTTCAGTTGCTTACCA
Source organism: Neoceratodus forsteri (assembly GCA_016271365.2). Taxonomy (NCBI): domain Eukaryota; kingdom Metazoa; phylum Chordata; order Ceratodontiformes; family Ceratodontidae; genus Neoceratodus; species Neoceratodus forsteri. The sequence goes on from CM057456.1 coordinate 737,777,628, forward strand.
TCTGTATCCCTCCCCCTCTCTGAAAAAGGGACTTCTATGCCCAGTGGGCTTACTGGGTCGACAAAATTCAATAAATAAATAAAATAAATAAACCAATAATTATTGCTAACGTAGTGATGGTAAAAAAACACATTTCAGTCAACTGCGGTGTATACAGTAATTTTTCTCAGAGCACCAATGTGCCCCAAAAGTAGTGGCATAGGCCACGAAACATTACCTCCACTTCCAGTTTGCTATGGTGGCAAGGAAACATAAAATAACACAATGTATATGTTTACTTACAACATAGGAGTCCAGTCTATAGTCTATACATTGAAATAATCTCAGATTTATACTATTGGGATACTCCTCCACAATATCCATTATTTATCCATATAGGAGAGGGGCAACCAGGATTTCCACTCTGTGCAGTATTTCAATTGGTAAACATTCCACCAGAGAAAATGAGCAGAATATTGAAATTATGAATTCTATAGCATCCATACATTCTGGGTGAAATCTTCTCATTGTATGTAAAAGAGACTATTTTCTCGGTAGTGTAAGGATACATTTAAAATTACAATAAAACAGTCCTTTAACCCAAAACATTTATTTTACTTTTGTTTAATTTGGACCACGTTTTTAGTTGCAATAAGACATTCCAGGGTATGCATTATTGTGGGATAACGGCATTTTTCAGGCTGCTGAAGGCACTTGGCAATGCCTCATGAGTCAAGCCTTGTAACACACCCAAGGCATGACATTATCCCAGAACCACACAGCACCCTGCCATGTCATTGCTTAAGTGGGCCTTTCTGGTCAGAACTTTTAAATAAATGAAATATAAGGCAACATGCTTTCCACTGTTGACTTTCTCTCATGATGGTTCAGTTTCTGGCAATGCCATCCTTGAATCTTTCTTTAATGTTCTCTGCAGGCTCCCAGCTCCACCACTCCAACTTCTACATCTGCAGCTGTTGCCACTCTTCTACAGATTTCTTGCAGTCAATACCCTATGCTACCTGGGGCATCCCATTACTTTGAGACTCTCCTGCAGCTGTTGCTGCTGCTTCTCAAACCTCTGTGTCCACTTGTTTCTGAGAGAAATGTGTGCTGTCTGCCTCCCCTTGTGGCCTAGTTAGTTCACTGTCCATGTTTACTCACAGTTATTTATTAGGTTTGCTGGCAAAAGCACCTAGCTTCACCTGAGCTCTTTCCTACTAGGTTATTTGTAAGCATAGAGCAAGGAACCTTATCAGAGCAAGGAAAAAGAGTAAGGCTTCTTCTGGCTAGGCAGATTTACTGTGTGTTATTTTCTTTTGCACTCACAGGGGTTGTTACTGTTTGCTGCTAACATTTTACTACTTTATTTTTCTCTGATTCAAATTGTTGTTGCAGGGTATACTTTCAGCTGCATTATTACAGGGTGTGCCTACAGGTTTGTGCTTACAGATTACCGCTGTAATCTTCTGATTCAAATTGTTTTTTGCAAGGTATATCTTCTGTTACTGCTTTATTTTCTCTGTAGCAAAGAGTTTTTTACAGGGTATATCTTCTGTGAAATTATTACAGGTGGCTCTTACATTTTTGTGACTTTTTCTCATTAGGCTAAGCAAAACTACTGTGAGCTACTATTTATTTCATTGGACCGAGTCTCTCTCGCAAACTACAGACCAAACTCTAACCTTCCCTTTGTTGGGAAGGTGATTAAGAAAGTAGTGGCTATACAGATGGAGAACCATTTGACCATCCATAGCATCTATGAACCTCTCCAGTCTAGTTTCTGAAAGAGGCATAGTACCAAGACTGCACTTGTTCAGGTGCTCAATGATCTCCTGATGGCAAGAGATCAGAAAAAATGGTCCATTTTGGTACTTCTTGATCTGTCATCAGCTTTTGACACCATGGACCATGGGTTACTGCTCGAGCACCTGAGATTCATCTGTGGGCTTTCTGGTCTGGTCCACAGATGGTTTATATCTTTCATCACTGGTAGAACTCAGAGGGTGGTTTCAGGGGTCTTTCCTCTGAACCTATCTCTCTGTCATGTGGGGTGTCTCCAGGGCTCGGTGCTGTCCCCCATGTTGTTTGTGGTGTATATGCTACCCCTTGGAGACGTTGTAAGACGGTATGGGCTGAGGTTTCATTGCTATGCTGATGATGCCCAGCTATACCTGTCTTTTGCACCTGACCAGGATGGAGCACTCTCAGTATTTAATGACTGCCTTGCTGAAATCAAAGATTGGATGAAGTCCAGCTGGCTGAAGTTGAACCCTGGGAAGACTGAGGTGATGGTTGTGGATCCAGGTCACTGGATAGGGGGTTTAGGGGCAGGTCAACCCTGAGGGATATTATTATTGGGGATTCTGAGCTCCATACCTCTGAGCAGGGCAAGACCTTGGGACTGATACTAGACAAAGGGATGATACTGATCTCAGGTGTCGGCTGTCATTGGGTTATCCTTTTTACCATTTGAGGAACATCTCTAGGATCAAGCACCTTGTTCCGTCCAGTGATCATCTGACACTGATCCATGTCTTTGTGACCTGCATCTGGATTATTGCAACTCCCTGTACTTTTGGACTTCCAGGGGGTTGATATCTGCCGCTTCAGCTGGTGCAGAATTCTGCAGCCCAGTTGTTGATGGGGACTTCGGTCCTTTCATATCACACTAGTCTCCGGATCTGCACTGGCTGCCAGTTCAGTGGTGGATCACCTTCAAAGTCGGACTACTGACATATAAAGCCCTACATGGACTGGGCCTGACTACTTGAAAGAGCTTTTGGTTCCTTACCACCTGTGTGTCCACTCGCTCGGCCCACGAGTTGCTGGAGATTCCAAGGGTTTCTTTAAAATCTTCTGGGGCAAGGGCATTTATGTTCATGGCCCCAACCCTCTGGAATTCTCTACCCTGTCGGATAAGGGAGTGCATGGTCTTGGAGGGATTTAAACAGGCATTAAAGATGCATTTATGGAGTGTGGCTTATGGTAATGTGGAAAATAGTTTTTAAACTGTTTAGTACTGTATATTTATTATTGTGGTGTAGCATTGGCTTAAATTGTTTTAACTTGTACTGTGCCTTGAAATTTGAAAGGCACATTAAAAATAAAGATTATTATTATTATTTTATTTTTTTTTTCTATTTTTTTTTCGCTGAAAGGTTTTTGGTTTGATCTCAGAGGTGTTTGCAGTCTCTTCTCACATTGCAGGAGCTAATTGCTTTCCTTCCACAGCTCTTCCAGGGGATTAGGTGTATAACTGGGGGTGGAGCTGACAAACTGTTAGTAACTTCCAACAGAAGGAAGGGTTAAAAGGTCAGGTTAGTTTATATCTTGGAGGAGGAAGACTAGGTTTGCTGGCAAAGGCACCTAACTTCACCTGAGCTCTTTCCTTCTAAGTTCCTTGTAAGGACAGAGCAAGAAACCTTATCAGAGCAAGGAAAAAGAGTAAGGCTTCTTTGGCTAGGCAGATTTACTGTGTTATTTTATTTTGTACTCACAGGAGTTATTACTGTGTGGCTAACATTTTACTACTTTATTTTTCTCTGATTCAAATTGTTGTTGCAGGGTATTCTTTAGCTGCATTATTACAAGGTGTGCCTACAGGTTTGTGCTTACAGATCACTGCTGTAATCTTCTGATTCAAATTGTTTTTTGCAAGGTATATCTTTTGTTACTGCTTTATTTTCTCTGTAGCAAAGTGTTTTTACAGAGTATATCTTCTGTGAAATTATTACAGGTGGTGCTTTCAGGTTTGACAGCTGTATCTATCATTAGCTAAGCTTTCAGGGCTGCTGCATTTGTTGTTGGTTGATTGTTTCTGCTCTTACCTCCTTTTTCTTTCATCTATGGTTCTTCTTTTGGCAGGAGAAGGCCAGCCACCCACCCCATCCCCAACCAATCCTACACTACACTCCTTTTATAGGGCAGCACAGTCATGACATTTCCTGTAGCAAAGCAAGAAGGGAGGATCAGAGTAGTATCCACACAGTGACCTCATTTACAGGGTATAAGTAATTTAACTTGTTATAACAAGTTATAAAAACAAACAAAACACAAAATCAAATTTTGCTTTCATTTTCCTCCTTCTAATTACTCTGACCAGGTTATAAACCCAGCAACTCACCTGAATATATATTATTAACTGCAGGTACTGCAGGGACACTTTCAAAAGGGCAGTTATACAGGATTAAGGACACTGTCCTATGTGCTGGACCATTGGAGTCTAAGGGCTCAGCTCCAGGCAGCATGGGCAGAGATTGCATGCCTCAAATTGCATATTCAGGAGGAAATATATTATAAAACGCCCGCCAGTTCCCAAACATCCAACAGAAGCACCTCAACCGCAGAGGGTAGTTGGGCTGGGAGGTTGGCAGGTGTTTAGAGAGGGCAAATCAGGTGCCCCATCACTCTGTGCTCGCCAACATATCACCTCCACAAACCATATAAAACTACAAACAGGTATCTACCTCGATCTCTGAAATCAAAGAAAGGGCAGAGGACACTGCAGAGCAGGACACTGCTGCACAGGAGCTAGCTCTACAAAACTCACCCAAAACAGGGACCAAAACAAAAACAGCAAAAGGAAATCTAAAACACTTCTGATCATAGGAGACTCAATAATTCAGGTAGTTGATACCTACCTCAAGTCAGGGATAACGGTGAGATGTCTCCCAGGTACATCAGCGTGGAGAGACACTGACCACATTGCTAAAATCATGCAGGAAGCAGGAGAAAACATTGATGTCCAGGTACACATAGGGACTAACAATCTCACCAGCCAGTCAGTTGTGCAGACCAAGAAACACCTGACCAGGCTGGGTGACAAACTGTCATCCATTTCGTTCAGCATCTCCTTCTCTAAGATCCTGCCAGTTTGGGAGGGGGGGGCAGATGGACAGAAGGTCAGAGAAGGGGAGGAGGGGTGCTAAACATGTGGCTCAAGAACTGGTGCCAGGAAAATGGACACAAATTTGTAGGTATTGGCAACAGTTTTGGGAGCGAAAGTTCTTTAATTCAATGGACTGCATCTGACTAAGGAGGCAGTCAGTGCATTAGCAGAAGTTTGATGTCTTTTCAGAATATTTAAACTAGCAATGAGTAGAGGGTGCAGCACCCAATAAATCGAATGGGAAGAACACACCTCTCCCTCAGCTAGTGATCAAACAGGAGTTCAGCATGTTTGTAGTTCATTTGAATCATCAGGTAAGGAAAAGGTCCAGCTCCCCATACGACACACAGGGTAAATGCCGACTTCACCCAACAACTAACACACTGAAATCTGGCCAATGGAAAATCATGTACACAAATGCTCACAGTCTGGGAAACAAGATCTCAGATCTGCAGCAACAATGATAGAGACTAAACTGGACATAGTAGCCATTAGCGATACATGGTTCACCAGTAACCATACTTGGGAGACTTCAGTACCCAGCTATGTACTGTTCGAAGGAGATCAAGGTTCAGAAAGGGGTGGGTGGTGGAGTGGCCCTGTATGTCAATGAAAATATCAAAGCTACAGAAATTCAGAATACACATAAGGAGCCAGAAGAACTGTAGGTCACACTGTAAATAGGAAATGGGACTTCCATCACGAGATGGGGTTGTCTACAGGCCTGTAGACCAGGGGAGGACATAGACACTTACTGTTAGAAGATATACAAAACATGACTGCTAAAGAGGAGGTTCTGATAATGGGAGACTTCAACATGCCAGATACAGATTGGTCAATACCAACAGGAACATCTGCCAAAACTAGACACATAGTGGATTCCTGCAGAGGAGGGCCTCAGACAATTGGTAGAACAACCCACAAGAGACAGGGCTAACCTAGATCTAGTGCTGACTAACGGGAAAGGATCACAGATCTCCAGGTAGAAAGTCACCTGGGGGCCAGTGACCATCCCATGGTATGATTCAATTTGGCCACTAGAACTAAATCATCCGATTTCAAGGCAAAAATATGGGACTTCAGGAGGATCTGACTTTGATAAGATGGCCAACAGAGTTAAGCTAGCCCTGGCAAGAAGAAATACAGGTGAGGGGGTAAAGGCAAAGTGGGCAAGCATTAAGGATGCGATACTTGAAGCAACATCCCATTGTGTTAGAGAGAAAAGTAAGGGCCAAAGAAGAAGGAAACCACTTTGGTTCTCAAGAACAGTAGCAGAAAAGGTCAGAACCAAAAGGCTGACCTTTAGGAAATATAAAGAAATGCAGCGGGACGAAGATAGGGAGGCATACCAAACTTTCCTAAGGGACGCAGGGTAAGCAGTAAGGCAGGCAAAGGCCTAAACCGAGGAAACACTAGCACGAACAGTAAAAGAAGGTGACAAGACTTTCTATAGATACATTAGTGAAAGGAGAAAGTCCAGAGGGGGTATTGCTAATATCAAAGGGGATAAGGGGGACTGTGTGGAGGAGGATCAAGGAAAAGCATCTATCCTAAATAGATACTTCTGCTCAGTATTTACTGAGGAAAAGATACGGCAGGGCCCACAGCTCGGCACCATGGATACAGGGGGGAGTGAGGTGTACACTAGTCCCTTCACAAAAGAAAGGGTCCTACAAGAGCTCACTAAGCTCAGGGTGGACAAGGCAATGGGACCTGATGGCATACACCCCAGGGTACTAAAGGAGCTAAGGGTGGAACTAGGAGATCCATTATCAGAACTGTTTAGTGAGTCTCTGAGCACAGGAAGAGGTCCCAGAAAACTGAAGAAGGGCTCATGTGATCCCGCTCCACAAGAGTGGTAGCAAGGAGTAGGCAGGGAACTATAGACCAGTCAGTCTTACCTCAGTAGTGGGCAAGATTGTTGAGGCACTCCTTAAGGAAATGATAGTGCAACACCTGGAATCCATAGGAGCACAGGATCCAAGATAGCATGGGTTTACAAGAGGAAGGTCCTGTCAGACTAATCTTACAGATTTCTTTGACTGGGTAACCAGAGTGGTAGACCAAGGGGGAGCAGTGTCACCTACTTTGACTTCAGCAAAGTTTTCAGTACTGTTCCATGTAGAAGATTGATTAATAAGCTGGGTAGGCTCGGGCTAGGTCAGAAGTTGGTTAACTGGGTGGCAAACTGGTTGGTGGGCAAAAACAGAGAGTGGTAGTAAATGGTACACAATCCAGAAGAGATGCAAGTCACAAGTGGGGTACATCAGGGATCAGTCCTGGGGCCCATCCTCTTCAATATCTTCATCATGACATTGCAGATAGACTGGTGGGTAAGGTTTGTCTGTTTGCAAATGACACCAAGATCTGCAACAGGGTAGATGATTCAGATGGAGAGGGCAGAATAAGAAGAGATCTGGATCTAGCAAAATGGTTGGAAGAGTGGCAACTGGGGTTTAACACAAAGAAGTGCAAGATCATGCACATAGGGACGAGAAACCCTGAAGCCACCTATAGGTTGGGAAGGGAGTTGCTAGCAATCACAAGGGAAGAAAGAGACTAAGGCATTGTCATCACAGATGACCAGAAATCATCCAAGCAGATCCACTAAAGCAGTAGGTAGGCTCGAGGGATGTTGGGGTGTATTAGTAGGGGTAGCACAAGTCGTAAGAAGGAGGTAATAATCCCTCTTTACAAGACTCTGGTTAGGCCCCATCTTGAGTACTGCATGCAGTATTGAGGCCGCACCTGCACAAGAACATTAACAAAATGGAGGCAGTCCAGAGAAGGCAACCAAAATGGTGCAGGAACTGCATCAGAAAACATATGAGGACAGATTAACAGAGCTCAAGCAAAGGAGGGAGATATGATCGAAACATTCAAACATCTTAAGGGCATTAACAAGGTGAGTCTCAACATATTTCAATATAAGAAAATAGCAGGACAAGAGGACAAAGCATGAGATTAGAGGGAAGCCGATTAAAGGGGAACGAAGGAAGTTCTTTTTCACAGAAAGGGTGGTGGATGCATGGAACGGCCTACCTCAGGAAGTAGTGGATATGAATACAGTGCAGTCTTCAAACAGGCATGGGACAGGCATAAGGAGCAATAAAGATGAGTATGAATAGATAGGCCATTGACGAGAGTACAGGCCTATGGCACATTCATAAGGTAGAAAAAGGAGCAGACTGGATGGGCCTTGCGATCCTTATCTGCCGTCAGCTTCTATGTTTCTATTATTTATACAATTAAAATTATTGCAAGTTATTTGCACTGGATCATCCAGCTTGTTTCAAGTGGAGTCCTCCTTCTACTCATTTCAGCAACTGGCTGGACTGGAGTACTGGAGGTTAAATGACTTGCCAAAGGTTACACAGTGCATACCTGACTCTAGCAGTGTTTGAACCTGTGATCTCCTGGTTCCCAAGCATGTATACTAATCTCTACAGCTGACTGCCTCCTCAGTTTTTATCTCTCTCCATTTGGGTGTGGAGGTTTACCTATGACATTCCTATAATGGTTTCTTTAGCCTATTTTGCTGAGCACCTGTGATGCCGGTTGTCTTACTGGCACTCCTAGCATTAAGGAACCGATAATGACGTGCCAAGCCCTATGGTACCATTTTTGTTCCCCTTCCTCCAAGTTGTTCCTTGAAATAAGCCTTGCCTCAATTGGCCTATCCTGGTCCCCTAAGTTTAGGGTAAATCAAATCAAATCAAATCAAAATCAAAATTTAATTTATAAAAAGGCACCTTTCCATAGTTCAAGGCACCTGTACACAAAAACATAATCACATAAAATCATATAATTCATCAAATTATAACATACAGTATATAAAACCATAAATTATCAGCAGAACAATCAATAAGCAACTAAAATGGCAGCATCATTAAATCTCATCACTGAAAGCTAGGCCAAAGTGGTAAGTCTTAAGTTCTTTTTTAAAGTTTTGGACGGTCAGACATTCTCTTATCCGACGAGGTAGAGAATTCCACAAGACAGGAGCTGCAAATGCAAATGAACGTGCCCCAGATATCTGTAAAGCGGACCCTGGGAATATCTAGCAATCCCTCGTCGGTGGATCAGAGAGGCGGGGAGGGGACAGTAGGGAGAAAGGAGATCTTGCAAGTAGTAGGGTCCCTGGTCATGTAGGGCTTTATAGGTCAGCAAACTGACCTTGAAAGTGATATGCCACCACACTGGCAGCTAGTGCAGTCCACGGAGCACAGGCATAATATGACTGGTCCTAGAAGTACCAGTCAAAAGCCTTGCAGCCGCATTCTGCACCAGCTGAAGGTGACAGATATCAACCCCCAGTAACCCTAGGTACAGGGCATTGCAGTAGTCAAGGCCGGTGGTCATGAAGGCATGGACCAGGGTTGGAAGATCCTCGGTGGAGACCAGGTGTTTCACCTGGGCGATATTCCTCAGATGGAAAAAAGAGGTCTTGACAACGGCTGACACCTGTACTTTCAGGGTCAAACTACTGTCAAAATAACACCTAGGTTCCCAACCGATCAGAGGTGGCAAGCTAGACACCACTGAGCCAAAGACGCAAGGTTGTCCAGCCAACACACCCTGCCCCAACGATCCGGGCCACCACCAACACCTCAGTTTTGTCCAGATTCAACATCAGCCAGCTAGCACTCATCCATTCCTGAATCTCAGATGAGCAGTTGTTAAACATGAGAGAATATCTCCCAGTTCTGCACTATAAAGACATGTACAGTTGAGTATCATCTGCATAGCAGTGAAACCTCAAACTGTACCACCAAATATGTCTCCCAATGGCAGCATGTACACGCGCAACAACATGGGCACTAGAATGGAGCCCTACGGTACCCAGCAGGATAGGGATGAGGGTCAGAGGAATAAATTCCTGAGACCACTCTCTGTGTCCCACCATGAGGAATGATCGAAACCATCTGAGGACAGTACTAGACAGTCCACAGATGAACTGCAGGTGGTCCAGAGCACATCATGGTCCACCATGTCAAATGCTTGCTGAGATATCAAGGAGGACTAGGATGAAATCGGTCCTCTGATCTCTCGCTATTAGGAAATCATTAAGCACCCAAACAATGGCTGTCTCGGTGCTATTCCTCTTCCTAACCAGACTGGAGTGTGTCATAGACATCGTGGTGAATTAATGATCATCCAGCTGTAGTGCAACCACTTTTCAATAACCTTCCAGACAAAGAGAAGGTTAGGGACAGGTCTGTAGTTAGCAAGGTAGTCCAGATCAAGGGAGGTTTTTCAGAAGTGGTCACACAACCACCTCCTTCAGGGATCAGGTAAGATCCCCTCTCAATGACCTCCAAACTCTCCAGCAAGGACCGGGCCAATTTCCTCAACGCACCCCCATGAGGAGATGCATTGGGCCTAGTCTAAATTCATAACTGGTCGGCTGCAACATCTGGATGATCCTCAATGTTCATGATGTCTCGACTGGCTAAAGTCGACCAGACAAACCGGGTGCTGGCAAACTCCCATTGACCCTTGCAGTCCCCATAGAGGGGCTGGGCAGACACCAGACCTGATGGTGACAAACTTATCCATGAAAATCAAACAACTTCATCACATCTTTCTTGTGACAAGGCTCCACCAGACTGGAGACAGATTGAATTTGCACAATCTGTCAACAGTCCGGAAGATCTGAGCCAGTCGATTTCTCGATGCGGCAATCTCCCTGGTCAGGAGTTCTGCCTTGTTATGTGTTATTGTCGATTGATAGATAGGATAATGATCTATCAATCTAAGTCTGTCAACATCCAGGACGGACTTCCGCCAAACCCTGTCTAACCTTTGACCCACTGTCTTCAGCTCCTTCAAGGTCCCATCAAACCAAGAGGACCTTGGGTGAAGAGTAAGTGGTTGCACATGAACAGGAGCAATGGAATCCAGGGCATCTGACACTGCCTAATTATAGGCGAGTACAAGGCTACCTGGATCCATGATTTCACTTGCCAGGCTTGATAGGTCTAGCACCACCATTAGGCCATCTGGAGTCAGGCCCCTCAAAGGGCGGTACCGAACCATCTCCGTAGGGGCAAGCCCATTAGGGGGAGCCACGAAACTGAACCCTATGGTGTGATGGTCTGACCAACCGACGGGTTCCACCACCAAATCAGTGATCCCCATCCCCATGAGGAACACCAGATCCAATGAGTAACTACCATTGTGAGTCACGGAGGAAACAACCGGTCTGAGGCCCAGCAAACTCATAAACTGGAGGAGATCGTGACCAAAGCATAAGAGTTCATCATTGACCCAGGCATTGAAATCCCCCAGAATTAATCATTTGGGGGATTCCAATACCACGTTGACAATGAAGTCTGCAATCTCCTGCAGGAATTCTGTCCCATCACCGGGTGGATGGTAGATGAACAAAATCCTGCACCCCACACCCGCACCTACACGATACACTCAAAAGATCTGGTGAACCCCATGGTACATCCACAAGGCCCAGTTGCACTTTTAAACAAATGGCTACACCCTGTCCCTATGATCTCTCTTCAGGCGGTGTATCACCAAGTACCCATCCAGAACCACAGAAGCCAAAACTGGGAGTGTGTTCTCATCCATCCAGGTCTCGATGATGCATGACAGGTCTGATGAACCAGCAAGATCTGCAATTATAGAAGTCTTGTTTTTAATAGATCTGGCATTGCACAACACCTTCTGAGTTGGATAAATCGATGAGGAAGACCGTGCCACCTACCTGCATAAAGCAGAGCCCTTGGGCATGGGAACTAGACAGGAAGACACCTATCATGGTTGAATTTCACCCCAGGGCATCTCCTAGTCCCCACCACCTCAATCCAGCAGCCCTTTCCATCCCTCCAAGAGGCTCTGGACCCCCATGCCTCCTGACTTCCCCAAAGTGCGATCTATATATATGTCATGGATGACAAAGGGGAAGTCAAAGGATGGAGATTTCAAAGCCTGAGAGGGAATATCACCGACCATCTTATTTCCTCCCAGAACATCACAGTTCTGCAGCAGCAGTCAGATAACAATCAAACACAGTATCCACCACTCAGACAACCACCTTCAACCTAAACACTCACACCTACAGTCCATCCTCAACAGATAACCAAACCACATACACTCCCCAGCCCCACTAATATAATAAGTTATAACATTTCTTTAGCAGAGTATGAAGATGATTACAATAAAAGAGAGAAGTCACACAGAACTCATAGGAATAGATATTAGCTAGTCTCTGAACAGCTCCCATCTCTCCAGACAGGGAACATGTTATTGGCTCCTGGCATTATCTCCCACATAGGTCAGGAAGACAATTAACAGCTTATCAGGCAAACACAATTTAAATAGGGCACTCTCACTGCCCACCAAGTCTGAATGGTGCAAAGAAAAAGATAGTCTGACCATCCATAAGATAAGGGAACAGTGTCCAAAAGTAGATCCTCCTCTCAGATAGACTTCCATCAACATGACCACAGCTTTGTTTATCCAAGAGATTTCCTACCACAAGAAAATGTGGGCAGTCCAGCCGCTCCCCAAGAGTCACCGCTGTAATGCCCTCAGCCATTTGTTGGTCTCAGAACAGAACAGGCACTCCAGCCCCCGAGTCCAAAGAAGCCGAAAGAAATTAAAAATCAGTGTGGTCAGACATCAGTTGTGAGATGGATAGTGGACTGACCAAATTCATTTGTCCATAAATACTCAGAGAAAACAGTTGTCTGATGATCCATTGAAGAAATGGAATTAGTTTTGTATTGCCATGTTAATAGAAATAATGCTGTATATGATTGTTTGATACTGTTTAAAGTTTAACTAGAAAGTCAGTAGAACTATAACTGGTTGAAAACTAATAAAGTGGATCAATAAATTATAATACATGTCAAAATATTCCAAAATGAGTGAAAACGTAAGTGTTGCAAAACATGTTAGGAATATTTGAACATATTGGGACACTTCAGTATACTTGCTTTTAAACAGATGACGTTCTAAAACATAAACTATGTTGCATTTGAAAGGAAAACTCAGTCAATTATCAAGCGTAAAGGTTCAAACTATATTTGCATAAAATTAATATTACCCCACCTGCTTAAAAGTATCTAAAGTCAGTATCTGACAGCTTCAGTATTCATAACATTTTAACTGGGTACAGCACCTTGGGCACATAAGACAGGTGTTATTAAAGAGGACCTCTGTCTGTCTGTCATCACATGCAAATTTAATACATAACTGCAGTAGCAGTGTGTGGTACAATGCAGTGCTCAGCTATATAAGAAAAGTTAAGTAAAGACTTTCTGATTGCTATCCAGGGTATAAACAATTTTAATTATATATGGCAGGACTGAAATCAGCATTTTCTCCTAATTACAGCTTTTTCGTGTTAGTTTGGTCTTTGCTGTCAGGAAGATGAACTGTTTAGCTCACATGGGTAATAAGGGCCTATGGAAAATATTAGTTAAGACATGCAAAAAAACTGCAAGTAATCTCACCAGTATCCTTTCTCTAACCAAATATAAAACAAGACGAATCACTCCAGGAAGACAGTGCAACAGTTGCCTCTGTGTTTAAAACTGTAGTTTGAATAAAGCAGTGTAACTTAGCAGAATGACAATCAGTGGGTACTGGACTTCCAACCCCAGCCCCTCCCCAGGCACATACAGTACACTTTATGTTTTTAATTTAAACCCATTCAATAAATACACCTTGCTGAAGTCTACAATGTGCTTTTGTTTCTAGACAAATAGATTCCTGCTGTAGCCCAGCTTTCCCGCTCAGGTCTTATGTGGCTGTATCACCCTTTGTATCAAAACAGCACCCTGTTGTCAACAACCAGTGGGTGTTAGTTCTTCAATATCAAGACTTCCTGAAGACACAGAGCAGAGACCTCATGCTTATGGTGAGAAATATGGTGACAAGTACAGAGTCCTTGCATATAGTTTGCCAGCAGTTTGGTTAATGGAACATTCATTTTATTGAATGGTGGTGTGGCTCCCTCAGGGAAACGCACTCTATGCTACACACACACACACACACACACACACACACACACACACACGCACACGCACACACACACACACACACGCGCACATACGCACTCACTCTTTTGTCACTAAATGAGCACTTAGAACAAATATTTAACTAAAAGATGGGTTACACAATCATCTCTGATTAGAATGCTTCATTCAGCGCTCTGCAACAGTCAACAAAGGCAATAAGCCTTTTTTTGTTTGTTCATTTATTTAAAACACTTAGTATATATGTTTGAAAAAAATGGTTCTATCCAAAGGATATAGCTACATTACATTTTTGTTCTGTTTATTTACCCAGAACAGTATAACTAAGATGTGTGAACTATTTTCTGGTGAAACCCTACTTCAACCCAGTTTAATAGCTCAGAGTTCCAAGGCACAGGTAGGTCATATGAATTGATTTGTTCAAGGTTGCACAGTGAGAAGGCAGCTATGGTGGGATTCAAACCTTTATCTCTGTGTCTCTCAGGCTTGAACCTCAACATAGCTTGTCCTCTCCTTCTCTTTCCTTCTCATGCTAATTCTCCGTGTATATTCCACTGTGTGGCTTAAATAATGTTGCCCATAGACAGTTTAACATGTTCATTTTTCACAAGTTGGGGGCAGGGAAAGGCTTATTTCTAGGTGATAATAATAATAATAATATTAATAACAATAATAATAATAACAGTAAGGGCTCCATGAACTGTCTGTTATTTAAATCTATGGTTTTTAAAAAGGAAAATATTTAAATACCTCCTTCAACATGTACTCACACTGTGACTGTGAAGGGAGCTATGATTCTGTTGTATTAAGACACCTGTTTAGCTGCTGCATGGCCTAAATTACAAATAGGGGTGGAGGTCAGCTTTTGGTCTAAACAGATGAGGCTGGGCAAATTGGAACAAGACCCAGAACCAAGATAGTGAAATAAATGGTGCAATCAGCTCAAAACAGACAGTAATGATACACAGGAGCTCTGAATTTGAAGTACCAAAAGGTCAATGTAAGCTATTTACTTTACTTTCCTCTGTGTATTCCATCCCACCCACCCTGCACCACTAGTACATTTCCATATGTGTAATATTTTGGACTAATCAGTCTAACATCTTGAATTATTGTTACAGAAGAATGGAAGATTTGGACAGAAAAGACACAAGCACTATGTTCCTCTCTAAAAATGACTAAAGGAAAAGTCCTGCACCTGGCTATCCCAGTATTTTCAGTGACAGTGACAAGAAGATTGACAATGGGGTGGATACTGCACTATACTAGGAACAACAGATTGATGAAGAAGATAACTCACATAGGGAAGAATGGAATGTACATACACATACATGCACGTGCGCCATACCTCTCAACTGTCCCTGATTTTCAGGGACGTCCCTGATTTTGCCTCAAAATTTTACTCTGTCCCTCCTAAAATGTGTGTTTCCATGGCTAAACAGTTGGGATTGTAAGCACAAAATAATGTCAAGCAATAAAGTTACAGACTTGTTCTTCTTTAGAAAATGCATTTTGCACTAAGCCCCATATTCTACCAGCTTTCTGGTGGATATCTTTAATTTTGAAGATGTGTCCTGATTTTAGTCCTCTGTCCCTGATTTTTAAGCAGTGTCCCTGATTTATGCAGCTGGAGATTGAGAGGTATGACGTGCCGCACACACACACACACACACACACACACACACACGCTCACCAGCAGCAGCATGCAGTCAAGCTGGCTATGAATTGGAGAAATTAAATCAACAGCAGTGTGTCAGTTTTGAAATTACTGGATCAATCATCTACATAAAGGATATACAGCATGCAGTATTAACAAGAAAATCTTAAAGTGCTAGCTGAACCAGCTTATGAAAAGGGTTTCTGTTCAACTAGGAAATATAATTTTATTGAGTAAAAGTTATTTTCATAGTATCATATTTCTGTGTTGTTCTGCACATACATATATTTTTTATTTGTTTTATTTTGAAAAGTTTCACCACGAAGGCACACTGAGCTACACTAGCTCATTTCCAGATTTGTCCTGGGGGAAGGGAATAGGGATACAATATTGAATACAGAAACATATAAAGGTATATATAATTTGGTATGTACAAACATTTAGGCAATACTACGTGTTGTGGGATAGCCAGGCTGTACTTGATATCATATATAACTATGTACGTGATACATTTTACATACTGTACATACACATGTTTATATTTTTACATTTACTTTAGCACATGCAAGTAATTAGTGCTCAGTTACGTAATCATAGTCATAATACTAGATCTATAACTAGGAATATTAGCTTATGCTGCTTGGTGGTAGAAAGTGAGGACTTTGTCGGGATGGGGGAGAGGGAGATGGGTGGATAGGTAGGCCTACACCCTTCCGAGATGCAACCTGCAAGGGACCTGGTGGGAGCAGTCAGGGGTAGAGTAGTGAGTTGTGTAGGGGGATTGGTGGGAGCAGTCAGTGGTCAAGTAGGGGGACATCCAAAGATCTGCATCTAGGAAATATGTTTAGGAAAGAATGTGTGGTGCAGGGATCAAATGGAGGGAGAAAGAGAAGTAGGAAGTCCGAGGGGAGGAATTTGAAGAGAAGAGGAGGTGAGGGGAGAGGCAAGCCATACCTATATGGAGTGTGAACACTACTTGATGTAAACCCAGCCAATGCTAAAGCCTGGAGGCGTGCCTGGGGAGGAAAGAAGAGGTGAGGGGGAGAGGCAAACCATACCCACATGGGGCGTATGCACTACTCAATGTAAACCCAGCTAATGCTAAAAGCTGGAGGCATACCTGGGGAGGGGTGAAGAGGAGTTGGGCAGATGAGAGATGTAAAAAGAAAGGCATTTGGGACTAAACCTGTGCTATCCTTAATTCCCTGGAGGCCTTAGCTTTTGTCACCTTCCTGGCCAACTCCCTTGACCAACTCCCATAAGCCTCCTTATCCTCTCTCTTCCCTGTTGTCCTGTACTTCCAGTATGCAGCCTCTGTGCCCTCATCCCTTGCAGCACTTCTTTGTTCAGCCAGCATGGTTTCTTGTCTCTGCTCTTCTTACTGCTGACCCTGATGCAGGCTACTGTGGCCTCTGTTAGCCCAGTCTTTATGACTTCCTACTTTTTGTTCTGCATCCATCCCCAGCCTTATATCCTGGAGTCTTCTTCATAGTATTGCTCCCATCTCCCAAAGAGTCCACCCTACTAAAGTCCACCACCTTAGTGCCTGTGCCTTCTGTCTCCCTACTTGGTGCGAGAACAAGTCACACTGTTTGGTGGTAGCTACCCACTAGTGAGTCCTCCACCCTTACCTCCCTCACCACCTCTCCATTTGCCAGTACTAGTTCCTAAGTGCTATCAAGCCTTGTAGGCCCACTTACCAATTGCATCAGAAGGCCTGGAATGCATCAATGAGCACCTGCTCCCTGGTACTGCTAGTGGTCGGGGTGCTCCAGTCAACTCCTGGTAGGTTAAAATCCCCCACTATCACCACACTCTCCCTTCTACAGACCTTCCTTATTTGCTCTGCCAACTACCCATGCAGTTCCCTGGATTGAGTTGGTGGTCTGTACACCACTCCCAGCCTCAGCTTTCTGCCCTTGGAGTCCAGGAGTTGCACCCAAAGTGCCTCTGCCCTCTCCTCTTCTCCCTCATCTGTTATGCATTTGAGCCCCTCCCTCACACAGAGTGCAACCCCCTTCCAACTCCCCAGTCCCTGCTGTATATCCTGTATCCCAGGATTGCAGAGTCCCAATCATGGTATTCTGTGGCCCAAGTCTCTGTCACTGCAGCAGTGTCCACCTTTCCCTCTGAAAGGAGTGCCTGGAGCTCTGCAGTTTTGTTCCCCAGGCTTCTTGTGCGTTGAGAGACCACATTCCACCCATACCCTCTTTTCTTCTCATTCTTCTCCTTGTCTGTCCTCCTCTCGGTAGTCCACTCTTTCTTCTCGTTATTCTTATTGGGTGGTGATGTCTTCCTGTATTACACTCAGACCACTCTGCCGCCCCTCCTGGGGTTACTACACCTCTGCCTTTACCTACATCTAGGGGCATGAGCTCATTAGGCTCTTCTGTCCAGCCTTTTCTACCAACCTCAGTCTTTTGGCCACCCCCACTAGTCCCCAATAGTTTAAATACGACCTTAGTGAGAGATATACTTCTCTAATCCGCCTTTAATACTCAAAATTCCTCCCTGTTCAAGTGTAGCCTGTCCAGCCATGTACAAGTCACTATTCCCCAAGACCCTACCCCAGTTAGTCACTAACCCATAATTTTTGGTGTGGCACCAATCCCTCAGCCACTCGTTGAAGTCCTCGATCCTACCCTTCCTCCCCATGCTTGCACATGGTACCAGGAGTACCTCCAAGAATGCCACCAACTCCCACGGGTCTCCCACTGTCTGCCCAACTCCTAGAACCTCCCCTCACTACTTCCACAGTCTCCCCTGCCAAGTAGTTTGTGCCCACATGCAACAGTAATGAGGTTTCTTCCTCCCCTCGCTGCACATTTGAGCAGTGCCTGCCCCTCCTGCAGTCAAGCCAGAGATAGCTTCAACCCAAATATGGTTGTGCTTCTCCTTCTACCCCATCTCACCCTTTCAGTATAGAATCCCCCAGGACAAGTACCTCCCTGTCCCTTACCCCCCTTCCCTTCTAATGCCCTTCCACCACCCCAGTATTAGTTCTTCTCTGCCCTTACCATGCCAACTGCACCCTCTGTGACTTCTGTATCTGCACCCCTACTTCTGCCTCACCCTTTTCTCTGCCTTATTCCTTCCATTCCTCGAACCAGCTTCCTAGCCTGACTACCCTACTGGGCTTCCCATGTTGACCTCCTCCTCCCCTACTAATTTCAACTCTCTCCTATCACCGTTGTTGTCAATTTAGAGCCCCCATTCCTTCAACCCGATAGTGATGCCCCTCCATCCTTCCCTTCCCATAGCCTTCTCTCCTCCAGTCACCCCTCCTTCCTTACTAGCCCCTTCTACCCTTTCATCCTCGCTATCTCTTCCCTACCTATTTCCATCCCTCTCATGCCTGCTTGTCCTCCCCTTCAGTATGTTCCTGCCCCCCATAGCAGAGGCTTGAATCTATTCGTAGTCGATACCCTCCACCATCTCTTCCCTTATCAGTTCTCCCCTCCTACTTGTTCCCTCCATGCCTCCCCAGTTCCACCCCTGGTCCCTCCTACCCGAGCCATCTGCTCTCTCCTGGTACTCCTAGTGGTCTCTTCCTCCCCATCAGGAGACCCCTTCCCTCACCTCAGGCACCCCTCCTTCTCCTCTCTTTTCTGCTAGGTGTCTCTGATACTGGGGTCAGTTTCAGTCGCTATTTGTTCTTCCCCCGTGCCCCCTTGCCATCCCCTATTCCCCCTCAGTCAGGATGCCTACCATACTCATTTGCCCTGCCACTTAGACTCCTCCCTAACCTCCACAGTTCCTCCCTCAAACTAGTCAATTGTCTACAGAGCAAACACCCCCCATCCTCCAAGCCCAATCCGGATCATGACTGACCCACACCCTGTACACCCCACCACCCTTCCAAAGATGCCCGCCCTATTGACAAGCAGCACCTGCCCCATTTTGGCCCCATCTGATGTTACGGGCTCTTACTCCTGGTTTCTGTACCCTACTACAACTGTTAGGGCCCTATTAACTCAAATTCCTGTTTCCCCACTAGTTCCCCTATTGCCCCATTGCCAATCGGTTAATTCAGTCTCAAATCTCATCCATTAGATACTGTATTACTGTAGCAATCCTAAAGCCTCCTTGTCCATTTTCACCCCTCAGCTACCATACTTTTGTTCTCAGCCCTCATAGTTTCACTTAGCCCAGGCAGAAATTGTATTGCACTCCAAGTATTACTCAACTCAGAGAAATAAATAGAACAAATAAATATGTATTATTACAGCAATCCTAACAGTATAGCTCAGTACTTAGCTCGGTTAGAGAAATAAACAGAACAACTAAACCTGTATTAGTGCAGCAATCATAAAAGTATCCAATCATTGCTTTGTCTCCACCCCAGAGACCCTGCTGTAATATAGGACCACACAGGACCCTGGGCAGGTGGGTGGGCAACTCTAAAGTCCTGACAGAGCTCCGTTGAGCTTGCTCACTCCCCCTCTCTCACTCGCTCATTCTGTTTCTCCCGACACTGCAGGCTGCCCTTTTGTATTGGGCTCCTGCCTGCTCTGGCACTTTTTCTGCCACAAAGAAATCCACAGTAGTCCCGACAGAGCTCCATTGAGCTCGCTCACTCCCTCTCCCTCAATCGCTCATTCTGTTTCTCCTGGTGCTGCAGGCTTCCCTTTTGTACTGGGCTCCTGCCTCGTTGGATCCTTTTTCTGCCCACAAAGAAATCCGCAGCAGTCCCGACAGAGCTCCGTTGAGCTTGCTCACTCTCCCCCCCTCACTTGTTTGTTGTTAATCTGTCCCAAACACTGATTTGCCACTGCAACCATGCTGTTCTGCGCCAGAAGTGTGAAAACACATTTCAGCCAGGATGTGAAAAATGACAGCTGTACTCTTCATAAGGAGGTGTGAAAAAATGCCAGTGTAGAAAATCTGGCAGGAAAATATTGCAAATTTGCGAAGTTACAAGGGTGCATGGAAACTGTACAATGCATGCTTGTAACAGTCATTTTATGGAGTTTCGTCACCAAATTTTCAACATAGGCATTTTAGGACTTCTGCTCATGAACAGTGTCACTGTCATTTTCTTAATCTGTCCCTAAAACTGATTTTCCACAGCTACCGTGCTATTCTGCACCAGAAGTGTGAAAACACATTTTGGCCAGGATATGTAAAATGACAGCTGTACTGTTCATAAGGAGGTGTGGAAAAATGCCAATGTTGAAAATCTGGAGTGAAAATATTACAAATTCACAAGGTTACAAGCGTGCATGGAAACTGCGCAACGCATGCTCGTAGAACAGTCATTTTTGGATTTTTTCACCAAATTTGCAACATAGGCTTTTTGAGAGCCCACCTCAAGAACAGTGGCACTGTCATTTCATTAATCAGTCCCAAAACGTGATTCCACGCAGTGACCACGAAATCACCTTTTGGGACAGAATAACGCCATGACAGTGACTGATTTTATGAGGAGGGGTCTCAATAGCCCCATGTTGAAAATTTGGTGCCAAAATTCCCCAAAATACCCGAGATATGCACCAAAGTTGAAAAAATCCTATTTATGCCATTATACAGCTTACCGACATTACTTCAGTTCACGGTCGGCTTTGAAGAGTGCAGATGGTTCCCGGTCCACCGAAGATCTTCGCGCCGAGCTCTGGAGATAAGTATGGGGTGAGGGGGGATGTGGGGAGGCAGGGTACGCAGAGGGTGGGCGCAGGTTGGGGAGGGGCAGGAGAGACCATGAGGGACCGTTTTCTTGTTTTACAGGTAAAAAAAAAAAATACTACGCGGGTCAGTTTTCTGCTTTCGCAGGTGTTATGTGGTACACTGGGGTGGGCTCTCAGTGTACCACCTGCATTTGTGAGGAGGGGGACCTAAGCAGAAGGGGATTGGGCCCCCCATCAGCACAGAAATGGGTGGAGGGGCATGATGCCGAAGGGGACTGGGCACCCCTCAGGCACACAGCAGAAATCAGGGGGTGGGGATATTATGACGATCGGAATTGGGCTCACCCATTGGCAAATTGAACTGGGAAGGGGGTACTGAAGCCAGCAGGATTGGGTGCCCAGTCAGCAAAGAAAGACTTGTTGGGGCACATGATGCTGAGGGGGACTGGGCACCCCTCGGCACACAACAGAAACTTGGGGTGGGGACATTATGCTGACGGGGACTCGCTCCCATCAGCAAATGAAGGGGGTCGGGGCATGCTGACAGGGATTGGGCATCCCCCCATCGGCTCTGAGGCGGCCACATAGAGCCGCCATGTTCCTGGTACTGTTACACCAGACAAGGTACCACCCTGCAATGATGGGTAGCTCCCTCATTGCAGCAGAATTGCTGAAGCTGCAATGACGAGGCGGCCCCTCATTGCAGCAGCCAAATCATTTCTAGTTGTTGGCACTTCTGCATAACCAGTGTCATCAGGACACTGGGCCTGCATTGGGTGCACACCGCCAAGACCACAAATGCAGTGCTGGCATTGGCTGCCACACTGCCGCACCTCCACAACCCGCTTCTCTCCTAAGCTGCCGCATAATGTTTTTGCGCATGTGCGCAAGACAAACATAAAAAATAATTATTTCTGAAAAACAACACAACCCTCCATAACACTTCAGGCAATCACATATATTTCTCTCTTTTTTTTCTTTTTGTTTAAAACAGACTGATAGCTCATGCACTTACTGTCACTCCCCACCTCAAGCAGTCATCCGCTCACTCCCTCTCACCTAGCCTTCACGCTCGCCGGAAGGACTGACAGTGAAACCTATTGCAGCACCAAACAAAACCTGGTTTAAAGGTTGTTTTTTTTTCAGGTATGTGATTCTTTTCAAATCACATACCTGCAGTCCCTGCTTTGCTGCACTCTCCTTTCCTGCTTCACCGGTATGCACACGCATGCAAGCTCCCTCACTCCTCACCCACTGCACATCGGCACTTATGGTACAACTGGTGGAAAGGAAAAAAATACATAAATAAAAAAAAAAAAACACAGAACATGCTGTTCTGTTTTGGGGGTTCAACATATGCGTGTGGGTGAGGGACTCAGAGTGTGTGTTGGGTAGGCACCTGGTTGCCATAATTATCACCTTCAACTACAGTGGCCACAGTGGTCCAAAGGGCAAAAAAAAAATATACAAAAATATATACAGTCAATTTCAGGTGGAAGAACTATTTTACATCAAAAGACATTAAACATTTTAATATTTTCATATTTAAACATAGAATGTACATCCCCATATTCAAAGCCCAGGGGCTTGCCGGCACATCTAGAAGAGCCTCCCAAATAAATGGGCTGGTGCAAATAAATTCTATATTCAAGCGAGATGCACAATTGCGCATCTCATCTGAATATAGCCATTGCAGTAGGTGGTGCAAATTGGGTCCACTGACAATACACCAGTTCATCCCCCTGGATGGCCTGAATACCTGAAATGGGGATGCACGGTGCAACTACAGATACACTGGGCCTAAATTCCAGATATTCAGCCAGGTAAATGCAAATGAGGCCATTAGGTATGCAAGGTGCAAATGGGCTATTTGCATGTCATTATAGCCTCATCTGCATGCCATCTGGAGGATGCACCCATCAGGATGTGCTGGGCAACCTGCCCCAAGTCCCATGTACATGCATACCCCAGTTTGTCCTGATCGCCATTTGAAGCAAAAATTATTACATCCCCTAACCACCTTTCCATAGTGCAGGGACCCCCCTCCCATCCCGATCCCCATTCAATATAAAAATAGGTCCATCCCAGCCCACCTTTCCATAGTGTAGTGCCCCCCATCCATGAAAACCTGATTGTGGCATCCGCATGATTAAAAAAAACATGCCCTGGTAGTCTAGTGGCATCCCCCTCCTATACCCAAAACCTGATTGCGGCATACATGTTGGATGTACTGTCCAGGTCACATCTGGAATCGAGCAGCACTGCTCAGTATGCCTTCCTGGTTAAACTCATAAATAAATAAATAAATAAATACTCACAACCCCAATTCCCTTGTAGTCTAGTGGACCCCCCACCCCCTGCCCACTCAGGACATACATCCCACCCTGACCCCCACTTCTAAGCATGGCCCGACAGATGGTGGGAAGCACAGCCCTCCACACACCTCCATGGCTGTCTGCGACTGAACCATCAATGAATGACAGCCTACTGTATTCACTGCAATCCCATTAGTAGAAACACTGTTGACCAATGGGCTTACAATTTGTATACTAAGCTGTCATTCACAACTTGTGTCGTCGACCAATGGGATTGTGGTGAATACAGGTTTCTGTCATTCATTGACAGTTCAGCTCTGATTTGTTAGCCGTGGAGGTGGAGCGGAGGGCTGTACTGTCCACCAACTACCAGGCCATGCTGGGACAGGGGAGCAGGGTGGGATGTGGGTCACTGAGTGGAGTGGAGGGGTGGGGGTCACTAGACTACAAGTGAGATTGTGATTATCCAATATGTATGCCGTGGTCGGATATCGAGGATGGGAGGGGTACCACTGAGACTACCAGGGCATGGGGTTATTTTAATCATACAGATGCCACGACTGGGGTTTTGGGGATGGGAGGGCACCACATTATGGAAAGTTGGGCTGGGGATAGATTATTTTATATTGAATGAGGATTGGGACAGGATGGGGTCCCTACACTATGGAAGGTGGGCGGGGATGTAATCAGTTTTGCTTCACACAGGGATCAGGACAAACTGGGCTATGCGTGGCACACAGGACTGGGGGGCTAGCCACCGAGCTGCTGGGGCTGGCTTCTGCTGTGCTGCTGTGTGCTGTACAGCAGCACACCTTAGGGGATCCAGGTTAGGCGTGTTTCTAACACGCTTAACTTTGTGAGGCACAGATGTGCAGGCAGATAAGCTGCACATCTCGGCTGAATATGGGGATGTGCCGCATATTCATGGGCATGCCCCCTGGAGATGCACTGCATATAATATGGCTGCACTTCAGCACAGTCGAAGATGTGGGACACATCTCCACCCTTTCAATATCGCATTGTGGTGCATTTCTTGAGATGCGCTGGTGCATCTCCTTTGAAAATGTCCCCCTTTGATTTTTACACTCATGTGATTTACAGAAGCCCATTTTATAAGTACAATAAGACACTTCAGGGTGTGTGTTATACAGTTCTTACACATGGCTAGGGAGCTGGATGCACTCAGCCTGTGGGCTTGTGCCTCACTATGCCCTCTAGCCATGCATTAGAACTACCTAACACACACCCATCATGTCTTATTGCTTATATATTGCAGTGGCTGTCCAAAGCTGGATTACAAACAAAAGCTGAATGCTTTCAATTCAATGTGCAGTACAGTAAGTATTGCTGGGATTTAGTAATACCGAATATAAGGGAGAATACACATTATAGTGATTGCACAAGGAAAACTATGGCTGTAGGCAGAGGTCACATGTGCACCTGCCCGACATGACAACCTAATCTTTTTGCTCTGAGCTAACCTCGCACAATCCTGGTCCATCCACATATTTCTAGCAACATGTAAGTGTAGCCAGCTACTTAGCGGTGGTGGGGAAGAGTATGTCTATGGACTGCTCCCTTTTTGGAACTCCATTGATGTCTACAAAATGAAGGAAAAGCTTGGAAAGCTCTCCCTTGTGAGACCTCCCCGCAGCTAAAATGGCAGCATTAGCACCTGATCATATGCCTCCTCAGCAGGACTAGCTCACTGTCCTTTCGTCGACATTCCTGCAACAGATCGCAGTGAGTGTAGAAATCATTAAACAGACTGTCACAGACACTAATACCAACATTGACAATCTTGCTGGCTGGGTTGCATGCACCAAAATGCAGCTTGCTTCTCTAGTGGCTGCACAAGGGGTTCGCAAAACTCATCTACACGCTGCTAACACCCACATCACTTGGGTCATGGCTAAGCTAGAGGACCTTGAGGGTCGTGGATGACAGAACAGTCTGCTCATATTGGGGCTCAAAGAAGGCATGGAAGGTGGCGATCCTGTACAATTTATTCCTCCCAGCCTCCCACTGTGGCTGAAGATAGACCCTGCCGTCTAAGATTTTAAAATCAAGAGATCCCATTGACTTAGATGCTCAGCGAAGTCCTCCACCACTGCTCGATGCCTCCATTTATTTTTAAACTGCTGCATTTCCAGGATAAGGAGGTTATTCTGAAGGCTGCCAGGGAACTTAAGGATGTCTACGTTGCTGGCCAATGCACCTTCTTTTATCCAGATTACCCCCAGTTGTGCTCCATTGGCACCAGGCCTTTAAAAAATCAAGCTAGGCCTGAGAAACCACAGGCTGACATACTCACTGCTGCACTCTGAAGTTCTTGCTACTAACTTTCAGGGCAAGAGGATCACTTTTCAAACACTGGAGGAGGCAGACCTTTTCTTTCAGGAACTCATGGGCCTCAGCTGACCATCTCCCTCTCATGATGTCCTGGTGTCTGAGCCCATGGTAGCCCCTACCATTCCCTCTACAATGGATGGGTAAACAGAGAACAGTAGATAAGACAATGGTGTAGTAATGCGGTTGAGGGGTTAGGGGAGTGCCTTGAATCGAACCAAGGGGGAGATCGGGACAGTTTCTTAAACTCGAAGTCTGCACTTTGTGTGGGGCAGTCTATCATGTTACTTCATTATGGCACCCTTTCAAAGCTGATTTTCCGGACTGGAGTTTAGTGCCTGTTGTGCACTTATGTTGGTCAGGAGCAAGCCTGCACAGTGCTATTGAAGTTTCTGTAAATAACTCTCTGGTATTTCTCTTGGATACAGATCTCCATTGCCCCTTACCCCACATCCTTTTCAATGACTGATCAGTGAGGGGCACAGAAGTGGGAATCTGTAGTTTAGCAAGTTCCCGCAGACTATACTATTGATCCAATCCTAGAGTATTTCCTAGTAAACTGACATTACACATGTTTACTTCCTGGTTTACAAGTTGTTGTTCTTGCCTATGTTCTTTGGGCTACAGCATTTTGTTATTCTACCAAAGGTTACGTATATTGTGATTTGCTCCAGACTGCCATGTTTCATGATTTTATATATGTACAGTGCAAGCCTGCTGCATCTTTCTTCCCCCCCACCACGTTTTTTTCCCTCGAGCAGGACAGCTCTGCCTTTTCTTTTGCAAATAGATGCATTTATTAGTTATTGGTGCTAATCCACCTGCCATAGCCATTACTACCAGCAGGGGAGCCTGCCTTCTGCCACTCCTCTATCCCAGAGAGATCCTGTTCCGCAGAAGCATGATTGCCCTTTAGTATTGTCCCATGCACGGCTGGCAGTTCCCTACTGCAGCACTTTGACTGCACACCTTCTTTCCTTTCCCCCCTTTTCCCATTTTTCCGGATCCCATCTCACTCTTCACTTGAGGCTGGAGCTATCCTATTGCCAGGTCCAGGAGAGTACCCAGTGTATGCAGTGGCACCCCCCCCCTTTTCCAGGCTTTTTTTTCTTACCCCTATATGGCCGCTTTCTCTCTAAGGATGGCCCCTCTCCCCATACTGGGTTACCTTAGTAGCATGACCCAAGTAAAGCACCAGCAATGGTTTCCCTCCTCCTCCTCCTCCTCCTCCTCCTTGGCTTTTTGCCTGGACCTCTTGGACTGAACTGTTTCTTTTGCCTTCCATTATTGAATGATCTCCCATTATGTGATCTCTCTCAATCCCTCCCTGCTGCTATCTCCCCACACAGCCCCTTCCTCCATACTTATCCCTGATGGCGGGATCTGGAGGCAGCCTGAGTAGTCTTTGGTTTTATCCAGGTTCCGTGTAAGTGAGAGCACAAGTGTTTTCCTTGTCAGTAACTAGTATTGACATCTGGTTTATCTCCACCAGTTGGGCTAGCTTGAATATTTGTTTCTTTGTTTTACTTTACTTGAGCAAGGGGTTCTTACTACTATACTAGCTAGTTGTCTGTGTTCCTCCCCACAGAGTGGGAGATCCAGGCAGCAGTATCTCTGTCTGTTGCTTTATTAATGCTGTTCTGTGTTTTCTGGTGTTGTGGTATTGGGACATGGGTGGGGGGTATTGTTGGGGGTAGGGGATGCTCTAATTAATCTAAATCCTTTTCAAAATTTTTGATATATGGAATAACTATATCTGCTTTTGATAATTTAAATAATTCTGTCTTGGAATACTAGAGGTTTAAACTGCCCTGTTAAATGATGTAAAGTTCTACTGAAACTCTATGACATGCAATGTGACATTGCCCTACTTCAAGAGACCCATGTTTCTGCACAGGATGCCTCCCATCTGTGTTGTTCCTGGGTGGCTGGAGTAGATCAGGGTTCCCTTTCTTTGTGGTGCTTCAGCATGGCTATCCTCTGTAGAAAGGGGCTCCAGTTAGGCGTACACGACCAATTACCTGATAGGAGTACCATCTAATTTTGATTCAGGGTACATACCAAGGGGAACCTATTACTTTTGGTCATTTATATGCACCCAAATCCCCAGACCCTGCTTTCTTTAACAAAGTCCTCAGGATGCTCCCTGGAGGCCCTGCTAGTATTATTTTAGGAGGAGATTTAAATGTAACCCTCTTTCTCAATCTTTGTAGGACAGAACCCAAAACAAGGGCAGAAAGCTGGACTGCGGTCCATGATCGCACCACCTTTAGCTCCGCTGGCTTACAAGATATTTGGTGGACAACCCATTCAACTGACCAAGATTTTACTTACTTTTCTCCAGTCCATGATACTTATAGCCACCTAGATGTAATCTTTGTCTCCTCAGACTTACTTCCTCACATTTGGCACACCTCCCTGCACAACATGCTCATGTTGGACCATGCTCTGTGATGTTGTCACTGGCATGCAGATGCCAGGCTACCTCACAAAACAAAGGTTTAATTCCACCCTACTCATGATCCCTGGCATTCAAGGTTGCACAGGGCAGGAACTACGTAATATTTCTTCCTCAATGAAACCCCAGCCACTTCCACTGTGATGCAATGGGAATCCATGAAGGCTACCTTTAGAAGTAAACTTAATGTTTATTCTGCTAAACTCCATACAGAAAGGGACCACTTAACCTGGCAAAGGCAGGAAACACTGAAAAGCCTGGAGCAGGAGTATTTCCTCCACTCAGAGAGAGAATGGATGCTCTCTGCCTGCAGATGGCTGAAACCAAAGCTGCTCTGGAAGAATCCTTTCAGTACAGAACTGAGTATGCTTTGTTTAAATTAAATCAGTCTTACTGGGAAGCTGGAGAACAACTCAGGAGACTCTTGGCCCATTGCCTGTGAACCAGGGAGACGGAGAGGTATAGACCCCTTATTCAGCACTCTGATTGTACTACCACAGTATCCTCTCCTCTCCTTATCAAAGCAGAGTTCTGGGTATTTTACAGTACCTTGTACACCTCCAAGGCAGACCCTACTCAGGTGGCTTTTGATAGGTTCTACAGAGACCTTAATCTTCCTCAGGTACCTCCAGTAGCCTCTTAACATCTTCAGGCTCCCATCACTCCATGGGAGGAACAGCAGGCCATTCTCTCCCTCTCTTTTGGAAATCACAGGGCTGGAAGGCTTCACTACTGATTTTATCATGCCTTCATGGAGATCTTGGTCCCTCGACTAGCTCGGTTTTCAGTGATGCTATCAAGAGGAGTGCCATACCTCAATCCTTTTGCATTCTCTTATCATTCTGATTCCCAAGAAAGGAAGGACAGTGCTTTATGCTCCCAATTTCATCCCATCTCTCTAATCAATGTGAAGTCCAAGATTTTTGTGGCCAGTTGGCCCATTGCTTGAACTCCCTTCATTGGCACCTTGGTTCACCCTGAGCAGGTGGACTTTGTGCCTGGCTGTCTGGCGAGCATGATCACAAGCTGCAAGAATGAGCCTGGTGGGAAAACTTATGTGAAAAATGTCATTGAAAAGTAATTAAACAGCTGTAAAGTATGTCAGAGATAATATGAGCACAATTGAAAATTATGATTATTTGAAAGAAAATAGAAATATTCAATAAATCATTTGGGTTTTATAGAAAAGATTGTAACAGGCATCTCTTGAAAAAGCCTTGCTTCATAGGTGAAATGTTGAGACATGTGCTGAGTTTATAATAAAAGAAAATATTAATATCTGAAGCAACTGTCTACAATGATATTTTTCAGCCCCCTCCCCATCCCAATTCTGAGTTGGAGACTGTTTGCATCTTTTCACATCGGAAAGGCAGCTTTGAATCTTTTTCAAAAGAGGAAAATTCATTTCCTGTGGATCTTCTCCTTCTTTGTACAATGCCTATGGGCCAGACAACACAGGCATACTCTGAATCTTCTGTGGCAGCTTAGGGATTCCCCAGAATTCACTGCCACTCTGTCACTGGATGACAAAAAGGCTTTAGACAGGGTGGAGTGGCCCTACCTGTTTGATGTTTACTAAGCTTTGGTTTCCCATTGGCCTTCATGGATATGGTCCATCTCCTATATGCCCACCCCTCTTCCACTATCCTTATGAACTCTGCCATCTCCCAACCTTTCCCTTTACATTGAGGAACCTAGAAGGGCTGTCCCCATCTTCTTCTCTTTTTCTTTCGGTGGTGGAACCATTGCAGCTCAAAATTTGGTCCTCCCCACAGTTTCCAGGTATCCTGGTAGCAAGTACCCCACATAAAATTGCCCTATTTGCAGACAATATTACACTGTTTCAAAATGATATTCCCTCCTCCCTGCATGCCCTTCAGGAGATTATCAGGGAATACTCCACAATGGCAGGCTACAAACTAAATGAAGATAAATCCCAGATTATCCCGCTTAATTCCTTTTTTACCCAGGCATTATTCTTGACATATCCCATCAGTGGTCTCCAGATAGTGTCACATGCCTGAGACTACAGATCAAGTCTACACTTGCAGCTACTGTCACTGCCAATACCAACAGTATACTAAACAAGCTCACCACTGTCTTAAATGCTTGGAAATCTACTCTCCTCTCCATGTGGGAAAGAGTCAATGCTCTCGAATTAATAACCCATCTCAAACCCCAATTTTTTGGGGGCAACCTCTCAGTGCAACTCCTCTTTTCTTTTTTCAAAGCCATTATGTCTAAAATGTCAGTATTCATTTGGAATGGGAAGGCACTTAAAATAACACTACAAACCATGATGCTGCCATGGAAAGAAGGCAGTTTTGGCTTGCCCAATGTAAAAAACAGAACAAATATGTGGTGTTCCATGAGCCCTCATCTGCTTGAAGCCAGAACTTACATCCTTGCCTCCATGATGACTCACCTTAGAGATGGCACAAACGGGGCTTCCTTCCCCTCCCCTCCTGGTGTCCTCTTCCCTGACCAGAAACTTCACCCAGAGGCACCTCCCAGTATTAAATTTACCATGCTAATTTTGACTTGTTTCTCCTCAGTATTAGAGTGGTCCTCTTGCACTGCCCGTAGTCATCCCATTTAGAACAATCCCACATTATGTATTAAAATAAACCTCTACCTTGGGACAAATGGATGATGTAGGGTATAGTTCCTAAGGAACCTATACTATCCCATCACAGGAGTTTTGTACTGCTGTACAGAGCTCTCTGAAAAATATACCATCTCATGTATTCAGTTCTGGAGGTATCTGCAAATCAGAGATCTGTTGAAGGTCAAAGTCTCTGTGGCACATACCCTACCTATCATCCCTCCATTGGAAAAATGGCTTGGTACCATCTCATCTTTGAAATGGATGTCCTACAAGCTGACTTCCCTGCAGTCCACACTGATCATGCCTATCCCACTGGTAGGCCCCCGGGAAGTGTGGGAGTGGGAATTAAATGTGTCAATCCCACAGGAAGAATGGGACAAGCTAATACAGGCTAAGACTCTCCAACACAAGTTCATGCTCAGAGCAGATCATACCCCATTATGGCTCTACGAAGCCAGGCTACACCCACACAGTGATTGTTGGTGATGTTCATCTCCTCAGGCCACTCTGTATTATATACTGTGGTACTGCCCCTTGTTAGATCATTATTGTGGTAGGGTCTGGGCACTCCATCGAGACATTGTCCCTTATCCAGAGTGAAAGACCCACACTTTGCTCTTTTGGGCATTCTTTGTGGATTGCATGTCCTTGAAACGTGTACTGGAACTATTGGCTACAGGGGCCCTCGTTGATGCTAAACCGTTCATCTTATGCCATTGAAGACACCTCGAGCCACCTATGTATTTGGAATGGCTAAATATTCTTTCCCTTACAGCAAGGTAAGAAAAGTGACCCATGTTCCTATAGGCCAGCTATCCCTGTACGAAAAAAGTAGGGCCAGTTCCTGCATTGGAAAACAGATAACCCCCTAAACCTTGCCTCTCACAGGTGAGGTGGTAGTTACCCAGACTCGCAGTTTATTTAAGCTGTTGGCTCGATCCTATTCTAATACTTAAGATGTGTCACCCTCTCATATTCCACAGCTACCCCTGGTGTGCCCTTTGAGGCTGCTCTATCCTCCCTCTGCATCCCACCCACCCCATTTTGTGCTCTTTACATAGCAAGCTTATTCTGACTTCCATAATCCCTCCTTCCTACCACCTTCCTCCTCCCACCTTTGTCTGATTATCAGGTTCTTAGATTAACACCATAGCTGTCTTTGGCTATTTCAACTAGTTAATTTACTCTAGCTGAATGGACAAGACTTGCCCCCTTCATTACAAGACCTCAGAGACTCAGACTTACTGTTGTATAACCCTGCACAGGCCTTTTAGTAGTAATCTACTAGATTTTTCGCACTAGTTCTATGACTTAACAGTTATCACAAGTCATCTATTACTTATTTGGATTTTATTCTAGATCTCATCGCTTTATTACAGCAATGTTTGTTTTATGGTATTTTTTACATTGTTGTTATCAATTCTGTCACTGGATGTTCATTGACTTTAAAGCTTTCGGTACATGTACCTTTCTTTAGGAAACTGTTCTGTTGATGTGTACAAGTACTTTGTAAAGCTATAAACCTAATAAAAATGTTTATGGAAAAAGAAAACTATGGCTGTATAAAGGCATAATCCATGGAAAGATTCTACCCTTAATGCAGTAAGTAGTCCGGTTTTGCATGGAGCCTCACACTGGAGAGTGGACCGAGGGACATGGGGTAGTAGAAGGAGAAAGAGTATAGATGGTGAAAAGTGAATGAAGAGATAAGAACAAGAAAGCTAAGAAGAGAAGAGGAGCAGTAGTAAGGTGAGAGAAGCAGTGGGGTTTAGTATAGAATCAGTTGTGGGTAGGGTAGTCTGTTCATGCAGAAGAGCTTTCAGTGTGAAGGGTGAGGAAGTTTAAAAAATGAGGAAGACTGGAGGTTAGACCAGAAAAGGGGACCCTGTTGGAGAAAACAGCCTGTCCTGTTGATGTCTTAATGCTTGTGGGACTGGCAGTCAGAGTTTCTCAGAGAGCAGTGGTGGGGGGGGGGTGGGCAGGCAAGAAAAGAATTAAGATAACAAAGAAGGTAGGAGTCAAACCTAAGTTTGGAGATGATGGATACACATGGGAAAGGCATCTAGTCAAATCCTGGATGTATAATCTTGACCTAAGCCTCATGACAGGTGAGCAGGAGGATACAAGCCAGCAGGCATTGCAACAGTGTGTGGTTCCGACACTGACAGTCCGCCTGCCATTGTGCCCATCAGTAACCCAAGAAAACACCTAGAGACCTAGGGTACAGTCCACCCCACCCCATAGCATGACAGGAAAGTGCCTCCCCAACATCTGCCCCAAGATTTGTAACTCCCCCACCTGGCCAGCAGACCTGTCCTGAACAGCCACCAGGAAATGGATGTGGACACCACCCTCACCCCCAGCTACCATCCTGTATGTGCTTCGGCACTCTTATTGTCAGGCAACTCTGTGTAATGCCTCCTGCCCCTCACCCTATTTGACAAGCACTGCTGTGCCCAAGTCACTGTTCCTCCTTTCACCACTTCACTGGCGCTGTAATGCCGACAGCGAATTGCCAGCGCTCTAATGCCTTGGAACCCCTTGGAACAGGTAGGCCCACTTCAGAGGCTGAAGTCCTAGATTTCAGAAGGACAGACTTCAGCTGGATGAGAAAGCTGGTCCAGGAAAAGTTAGTCAGAGGAACCACATCAGGGATGTGGAGGAAATATGAGGGTCGGTCAAGGGTGACTTTCTTGAGGCAACAAAGGCTTGCATGAGAATGTTAATCAAAAGAAACAGGTACAAGAGGCCAATATGGTTCTGAGGAGAGGTCATGAAAGCAGTGAGAGCCAAAATAGACCTTCAAAAGATACAAGGAATAACAAGGGAAGGAAGAATGGGGAGTGTACCAAATGAGAACAAGGGAAACCAAGAGGGTGGCCAGAGAAGCAAAGGCAGACACAGAGCTGAATATTGCGGAGGAGGTCAAAGGAGGGGAAAACAGTTCATTAGATATACAGTATTAAGATGAAAAAGAAGGGCAACCTGGTTCCTAGGGGGAGGAGCAACAGTTCCAAGATGGCCATTTGAGGAACGGCTGTAACACTGCATGCTGCTGCTCTGCGAAATGGGATTACTAACTAACTCACAGCTGGAACTCTGCTTAATATGTCTAAAGTGGTCCATAGAGTCAAGGATCTTATGGACCACTCCACTGTCAAAAAGAAATAGAAAAAGACAGCAACACTAAGGCAAGAAAGTCTAGAACGGACCCCCGCCCCACACACACAACTGGGGGTCCGATTAAAACACAAACTCACTTATAACAGTTAACAGTTGCGGTTAACCAGCAACATACTACCAGATTCAAATGAATTGGAAACCTCTGTGCTTCTATCTCCATCAGCCTCTACTCTGACAAGAAAAGCATCTGGAGACCAGCCCACCATAGTATGGAAGAAACTCAGCCACAACAAACTGCATTGTTACCCCTGTGGCAGACTGAAGGACATGCCAAAGAATTTCCCTCTACTAGCAATGACTTTTCTCATCATGTTTTCACAACAGAGACCAAATGCCAAAAGGTCAGGGGCCAGCTTCACAAAACTTTGCATGGGCACAAACCCAGTTTGCCCAGGGCAAACTGGGTTTTTCCCAGAGTTGGTATTCACAAAGCCCAGTTTGCCCCCGCTAACTGTATCTGTGCCTGGACAAAGTAATGAGGGGGCCACAATGCAAATGAAGGGATGGGACCTGCATATCCCGCAATCCCATTCACTAAGGTTTGCTCCATGCAAGGGTCTTTGTGAAGGCCCTTGTGTAGAACAAATTTTAGCTGACAAAAACCTGGTGGTAATCTGCACAACCATAGTAGTTGGCAGAGGTACTGCAGCCCCTGTCCCGATTCCTGATCACCAAGTGTTGCAACAATCCCCCTTCCCATAGTGTAGTATCCCACCTCCCCACACCAATCCCTGATCACCGAGCTTTGCAAATATCCCCATTTCCACAATGTAGTGGTCTCTACCACCTGCCTGGTCCCCAGTCGCTTACCTGAAGGGTTATTGTGCAGTTTCCATAATGTAGTGGTCCCTTCCCCCCTCCCCAGTCCCTGATCACCCACTTGACAGTTTATTGTACAATTTCCTTAGTGTAGTGGTCCTTCCCCCTCCGGTCCACGATCACCCACCTGACCGATTATTGTTCATTTGCCATAATGCAGTGGTCCCTCCCACCTCCCCACCCCTCCCATCATCAACTCGACAGGTTTTGTACAGTTTCCATAGTGTAGCAGTCAATCCCCCCTCCCTGGTCCCCGATCGCCCACCCAACAGATTATTGTACATTTTCCATAGTACAGTGGTACCTCCCAAGGTCCCCAATATCTGACTCTGAAGCAGTCAAAACTCCCTGGCAGTCTAGTGTACCTGACCTAGTAATGGAGAGTCCCACCACCCCTGCCCCCCCAGGCTGACCCACAGCTGGCAACCAGCACAGCCCACCACTCACCACCACAGCTGGCCACTGACTGCGCTCTCAATGACAGCATACTATATTCAGCACAGCCCATTGACAGAGATTGACAGATCACTGTCAAAGGGCTGTACTGAATACAGTGCGATGTCATTGAGAGCTCAGTCAACAGAGAGCCGTGGTGGTGAGTGGTGGCTGTACTGGTCACCGACTGTGGATCTGGCTGGGGGAGCGGGTGGTGGGACTTCCCAATACCGGGTGGGGTAATGGGGTCCATTAGACTGCCAGGAGTTTTGACTGCTTCAGAGTCAGGAACCAGGGAGTGGGAGGAGGGAGAACAACTACACTATAGAAATGTGGATATTTGCAAAGCTCAGTGATTAGGGATCGGGGCAGGGGTGGGACACTACATTATGAAAACGTTGATTTTTTCAAAGTTCGGCGATCAGGGATCAGGGCAGTGGGTGGGACACTACACTATAGGAAAGGGGATTGTTGCAACCCTTGGTGATCAGGGATCAGGGCAGGGTGTGGGACACTACACTATGGAGATGCAGATATATCAAAGCTCGGTCAATGGGGTATGGGTGGGGGGAACACTAGACTACCTAGGGATGTGGCTGCATGGGGCTTGGCCTGGTTGGGGGGGGCCTCCACCGAACCACACTAATGCTATGCAAATTAGCCCATAATGGGCATGTTAATGGCCACTAGCACCTTGCATGCCCAATGGACTCATTTGCATGGCTAGTTTTGTGAATAGCAGTTTAACGCGTGAACACTATTGGCTGCAGGGCCATTTTCCTGGCTGGCTGTGGGGGGAGCAGCACTACTGGGTTTCCCACTGCCTTTCCTGGGTTAGCACTGCCCCTCGCTGGCCCCTATTTCCAGCTGGATAGTGCACCACATTATCCAACTGTGAACAGAATAATTGCCCTTCAGTGCAACTGTGAGGTGCTGCACAAACTTTTGTCCACTACTTTGCATTTTTTTGTGACTACTGCCCCATTTCATGTAATCTTATGAATGAACATGATGTTTTTCTCATAACTAAACTGACCTCTCAAATGATAATTTGGATAACTCTGCTAATTCAGTGGCAACAGGTGTTTTACAATCTACTTCACCCCAAGTAACATCTAATGAGAATGCAAAACACTCAGCTGCATTATCTACTAACTCATTACCTAGAGAGTCCTCTACTCCTGACTTAACTGTTGCTTTACTTACTCAGTTTAAAAACAAACTTAAACTTGTTATTCAAAAGGGTTTCGACACCATAAATTCTACCTTAAAGGATTTGACTAATACAGTCTTCGAACTAAATGAAAAAATGTCTGCTCTCACTCTGCTTACTGACAAGGTGGAAAAAAGGGTTTCATACTTAAAAGACAAAATGCAGCCTGTACACAGAAAATTAAATTCCCATATAGAACTGAAACATTTTTGCAGCACTAGATCACTTAACAGGAAGATCATTCAAGGAAAATAATCTCAGATGAATACGGTTTCCAAGGGGCTTGAAGGTATAGGAGATCCCATTCCTTTTTGTAAAAAGTGTCAACTGTTGTGATGGGTCTCAATTCCCAGAGGAGGGGTCCAGAAACAAATGATTTGATACCTTTATTGGACCAACATGGATGTTACAGAAAGAACAAAGTGCTCTAGCTCTCGAACCAACCAGGTCCTTCTTCAGAAGCTTTGTGGCAGTTATTTCAAATATCCCATACTATTAACACCAGATTATATTGAAAAAACAGAAATAATTCTCATTGGTTTAACATATACATTTAAAACATAACAGAGATTACGTCAGAAAGCTAATTAACACCAGTATGCCTTTAACATGAGGAGCCTCAGAAGGATCAAAGGTTATCAAAATTCTCTACAGCCAGAGTTCTTGTCACACAAATTTTAAAATGTCTCAGTATACCAAGAAAGCATTCTAGTGATAAAAAAAATCAACCTTGGGGTGGCATTGTCTCTAATACATATAAGATGAGCTTACAACTTACATTCCAATTGTCCTAGTATATTAAAGAACAGATAATGAGAGACATAATCCTGAAATTAGGTATAACTGCAAGTTGAAAACAAGCCTCAAATTAACATACACATATATACATGATGCGTGATAGTATCACTTGTAAGTGTAAGTGCCAAATAAAAAAATACAAAAATACTTGTCAAGGACCCCCAAGAAAATGAGACCATGAGCCTGATAAGTGCAGGTTTCAACACAGAGTCCATGTATAATGAAAATGCACAGAATCAGTCTAAGGAATCTAAATGAAAACCCAAAGGAATTCCACCTTTTATGAACCCCAAGTAAATGAGATATGCATCTTAATATGAGCATATTTAAAAATGTGACAGTGTGTAATCCAACCATGGACAACTAGTAGAAGGAAGTAAGTGTACACTATATGTGAAAACTAAGTGTCCTAGCCACATAACAATTGCCCCATGCCATGCTCCCCCCACACATGTCTGTACATGCACCACACCACGCCCCACACACACACACACACACACACACACAACACCCCACACAACCACAACACACAACAAATACAACAAACACAATCCACACATACCACACCATACCGCGCACAACAAACAAAACACACACACACAATACCCACAACACACAAAAACACAACCCATACCAAACACATACAAAACACACACATACATACATACATCAGTATACACACACACACTCAAACACACCTACCACAGTGTTAAGGTGAGAAGTCAACATGTAGATAACCATAAACTTACAAAATCAAAGGCCTGCTGAAGAACTAAAGTATTTATGTCCATCTTTTAAAAGTAAAGATCTGTTGGTTTAAGTGGAATAATGTGTCATATAACCAACATCAATGTTCAGTCCATCACTTCACCATATTGAGGTAAAATAAGTCTAATTTCAAAGCCGTCTCTGTTGTGTACTGTTGAAATGTCCTTTAAGACCATCACAGACATATCTGAGATTGAGTGGTCATCCTGGGAGAAGTGCTGGGCTACTGGTTTCTCAATCTTCTTGTGATTAATAGAATGTCTGTGTGAATTCATTCTAGTGTGGAGTTGTTGGCTTGTCTCCCCCACATAACCTGTGTGAGGACATTTCTTGCATTGGATAAAATAGACCACATTACTTGATGTACATGTATAATTCCCCTGTATCCTGAATAGTCTGTTTTGTGATGTAACCACACAGTCTGAAGTGGAAATGAGGTTACATGTCTTACATGTGCGTTGATGACAGGTTGTGTACCATATGATGTCATGGTATTCTGTTCCGGTTCAAGTTGACTCCTAATAATCAGGTTGGCTAAATTAGGTGGTTGTTTAAAAGATAGTAGTGGTAGTTCTTGAAAAATACAGTTAAGGGTTTCATCCTCACTAATTATTGAATGGAGATCCTTAATAATCTTATGTAGGAGTTCAAGGTCAGGATGGTATGTGACTACTAAGGGTATTCTGTTGGTAGTCATCTGTTCCTTATATTGCAGTAGCTGTTCTCTTGGGACCTGTGTTGCACGTTCCACTGCTCTGTCAAGTTCTCTGGACAAGTGTCCCTGCTCAATAAAAGTGTTTTTCAACATCGCCAGATGTGTGTCTCTGTCTTCCTCATTTGAAAAGAAGCGGTGATACCGAAGTGCTTGACTATATATGACAGATTTCTTTGTGTGGCTCGGGTGATTACTTTTCTTGTGTAAGTATCTCTGTCTGTCTGTTGGTTTCCTGTAAAGACAGGTATGTAGGGTTCCATCCTTAATAGTGACAGTGGTATCCAGAAAATGTACACTGGTGGCAGAATATTCAGGGAAAGTTTTATAGTTGGGTGGAGGTTATTAAGTTCCGATGAAAATCTTTAAGTGTGTCAGTGCCCTCTGTCCAAATTATAAACAAATCATCAATGTAATGGAAATAAGCGAGTGGTTTATGTGTACAGTGCCTTAGAAAATCCTCCTCCAAATCGCCATAAAAGATTAGCATACTGTGGAGCCATCCTGGTTCCCATTGCTGTTCCCATAGTTTGAACATAATGTTTACCATTGAAGCTGAAGTTGTTATGTGTCAGGAATGAATTCAGTGAGTTTACCCACACTCCAGGGTCAATGTTGGGGTCAATTCTTTGTCATGCAGGTATTTGAGGCAGGCTGAAATGCCATCTGTGTGTGGAATATTAGTGTAGAGGGAGGTTACATCCATCGTGGCTAAAGGGTATCAGGTGGTAAGTCCTGAAAACCAGAAAGTTTATGCAGGAAGTGAGTAGTGTCCTTGATGTAACTAACCCTTTGTATAACCAGCGGTTTGAAAATAGCTTCTACAAACCCTGATATCCCTCTGTCAGGGTGCCATTACCTAGACTATGGGTCTACCAGGATTACAGACTTATTATGTATTTTAGGAAGCACGTAGAATGTCCCTGGCTTAGGTTCACTGGGGATGAGGTCCTTTAGTTTGTCTTGGACATGCTTTGAAAATGTTTCAATTAACTCCTTTAGTCTCTTTTATATTCTGTAGTTGGGTCACTTCCCAGTACTTTGTAGTAGAAGTAAGGTCACTTAGCTGCCTGTTGGCTTCCGTAATGTAATCTTCCGATTCAATATCACCACTGCGAGCCTTTATCAGCTTTTTATGACAATGTTATGGTTTGATTTTTAGTGTTTGTATAGCCCCCATTCCAATGAAGAGGTTATAGCAGACCTGTTTCTGCCTATTAAGAATCTCACCAGTAACTCTCTGGTGAAAGCAATTAATGTATTTGTCCAGTTTCTTGTTACAGCCACTTGATGGGAGTAAACTCATATGGTTTCTTTTCTTATCCATAATATTTTTACTGTTTGTGATTTCTTCCCTGTCTGTGATTTCTTCTCTGCCATGAAAAAATTCCCTGAGTCTCAATCTGTGAGTATTCTCCATTTCACCACAAAACTGTATTCTGTCCAGTGGTTAGTTGGGCAGAAATTGAGATACCTAGAAGTACATTTAATTCCCCTGTAGTCAGTGTGTGGGTGGACAATTAACAACTGAAAGGTGTCCATCTGTGTGGCAGTTGTTCAGTCATTCTGTTCTATTCTTCATGGTTGTTGGAAGTATGGTAAGTTGAAGGGCATCTAACTTCCTGTTTTTAATGAGCATGGCTTTTCTTAAGGTTCTTTGGTAGTTCATGTCTATCTCATGCAAGATGTTTGGAATAGGCTCACCAGACATCCTCTCCAGTGTGGCAGCTATTTCATTAAACGGTTTCTTCAAAAATGCTTTTTTGGCATATGAGCTGTGGATTATGTGATTTCTCAATTTCTCAGAGGTCCTACGACAAAGTTGTTCAGCAACCATGAAGAACAGAACAGAATGACTGAACAACTAAGCCACACAGATGGGCACCTTTCAGTTGTTAATTTGTCCACCCACACACTGACTACAGGGGAATTAAATGTACTTTCTAAGGGCCTCAATTTCTGCCCAAATTTCTGCACCGGAAGACATATGAAGAGAGACGAAAGGAGCTTAATATGTATAGCCTCGAGGAAAGGAGGGAGAGGGGGGACATGATAGAAATGTTCAAGTACCTCAAGGAATCAACAAAGTCAAGAAGGTAGCATCTTTCAAAAAGAGGTGTGCAAGAACAAGAGGGCACAATTTGAAGAAGGGGGCAGCTCAGAGGTAATTTAAGGAGTATTTTTTCACAAGAGGGTTGTG
Source organism: Neoceratodus forsteri (assembly GCA_016271365.2). Lineage (NCBI taxonomy): Eukaryota > Metazoa > Chordata > Ceratodontiformes > Ceratodontidae > Neoceratodus > Neoceratodus forsteri. The sequence continues at coordinate 737,818,636 of CM057456.1, forward strand.
GATGCATGGAACTGCCTTCTGGAGGAGTTGTGGAGTCAAAATCAGTGGTGGAATTCAAGCATGCATGGGACAGTCATAAGGCCATTCTAGGGGTGGGGGTAGGAAGAAGTAGGCTGCTGGTTAACTAGGATCTGCAGCTTATCCAGTAGGTAGGGAAATGGGCAGACTGGGTCGAGCCAAGCCAGTCCTTATCTGCCGTCAAATTCTATGTTTCTATGTTTCTATATGTAGAATTATTTGTGCTTTCTCAGTGGATTCCAAATAGCCAGACCTTTATGGATAATGTTATTCCTTTTGTCTGTGATGGTCTTAAAGGACATTTCAACAGTACACAACAGAGGCAGACTTCTGAAATTAGACTTATTTTACTTCTCAATATGGTGGCGGATGGACTGAACATTGATGTTGGTTATATGACACATTATTCCTTAAACTTACACGATCTTTACTTTATAAATACTTTAGTTCTTCAGCAGGCCTTTGATTTTGTAAGTTTATGGTTATCTACATGTTGACTTCTCAGCTTAACACTGTGGTGAGTGCATTTAGTGTGTGTGTGTGTGTGTGTATACTGATGTATGTATGTATGTATGTGTGTGTTTTATGTGTGTTTGGTATGGGTTGTGTTTCTATGTGTTGTGTGAGGGTATTGTGTGTGTGTGTGTGTGTGTGTGTGTGTGTTTTGTTTGTTATACGTGGTGTAATTAGTGGTATGTGGATTGTATTTATTATATTTGTTGTGTGTTGTGGTTATGGGGTATGCAGGGGTTTGTGTGTGGGGGGTGTGGTGTGGTGTATGTACACACATTTGTGGGGGGAGCACGGCATGGGGCAATTGTTATGTGGCTAGGACACTTAGTTTTCACATATAGTGTACATTTACTTCCTTCTACTAGTTGTCAGTGGTTGGATTACACACTGTCACATTTTTAAATCTGCTCATATTAAGATGCATATCTCATTTACTTTGGGGTTCATAAAAGGTGGAATTCCTTTGGGTTTTCATTTAGATTCCTTAGACTGATTCTGTGCATTTTTGTTATACACGGACTCTGTGTTGAAACCTGCACTTATCAGGCTCATGGTCTCATTTTCTTGGGGGTCCTTGACAAGTATTTTTGTATTTTTTTATTTGGCACTTACACTTACAAGTGATACTATCATGCATCATGTATATATGTGTATATTAATTTGAGGCTTGTTTTCAACTTGCAGTTATACCTAATTTCAGATTATGTCTCTCATTATCTGTTCTTTAATATACCAGGACAATTGGAATGTAAGTTGTAAGCTCATCTTACATGTATTAGAGAGAATGCCACCCAAAGGTTTTTTATCACTAGAATGCTTTCTTGGCATACTGAGACATTTTAAAATTTATGTGACAAGAACTCTCTAGCTGTAATTCTTGATCACCTGCCCTTCTGAGGCTCTCAGTTAAAGGCATACTGGTGTTAATTAGCTTCTCTGACGTAATCTTCTGTTATGTTTTAAATGTATATGTTAAACCAATGAGAATTATTTCTGTTTTTTCAATATAATCTGGTGTTAATAGTATGGGATATTTGAAATAACTGCCACAAAGCTTCTGAAGAAGGACCTGGTTGGTTCAAAAGCTAGAGCACTTTGTTCTTTTCTGTAACATCCATGTTGGTCCACTAAAAGGTATCAAATCATTTGTTTCTGGATCTGTTCTTAAAAGGACCAATACGGCACCTACAACATTTTTTTGCACCAGAGGAGGGGGGAACTCAAGACAGTTACCTGATGCTGCAAAAAATAATTACACCCCATCTGTGTATATAAAGCCTCATTATTATACAGACAGTGAATGCATACTGAACAAAGTAAGAATTGAGAAAGGCTTATCCTACAATGGTGTGACCTTTTCACTGTTCCCTGATTTCAGTGCAGAAATGGTACAAAATAGAAAATATTTAGAAAAATCAAAAACCATGCTCCATGAAATGGGGATTAGATTTTCTTTATTACCACATGTAAAGCTTCAGTTCTTCTGGTATGGTCAGACACACTTCTTCACAGATCCAAGAAAAGCTGAAGCATTTTTAAAAACTCAGTTTAATCCCAGTAGAACCACTAATACCTCAGTCATCCCACAGCCATCACAAAGCAGTTTGCATACAGTACCAAAGCATTCTGAAGATAGCCTGGTTCCACTAACTGATGGAGATCAGATCACTTCTAATACAGAAAGACCTGAGCGATTCTGACTTACCACATAAACTGCATTTTGTGAAAAAGCAACCATCGTGGAGTTACACCATGCATTTTCAGTGGAAGGAGGAACCACTGTGGAGTATAGAAAATATTAGAAGAAAGAAGTGGAGAAGAGAAAGGAGGGGAATGGATTGATCTATAATAATGACATTTTGACATTTTATCTTTTGCTAAGAATCTTTTTCCTTTTCTTTCCTCTTTATTTCTATTTTTCTGCAGGAATGAAGAACAAGAATGAAGAAAGAATGAAGAAATTAAATTCTCAAAACTGAACTTTGAGCTGTAATATTATAAATTCTTGGGTTAAATGGGTTTGGAGTAACTTTGTAAACCGTGAGCCATCAGTTGAAATATCCCCATAATACCCCCAGGGCAGCAAGCACTACAGCACAGCACCCCATTACAGCCACTTTGCAGTGGTTCTCTTTTGCAGGTGTATTTGGATCATGGGGTGATGGGTGGAAGGGGTCACTCTGGAGCAGAAGGAGGGTGGGCTTGTGTGGGGAGGGGTAACAGGGCACGCGGATTTACTTTACATATGGGACACACATTATTATCTTTCTAATTTTTTTTTGCACTCGGGGAGGGTGGGGGCACCTCCTCTGATTGGTGACCATTTTATTTCAACTAAAAGTCAAAGAAACAGTGGAACATTACTCAAATTGTACAGCTACTTCACTATTGTTAAGATGGATCTAACATTCATTAGGTAGACACAGCCTCACCGTTTTAGTATTTTAAGATTTAACAGATTATGGACAAATGTTTAAAAATAATGACTTGGAATGTTAAGGTATGAAAGATAGGGTCAAAAGTAAAATAATTTTCAATGATGTGTACAGACAAGGCATCAATTGTTTTATTACAGAAGAAACCCATCTGACACAGGAATAATTCCTCTGCCTGAGCCAAAGATGGGGATATGGTATTAATTCTACATTTAGAAATAACACCAGAGGGGTCTTAATTTAAAGAAAAAAAATTCAGGAATCGCTATCACTCAGTCCATTACGGATGATGAGGGACGATACATTATATGTAAAATATCTCTAACAGGACAAATATATACACTTGTCAATGTATCTGGGACTAACATTAATTCACCAGACTTCTATATTGATGTGTTTCTCAACATTGCTACATGTTCTTCTCAGGATAATAGGTGGCAATTTCAACTTAATGTTAGATAACTCTTTTAGATAGATCCCATATTTTTCAAACCAAGTTCTGTTTTGCAGCTTCAAAAGTATTAGAATTGATGAAAGATTTGCATTTTCTGGATCCATGGAGATCTACATATCCCTCCCACAAGCAATATCCCTTCTTTTCTTCCATATATCAAACATATTCACACATAGATTTCTTTTTGGTCTCAGATTTTCTACTACATGTCATTAGAGAAACCACCTATAAAGATATAATTATATCAGATCATGTGCCAATTAACTTAAAGTTAGAAATTCAGAAGGGACTATGACACCTATTATTTAGATGTGATCCTACTTTACTTAAAGATCAACTATATACTAATAAAATGAATACAGAAATGTCCACATTTTTTCAAAATAATAAAACAGATGACACAACGCCTATTTGGGTTTGGAAGGCTTTCAAAACTTATATTAGAGGACTAACTATTGCTTTTCAAATCAAATGTAAAAAATTAGGTCTGTTGGATTGCAAGAACTAGAATTACTCATTTCTAAAAGAAAAATTTATTCAAATTAACTTCCATAAAATAACATTTACAGTAGCATCGTAATCTTAAAATACCTGTAATAAACTAGCCACTTTGGAAGTCGAGTGTCAGCTTCTTCTAATCAAATCCAAATATTATGCTAAGGGTGATAATCCTGATAAAATTTTAGCATGGCAATTGAAAAAGAACAACAGGACAAAGCTATTTTAAACTAAGAAAAACTGATGGTGCCATAACCAATGATCCTAAAGAAATTAACACAGAATTGACAAAATATTATACGAATTTATATACTTTAGAATGAGCCCAGGACCATTAAGATATCAAAAAAGTTATATCCAAATTAACTATGTCTTCCATACCTCCAAGAATATCAACCCTCCCTTGAAAAGGAAATTACTACTGATGAGATAGAAATAGCCATCAAGTCCTTAACCATAGGCAAATCAACAGGACCAGATGGCATTCCCATTGATCGTTTTTAAAATTTTTTGTCATTATTAATCCCTCATCTTAAACTGTTATATGCCCATATATTCTCACAGCAGACATTGTTCCCATCCTTCCAGGAAGCATTGGTTTGTTTGTTCAAAACAAAAAAGATAAAGACACATTACTTCAGGGGTCTTACCACTCCATTGCATTAATTAATTTAGATGCAAACATTTTAGCAAAGATCTTGGCAAATAGAGTTGATAAAGTATTACCTCATATAATACAACCTGACCAGAATGGTTTCCTTAAGGGCTGCCTATTAAGGACTAATATCAGTCGTACTCTCAATCTCCTTTAACTACCATAAATACTCTGATTTCTCACTAGTATTACTCTATGCTTTCTCATTATTATTACTCTATGCTGAGAAAGCTTTTGATAGGATCGAATGATCTTATTTAAAAAAGTTCTAGAAAAATCTGGGTTTGGAAAAACTTCAGAACCTGGATCAATACGCTATACTCTACCTTTCAGGTAAAAATCTGAACCAATAAAGACATTTCAGAAGCTATAATACTACACAGGGAACCAGACAGGGATGCCCCTCACCACTTACTTTTGCAATAGCTCTTAAATCACTCGCCATTGCTATAATGATCCAATAGTAATGTTATTGACTTGAAAGAAGGTAGAACACAAGATAGACTGTGTGTAGACATGCGCTAGTATATACCAACAATATAATCAATGCTTCCCAATATTAAAAAACAACTCAAACACCTTTGAAGTTTTTCTGGATACAAAATTAACTGGGACAAATCAGATTCTTAGAATACATAAACCATTCGTACCCTTTCAGAATTTAAATCAAGATAAAATACAACAAGTACACCACCTACAATATTTAGGATTCATATTAACACTGATGGGTCAAAATTATATAATTAAAATGTTGCCTTTAATAAATAATATTAATATTGAATTAACACAATGGCAATCTCTACCTCTTACTTTAACAGGTAGAGTTAACGTAATAAAATGAATACACTACCTGGACTTTTATTCTTGTTTCAAAATCTACCTATTACAATCAATCAAAATTTTGTTATCATTAGAAGACAATGAGACAATTTTTTTTTTTTTTTGGCAATTCACTTTACTTCTTTTCCCCCTCAAGCCACCACGCCTTCTCATCCGTTCGTTCATGGCTCACCGGCTTCTGTCCCCAATTGGCCAACCCCCGATACCCGGTAGCTTCCCCATGGTGAGGCCAGCTGAGGGTAATGTCAGGCACAGTTTTAGGTGGAAGTCGGCCTGGGGACATGCTCCGGAGGCCCTTGTGGAGCTTCATTAATGGTGGCAGGTGCTCGGCTGTTTCCGGTTTTCTGTGGGCGAGGCCCGCTCCTTGATGCCTCATATCACCACCTGCCCCGCCTCCCGGAACACGTAAGTGTCAGATGCTTGGGCACTGACCGGCCTCCGCCAGGGAGTCCCCAGTGCACTGATCACTGCCCACACCCCTCCCAGAGTAGGAGAGCTGCTCTATGAGGCCGATCCTACTCCCCATGACCAACCCTCCGACTGACCAGGTCCATTCGAACCGGGTCTGGCGTCATAAGCAGAAATCCCACCACTGCAAGTGGCACGGACAATAAAGCATTATTTTAAGGCAAGGGAAAACCCCAAGAAATTAGACAACATGTGTATTCCCAAACAACTTGGGGGATGTCTTTACCAAACTTCTATTGGTACTACCTATAGCCAATGTAACCCCATATATACTTGGTTACAACTAATGAGATGGTTGATTCTTGTCCATACAAGAATATTAAACAAATATTATTTGCTGTACCATACAAGAAGAAGAACATATCTCTCTGTCAGTGTACTTTAATCGCTTGTCATGCCTGGGAAAAAATCCTACAGCTAACCAAATAACCATTAAATATATTGGCTCCCATATTCAAAAGACTTGCATGGAACAAAATGGAAATGCTAGCACCTCCCGGAAAATGCACGATGGTGTGATAGTCAAAAGCGTGAAATGTGTCATGCATATCTGAATGCAATCACGAACATAAAATGTATGCCACACAGAAAAGGGTCAGACACCTGCATATGCCATGCATGGGTATATTCAGAGGAAAATTGCAGTGCATGTGTAGCGCAACCCACATCTGAATTGTGCAAATTTAGGAATAAAAGTAGCAGCCCTAACTCAGCCAGACACCTAGAGGCAGACTGCTGAACTGCATGCAGGATGGCTGGGATAGCGTTTTACATGGCTACCATCATGGCTGATGTGAGGAGACTGAGGAAAGAGCAAGGTAGCCAACGATATGTGTAGTTGGTATGCCCACAGAGACGGTACCGCCCCATGTCACATTTGAGCAGTTAAGTAACTCAGATATTGTGGGCTGGTACTCACTCAACAGGACTGTTCTGAGACAGCTCTGTGAGGTGCTGCATGAGGAGCTCCAGGCACCCACACACAGAATTCATGTTATGTTTTTGGAGACCAAGGTTACAGCTGCACTATGCCTGCTCACCACTGGCACCTTCCAGATAGCAGTGGGTGACACCACAGGCATCACCCAGTCTGCCATGTCTTGTCTCCTCACACAGTTCCTAAATGCTCTGCTGCCTCATGCTAATGAGGTCATTCGATTCCCTAGCACACCAGCGGAGTAGACAGCAACAAAGCAGCACTTTTTACAAGATTGCACACCTACTGGCAGTCCTAGGTGCCATTGACTGCACCATGTGGCCATCAGAGTGCCACCTGGTGGTGACAAGAACATATCATAAACTGGAAGGATACCACTCCATCAACTGCCTGGTGGTGTGCGATGTCACAGGATGCATCATAAATGTGCTTACCTGGTACCCTGGGAGTGCACACAATGCATTCAGCTGGCAAAAGTCATCCTTGTGTGCTCATTTTGAGTCTGGAGACATACCCAGTGGCCATCTTGTGGGCGAGTGCAACCACAGCCACAAACAAGGTGTCCACATGGTAACACAGAGTAGTGATAGTGGATGTACAGATGTCAGCACAGAAGGAAGGGGTGTTGGAATGGTAGACATTCATGTGACACATGGAGGGAAGGAGGAACTGATGGCACCTGAAAAGGACTGACACCAAGCAGACATGTTTGGTTGGCATGGGAGGGATAACATGCGATGGTGAGCAGTATGCACAAGACACAGGGGTGGTGCCAGCCAGTAGGAGGCTGTAACATTGTGGGAAGGTGGGTGCAGGATGCCACATAGGATGGTGTAATTGCTGTGTGGAACAAACATCCCAAGGATGTGCCCTTACCCACAGACTGAATGGCATGAGGTTGCGGTGGAAGTGACAGTGGAAAGACAAGAGCAAGGAAGGGCCATAAACAGGAGAGCAACAATGTGCAACAGTGACAATGTGAGTGGGAACTGTGCAGAAGAAGCTGACCATATGGAACATGTCAATGTAAAGAGTTAAATATAATGATAGTAAATGGTGTACTAACATATCGCCTTCCTTTACACAGGAGTCAGTGCATACCCACACTGGCTGTGGAAGCTCACCCCAATACTGTGGCCCACATCCTTAGCAGAAGAGAGGTATAATGAGACACACATGGCTACTAGAAGCATCATTGAGCATGTGCTCAGCATGCTGAAAATACACTTCAGATACCTGGACAGGTCCGGGGGTGCCCTACAGTGTAGCCCAGACAAGGCCTGTGGCATATTCCTTCCCTGTTGTATACAAAACAACATGGCCATAGACCATGGAATAGTTGTCCAGGACCTTGAGAACAGCAGTGCAGAGGACATGGAGCCACCAGATGAGGGTGAGCATCAATGGCACAACATGAGGGACCCAAGATTGGCCCTGAGGGAACGGAGGCACAGGGACATCATTGTGCAGGAACACTTTGAAGCCCAATGGTGAGTATAGCCTGCAGGTGTGACATTACTGTTATGCACACAGGCACAGTGTATGTGAGTGCACATTGGTCCTCCATGGTGATGATAAGCATGTACAGGACAATATGGTGTGATGTGCACACAGGTGTGAGAAGTGGCATGCACATGTCAACAACTGAGGCTACATTGGCAAGGATGCAGAGAAGTGCAGTTAGCAGCTTAGCATGGGTCAGAGACAGACCATTGGCACATACTCACGGTGGTGAGCTGCAGGTGCACTCATTGCACCCACGGCAGTCCCGACACCAGGAGCCATATCCATGTCCAAGATGCCATCCATACAATGTGACAATTCCACAGGGTGTATGAGGTGGGTCAGTGTTGGGTACAGGGTGCGGAAAATTCACAATTGTAGGCATTACTGGACAAGGTAGCCCCCACCTGCAAGCCTGGAGGCATCACAGGCATGCTGTTTAGACCACGGACCCTTCAGGAGTGGTGTATGCAGCCGCAATGGAGAAGAACATGGCCTTGGCCTGATGACACAGCCCGAAGCACCCACCCCTGAGGAGGAAGAAACACATGTCCATGCATGGCTAAGTGTTGGTGGGTGTGAAGAAATGAACACTACAGTCAGGAGTGGGGGATGAGCAAAGCTAGGGGACAGGATGCAAGGGGAAAAGTCAGTGTTGTTCCGTGTGAGCTGGAGTTGCTGCGAGTATGTGGTGGGTAGTATGGCCACCACATGCAGCAAGGACCACAATGTCATCCCATATTTCCACCGCAGTATCCAATAACCCTACAGTAATGTCCTTGCAGAACATGCGAAGAGCCCCCATGAGTTCCACGTGGCAGACAGAAGCCTGCTTCTCATGGAGGTGCATCTGTGCCCGCAACCTCTGCACAGCATCATGGGGTGCCTCCTTGCTCTTCATGGTGGACCACAGTAGCTGCATATGGTTGACAAGCTGGTTGTCTGGGACAATGTGTTCAGGGCTGGTGTTAGGCTGCTGATCTGAGGGGCTGGCATGCAACTGCCACAGCATGTAGCAGCCCATGACGACTACTGGGGTTGTGGGATGTGGCCCTGCGTTCAGTTACTGCACATGAAGGGACTGCATGATCCTGCACCTGGTCAGGCTGTGACTGGTCACGGTTCCCTGTTGCTGGGCAACAGTGTCCATCTGCTACACCTGTACAGGCCGAAACATGTTGCCCTCTTGGTGTACAGTGTCAACTGCAATTGTTGGCCACCCACTGCACAGGGGCTGGCCCTGGATGGCTGCTGGTGGCATGTGCAGCATGTAGGGGATCGATATGGAGCACATGGGAGATGGTGTAGGGGATGACACTGTCAATCATAATGTTGTCATCCTCAGTGTCACTGGCTAACACATCTGCAGTAGTGAGGAGGGCATCAGCAGAAGGGAGATGGTCTCATCATAATTATCATCCAACCCCCCTGTATGTGCAGGGCTATGTCAGAGGGTCTCACACAGGCAGTGGCTGTGGCCACAGGTATGGGGCCACACTGTGCAGTGTGTGGTACCTGTGCCTACCACCTGTCCCGGGATGTGATGGTGCTGTGGAAAAAAAAGGATGAAACATGGTTAGGGATACATGTCCATGTATACAGTACTGTAACATATACAGGTATGTGCACATGCATGTACCAGGATTCCACGTGAAACCACACACAGGCATGACATAGTGAGCAGTGCACATGCCAGCCATGCTAGGTTACACACATATGCAGTGGAATGCACAACCATAAAATGGAAGTGGTTGGTTGGCCATGCAGTGCTACACAACATGGTTATCTGGAAACACACATACATAGGACAACACATGCATGACCAGACATGATTTGCAACATGCGTACTTACAGTGCTGGGATGGGTCAACCCTCGATTTCACGGCCCCCACCATGAAAACCCTGCACAGGCACCTTGTGTAATGTTGTGGCCACGAGTGACTCCTGTGCTGACATCTGGAGAGGCCTGGAGGGTCCACCACCAGTGGCCTGAAGTTTAGCACAGGTCTACGCCAGTAGGCTTTTGGCCCACACCCGTAGGCCACTGATTCATTTTTTGCACTCCTGGGGAGTGTGGTTGAACTGGCCCTGGGCATTAACGGACTCTGCCACCTCCCTCCAGCCCTGTTCCTATTCCTGCAGTGTCCCCAACCTCCTGCACAGGAGGCCTTCACATAGCACATAGGCCTCAGTGAGGGCCTTCAATTCATCCTTTGTAAAATTAGGGCATCTGCGTCTTTCCACTGACATTTCTGGTGCTTGTGAAACAAGCAAATAGAGACAGGCCCAGTTACAATGATATGGAAATGGAAATAAGCACCTTTCACAGAACAATGAAATACACACACATACACACACACAAGCATGACACAATACTTACCTTCAAGTCTGCAGTACCTCTTGGTCACAGCTGAGGAGTGGTGTCTGTCATGCTTTTATGGTAATGTACATGCAAATGAGTTAAATACATTCTAGTAAGGAGATGCAAATGTGCTGTTTGGGCACAGACTGCAATGAGGCTATTTACATAACCTGGCTGTATATTGCACGTGTGTACCACACAGGTGCATTCCATTCCACATTTACTTCTGCTGTGCAGAATGCCATGGTGCTACAGTTACAGACGTTCATGCGATGGACACCACACATCACTGCTCCATGCAGGACATGCACAGTGCCATTCAGTGATGACAGCATTGGTCAATCACACATATGCATATGTGGGTCAGTCATGCATGACACTAGCCTGCTACGCATGCCCCTTGCAGTGTGAGGTATGGTTGACTTGAGTCATGGCACTGAGTACACTTCACAATATGGTGCTGCACAGCTATCGTGCATGTGTAGTAGCATGCGGCATGACCTTAGTTTGCAAGTGGCACAATGCTATCATGCATGCAGTGTCATGGCTGTAATTCCCTTTCATGCAAAGGCATGGCACTAACACAGTGTAAGGCTAACCAATAATGCACTGTCATGCTACATACACAGATTTTAGGCCTGCTAAAATATAGCTGGGTGTTACTATGTACAGCAACAGCAGCAACGTGGCCAGAGCTACCAGAAGGATAGCACCAAGCCAGCGTTACCAGAGATGGTCAGAGGTGGAGCTGGCTAACCTGCAGGACCTAGTGGTCCCATGTTGCTGTACAGTACAGTGTGTTGCAGGTGCCAATTTCAGATGGTCCTCTACATACCACCAGCTGTGCTGCTGTAAGGCACCCCACGTACCCCACAGCTATCAGCAGTCTACTGTATGTCCTGTATGCACATACATGTCCTGCATCCCACCCTTGGCTCCCATAATACCTGTACATATAGGCCATGGACCACGCCATTCCCTATCAATGTAACTGTTGGACTTAGGCACATATATGTTCAGTACTGTGCTATGCACATTGGCATGGGTGTATCACATCTCTGCTAATAGTATGTCAAGTCAGACATACCCTGTCGACATTGTGGGAAGTTGGTGCATGTTTCTTCTACCACACACCTGGGATGTGTCTCCCATATTACATATCCTTCAGGCATAGCTTGCACACATGAGTAATGCATGTCCAGAGTTCCTCAGGTTCTGATTGACCACCTTGCCCTCATAGTGTACAGGCATGTCACTGTGAGTGTTTTACAATCCAATAGACATGCACAGTAGCTCTCCAATGGACGTGTGACTCTGACCAATGTGTACACACCCACTAAGCAGATATGGCCCCATGTATATCACACCGGCCCTCGCATGTACACATGGCATCCGGTCACTGCATAGTTGATGGACGGATGTGGGGTATGTCACTGCAGATGTTCCATTCTGATACACAAACACCCTTGGTCGGAGACAGATGTATGCCACATGCTGGCCCTGCTGGTCAGCATGGCTATATCACAGTGTATGTTTACAGTGATGTACGGCATGGCCAGTGTGCGTTGTGATGCCACAATCCATTCCCATGCCTATGTTGTCCGTATGTGTACATGGATGTGCCAACCCTTGTGCAACAGGCAAAGATGTGCGAAGTCCACGAAATTCACTCCAGCGAGTTAATTCGTGGATTTCGCATGATTTTAATGAGTGATTTCATGAAATTTTGCGGCCATAATTTCATGGATTATGATGCAAAATGCTAAATTTCACCTGTGAATTTCATGCTTTGCAGAAAAAATACACGAAGTCTGATGGAATTTTCACTCAAATGTGCAAATCAAGTTTTGGAGTTTTTTCAAAACTCTGCGAATTCCGCAAAGCCTGAATTTTCAGCTCTTCACATGTACTTCATGGGCAGGAGAAAGGATCTCAGATTTATAAGTGTGTAGCCATCTGGGAACAAGTGACCACAAAATAGTGTAGTTCACAATAAATACAGCTGTACAGTCAAGCCATACAAAAGTGAGGTTACTGGAATTTAGAAGGGCTGACATTGGCAAAATGGGAGAGTGCCTCAGAAAAGCACTAGAAGCGGGCAGAAGGAGGAATGGAGGAACAATGGAGAAACATCAAAACTGCCATCACAGTGACAGCAAGCCATTGTGTGACGCAAATAAACAAATCAAAATGAAGGGGAAAAAAAACCACTACGATTCTCAAAGGAGGTGGCAGGAAGGTTAGGAGAAAAAGGTAGCATTCAGGAAGTAGAAGGAAATACAGAAGGAGCAAGACAGAGAATTGTACAGTTAAAGCACAAAGATGCGGGAAGGCAGTCAAAATAGCAAAGGCACAAACCGAGAAAAGATAGCCAACTCAGTTAAGAGGGAATAAAACCTTTTATAGATACATTAGGGAGCGAAGAAAGACCAAGGGAGGGATAGTGAAGCTTAATAAAGGGAGGGTGGGTGGACAGAGGGTGACAGTGAAAAAGCAGGCACACTGAATGAATACTTCTGCTCAGTATTCACAAAGAAGGGGGTGGTACCTAATCCAATCAGTAGAAGCACTCTGGATAGGGGGGTCAATACCAGTCCATTCACAGAAGAAAGGATTCTGAACAAAGCAATGGGACCTGACGAGATTCAACACAGAATCCTAAAAGAACTAAGGGGAGAACTAATGACACCACTGACTACCCTTTTTAACAAATCATGGGAGGATGGTGTGGTACGTGAGGACTGGAGGAGGGCAGAAGTGATTCCCCTTCGCAAAAGTGGGAGCAAAGCAGAGGCAGGAAACTGCAGACCTGTTAGTTTGACCTCAGTGGTAGGAAAATTATGGAATCACTTATGAAAGAAAGAATTGTTAGTACCTAGATTCCAAGCCAGGCACAGGACCCAAGGCAGCATGGATTCACAGTGGGAAGGTCATGTCAGATTAATCTAATAGATTTCTTTGACTGGGTGACCAAGTAGTAGACCAGGGGAGGGCTGTGGACATGGCCTACCTAGAATTTAGCAAGGCATTTGACACAGTCCCACACAAAACTTTAATAAACATGTTAGCCAGCCAGAAAGTGGGTCCCAGGGTGGTAGCCTGGGTAAAAAATTGGCTGGACAACAGGACACAGAGGGTAATAGTAAACAGAGTCCACTCTGAAGAAAGGGGGGTTACTAGCGGGGTACTGCAGGGTCCAGTACTGGGACCAGTCCATTTTTATGTCATTATAAGTGACATTGCAGAGGGACTGGAAGGAAAAGCATGCCTCTTGCAGATGACACAAAGATCTGCAACAAGGTTGATACACAAGGAGAAATGTGGAAATTATGAGAAGGGACTTTGACAAGGTTGGAGAAATGGTCAAGAGTATGGCAGCTTAGATTTAATGCAAACAAATGCAAAGTTATGCACCTGAGAAACAAAACCAGGGAAGAGTACATAATAGGGGAGGTACTAACAACAACCAAAACGGAAAGGGACCTTGGGTAGTCATATCAGATGACTTAAAGGTAAGCAAGCAATGTGAGAAGGCAGTAAGTAGGGCTGAGGGATACTAGGATGTATAGGGAGAGGCATCACCAGTAGAACACAGGAAGTTGTTATCCCTCTGTACAGGCAGTTGGTGAGACCCCATCTGAAGTACTGCATGCAGTTCTGGAGACCCTGTCTCTGCAAGGACATAGGATGCAGGCAGTCCAGAGGAGGGCAAGTAAAATGGTGCAGGGTCTGCACCAGCAGCCATACAAAGAGAGACTAAAGGAGCTTAATATGTATACCCTCAAGGAAAGGAGGGAGAGATGGGACATGATAGAAACTTTCAAATACCGCAAGGGAATCAACAAAGTCCAAGAGGGTAGCATCTTTTAGAAAAAAGAGATGTGCAAGAACAAGAGGCACAATTTGAAGATCGAGATGGGACAGCTCAGGGGAAACGTGAGGAAGTATTTTTTCATGGAGAGGGTGGTGGTCACATGGATTGGCCTTCCTGAGGCAGTCGTGGGGTCAAAAACAGTGGGGGAATTCAAGAATGCATAGGACAGACATATAACAATTCTGGTGGCGGTTAGAATGAAGTGGGCTATTGGTTAACTAGGATCTGCAGCTTATCCAATATGTAGGGAAATGGGCAGACTTAATGAGCCAAGCTGTCCTTATCTGCCATCAAAGTCTATGTTTCTATGTTTCTAAAGTTTAACTTCATAACATCCCTAGCCACAGTCCACACACCAGGACCATGTACATTGTGTAACCGTGTCATGGCATAACAGTGAACAACATTCCCCTTGCAGAACCCCACATGTCCCTGTACATTAACGTCCTCCTTGTAGCCTGGTATTTTTGGGTTATGTATGCATGTACTGGTGTACAGCACAGTGTATGGTACTGTGTACCCATTGTACATCTCCGTGATACAGTGTGGCAGTTGGCATGTCACAGCAACAGGGTATGCAAGTGTCATGCTGATGACTGTGTCATACAGGTGCCCACTGTGTGTCATGTATCCCTTCCTATAACTATCATAGCATCGTTGACAGTGCAACCATGTATCTATCCAGTAGTATCTGCTGCAAGTCAGGGGTCACAGTGGTAATAGGCACATGACAGCTGTGGTGTGTCCTGCCATAACATGATATGAAAGACCTGTGTAGAGATACACATGTGTGTGCCTGTCATGGACATGGTGGCCATCAGGTGCATTTGCACATATGGCCAGTCCTGATGCCACAGCTATGTGGTACTGTGTCTGCCCATGGCACACCAATGGTTGAGCAGTACACCACCTTGGTAGGCACACAGCTAGGACAGTGACCCCCATTCAGTGTTGTCCCACTGCCATGGCCTCCCATTGGTGTCACATGCCTGTCTACATCTGTTTTACACATTCCAGTGTGATACAGGCATGGGATTGTTCATGTTCTGACCTGTGTATCCATTGCAGCCCACACGGCACCCACCACTGGGACTGTTGTCCATCCTGTGTCTTGATCACTCATGGTGCTCAAAGGGGTGCACCCCAGCCTGGCTGACCACTGTGTCACCCATGATTATGAGGCATGGTTCACAGGTCACTGCCTGCATATTGTACATGCAAGGCCCACAGTCAGGTGATGGAGGTAGGGTGTCACATACATTACATGGTACACCGCTGACTACATGTACATTGTACTGTCAATATGCTATCTGTGTATTGGTGATATTTGGGTGGAGGCTAGTGTTCCTCCCTATAGCATGGCTATGAATAGGTACACTCTATTCCATCCACTGTTGAGGGTGCATATGTTCTCTCATAGGTGTATAGTAGACATTCACATTACTGAATCATATTTGAGTGGACTGTGGGGGACATGTGTGGTAATGCATGGCTCTGAATGTGTCTTTGTCATTGTAGACCAAGAAGCCAGAGCACAGGACAGGCAGAACTGGAGGAGGGCCTTTGAGGACACTGGGGGAGCCAGCCAGCAGGACGCAGTACGGGTGTTGCTGTGCAGACAATCACATGAGTATGCATGTGTGATTCACATTGCTATGCCCATTCTGAGTTGCACTTTTACTGTGATGCATCCACTGTGTCCTTGTGTTCTCCGCATATGGGTTCTGTCATGCAGTTGCACATGTGGTGTCTCCACCCAGTACTTTGTGTCCTTCCACACCACATCACCACCATAGGGAAACATGTCTACATACATGCTACTGGTGCTATACACATCATAGTCCTGTTCTGTGCCACTTGGCATGCCCAATGTGGCTGTGCAGCCCATTTCTGTGTTGAACTGACATCACCTGCAGGTCAACCATGCACCGCAGTGCATGCTGCACCCTACATGGAACATGTGCCACCCTATGTGTCCCTATCATGCTACACGTGGTCTTCACATGGGTCATCTACACAATTTCCTGTAGGTGTCTTGGTGAGGTGGTCATGTGTCCACCACACAGGCCATGGTGTGCTGTGGCCTGTGGCTGGACACATCCAGGTGACCCTCCCATCTGGCTTTGGGACAGCTGGGGCATGGCTTGTTTGCTTACCACTTACAGCTTTAAGGGTCTCTACATAGTCCAATGTGTCACGCCTTCTTGACAGACTGCCATTTGCACTGTCATCCCCATGCAACCATGCACCTGTCCTAATCTGTTCTGTGAGTCCCCCAGACATGTTGTTGCATTAATGTGTGTGCCCCTGCACAGCTATCCCAGCCCCCTTTGGTGTCCACCATATGTACATGGTATGCTGGTGTTGTCCATTGGACATGTTCCCCCCACACCTCCCAGGATATCACTCTCACATTGGTTTGGATCACTGTTCTGGTTCTGGGCCCTTATACTCTACCAGTATGATGTCTGCATTTCATGGTATGTTACTTTGTTGTGCCAAGATGTGATACCCCTGGATACTGGTATACCCATAGCCAACTCCTGTGAGCGCAACATTGCACAGCCATGCCCAGTTTTTTCTGGCTATAATTATTGCATTTAGAAGTATACTTCTCAAATGGAAGGATTACAACCTCCTGATTATAATACCTGGTTAAATTTAATGATTACTATTTATAGAATTGAAAAGGTGCATTACAAAAAAACTTATAAATTTGAACAAATGTGGACTAAACTTAGTAAAGTTATAGATTCGGACCATATTTTGAAATACTAAATTAATTCTCCTGTACCAGTTAACAAGGTATAATATTCAGATCTTTACCCTATGAATTTCTATATAGTTTAAGAAGGGTACTTTTTATGCCCTACTATCTTTTTATTAATAATACACTATATTAATATTTTTGCTTGGTTGTTTGCTTTTATGAACTAAGATGTCAATGAGTGGAACATACCTGTACAATCATTATTCAAAACTATCTTATGGATTATTTTAATGTCTTTATATCTAGTTCCACTGTTCTGTATTGTATATCTTTAGCAATAAAAAAACAAAAAAAGAAGAAAAAGAAAGAAGGGAGGAGGAACTGTTTAGGCTAAATGAGGGAGATAGGGTAATTAAGAAGGATAGGCAGAAACCAGCAATTCTAAATGACTACTTCTGAACTGTATTCACAAGGCAAGACAGGGGGCCTTAGTCAGAGAGTGGCATTAAGGCGGGTGTATAGGGGATCCCTGACATGAGGCAACAAGCATTTACCAGTGAAAGGTTTCAGAAGCTACCTGGCAACATCATTAGCAGGGGCCATAAAGTGCTCACCTCTATCAAGCGGGAAGAAATAATTTGTGCTGCTTGAGACTGAGGGTGATGGCAGTCGGCAGTGTGCTGTCTCTTTGCTTTTATTATTTTAATTAAATTCCATGCTGCAGGGAAGGCAGCAGTGTGTTACAAGTGAGTGTATTGCTGGACACTTTCAGCACTACTCTGACTCCTGTTTCTATGAGGGTCTCAGTAGTTGGACTGTCAGTTGTATCTTGCACCTGTTGGAGAAGCCTTTGTTTTAGGGCTGACAGTGGGGTTTAACTTGGTCTTTTCAGGGCAGGTTACTCCCATAGTCCGTGGAGGTCACCTTCTTTTTAAGAGGTACTGGAAACAGGAAAGATTGGCGTTGCACTCTGAGTTGAGGAGTAGCACTCTGAAGGAGGACTACTAAGTTGTATAAAAAGAAATAAAGGTAAACTACCATTGCCTGAATTTTATGTGGTCTTACCAGTGCATCATATTGCTGTCCTTCCATTTTGTTCTCCACATCTCCTTTGTTTCACCAGGAGAAAGACCCAGGTGGTGGGCCTGGTCGGATTGCTGGAGTGGGGGCGCTTGGAAAGCCCTGAATGGAAAAACGTCAGCATTGTAGGAGCGTGAGACTGATTGTGGTATGTGAGTCCAGCCTAGGAATGTTTCTAGAAAATTTAGTCTTTATGGAGGACTGAGTGCCTGAAGTGTCTGGATCCTAGCACTGGAGAACAGGAGTCTGAAGTTTGGGAGTGCTGGAGTGATCGAGTGGTTGAGAATTGGTATTCAGTAGGTGAACTCTGTGTATACAGAAGCAGCTGAAAGAACTGATCAGGACCAATCCTCTAGGACTTTTTTGATTTATTTTATGGCATTATTGGCTTGTGCATTTCTACAGCTTTTAGCTTTTAGTCTGTTAGCTTTATAGCACTTTACAGCTTAGTGCACTAGAGAGTTTTGTTGCAGACCGCAACAGTTTTCTTTTAATTTGCTGTAGTTTACAGTGGTCTGTAGCTGTTCATTGCACGTTGGTCAGCTTCAAACATACTGTACTCAGTCTTGATCACTGACTGACAGCTTAGTTTTTGAGTGTTTCTAATATTTTATATGCAAGTAGAATTTTATTATTATTATTATCTGTTTTATTTGGTTTTCATGCACTTGAGTCACATGACTCTTTGTGACTTAGCCTAAAAGGCGCATGTGCTGAATTCCTCTCCAGCTCTCAGAATGACCGGGGCACCTTTGAGGCGGTACGAGCAGTGTCGTTTGCTGTTCTTTCTGCTCTCCGGCTCATACCTAGTTTTTAATGCAGTTGCTCCATTCTATTTTGAGTTAACTGCAGCTGCTATTTGTGATTAAATTTATTTAAGAAGGGGATATTGCTAATGGATGCCCACTTCTGAAAAATAGTGTTTGGGATAAAATGCCACAAGTTTTGGTGTGCTGCCAACAGTTGAAATGCGTTCCTGGCCTTCCCCTCTTTTTTTTTCTCTCACAGTGGCTTCATAAAGTTTGATAAAGTTGAACTCAAAGCTAGACAAGTAAGTCTTTTTCTGTTAATAAAAGCTGCTGGGGTTAAACCTCAATACTGTTTTTTAGTTTATAATTATAGTTATTTGTCTTGTGTTTTTCCTTTTGAGGTAAGTTTGGTGGTTGTTGATCAATTGAAGCCTTTTATTCTATTTGCTGGTATCTGTGATATTTTTATTTTTAGTGATTTGACAATTTTCACAGACCAGTGCACAGATCTATCACTTGTTAAGGAACTATGTCTTATTTATTGATACAAACATAAAGAAAATAAGGAGTATAAGGAGAAATGTGAACATCACTACATCTTTTCTTTTATCTTTCCAATGAGGAATTGTTTGTAACTTTTGTCTGGAAAAATGGGATATACAAGGTTTGAAAATTGTAAAATCAGGAAGAAGTCTTTGAGAAAAGTGAAGATATAGAGAAAACTGGAGTATTTGCTTGGAAAAATTTATAATTATCTGTGAACATTTCAATATTTTCCCATGTGGAGTGTTGGTGCTTTTTTACTTTGAATTGATTGAATAATTCATTGAATAATAGTTTGATTAGTGAATTAGTAAATGGAATTGTTCACTCTGGGGATTATTCTTATATTATAATAAATTTTACTGATATATGGTCTATTGTGCCTGTACTATTAATTGCCACTTCATAGCCCTGCTATTCTACCTAGTTATCCCTTATTATATCTCCTTTTTAAGACAACATTAAGATAATGGTTAATACCAGGAGTGGAAAATATGTTGTCCTACAATTGGATCAGACTAATAAGAGATTAAAGAAGAACAAAAGTAAGGAAAAGGGAAATTTTAACAGGTTAATAATGGAGAAGGAGGTTGTGTCAGATATCCCTATACATCAAGGAAAGCCAGAGGGAAAAATAAAGAAAGTAAATCAATCTAAAATAACTACTTTTTTCAGCAGTTTAGAGCCTGATACTTCATCACCAATTTCTGTCAAGGAAGATATTAGAGTTAACAGATCTAACCCTTTGATAAATAAGGATTACTTTGATGGTGTTGGAGTTAAGGAGCAGACAGTTAATAATGCTAATCAAAATGATGCAGTAATCATTCTATTGGACAACTATAGTATGACTAATTTGTCTGAACATTCCAGATTAGATGGTATTTTATCCCAGGATATTCCAGTTAGTCATAGTCTTGGATCTTCTTGGGAGACAACATCATTTGCTCCATGTGAGAATAGTCCAACAATAAGGCTGGACTCATCCCTGACTGAAAAAAGCAATTTTGTAATAGATGTAGGCCTGGATATAAGCATGGACAGGCAAAAAAAAGAAACTACTAAGAATATCGAGGACACTGAACCTGCTAATTGTACTCTTCCCACAAATTATAAGACAGTTGAATCATACATTATATAAACTAAAACAGTTAGAAACTAGTGATGATAATTTAAAAGTTGGTAGTTCAGAAGATTGCAGCTCAGGGCCATCTTCCTTCAGATTTTCCCCTTCTTTTGCTACCTCCTTATTGGAGCAAAACCATAATAGCAAAGATGTTCAAGGTGAGGAGATAATATACAATAGACAGTTCTTTGCAAATAAAGGAGACTTCACCTCTAATTCACCCCTTTCTCCACAGATACTGGAAATGATCAAGAACCAATATTATGCCAGTGTAATAATATTGGAAAATATCTGGGTGGTTAAACAGGAATTGGATAATTTGAGAGGTGAGGTGGCTCATAATCGAGCTCTTTTGGATTTAATAGCAAAGCCTAATTCTAATAACACAGTTTATTCTATCAAAGTTTTATACGATCATCAAAATTTGCCCCAGATTAGCACAAACAATAAAGCCGTGCAAGTTAATTTAACACCTCCTTTCCAAAATGGAAGGGAAGAAATACCCGAATTATAGAATCCTGAAAATGTAGGGTCTACCTGGAAAGGTGATACTAATAAGGGGAAAAAGATTAGAAATAAGATACAGAAAGAACAAAACAGTCAAACAAAGAATTTGAGGAAGGAAAGAAATAAGGAAAAACAGGAAAATAATGTAATGTCTATTCAGCCAAAGAAGTTAACAACCAATAACAAAAATAATCATAGTCATACTAAGTGTGATGGTGGGGAGGGAACCTTTGAACCAGAGGATTGTGTTTCAATGGTCGAATCTTTATCAAAATCTGAATCAGACAATGGGGTGAATTGTGTACAGTGTTCAGGAAGGGAGATCAAGGGGGCTAATGATGGGCCTCAAATAGAGTCTTTTAATATGATACATAGGTGGACTTCTAATAAAAATTTCTCTCACGCTGATGCTGAGGAATTCCTGATTGAGCTGTATGGGGTCAATAGATTAAGTAAGGAAACTCCAGAGTTATTAACAGATTGGATATTAAAACTCCTTCAAATATTGTTATTTAAAGAGGAGTTTTTTGTTAGACGACCCCCAAATCCAGATTATAAAGATTGTGTTCTTGTATACTGTGCTAGAGAAGTGATAGCCACACAAATTTGGAATTCACAAAGTGACTTGTCCAAATGAGGTATTTATATACTTCCTCCACAAGTTGTCCCAATATTGACCTATGACCAACAACACATAAACAGGCAGGAAGACAATGAAAACCCAGGTTGGCTTGAAGAGGTTAATAGAACAATCTCAAAATATAAATTCTCAAAAACAAAAAACTGATTGGGAAAGAAAAACTTTGTCTTTTTTTGGGAGGGAAATAACTAAGGGCTACTCAATGGGAGCCCTATAAAGAGAATTGGGGATTTTCCTCTCCTATGCATTAGGATTAAATATAACTAGGGATGCTATGAAATTTATACGGATATATGACTCTGACTCTAAAATGTCACAAATTGATATTACATTTCAATCAAGCAAGTTGGCTGCCCTTATATTGCAGGCCTCTAAGGTTTTAGATGGTCTAGGGTTGTACTTTGATGATGTTGAGACTTTAGATAACCCTGGATGGTTACAAAATAGTAATGATCTGCCATCTTTGGAAGTATCTAATTATTTTGCTCCTCTCGATAATTTAAATCCAAATTGACAAATAGGAAGGAATGAGCCTCTTATACTTAATAAGGCAATGACATTAAAAGAGTTCAATATATTAACTTGGAATGTTGCAATATAGATTAGCAGATAATGATTTCCAAAATGTCATACATGGTTTGGATATAATCTGTTTCCAAGAGACATTGCTTCAAGGGGAGAATCCCCCATTGATCCCAGGCTTCTCAGGATTTATGCTTTCAGCAAGAAAAGTTAAAAAGACTGGAAGGCCAAAGGCTGGAGTGGCCTGTTATGTTAAAACCAGTCTAGATTTTAAAGCCACGCATTATAAAGTAGATTTACCAAATTACCAAGTAATACAATTAGAAAGTGTAACTTCTGTCTGGTTAATTTGTAATGTTTATGTTTCACCATGTAAGAGTAAGGCTCAACAAGAGTTTTGGAAAATGTTTAAAGTAACTTTTGAATCTTTAGTGGAGAAAAATGAAAATTGCATTATAATTGTCCTAGGAGATTTTAATGCAAGATTTGAAAAAACGGGGAAAACAAATTCAGAATTGAAGGATGATATAAATATAATAAATGAAAATTTACTTTGACAATGATCTTCAGAAGACAAAATTAATAACAAAAATGATAAATATTTGGGCAAGATTCTGTCTGATTTAGATTATATAGTTTTTAATGGTAGAACCAAAAATGATAAACAAGGAGAATGTACTTTTATTGGCCCAAATGAGTCATCTGTCATAGACCTTGTTTGGGGAAATATTGAAGCAGCTGGTAGAATAACAGATCTGGAAGTATTTTCAAGACCTGAATCAGCGCATTTACCAGTTTTGACAAAATGGCAGTTAAGAATGTGTATTGAAAAGACAAATAATAAACAGAATATGTCTTGTATGGAGGTGATAAATCAAAAAAGAATAAGGTTGCAGAGTTCAAGTATCCCCTGTTTTGGTGAAATTCTGTATGGAGCCTATATGGAGAACTATAGGAGCAAAATATTAAAGAATGAGCCTAGGACCAATTTAGTATCATTATGGGAAGATATGGTCCTTTATTTGAAACCTTTCTTTTTTGAGCCCCAGCTAAAAAAGAGGAAAAAAAAGGATGTGGTTTAATTTAAGATGTAAGAATAGTAAACAAAAAAATGAATAAAATGATCAGACTACAAAAAAAAAAGGGTGAAATAACAAATAATATTTTAAATAAAGAATGGAAATATTGCAAGGAAACTTTGACCACAGAAAGATTAAAATATCAAAAAATTATGTGGGTAAAAATTAAGACTTTCTATTGTTAATAAGGATACAAAACAATTTGGGACTTTGGTTAGCAAGGGATATGATAAGTATGCCACAGAGACTGAAGCAGGAATCACCCCTCAAATCTTGGAACAATATTATTCAGATCTCTGTTTTTTCCCAAAAAAGAAGACGGACATCTATATTGTTCTAAGGAAAGAATTGCCAAAATAAATTTTCCAAGACCCCTATTGATAACCCTCTCTGAGACAGCAGAATCATTAGATCGGATTGCAGCAAATAAAGACCCTGGACATGATCAGATATTGGCTGATATATATCGTTCATTTAATGAATGGTGGATTTTAGTTTTCTGTTTTGTTCAATTACTGTATTCAAATGGACAAATCCCAGAATCATGGAAGGGGCAGCACAATCTACCCAAGCTATAAAAAAAAGGATACTAATGCCCCTGCAATGTACCACCCCATTAGTTTGATAGATACTTCGCAAAAATTATTTACTAGGATTATTTTAAATAGATTGCAACAGTGGGTGGAGGAGAATAAATTATTAACAGAGATACAAAATGGGTTTAGAGTGAAGAGATCAATGGTGCAACATTGTTTTGTGTTACAACACACCATTTAGAAGTATGTAAATATAAAAAAGGGTAAATTATATTTCTGTTTTGTTAATCTCAAAATCGCATTTGACTCTATAAGCCAGAAATTCTTACGGTTAAAGTTAGAAAAACATAATATTGATTCTCCCTTATTGGATATTCTTATACTGCTCCATGATAATACCTGTCTTAAAGTCAAATACAGTCAACAAGGGGATTTAACAAATAAAATACATACTAATGTGGGGGTACATCAGGAGTGCTTGTTGGCTCCTATGTTATTTAATCTATATATCAATTCTACTTTGCAGGGCCTGAACAATTTGGATTTTCATTCCCCAAATGTATTTGCAGAAAAAAATACCTCTTTTAGCTTATGCAGACGATGTTGTTCTTATATCTACATCCCTGCTTGGCCTGCAATGTAAGGTTAACAGATTTTCAGAGCTATGTAATGAGGATGGATTAAGAATAAATCTCGTTAAGTATGCCGGAGGGAATTATGATATGCAACAAATTTAAGGAGGCCTTCTATAAGTTCTTGCATAAAATTTACTGGCCCCCAGTGGCAGTACATCGGGCAGACCCTGTGGTTTCGCCGAACTGCAGAAGGTGCGGCAGAGGGCTAGGCACTTTTTTTCACTGCTTCTGGGCATGCCCGGTTCTGGTAAGGTATTGGGGGAGTGTGGTCCAGGAGGTAAACAAGGGATGGGGGGACGATTGGTCCATGACCCCTTAGTCTGTCTATTCGGGGTGAAAAGAATAGAAGGAGAAGAAGAGTGGCAATTATTGCCTAGATGGGCAAGGGTCTCATTGGTGTTGGCCAGACATTGCATTCAAAATACCTGGGTTACTGGAAATGGGCCTACGCTGGCTGATTGGCAAAAGCTGGTTATACGCACATTGGCTTTGGAGAGGCTCACATGGATAGTTAGAGATAGGGAGGAGGTGTTCTTGAGGGACTGGGCCCCCTTTATGGTGACCTTGAGTTTGTCCAAAAATTTAATGCTCCGTACAGGGTTGAATATATAGGCTCCAGGGGGTTGGACAGGTATAGGAGAAACACCCCTCTGGGGGTGGCAAAGGGGAAAGAACAATTGTCAAACCCCGGATTAGAAGGTTCTCTTTCTGTTGGCACTAACATTCTAGTATAATATAAATAGCTGTGGATCGGATGATTGTTCTATGTACTGTATATAATAATAATAGGTAGTCATCTGGGGAGATCTGAATACATAGTAGATGTAGGGGTAATGCTGCACACTCGACTATACCTTAGTAAGGGGAAAATGTGGAATGTTTTAAGGAGATAACCAGGTTTTGTGTGTGTCTGTGTTCGTACTTGTCTCTTGTTGTATGTAGTATGTATAAGCACTTTGTGTTGGAAAACTTTTAATAAACAGAATATACAAAAAGAAATAAATCTCAAAAAAACAAATCTGGTGGTTTTTGGACAAAAAAAATAGCAAGACACCATCATTATTTATTGGAAAAAATAAAATAGCACTCAAACCATATTATGATTATTTAGGAATGAGATTTTCATCAAACTTTTCATGGAATTTTCATATCAAAACTATGATTCAAAAATTTAGAACCACATTTGGAGCTTTCGAATGCTTTAATGGAAAGATGGGTCATAGCTCAATATTGGGACTACTAAAAGTTATTAATGCAAAAATAAAGACAATCATTTTGTACGCCATAGAAATATGGTCTCCCGTTGATTTAAAACCTTTAGAAGTGGTAATAAATAAAATGTATCACTTCTTATTAAGAGTGCAACAATCATTGCCAACAGAAATTCTAAGAAAGGAATTAGGACAACTTTCTTTGACAACCCTGGCAGTTGAATGCCGAATCATTTTTATATTACAGCTGTTTCTTCTTCAAGATCATAGATTGACAAAACTTTGTTTGGAAGAACAAATAAATTATCATTCTTTATATTTTATATCAGGGATAATTAAAACTATAAAAGAAAATGTTTTACAATAGGGAATGACAAATGTGTTGTATGACATCTATAGCACTCCTTTCTTTAAAATAGTGAAACAAATTAAAAGTAGAGTCAGAAGTCACTTTATGGCATCAGACCAAGAAAAGATCAATAAATTAAGACATTTCCATTGGTTTAAAATTTTGAAAATATCACATGGGCTGGAACCTTATTTGACTATTTTGACTGATCCGCAGGAGAGGAGAATATTTACTAGATTTAGATTAGAGCTATATTCAGCTAAGTATATATTATATGATCAGAAATGAGATGGGGTATCTACTCCAGAATGTGATTGTATGATGGGATTTCAAGATGATCTTAAGCATATAGTGTTGCACTATCCTAAATATAAGACTCTTAGGAAAAAAGTGGTTGGCTCCATTATTGGCTACCCTTGGTCTCCCCTCTGAACAAATAATTGTATTTTTGTTTAATACAAACAATAGAAATACATTAATGGTGCTTATACATTTCTTAAAAGGGGTTCATTTATAAGATGAAAAGGCTGAAATATAGGAATTTTATTTTATTTTAAAATTGGTGTTTAAATCTATGGAATGATGATTTTTGTGCGCTAGATATGTACAGTGCTATGTGAAATGTTTTGTGCAATAACAATATTTATGATGGTGTCAAATATCTATTTTTATACATTTTTGTAAAGACTTTAAGTCGAACATTAAAAGATTACCTACCTACCCATAGTCTGCTGGATGGCATAGCACTCATTAAAGTGGTGCCATAGTTACCTGGCAACTTCATTATCAGGGGCCATAAAGTGCTCGCCTCTAGCAAGGAGCGGTGAGCATGGAGGAGACGCAGGCAGAGGCCAGCTTCATCTGTTGTCAACAGTTGGAGGAGTTCGACCACAAAGTTTTGTAAGTGTCTAAACTTGGAGATACGGAACCAGCTTTTGTTATTCTGTTGGGAGGAGAATTGGGTATTAGATGTAGTACTTGTGGGAAATTTAGTATTGAGGAAGTACAAGACTTCAGCCAGTATATATGTCAGTAGTTTATTGAGATTAAAAATTTTAAAATAAAACTTGTAGGACTAGAGCTGGAACTTAAATGTCTTAAGAGTTTATCCACTTGTACCACCTGCACAAATAAACCAGTAACATATCAAGGGGAAGGTAGTTCTAAAAGCAATGAGTTACGAAGGATGTGTCTGAATTAGTGGATTCTAGTGAAAAGAATATCCACAAAAAGGCAGAAGAGCAATGGAATTTACTATTCCAGTACTTAATAAGTACCAGGCTTTAGAACAGCTTATGGACAATATTGAAAGAGAGACCGATGAAGTATTATTAGCAGCAACTGAAATCAGCGCAGGAATTGAGATGCAACCTGCAGATACCTGACAGTACTGATACATCTCTCAATCGAGAATTAAATACAATACCTGATACAGAAGATCTAGCAAGGTATGACCCCCAAGGGAATGCTGAGGTTTTGAGTACATACCCAGGTGTAGAGGGTATAAATCGCCCAATATACATAATTGAGGACTCCATTATTCATTATACAAATCCTTACACCACAGTCCTGAATAAGGAATTAGTTAGCAGGAGTAGAGGATCTTTTGTAAATTATACCAACAATGATAAAATCAGAACCAAATGCCAAACCCCCTTGTTCTGCTTCGTATTGGAACAAATAATATCAAAAGAGACAGCACTGCAGGTATTTTTAATGGGATAAAAGAGCTGCACACAATGCTTGAAGACATGAACTGTAAGGTTATTATTTATGAAGTGCTACCAGTCCCTAGAACTAACTATAACATCAATAAAAAAAATAAGTGGGCTCAATAAGAGGATTAGACAATAGTGTCTAGTAAAAAGTATGATGTATATTAAGACTTGGGACTTTTTTTGAATAACAGGAAATTGTACAATAGGGATGGGTTACATCTAAACAGAATGAGAAGTAAGTTGTTAAAAACATCATTTGTGACAGCAATTAAGGAATCTTTAAACTAGGGTCCTGGGTGTGTAGGGGAACCCATTGTCCTACCACTCAACAGAGAAAATAATCTAAGCAATAAATTAAATTGTATGTTAATAAATGCCTGTAGCCTCAAGAATAAGACAGATGAACTGAATGTCATACTTGAATCAGATGACATATCTATTTGCTCAGTAACTGAAACATGGTTCAGGGAAAGGTTTAGAAATACCAGGGTTCAATCTAGTTCATAAGGAATGTATCAATAAAATAGGAGGTGGAGTGGCATTATACGTCAACAATAGTTTGACTGTCACAGAAATCATGCATGACAGAACTGGAAATGGAAATGGAAATAAAATAATTTGGGCAAACATTCAGTTGAACAGTGATAAATTAACAATTGGAGTTTGCTAAAGGCGACCTGGACTAAGTTCTGAGCAACACTCTAAATTCTTAGAAGAACTAGATAAATTTGAACCCTGAGGTAACTGTCTGATAATGGGTGGCTTTAATTTCACAGATATTGACTGAGATAGTTTGCAGGGATCTTCATATTATGAAAATGTATTTATAGAGGCCATGCTCGGTAAAAATATGACACACATTATAGATGGTAGTACCCGAGGACAAAACCAACTGGACTTGTTTTTTGTAATTTTCCTGAAAATTTAATGACTATTAATATACAACAACCTTTGGGTAATTTGGATCATAACATTGTCCTAAGTATATTTGATCTAACTTGGCATAAGATATAAGGTGCCACAAAATACAAATGCTTTCACAAAGCAAATTACAGTGATATGATTAAGTATTTAAATGAATGGGACTGGAAATTAGATTTATAAAATAAGGATATGGATGCCCAATGGAAGATTATTAAAAATAAAATAAAACATTGTGTCAACAAGTATGTGCCTGTGGTTCAAAAATATAATAACACTGGGAGAGTACCAGTATGGTTAAATAAGATTATCAAAAGGGTGATTAATCAAAAAAGAAGGCATATTTTAAATACAGGAAATACCAAACTGATACATACTTATCTTGATATAAAAGTTTGAATAATAAATGTAAGAGACTTATAAGGAGAGCAAAAATTACTGTGGAGCATCAGCTAGCTTATATGGTTAAAGATAACTAAAAATAATTATTTAATTATAATGGATCATTAAATGGTCATCAGAAGTCCATTGGGCCTATAAAACTTAATAATAAGTTGATAGAAGAAGGAACTGAGATGGCTAATCAATTTAGCAAGTTTTTTCCATCCAAATTTCAAGCAAAAGAAGAATACAGGTACACATTAGAACACTCTGAAAATGAGTTATCTGATACTGAAGTAACTGAAATTGAAGTCCTGGAAAGGTTAAAGAAAATAAATATGAATAAATCAATGGGACTGGAGCCAACAAAACTACTTAAAAACTTGGCTTCTGTTTTGTGAGGACCTCTGACAGGTTTATTTAATAGTTCATTAAGGCAGGGAAGGTCATGCCTGAGTGGAAAGATGCAATTGTATCGCCCATGTTCAAAGGTGGTAATAAAAATAATGAATTATTGACCTATTAGTCTTACCTCTATGTTAGTGAAAATGCTAGGGCATAATTCAGGGCACATTATTTCTCATTTGGAGTATTATGGGTTACTTGGCCATACACAGCATGGTTTTAGCAAGGAGAAATCTTGTTTATCCAACTTACTAACCTTTTTCTAACCAGTAATATAGAAACATATAAACATAGAAGCTGATGGCAGATAAGGACCTCAAGGCCAATCCATTCTGCTCATTTCTTTTTCTACCTTATGAATGTGCCATAGGCCTTTACTCTGTCAATGGCCTATCTATTCATGCTCATTTGTATTGCTCCCTTATGCCTATCTCATGCCTGTTTGAAGCCCTGCACTGTATTCATATCCACCACTTCCTGAGGTAGGCCATTCCATGCACCCTCCACCCTTTCTGTGAAAAAGAACTTCCTCACATTACCCCTTAATTGGCCTCCCTTTAATCTCATGCTATGTCCTCTTGTCCTGCCATTTTTCTTATATTGAAACATGTTAGACTCTTTCACCTTGTTAATGCCCTTAAGGTGTTTGAATGTTTTGATCATATCACCTCTCTCCTTCTTTTGCTTTACGGTATACATATTGAGCTCCGTTAATCTGTCCTCATACAGTATGTTTTCTGATGCAGTCCCTGGACCATTTTGGTTGCCCTTCTCTGGACTGCCTCCATTTTGTTAATGTCCTTGTGAAGGTGTGGCCTCCAGTACTTCATGCAGTACTCCAGATGGGGCCCAAGCGGTATCTTGTAAAGAGGAATTATTACCTCCCTCCCTCTTATGAATTGTAATGCCCCTACTAATACACCTCAACATCCCCCTTGCCTTATCTACTGCTTTAGTGGTCTGCTTGGATGATTTCAGGTCATCTGTGGTGATGATGCCCGTCTCTTTCTTCCCTTGTGATTGCCAGCAACTCCTCTCCCAACCTACATGTAGCTTCAGGGCTTCTCTTCCCTATAGGCATGATCTTGCACTTCTTTGCATTAAACCCCAGTTGCCACTCTTCCAACCATTTTACCAGTTTATCCAGATCTCTTCTCATTCTGCCCACCCCATCTGGATTATGCTACTCTGTTGCAGATCTTGGTGTCATCTGCAAACAGACAAACCTTACCCTCCAGTCCATCTGCAATGTCACTGATGAAGATATTGAAGAGGACTGCCCCAACTGATCCCGGAGGTACCCACTTGTGACTTGCATCTCTTCTGACTGTATACTGTTTACCACCACTCTGTTTTCTGCCTGTCAATCGGTTTGCCACCCAGTTGACCAACGTCTAGCCACACCTGAGCCTACCCAGCTTATTAATCACTCTTCTATATGGAACAGTATCAAAAGCTTTGCTGGCATTGGATAATAACATGGGTGTTGATGTTATTTATTTGGATTTTTCATGTGCCTTTGACACTGCCCCCCATAAGGAGTTAGTGGAAAAATTCATTAACATCAAACTGCATCCAAATCTAATTTCATGGATCTATTCATGGTTACAAAACAGAAGACAAAGGGTGAATGTCAGGGTGCACATGTCAGATTGGGTCACAGTTAGCAGGGGTCCTTTAGGGATCTGTGTTGGGACCAACACTTTTAATGTATTCATATTGGACATACAGGTAACCAGTAATGCTTGGATATGTAAGTATGCTGATGACAGGAAGCTGGGTGCTATTGTTAATAAGCAACAAGATGGACAAAAACTACAAGAAGTCCTGGATAGTCTGTCACAGTGGGTTAAAAAGAATAAATTAAACTTTAACATTGGAAAGTGTAAGGTTATGCACTTTGGGCATGGCAATCCACTTTTCCAATATAATTTGGAAGGTGTAAGAATACCTGAAACAAAAATGAAAAAGATCTAGGAGTAATTGTTAACAATGATTTATCATTTAATACTTATTCTACAAAAACTGTACAAAAATGTTATAGAATAATTGGGTGCATACTGAGTAATATAAAGAGTTGAGACCAGACGTTTTGATGCCACTATTTTCTGCCTTGGTGAGACCACACTTAGACTACTTTTCCTCCTTTAGCTCCCCTCATTTAGTATGAGATAAGATAACCATAGAGAGACTACAAAGGAGAATAATGAAGAAAGTGAGAGGAATGGAGGACAAATCCTATGGTGAAAGGTTGGTGGCATTTGGTTTGCACTTGGCTGAATACAGGAGAATTAGAGTGGATATGTGTTATATATACAGTACTTATGAAAACCAATTTATACAGGCA
Source organism: Neoceratodus forsteri (assembly GCA_016271365.2). NCBI lineage: Eukaryota > Metazoa > Chordata > Ceratodontiformes > Ceratodontidae > Neoceratodus > Neoceratodus forsteri. The sequence continues at coordinate 737,850,652 of CM057456.1, forward strand.
GCAGTAGTAATAGAAATATGCCAGAAATCTGTAAATACCAGAACACACACTAAGCAGCTAAAAGGCTCTAGTTACAGAACAAACAAGAGAGGTAGTTGGTTTAGCCACAGACTGGTATCACTTTGGAATAGTTTACAGAGTGAAGTGATATACAGCAGCTCAACAGAAACATTTTAAAACAGATTAGACAGCTTTATGGGAGGAAGGTGTAGACTTTTCCACTGATATTGTGACAAATCTTAATAGGTCTTTGACCTCTAGACTTGAAACTATGAAATTAAGAAAAGGGCTAGCAGCCCTAAAGATAGATAAAGCCACTGGGCCAGATGAGATGCCTCTGAGGGTTCTCAAGGAATTGGCAATGGAACTAATTGAACCCCTCGTAGGGCTATTCAATTGCTCAACTGAGAAGGGAGGCAGCAGAGGTTTGTGGTTAACAGAGTGAAATGAGAAGAGAGGGAAGTCACCAGTGGGGTGCCACAAGGATCAGTCCTGGGTCCAGTCCTTTTCAATATGTTCATCAGCAACATGAGAGAAGGAATCCAGGGCAAGATGTGTCTCTTGCAGATGACACTAAGCTCTGTAGCAGGGTAGACAGTGAGGAGGGGGTTAGAGAGATGCAAAGAGACTTGCAAAAGCTAGAGAGGTAGCCAAAGGTTTGCCAGTTGAAATTCAATGCCAGAATGCACAAGGTGATGCACACTGGGGACAAGAACCCCAGAACCGAATACTAGATGGGGGCGGGGGAAGCTGACCTCTGAGAAAAGAGACCTAGGGGTCATCATCAGTGACTCACTAAAACAATTAAACTAGTGTAACAATGCCTTCAGTAAGGCAAACAGGATGCGGGGGTGTATATTAACAGCAGAAGTAAGGAGGTATTACTATCTCTTTATAGACACTGCCAAGGCCCCACTTTGAGTACTGTGCCTAGTTCTGGAGCCTTCACCTAAGGAAAGATAAAGATGTGCTGGAGGCTCTGTAGGGTATAGTAACCAAAATGATTCAGGGACACCAGGGCAGATCTTACAAGAATCAACTCAAGGCACTGAACATGTACTCGATGGGTGCCAGACAAGAGAAGGAAGATATGACAGAGACCTTCAAGTTCCTGAAAGGAATGAAGAAGGTAACCTGCAAGGAACTATTTAGCATAAGTAGCAGATCTAGAACAAGGGAGCATGAGTGGAAACTGATGGGGGCAAGTTCAAGAGGGAAGAGAGAAAGTTTTATTTTACAAAAAGGGTGTTGGAACCATGGAACAATCTGCCAGCTGATGTGGTGGGTGCCAAAACTATCAATGGTTTCAAACATTGCTGGGAAAGAGTGAAGGGCTTAAAGGCTGATCAGGATTGTAGCAGTAGTGAGGGGAGTATTGAGGTGGCTAATATGGGTTAGCACCTACATGAACAACAGGTCCTGAGTTTGTTAGGGTTTTATGGGCAGACTGGATAGACCGATGTTTTTTTTCTGCCAGCACTGTCTGTTTCTGTGTTTCTCTGTAATAGAATCTGTGTGACAGGAGAAGCCGAGGTTATGATCCAGACAGATTTGAAGGTATTTAATGGCTTTAACTTCTCCCAGCTGTGAATCATCAAGGTTGTGAAGACCAGGCTGGACTGGAGTTTGGCCAGTCACTACCTGGTGTCAGTGTCATCAAGACAGCTTTTTGGGCATTAAGGGATAGCTGGTTTGCACTGAATCACTATCAGTTGCTATAAAAGTCACGTTGGAGCTGTGGTGCCAGCTCTGGGGCTAATGGTCTAAACGTGAAAAGCACAGTGTCATTGTGTACTTGTAAGTGTGTGAGGAGACACATGCCATGGGTAGGACATTCTGGAAGACTGAGAATAGCAAAGGACCCAGGAAAAGCATTGGGTATAGAGATGCAGCAACATTTTACTGATCAGGTGAAGTGGTACAGAAGAGTCAAAGATGTGTGATACAAAGCTTTGCAAAGTGTTGACAATTTGACACCACTTTGTACTGCATACTAGCACCAGCTCTGTTTTTTTAAAGAATGACTGTTTCAAATACTTTCTCCTCCCCTACCTTCATAACATTTATCCCACCTTCCTATCTCAGTCATAGCCAGTTAAACACTAATACCACCTTCCCCTAGTCTTGTAACACCCAATATTTCCCACCTCCCCAGACCCTGATAATAGAAAAACAAGACAGCTGATCAGTAATTTTAATTAATTACTATTCCCCCTTGTAGCACTCAATATTACCTTCCTCCCCAACCAGTAAGAAAGGCAGCCCCTTTTCTCAACCACATAGTACCCAATGCCACCCCAAGACCACTGAGAATAAATGAAACAAAATCCTAGTTGAGACTGTGAATGGCAGAGACCCTCTCACCATCTCGGTCATCCATTAATTCAATGAGAGTGTGCAAAAAACTTCTAATTCTATTGTCAGCTTTCTGTCTCCCTCTCTAAAAAATATCTCCCTCTCTTTATTTCTCCCTCTCTCAGCCACTCTGAGCAGCTTCTACAATTATCCACTCTATCTCTGTTAATTACCTCATGACTAGTGAAATTAATTGCAATTGCTCTTACTGCAGACCCCCAACTGAACTATCCCAAGTGCATGCCACAGACGGTAAGCAACAACACAGTGGGGAGAACGGACAACTTTGATTTGGATGTTCAAGCATATAATAACAGTGTCACCTAGTGGTAAAACCATGAGTATATACTTTCTTTTTTAAAAACTGTAGCCCAACTCTACAGCAATCATTTTAAAATATATATAATTTTTTTTATTACCCCTAAAGGGATCCATTTTGTAGTCTCAATAAGGCACTTTAGGGTGTATTGCTAGGATGACTTCTTGGTTGATTGAAGGCTCTCTGCCCAGAGGCCTCATGCTTCAGATTACACCTGAGGCATGACTTTATCCCAGCATAGCAATCCCCTATGGTGTACCTATTGCTTAAATAGCAGAATGGTAACTAGTATATAGAAAAAGCTCTAGTGGAAAAATTACATACTGGTTCATGCAATCCCTCATGAAACAGTACCAACTCTACATTAAATAAAATTTATGAAAAGAAATTTCACCTTCCAGTAAAGCAGCAGGGTTAGTGCAATCAATTTCAGTTTAAGCATTTATTGATGGGAAGGATTGTATTTTGGCTCCATGGAGCTAGTAGCCGATTCCCTAATCTTCCTTGTGAGGGTGTTTTATTTAAAACTGAAGCCACCACTTAACTAATAAGGCTTCTTAACTATGGGAGCTGGAAGCACAAATGTGCTTCCATGGCCCGTTTCAAATGATGGCATCATGATGACCCCATGCCACTGTATTTCTAATCTGTATTCTGTGCAGTGTTTTCTAAAAATAAGAGTAGAAGCTGGTGATCATGAAAACTTAGGAAACAGATGGCTCTTGAATGTGTGATTCATTATCTAGCCACAAGACAGCACACGACAGTGGAGAGGTTCAGGTGCCCCCCCCAACTGCTCTACATGTGCACTCCAGAAATGACCTGGGGGTATCACTAAGTTTATTTCATCTGAGGCCTCTTTTGAGCCAGAGCTGCAGTTCTATTGAATCCTATTAAATGGTTTATTGGTATATTTATTTATTTATTTCATTTCATTTAATTTAGTTTGTTTATTTGTATGGATCCAGGAATAATTGCTCGTTGAGACTCAGTCACAGTTTCAGAGAAGTTCAAGGGCAAGAGACAGCACTAAAAGGTTATAAAGTAGTTTTGCAATAGAATGCATAAATACAATGCATAAAATACTGTTTATGCACAACTATATACTGTCCCTACACAAATATATGCAAAAATAAAAGCATTTAACTTATCCCAGTGTGTTGTTTAAGAAAACGTGAGATTGGAAATTGTGTCTACAGCATAGGTGTTGGTTTTGTAATGTGAATTCATTTTCACTGTGAACCATTAAACTAGAGCAAGCAGAATTAATTTTGCTTATACCACCCCCATCATGGACTGCTCCCAGACTTCTAGAAAGGAAAGGCCAGCATGTTAACCAATAGACTACTCACTTCTCCTAACAGCACCATCTTGTATAAGTGCTATCTGCTGCAGCTGATGAAAGGTGCACTGGGTGCTAGGTTTTCCAAGTGGCACAGGGTCCCAAGATACCCATGCAAGCTGTACAAGACAGACAGCATTTATGGCAGAATCTAGAGTCTCCCTGCCTATGTGGAACATTTTCCCACAAGGGACAATCTTTGTTAGATGTTGCATTTGAGTGTACTCATGGGAACATGACAGTGGCAAACCAACAAAATGGCCCAGTCTATGAATGTGCCTGTATATTTACCACTAAACCAAAAATAGAGAATCACATAGTAGCTTGGCTTCTGCCATGGGAATCCAGGAACTTTATGAGCTGAGGGAAATTGCTCAGTTATTTGATTCCATTATTTTATACTCCCTGCTGATATGAAGTGGTGCAACAGCATCTTAGTATCCCACTTAAGATCGAAGTACTGTACTACTGGAACAGTAGAATAGATTTATGCCTGTTCATATCACTTGTCTACCCCACCCTGTAACTTTAGTTTATATTTCTGTATATTCTTTAGAGATGCCTATACAGTATCATAGGAAAGCAGATTCCCGGAGTAACTTGCTGTTTTTGTTTCTGCAATTCATTCACCCAGGATAGCCCAGCTGAGGTGTAGCTTCTTATTTACAGCAGGCTGCAGCTTAGGCAACTGAACTGATTGAGACTGTACAGTGAGGAAGTGGCCCTAGCAGGATTTGAGACCAGTTCTTCTGACTCCCAAAGCAAAGATGGAGCACATACAGAGCAGACATTTTGAGGATGAGGACAAATTTCAGGATGACCTGAACAAACTAGATGATTGGTTTGACTGTCTGAGCCTCAGATTCGTCATGCGAGGAGAAGAAACAAAAAGTAGGACTTATACGCACTCTGTGTGGGCCCCTCCTGCTGTCATCAATGAGAAAAAAGGACCTAAGGGTCGTAGTAGACAAAGAGTTAAAACATGTCAAGGACAAACACTGCATGGTCTCTGTCAAGGGGACTGGAAGAATGCTGCGGTGCATTAAAAGAGGGTGACCATTTGGGTGGGGAAAGTAACTCTGCCCCTTTATGAGGCCCTGGTCAGGATCCACACGGAGTACTGCATGCAGTGCTGGACTCCTCAATACAAAAAGGACATTAAGACAGTAAGTGCTCCAACAAAATGATCAGTGGTATCAGGAACGAAAGATAGGAGGAGACGCTGGAGAAAAAAAAAAGAGTTTGAGACAGGACATGTCTTAGTCTTTATTTATTTGTTACTGTTGACCAGGAAAGGTACACTAAGCTACACTTGTTTCCAGGTGCATTCTGGGGGGGTTGCATGGACCTCTTTTATTGACAGTGGGAATGTTGGCCATAACCACGGGAAACATCCCCAACTCTTTGTCAATAAGTGCTATGGGATCTTCTACTTCCACAGTAACCAGAGATTGGCAGAAGATACCTCAGTTTACCATCTTATCCAAAGAATAGCACCTCACTAGTGCAGCACCCCCTTCATGCTGCACTACTATGCCAGTTACAGATATTACCCCAAGTGCTTGGTGTGAGGCTAGAACCTGCGATCGTCTGATCTCCTGGCCTCAGAGGTGAGTGCGTATCTGCTGAGCCACTGACACTGCTTCACTTCCTGTTTCATATACTCAAGGGTAATGACAAGATCAAACAGTGTAAAATGTTTGTTCTAGTACTCTGCAGCTAGACAGAGGCAGGGGAGGATCCAGAATTTTCTGAAGATGACTGCATCATTGTCAAGGGGGTAGCACTTGCTCCAGAAGCATGAAGAATGTTTCCTTTTAAAATATAGAGTTACATTAAAATGCCTATTGTTTGCTACTTTATGGGGGTAGCTGGTTCTATTGTATCTCATGATATAGCTGGATCAACTAGTGGATGTGGAGACACACCCTTAAGCTCAGGGATGATATAGTCAGGGGTAAAGATAGGAAGCATTGTTTTAGTCCCAGAGGATGGTGAACCTATGGAGGCTGACATCACAGTAAGTATATATCAATTTACATTATGCACCCACTTACATCTTGGAAACTGTGCATTAAATACATGAAAATGTAAAAACATTTCCAACAGTGGAGTCAGACTGATGCTCTTCTTGGTCAAGCTGTTGCCACCTGTGTTTCATCTGTTTGCTGACAGCTTACTTATTTCTTCCAAGTATACCACAGCTTTCTGACACCTGGGGCTCCTAGAGCTGCCAACCGGGCACATAACAGAAGTGAGGGGTCTGGCCAGGGTTGAAGAAGTGCAATGGTTTAACAATTTGGAGCCTCCACTTTTGGATTTTAAGCAGTACCTAGACACACATAAATTAGGGCCTACTAAATGGTTCTTTTTCTTTGGGTGCTTGTAGCAGTACCTCCAGGACCATGGACCCCATGTCCTTCATGCAGAATAAACAAACTTATTGATGAACTAAGTGTGCAGACTGAGTCTTTACCTGGTCTATTGTAAAATCAGATGACATGCATTACAATACTTGGTACACTACTTGGTTTTGTTAGACAGAAGAAGGATTTTGCTCATTGTGTACTGCCTCCCACTACTAGTGAGCACAGCTAAGCCCCCTGTTCCCAGTTATGTATTCATCAATCTTTGTTTTAAAACTCTGAAAGGACTCAGCGTCCACCACCCCCCTTGGTAAATCATTCCATTTCCTCACCACTCTCTGTGCAAATAATTCCTTCCTAGTATTTGTATGCACATGCTCCTGTTTAAGCTGTTTCTTGTGTGATGTTAAATCTAATTCCTGTCTATGTATTGTATGCCAATTTCAGTCATCAGTTCATTATCTTTCAGAATTATATATAGTTGTAACACAGCCCCTCTAAATCTTCTCTCCTCCAGTGTAAAAGCACTAATTTTTCCACCTTTTGCACATATATAATCCTTCTTAAATTTGGAATCAGCTATGTTGTGTTTCACTTTAGCCTCTTCAGCATTTGTCTGTCTCTCTTCAGATAAGGGGATCCAAAGAGAGTTCCCTTTATCCATTATACAACATCATCATGCAATTATCATTCCTAGTGATAAATTACTTCTTTATACAGCTTAGTATTCTATTTGAAGTTATAGTTATTACATTGCTTTTCATTTGACAAATTGCTACTTATTATTACATTCAAGTCCTTCTTGGTTTCTACCTTCTTCAGCACCATCCCCTCTATATTGTAATCCCTCCTTGGATAATTTCATCCCAGATATAAAACAACACATTTAACTGCATTAAACACCATTTTATCATTATTTGCCAAATGCTCAACTATCTTTAAGTCTCTTTTAGGTGATTCATATTTGCTATCCGTAGCCACCTCAACCCCCAACTTGGTATCTTCTGCAAATTTCTTAATCCAGTCATTAATGTTGTCCTGCATGTCACTAATGTATAGAGAAAAAAGTGCCAGCCTCAAGACCAAACCCTGGAGCACCCCACTAGTGACCTCACCATATCTGTAGAGTTCTAATGTATAGCCATTTGTTTACTCATTCTGTTATCATACTATCTATCTCCATTTGTTCCACCTTCTTTATTAATTCGAGAGGGGGCATCTTGTTGAATGCCTTAGAAAAGTCAAGAAAAATCACATCTACTGGGATATTTCTATCTAAACTATTGCTAACTCTTTCATAGAAAGCAATCAGATTTGTCATGCATGATCAGACATACACAAAACCATGCTGTGAACAGTCTAATAACCCCTTTTTCTTTATCACTTTCATCAGTTTCTCTTTTAATAATGTTTCCAGAGCTTTGCATAGAATAGCTGTCAAACTGATAGGTCTGTAATTTTCTACCATATCTCTTTCCTTTCTTAGAAATTGGGACAACTGTAGCATGCCTCCAGTCTTCAGGAACCTCTCCCTCTGTTATAAGATATATTGGGCAGCCTGGTTGCAGGTCCTATAATACAGTCATATGTTTCCTTCAATAATGGGTGTTTACTCACCTGGTAAAGGTGATTGTGTTGGTTGGCATCCATGGCACTCCAGACATTACCTCATGGGTTACAGCCCACCTGATAGGCTAATGATGCACATGACCCAGATCAGATTTCCAGTATATCCAGGTCCCAGGAACCCTGCTCTCCAGTTTGAATTTTCCATAGCTGAAAGGAAGGATGTTAGTACGAGAAACAATACACACAATAGAGACTAGAAGGATGAGGTCTGCTCGACATGGTGACAATAACAATGGCCAGAGGCCTAAGTTTATTCCCTATTATGTACACACTACCTCGAACCGTGGATTCGACTGATTATTAGCATAGGAATTGAACCCTGGCGGGCTGGTGTAAGGACCTCCTGATCTTACTTCACTGGTTGGGGCGGCTCCGATCATTCGAGGCGGGCCTTGAGTGCCATGGATGCCAGCCAACACAATCACCTTTACCAGGAGGTAAACACCCATTGTGATTGGTTGGCATCCCATAGCACTCCAGACATTACCTCATGGGAGATAAGAAGCAGTTTAGACTCCGGAGGGATTCGAAGGATCGGGGTTCCGGGAGATGGGGCCGCTGCCAGGACATGGGCTGCGAAGGCTGGTCTGAAGTCCTGGAGTTGTTCCAGTCTGTAGTGCCTGGCAAAGGTATGTAAGGAGCTCCAGGTAGCCGCCCTGCAGATGTCCTCGGATGACACTGATGCTCTCTCCGCCCAGGAGGTGGATACCGCTCTGGTGGAGTGAGCCCTAATTCCCTGGGGTGGTGTCAATCGCTTTGCCGTGTAAGCGTGGCGAATGACCCTTCTGATCCACCCTGCGATGGTTGTTTTGGATGCTGCGAGCCCCTGTCTTTGGCCTTTCATGACGATGAAGAGTCTCTCCGTCTTACAGATGGCCTGAGTTCTGGTCAGGTAGATAGAAAGGGCCGAACCCATGTCTAGTGGGTCGGGAGCGCCGCATTCGGCCGGAGGGGCTGCGCAAGGCAGGGTGGGAAGATCTATGGGTTGTTCTCTGTGGAACCTCGTCGGCACCTTCGGCTGGAAAGCCGGTACCGTCCGGAGCCTTACCCCTTCGGGGTGAAGATGGGTGTAGGGTGGGCGCAAGACAGGGCGCCAAGCTTCGGCCTATCCATCTGGCCGAACAGATGGCCACCAGGAAGGCAGTCTTCAGTCCTGCCCAGAACAGATCTGAGTCTGCAGAGTGGTTAATGCGGTGCCATTCTTAGGAGTCCAAGACTAAGTGGTAGGTCCCATGGTGCAACGTTAGGTCTGGTCCTGGGCGCATGAGGTCTACCGCCCACAAGAAGCGGATGGCATCTGGATGGGCCGGCGGGTGCCCTTGACTAGGCCTCTGGCCGCCCAATGGCCACTAGTTGCACCCTTAGGGAGGAAGGTGTCAGTCCCTTATCCACCCCTGCTGCAGGAACAGCAAGATAGTGGGAGGTTTGCCTGTTCGGTACTGAGCCTCGTTAGGCTGGCTTTCACTGTGTGAAGCGGCCCATTGTCTCTCATAGGTGGAAGTAGTGGGCTCTGGCGAGATCGTAGGGGAGTGCCTAAGGACCGACTCGTGGATACCCGGTAGCGGTTAGTCGTTCCCTCTCAGGAGCCAGGCTGTGAGCTTTAGGGTTCAAGGGGACAGGTGCAATCTGAGGCGCCCTCGTCAGCATGTCAGGACAGGATGGGATCCGAGGCTGGCTCGGACATTTCTGTGATTGCATGAACCAAGCTCAAGGGGCCCAGTACAGAGGCCACCAAGATGATGGAGGTCCTGGATGTTCGGATTTTTCAGAACCTGTGGGATGAGAGGAATCGGGAAAACATACAGAGTAGTCCCCTGACCATACCTGGGAGAGGCGTCAAGTGCCAGTGGAGAGTACGTCTCTGAACCGGGAGAAATAGTGGTCCACCTGAGCGTTGTCTCTTGATGCCATTAGGTCCATTGACACTGGGCCCCATGCCTCCTGGATCACCTGGAACAGATCCGGGTGCAGGCGCCATTCTCCGGGGTGGATCTGCTGTCAGCTGAGCTAATCCACCCTTACGTTCAGTTTTCCTGCTAGGTGTACTGCCCCCAGGTGTGATAGGTGCGTTTGTGCCCAGTTCATCACCTTTGCGGTCTCTCGTGACATGGTCCTGCTCCTGGTACCCCCCTGCTTTGCGATGTAAGCCACTGTCATGCGGTTGTCGGACTTGGTTAGGACCGACTTTCCTTGGATGATGTGTCGGAATGCCCTCAGGGCATGGAACACCGCTCTCATTTCCAGGACATTGATTGAAAGCTGTGACTCCGCCGGGGACCAGGGGCCCTGTGCTGATTCGTCCCCCAGACAGGCTCCCCAGCCGGATAGACTCACGTCCGTCTCGATGGGGATCGGGTGCGGTGCCTCCAGGGGAACCCCCCCCTTGTCAGATTCCCCAGGGTGACCTACCAGTCCAGAGATGATCTTACTTCTGCGGGTAACCGGACCGTGCAGCACAGGTTGCACTCGTTGGGTGCTCCGGCCAGAATGTAGTTTTGGAGTGGACGCATGTGCCACCTGGCCCAGGGGATGAGGTCAATGCAGGAGGACATGCATCCCAGGAGTCTCACCACCTTCTCCACCGTGGTGTGTGGATGTGACCTTAACTGTGCGGCCAGGCTGGGAGGCTGTGGATTCCACTGCACAGCTGCCGGCTTAGCCAACCCTCTGCTGAGTTGATGATAGCTCCAGGTGTTAGGTCTGTTGGTCGGGCGGAGATGGCTCTTCTCTGTTCACCACCCAGCCGTGGTCCTCGAGTGCTCGCAAGCGAGCTCTATGTGAGCAGCAGCCTGACCCTCGGATCGGCCAGTATGAGCCAGTCGTCTAGATGCGGCACTATGTCTAGCCCTGCTCCCTAGAGTCTGGCTACCAGGGTGATGGATACCTTGGTGAAGACTCTGGGGGGCTGATGACAAAACCGAGCAGGGGCGCCCGGTGACTTGAAAGTGGTGTCCCAGGATGTGAAACCGAGGAATCTTCTGTGACTCTTAGCGATGAGGATGTGTAGGTAGGCGTCCTTGAGATCAATGGATGTCAGGAAGTCACCTACCCTGATGCCCTGGAGATTGGATCGAGACAGTCTCCATTTTGAACCCGGCGTGTGATCACGTAACGGTTTAGGTGCTTGAGGTCCAGGATGGAGCCTTAGCTCCCCGACTTCTTGGGAACCAGGAAGAAGATGGAGTACATGCCCTCCCCTGCTCCTGGACCCGGAATGGGTTGAATGGCCCTGTTCTGGATGAGATCTGCCAGAATACCCTGTACCTGGTGAGGTGGAGGCCACTCGTTTGGAGACCGGGGGCGAGGCAGCGAGGACGAGAAGGATGGTACAACTCTACAATTGTACCTCTTGAGACCACGTCCCGGACCCACCTGTCCGATGTGGTGGGCGCTTAGCGGTGGCGAATGGAGTTAGCCGTTGTCCGACAGGGGTACGGGATTCGGTGGGGACTCGGTGAGTCGGTCACTGTTTTCCTCTGAATACCCTTCCCGACCTCGGACTTTTGTCCCGGGTCGGAAAGAAGACTTATAGCTGCTGAGGCGTGACGTGCGTGGGTAGGATGGTGATGCTCTACCCGAAAGGAGTGGTTCTCGGGGTAGGAATACCTCTGAGTTTGGGTCTTGGGCCCAGGGCGAAAAACTCGATCTAGCGGAAGGCAGGTGTGAGGGGTCTTGACCGGTTTCTTGGGAGGTCCCTACCCTCTTCTTTCTGTTTAAGTAATTCTGGAGTCCCTCCCGAAAAACATGGAGTCCCTTAAGGAGATGAGGTTCTGCAAAGAGTCTTGGATTCTGAATCGGCGTCCCAGAGCTTGAGCCATGGGCTCTGGGCCCGATTGTGATAAGCGGCGCCTGCCTGGGCGTGTTAGGGAGTCCACTGCCATGTCTGCCAGGTATTGGCTGCATCGAGGTGCAGTCTAAAAGTTCAGCCTCCCTGGACTTTGGACTCGCCTGTTCCTGAAGTTCCTCCAGCCAGCGTATCTGGGCACGAGGAGGTATAGATGGCTGCCATCATCGCCTTAGCCATGGTGCCCTCAATTTCAGGTCCTCTTTAACATGTCCTCGATTCTTTTGTCTGTAGGGGTCCTTGAGGGGCAATGGTGCCACATGGTAGCTTACCGTCTTCTTACTCAAGGCCGCCACCTGTGGATCGATAGGCGCCTTCACCAGGCATCTGATTTGTCGCCTTGGACCAGATACCATTTTGTGTAAAGTTCCTTCGGTTTGGCATTCTGCCCGGGTCTGTGGATTACCATTCCATGTGGATCAGTTCCTCAATGGCCGGGCAGACTGGAAAGGTCTCCGTGTGGTGGTCCTTAGCTGGATCATTAGGTCCAGCTTGATTCTATCTTCTCAACTTCTTGTTCATCTGTGGATAGGCCCATGGTGGCCTTGATGGCCTTCATAAGGCCGTGGATTTTGTCAGAATCACAGAGTTTTGATGTCAGCGAGGAGCTGCCTGCTGGTCGGTGTCCTCCATGTCGGACTCCACGCCATGCCTCATCCTCCTCGTCCTCGAATTCCTCCTCTTTGTCCCTATCTTCCAGATTGCCATCAATGGAATGCTGGGAAGAAGGTCTCTGGGGCTAGTGGGTCCTCTGGAAGGTCTCTCGGGTGGATGAGCTCTGTGCTGGGCGGCCGAGGTCTGTTTGAATGGCGCCTCCAGCTTCTCCATGATCTTCAGCATGAAGTTCTGCTGACTCTCCATCATGGCGACCGCCGCTGTTGGTTCTGTATCAGTAGGAGCCCGGATCCACCCAGGTTGAAGTGCTGGGGCCTGGGAGGGAAGGAGTCGTGGTTCTATCCATCGAAGACAGGTCATGGTCAAGAGGCAGGCTGCGCAGAGAGGGCCTGGGGTTTGAGGGAGGAGGGAGGCATTGCACGTGGTACATTTCTTCACTTTGACCATCTGAAAGATAAAGAGAAGGTCTGAGCGAGGAAAGAGACTTCAGAAGCTGTCCCCTAGGCCCCCGTGAAAGAGGGGGAGACTCCCTGTTCTGGTATCCTTACCTGACTATCCCCTCTCAGATGGTTGTTAGCCCATGTAGACCTGGGTCTGCTGTGGGAGGGGACCACAGCCACCGAGGAAGGGGATAGTTCTGCTAGAGCCTGCCAGGGTCGCTATGTGAGGTACCCTAGCATGGACTCTGCGGTGTCCTCCTGGGGTCGCTATGTGAGGGACCCAAGTGGACTGGGTTTTTTTTTTTTTCTTAGTGCCCCTAATGCCTACAGAAGTGGGCGCTGTGGAACAGCCCCAGCTCCTGTGGTGTGGGCCCCTGTCCTGGAGCCCGCCTGTACCAGCAGCGCACTGGTCAGTCTCCGTGGAGACTATCAAAATGCCGCCGACCCAAAGGCTGACATAGCAGTATTGGGTCAAGTTTTCAATTAACAAAGCACACCTCAGATAAACTTCATGGCTACAATACTGACACTGCGCCAAGCTGGAGATGGGAAGCTCCCTTATGGGGCAGGCGTCGCCCTGCGGTGTGGTCCCAGGCTGCGTGGTTGGGCTCCGAGAGCATGGAAGGAGGTGGGAAGGCCAATGCCGCTGCTCCTCTGAATGGCTCCGGGAAGGAAGCTGTGCCCCTAAGCTGTTCCCTAAGCCCCCGTGGCAAGGCGTGGGTCGCTGAGCCTCCGAGGTCCCTGGAGGCCGAGTCTGGCAGGCCGTGGGCCAAAAGGAGGAGGGTGTGGTGCACGTCCGTGTGCTCCTCCTGTCGAGGCAGACGCCTGCAGAGAGGAGGCCCGGCGGTGCTGGGATGGAACTGCGCCTCTGATTGGGCATGCGAGGGATTCCAGGTCCTCTGACCGAGCAGCCACAGAGCACAGCCAAAGTCGCGACTGCTTGGCGCAGGGAGTCTCGCCACCTCGGGAAGGCCTCAGAGGAGGGTGGTGGCTTGGAATAACCGTGAGTCGCGGGAGAAGAGGCGACTCGCGGTATTAGGCCTGGCGTGCCTCGTGGAGGGTTAAACCGCGGAATCACGGGGAGAAGAGGCGACTACGCAGCGAAGTTTTACAGGGAGGCTGGGAGTAACCGTCGGAGTCGTGGGGGAAGAGGCGACTCGCGGTTTTGGTGGGCCACGCGAGCGTGGCTTGGGTTTTTCCGCGGAGTCGCGGGGAGAAGAGGCGACTCGCGGTTTGGGTTTGAAATCACTGTGGAGTCGCGGGAGAAGAGGCGACTCACGGTTTGTAGACCACAGCCCTAGAGGCGTGGGGAGGCTCGAGAACATGGTCGCGGGTGAAGAAGGCGATTCATGAGGTTGGAGCCAGGCATGCCTGGGAGTTGTTTAACCGTAGTCCTCGGGGAAGAAGCGACCAGCAGGCTGGTGGGCCAGGCATGGGCCTGGGCTGAATATTGACCTGGGGACGTGCCACAGCAGTGCTGCAGAGCTCTTGGTCGCGGGGGCCGAGGTGACTTGCGGTGGGGATTAAGGGCTCGGGCCTGCAGGATGAGCCCACAGGACCGCGTGGATTCTGCACAGAAGGCATGCTGCCTGAGAGGCCAGTAATAGGCCATGGAGACAACAAAAACAGTACTGCAATTTTTGAACCGATTTAAAGCATAAACATGGAAGGCTCTTGGTAAGAGAAATAACAAATACAGTTCCTACCTTAGAATTTTAAGGAGTAGACAGGGGTTCTCTGGATGCTTCTTGCCTAATCAGATGCACAAATTACAACTGGAGAGCAGGGGTTCCTGGGACCTGGATATACTGGAAATCTGATCTGGGTCATGTGCATCATTAGTCTATCAGGTGGGCTGTAACCCATGAGGTAATGTCTGGAGTGCCATGGGATGCCAACCAATCACAATCTGCATTGTATTCTGTCTGGGCCTGACAATTTATTTGGTTTGATTTTAGACAGTACTGGCAATACTTCACTTTCCTCAAACATATCCATGCTACTTGTATTTACTTCCTTCTCACTTTGCACTGTTATGTTGCTTTTGTGCTAAATTTCTAGGCCAGATATTCAAAGGGTTGCACCATCGCGGCAGGGTTCGCATCATGAAATCTACATTCATCATTCTGTGATATTCAGCAGGAGGCAGTTGTGCTACTGAAAGAGGTTGAGCAACAGCGCAGTACAAATGAATGCATGCTCAACAGGAGGGGAGGAACCATGCATAAACTGCAACCCGATACTCAGTCGGGTTGTGCAGAATTTGTCTGAGTGCAAGCCCCAACCTGCGCCTGCACAACTTTGAGCCAAAAAAAAGGATCAAGTTGAGGAGCCACCCACAGGTGAGCTGCTGTGTGCAGGCGCAGCTTGCAGCAGCTGCCACCCGTGGCTGGCCCCCAACTCAGTCCTGTGCCCCCCCACCAGCCCCGATTGCCCCGGGCAGAATGTGAAAAGAACCCCGCCCAAACATCTCTGATGCTGATCGCGGGCAGAATGTATACTGACAACCCCACCCCAGTGCCCAATTAAAAGGCCGGTATGTATAATGACAACACCCCAAACATCTCCCAATGCCCGATGTGGGCAGTATGTACTCTAACAACCCCCAAACATCTCCAATGCCCGATCGCGGGCAGTATGTATAATAACAACCCCAAACATCTCCCAATGCCCGATCGTGGGCAGAGCATTGAAACAGCCCCAGTGCCGATCGCGGGCAGAATGTAAAAAGACCCCCAACCCAGAATATCTCCTGGTGGTCCAGTGGACCGTAATGCCCGATCGTGGGCAGAATGTCCAGTAAACAACCCCCAAACTTATCTCTCTGTGCCAGATGTAGATTGGAACCTCCTAGCTACAGTTTCAACTAGAAGTAGAGACATCCTGGACTCCCTACAGGGGCATTTCACAGGCAGCTAGTCAATGAACCCACACCGATGGGGCTATACTGGACCTCATACTCTTTAACAGGGATAATGTGGCGAGCGTCAAGGTGGGAGGTCACCTGGGGACAATGATCACCTACGGTGTAGTTTAATATAAGGATGGCTATGGAGTCAAACCACATTGAGGCGAGGGTACGGACTTCAGGAGGGCTGATTTTATAAAGAAGGATGAATGCCTCTGGGATGATCTGGAGTGAGATTTGACCTATGTGGGATGTAGGAGCACAGGGTGTGAAGCTAAAAAGGTACATACTGAGGGCTACAAACCTGTTCATTAAGCAAGTGAGTAAAAGAAAGAGGAAAAAGAGACTGCTGTGGTTCTCAAATGAGGTGGTGAAAAAGGTAAAGGCTAATAGAGTAGCATTCAGAAAGTATAAGGGATATGCACAGGGAGGAGGATATGGAGGTATATCAGGAAAAAAGAAGCTGGGAAATCAATAAGGATCACAAAAACACAAACTGAAGGGAGGATAGTACAAGAAGACATGAAAGTGGACAAGACATTATTTAGGTATGTAAGTGAAAAGAGGAGGACAAGGGAGGGATTATAATGTTAACAAAGTCTAGTAAGAGCCAATACAGCTGCAAGATAATGGTATTGTGGGGAGTGAGAAATGTAAACTTGCAATTTTGCATTAACCACTGAGCCACCTAAGTGCACTTTCTAATTGTTGTGATATACAAACACTGACTAATATATATACATATATATACATACATATTCCAGTGTAACATAGCAGAGCACTGTCTACACACAGTTTTACAGTTAAAAAAAAAAGACACAGAGGAACTGTTTTCTTCTTTTCAGGCTCCAAGGAACATTGGAGGGTGGAGGTTGCCATTAGACACATAATTTAAGTCAGCAATGGCATGCATAAGGCTGAAACTTATCTAGGTGGGGAATGTAGGCAGGCAATTTTGCACTAACTACTGAGCCACCTAACTGTACTTTCTAATTGTTGTAATACACACACACACACACACACACTACACATACACATATATGTATATACTGTATATCCAGTGTATCATAGCTATACACATTTTACAGATTAAAAAGACATTGAGGACCGTTTTCTTCTTTTCAGGCTCAGAGGGACATTGGAGGTGGGGGTTGCCACTAGACATGTAATTTAAATCAGCAATGACATGCATAAGGCTGAAACTGATCTAGACAGTGGGGAATGTAGCCTAACATTTTTTGCACTGACTACTGAGCCACTTAACTACACTTTCTAATTGTTGTGATACTCACATCTGACTAATACATTTACTCATATATGCATATATATATATATATATATATATATATATATATATACACTAATACATTTACTCATATATGCATTTATATATATATGTGTATATATATATATATATATATATATATATATATATATACACACACACACACATATTCCAGTATAGTATAGCAGTGCACTGTCTACATGCACAGAGCATTGCCACACACACACTAACACACATACACTGCCTTACATGGCATTCATTTACTTATACATCTAACCCTAACTTTTTCTTTCTTTAGGATAAGCACTGTGTTTTGCAGTAACTCATTGTACTAATCTACAGCATGACTGGGTAACTAAGGTAGAGGACCAGGGAGGTGCAGTGGATGTGGCCTATCTAGGCTTTATTGAGGACATTGCAGAGGGACTGGAGAGGAAGTTATGCCTCTTCACAGATAATAAAAAGGTATGCAATAGGGAGGACATGCAGGGGTTAAAGAATGAGGGAATACCTTACAAAACTAGAGAAACTGTCAGAAGAATGGCAGCTGGTATTCAATGCAAAAAAGTGCAGGATCAGTACAGGTATGATAAAAAAAGTTTTGTGTAGACTGTGTCTTGATGGTAATATGAAAGAAATACATAGCACAGTTGCAGTTAGATGCTATTAATGAGAGGAAGAAAACTATATAGATCAGATATTAAGTTTTCACTGTAACACAAAGTTATAGACAGAACATATTTAAATTGTGCAAGCTTGAATATTCACAACTCATATTGACAAATGAACACACAGTTACAGACAGAAACATGTTTACATAGTGCCAGCATTAAAATGCAATTGCACTTTGTCTTTTGGATTCTCTAGTCTTATCTACTTCAACACTGGATGTTTTATGACCTTGTATATCTGCATAGCATTCATTTTGTGGCTTTTAATCTTAACACTGCTATATCTTATCTGTAGTGTTGTGCTTCCCATCTAATTAAGGAGGCAGTATTTATTTTTTTATTTTAGTTTTTGTTGACCGGGTAAGTGCACTAGACAAATCCTGCCTATTTTCAGGCACGACCCAGGGAAGGGGGATACAGATGAATGCCAACTGACCTTGAACCAGATTAAGCTGTTGGTGGTATTTTTTAGTGAATGAGGAAATTTAGGCAGGACACGGAAATTCCCCTACTCTTTCGATAAGTGCCATGGGATCTTTAACATCCACCTGAACTACCACCAATCCAGGCAGATGGGTCCTCAGTTTAACATCTCATCTGAAAGGACGGCACCTCAAAGTGCAGCACCCTCTCATGCTGCATTACAGTGTCAGTACTGGGATATTAACCCAAGTGCCAGATGTGGGAACTGAACCCACAGCCCTCTGATCTCCCGGCCTCAGAGGCGAGTGTGCTACCTACTGAGCCACTGACACTGCAATATAGTATAATAGTATAGTATAATAAAGTATAGCGCAGTGGGTTAAGAATCTGAGCTGCAGATGTGGAGACCTGGGTTTGAATCCCACAGCCGCCTAAGTGCATATTGTGTGATACTGTACAAGTCACTTGACTTCCTTGTACTGTCATGTTACATCTGGAAACAATCTTTGGCTTAGTGTGCTACTCCTGGTTAAACAGTGTTCTCTTTCCCTAATTATTTCTCAAACCTGTGGGCATTCATGTATAGAATGAAACTTTTTTTTATAGGTCTGCTATGAAATCACCTATTTTGTGCATCTCAGTGCAACACAGGCAAGAGGAGAAAGTTAGAAAGAGAGGGAGATATCAATCTCAATTACAGTTGAAAGGCTGAATAAGTTGACAGTTTATGAGCTATGGATTTCTTGAAAGAGATTTCTACCCATATTGAACAAAATAGTGCTTTTCAGACTGCTCAGCTCAAATGAACACAGTAGGCTGCTTGCTTCAATTAGTGCAGTGATTCTACACAACCTCTAATTTTATCTAGTTCATCGGGTATCTGGACTACAGATATGTTGTGAAATAAAATTCTGCAGTCAAAATTCCTACAAAACCAGCAAGTTTGCTGTGCAAAATACTTTGCTTAATTCATCCGTTCTGTGAAATATTTCACGGGGTGCAAAGTTGCAAAGTTTCACCTATGTAATGTGAAACATCACCTGAAAATTGCAAAATTTCACCTGCAAGTGGCAAATTTCACCATTTTTAGGATGAAATTTCACACTCTGTGGGTGAAATTTACACTGATGGTAAATTCTCGACTCAGTGGGTGAAATTCTACATTACACTTCTGTGACAAATTTTATGAAAAGGCCGAATTACACAAAATATTTTGTGTAATGAAATTAGGCAGTTTGCACATCTTAATCTCCTTTCTCTACTGTCATAGAAGACATCTTCAGGCCATGCCTACTGCAGCCATAAAAAGAGATGGGTGGATTGTGCAGAGGGATCAGGAAGAGGCAGACATACTGAACAAATACTTTTGTTTAGTGTTCACAGTGGAAGGAGAATGGAGGGGACAAAAATTTTTATTAGCTCTGAAATGAGTGAGATGGACACTAGTCTGTTTTCAGAGGAGAGATTCCTAAAGGGACTAAAAAATCTGAAGGTGGACAAAGCAATGGAACCATGATGGAGTGCATCCTAGGATATTGAAAGAGCTCAGGAAGGTACTGGCTGCACCTTTGACAGTCTTATTTAACAGCTCACTAGAAACAGATGTAGTTCCTGTGGACTGGAGCAGGGCAGATGTAGCCCTCTTCCCAAAAGTGGTAGCAGAGAGAATGCTGGCAATTATAGGCCAGTCAGCCCAGCATCGGTGGTAAGCAAGTTAACAGAATCACTGCTAAAGGAGGGGATAGTGGAATTTCTTGAATCAAATGGGTTACAAGACCCATGACAGCATTGATTCATTTGAGGAGGTCATAACAAAAAGTCTGATAGATTTCTTTGACTGGGTGACTAATGAATTAGATCAGGGTGGTGCGGTGGATGTAGCATACCTAGGTTTCAGTAAGGCATTTGTCACAGTTCAATGCAGGAGACTATTCAACAACTTGGGGAGCTTAGGAGTGGCTCATAGGGTGGTAAACTGGGTAAGAAATTGGATAGGGATTAGTAGACACAGGGTGGCGGTTAACAGAGTTCATTCTGCAAAGAGAAGACAGTGACCAATGGGGTGCCTCAGGGATCAGCGCTGGGACTGGTCCTCTTTAATGTCTTTATAAGTCACCTCACTTTGATAGGTCAAGGGTATGGCATCTGGGTTTTGTGTGAAAAAGTGCACTTGGGGAACAGAAACCTGGGGCAGAGTACAAAATGGGTGGGGTGAGTGGTATTGATAACCACCAAGCAGGAAAGAGACTGGGGTGTAATTATTTCTGATGACTTAAAGGTGGCATGGTAGTGTGACAAGGCAATTGGAAAGGTTAGTGGGATGCTGGGGTGCAGAGGGAGATGGTACACCAGCAGAAGAAGGGAAGTGGTGTCACCTCTGTATAGATCACTAGTAAAATCTCACCTGGAATACTGTGTTCAGATCTGGAGACCACATCTCATGAAGGACATAGACAAAGTGGAGGTGGTCCAGAGCAGGACAACTAAATGGTTCAGGGTCTACATCAGAAGCCCTATAAGGAGAGGCTAAAGGAACTCGATATGTACACCAGAGAAGAAAAGGAAGAGAGAAGAGAGAGAGAGGGAGAGGGAGAGGAGAGGAGAGGAGAGAGAGGAGAGAAGAAGAGAAGAGAAGAGGAAGAAAGAGGGAGGAGAGAAGAGAAGAGAAGAGAAGATAAGATAAGATAAGATAAGATAGATGGGGTATGTGACAGACACTTCTTTTTGCTCCTTCCTAGGCTTCCCTAGCCAGCCACTCCTTTGAGCCACCTAGACCCACCACCACCACTCTGCCCCATTGCTGGGAAAGAAGTGCCCTGAGGCACAGATATGTATCCCAGGTGTGGTGGGGTTGGCTCAGACACTTCTGGTATTTGTGATGACAGGGACAGGTGGCCATCATCTGGTTGCCTGGGGGGCAGATTTCCACTTTTCTGCCCTTCCCACTCCCCTCCCCCCTCAATGAACCAGTTGCAATGGCAACCTGGGGTGGGGATGTTCAGCAGCACGTTGAGGTCACGCTCCCTAGAATGCCACCCAAGCCTCCTCCAGGTGCCAAAGGCCCATCCACCACCCCTGTACAGAATAGTTCAAAGGTCTCCTTGGACTTCCTCCCTGCCAGTCTCTGCTCCTGGCACCCGGGCTCGAGGTGCAAACCCGGGTCACCAATGTGCCAACTGACCCCTTCACTTGATGCCATGGAGGATAGAGACCTGTAAATACCTAAAGGGGTAAATAAGATGCAAGAGGAAAGTATTTTTCTCAAGAGCAAGGGGACATGCTATGAAGCTGGAGGGGGGAGTAAGCTGGCCCACTGGCACTGTGGTAGGGCATCCACTTTCGATGCCAATGCCCCAGTTTCAGGAATGGACCCGAGAAGTTGGAGGGCTGGTTGGAAAGAGGAGGACTGAGCATCTGATGGACTACATTCCTTCTCCAGGGGGAAGGAGGGTGTGCATCTGGTGCTTGACTAATCTCTTGCAGTGGCCAGGGGTAACAGCTGACAGAGCCTGGGTAGTGGGGAGGTGTGCCGGGCGTTGGTGCTGTTTGCCATTACACCATTGCATCCCATGCCTTCCATGGGGATAAGCACTGAAAGACTGCCAGCCCCATTAATGATGTTCCTCTCTGCCAGTCCCACCTTGCCTGACCACGGCACTCGACCCTTGACCTAGCATAGTGTTCCATAAGAACTGACTTGACCCTACAGCCCTGCCCTGGGGTTCAAGCCATGGAGGCATCCTGGTACCAGGGGATCACTGAGAACCTAACATATAGTCTGTTGTTGAAGTGCCCGCTAGGTAGCCCTACCTTGGGAGTAAAGCCCAGGAAGATCAGTACCTAAGGTAAGTTCCAGGGGGCTGGGTGGAGGGCTGGGGTAGCAGGGGCTGAGCTAAAAGGGGCATGGCAAAAGGGGGGTAGATTCAGAAGGGGAGTGAGAAAGTACTTCTACACAGAATGAGTGGCAGATTTGTATGACAGTTTACCAGACACAGTGGTTGGCAAAAACAGTGGTGGGTTTCAAGAAGGCAAGGGATGGGCATAAGGGAATCCTAGTGGAAAAGAATGAAGGGGCTGAAAAAGTGCCAAAGATCAAGTAGGGTCTGCGGTGATACTCTAGGTAGGGAAAAATGTGCATATTGGATGGGCCAAGTGATCCTTATCTGCCTACAAATTCTTTGTTTCTATGTAATTGCCTGGTGTCTGGTGGTATTGAACCTCTGTGTACATTGTAGGAAGCATTACTGCTGCTGCATCAAAGCTCTCCCTGAGGGCACTGTATAAAAAAACAATCGGTAACACTGACATTGGATGTGTTCCTCAGAGACTGCAATTATAACAGTGAAACTAGTGAGACAGTATTGCCTGCTACAAAAATAAACAAAGATAACATAAAAAGTAAGACCAGTCTTGTTGGCACCAGTCAAATATTGTTTCTCTTACAATGAAAGCTTATCAAGCTCTCTAAGTCTTACCACAATGCCAGTAAAGATGACAGTGGCACTATCAAAGAGGTAATGAAGGAGGGGCAGGCCAGGTCCAACTCCATGCCAAAAACAATGCCCGGCCATGGCAAACAGCAAAGCACAGCCGGTAAAGACCAAGAGGTGTGAAACGTTTGTTCAAGTGCACTGGCTGCACTTTGACAAGTTCTGTTAGGGGCTGCATGTAGTTTGTGAGAGGGTGCCAAGTAGTGGTGGGCAAAGTGCATTAAATTCGCTATCTGTACTGTAGTATTTTGCATATAGCCCGAAATTCGGGTCATACTATGGGTAGCGAAGCAAATAACTATGCTATCCAGAAGTAACAGGAAGTTCTGATTTTGTGGGTACTCAGTGTTACTCAGAGATATAAAAGCTTTATTTTGCTTCCTGGTGTCTCAGTGGCCCCACCCCCACCCCACTCCCCTACCCAAGTCAGATTTGATTAAAAATATATTATTTTCCCTGATGTCTAGATTGTCCCCCACCCTCCTCCCTAACTCAAGTCAGATCCATAAAAAGAAAATTACTTTCCATGGTGTCTAATATCACCCACCCCTACCCTGTCATGTAGTACCTCCCACCCTGCTGCCCCAAACTCTGACCAGAGCAGGCCACTGGCACATCCCTCCACTCACCTCCATGGCTGGCAGCCCACCTGACTCAGCTCAGTGAATGATCAATGCTTGTACAAGCACGTGCTCATTCATTGACACGTCACAATAATTTTCTGAGTCCTGCATGGTTGTACAAAAGGATAGGAGGCTGCTCCAGTCGCTGGCAGGGGTGGCAGGATGGAGGGGAAGGCATTGTGGACCCCTCTGGAGTCCACAGCACCCTTCCCCCATCCAGCTCCCCCCACTGCAAGACACCAGAGCAGCCCCCTCCCCTTCGTGCACCCCAGCAGGGCTCAGAAAATTACAGTGACTTGTCAATGAATGAGCACGTGCTTATACAAGCACACACTGCATTGAACTGAGTCAGGAGGGCTGACAGCTGTGGATGTGGAGTGGAAGGATGTGCCATTGGCTCACTCTGGTCGGGGTTGGAGGGAGTGAGGTGGGGGTACTACATGACAGTGGATGGGGTAAATACTAGATACCAGGAATAATAAATATTTTTACATGGATCCTCCTCAGGGTTGGGAGAAAGAGGGAGGGGCACTACCTGTCATGATGGGGCCACTAGACACCAGGGACAATAAAACATTTTTTATATGGATCCAACTTGGGGTTGGAGGAGAGTGGGGTGGGGATACTACCTGACAGGGTGGTGGGTGTGGGGGGCCACTAGACACCAAGGATAGATAAAGGGTGGTGTTGGGTGGATTCTTCATTTGTGGCCTCTACTTGCTATGGGGTTTTTAAATGCAATTTGCACTTAAAAACCCCCAAAGTAAAGCAAAGTCACAAATGGCAAATTATGGATTATTTGGGAAAATTACGTGAAGTGCTATGCAGGGTGAAATTGCCAACTTCATGGCAATTTTGCCCACATAGTAAAACTTCTCTGCATCTCTAGTGCCAAGCATCAAGGAAGGTCATAGGCAATTTGAGGCGAGGATTAATATGGTGCTACAGATGCCACAGAAGCAGCAGAAAATTGTGACCATCAACAACAGCAAGGTTCATGATCATGTTTTTCATGCAGATGCACTTTATAGACTCAGATGAGCTGATCCTTAGAAGCCAGAGCACGGTGGCAAATGCCTCCCCCACATGATAATCTGATAGAAACCAATTGATCCACCCCCAGCCTTTTTGTCAAGATGAACAAACTGAAAGAGATCAAGATACAGTAAATCTGATAACCTCAACTCTCAACAATAAGCCAGTAGACCATTACCAAATATTGTCTGACTGTGACTTTATACAGCTTCGTAAGGAAAGGGATTTGTGACAAGGACAGCTACATTGTCTAGCTGCACTTGTGTTCTGCTATCTGGTGCTTTTGCAGCAATATCGGGCATAGAGGAAGCAGGCGATCTGGGTTGTCAAGTAAAGGGTGAGTTACTGCCAAATCCCAGAGAATATTAGAAATAAAATAATGCACATGGGGAAGTGACATTTTGAAATGGGTCACTACCAACAGAGGCTGATCAGGGACAGAATCAATGAACAATTGAGAAAGACCAGAAAAAGTATCAACATGACAAATTCATAACAAATTAAATTATTTTTATGTCACTACTGTAAAAAAGAACAATACCAGGATATAGTATACTGTAACTGGTTTAAAAAACAATGGTGGAATTTAATAAATGTTCATCTATTTTAATCGTTAGAGTTACACTTTTTTGGTTGCTTGATCAATACATTGTTGAAGTTTCAGTTTTGCTCATCTCATGAAAAAAAAGTTTTATCTGTTAGGATGTAATTTAGTTTTATGAAAAAAAGTTAATTAAAAAAATATTTTGGTAGTCATTAGGTAGGCACTAGGCATTAGATATTTAGCACAAAAAGCAACATAACAGTGCAAAGTGAGAAGGAAGTAAATACAAGTAGCATGCCACCATATATTCCAGATCAATCAGCCACAATTATGATGAGTGCAGAAAGTGAAGTATTGCCAGTACTGTCTAAAATCAAACCAAATAAATCATCAGGCCCAGACAGAATACAATGCAGATTACTGAAGGAAACATATGACTGTATTATAGGACCTGCAACCAGGCTGCCCAATATATCTTATAACAGAGGGAGAAGTTCCTAAAGACTGGAGGAATGCTGCAGTTGTCCCAATTTCTAAGAAAGGAAAAAGAGATGTGGTAGAAAATGACAGACCTGTCAATTTGACAGCTATTCTATGCAAAGCTCTGGAAATATTATTAATAGAGAAACTGATGAAAGTAATAAAGAAAAAGGGGTTATTGGACTGTTCACAGCATGGTTTTGTGTCTGTCTGATCATACACAACAAATCTGATTGCTTTCTATGAAAGAGTTAGCAATAGTTTAGATAGAAATATCCCAGTAGATGTGATTTTTCTTGACTTTTCTAAGGCATTCAACAAGATGCCCCCTCTCGAATTAATAGAGAAGGTGGAACAAATGGAGATAGATAGTATGATAACAGAATGAGTAAACAAATGGCTATACATTAGAGCACTACAGATATGGTGAGGTCACTAGTGGGGTGCTCAGGGTTTGGTCTTGGGGCTGGCACTTTTTCTCTATACATTAGTGACATGCAGGACAACATTAATGACTGGATTAAGAAATTTGCAGAATATACCAAGTTGGGGGTTGAGGTGGATATGGATAGCAAATATGAATCACCTAAAAGAGTCTTAAAGACAGTTGAGCATTTGGTAAATAATCATAAAATGGTGTTTAATGCAGATAAATGTGTTGTTTTATATCTGGGATGAAATTATCCAAGGAGGGATTACAATATAGAGGGGATGGTGCTGAAGAAGGTGGAAACCAAGAAAGACTTGAATGTAATAATAAGTAGCAATTTCCCAAATGAAAAGCAATGTAATAACTATAACTTCAAATAGAATACTAAGCTGTATAAAGAAGTAATTTATCACTAGGAATGATAATTGCATGATGATGTTGTATAAGACATATGTATGGCCACATGTGGATCCCTTATCTGAAGAGAGACACGCAAATGCTGAAGAGGCTAAAGTGAAAGACAACATACCTGATTCCAAATTTAAGAAGGATTATATATGTGCAAAAGGTGGCAAAATTGATGCTTTTTACACTAGAGGAGAGAAGATTTAGAGGGGATATGTTACAACTATATATAATTCTGAAAGATAATGAACTGATGACTGAAATTGGCATACAATACTTAGACAGGAATTAGATTTAACATCACACAAGAAACAACTTAAACAGGAGCATGTGTATATAAACACTAGGAAGGAATTATTTGCACAGAGAGCGGTGAGGAAATGGAATGGTTTGCCAAGGGGATGGTGGACGTAGACTCCTTTCAGGGTTTTAAAACAAAGATTAATGAATACATCAATTGGGAACAGGGGACTTAGCTATGCCCACTAGGAGTGGGAGACAGTACACAATGAGCAAAATCCTTCTTCTGTCTAACAAAACCAAGTATTGTGCCAAGTATTGTAATGCATGTCATCTGATTTTACAATAGACCTGGTAAAGACTCAGTCTGCACAGTTAGTTTATCAATAAGTTTGATTATTCTGCATGAAGGACATGGGGTCCGTGGTCCTGGAGGAACTGCTACAAGCACCCAAAGAAAAAGAACCATTTAGTAGGCCCTAATTTATGTGTGTCTAGGTACTGCTTAAAATCCAAAAGTGGAGGCTCCAAATTGTTAAACCATTGCACTTCTTCAACCCTGGCCAGACCCCTCACTTCTGTTATGTGCCCGGTTGGCAGCCCTAGGGCCCCAGGTGTCAGAAAGCTGTGGTATACTTGGAAGAAATAAGTAAGCTGTCAGCAAACAGATGAAACACAGGTGGCAACAGCTTGACCAAGAAGAGCATCAAGTCTGACTCCACTGTTGGAAATGTTTTTTACATTTTTCGTGTATTTAATGCACAGTTTCCAAGATGTAAGTGGGTGCATAATGTAAATTGATATATCTTACTGTGATGTCAGCCTCCATAGGTTCACCATCCTCTGGGACTAAAACAATGCTTCCAAACTTTACCCCTGACTATATCATCCCTGAGCTTAAGGGTGTGTCTCCACATCCACTAGTTGATCCAGCTATATCATGAGATACAATAATACCAGCTACCCCATACAGTAGCAAACAATAGGCATTTTAATGTAACCTATATTTTAAAAGGAAACATTCTTCATGCTTCTGGAGCAAGTGCTACCCCCTTGACAATGATGCAGTCATCTTCAGAAAATTCTGGATCCTCCCCTGCCTCTGTCTAGCTGCAGAGTACTAGAACAAACATTTTACACTGTTTGATCTTGTCATGACCCTTGAGTATATGAAACAGGAAGTGAAGCAGTGTCAGTGGCTCAGCAGATAGCACACTCACCTCTGAGGCCAGAAGATCAGACGGTCGCAGGTTCTAGCCCCACACCAAGCACTTGGGGTAATATCTGTAACTGGCATTGTAGTGCAGCATGAGGGGGGTGCTGCACTACTGAGGTGCTATTCTTTGGATAAGATGGTAAACTGAGGTATCTTCTGCCAATCTCTGGTTACTGTGGAAGTAGAAGATTCCATAGCACTTATTGACAAAGAGTAGGGGAAGTTTCCTGTGGTCGTGGCCAACATTCTCATTGTCAATAAAAGAGGTCCCTGCTACCTACCCCAGAATGCACCTGGAAACAAGTGTAGCTTAATGTACCTTTCCTGGTCAACAGTATGCAGTAAGAGCAATTGCAATTAATTTCACTAGTCATGAGGTAATTAACAGAGAGAGAGTGGATAATTGTATAAGTGGCTGAGAGAGGGAGAAAGAGAAAGAAAGAGAGAGAGGGAGATATTTTTTAGAGAGGGAGACAGAAAGCTGATGTTTTTTGCACACTCATTCAATTAATGGATGACCAAGGTGGTGAGAGGGTCTCTGCCATTCACAGTCTCAACTAGGATTTTGTTTCTTTTATTCTCAGTGGTCTTGGGGTGGCATTGGGTGCTATGTGGTTGAGAAAATGGGCTGCCTTTCTTACTGGTTGGGGAGGAAGGTAATATTGAGTGCTACAAGGGGGAATAGTAATTAATTAAAATTACTGATCAGCTGTCTTGTTTTTCTATTATCAGGGTCTGGGAAGGTGGGAAATATTGCGTGTTACAAGACTAGGGGAAGGTGGTATTAGTGTTTAATTGGCTATGACTGGGATAGGAAGGTGGAATAAGATGTTATGAAGGTAGGGGAGGAGAAAGTATTTGAAACAGTCATTCTTTAAAAAAAAACAGAGCTGGCGCTAGTATGCAGTACAAAGTGGTGTCAAATTGTCAATGTTTTGCAAAGCTATGTATCACACATTTTTAACTCTTCTGTACCACTTCACCTGATCAGTAAAATGTTGCTGCATCTCTATGCCCAATGCTTTTCCTGGGCCCTTTGCTATTCTCAGTCTTCCAGAATGTCCTACTCATGGCTTGTGTCTCCTCACACACTTACAAGAACACAATGACACTGTGCTTTTAACGTTTAGACCATTAGCCCCAGAGCTGGCAACACAGCTCCACCGTGACTTTTATAGCAACTGATAGTGATTCAGTGCAAACCAGCTATCCCTTAATGCCCAAAAAGCTGTCTTGATGACTACTGACACCAGGTAGTGACTGGCCAAACTCCAGTCCAGCCTGGTCTTCACAACCTTGGATGATTCACAGCTGGGAGAAGTTAAAGCCATTAAATACCTTAAAATCTGTCTGGATCATAACCTTGGCTTCTCCTGTCACATAGATTCTATTACACAGAAACACAGAAACAGACAGTGCTGGTAGAAAAAAAACCGTTGGTCTATCCAGTCTGCCCATAAAACCCTAACAAACCCAGGACCTGTTGTTCATGCAGGTGCTAACCCATATTAGCCACCCCAATACTCCCTTCACTACTGCTACAATCCTGATCAGCCTTTAAGCCCTTCACTCTGTCCCAGCCATGTCTGAAACCATTGATAGTTTTGGTACCCACCACATCAGCTGGCAGATTATTCCATGGTTCCAACACCCTTTTTGTAAAATAAAACTTTCTCTCTTCCCTCTTGAACTTGCCCCCATCAGTTTCCACTCATGCTCCCATGTTCTATATCTGCTACTTATGCTAAATAGTTCCTTATAGGTTACCTTCTTCATTCCTTTCAGGAACTTGAAGGTCTCTGTCATATCTTCCTTCTCTTGTCTGGCATCAGTCGAGTACATGTTCAGTGCCTTGAGCTGATTCTTGTAAGATCTGCCCTGGTGTCCCTGAATCATTTTGGTCACTATACCTTACAAAGCCTCCAGCACATCTTTATTTTTCCTTAGGTGAAGACTCCAGAACTAGGCACAGTACTCCAAGTGGGGACTTGGCAGTGCCTATAAAGAGATAGTAATACCTCCTTACTTCTGCTGTTAATATACATCCCAGCATCCTGTTTGCCTTACTGAAGGCATTGTTACGCTAGCTTAATTGTTTTAGTGAGTCACTGATGGTGACCCCTATGTCTCTTTTCTCAGAGGTCAGCTTCCCCCCCGTCCCCCTCTAGTACTCTGTTCTGGAGTTCTTGTCCCCAGTGTGCATCACCTTGCACATTCTGGCATTGGATTTCAACTGGCAAATCTCTGACTACCTCTCTAGCTTTTGCAAGTCTCTTTGCATCTCTCTAACCCCCTCCTCACTATCTACCCTGCCACAGAGCTTAGTGTCATCTGCAAAGAGACACATCTTGCCCTGGATTCCTTCTCTCATGTTGCTGATGAACATATTGAAAAGGACTGGACAAGGAACTGATTCTTATGGCACCCCACTGGTGACTTCCCTCTCTTCTCATTTCACTCCATTAACCACAAACCTCTGCTGTCTCCCTTCTTAGTTGAGCAATTGAATAGCCCTACAAGGGGTTCAGTTAGTTTCATTGCCAATTCCTTGAGAGCCATCAGAGGCATCTCATCTGGCC
Organism: Neoceratodus forsteri; assembly: GCA_016271365.2. Lineage (NCBI taxonomy): Eukaryota > Metazoa > Chordata > Ceratodontiformes > Ceratodontidae > Neoceratodus > Neoceratodus forsteri. The sequence continues at coordinate 737,880,891 of CM057456.1, forward strand.
AGGTGGCTTTATCTATCTTTAGGGCTGCTAGCCCTTTTCTTAATTTCATAGTTTCAAGTCTAGAGGTCAAAGACTATTAAGATTTGTCACAATATCAGTAGAAAAGTCTACACCTTCCTCCCATAAAGCTGTCTAATCTGTTTTGAAAGGTTTCTGTTGAGTTGCTATATACCACTTCACTCTGTAAGCTATTCCAAAGTGATACCACTCTTTGGCTAAACCAACTGCCTCTCTTGTTTGTTCTGTAACTAGAGCCTTTTAGCTGCTTAGTGTGTGTTCTGGTATTTACAGATTTCTGGTATATTTCTATTACTACTGCTGCCTGTATAAATTGGTTTTCATAAGTATTGTATATGTAACACATATCCACTCTAATTCTCCTATATTCAGCCGAGTGCAAACCAAATGCCGCCAACCTTTCACTATAGGATTTGTCCTCCATTCCTCTCACTTTCTTGGTCATTCTTCTTTGTACTCTCTCTAAAGTTATCTTATCTCATACTAAATGAGGGGAGCAAAAGGAGGAAAAGTAGTCTAAGTGTGGTCTCACCAAGGCAGAAAATAGTGGCATCAAAACGTCTGGTCTCAACTCTTTATATTACTCAGTATGCACCCAATTATTTCCATAACATTTTTGTACAGTTTTTGTAGAATAAGTATTAAATGATAAATCATTGTTAATGATTACTCCTAGATCTTTTTCATTTTGGTTTCAGGTATTATTACACCTTCCAAATTATATTGAAAAAGCGGATTGCCATGCCCAAAGTGCATAACATTACACTTTCCAATGTTAAAGTTTAATTTATTCTTTTTAACCCACTGTGATAGACTAGCCAGGACTTCTTGTCCAACTTATTGCTTATTAACAATAGCACCCAGCTTGCTATCATCAGCATACTTACATATCTAAGCATTACTGGTTACCTGTATGTCCAATATAAATACATTAAAAAGTGTTGGTGCCAACACGGATCCCTGAGGGACCCCTGCTAACTGTGCCCCAATCTGACATGTGTCCCCTGACATTCACCCTTTGTCTTCTGTTTTGTAACCATGAATAGATCCATGAAATTAGATATGGATGCAGTTTGATGTTAATGAATTTTTCCACTAACTCCTTATGTGGGGCAGTGTCAAAGGCACATGAACCATCCAAATAAATGACATCAACACCCATGTTATTATCCAATGCCAGCGAAGATTTTGATACTGTTCCACACAGAAGATTGATTAATAAGCTGGGTAGGCTCAAGGTGGGTCAGACATTGGTCAACTGGGTGGCAAACCGATTGACAGGCAGAAAACAGAGAGTGGTGGTAAACAATATACAGTCAGAAGAGATGCAAGTCACAAGTGGGGTACCTCCGGGATCAGTGCTGGGGCCAGTCCTCTTCAATATCTTCATCAGTGACATTGCAGATGGACTGGAGGGTAAGGTTTGTCTGTTTGCAGATGACACCAAGATCTGCAACAGAGTACATGATCCAGATGGGGTGGGCAGAATGAGAAGAGATCTGGATAAACTGGTAAAATGGTTGGAAGAGTGGCAACTGGGGTTTAACGCAAAAGAAGTACAAGATCATGCCTATAGGGAAGAGAAGCCCTGAAGCTACATGTAGGTTGGGAGAGGTTGCTGGCAATCACAAGGGAAGAAAGAGACTTGGGCATCATCACCACAGATGACCTGAAATCATCCAAGCAGACCACTAAAGCAGTAGATAAGGCAAGGGGGATGTTGAGGTGTATTAGTAGGGATATTGAAATTCATAAGAGGGAGGGAGGTAATAATCCCTCTTTTACAAGATACCGGTTAGGCCCCATCTGGAGTACTGTATGCAGTACTGGAGGCCACACCTTCACAAGGACATTAACAAATGGAGGCAATCCAGAGAAGGCAACCAAAATGGTCCAGGGACTGCATCAGAAAACATACGCATGAGGACAGATTAACAGAGCTCAATATGTATACCCTAGAGCAAAAGAAGGAGAGGTGATATGATCAAAACATTCAAACACCTTAAGGGCATTAACAAGGTGAAAGAGTCTAACAATTTCAATATAAGAAAAATGGCAGAACAAGAGGACATAGCATGAGATTAAAGGGAGGCCAATTAAGGGGGAATGTGAGAATGTTCTTTTTCACAGAAAGGGTGGAGGGTGTATGGAACGGCCTACCTCAGGAAGTGGTGGATATGAATACAGTGCAGGGCTTCAAACAGGCATGAGATAGGCATAAGGGAGCAATACAGATGAGCATGAATAGATAGGCCATTGACAGAGTAAAGGCCTATGGCACATTCATAAGGTAGAAAAAGAAATGAGCAGGATGGATTGGCCTTGAGGTCCTTATCTGCCATCGGCTTCTATGTTTATATGTTTCTATATTATTGGTTAGAAGAAGGTTAGTAAGTTGGATAAACAAGATTTCCCCTTGCTAAAACCATGCTGTATATGGCCAAGTAACCCATAATACTCCAAATGAGAACTAATATGCCCCTGAATTATGCCCTCTAGCATTTTCACTAACATAGAGGTAAGACTAATAGGTCAATAATTCATTATTTTTTATTACCACCTTTGAACATGGGCGATACAATTGCATCTTTCCACTCAGGCATGACCTTCCCTTGCCTTAATGAACTATTAAATAAACCTGTCAGAGGTCCTGCCAAAACAGAAGCCAAGTTTTTAAGTAGTTTTGTTGGCTCCAGTCCCATTGATTTATTCATATTTATTTTCTTTAACCTTTCCAGGACTTCAATTTCAGTTTCTTCAGTAGCAGATAACTCATTTTCAGAGTGTTCTAATGTGTACCTGTATTCTTCTTTTGCTTGAAATTTGGATGGAAAAAACTTGTTAAATTGATTAGCCATCTCAGTTCCTTCTTCTATCAACTTATTATTAAGTTTTATAGGCCCAATGGACTTCTGATGACCATTTAATGATCCATTATAATTAAATAATTATTTTTAGTTATCTTTAACCATATAAGCTAGCTAATGTTCCACATTAATTTTTGCTATCCTTATAAGTCTCTTACATTTATTATTCAGACTTTTATATCTAGATAAGTATGTATCAGTTTGGTATTTCCTGTATTTAAAATATGCCTTCTTTTTTGATTAATCACCCTTTTGATAATCTTACTTAACCATACTGGTACTCTCCCAGTTTTATTATATTTTTGAACCACAGGCACATAATTGTTGACACAATGTTTTATTTTATTTTTAATAATCTTCCATTGGGCATCCATATCCTTATTTTGTAAATCTAATTTCCAGTCCCATTCATTTAAATACTTAATCATATCACTGTAATTTGCTTTGTGAAAGCATTTGTATTTTGTGGCATCTTATAACTATGCAAGTTAAATCAAAGATACTTAGGACAATGTTATGATCCAAATTACCCAAAGGTTGTTGTATATTAATAATCACTACATTTTCTGGAAAATTACAAAAAACAAGTCCAGTTGGTTTTGTCCTTGGGTACTACCATTTACAATTTGTGTCATATTTTTACTGAGCATGGTTTCTATAAATGTAGTCCCATAATATGAAGATCTCTGCAAACTATCTCAGTCAATATCTGTGAAATTAAAGCTACCCATTATCAGACAGTTATCTCAGGGTTCAAGTTTATCTAGTTCTTCTAAGTATTTGGAGTGTTGCTCAGAACTTAGTCCAGGTCACCTTTAGCAAACTCCAATTGTTAATGTATCATTGTTCAACTGAATGTTTGTCCAAATTATTTCATTTCCATTTCCATTTCCAGTTCTGTCATGCATGATTTCTGTGACAGTCAAACTATTGTTGACATGTAATGCCACTCCACCTATTTTATTGATACGTTCCTTATGAACTAGATTGAACTTTGGTATTTCTAAGCTCCAGTCCTCTTCCCTGAACCATGTTTCAATTACTGTGCAAATAGATATGTCATCTGATTCAAGTATGCCATTCACTTCATCTACCTTTTTCTTGAGGCTACAGGCATTTATTATTAACATACAATTTAATTTATTGCTTAGATTATTTTCTCTGTTGATTGGTAGGCCAATGGGTTCCCTACACACCCAGGACCCTAGTTTAAAGATTCCTTAATTGCTGTCACAAATGATGTTCCTAACAACTTACTTCTCATTCTGTTTAGATGTAACCCATCCCTATTGTACAATTTCTTGTTATTCAAAAAAACTTCCCAAGACTTAATACACCTCATACTTTTACTAGACACTATTGTCTAATCCACTTATTGAGCCTACTTATTGATGTTATAGTTAGTTCTAGGGACTGGAAATACTTCAGAAATAATAACTACAGTTTATGTCTTCAAGCATTGTTTGCAGCTCTTTTATCCCATTAAAAATACCCTCAGTGCTGTCTCTTTTGATATTATTTGTTCCAATATGAAGCAGAACAAGGGTTTGACATTTGGTTCTGATTTTATCATTGTTGGTATAATTTACAAAAGATCCTTTACTCATGCTAACTAATTCCTTATTCAGAACTGTGGTGTAAGGACTTTGCATAATGAATAATGGAGTCCTAAGTTATGTATATTGGGCAATTTATACCCTCTACACCTGGGTATGTACTCAAAACCTCAGCATTCCCTTGGGGTCATACCTTGCTAGATCTTCTGTATCAGGTATTGTATTTAATTCTCGATTGAGAGACATATCAGTACTGTCAGGTATCTGCAGGTTGCATCTCAATTCCTGCACTGATTTCAGTTACTGCTAATAATACTTCATCGGTTTCTCTTTCTAAATTGTCCATAAGCTGTTCTAAAGGCTGGTACTTATTATGTACTGGAATAGTAAATTCCATTGCTCTTCTGCCTTTTTGTGTATATTCTGATCACTAGCATCCTCTAATTCAGACACATCCTTCGTAACTCATTGCTTTTAGAACTACCTTCCCCTTAATATGTTACTGGTTTATTTGTGCAGGTGGTATGAGTGGATAAACTTTTAAGACATTTAAGTTCCAGCTCTAGTCCTACAAGTTTTATTTTATGATTTTTAATCTCAATACACTACTGACATATATACTGGCTGAAGTCTTGTACTTTCTCAATACTAAATTTCCCACAAGTACTACATCTAATATCCAGTTCTCCTCCCAACAGAATAACAAAAGCTGGTTCCATATGTCCAAGTTTAGACACTTACAAAACTTCATGGTCCAACTCCTCTAACTGATGCCAACAGACAAAGCTGGCCTCTGCCTGTGTCTCCTCCTTGCTCGCTGCTCCTTGCTAGAGGTGAGCACTTTATGGCCCCTGATAATGAAGTTGTCAGGTAACTATGGCACCATTTAATGAGTGTTATGCAATCCAGCAAACTATGGGTAGGTAGGTAATCTTTTAATGTTCTACTTAAAGTCTTTACAAAAATTTGTAAAAATAAATATTTGACATCATTGTAAACACTGTTATTGCACAAAACATTTCACATAGCACTGTACATATCTATTGCATATTCATAAAAAAAATCATCATTCCATAGATTTAAACATCAATTTTAAAATAAAATAAAATTCCTATATTTCTGCCTTTTCATCTTATAAATGAACCCCTTTAAGAAATGTATAAGCACCATTAATGTATTTCTATTTTTTGTATTAAACAGAAATACAATTATTTGTTTGGAAGGGAGACCAAGGGTAGCCAATAATGGAGCCAAGCACTTTTTCCTAAGAGTCTCATATTTAGGACAGTGCAACACTATATGCTTAAGGTCATCTTGAAATCCCATCATGCAATCACATTCTGGAGTAGACACCCCATCTCATTTCTGATCATATAGTTTATACTTAGCTGAATATAGCTCTGATCTAAATCTAGTAAATATTCTCCACTCATGCGGATCAGTCAGAATAGTCAAATAGGGGTCCAACCCATGTGATATTTTCAATATTTTAAACCAACGGACATGCCTTAATTTAGTGATCTTTTCAAGGTCTGATGCCATAAATTGACTTCTGACTCTACTTTTAATTTGTCCCACTATTTTAAAGAAAGGAGTGCTATAGATTTCATGCAACACATTTGTCATTCCCTATTGTAAAATATTTTCTTTTATAGTTTTAATTATCCCTGATGTAAAATTTTAAGAATTATAATTTATTTATTCTTCAAAACAAATTTTTAGCAATCTATGATCTGGAAGAAGAAACAGCTGTAATATAAAAATGATTCGGCATTCAACTGCCAGGGCTGTCAAAGAAAGTTGTCCTAATTCCTTTCTTAGAATTTCTGCTGGCACTGATTGTTGCACTCTTAATAAGAAGCGATACATTTTATTTACTATCACTTCTAAAGGTTTTAAATCAAGGGAGACCATATTTCTATGGCGTACAAAATGCTTGTCTTTATTTTTGAATTAATAACTTTTAGTAGTCCCAATATTGAGCTATGACCCATCTTTTCACTAAAGCATTCGAAAGCTCCAAATGCTGTTCTCAATTTTTGAATCATAGTTTTGATATGAAAACTCCATGAAAAGTGTGACAAAAATCTCAGACCTAAATAATCATAATATAGTTTGAGTGCTATTTTATTTTTTCCAATAAATAACAATGGTGTCTTGCTATTTTTTTGTCCAAAAACCACCCGATTTGTTTTTTTGAGATTTATTTTTAATCCATCCTCATTACATAACTCTGAAAATCTGTTAACCTTTTGCCCCTATAGTTCTCCAAATAGGCTCCATACAGAATTTCACCAAAACCGGGGATACTTGAACTCTGCCACCTTATTCTTTTTTGATTTATCACCTCCATACAAGTCATATTCTGTTTATTATTTATCTTTTCAATACACATTATTAACTGCCATTTTGTCAAAACTGGTAAACATGCTGATTCAGGTCTTGAAATTACTTCAAGATCTGTTATTCTACCAGCTGCTTCAATATTTCCCCAAACAAGGTCTATGACAGATGACCCATTTGGGCCAATAAAAGTATATTCCCCTTGTTTATCATTTTTGGTTCTACCATTGTAAACTATATAATCTAAATCAGACAGAATCTTGCCCAAATATTTACCATTTTTGTTAATAATTTTATCTTTTGAAGATCGTTGTCAAAGCAAATTTTTATTTATTATATTTATACCATCCTTCAATTCTGAATTTGTTTTCCCATTTCTTCAAATCTTGCATTAAAATCTCCTAGGACAATTATAATGCAATTTTCATTTTCCTCCACTAAAGATTCAAAAGTTACTTTCAAGATTTTTCCAAAACTCTTCTTGAGCCTTACTCTTACATGATGAAACATAAACATTACAAATTAACAGACAGAAGTTACACTTTCTAATTTTATTTCTTGGCAATTTGGTAAATCTACTTTATAATGTGTGGCTTTAAAATCTAGACTGGTTTTAACATAACAGGCCACTCCAGCCTTTGGCATTCCAGTCTTTTTAACTTTTGTTGCTGAAAGTATAAATCCTGAGAAGCCTGGAATCAATGGGGGATTCTCCCCTTGAAGCCATGTCTCTTGGAAACAGATTATATCCAAGCCACGTATGAAATTTTAGAAATCATTATCTACTAATCTATATTGCAGCCCTTTCACATTCCAAGTTAATATATTTAACTCTTTTATTGTCATTGCCTGATTAAGTGTAAGAGGCTCATTCCTTCCTATTTTTCAATTTGGACTTAAATTATCGAGAGGAGCAAAATAATTAGATACTTCCAAAGATGGTAGATCATTACTATTTTTTAACCATCCTGGGTTATCTAAAGTCTCAACATCAATAAAGTACAACCCTAGACCATCTAAAACCTTAGAGGTCTGCAATATAAAGGCAGCCAAATTGCTTGATTGAAATGTAATATCAATTTGTGACATTTTAGAGTCAGAGTCATATATCTGTATACATTTCATAGCACTCCTAGTTATATTTAATCCTAATGCATAGGAGAGGAAAATCCCAAATTCTCTTTTTAGGGCTCCTATTGAGTAGCCCTTAGTTATTTCCCACCCAAAAAGAGACAACATTTTTCTCTCCCAGTTTTTTTTTGAGAATTTATATTTTGAGATTGTTCTATTAACCTCATCAAGCCAACCTGGGATTTCAGTGTCTTCCTGCCTTTTTATGTGTTGTTGGTCATAGGTCAATATTGGGACAACTTGTGGAGGAAATATATAAACATCTCATTAGGACAAGTCACTTTGTGAATTCCAAATTTGTGTAGCTATCACTTCTCTAGCACAGTATACAAGAACACAATCTTTATCATCTGGATCTGGGGGTCTTCTAACAAAAAAATCCTCTTTAAACAACAATATTTGAAGGAGTTTTAATATCCAATCTGTTAATAACACTGGAGTTTCCTTACTTAATCTATTGACCCCATACATCTCAATCAGGAATTCCTCAGCATCAGCTTGAAAGAAATTTTTGTTAGAAGTCCCTGTATGTATCACATTAAAAGACTCTATTTGAGGTCCATCATTAGCCCCCTTGGTCTTCCCTCCTGAACATTGTACACAATTCACCCCATTATCTGATTCAGATTTTGATAAAGATGCGACCATTAAAACACAATCCTCTAGTTCAAAGGTTCCCTACCCACCATCACACTTAGTATGACTATGATTATATTTGTTATTGGTTGTTAACTTCTTTGGTTGAATAGACATTACATTCTTTTCCTGTTTTTCCTTTCCTTCTTCAAATTCTTTGTTTGACGTTTTTGTTCTTTCTGTGTTTTATTTCTAATCTTTTTCTCCTTATTAGTATCACCTTTCCAGTTAGACCCTACATTTTCAGGATTCCATAATTCAGGTATCTCTTCCCTTCCTTTTTGGAAAGGAGGTGGTAAATTAACTTGCACAGCTTTATTGCTTGTGCTAATCTGTGGCAAATTTTGATGATCGTATAAAACTTTGATAGAATAAACTGTGTTATTAGAATTAGGCTTTGCTATTAAATCCAAAAGAGCTTGGTTATGAGTCACCTCACTCTCAAATTATCCAATTCTGTTTCACCACCAGATATTTTCCAAAATTATTACACTGGCATAATATTGGTTCTTGAACATTTCAGTATCTGTGGAGAAAGGGTGAATTAGAGGTGAAGTCTCCTTTATTTGCAAAGAACTGTCTATTGTATATTATCTCCTCACCTTGAACATCTTTGCTATTATGGTTTTGCTCCAATAAGGAGGTAGTAGAAGAAGGGGAAAATTTGAGGGAAGATGACCCTGAGCTGTAATCTTCCGAACTACCAACTTTTAAATTATCATCACTAGTTTCTAACTGTTTTAGTTTATATAATGTATGATTCAACTATCTTATAATTTGTGGGCAGATACGATCAGCAGGTTCAGTGTCCTCGATATCCTTAGTAGTTTTCTTTTTTTGCCTGTCCATGCCTATATCCAGGCCTACATCTATTACAAAATTGCTTTTCTTCAGTCAGGGATGAGTCCAACCTTATTGTTGGACTATTCTCACATGGAGCAAATGATGTTGTCTCCCAAGAAGATCCAAGACTATGACTAACTGGAATATCCTGGGATAAAATACCATCTAATCTGGAATGTTCAGACCAATTAGTCATACTATAGTTGTCCAATAGAATGATTACTGCATCATTTTGATTAGAATTATTAACTGTCTTCTCCTTAACTCCAACACCATCAAAGTAATCCTTATTTATCAAAGGGTTAGATCTGTTAACTCTAATATCTGCCTTGGCAGAAATTGGTGATGAAGTATCAGGCTCTAAACTCCTGAAAAAAGTAGTTATTTTAGATTGATTTACTTGCTTTATTTTTCCCTCTGGCTTTCCTTGATGTATAGGAATATCTGACACAATCCCCTCTCCATTATTAACCTGTTAAATGTTCCCCTTTCCTTACTTTTGTTCTTCTTTAATCTCTTATTAGTCTGATCCAACTGTAGGACAACAGATTTTCCAATTCTTGTATTAATCATTCTCTTAATGTTGTCTTAAAAAGGAGATATAATAAGGGATAACTAGGTAGAATAGCAGGGCTATGAAGTGACAATTAATAGTACAGACACAATAGACCATATATCAGTAAAATTTATTATAATATCAGAATAATCCCCAGAGTGAACAATTCAATTCACTAATTCACTAATCAAACTATTATTCAATGAATTATTCAATCAATTCAAAGTAAATAAGCACCAACACTCCACATGGGGAAAAACTGAAATGTTCACAGATAATTATAAATTTTTCCAAGCAAATACTCCAGTTTTCTCTATATCTTCACTTCTTCTCAAAGACTTCTTCCTGATTTTACAATTTTCAAACCTTGGTATATCCCACTTTTTCCAGACAAAAGTTACAAACAATTCCTCATTGGAAAGATAAAAAGGAAATATGTAGTGATGTTCACATTTTCTCCTTATACTCCTTATTGTCTTTATGTTTGTATCAATAAATAAGCTGTAGTTCCTTAACAAGCAATAGATCTGTGCACTGGTCTGTGAATATTGTCGAATCACTAAAAATAAAAATATCACAGATACCAGCAAATAGAATAAAAGGCTTCAATTGATCAACAACCACCAAAACTTACCTCAAAAAGGAAAAACACAAGACAAATAACTATAATTATAAACTAAAAAAAAAACAGTATTGAGGTTTAACCCCCAGCAGCTTTTATTAACAGAAAAAGACTTACTTGTCTAGCTTTGAGTTCAACTTTATCAAACTTTATGAAGCCACTGTGAGAGAAAAAAAAAGAGGGGAAGGCCAGGAACGTACTCAACTGTTGGCAGCACACAAAACTTGTGGCATTTTATCCCAAACACTATTTTTCAGAAGTGGGCATCCATTAGCAATATCCCTTCTTAAATAAATTTAATCACAAATAGCAGCTGCAGTTAACTCAAAATAGAATGGAGCAACTGCATTAAAAACTAGGTATGAGCGGAGAGCAGAAAGAACAGCAAACACACTGCTCGCATCACTTCAAAGGTGCCCCGGTCATTCTGAGAGCTGGAGAGGAATTCAGCACATGCGCTTTTAGGCTAAGTCACAAAGAGTCATGTGACTCAAGTGCATGAAAACCAAATAAAACAGATAATAATAATAATAAAATTCTACTTGCATATAAAATATTAGAAACACTCAAAACTAAGCTGTCAGTCAGTGATCAAGACTGAGTACAGTATGTTTGAAGCTGACCAACGTGCAATGAACAGCTACAGACCACTGTAAACTACAGCAAATTAAAGAAAACTGTAGCGGTCTGCAACAAAATCTCTAGTGCACTAAGCTGTAAAGTGCTATAAAGCTAACAGACTAAAAGCTAAAAGCTGTAGAAATGCACAAGCCAATAATGCCATAAATAAATCAAAAAGTCCTAGAGGATTGGTCCTGATCAGTTCTTTCAGCTGCTTCTGTATACACAGAGTTCACCTACTGAATACCAATTCTCAACCACTCGATCACTCCAGCACTCCCAAACTTCAGACTCCTGTTCTCCAGTGCTAGGATCCAGACACTTCAGGCACTCAGTCCTCCATAAAGGCTAAATTTTCTAGGCTTATTCCTAGGCTGGACTCACATACCACAATCAGTCTACGTCCTACAATGCTGACGTTTTTCCATTCAGGGCTTTCCAACGCGCCCCCCCCCCCACTCCAGCAATCCGACCAGGCCCACCACCTGGGTCTTTCTCCTGGTGAAACAAAGGAGATGTGGAGAACAAAATGGAAGGACAGCAATATGATGCACTGGTAAGACCACATAAAATTCAGGCAATGGTAGTTTACCTTTTATTTCTTTTTAATACAACTTAGTAGTCCTCCTTCAGAGTGCTACTCCTCAATGCTCAGAGTGCAACGCCAATCTTTCCTGTTTCCAGTACCCTCTTAAAAAGAAGGTGACCTCCAACGGGACTATGGGAGTAACCTGCCCTGAAAAGACCAAGTTAAACCCCACTGTCAGCCCTAAAACAAAGGCTTCTCCAACAGGTGCAAGATACAACTGACAGTCCAACTACTGAGACCCTCATAGAAACAGGAGTCAAAGTAGTGCTGAAAGTGTCCAGCAATACACTCACTTCTGTAACACACTGCTGCCTTCCCTGCAGCATGGAATTTAATTAAAATAATAAAAGCAAAGAGACAGCACACTGCTGACTGCCATCACCCTCAGTCTCAAGCAGCACAAATTATTTCTTCCCGCTTGACAGAGGTGAGCACTTTATGGCCCCTGCTAATGATGTTGCCAGGTAGCTTCTGAAACCTTTCACTGGTAAATGCTTGTTGCCTCATGTCAGGGATCCCTATACACCCGCCTTAATGCCACTCTCTGACTAAGGCCCCCTGTCTTGCCTTGTGAATACAGTTCAGAAGTAGTCATTTGGATGCTGGTTTCTGCCTATCCTTCTTAATTACCCTATCTCCCTCATTTAGCCTAAACAGTTCCTCCTCCCTTCTTTCTTTTTCTTCTTCTTTTGTTTTTTTATTGCTAAAGATATACAATACAGAACAGTGGAACTAGATATAAAGACATTAAAATAATCCATAAAGATAGTTTTGAATAATGATTATGTACAGGTATGTTCCACTCATTGACATCTTAGTTCATAAAAAGCAAACAACCAAGCAAAAATATTAATATAGTGTATTATTAATAAAAAGATAGTAGGGCATAAAAAGTACCCTTCTTAAACTATATAGAAATTCATAGGGTAAAGATCTGAATATTATACCTTGTTAACTGGTACAGGAGAATTAATTTAGTATTTCAAAAATATGGTCCGAATCTATAACTTTACTAAGTTTAGTCCACATTTGTTCAAATTTATAAGTTTTTTTTGTAATGCACCTTTTCAATTCTATAAATAGTAATCATTAAATTTAACCAGGTATTATAATCAGGAGGTTGTGAATCCTTCCATTTGAGAAGTATACTTCTAAATGCAATAATTATAGCCAGAGAAAACTTGGCATGGCTGTGCAATGTTGCACTCACAGGAGGTGGCTATGGGTATACCAATATCCAGGGGTATCACATCTTGGCACAACAAAGTAACATACCATGAAATGCAGACATCATACTGGTAGAGTATAAGGGCCCAGAACCAGAACAGTGATCCAAACCAATGTGAGAGTGATATCCTGGGAGGTGTGGGGGGAACATGTCCAATGGACAACACCAGCATACCATGTACATATGGTGGACACCAAAGGGGGCTGGGATAGCTGTGCAGGGGCACACACATTAATGCAACAACATGTCTGGGGGACTCACAGAACAGATTAGGACAGGTGCATGGTTGCATGGGGATGACAGTGCAAATGGCAGTCTGTCAAGAAGGCGTGACACATTGGACTATGTAGAGACCCTTAAAGCTGTAAGTGGTGCAAACCCAAGCCACTGCATGCCCCAGCTGTCCCAAAGCCAGATGGGAGGGTCACCTGGATGTGTCCAGGCCACAGGCCACAGCACACCATGGCCTGTGTGGTGGACACATGACCACCTCACCAAGACACCTACAGGAAATTGTGTAGATGACCCATGTGAAGACCACGTGTAGCATGATAGGGACACATAGGGTGGCACATGTTCCATGTAGGGTGCTAGCATGCACCGTGTGCATGGTTGACCTGCAGGTGATGTCAGTTCAACACAGAAATGGGCTGCACAGCCACATTGGGCATGCCAAGTGGCACAGAACAGGACTATGATGTGTATAGCACCAGTAGCATGTATGTAGACATGTTTCCCCTATGGTGGGTGATGTGGTGTGGAAGGACACAAAGTACTGGGTGGAGACACCACATGTGCAACTGCATGACAGAACCCATATGCGGAGAACACAAGGACACAGTGGATGCATCACAGTAAAAGTGCAACTCAGAATGGGCATAGCAAGTGAATCACATGCATACTCATGTGATTGTCTGCACAGCAACACCCGTACTGCGTTCTGCTGGCTGGCTCCCCAGTGTCCTCAAAGGCCCTCCTCCAGTTCTGCCTGTCCTGTGCTCTGGCTTCTTGGTCTACAATGACAAAGACACATTCAGAGCCATGCATTACCACACATGTCCCCCACAGTCCACTCAAATATGATTCAGTAATGTGAATGTCTACTATACACCTATGAGAGAACATATGCACCCTCAACAGTGGATGGAATAGAGTGTACCTATTCATAGCCATGCTATAGGGAGGAACACTAGCCTCCACCCCCAAATATCACCACAATACACAGACAGTACATTGACAGTACAATGTACATGTAGTCAGCGGGTGTACCATGTAATGTATGTGACACCCTACCTCCATCACCTGACTGTGGGCCTTGCATGTACAATATGCAGGCAGTGACCTGTGAACCATGCCCCATAATCATGGGTGACACAGTGGTCAGCCAGGCTGGGGTGCACCCCTTTTGAGCACCATGAGTGATCAAGACACAGGATGGACAACAGTCCCAGTGGTGGGTGCCGTGTGGGCTGCAATGGATACACAGGTCAGAACATGAACAATCCCATGCCTGTATCACACTGGAATGTGTAAAACAGATGTAGACAGGCATGTGACACCAATGGGAGGCCATGGCAGTGGGACAACACTGAATGGGGTCACTGTCCTAGCTGTGTGCCTACCAAGGTGGTGTCTGCTCAACCATTGGTGTGCCATGGGCAGACACAGTACCACATAGCTGTGGCATCAGGATCAATATATGTGCAAATGCACCTGATGGCCACCATGTCCATGACAGGCACACACAGTGTATCTTACACAGGTCTTTCATATATCATGTTATGGCAGGACACACCACAGCTGTCATGTGCCTATTACCACTGTGACCCCTGACTTGCAGCAGATACTACTGGATAGATACATGGTTGCACTGTCAACGATGCTATGATAGTTATAGGAAGGGATACATGACACACAGTGGGCACCTGTATGACACAGTCATCAGCATGACACTTGCATACCCTGTTGCTGTGACATGCCAACTGCCACACTGTATCACGGAGATGTACAATGGGTACACAGTACCATACACTGTGCTGTACACCAGTACATGCATACATAACCCAAAATACCAGGCTACAAGGAGGACGTTAATGCACAGGGACATGTGGGGTTCTGCAAGGGGAATGTTGTTCATGGTTATGCCATGACACGGTTACACAATGTACATGGTCCTGGTGTGTGGACTGTGGCTAGGGATGTTATGAAGTTAAACTTTAGAAACATAGAAACATAGACTTTGATGGCAGATAAGGACAGCTTGGCTCATTATGTCTGCCCATTTCCCTACATATTGGATAAGCTGCAGATCCTAGTTAACCAATAGCCCACTTCATTCTAACCGCCACCAGAATTGTCATATGTCTGTCCTATGCATTCTTGAATTCCCACTGTTTTTGACCCCATGACTGCCTCAGGAAGGCCAATCCATGTGACCACCACCCTCTCATGAAAAATACTTCTTCACGCTTGCCTGAGCTGTCCCATCTCGATCTTCAAATTGTGCCTCTTGTTCTTGCACATCTCTTTTTCTAAAAGATGCTACCTCTTGGACTTTGTTGATTCCCTTGCGGTATTTGAAAGTTTCTATCATGTCCCATCTCTCACCCTTTCCTTGAGGTATACATATTAACTCCTTAGTCTCTCTTTGTATGGCTGCTGGTGCAGACCCTGCACCATTTTACTTGCCCTCCTCTGGACTGCCTGCATCCTATGTCCTTGCAGAGACAGGGTCTCCAGAACTGCATGCAGTACTTCAGATGGGGTCTCACCAACTGCCTGTACAGAGGGATAACAACTTCCTGTGTTCTACTGGTGATGCCTCTCCCTATACATCCCTAGTATCCCTCCAGCCCTACTTACTGCCTTCTCACATTGCTTGCTTCTTTAAGTCATCTGATATGACTACCCAAGGTCCCTTTCCGTTTTGGTTGTTGTTAGTACCTCCCCCCTATTATGTACTCTTCCCCTGGGTTTTTGTTTCTCAGGTGCATAACTTTGCATTTGTTTGCATTAAATCTAAGCTGCCATACTCTTGACCATTTCTCCAACCTTGTCAAAGTCCCTTCTCATAATTTTACACATTTCCTCCTTGTGTATCAACCTTGTTGCAGATCTTTGTGTCATCTGCAAAGAGGCATGCTTTTCCCTCCAGTCCCTCTGCAATGTCACTTATAATGACATAAAATGGACTGGTCCCAGTACTGGACCCTGCAGTACCCTGCTAGTAACCCCCTTTCTTCAGAGTGGACTCTGTTTACTATTACCCTTCAGTTCCTGTTGTCCAGCACATTTTACCCAGGCTACCACCCTGGGACCCACTTTCTGGCTGGCTAACATGTTTATTAAAGTTTTGTGTGGGACTGTGTCAAATGCCTTGCTAAATTCTAGGTAGGCCATGTCCACAGCCCCCTCCCTGGTCTACTACTTTGGTCACCCAGTCAAAGAAATCTATTAGATTAATCTGACATGACCTTCCCACTGTGAATCCATGCTGCCTTGGGTCCTGTGCCTGGCTGGAATCTAGGTACTCAACAATTCTTTCTTTCATAAGTGATTCCATAATTTTCCCTACCACTGAGGTCAAACTAACAGGTCTGCAGTTTCCTGCCTCTGCTTTGCTCCCACTTTTGCGAATGGGAATCACATCCGCCCTCCTCCAGTCCTTAGGTACCACACCATTCTCCCATGATTTGTTAAAAAGGGTAGTCAGTGGTGTCATTAGTTCTCCCCTTAGTTCTTTTAGGATTCTGTGTTGAATCTCGTCAGGTCCCATTGCTTTGTTCAGAATCCTTTCTTCTGTGAATGGACTGGTATTGACCCCCTATCCAGAGTGCTTCTACTGATTGGATTAGGTACCACCCCCCCTTCTTTTGTGAATACTGAGCAGAAGTATTCATTCAGTGTGCCTGCTTTTTCACTGTCACCCTCTGTCCACCCACCCTCCCCTTTATTAAGCTTCACTATCCCTCCCTTGGTCTTTCTTCGCTCCCTAATGTATCTATAAAAGGTTTTATTCCCCTTCTTAACTGAGTTGGCTATCTTTTCCTCGGTTTGTGCCTTTGCTATTTTGACTGCCTTCCCCGCATCTTTGTGCTTTAACTGGTACAATTCTCTGTCTTGCTCCTTCTGTGTTTCCTTATACTTCCTGAATGCTATCTTTTTCTCCCTAACCTTCCCTGCCACCTCCTTTGAGAACCATAGTGGGTTTTTTTCCCTTCATTTTGATTTGTTTATTTGCTTCACACAATGGCTTGCTGCCTCTGTGATGGCAGTTTTGAGGTTTCTCCCTTGTTCCTCCATTCCTCCTTCTTGCCCGTTTGCTAGTGCTTTTCTGAGGCACTCTCCCATTTTGCCAATGTCAGCCCTTCTAAATTCCAGTAACCTCACTTTTGTATGGCTTGACTGTACAGCTGTATTTATTGTGAACTACACTATTTTGTGGTCACTTGTTCCCAGATGGCTACACACTTATAAATCTGAGATCCTTTCTCCTGCCCATGAAGTACATGTGAAGAGCTGAAAATTCAGGCTTTGTGGAATTCGCAGAGTTTTGAAAAAACTCCAAAACTTCGATTTGCACAATTTGCGTGAAAATTCCATCAGACTTCGTGTATTTTTTCTGCAAAGCATGAAATTCACAGGTGAAATTTAGCATTTTGCATCATAATCCATGAAATTCACAGCCGCAAATTTCATGAAATCACTCATTAAATTGCAAGAATCTACCGACTAACTCGCGGGAGTGAATTCTCGTGGACTTTGACATCTTTGCCTGTTGCACAAGGGTGGCACATCCATGTACACATACGGACAACATAGGCATGGAATGGATTGTGGCATCACAACGCACACTGGCCATGCCGTACATCACTGTAAACATACATCAGATATAGCCATGCTGACCAGCAGGGCCAGCATGTGGCATACATCTGTCTCCGACCAAGGGTGTTTGTGTATCAGAATGGAACATCTGCAGTGACATACCCCACATCCGTCCATCAACTATGCAGTGACCGGATGCCATGTGTACATGCGAGGGCCGGTTTGATATACATGGGGCCATATCTGCTTAGTGGGTGTGTACACATTGGTCAGAGTCACACGTCCATTGGAGAGCTACTGTGCATGTCTATTGGATTGTAAAACACTCACAGTGACATGCCTGTACACTATGAGGGCAAGGTGGTCAATCAGAACCTGAGGAACTCTGGACATGCATTACTCATGTGTGCAAGCTATGCCTGAAGGATATGTAATATGGGAGACACATCCCAGGTGTGTGGTAGAAGAAACATGCACCAACTTCCCACAGTGTCGACAGGGTATGTCTGACTTGACATACTATTAGCAGAGATGGATACACCCATGCCAATGTGCATAGCACAGTACTGAATATATATATGCCTAAGTCCAACAGTAACATTGATAGGGAATGGCATGGTCCATAGACCATATGTACAGGTATCATGGGAGCCAAAGGTGGATGCAGGACAGGTATGTGCATACAGGACATAGACTGTTTATAGCTGTGGGTACATGGGGTGCCTTACAGCAGCACAACTGGTGATATGTAGAGGACCATCTGCAATTGGCACCTGCAACACACTGTACTATACAGCAACATGGGACCACTAGGTCCAGCAGGTTAGCCACTCCACCTCTGACCATCTATGGTAACGCTGGCTTGGTGCATCCTTCTGATAGCTCTGGCCAGTTGTTGCTGTTGCTGTACAGTAACACCCAGCTATATTTTAGCAGGCCTAAAATCTGTGTATAGCATGACAGTGCATTATTGGTTAGCCTTACCACTGTGTTAGTGCCATGCCTTTGCATGAAAGGGAATCAGCCATGACACTGCATGCATGATAGCATTGTGCCACTTGCAAACTAAGGTCATGCCTGCTGCTACACATGCAGATAGCTGTGCAGCACCATATTGTGAAGTGTACTCTAGTGCCATGACTCAAGTCAACCATACCTCACGACTGCAAGGCATGCAGCGCAGTGCTAGTGTCATGCATGACTGATACTATATGTGTGATTGACCAATGCTGTCATCACTGAATGGCACTGTGCATGTCCTGCATGGAGCAGTGATGTGCGGTGTCCATCGCATGAACGTCTGTGACTGTGCGTCATGGCATTCTGCAGAGAAGACGTAAATGTGTGAATGGAAGCCACCTGCGTGGCACACATCATTGCAATATACAGCCAGGTTATGTAAAAAGCCTCATTGCAGTCTGTGCCCAAGCAGCACATTTGCATCTCCTTACTAGAATGTATTTAGCTCATTTGCATGCACATTACCATAACAGCATGGCAGCACCACCACTCCTCAGCTGTGACCAAGAGGTACTGCAGACTTGAAGGTAAGTATTGTGTCATGTGTGTGTGTGTGTGTGTGTGTGTTATTTCATTGTTCTGTGAAAGGTGCTTTTCTCCATTTCCATATCATTGTAACTGGGCCTGTCTCTATTTACTTGTTTCACAAGCACCAGAAATGTCAGTGGAAAGATGTAGATTCCCTAATTTTACAACGGATGAATTGAAGGCCTTCATTGAGGCCTATGTGTTTTGTGAAGGCCTCCTGTGCAGGAGGTTGGGGACACTGCAGGAATAGGAACAGGGCTGGAGGGAGGTGGCAGAGGCCATTAATGCCCAGGGACAGTTCAACCACACTCCCCAGGAGTGCATAAAGAATCAGTGGCCCACGGTGTGGGCCAAAAGCCTACTGGCGTAGACCTGTGCTAAACTTCAGGCTACTGGTGGTGGATCCTCCAGGCCTCCCCAGATGTCAGCACAGGAGTCACTCGTGGCCACAACATTACACAAGGTGCCTGTGCAGGGTTTTCATGGTGGGAGTCATGAAATCGAGGTTGACTTATCCCAGCACTGTAAGTACACATGTTACATATCATGTCTGGTCATGCATGTGTTGTCCTATGTATGTGTGTTTCCAGATAACCATGTTGTGTAGCACTGCGTGCCAACCAACCACTTCCACTTTTATGGGTTGTGCATTCCACTGCATATGTGTGTAACCTAGCATGGCTGGCATGTGCACTGCTCACTATGTCATGCCTGTGTGTGGTTTCACGTGGAATCCTGGTACATGCATGTGCACATACCTGTATATGTTACAGTACTGTATACATGGACATGTATCCCTAACCTTGTTCATCCTTTTTTTCCACAGCACCATCACATCCTGGGACAGGTGGTAGGCCACAGGTACCACACACTGCACAGTGTGGCCCCATACCTGTGGCCACAGCCACTGCCTGTGTGAGACCCTCTGACATAGCCCTGCACATACAGGGGGTTGGATGATAATTATGATGAGACCATCTCCTTCTGCTGATGCCCTCCTCACTACTGCAGATGTGTTAGCCAGTGACACTGAGGATGACAACATTATGATTGACAGTGTCATCCCTCACACCATCTCCCATGTGCTCCATATCGATCCCCACATGCTGCACATGCCACCAGCAGCCATCCAGGGCCAGCCCTGTGCAGTGGGTGGACCAACAATTGCAGTTGACACTGTACACCAAGAGGGCAACATGTTTCGGCCTGTACAGGTGTAGCAGATGGACACTGTTGCCCAGCAACAGGGAACCAGTGACCAGTCACAGCCTGACCAGGTGCAGGATCATGCAGTCCCTTCATGTGCAGTAACTGAACGTGCGTCATCCCCACAACCCCAGTAGCCGGCCATGGGGCTGCCATATGCTGTGGCAGTTGCATGCTAGCCCCCCAGATCAGCAGCCTAACACCAGCCCTGAACACATTGTCCCAGACAACCAGCTTGTCAACCATATGCAGCTACTGTGGTCCACCATGAAGAGCAAGGAGGCACCCCATGATGCTGTGCAGAGGTTGCGGGCACAGATGCACCTCCATGAGAAGCAGGCTTCTGTCTGCCACGTGGAACTCATGGGGGCTCTTCGCATGTTCTGCAAGGACATTACTGTAGGGTTATTGGATACTGCGGTGGAAATATGGGATGACATTGTGGTCCTTGCTGCATGTGGTGGCCATACTACCCACCACATACTCGCAGCAACTCCAGCTCACCCGGAACAACACTGACTTTTCCCCTTGCATCCTGTCCCCTAGCTTTGCTCATCCCCCACTCCTGACTGTAGTGTTCATTTCTTCACACCCACCAACACTTAGCCATGCATGGACATGTGTTTCTTCCTCCTCAGGGGTGGGTGCTTCGGGCTGTGTCATCAGGCCAAGGCCATGTTCTTCTCCATTGCGGCTGCATACACCACTCCTGAAGGGTCCGTGGTCTAAACAGCATGCCTGTGATGCCTCCAGGCTGCAGGTGGGGGCTACCTTGTCCAGTAATGCCTACAATGTGAATTTTCCGCACCCTGTACCCAACACTCGACCCACCTATAACCCCTGTGGAATTGTCACATTGTATGGATGGCATCTTGGACATGGATATGGCTCCTGGTGTCGTGGGACTATCGTGGGTGCAATGAGTGCACCTGCAGCTCACCACCGTGAGTATGTGCCAATGGTCTGTCTCTGACCCATGCTAAGCTGCTAACTGTACTTCTCTGCATCCTTGCCAATGTAGCCTCAGTTGTTGACATGTGCATGCCACTTCCACACCTGTGTGCACATCACACCATATTGTCCTGTACATGCTTATCATCACCATGAGGACCAATGTGCACTCACATACACTGTGCCTGTGTGCATAACAGTAATGTCACACCTGCAGGCTATACTCACCATTGGGCTTCAAAGTGTTCCTGCACAATGATGTCCCTGTGCCTCCGTTCCCCAGGGCCAATCTTGGGTCCCTCATGTTGTGCCATTGATGCTCACCCTCATCTGGTGGCTCCATGTCCTCTGCACTGCTGTTCTCAAGGTCCTGGACAACTATTCCATGGTCTATGGCCATGTTGTTTTGTATACAACAGGGAAGGAATATGCCACAGGCCTTGTCTGGGCTACACTGTAGGGCACCCCCGGACCTGTCCAGGTATCTGAAGTGTATTTTCAGCATGCTGAGCACATGCTCAATGATGCTTCTAGTAGCCATGTGTGTCTCATTATACCTCTCTTCTGCTAAGGATGTGGGCCACAGTATTGGGGTGAGCTTCCACAGCCAGTGTGGGTATGCACTGACTCCTGTGTAAAGGAAGGCGATATGTTAGTACACCATTTACTATCATTACATTTAACTCTTTACATTGACATGTTCCATATGGTCAGCTTCTTCTGCACAGTTCCCCACTCACATTGTCACTGTTGCACATTGTTGCTCTCCTGTTTATGGCCCTTTCCTTGCTCTTGTCTTTCCACTGTCACTTCCACCGCAACCTCATGCCATTCAGTCTGTATGGGTAAGGCACATCCTTGGGATGTTTTGTTCCACACAGCAATTACACCATCCTATGTGGCATCCTGCACCCACCTTCCCACAATGTTACAGCCTCCTACTGGCTGGCACCACCCCTGTGTCTTGTGCATACTGCTCACCATCGCATGTTATCCTCCCATGCCAACCAAACATGTCTGCTTGGTGTCAGTCCTTTCAGGTGCCATCAGTTCCTCCTTCCCTCCATGTGTCACATGAATGTCTACCATTCCAACACCCCTTCCTTCTGTGCTGACATCTGTACATCCACTATCACTACTCTGTGTTACCATGTGGACACCTTGTTTGTGGCTGTGGTTGCACTCGCCCACAAGATGGCCACTGGGTATGTCTCAGACTCAAATGAGCACAAGGATGACTTTTGCCAGCTGAATGCATTGTGTGCACTCCCAGGGTACCAGGTAAGCACATTTATGATGCATCCTGTGACATCGCACACCACCAGGCAGTTGATGGAGTGGTATCCTTCCAGTTTATGATATGTTCTTGTCACCACCAGGTGGCACTCTGATGGCCACATGGGGCAGTCAATGGCACCTAGGACTGCCAGTAGGTGTGCAATCTTGTAAAAGTGCTGCTTTGTTGCTGTCTACTCCTCTGGTGTGCTAGGGAATCGAATGAACTCATTAGCATGAGGCAGCAGAGCATTTAGGAACTGTGCGAGGAGACAAGACATGGCAGACTGGGTGATGCCTGTGGTGTCACCCACTGCTATCTGGAAGGTGCCAGTGGTGAGCAGGCATAGTGCAGCTGTAACCTTGGTCTCCAAAAACATAACATGAATTCTGTGTGTGGGTGCCTGGAGCTCCTCATGCAGCACCTCACAGAGCTGTCTCAGAACAGTCCTGTTGAGTGAGTACCAGCCCACAGTATCTGTGTTACTTAACTGCTCAAATGTGACATGAGGGCGGTACCGTCTCTGTGGGGCATACCACCTACAGGCCATTCGTGTGGCTACCTTGCTCTTTCCTCAGTCTCCTCACATCAGCCATGATGGTAGCCATGTAAAAACGCATCCCAGCCATCCTGCATGCAGTTCAGCAGTCTGCCTCTAGGTGTCTGGCTGAGTTAAGGCTGCTACTTTATTCCTAAATTTGCACAATTCAGATGTGGGTTGCGATACACATGCACTGCAATTTTCCTCTGAATATACCCATGCATGGCATATGCAGGTGTCTGCCCCTTTTCTGTGTGGCATACATTTTATGTTCGTGATCTGCATTCAGATATGCATGACACATTTCACGCTTTTGACTATCACACCATCGCGCATTTTCCGGGAGGTGCCAGCATTTCCATTTTGTTCCATGCAAGTCTTTTGAATATGGGAGCCAATATATTTAATGGTTATTTGGTTAGCTGTAGGATTTTTTCCCAGGCATGACAAGCGATTAAAGTACACTGACAGAGAGATATGTTCTTCTTCTTGTATGGTACAGCAAATAATATTTGTTTAATATTCTTGTATGGACAAGAATCAACCATCTCATTAGTTGTAACCAAGTATATATGGGGGTTACATTGGCTACTAGGTAGTACCAATAGAAGTTTGGTAAAGACATCCCCCCAAGTTGTTTGGGAATACACATGTTGTCTAATTTCATTTGGGGTTTTCTCCCTTGCCCTAAAAATATGTTCTCATTGTCCGTGCTGACATGCGTGGTGGGATTTCTGCTTATGACGCCAGACCCGGTTCGAATGGACCTGGTCAGTCGGAGGGTTGGTCTGGGGAGTAGGATCGAGCCTCATAGAGCAGCTCTCCTACTCTGGGAGGGGTGTGGGCAGTGATCAGTGCACTGGGGACTCCCTGGCGGAGGCCGGGTGCCCAAGCATCTGACACTTACGTGTTCCTGGGAGGCGGGGCAGGTGGTGATATGAGGCATCAAGGAGCGTGGCCCCGCCTCCACAGAAAACCGGAAAAACAGCCGAGCACCTGCCACCATTAATGAAGCTCCACCAGGGCCTCCGGAGCATGTCCCCAGGCCGACTTCCACCTAAAACTGTGCCTGACATTACCCTCAGCTGGCCCTCACCATGGGGAAGCTACCGGGTATCGGGGGTTGGCCAATTGGGGACAGAAGCCGGTGAGCCATGAACGAACGGATGAGAAGGCGGTGGTGGCTTGAGGGGGAAAAGAAGTAAAGTGAATTCAAAAAAAAAAATTGTCTCATTGTCTTCTCTGATAAATAAAAAATTTTGATCTGATTGTAATAGGTAGATTTTGAAACAAGAATAAAAGTCCAGGTAGTGTATTCATTTTTATTATGTTAACTCTACCTGTTAAAGTAAGAGGTAGAGATTGTCATTGTGTTAATTCAATATTAATATTATTTATTAAAGGGCAACATTTTAATTATATAATTTTGACCCATCAGTGTTAATATGAATCCTAAATATTGTAGGTGGTGTACTTGTTGTATTTTATCTTGATTTAAATTCTGAAAGGGGTACGGATGGTTTATGTATTCTAATAATTCTGATTTGTCCCAGTTAATTTTGTATCCAAAAAGGACTTCAAAGGTGTTTGAGTTTTGTTTTTTATATTGGGAAGCATTGATTCGTATTGTAGGTATATACCAACGCATCATCTGCACACAGTCCTATCTTGTGTTCTACCCCTTTAACTTTCAAGTCAATAACATTACTATTGGATCATTATAGCAATGGCGAGTGATTTAAGAGCTATTGCAAAAGTAAGTGGTGAGGGGGGCATCCCTGTCTGGTTCCCCTGTGTAGTATTATAGCTTCTGAAATGTCTTTATTGGTTCAGATTTTTACCTGAAAGGTAGAGTATAGCGTACTGATCCAGGTTCTGAAGTTTTCTCCAAACCCAGATTTTTCTAGAACTTTTTTTAAATAAGATCATTAGATACTATCAAAAGCTTTCTCAGCATAGAGTAATAATAGTGAGAAAGCATAGAGTAATACTAGTGAGAAATCAGAGTATTTATGGTAGTTAAGGAGATTGAGAGTACGACTGATATTAGTCCTTAATAGGCAGCCTTAAGGAACCCATTCTGGTCAGGTTGTATTATATGAGGTAATACTTTATCAACTCTATTTGCTAAGATCTTGCTAAAATGTTTGCATCTAAATTAATTAATGCAATGGAGTGGTAAGACCCTGAAGTAATGTGTCTTTATCTTTTTGTTTTGAACAAACAAACCAATGCTTCCTGGAAGGATGGGACAATGTCTGCTGTGAGAATATATGGGCATATTACAGTTTAAGATGAGATTAATAATGACAAAAATTTTAAAACAATCAATGGGAATGCCATCTGGTCCTGTTGATTTGCCTATATGGTTAAGGACTTGATGGCTATTTCTATCTCATCAGTAGTAATTTCCTTTTCAAGGGAGGGTTGATATTCTTGGAGGTATGGAAGACATAGTTAATTTGGATATAACTTTTTGATATCTTAATGGTCCTGGGCTCATTCTAAAGTATATAAATTCGTATAATATTTTGTCAATTCTGTGTTAATTTCTTTAGGATCATTGGTTATGGCACCATCAGTTTTTCTTAGTTTAAAAATAGCTTTGTCCTGTTGTTCTTTTTTCAATTGCCATGCTAAAATTTTATCAGGATTATCACCCTTAGCATAATATTTGAATTTGATTAGAAGACGCTGACACTCGACTTCCAAAGTGGCTAGTTTATTATAGGTATTTTTAAGATTACGATGCTACTGTAAAATGTTATTTTGCGAAGTTAATTTGAATAAATTTTCTTTTTGAGAAATGAGTAATTCTAGTTCTTGCAATCCAACAGACCTAATTTTTTTACATCTGATTTGAAAAGCAATAGTTAGTCCTCTAATATAAGTTTTGAAAGCCTTCCATACCCATATAGGTGTTGTGTCATCTGTTTTATTATTTTGAAAAATGTGGACATTTCTGTATTCATTTTATTAGTATATAGTTGATCTTTAAGTAAAGTAGGATCACATCTAAATAATAGGTGTCATAGTCCCTTCTGAATTTTAACTTTAAGTTAATTGGCATGTGATCTGATATAATATATATCTTTATAGGTGGTTTCTCTAATGACGTTAGTAGAAAATCTGAGACCAAAAAGAAATCTATGTGTGAATATGTTTGATATATGGAAGAAAAGAAGGGATATTGCTTGTGGGAGGGATATGTAGATCTCCATGGATCCAGAAAATGCAAATCTTTCATCAATTCTAATACTTTTGAAGCTGCAAAACAGAACTTGGTTTGAAAAATATGGGATCTATCTAAAGAGTTATCTAACATTAAGTTGAAATTGCCACCTATTATCCTGGAGAAGAACATGTAGCAATGTTGAGAAACACATCAATATAGAAGTCTGGTGAATTAATGTTAGTCCCAGATACATTGACAAGTGTATATATTTGTCCTGTTAGAGATATTTTACATATAATGTATCGTCCCTCATCATCCGTAATGGACTGAGTGATAGCGATTCCTGAATTTTTTTTCTTTAAATTAAGACCCCTCTGGTGTTATTTCTAAATGTAGAATTAATACCATATCCCCATCTTTGGCTCAGGCAGAGGAATTATTCCTGTGTCAGATGGGTTTCTTCTGTAATAAAACAATTGATGCCTTGTCTGTACACATCATTGAAAATTATTTTACTTTTGACCTATCTTTCATACCCTTAACATTCCAAGTCATTATTTTTAAACATTTGTCCATAATCTGTCAAATCTTAAAATACTAAAACGGTGAGGCTGTGTCTACCTAATGAATGTTAGATCCATCTTAACAATAGTGAAGTAGCTGTACAATTTGAGTAATGTTCCACTGTTTCTTTGACTTTTAGTTGAAATAAAATGGTCACAAATCAGAGGAGGTGCCCCACCTCCCGAGTGCAAATAAAATTAGAAAGATAATAATGTGTGTCCCATATGTAAAGTAAATCCATGTGCCCTGTTATCCCTCCCCACACAAGCCCACCTTCCTTCTGCCCCAGAGTGATACCCTTCCCACCCATCACCCCATGATCCAAATACACCTGCAAAGAGAACCACTGCAAAGTGGCTGTAATGGGGTGCTGTACTGCTTAGTGCCCCTTGCCCTGGGGTATTATGGGGCATATTTCAACTGATGGCTCACGGTTTACAAAGTTACCTCCAAACCCATTTAACCCAAGAATTCTATAATATTTACAGCTCAAAGTTCAGTTTTTGAGAATTTTAATTTCTTCATTCTTTCTTCATTCTTGTTCTTCATTCCTGCAGAAAAATAGAAATAAAGAGGGAAAGAAAAGGAAAAAAGATTCTTAGCAAAAGATAAAAATGTCAAAATGTCATTATTATAGATCAATCCATTCACCCTCCTTTCTCTTCTACCACTTCTTTCTTCTAATATTTTTTTATACTCCACAGTGGTTCACTCCCTTCCACTGAAAATGCATGGTGTAACTCCACGATGGTTGCTTTTTCACAAAATGCAGTTTTGGTGATAAGCAGAATCGTCAAGGTCTTTCTGTATTAGAAGTGATCTGATCTCCATCAGTTAGTGGAACCAGGCTATCTTCAGAATGCTTTGGTACTGTATGCAAACTGCTTTGTGATGGCTGTGGGATGACTGAGGTATTAGTGGTTCTACTGGGATTAAACTGAGTTTTAAAAATGCTTCAGCTTTTCTTGGATCTGTGAAGAAGTGTGTCTGACCATACCAGAAGAACTGAAGCTTTACATGTGGTAATAAAGAAAATCTAATCCCATTTCATGGAGCATGGTTTTGATTTTTCTAAATATTTTCTATTTTCTACCATTTCTACACTGAAATCAGGGAACAGTGAAAAGTTTACAACCTTGTAGGATAAGCCTTTCTCAATTCTTGCTTTGTTCAGTATGCATTCACTGTCTGTATAATAATGAGGCTTTATATACACAGATGGGGTGTAATTATTTTTTGCAGCATCAGGTAACTGTCTTGAGTTCCCCCCTCCTCTGGTGCAAAAAAATGTTGTAGGTGCCGTATTGGTCCTTTTAAGAACAGATCCAGAAACAAATGATTTGATACCTTTTTGGACCAACATGGATGTTACAGAAAAGAACAAAGTGCTCTAGCTTTTGAACCAACCAGGTCCTTCTTCAGAAGCTTTGTGGCAGTTATTTCAAATATCCCATACTATTAACACCAGATTATATTGAAAAAACAGAAATAATTCTCATTGGTTTAACATATACATTTAAAACATAACAGAAGATTACGTCAGAGAAGCTAATTAACACCAGTATGCCTTTAACTGAGGAGCTCAGAAGGCAGGGTGATCAAGAATTACAGCTAGAGAGTTCTTGTCACATAAATTTTAAATGTTCTCAGTATGCCAAGAAATCATTCTAGTGATAAAAAACCTTTGGGTGGCATTCTCTCTAATACATGTAAGATGAGCTTACAACTTACATTCCAATTGTCCTGGTATATTAAAGAACAGATAATGAGAGACATAATCCTGAAATTAGGTATAACTGCAAGTTGAAAACAAGCCTCAAATTAATATACACATATATACATGATGCATGATAGTATCACTTGTAAGTGTAAGTGCCAAATAAAAAAATACAAAAATACTTGTCAAGGACCCCCAAGAAAATGAGACCATGAGCCTGATAAGTGCAGGTTTCAACACAGAGTCCGGTATAACAAAATGCACAGAATCAGTCTCAAGGAATCTAAATGAAACCCAAAGGAATTCCACCTTTATGAACCCCAAAGTAAATGAGATATGCATCTTAATATGAGCAGATTTAAAAATGACAGTGTGTAATCCAACCACTGACAACTAGTAGAAGGAAGTAAATGTACACTATATGTGAAAACTAAGTGTCCTAGCCACATAACAATTGCCCCATGCCGTGCTCCCCCCACAAATGTGTGTACATACACCACACCACACCCCCCCCCACACACACACCCCTGCATACCCCACACAACCACAACACACAACAAATATAATAAATACAATCCACATACCACATTACACCACGTATAACAAACAAAACACACACACACACACACACACACACACACAATACCCACAACACACAGAAACACAACCCATACCAAACACACACAAAACACACACATACATACATACATACATCAGTATACACACACACACACACACACTCAAATGCACTCACCACAGTGTTAAGCTGAGAAGTCAACATGTAGATAACCATAAACTTACAAAATCAAAGGCCTGCTGAAGAACTAAAGTATTTATGTCCATCTTTTAAAGTAAAGATCTGTGTAAGTTTAAGTGGAATAATGTGTCATATAACCAACATCAATGTTCAGTCCATCCGCCACCATATTGAGAAGTAAAATAAGTCTAATTTCAGAAGCCCGTCTCTGTTGTGTACTGTTGAAATGTCCTTTTAAGACCATCACAGACAAAAGGAATAACATTATCCATAAAGGTCTGGCTATTTGGAATCCACTGAGAAACACAAATAATTCTACATATAGAAACATAGAAACATAGAATTTGACGGCAGATAAGGACCGCTTGGCCGACCCAGTCTGCCCATTTCCCTACCTACTGGATAAGCTGCAGATCCTAGTTAACCAGCAGCCTACTTCTTCCTACCCCCAACCCCTAGAATGGCCTTATGACTGTCCCATGCATGCTTGAATTCCACCACTGATTTTGACTCCACAACCTCCTCCAGAAGGCAGTTCCATGCATCCACAACCCTCTCTGTGAAAAATACTCTTAAATTACCTCTGAGCTGCCCCCATCTTCAAATTGTGCCCTCTTGTTCTTGCACACCTCTTTTTGAAAGATGCTACCTCTTGGACTTTGTTGATTCCTTGAGGTACTTGAACATTTCTATCATCCGTCCTCTCCCTCCTTTCCTCGAGGCTATACATATTAAGCTCCTTCGTCTCTCTTCATATGTCTTCCGTGCAGAAATTTGGCAGAAATTGAGGCCCTTAGAAAGTACATTTAATTTCTGTAGTCAGTGTGTGGGTGGACAAATTAACAACTGAAAGGTGCCCATCTGTGTGGTTAGTTGTTCAGTCATTCTGTTCTGTTCTTCATGGTTGCTGAACAACTTTGTCAGAGGGACCTCTGAGAAATTGAGAAATCACATAATCCACAGCTCATATGCCAAAAAAGCATTTTTGAAGAAACCGTTTAATGAAATAGCTGCCACACTGGAGAGGATGTCTGGTGAGCCTATTCCAAACATCTTGCATGAGATAGACATGAACTACCAAAGAACCTTAAGAAAAGCCATGCTCATTAAAAACAGGAAGTTAGATGCCCTTCAACTTACCATACTTCCTAACAACCATGAAGAACAGAACAGAATGACTGAACAACTAAGCCACACAGATGGACACCTTTCAGTTGTTAATTTGTCCACCCACACACTGACTACAGGGGAATTAAATGTACTTTCTAAGGGCCTCAATTTCTGCCCAACTAACCACTGGACAGAATACAGTTTTGTGGTGAAATGGAGGAATACTTCCACAGATTGAGACTCAGGGAATTTTTTCATGGCAGAGAAGAAATCACAGACAGGGAAGAAATCACAAACAGTAAAAAATATTATGGATAAGAAAAAGAAACCATATGAGTTTACTCCCATCAAGTGGCTGTAACAAGAAACTGGACAAATACATTAATTGCTTTCACCAGAGAGTTACTGGTGAGATTCTTAATAGGCAGAAACAGGCCTGCTATAACCTCTTCATTGGAATGGGGGCTATACAAACACTAAAATCAAACCATAACATTGTCATAAAAAGCTGATAAAGGCTCGCAGTGGTGATATTGAATCGAAGATTACATTATGGAAGCCAACAGGCAGCTAAGACCTTACTTACTACAAAGTACTGGGAAGTGACCCAACTACAGAATATAAAAGAGAACTAAAGGAGTTAATTGAAACATTTTCAAAGCATGTCCAAGACAAACTAAAGGACCTCATCCCCAGTGAACCTAAGCCAGGGACATTCTACGTGCTTCCTAAAATACATAAGTCTGGTAATCCTGGTAGACCCATAGTCTCTGGTAATGGCACCCTGACAGAGGGGATATCAGGGTTTGTAGAAGCTATTTTCAAACCGCTGGTTATACAAAGGGTTAGTTACATCAAGGACACTACTCACTTCCTGCATAAACTTTCTGGTTTTAAGGACTTACCACCTGATACCCTTTAGCCACGATGGATGTAACCTCCCCACACTAATATTCCACACACAGATGGCATTTCAGCCTGCCTCAAATACCTGCATGACAAAGAATTGGACCCCAACATTGACCCTGGAGTTGTGGTAAACTCACTGAATTCATTCTGACACATAACAACTTCAGCTTCAATGGTAAACATTATGTTCAAACTATGGGAACAGCAATGGGAACCAGGATGGCTCCACAGTATGCTAATCTTTTTATGGCGAATTTGGAGGAGGATTTTCTAAGGCACTGTACACATAAACCACTCGCTTATTTCCATTACATTGATGATTTGTTTATAATTTGGACAGAGGGCACTGACACACTTAAAGATTTTCATCGGAACTTAATAACCTCCACCCAACTATAAAACTTTCCCGAATATTCTGCCACCAGTGTACATTTTCTGGATACCACTGTCACTATTAAGGATGGAACCCTACATACCTGTCTTTACAGGAAACCAACAGACAGACAGAGATATTTACACAAGAAAGTAATCACCGAGCCACACAAAGAAATCTGTCATATATAGTCAAGCACTTCGGTATCACCGCCTCTTTTCAAATGAGGAAGACAGAGACACACATCTGGCGATGTTGAAAACACTTTTATTGAGCAGGGACACTTGTCCAGAGAACTTGACAGAGCAGTGGAACGTGCAACACAGGTCCCAAGAGAACAGCTACTGCAATATAAGGAACAGATGACTACCAACAGAATACCCTTAGTAGTCACATACCATCCTGACCTTGAACTCCTACATAAGATTATTAAGGATCTCCATTCAATAATTAGTGAGGATGAAACCCTTAACTGTATTTTTCAAGAACTACCACTACTATCTTTTAAACAACCACCTAATTTAGCCAACCTGATTATTAGGAGTCAACTTGAACCGGAACAGAATACCATGACATCATATGGTACACGAACCTGTCATCAACGCACATGTAAGACATGTAACCTCATTTCCACTTCAGACTGTGTGGTTACATCACAAAACAGACTATTCAGGATACAGGGGAATTATACATGTACATCAAGTAATGTGGTCTATTTTATCCAATGCAAGAAATGTCCTCACACAGGTTATGTGGGGGAGACAAGCCAACAACTCCACACTAGAATGAATTCACACAGACATTCTATTAATCACAAGAAGATTGAGAAACCAGTAGCCCAGCACTTCTCCCAGGATGACCACTCAATCTCAGATATGTCTGTGATGGTCTTAAAAGGACATTTCAACAGTACA
This sequence comes from Neoceratodus forsteri, assembly GCA_016271365.2. Lineage (NCBI taxonomy): Eukaryota > Metazoa > Chordata > Ceratodontiformes > Ceratodontidae > Neoceratodus > Neoceratodus forsteri. The sequence continues at coordinate 737,913,766 of CM057456.1, forward strand.
CAACAGAGACGGCTTTGAAATTAGACTTATTTTACCTCAATATGGTGAAGTGATGGACTGAACATTGATGTTGGTTATATGACACATTATTCCACTTAAACCAACAGATCTTTACTTTAAAAGATGGACATAAATACTTTAGTTCTTCAGCAGGCCTTTGATTTTGTAAGTTTATGGTTATCTACATGTTGACTTCTCACCTTAACACTGTGGTAGGTGCGTTTGAGTGTGTGTGTGTATACTGATGTATGTATGTATGTGTGTGTTTTGTATGTGTTTGGTATGGGTTGTGTTTTTGTGTGTTGTGGGTATTGTGTGTGTGTGTTTTGTTTGTTGTGCGCGGTATGGTGTGGTATGTGTGGATTGTGTTTGTTGTATTTGTTGTGTGTTGTGGTTGTGTGGGGTGTGCAGGTGTGTGTGTGTGTGTGTGTGTGTGTGTGCGTGGTGTGGTGCATGTACAGACATGTGTGGGGGGAGCATGGCATGGGGCAATTGTTATGTGGCTAGGACACTTAGTTTTCACATATAGTGTACACTTACTTCCTTCTACTAGTTGTCCATGGTTGGATTACACACTGTCACATTTTTAAATATGCTCATATTAAGATGCATATCTCATTTACTTGGGGGTTCATAAAAGGTGGAATTCCTTTGGGTTTTCATTTAGATTCCTTAGACTGATTCTGTGCATTTTCATTATACATGGACTCTGTGTTGAAACCTGCACTTATCAGGCTCATGGTCTCATTTTCTTGGGGTCCTTGACAAGTATTTTTGTATTTTTTATTTGGCACTTACACTTAAAGTGATACTATCACGCATCATGTATATATGTGTATGTTAATTTGAGGCTTGTTTTCAACTTGCAGTTATACCTAATTTCAGGATTATGTCTCTCATTATCTGTTCTTTAATATACCAGGACAATTGGAATGTAAGTTGTAAGCTCATCTTACATGTATTAGAGACAATGCCACCCCAAGGTTGATTTTTTTTATCACTAGAATGCTTTCTTGGTATACTGAGACATTTTAAAATTTGTGTGACAAGAACTCTCTGGCTGTAGAGAATTCTTGATAACCTTTGTCCTTCTGAGGCTCCTCAGTTAAAGGCATACTGGTGTTAATTAGCTTTCTGACGTAATCTCTGTTATGTTTTAAATGTATATGTTAAACCAATGAGAATTATTTCTGTTTTTTCAATATAATCTGGTGTTAATAGTATGGGATATTTGAAATAACTGCCACAAAGCTTCTGAAGAAGGACCTGGTTGGTTCGAGAGCTAGAGCACTTTGTTCTTTTCTGTAACATCCATGTTGGTCCAATAAAAGGTATCAAATCATTTGTTTCTGGACCCCTCCTCTGGGAATTGAGACCCATCACAACAGTTGACACTTTTTACAAAAAGGAATGGGATCTCCTATACCTTCAAGCCCCTTGGAAACCGTATTCATCTGAGATTATTTTCCTTGAATGATCTTCCTGTTAAGTGATCTAGTGCTGCAAAAATGTTTCAGTTCTATATGGGAATTTAATTTTCTGTGTACAGGCTGCATTTTGTCTTTTAAGTATGAAACCCTTTTTTACACCTTGTCAGTAAGCAGAGTGAGAGCAGACATTTTTTCATTTAGTTCGAAGACTGTATTAGTCAAATCCTTTAAGGTAGAATTTATGGTGTCGAAACCCTTTTGAATAACAAGTTTAAGTTTGTTTTTAAACTGAGTAAGTAAAGCAACAGTTAAGTCAGGAGTAGAGGACTCTCTAGGTAATGAGTTAGTAGATAATGCAGCTGAGTGTTTTGCATTCTCATTAGATGTTACTTGGGGTGAAGTAGATTGTAAAACACCTGTTGCCACTGAATTAGCAGAGTTATCCAAATTATCATTTGAGAGGTCAGTTTAGTTATGAGAAAAAACATCATGTTCATTCATAAGATTACATGAAATGGGGCAGTAGTCACAAAAAAATGCAAAGTAGTGGACAAAAGTTTGTGCAGCACCTCACAGTTGCACTGAAGGGCAATTATTCTGTTCACAGTTGGATAATGTGGTGCAGTATCCAGCTGGGAATAGGGCCAGCGAGGGGCAGTGCTAACCAGAAAAGGCAGTGGGAAACCCAGTAGTGCTGCTCCCCCCACAGCCAGCCAGGCAAATGGCCCTGCAGCCAATAGTGTTCACGCTAAACTGCTATTCACAAAAGTAGCCATGCAAATGAGTCCATTGGGCATGCAAGGTGCTAGTGGCCATTAACATGCCCATTATGGGCTAATTTGCATAGCATTAGTGTGGTTCGGTGGAGGCCCCCCCCAACCAGGCCAAGCCCCATGCAGCCACATCCCTAGGTAGTCTAGTGTTCCCCCCACCCATACCCCATTGACCGAGCTTTGATATATCTGCATCTCCATAGTGTAGTGTCCCACACCCTGCCCTGATCCCTGATCACCAAGGGTTGCAACAATCCCCTTTCCTATAGTGTAGTGTCCCACCCACTGCCCTGATCCCTGATCGCCGAACTTTGAAAAAATCAACGTTTTCATAATGTAGTGTCCACCCCTGCCCCGATCCCTAATCACTGAGCTTTGCAAATATCCACATTTCTATAGTGTAGTTGTTCTCCCTCCTCCCACTCCCTGGTTCCTGACTCTGAAGCAGTCAAAACTCCTGGCAGTCTAATGGACCCCATTACCCCACCCGGTATTGGGAAGTCCCACCACCCGCTCCCCCAGCCAGATCCACAGTCGGTGACCAGTACAGCCACCACTCACCACCATGGCTCTCTGTTGACTGAGCTCTCAATGACATCGCACTGTATTCAGTACAGCCCATTGACAGTGATCTGTCAATCTCTGTCAATGGGCTGTGCTGAATATAGTATGCTGTCATTGAGAGCGCAGTCAGTGGCCAGCTGTGGTGGTGAGTGGTGGGCTGTGCTGGTTGCCAGCTGTGGGTCAGCCTGGGGGCAGGGGTGGTGGGACTCTCCATTACTAGGTCAGGTACACTAGACTGCCAGGGAGTTTTGACTGCTTCAGAGTCAGATATTGGGGACCTTGGGAGGTACCACTGTACTATGGAAAATGTACAATAATCTGTTGGGTGGGCGATCGGGGACCAGGGAGGGGGGATTGACTGCTACACTATGGAAACTGTACAAAACCTGTCGAGTTGATGATGGGAGGGGTGGGGAGGTGGGAGGGACCACTGCATTATGGCAAATGAACAATAATCGGTCAGGTGGGTGATCGTGGACCGGAGGGGGAAGGACCACTACACTAAGGAAATTGTACAATAAACTGTCAAGTGGGTGATCAGGGACTGGGGAGGGGGAAGGGACCACTACATTATGGAAACTGACAATAACCCTTCAGGTAGCGACTGGGGACCAGGCAGGTGGTAGAGACCACTACATTGTGGAAATGGGGATATTTGCAAAGCTCGGTGATCAGGGATTGGTGTGGGGAGGTGGGATACTACACTATGGGAAGGGGGATTGTTGCAACACTTGGTGATCAGGAATCGGGACAGGGGCTGCAGTACCTCTGCCAACTACTATGGTTGTGCAGATTACCACCAGGTTTTTGTCAGCAAAAATTTGTTCTATACAAGGGCCTTCACAAAGTCCCTTGCATGGAGCAAACCTTAGTGAATGGGATTGCGGGATATGCAGGTCCCATCCCTTCATTTGCATTGTGGCCCCTCATTACTTTGCCCAGGCACAGATACAGTTAGCGGGGCAAACTGGCTTTGTGAATACTAACTCATAAACCCAGTTTGCCCTGGGCAAACTGGGTTTGTGCCCATGCAAGTTTTGTGAAGCTGGCCCTGACCTTTTGGCATTTGGTCTCTGTTGTGAAAACATGATGAGAAAAGTCATTGCTAGTAGAGGGAAATTCTTTGGCATGTCCTTCAGTCTGCCACAGGGTAACAATGCAGTTTGTTGTGGCTGAGTTTCTTCCATACTATGGTGGGCTGGTCTCCAGATGCTTTTCTTGTCAGAGTAGAGGCTGATGGAGATAGAAGCACAGAGGTTTCCAATTCATTTGAATCTGGTAGTATGTTGCTGGTTAACCGCAACTGTTAACTGTTATAAGTGAGTTTGTGTTTTAATCGGACCCCCAGTTGTGTGTGTGGGGCGGGGGTCCGTTCTAGACTTTCTTGCCTTAGTGTTGCTGTCTTTTTCTATTTCTTTTTGACAGTGGAGTGGTCCATAAGATCCTTGACTCTATGGACCACTTTAGACATATTAAGCAGAGTTCCAGCTGTGAGTTAGTTAGTAATCCCATTTCGCAGAGCAGCAGCAAGCAGTGTTACAGCCGATCCTCAAATGGCCATCTTGGAATTGTTGCTCCTCCCCCTAGGAACCAGGTTGCCCTTCTTTTTCATCTTAATACTGTATCTCTAATGAACTGTTTTCCCCTCCTTTGACCTCCGTCTCAATATTCAGCTCTGTGTCTGTCTTTGCTTCTCTGGCCACCCTCTTGGTTTCCCTTGTTCTCATTTGGTACACTCCCCATTCTTCCTTCCCTTGTTATTCCTTGTATCTTTTGAAGGTCTATTTTGGCTCTCACTGCTTTCATGACCTCTCCTCAGAACCATATTGGCCTCTTGTACCTGTTTCTTTTGATTAACATTCTCATGCAAGCCTTTGTTGCCTCAAGAAAGTCACCCTTGACCTACCCTCATATTTCCTCCACATCCCTGATGTGGTTCCTCTGACTAACTTTTCCTGGACCAGCTTTCTCATCCAGCTGAAGTCTGTCCTTCTGAAATCTAGGACTTCAGCCTCTGAAGTGGGCCTACCTGTTCCAAGGGGTTCCAAGGCATTAGAGCGCTGGCAATTCGCTGTCGGCATTACAGCGCCAGTGAAGTGGTGAAAGGAGGAACAGTGACTTGGGCACAGCAGTGCTTGTCAAATAGGGTGAGGGGCAGGAGGCATTACACAGAGTTGCCTGACAATAAGAGTGCCGAAGCACATGCAGGATGCTAGCTGGGGGTGGTGAGGGTGGTGTCCACATCCATTTCCTGGTGGCTGTTCAGGACAGGTCTGCTGGCCAGGTGGGGGAGTTACAAATCTTGGGGCAGATGTTGGGGAGGCACTTTCCTGTCATGCTATGGGGTGGGGTGGACTGTACCCTAGGTCTCTAGGTGTTTTCTTGGGTTACTGATGGGCACAATGGCAGGCGGACTGTCAGTGTCGGAACCACACACTGTTGCAATGCCTGCTGGCTTGTATCCTCCTGCTCACCTGTCATGAGGCTTAGGTCAAGATTATACATCCAGGATTTGACTAGATGCCTTTCCCATGTGTATCCATCATCTCCAAACTTAGGTTTGACTCCTACCTTCTTTGTTATCTTAATTCTTTTCTTGCCTGCCCATCTCCCCCCCCCACCACCACTGCTCTCTGAGAAACTCTGACTGCCAGTCCCACCAAGCATTAAGACATCAACAGGACAGGCTGTTTTCTCCAACAGGGTCCCCTTTTCTGGTCTAACCTCCAGTCTTCCTCATTTTTTAAACTTCCTCACCCTTCACACTGAAAGCTCTTCTGCATGAACAGACTACCCTACCCACAACTGATTCTATACTAAACCCCACTGCCTCTCTCACCTTACTACTGCTCCCTCTTCTCCTCTTAGCCTTCTTGTTCTTATCTCTTCATTCACTTTTCACCATCTATACTCTTTCTCCTTCTACTACCCCATGTCCCTCGGTCCACCTCTCCAGTGTGAGGCTCCATGCAAACCGGACTACTTACTGCATTAAGGGTAGAATCTTTCCATGGATTATGCCTTTATACAGCCATAGTTTTCTTTTTCCATAAACATTTTTATTAGGTTTATAGCTTTACAAAGTACTTGTACACATCAACAGAACAGTTTCCTAAAGAAAGGTACATGTACCGAAAGCTTTAAAGTCAATGAACATCCAGTGACAGAATTGATAACAACAATGTAAAAAATACCATAAAACAAACATTGCTGTAATAAAGCGATGAGATCTAGAATAAAATCCAAATAAGTAATATGATGACTTGTGATAACTGTTAAGTCATAGAACTAGTGCGAAAAATCTAGTAGATTACTACTAAAAGGCCTGTGCAGGGTTATACAACAGTAAGTCTGAGTCTCTGAGGTCTTGTAATGAAGGGGGCAAGTCTTGTCCATTCAGCTAGAGTAAATTAACTAGCTGAAATAGCCAAAGACAGCTATGGTGTTAATCTAAGAACCTGATAATCAGACAAAGGTGGGAGGAGGAAGGTGGTAGGAAGGAGGGATTATGGAAGTCAGAATAAGCTTGCTATGTAAAGAGCACAAAATGGGGTGGGTGGGATGCAGAGGGAGGATAGAGCAGCCTCAAAGGGCACACCAGGGGTAGCTGTGGAATATGAGAGGGTGACACATCTTAAGTATTAGAATAGGATCGAGCCAACAGCTTAAATAAACTGCGAGTCTGGGTAACTACAGCCTCACCTGTGAGAGGCAAGGTTTAGGGGGTTATCTGTTTTCCAATGCAGGAACTGGCCCTACTTTTTTTCGTACAGGGATAGCTGGCCTATAGGAACATGGGTCACTTTTTCATACCTTGCTGTAAGGGAAAGAATATTTAGCCATTCCAAATACATAGGTGGCTCGAGGTGTCTTCAATGGCATAAGATGAACGGTTTAGCATCAACGAGGGCCCCTGTAGCCAATAGTTCCAGTACACGTTTCAAGGACATGCAATCCCAAAGAATGCCCAAAAGAGCAAAGTGTGGGTCTTTCACTCTGGATAAGGGACAATGTCTCGATGGAGTGCCCAGACCCTACCACAATAATGATCTAACAAGGGGCAGTACCACAGTATATAATACAGAGTGGCCTGAGGAGATGAACATCACCAACAATCACTGTGTGGGTGTAGCCTGGCTCGAGAGCCATAATGGGGTATGATCTGCTCTGAGCATGAACTTGTGTTGGAGAGTCTTAGCCTGTATTAGCTTGTCCCATTCTTCCTGTGGGATTGACACATTTATTCCCACTCCCACACTTCCCGGGGGCCTACCAGTGGGATAGGCATGATCAGTGTGGACTGCAGGGAAGTCAGCTTGTAGGACATCCATTTCAAAGATGAGATGGTACCAAGCCATTTTTCCAATGGAGGGATGATAGGTAGGGTATGCGCCACAGAGACTTTGACCTTCAACAGATCTCTGATTTGCAGATACCTCCAGAACTGAATACATGAGATGGTATATTTTTCAGAGAGCTCTGTACAGCAGTACAAAACTCCTGTGATGGGATAGTATAGGTTCCTTAGGGAAACTATACCCTACATCATCCATTTGTCCCAAGGTAGAGGTTTATTTTTAATACATAATGTGGGATTGTTCTAAATGGGATGACTACGGGCAGTGCAAGAGGACCACTCTAATACTGAGGAGAAACAAGTCAAAATTAGCATGGTAAATTTAATACTGGGAGGTGCCTCTGGGTGAAGTTTCTGGTCAGGAAGAGGACACCAGGAGGGGAGGGGAAGGAAGCCCCGTTTGTGCCATCTCTAAGGTGAGTCATCATGGAGGCAAGGATGTAAGTTCTGGCTTCAAGCAGATGAGGGCTCATGGAACACCACATATTTGTTCTGTTTTTTACATTGGGCAAGCCAAAACTGCCTTCTTTCCATGGCAGCATCATGGTTTGTAGTGTTATTTTAAGTGCCTTCCCATTCCAAATGAATACTGACATTTTAGACATAATGGCTTTGAAAAAAGAAAAGAGGAGTTGCACTGAGAGGTTGCCCCCAAAAAATTGGGGTTTGAGATGGGTTATTAATTCGAGAGCATTGACTCTTTCCCACATGGAGAGGAGAGTAGATTTCCAAGCATTTAAGACAGTGGTGAGCTTGTTTAGTATACTGTTGGTATTGGCAGTGACAGTAGCTGCAAGTGTAGACTTGATCTGTAGTCTCAGGCATGTGACACTATCTGGAGACCACTGATGGGATATGTCAAGAATAATGCCTGGGTAAAAAAGGAATTAAGCGGGATAATCTGGGATTTATCTTCATTTAGTTTGTAGCCTGCCATTGTGGAGTATTCCCTGATAATCTCCTGAAGGGCATGCAGGGAGGAGGGAATATCATTTTGAAACAGTGTAATATTGTCTGCAAATAGGGCAATTTTATGTGGGGTACTTGCTACCAGGATACCTGGAAACTGTGGGAGGACCAAATTTTGAGCTGCAATGGTTCCACCACCGAAGAAAAAGAGAAGAAGATGGGACAGCCCTTCTAGGTTCCTCAATGTAAAGGGAAAGGTTGGGAGATGGCAGAGTTCATAAGGATAGTGGAAGAGGGGTGGGCATATAGGAGATGGACCATATCCATGAAGGCCAATGGGAAACCAAAGCTTAGTAAACATCAAACAGGTAGGGCCACTCCACCCTGTCTAAAGCCTTTTTGTCATCCAGTGACAGAGTGGCAGTGAATTCTGGGGAATCCCTAAGCTGCCACAGAAGATTCAGAGTATGCCTGTGTTGTCTGGCCCATAGGCATTGTACAAAGAAGGAGAAGATCCACAGGAAATGAATTTTCCTCTTTTTTTGAAAAAGATTCAAAGCTGCCTTTCCCGATGTGAAAAGATGCAAACAGTCTCCAACTCAGAATTGGGATCGGGGGGGAGGGGGCTGAAAAATATCATTGTAGACAGTTGCTTCAGATATTAATATTTTTTCTTTTATTATAAACTCAGCACATGTCTCAACATTTCACCTACGAAGCAGGCTTTTTCAAGAGATGCCTGTTACAATCTTTTCTATAAACCCCAAATTAATTTATTGAATATTTCTATTTTCTTTCAAATAAATCATAATTTTCAATTGTGCTCATATTATCTCTGACATACTTTACAGCTGTTTAATTACTTTTCAATGACATTTTTCACATAAGTTTTCCCACCAGGCTCATTCTTGCAGCTTGTGATCATGCTCGCCAGACAGCCAGGCACAAAGTCCACCTGCTCAGGGTGAACCAAGGTGCCAATGAAGGGAGTTCAAGCAATGGGCCAACTGGCCACAAAAATCTTGGACTTCACATTGATTAGAGAGATGGGATGAAATTGGGAGCATAAAGCACTGTCCTTCCTTTCTTGGGAATCAGAATGATAAGAGAATGCAAAAGGATTGAGGTATGGCACTCCTCTTGATAGCATCACTGAAAACCGAGCTAGTCGAGGGACCAAGATCTCCATGAAGGCATGATAAAATCAGTAGTGAAGCCTTCCAGCCCTGTGATTTCCAAAAGAGAGGGAGAGAATGGCCTGCTGTTCCTCCCATGGAGTGATGGGAGCCTGAAGATGTTAAGAGGCTACTGGAGGTACCTGAGGAAGATTAAGGTCTCTGTAGAACCTATCAAAAGCCACCTGAGTAGGGTCTGCCTTGGAGGTGTACAAGGTACTGTAAAATACCCAGAACTCTGCTTTGATAAGGAGAGGATACTGTGGTAGTACAATCAGAGTGCTGAATAAGGGTCTATACTCTCCGTCTCCCTGGTTCACAGGCAATGGGCCAAGAGTCTCCTGAGTTGTTCTCCAGCTTCCCAGTAAGACTGATTTAATTTAAACAAAGCATACTCAGTTCTGTACTGAAAGGATTCTTCCAGAGCAGCTTTGGTTTCAGCCATCTGCAGGCAGAGAGCATCCATTCTCTCTCTGAGTGGAGGAAATACTCCTGCTCCAGGCTTTTCAGTGTTTCCTGCCTTTGCCAGGTTAAGTGGTCCCTTTCTGTATGGAGTTTAGCAGAATAAACATTAAGTTTACTTCTAAAGGTAGCCTTCATGGATTCCCATTGCATCACAGTGGAAGTGGCTGGGGTTTCATTGAGGAAGAAATATTACGTAGTTCCTGCCCTGTGCAACCTTGAATGCCAGGGATCATGAGTAGGGTGGAATTAAACCTTTGTTTTGTGAGGTAGCTTGGCATCTGCATGCCAGTGACAACATCACAGAGCATGGTCCAACATGAGCATGTTGTGCAGGGAGGTGTGCCAAATGTGAGGAAGTAAGTCTGAGGAGACAAAGATTACATCTAGGTGGCTATAAGTATCATGGACTGGAGAAAAGTAAGTAAAATCTTGGTCAGTTGAATGGGTTGTCCACCAAATATCTTGTAAGCCAGCGGAGCTAAAGGTGGTGCGATCATGGACCGCAGTCCAGCTTTCTGCCCTTGTTTTGGGTTCTGTCCTACAAAGATTGAGAAAGAGGGTTACATTTAAATCTCCTCCTAAAATAATACTAGCAGGGCCTCCAGGGAGCATCCTGAGGACTTTGTTAAAGAAAGCAGGGTCTGGGGATTTGGGTGCATATAAATGACCAAAAGTAATAGGTTCCCCTTGGTATGTACCCTGAATCAAAATTAGATGGTACTCCTATCAGGTAATTGGTCGTGTACGCCTAACTGGAGCCCCTTTCTACAGAGGATAGCCATGCTGAAGCACCACAAAGAAAGGGAACCCTGATCTACTCCAGCCACCCAGGAACAACACAGATGGGAGGCATCCTGTGCAGAAACATGGGTCTCTTGAAGTAGGGCAATGTCACATTGCATGTCATAGAGTTTCAGTAGAACTTTACATCATTTAACAGGGCAGTTTAAACCTCTAGTATTCCAAGACAGAATTATTTAAATTATCAAAAGCAGATATAGTTATTCCATATATCAAAAATTTTGAAAAGGATTTAGATTAATTAGAGCATCCCCTACCCCCAACAATACCCCCCACCCATGTCCCAATACCACAACACCAGAAAACACAGAACAGCATTAATAAAGCAACAGACAGAGATACTGCTGCCTGGATCTCCCACTCTGTGGGGAGGAACACAGACAACTAGCTAGTATAGTAGTAAGAACCCCTTGCTCAAGTAAAGTAAAACAAAGAAACAAATATTCAAGCTAGCCCAACTGGTGGAGATAAACCAGATGTCAATACTAGTTACTGACAAGGAAAACACTTGTGCTCTCACTTACACGGAACCTGGATAAAACCAAAGACTACTCAGGCTGCCTCCAGATCCCGCCATCAGGGATAAGTATGGAGGAAGGGGCTGTGTGGGGAGATAGCAGCAGGGAGGGATTGAGAGAGATCACATAATGGGAGATCATTCAATAATGGAAGGCAAAAGAAACAGTTCAGTCCAAGAGGTCCAGGCAAAAAGCCAAGGAGGAGGAGGAGGAGGAGGAGGAGGGAAACCATTGCTGGTGCTTTACTTGGGTCATGCTACTAAGGTAACCCAGTATGGGGAGAGGGGCCATCCTTAGAGAGAAAGCGGCCATATAGGGGTAAGAAAAAAAAGCCTGGAAAAGGGGGGGGGTGCCACTGCATACACTGGGTACTCTCCTGGACCTGGCAATAGGATAGCTCCAGCCTCAAGTGAAGAGTGAGATGGGATCCGGAAAAATGGGAAAAGGGGGGAAAGGAAAGAAGGTGTGCAGTCAAAGTGCTGCAGTAGGGAACTGCCAGCCGTGCATGGGACAATACTAAAGGGCAATCATGCTTCTGCGGAACAGGATCTCTCTGGGATAGAGGAGTGGCAGAAGGCAGGCTCCCCTGCTGGTAGTAATGGCTATGGCAGGTGGATTAGCACCAATAACTAATAAATGCATCTATTTGCAAAAGAAAAGGCAGAGCTGTCCTGCTCGAGGGAAAAAAACGTGGTGGGGGGGAAGAAAGATGCAGCAGGCTTGCACTGTACATATATAAAATCATGAAACATGGCAGTCTGGAGCAAATCACAATATACGTAACCTTTGGTAGAATAACAAAATGCTGTAGCCCAAAGAACATAGGCAAGAACAACAACTTGTAAACCAGGAAGTAAACATGTGTAATGTCAGTTTACTGGGAAATACTCTAGGATTGGATCAATAGTATAGTCTGCGGGAACTTGCTAAACTACAGATTCCCACTTCTGTGCCCCTCACTGATCAGTCATTGAAAAGGATGTGGGGTAAGGGGCAATGGAGATCTGTATCCAAGAGAAATACCAGAGAGTTATTTACAGAAACTTCAATAGCACTGTGCAGGCTTGCTCCTGACCAACATAAGTGCACAACAGGCACTAAACTCCAGTCCGGAAAATCAGCTTTGAAAGGGTGCCATAATGAAGTAACATGATAGACTGCCCCACACAAAGTGCAGACTTCGAGTTTAAGAAACTGTCCCGATCTCCCCCTTGGTTCGATTCAAGGCACTCCCCTAACCCCTCAACCGCATTACTACACCATTGTCTTATCTACTGTTCTCTGTTTACCCATCCATTGTAGAGGGAATGGTAGGGGCTACCATGGGCTCAGACACCAGGACATCATGAGGGAGATGGTCAGCTGAGGCCCATGAGTTCCTGAAAGAAAAGGTCTGCCTCCTCCAGTGTTTGAAAAGTGATCCTCTTGCCCTGAAAGTTAGTAGCAAGAACTTCAGAGTGCAGCAGTGAGTATGTCAGCCTGTGGTTTCTCAGGCCTAGCTTGATTTTTTAAAGGCCTGGTGCCAATGGAGCACAACTGGGGGGGGGGGGTAATCTGGATAAAAGAAGGTGCATTGGCCAGCAACGTAGACATCCTCAAGTTCCCTGGCAGCCTTCAGAATAACCTCCTTATCCTGGAAATGCAGCAGTTTAAAAATAAATGGAGGCAGTCGAGCAGTGGTGGAGGACTTCGCTGAGCATCTAAGTCAATGGGATCTCTTGATTTTAAAATCTTAGACGGCAGGGTCTATCTTCAGCCACAGTGGGAGGCTGGGAGGAATAAATTGTACAGGATCGCCACCTTCCATGCCTTCTTTGAGCCCCAATATGAGCAGACTGTTCTGTCATCCACGACCCTCAAGGTCCTCTAGCTTAGCCATGACCCAAGTGATGTGGGTGTTAGCAGCGTGTAGATGAGTTTTGCGAACCCCTTGTGCAGCCACTAGAGAAGCAAGCTGCATTTTGGTGCATGCAACCCAGCCAGCAAGATTGTCAATGTTGGTATTAGTGTCTGTGACAGTCTGTTTAATGATTTCTACACTCACTGCGATCTGTTGCAGGAATGTCGACGAAAGGACAGTGAGCTAGTCCTGCTGAGGAGGCATATGATCAGGTGCTAATGCTGCCATTTTAGCTGCGGGGAGGTCTCTCACAAGGGGAGAGCTTTCCAAGCTTTTCCTTCATTTTGTAGACATCAATGGAGTTCCAAAAAGGGAGCAGTCCATAGACATACTCTTCCCCACCACCGCTAAGTAGCTGGCTACACTTACATGTTGCTAGAAATATGTGGATGGACCAGGATTGTGCGAGGTTAGCTCAGAGCAAAAAGATTAGGTTGTCATGTCGGGCAGGTGCACATGTGACCTCTGCCTACAGCCATAGTTTTCCTTGTGCAATCACTATAATGTGTATTCTCCCTTATATTCGGTATTACTAAATCCCAGCAATACTTACTGTACTGCACATTGAATTGAAAGCATTCAGCTTTTGTTTGTAATCCAGCTTTGGACAGCCACTGCAATATATAAGCAATAAGACATGATGGGTGTGTGTTAGGTAGTTCTAATGCATGGCTAGAGGGCATAGTGAGGCACAAGCCCACAGGCTGAGTGCATCCAGCTCCCTAGCCATGTGTAAGAACTGTATAACACACACCCTGAAGTGTCTTATTGTACTTATAAAATGGGCTTCTGTAAATCACATGAGTGTAAAAATCAAAGGGGGACATTTTCAAAGGAGATGCACCAGCGCATCTCAAGAAATGCACCACAATGTGCGATATTGAAAGGGTGGAGATGTGTCCCACATCTTCGACTGTGCTGAAGTGCAGCCATATTATATGCAGTGCATCTCCAGGGGCATGCCCATGAATATGCGGCACATCCCCATATTCAGCCGAGATGTGCAGCTTATCTGCCTGCACATCTGTGCCTCACAAAGTTAAGCGTGTTAGAAACACGCCTAACCTGGATCCCCTAAGGTGTGCTGCTGTACAGCACACAGCAGCACAGCAGAAGCCAGCCCCAGCAGCTCGGTGGCTAGCCCCCCAGTCCTGTGTGCCACGCATAGCCCAGTTTGTCCTGATCCCTGTGTGAAGCAAAACTGATTACATCCCCGCCCACCTTCCATAGTGTAGGGACCCCATCCTGTCCCAATCCTCATTCAATATAAAAATTAATCTATCCCCAGCCCAACTTTCCATAATGTGGTGCCCTCCCATCCCCAAAACCCCAGTCGTGGCATCTGTATGATTAAAATAACCCCATGCCCTGGTAGTCTCAGTGGTACCCCTCCCATCCTCGATATCCGACCACGGCATACATATTGGATAATCACAATCTCACTTGTAGTCTAGTGACCCCCACCCCTCCACTCCACTCAGTGACCCACATCCCACCCTGCTCCCCTGTCCCAGCATGGCCTGGTAGTTGGTGGACAGTACAGCCCTCCGCTCCACCTCCACGGCTAACAAATCAGAGCTGAACTGTCAATGAATGACAGAAACCTGTATTCACCACAATCCCATTGGTCGACGACACAAGTTGTGAATGACAGCTTAGTATACAAATTGTAAGCCCATTGGTCAACAGTGTTTCTACTAATGGGATTGCAGTGAATACAGTAGGCTGTCATTCATTGATGGTTCAGTCGCAGACAGCCATGGAGGTGTGTGGAGGGCTGTGCTTCCCACCATCTGTCGGGCCATGCTTAGAAGTGGGGGTCAGGGTGGGATGTATGTCCTGAGTGGGCAGGGGGTGGGGGGTCCACTAGACTACAAGGGAATTGGGGTTGTGAGTATTTATTTATTTATTTATTTATGAGTTTAACCAGGAAGGCATACTGAGCAGTGCTGCTCGATTCCAGATGTGACCTGGACAGTACATCCAACATGTATGCCGCAATCAGGTTTTGGGTATAGGAGGGGGATGCCACTAGACTACCAGGGCATGTTTTTTTTAATCATGCGGATGCCACAATCAGGTTTTCGCGGATGGGGGGCACTACACTATGGAAAGGTGGGCTGGGATGGACCTATTTTTATATTGAATGGGGATCGGGATGGGAGGGGGGTCCCTGCACTATGGAAAGGTGGTTAGGGGATGTAATAATTTTTGCTTCAAATGGCGATCAGGACAAACTGGGGTATGCATGTACATGGGACTTGGGGCAGGTTGCCCAGCACATCCTGATGGGTGCATCCTCCAGATGGCATGCAGATGAGGCCATAATGACATGCAAATAGCCCATTTGCACCTTGCATACCTAATGGCCTCATTTGCATTTACCTGGCTGAATATCTGGAATTTAGGCCCAGTGTATCTGTAGTTGCACCGTGCATCCCCATTTCAGGTATTCAGGCCATCCAGGGGGATGAACTGGTGTATTGTCAGTGGACCCAATTTGCACCACCTACTGCAATGGCTATATTCAGATGAGATGCGCAACTGTGCATCTCGCTTGAATATAGAATTTATTTGCACCAGCCCATTTATTTGGGAGGCTCTTCTAGATGTGCCGGCAAGCCCCTGGGCTTTGAATATGGGGATGTACATTCTATGTTTAAATATGAAAATATTAAAATGTTTAATGTCTTTTGATGTAAAATAGTTCTTCCACCTGAAATTGACTGTATATATTTTTGTATATTTTTTTTTTGCCCTTTGGACCACTGTGGCCACTGTAGTTGAAGGTGATAATTATGGCAACCAGGTGCCTACCCAACACACACTCTGAGTCCCTCACCCACACGCATATGTTGAACCCCAAAACAGAACAGCATGTTCTGTGTTTTTTTTTTTTTATTTATGTATTTTTTTCCTTTCCACCAGTTGTACCATAAGTGCCGATGTGCAGTGGGTGAGGAGTGAGGGAGCTTGCATGCGTGTGCATACCGGTGAAGCAGGAAAGGAGAGTGCAGCAAAGCAGGGACTGCTGGTATGTGATTTGAAAAGAATCACATACCTGAAAAAAAAACAACCTTTAAACCAGGTTTTGTTTGGTGCTGCAATAGGTTTCACTGTCAGTCCTTCCGGTGAGTGTAAAGGCTAGGTGAGAGGGAGTGAGCGGATGACTGCTTGAGGTGGGGAGTGACAGTAAGTGCATGAGCTATCAGTCTGTTTTAAACAAAAAGAAAAAAAAGAGAGAAATATATGTGATTGCCTGAAATGTTATGGAGGGTTGTGTTATTTTTCAGAAATAATTATTTTTTATGTTTGCTTGCGCACATGCGCAAAAAACATTATGCGGCAGCTTAGGAGAGAAGCGGGTTGTGGAGGTGCGGCAGTGTGGCAGCCAATGCCAGCACTGCATTTGTGGTCTTGGCGGTGTGCACCCAATGCAGGCCCAGTGTCCTGATGACACTGGTTATGCAGAAGTGCCAACAACTAGAAATGATTTGGCTGCTGCAATGAGGGGCCGCCTCGTCATTGCAGCTTCAGCAATTCTGCGCAATGAGGGAGCTACCCATCATTGCAGGGTGGTACCTTGTCTGGTGTAACAGTACCAGGAACATGGCGGCTCTATGTGGCCGCCTCAGAGCCGATGGGGGGATGCCCAATCCCCCTGTCAGCATGCCCCGACCCCCTTCATTTGCTGATGGGAGCGAGTCCCCGTCAGCATAATGTCCCCACCCCAAGTTTCTGTTGTGTGCCGAGGGGGTGCCCAGTCCCCCTCAGCATCATGTGCCCCCCCAAAAGTCTTTCTTTGCTGACTGGGCACCCAATCCATGTTGGCTTCAGTACCCCCTTCCCAGTTCAATTTGCCAATGGGTGAGCCCAATTCCGATCGTCATAATATCCCCACCCCCTGATTTCTGCTGTGTGCCGAGGGGTGCCCAGTCCCCTTCGGCATCATGCCCCTCCACCCATTTCTGTGCTGATGGGGGGCCCAATCCCCTTCAGCTTAGGTCCCCCTCCTCACAAATGCAGGTGGTACACTGAGAGCCCACCCCAGTGTACCACATAACACATGCGAAAGCAGAAAACTGACCCGCGTAGTATTTTTTTTACCTGTAAAACAAGAAAACGGTCCCTCATGGTCTCTCCTGCCCCTCCCCAACCTGCGCCCACCCTCTGCGTACCCTGCCTCCCCACATCCCCTCACCCCATACTTATCTCCAGAGCTCGGCGCAAGATCTTCGTGGACCGAACCATCTGCACTCTTCAAAGCCGATCGTGAACTGAAGTAATGTCGGTAAGCTGTATAATGGCATAAATAGGATTTTTTCAACTTTGGTGCATATCTCGGGTATTTTGGGGAATTTTGGCACCAAATTTTCAACATGGGGCTATTGAGACCCCTCCTCATAAAATCAGTCACTGTCATGGCGTTATTCTGTCCCAAAAGGTGATTTCGTGGTCACTGCGTGGAATCACGTTTTGGGACTGATTAATGAAATGACAGTGCCACTGTTCTTGAGGTGGGCTCTCAAAAAGCCTATGTTGCAAATTTGGTGAAAAAAATCCAAAAATGACTGTTCTACGAGCATGCGTTGCGCAGTTTCCATGCACGATTGTAACCTTGTGAATTTGTAATATTTTCAGTCCAGATTTTCAACATTGGCATTTTTCCACACCTCCTTATGAACAGTACAGCTGTCATTTTACATATCCTGGCCAAAATGTGTTTTCACACTTCTGGTGCAGAATAGCACGGTAGCTGTGGAAAATCAGTTTTAGGGACAGATTAAGAAAATGACAGTGACACTGTTCATGAGCAGAGAGTCCTAAAATGCCTATGTTGAAAATTTGGTGACGAAACTCCATAAAATGATCTGTTACAAGCATGCATTGTGCAGTTTCCATCACCCTTGTAACTTCTGCAAATTTGCAATAGTTTCCTGCCAGATTTTCTACACTGGCATTTTTTCACACCTCCTTATGAAGAGTACAGCTGTCATTTTTCACATCCTGGCTGAAATGTGTTTTCACACTTCTGGCGCAGAACAGCATGGTTGCAGTGGCAAATCAGTGTTTGGGACAGATTAACAACAAACAAGTGAGGGGGGGAGAGTGAGCAAGCTCAACGGAGCTCTGTCGGGACTGCTGCGGATTTCTTTGTGGGCAGAAAAAGGATCCAACGCAGGCAGGAGCCCAGTACAAAAGGGAAGCCTGCAGCACCAGGAGAAACAGAATGAGCGATTGAGGGAGAGGGAGTGAGCGAGCTCAATGGAGCTCTGTCGGGACTACTGTGGATTTCTTTGTGGGCAGAAAAAGTGCCAGAGCAGGCAGGAGCCCAATACAAAAGGGCAGCCTGCAGTGTCGGGAGAAACAGAATGAGCGAGTGAGAGAGGGGGAGTGAGCAAGCTCAACGGAGCTCTGTCAGGACTTTAGAGTTGCCCACCCACCTGCCCAGGGTCCTGTGTGGTCCTATATTACAGCAGGGTCTCTGGGGTGGAGACAAAGCAATGATTGGATACTTTTATGATTGCTGCACTAATACAGGTTTAGTTGTTCTGTTTATTTCTCTAACCGAGCTAAGTACTGAGCTATACTGTTAGGATTGCTGTAATAATACATATTTATTTGTTCTATTTATTTCTCTGAGTTGAGTAATACTTGGAGTGCAATACAATTTCTGCCTGGGCTAAGTGAAACTATGAGGGCTGAGAACAAAAGTATGGTAGCTGAGGGGTGAAAATGGACAAGGAGGCTTTAGGATTGCTACAGTAATACAGTATCTAATGGATGAGATTTGAGACTGAATTAACCGATTGGCAATGGGGCAATAGGGGAACTAGTGGGGAAACAGGAATTTGAGTTAATAGGGCCCTAACAGTTGTAGTAGGGTACAGAAACCAGGAGTAAGAGCCCGTAACATAAGATGGGGCCAAAATGGGGCAGGTGCTGCTTGTCAATAGGGCGGGCATCTTTGGAAGGGTGGTGGGGTGTACAGGGTGTGGGTCAGTCATGATCCGGATTGGGCTTGGAGGATGGGGGGTGTTTGCTCTGTAGACAATTGACTAGTTTGAGGGAGGAACTGTGGAGGTTAGGGAGAGTCTAAGTGGCAGGGCAAATGAGTATGGTAGGCATCCTGACTGAGGGGAATAGGGATGGCAAGGGGGCATGGGGGAAGAACAAATAGTGACTGAAACTGACCCCAGTATCAGAGACACCTAGCAGAAAAGAGAGGAGAAGGAGGGGTGCCTGAGGTGAGGGAAGGGGTCTCCTGATGGGGAGGAAGAGACCACTAGGAGTACCAGGAGAGAGCAGATGGCTCGGGTAGGAGGGACCAGGGGTGGAACTGGGGAGGCATGGAGGGAACAAGTAGGAGGGGAGAACTGATAAGGGAAGAGATGGTGGAGGGTATCGACTACGAATAGATTCAAGCCTCTGCTATGGGGGGCAGGAACATACTGAAGGGGAGGACAAGCAGGCATGAGAGGGATGGAAATAGGTAGGGAAGAGATAGCGAGGATGAAAGGGTAGAAGGGGCTAGTAAGGAAGGAGGGGTGACTGGAGGAGAGAAGGCTATGGGAAGGGAAGGATGGAGGGGCATCACTATCGGGTTGAAGGAATGGGGGCTCTAAATTGACAACAACGGTGATAGGAGAGAGTTGAAATTAGTAGGGGAGGAGGAGGTCAACATGGGAAGCCCAGTAGGGTAGTCAGGCTAGGAAGCTGGTTCGAGGAATGGAAGGAATAAGGCAGAGAAAAGGGTGAGGCAGAAGTAGGGGTGCAGATACAGAAGTCACAGAGGGTGCAGTTGGCATGGTAAGGGCAGAGAAGAACTAATACTGGGGTGGTGGAAGGGCATTAGAAGGGAAGGGGGGTAAGGGACAGGGAGGTACTTGTCCTGGGGGATTCTATACTGAAAGGGTGAGATGGGGTAGAAGGAGAAGCACAACCATATTTGGGTTGAAGCTATCTCTGGCTTGACTGCAGGAGGGGCAGACACTGCTCAAATGTGCAGCGAGGGGGAGGAAGAAACCTCATTTACTGTTGCATGTGGGTACAAACTACTTGGCGGGGGAGACTGTGGAAGTAGTGAGGGGGAGGTTCTAGGAGTTGGGCAGACAGTGGGAGACCGCGTGGGAGTTGGTGGCATTCTTGGAGGTACTCCTGGTACCATGTGCAAGCATGGGGAGGAAGGGTAGGATCGAGGACTTCAACGAGTGGCTGAGGGATTGGTGCCACACCAAAAATTATGGGTTAGTGACTAACTGGGGTAGGGTCTTGGGGAATAGTGACTTGTACATGGCTGGACAGGCTACACTTGAACAGGGAGGAATTTTGAGTATTAAAGGCGGATTAGAGAAGTATATCTCTCACTAAGGTCGTATTTAAACTATTGGGGACTAGTGGGGGTGGCCAAAAGACTGAGGTTGGTAGAAAAGGCTGGACAGAAGAGCCTAATGAGCTCATGCCCCTAGATGTAGGTAAAGGCAGAGGTGTAGTAACCCCAGGAGGGGCGGCAGAGTGGTCTGAGTGTAATACAGGAAGACATCACCACCCAATAAGAATAACGAGAAGAAAGAGTGGACTACCGAGAGGAGGACAGACAAGGAGAAGAATGAGAAGAAAAGAGGGTATGGGTGGAATGTGGTCTCTCAACGCACAAGAAGCCTGGGGAACAAAACTGCAGAGCTCCAGGCACTCTTTCAGAGGGAAAGGTGGACACTGCTGCAGTGACAGAGACTTGGGCCACAGAATACCATGATTGGGACTCTGCAATCCTGGGATACAGGATATACAGCAGGGACTGGGGAGTTGGAAGGGGGTTGCACTCTGTGTGAGGGAGGGGCTCAAATGCATAACAGATGAGGGAGAAGAGGAGAGGGCAGAGGCACTTTGGGTGCAACTCCTGGACTCCAAGGGCAGAAAGCTGAGGCTGGGAGTGGTGTACAGACCACCAACTCAATCCAGGGAACTGCATGGGTAGTTGGCAGAGCAAATAAGGAAGGTCTGTAGAAGGGAGAGTGTGGTGATAGTGGGGGATTTTAACCTACCAGGAGTTGACTGGAGCACCCCGACCACTAGCAGTACCAGGGAGCAGGTGCTCATTGATGCATTCCAGGCCTTCTGATGCAATTGGTAAGTGGGCCTACAAGGCTTGATAGCACTTAGGAACTAGTACTGGCAAATGGAGAGGTGGTGAGGGAGGTAAGGATGGAGGACTCACTAGTGGGTAGCTACCACCAAACAGTGTGACTTGTTCTCGCACTGCGCAGGGAGACAGAAGGCACAGGCACTAAGGTGGTGGACTTTAGTAGGGTGGACTCTTTGGGAGATGGGAGCAATACTATGAAGAAGACTCCAGGATATAAGGCTGGGGATGGATGCAGAACAAAAAGTAGGAAGTCATAAAGACTGGGCTAACAGAGGCCACAGTAGCCTGCATCAGGGTCAGCAGTAAGAAGAGCAGAGACAAGAAACCATGCTGGCTGAACAAAGAAGTGCTGCAAGGGATGAGGGCACAGAGGGCTGCATACTGGAAGTACAGGACAACAGGGAAGAGAGAGGATAAGGAGGCTTATGGGAGTTGGTCAAGGGAGTTGGCCAGGAAGGTGACAAAAGCTAAGGCCTCCAGGGAATTAAGGATAGCACAGGGCATAAAGGGAAGGGAAAATAACTTTTTAATTTATGTCAGGGAAAAGAGTAAGTTCAAGGAACATATTGTGAGGATAAAGCGGGGAGTGGATTGGATGGAAATGGGGGAGGAGCAAGTAGAAATTCTAATTGAGTACTTCTGCTCCGTTTTCACTAAGGAGAGGGACTGTCCACTACCATCATGGGCTGTGGGGGGAGGGAAGGGGGGGATGAGCTGACGGACAAAGTGATCACAGGGACTAGGGTGCTAGAGGGGCTGAGGGCAGTAATGGTTGACAAGGCACCAGGTCCCGATGGCATCCACCCCAGGGTGCTGAGAGAGATGGCGGAGCTGTTGGCTGAGCCACTGGCAGATCTGTTCAACACCTCCCTGGAAATGGAGTGTGTGCCCCAGGACTGGAGGGTGGACCATGTGGTGCCCATACACAAGAGTGGGCCTAGGGAGGAGCCAGGCAATTACTGGACAGTCAGTCTCACTTCCATAGTGGGTATGCTTATGGAGGCAACACTGAAACAGAGGCTGGTGGCATTCCTAGAGAGTAATGACCTCCAAGATGGGCGGCAACATGGTTTCATCTCAAGGAGGTCTTGTCAAACCAGCCGAATAGAGTATTATCACTGGGTGACAAGGGAGTTGGACAGGGGCCATGTGGTACATGTCCTGTAGTTGAACTTCAGTAAGGTCTTTGATACAGTGCCTCATGGGAGACTGGGGAGAAGGTGATGGCAGTGGGGATCGGGAAAAAGCTGACTAAATGGATAGAGACCTGGTTACAGGGGAGGGTGCAGAGGTTGTGGTGGTGGTGGTGGTGGGGACTCTTGGCACCTAGAGCAGTGACAAGCGACGTGCTGCAGGGGGTTAGTGCTGGGCCCGGTGGTATTTGGGCTCTTTATCTCCAATATAGCACACAGAGTGGGGAGCAGGGTTAGTCTGTTCTCAGATGATACCAAATTGGGGGCAGTGGTGGACAAAGAGGACAGATGGGAAAAACTGCAGAGGGACCTAACCAAACTAGAAACATGGCTGGTGGAGTGGCCGCTAGGATTCAGTGCAAACAAGTGAAAGGTGATGCACTTCAGGGCTAAGAACCAGAAGAGGGACTATTGGTCAGGGGGTTGAGGTTGGGGATCACAGAAGAGAGAAAGACCTAGGGGTGTTGGTAACTGGGAGCATGAACAACTCAGCCCAGTGTGGGAGAGCAGCATCAAGGCAAACAGGATGCTGGGGTGCATCACCAAGGGGTTCTCATCCGGACACAGGGATATAATCCTATCTCTCTACAGATCATTGGTCAGACTGCACCTGGAGTATTGTGTGCAATACTGGAGGCCATACCTCAGGAGAGATATAAAGTTACTGCAGGGGGTGCAAAGGAGGGCAATAAAAATGTTAAAGGGGATGGAAGGAAAGGAATATGAAGTTAGGCTGAATGAGCTGAACATGTACACACTGGAGGAGAGGAGGGATGGGGGGATATGATTCAAGCATTTAAATACCTGAGGGGTAAATAAACCTAGCACTGAGGGTGTGTTTAAACTGAAGAGTGCAAGAGAGACGAGGGTGCACAGACTAAGGTTGGAAGGGGGATGTTTCAAGCAGGAAATGAGGAGGCACTACTTCACTGAGAGGGTGGTGTCTAGTTGGAATGCCAGAGGTGATGATAACATGTAGGACAGTCAATAGCTTTAAGAAGGACTGGGATAATGCAAGAGGAAGAGTCAGGGGGCAGGGGCTGGGAAAAGCGGGGGAGGAACTGAGGCAGAGGAGGCTGGGGCAGCTGCAATCTAGGGTGCTAGCTGCACACTGGGGCAGATTTAGATAGAGTGATTGGTCTGTTCTGTTCTGCTGGCAGATTTGTATGTTCGTATATATGTTCATATGTAAAATCACAGTGACTCTGTTCATGAGCAGAGGTCGTAAAATGCTTATGTTGAAAATTTGGTGACAAACGTCCATAAAATAACTGTGTTACAAGCGTGCATTGTACAGTTTCCATGCACCCTCATAACTTCGCAAATTTGTAGCACTTTCACTCCAGATTTCCTACTTTGGCATTTTCAGACCTTCTTATGAACAGTACAGCTGTCATTTTACACCTTGCCGAAATATGCATTTACACATCTAGCGCAGAATAGCTCGGTTGCCGTGGAAATCAATGTTTGGGACAGATTTAGAAAATCATACTGACAGTGTTCATGAGCAGAGGTCACAAAATGCCTATGTTGAAAATTTGGTGAAATA
Source organism: Neoceratodus forsteri (assembly GCA_016271365.2). Lineage (NCBI taxonomy): Eukaryota > Metazoa > Chordata > Ceratodontiformes > Ceratodontidae > Neoceratodus > Neoceratodus forsteri. The sequence goes on from CM057456.1 coordinate 737,937,546, forward strand.
ATTCCACAAAAGCCTGTGTTCTGCGCATGCGTTGCAGCAGTTCCAGCGTCAGCTCAGAAGTTCTAGCATTTTTAATATTTTCACTACCTATTTCTCAACACTGCCATCTCTTCACACCTCCCTATGAATGGTGCAGCTGTCATTCTTCACATCCTGCCCAATCTGTGCTTTCGCACATCTGGCACACATGGCATGGTCACTGTGAGAACTCAAAGTTCAGGACACATTGACAAACTCACAGTGCCACTGTTCATGAGAAGAGGTCCCAAATTCTGTCATGAGGTGGGAGTCACAAAAAGGACATGTTGAAAATTTTTTGTGCAAATTCCAACAAACACCTGGGGCATTAGGGTTTCTAACCAAAACGTCCCACCCTGTACAGACTGACAGGCATCAGGGTGTGCCTTTGGATTGCCAACTGTAATGCTCATGTCGTTTCACCTCCACCACCACCACCACCCTGCAGCCAGTGACAGGCATCAAGGTGTACCTTGGACTCTTTGCCCCAGAGTTCACCCCATTCTCCTATATTGCACCCATTTCAGCATATGTCCTTATGCATTGGGGTGACTGTAAAGCCAAACACTCCAAGGCACACCTCAACACTTGTCGGTGTCTGCAGGATAGGGTGAGGTGAAATGGCATGAATGTTATGGGCAACAACCCAAACACATACCCCAATGCCTGTCTATCTCTGCAGGTTGGAGGTGAGGTTGGCATGAAGTTCAATACTTCACTGCCATTCCTACTCTGCATCGGTGTAACTCCTGCATTTCCAATGCTAATACCAGCAAGCAAACATTCGGCATTGACAAATGCTTGTTTCACAAGAGAGATGCTCTTTTATTGTTTTTGTGTGTGATATAGTTTTTCTCAGTAAGGATGAGAAAAAAATGGCAGCTATTTCATTTTGGAAAATTCTACGGCTCAAGGAGTTTGAACAGGGACTGCATCTTGCTTGGCTGGAGTAGTTTCAACTGTGCATTAGACACTTCTAACGCACGGGTACCAACCAATCAAATTGATTAAAAACATTTGCCCAATTTATAAGCAGCTTTATTGACTAGTTCAGTCATAGCATGTGCTGCTACTGCCTTTGCTACAGGGGTCCTCCCCTAAAGAATCACTGGTATTTGCCAAGGGCAAAGTTTACCTAAACTGGGGATTTACTTCACCAGGGGAGAGTGACTGACTGATTTACTTGTATTTACTTGCATACTTAATGAGGCACAACCTTGTAAATTCAAAATGCATGTATCATCAAACCACAATGGGATATAAATGGCTGAGAAAGACTTGCTGAATATATTTATCTAGTCATTAATATTTGTTGACCAGGAAAGGCAAACTGAGCTGGAATATATATGTCCAAGTGCTGAAGGGTTACAATTGGGAAAAATACAGTGAAAAAGTGTCAGTTCTAACATGTGTACACAGAATGCCAGTAAGTGCAACAATATACAAATTTAGAAAATATACAGACTTGAAAATATACAAAATTCCAAAGTTATAAAGGTATGCTGAGAAAAGTCATTGTAAAGTTAAAATCACAAGATGCAGGGCACTGAGGTGTGCAGGGCATGGATATGAAAAAGGCGAGAGGTAACAGGATTGAAAGGGAGGGAACAAAGCTACCAGCGCGTGCATGATTTAGAGATGTGTTCCAGGAACAACAGTTTCAAAGGGTGAGTCAGGCTGTGAGTTGGATAGGAGAGGGAGGCTATTGAATGCTGCCACAGTGTCTGAAAGTGTGTACACTGCTACAACAACTGAAGGGAGACATCATTAGAAAACCCTGTGTATATTTCTAAATACAGATTATTACAGAAGATGGTTAAAGTTCCTTGAAACCGCTCAAATATTTTACATACAATACATTTTCAGTCACCACAAAATCATTTCAGTGGGGCATAACAAAATCTGCATGAAAATACATTTTCTTTGCCATACTATACTGAAGGAATTTGGGAATGTATTGAAACTTCATTGTATTGGTAAATTCCCTTCAGCTAGTGCCAGTGCACTAAGCTGCTTTGTAATCCAGCCCCCAGCCATGATTTGTGTGTGTTCCTTTACTGCCAGCAGAGGGCACTCAAGCACTAAATATTAAGATAATAGTGCTAAGAAACTGCTGCCCATAATACCAATATAAACCCCAAAAAGAAATGTCTGAAACTTGAAGTTTGTAAACATACCTATCAGTCTTGACCTACTCTGCATTCAGAGACAGTACTTGCAGGAAACGAACAAAACAGTAAGACTACTGTACATAAACAATCATTCAGAAAACTGAACAATATTGAGTTAGACAAAACCTGTACTGTAACTTTTGATTAATTTATTTGTAATTTTTGACCAGGAAAGGAGCAAAGAACTATAAATACACTAAAGGAAGCAGGGGGTGGGGTTATACACTTTCACATCAGACATTTGGACAAGCACATCAGCACGTAGACATGATTTTTATGTCTCTCACCACAGACAGGGACACTTGCCTTTTCTCAGTGACAGCACTTTAATCGGAAAACAAAAAGGCATTATAGGAATGTTTACTTAGTGCCACTGCAATGAGAGGAACATGCTGCAGTCATCATAATGTACAGAGCACCTAGAAAACTGTGGGATAAATGTATACTTGCAAAGTAATTATGAGTAGCTATGACAGAGACAGACAAAGGGTACAACATGATAAAGGGCCAGGCTTTTAAACACAAAGAATGTGTAAGGTAGAACTAGACTAAAAGCCCATCAAGTCTGCCCTGATGTTTCTACCTAACATTCCTCAATCCTTTTGGAGCTCCACAGCCTCCACCCTCCCTTTTCTTGTAATTACAGTACCCCTTTGTACAGATCTCATTCGATTGTTTGAATCCTGAGATAGTTTAGCATTATTGTCTGATGAAGACATGATTTCAGTGACACTGAAATGTTGTGACAAGCCAATAAGCAGCCATCGCATGCACTATGTGGACCTTTCGCGTTTAGGTGATTCCTTGTATGCGTTGCTGCAACACTGAGGTCAGGTCAGGCGTCATCATGGACATGCTGAAGGTGCTCCACTTGGCCTGTCAAGCTAATCGAGGTTGGTGAGTCAGCTTTATTTTTATATAGATCTAGCGTTAATCACATTACTGGGTAGACTGTTTTACCTACCACCCACCCTCTCTGTAAAGAAATATTTCCTTGTGTCCTTTCTGAAGTTTCCCCTTTGCTAATTTGAGTTTGTAGCCTGTGGTGGTTATATTACTTCTTAATTTAAATAAATCCAAGGAGTCCTTCCTGTTGGGTCCTTGCATGTATTTGTAGGTTTCTATCATACCCTGTCTTTCTCTCCTGTCCTCTAGTGAGAACATTTTTAGGCTGCCAAATCTTTTCTGATAGGCTCTACTTTGCTGTCTCTGGATCATTTGTGTTGCCAGCTACTAGATAGGTTCTATATTTCCTCATCCTTTTTCAGATGAGGGTTTCGAACCTTACACACAGTACTCTAGATATGGCCTAACAAATGACCTCTACCTTGGCAATATCACCTTCTGATTTCAACTACTAAAACCCTACCTGACAAATCCTAGCATCCTATTATTTATTTCTTTGTTTCTGTTTACCTGGTAAGTACACTAGACGTGCTGATGCCTGTGAGAGCTGCAGAACAATACATTAACAGCAGCAAAACAAGGCAGAACAACTAAAGGTAAAATGTTATAATTTCAATTAGGGAAGCAAAGTCAACAAGAGAGAATAGGTAATGAGGTACAAGCAAGGAGAAGTGACAAAATCACAATAATAACATCAGTAAACAGTAGAAGTATGAGCTGATAACAAGTGGTAAATGTGCAGTGCTGAACAGGTATGTCCTACAAAAACAGCAGCAATAACAGAGATTGCTAATAACAAGTAAGTATGCAGTATGGAACAGGTGAGCTCCACGGATAGCAACAATCATAGAGATAATTAATAACGAGTAAGTATGTAGTGTGGAACAGGTGAGCTCCACGGATAGCACCAATCATAGAGTTAACTAATAATGAGTAAGTATGTAGTATGGAACAGGTGAGCTCCACGGATAGCACCAATAATAGAGACAACTAATAATGAGTAAGTATGTAGTGTGGAACAGGTGAGCTCCACGGATAGCACCAATAATAGAGATAACTAATAACGAGTAAGTATGTAGTGTGGAACAGGTGAGCTCCACTGATAGCAGCAATAACAGAGATAACTTGGACTGACAGCCAGTGAAGCCAGTCAAGGACAGGATCAAGGACCAGTGAGGAGCAAAGAGTTATTTTGGGATCTGTGAAACTGCAGGTGACTGGGAGAGCTGTGAGTTCTAGTATTTATGGGCATAAAAAGTAAATGCAAGATGGTTTAAGCCCATGACACATCTGTGCTCTTGGAGAAGATGTGAGTAAACCAATCTGAGATAGTAGGCTGAGGTGCACTGCTGCAGGTGGGTTGCCAGTGAAACTGGAAAGCCAGCCCAAAGCAATTTATCAACAAAGAAACCCAGACAAAATGCATGCTGTCCTGCTAATGTGGGGGCCAGCCTAGGACCTTATTTAGGTGGAAGTGATGGGTGAATCTCAAGGTAGCCAAAGTAAAGCAACATATGGGGCCCGATATTCAAACGTTTGCATGGGCACCGGCAGGTCTTTGACCACGCAAACCAGGGTTTGCATTACAGCCCCATATTCAAAAGGATCTTTTGCATGAGCAAAGAGGGTTAGTGTCTGCACAAAATATAATGTGTATGTGTGGGCACGGGAGCATTGTGGCTATGAATATGCATGCTACCCCATATTCAGCAGTTTTGCACTGTGCAAAAGGGTTTAGAGCTGTCCTTCTGTGCAGCGCAAATACCGCTGAACAAAACCCTGACTTAACTCCAGGCAACCATAGCAGCTGCTAGAGGTAATGCAGCCATCTTGCTGGTTGGCCACTGGAGGAGCACAACCACCCCCTGTGATATATGGCAGCCCCCCCCCCCGTCGATTACTGGTCATACTTTAAATGAAAATTATCCCTGGTGCTAGTGATACCACCTTCCCTGTGATCCCTCCCCCATCAACATGTAGAATATCCCTGGTGCTAGTGGTAAACCCCCTCCCTCTGATGACTGTTCAGTCCTACAGTGTGATATCCTTGTCCCCCCCCAATTGCTGGCCTGGTAGTTCCAACAACTACTCCCTGATGTCTAGTAGTTCCCCCATGTCACCAAGCATCCTCCAATTCACCATTTCCCCATTGTTGGCTCTGCGGATGCATACAGTGACTAACACAGCCCTCCTCACATCTCCTCAGCCAGCTGCCATATATTCAGGCTGGGAGTGTGCCTCTTATTTACAGGACAGGATGACACACTCTGTTCTACACAAAAGAGGTGCGCTCCCTGTCTGGACATACAGCAGCCAGCCAAGAAGATGTGAGAGGGCTGTGCCATTCACCATATACCCACAGCACTAATGCTGGGGAAATGGTGAGTGGGGGTACCAGGTAACAAGGGAGGACCACTGGATGCCAGGGAGGGCTGTTGGAACTGCCAGGCCATTAATTGGGGAGAGGAACAGGGATATCACACTGTAGAATAGGGCAGAGAATCAGAGGGAGGGGATTACCACTAGCACCTGGGATATTCTACATGTTGACAGGGCAGGGATCGGAAGGAGGAGTTACCACTAGCAGAGGGATATTCCACATTTTGATGGGGCAGGGATCAGAGGGAGTATCACTAGGATCAAGGATATTCTACATGTTGAAAGGGCAGGAATCAGAGGAGAGGTTTACCACTAGTACCAGAGATATTCTACATGTTGACAGGGCAGGGATGGGGGGAGTTACCACTAGCACCAGGGATAGTTTTCATTAAAAATGCGGGACAGTCGATCAGCGGGGGACCACTAGCACCACGGATATGTATACATGGCTGGGACTGAGTAATTGGGATGGGTGGTGCTGCGCTAACCTGCCTCACTACTCATGCAAATTAGCCCATAATGAATATTCAAATGGACCCTTAGTACCTTGCATACCCAATGGATTCATTTGCATGGCTCCCTTTGAATATTGGAAGTTGCGTGTTAGCACTATCCATTCTGGTGACATATTCTGGGGCCCTGTCGAGGCAGCTCCAAGTGACTTAGTGCTGGGCCTACATGGCCCTATATTCAGTTGAAAAGCAGCAATGTGCTATTCCACTGAATACTGCATCTTTGGGCACCCAGGCAAGCACAAGACACAGCACATAGTTTGGTGCTGTGCTTTGCACATATTTAAATATCAGGCCCCTGTTATTTAAGCAATAAGGCATAACATAGGTTCATTGTGGTCAGATAATGGCCTGCCTTGGGCAGGTTGAAGTGTGACACAATGCCAAGTTATTCCACCACCCAAGAAAGGCAATTAATCCACCACAATGCACACCCTGGACCATCTTATTGTGATTATGAAATTACTTTGTGTGTGCTAGTGAACACACTTTTTTTTTAATTAACACAGTGTTTTATTTAAATTAATAGAAAAAGAGAGATATAATAAAAGCAATAGAAGAAAAAAATTGTCTTGCAGGGTTGGTGTTTTGGCAAAATGTGGCCCCAACACTGCATGAAGGACTTTTGTTTCACTTCCATCAGCTAAGCAAGGGCAGTGTTGTTTGTGGCAGCTTTATAAGGCAGGCACCAAGGCCTGATCATTGCTTTATGGAGCAGTCACAGTGGGCAGCAGCTGAAGATTGCCACATGGTGAGAACTGTGGTAGGCACCAGGTGTTAGTAGGTGGTTGCCTTTGGATTGGTCATTGTATCATGGTTGTCACTGGAGCCTGCATTTATGGCTGGGATGAGAGTTGCAGTGTCTGGCTATAGCAGGTAAGCTGGCAGTAGAAAAGAGTGACACTTCTTGTGAAATCAGCAGCTGGATGCCACAAAGTTGGTGAATAAGGGCCTGTATTGATGACCGGGAGGATTGGTTACAGTGGATCAGTTTGAGAAAGCAACCACTGCAAATGTAAACAAGCATTTGTCAATGCCGAATGTTGTCACACTGGCATTGGCTTTGGTAGTGCAGTGCAGAAAAACATTTTGGGCAGAATGTGAAAAATGACAGCTGTACGGTTTATAAGGAGGTGTAAAAAATGGCAGTGTTGAAAATGTGGCATGTAAATATTGCAAATTTGAGAAGTTACAAGGGTGCGTGGGAAATGCACAATGCACGCTTGTAACACAGTCATTTTATGGATGTTCGGCACCAAATTTTCAACAAAGGCATTTTAGCACCTCTGCTCATGTACAGTGTCACTGTTATTTCCTGAAACTGTCCCAAAAAGTGATTTCACACAGCGACCACGCTATTCTACGCCGGACATGCGAAAACACATTTTGGGCAGGATATGTGAAATGACAGCTGTACTGTTCATCAAGAGGTGTGGAAAAATGCCAATGGTGAAAATCCAGAGTGAAAATATTACAAATGCACATGCTACGAGGCGTGCATGCAATCGCCACGCACGCCAACACAGTCATTTTATGGAGATCGTTACCAGAGATTTTCAACATAGGGCATTTTAGGACCTCTGCTCATGAACAGTGTCACTGTCATTTCATAATCTGGCCTGAACACTGATTTCCTGCAGCGCTAGCGCAATTGTGCACTGGAAGTCAGGGAAACACATTTCAGCCAGGATTTGAAAATGACAGCTGTACTGTTCACAAGAAGGTGTACAAAAATAACAGTGTTGAAAATCTGGCATGAAAATATTGTGAATTTGTGACGTTATGCCTGCATAGCAGCTCACAACGCATGCTTATAAACAGCCATTTTTGGATTTTTCCACCAAATTTGCAACATAGGCTTTTGAGACCCCACCTCATGAACAGAACACCATCATCTCATTAATCGGTCCTGAAGGTGATTCCACGAGTGACTGTGAAATCACCTTTCAGGATTGATTAACAATATGACAGTGCCAGAATTCATGAGGAGGGGTCCCAAAAACCCCATGTTGAAAATTTGGTGTAAAAATCCCAAAATGCCCAAGATATGCATTAAAGTTGAAAAAACCCTATTTATTCCATTATACAGCTTACTGGCATTTCCTCAGTTCGCGGTTGGCTTTGAAGAGTGCAGACGTGTTCCCAGTCCACCGAAGATCATCATGCAGGACTCTGGAGGTAAGTATGGGATGAGGGGGGCGTGTGGGGTGGCAGGGTGCACAGTGGGTGGGTGTGGGTTGTTAGAGGGGGGTTGGAAGAGTACGAAGGACCATTATTGCTTTATAGGTTAAAACAATAAATAAAAGACATTGGGGGATCGTTTTCATTTTAATAGGTGCTTTGGCACACTGGGGTGGGCTCCCAGTGTGCCACCTGAGTGTGTGTGTGTGTGGCCGGGTGCTTTAGCTGATGGGGAATTGGGCACACCCATCACAAACAAGGAAAGGGGGTGGCTGCATGAGCCAAGGAGGATTGGGCACCCCTCGACAAGCAAAAAATAGGGGGGAACATTATGCCGATGAGGAGTGGGTTCCCCCACTGGCAAAATTCAAGGGGAGGGAAGGTTATATGCCGATGGGGATTGGGCCCCCATTGGCAAAGAAAAACTGTTGTAGGGGTGTATGATGCTGAGGGGAATTGGGCACCCCCTCAGCAATCAAAAAAAAGGGGGGGTTACATGATGCCGATGGGGATTAGGCACCCCCATCGGCACACAATAAGGGGGGGTTGGCAGACAACAGCGGCAGTCACTGCCTGCACATAGGGGGAGGTGTGTTGTGATCTTCGCTCTCATTGCAGTGGACCTTTTCTGTGATGTCTTTGCCTCATTAGCTAGGCAGAGTGTCATCCCCTGCTGCTGGCTGATTGGGGAATGCGAGGCGCACCTACTGGTGTGTGCCCTGCATTCACCCAACAGTGACCACGCCTCCAAATCTGCACTACTGCAAGATGTTGGCTGCGCAAGCTCGCCAACATAAAAAGTGGCATTGTTTATTTAGAGAAGCTTGAGGAAAGAGACTGAAAGAAGGGTTGGAGTGGATGAGAGATGTGAGAAATACAGTACATTGGCAGCCATTTTAAATGTTGAAATTCCAGTTGGCAGAGAGGTGGATGGGTCTGTGTGACTGCATTGAGCCCTGTTTAGTTGGAGCTACTTTTAGCTGGGCTGTTGTGCTGGGATAATAGCCCAGCAGTAAGTACCTCTCATTCAATTAGAATCCAGTTGGAGTCACGTGATGACAGCTTGCTGAATGGCAGCAGGGGCCTAGAGCTCTCCCCTCCTGCCACCTTAATCACCATAATTTGAGACCCCTGAGGCAATAATCTTCAATTAAAGCGGTAGTAGTGGAACGTTTAAGTATCGTCCATTGATCTGAGTGGGTGTTTCTACCGGTTTATCCTAACCTCAGACAGAGATGGACGTGGATAGGAAGCAGGCCGCTGCGAAACACACGCCGCCTGCGACCCCTGAAAAGGCACCCAAGAAGCCGCGAAACCAGGCGGGTTCGGGATCGGAGAGATGCGGGGAGAAGACCCAATCGTCCGGTCCTCTCACGGAGGACAAATTTATGCAGGAGTTGGCTCCGTTAAAGAGCATTCTTCAAGATATTACCGGAGAGCTGAAATCTCTTCGGACGACTTTACTTCCCTCACTACGCAGTATCGAGTACAGAGGCTCGATTATTTTCACTGGAGCAGTGGAGATCGAAAACTGAAACGGAGATGGCGGGCTAGTTCAGCAGGTCCAAAGCTTCAATCCAAAACGGAGGATCTAGAGGGCGCAACCGGAGGAACAATCTGTTGATTTGGGCCTACCGGAGATGGAGGAAGGGCCTGACCTCACGGCTTTCCTACAGAAGTTGTTTGTTAAGATAGTAGGCCCCTCACCGATCAGCCCGAGTTACCACCTTGAGAGGGCCCATCGATCGTTGAGGCCTCGACCACCGCCTGGCTCACCTCCGCATCCTATCATTATGAAATTTTTGAGTTTTATAGAGAGACAACACATCTACACTAAAGCTCGGGACCTGAAAGAAATTAAATGGGGGTCGGCTAAAATACGTATCACCCAAGACCTTCCCAAGGAAACGAGGGAGAAGAGGGCCGCTTTCCATCCTACAGTCCAAAAGCTGATTGCTGCATCCATTCCTTTCAGGATGGTGTACCCTGCTACTTTGAAAGTTTCAATTAGGAGCACTACTCATAGTTATAATTCGCCAGAAGCGGCGTATAAGGACCTCTCCACCAGACTTTCGGATCTGTTTAAGCCTAAGGGCTGAAAGACTACTTGTACAAGTATTTCTGGGGGAGGGTCCGGTTTTTAATTGAATTATAGGAGAGTAGTATGTTTGTTTTTTTTTGGTTTTTGTTCTTCCCCTTTCCTTTTATTTATGTCCTATTTGAGGGCTTTCTTCGGTTTGGGGCTTTTCCTTTTCTCTTTTTCTTTTTGAATGCTTCCAGGGTCGCGGGCTGCTCTCCCCCCTCCCTCCTTGACTGTCAAATGTCACTCTTACCTGTTTTGTGTTCATTCCTGGCTTGAGTGCTGGGCGATGTCCTGAGTGATAGAGCAGGAGAGGAGTGGGGTTGAGGCGACATGACTCCCGGATCCTTTCCGGAACCCGCGCTACAGGGTAGTAGTTACCGAGGGGTTTGCCTGGCGGTCGGACCTTTTTGGGTCCTGCATGGAAATAGGGTCCGCCTGGAATCAAAAGGCCTGACTGAGGATCGGTCTTCGATGCTGGGGCCTAACCTGGGGTTTCGACTCCCTTTGCTTCCGCTACCTGGTTAAGGGGGTGAGTTAAAAGTTTTTTCCTCTAAACTCGCTCATTTCTCTGCTACCTAAAGGGATAGTGGGGTAGAGTGGGAGCAGATCGGGGGTTTCTTTGCTGCATAGTTGGATGTATGGACTGGCGGTTTGGGGGAATTGGCTCTGGGGCCTTGTGCTTAGCGGAGGCTGAGTCACGAGCCTATAGAAGGGGGGTTTGCCAATCCAGTCCCAGCCACCTTGTTACTAGTGGGTTTTGCATTCTGGATTGGGTCTAATCATTGTTTTGGGGTCTTGAGTTTTGGGGCTTCTCCTTTCTGATCGACCCGGATGTGCTGGGTTTTACTGGATTCACCTGGGGACTGGTTACCAGGATCTGATGTTATCTATCTCGGTTTGGCCCTTTCTCAATCCTGGTTCCAGGCTGTAAATAGTTGTTTGCTTGGGGTAAGGAGTGATCTTGGGAGGGTGGGATGGAGGGGGGGACCGTGTCAAACTTATACTATGTCAAAGTGTTTATTGGTTATCATGGGGTTTTCTACACTGTCCATATCGTTGTTGAGTTTAAATGGGCAGATTGGAGGGCGAGTGGGTTTTTGGGATCCTTCTCCATTTCTGGTATCATGCTGCATGTTGTTATTTAGTGGGGGTTAGAGAGAGTAATCTGGGGGGGTGGGGGGATTCCGCCTGCCAAACTCTACATTGGGGTGGATATATCTTAAGTGTCGCTGGATTTATGAAGTTGGTACTATGTTCAGGGGATACTCTTTGGCAGGTCAGGAGGGTATGGGATCTGGAGGATCGAGTGTGCCTCTATTTCTGGTGTATTTCTGGATGTTTTTATACATGCTCCCTTCTTACACTATTTTCAAATGGTTATTGGGGAGGTTAAAATAGCGTCATGGAATGTGCGTGGGCTTAGGGAAAAGGTCAAAAGAACTCAAGTGTTCAATCACTGTACCTTGGTGCAAATAGATATATTATTTTACAGGAAACCCACTTAACTGGTGGGGAGGTTAAATGGTTATCTCGATCGGGTTTCTCACAGGTATATGTGCTAATGGATCCAATTATAGTAGAGGGTAGCTATACTGATCAAGAAGCATGTACTGTTTACGAGAGACCTAGTGGTGGAGGATCCAGAAGGGCGGTTCATTCTGGTTAAGGGCACCCTCAATGGGAATGCTGTAACCTTAGGTTCGGTTTATGGGCCTGTTGGGGGGAGTCCCAAATTTTTTATGGTCCTCGCGGATAAAATTAGTGCTTTTCTGCCCTCACAACTTATCTTGGGGGGGACTGGAATGTACCACCGTCCTACCTTATAGATAAGGATCCCCAAGATAATCGGCCCCTGACATCCACGCAAAGGGCTTTGTATGATTTTCTCCAGATATTGGGGCTATGTGATCCTTGGAGACTCTCTTATCCTTCTCTTCGGGCCTTTTCCTTTTTCTCCCAACCCCATAGATCATGGTCGAGAATAGACTATATTTTGCTTAGTAAATCCCATCTTCCAGTCCTCTGTCGGTCTGGCATTGAGCCGATTATTCTTTCGGACCATCGATAGTCTGGATCAAAATCTCTTTAGATCCTGAGTTTCACCGAGACACTGTTTGGAGACTTAATACTCAGCTACTCAAGGAGCTCATACAGTAGCTAAATAAAATCTTTGATCTCTCTGTTTATGGCGGACAACCTTGATTCCTCTCCGAAGCTTGACGTTATCTGGTGCGCTCTAAAATGTTACCTCAGGGGAGAATTGATTAAATTAGCTTCGGCGAGGAAAAAAGGCCGGTTGGAGCGGGCAGTATCCTTAATGAATAGAATTAAGGAATTAGAAGCTTCCATTCCCCGGCCTCTTCATTGTCCTCGTTGGAAACTCTCGTAGCAGCTAAAAATGAATATACCAACCTTTTAAAGGAGAAAGCAGAGTACTGTCTGATTAGAACCCAGGTCAAATATATTGACCAAGGGTAAAAGGCCGGGAGGCTTTTGGCTTTGCGCCTTCGGACTTTAGAAGGTTCTAGGATAATCCCGGCATTACAGGCGCCTTCCGGTTCGGTAAAAACCTCTCCTAGAGGAATTGTACGAATCTTTGAGAATTATTACAAGGAATTATACAGCTTACCCTTGTCTCCTGCCCCCCTCTCAGATATTGAGGCCTATTTAGCTGGTCTTGAAATTCCTCAGCTTTTGTCTTCACACAAAGAGATCTTGTCATCCCCTCTTTCTTTGGGGGAGATAGAGAAAGTCATTTCCTCTATGACCTCGGATAAGGCACCCGGTCCGGATGGATTTCCCATCAACTTCTACAAGGTCTTTTCAAGGAACTGGCTCCTATACTTCTTAAACTTTATGAATATCTTTTTCTTCATACTATAGATCCTACTCTTCTTGAAGCTACCATTATTTTAATTCCCAAGCCAGGTAAAATCCCACGGACCCAGCGAACTATCGACCCTTATCCTTACAGAATTATGACATGAAAATTCTCTCAAAAAGTTCTGGCTGAAAGGATTAAAGCGGTCTGGGCTCAGTTACTTAGCCCAGAACAGGTGAGGCTTTGTGCATTCAAGATCTTCATCTGATCATTTGAGAACCCTTTCTCACATATCCCAACACTCTCATACATCTCAATGCCCTATGGTCTTAGTCTCGTTGGATGCAGAGAAGGCCTTCGACCGGGTGGATTGGCCCTTTCTCTGGGCCGTGATGGCCAGAATGGATTTTCCGGTCTCTTTCTTGGAATGGGTTCAGACCTTTTATAAGACTCCTTCAGCCAGAATATATTGTAATGGAGTTTTTTCCTCACTATTTCGATTGCATACGGGCACTAGACAAGGATGCCCCCTTTCGCCTTTCTTATTTAACCTGTATTTAGAGCCCTTACTTATTAAACTTAAATCTTCAGCGCTTATCAAGGGATGTTTGGTGGGCCATCAGAAGTTGGTCCTTTCTGCTTACGTGGATGATATACTCTTACATATCGAATGCCTGTGGACTCCTTAGATCTGCACTAGATGTTATTAAGCAGTATGGGCCCTTTCTCAACATAGGTTAAATATTGCTAAATCTGAGATTTTCCCTTGAATGCCCATACATTATAAACAAGATTTTGTGAGTTTTGGTATGAAGTGGTCTCCTAGGTCGATCAAATGCTTAGGGATCCATTTTGCAACAGACCCTTCCCTTAAGAAGTTTAACTTAGATGATCTTAGGAATAATATCCAACAGGATCTCTCACGGTGGGCTGTTCTTCCTTATTTCTCTATGGGGCAATATCAACATTATTAAGATGAATATTCTTCCCGTATCTTTTACCCTCTTAACTTACTTAATCTCTGGCTACCTGTTTCATATTTTCGACAGTTTCATGAGATGTTTCAAGCTCTATCTGGCGGGAAAAGAAGTCTTGGCGGTCTTTTGTTAAGCTTTCCTTCCTAAAGATAAGGGTGGACTCGGCTCCCAAACCTTTTGCTTTATCATTGGGTGGCTCACCTTTCTAAATTAGGAGATGGCTTTCTGTGCTTAGATTCTTTTCAGCCGATTTGGCTCCAAATCAGAAACTGGCTCTCTCGGAATCTAAGATAGATCCTTGCCCTTTTCTATACCCCCTTTCAGTGCTTTACTTAATGGATAGACTATCGTCTGATTCTTATGTCCCTTAAATCTCTTTTTCAGTGTTGGTGGTTTGTTAATATCTTTCCCTGCGTGGGATTTAGGCCAGCCGATTATCGTAATCCAATATTAAGCTGGGCGGCTCACCGATTATTGCCAGCTGCCTACAACAGAGAGAGTTAACCTAGAGCATCTTTACGATCAAGGATCCCTCCTCTCATCAGTGGATATAATTAACAGGTATGCTATCCCCAGGACTATGATTTTCAGGGTTTACCAGTTGAGACATCTTGTTCTGGAGAATTTGGGGCCCTATTTAGGAGTCGAAAATCATCCCTTTCTCTCTCAAATAGTAACCTTTGCTTCAAACCGCATTCTATCTCATTAATATATTCATTTCTCTGAACTATAAATTCCGGATCGGTGGAGGCTCTAATGTTTGGCCCTCATTGATGCCTGAGTCCGCTCTGGATTGGTCTCGTATTTGGAAGGACCTCCACAAGTATCATTCACAGGATAGGTTCAAACTTACTCAGTATTACATAATGAATAACATGTATTACACCCCAAAAACTTTTCAAACTTAGAGGCTTCCACTTCTCTCTGCTCTAGGTGTATGCAGGGGAAGGTGATCTCTTACATTTTCTGGTGTTGTAATAAAGTTGCCCCCTATGGTCCTCTATCCGGGATAATTTGGATATGCTACTAGGTCTTTCAGTTGTTTTACCCCTGAGGTTTGTATTCTGGGTGATTATGCTAGCATAGACAGCGTGGGCGTGAGATACCATATTGCATTAATATCTGTTGTGGTTAAGAGGCTAATTCTTAGGCATTGGACTGATCAATTGGAGTTGTCCTATGCTGAATGATTGACTGAGCTCTCTGCCTACCTTAATTCTGAGAACCTAGTGGCCAGTGTCGAGGCCACATGGACTTGTTCAAGAAGAAGTGGGGTAAGCTCCAAGCGCTATATTGCACCAATGATTTCTTGTGACCTTGTACCCTAGGCCCATAATGGTACTCCATTGTGTTACCTTTAGAGTTCTGCATTTAGTGATTCAGGAGCAGATTAATTCCTATATGGTTATTATGGTAGGATCTAACTTGAATGTATCAATGGTGAGCACTCTCATCTGGGTTAGGTGGGGAGGGTAGGGGTGGGTTGGGGTTGGAGGTGGATGGGTGGGAGGGTTGGGGGTTTCTGGGGTGAGATTGGGGAGGTGGGAGTTTGGGGTGGTTATTTTGGTGTTTGAGTTTTGGGAGGTTTTTTTTTTTTTGGGGGATTTTTTTCTTTCTTCCTTTGTTATACCATATATTTCTCAGGATCTGTTTGCTTTTGTGTCTTGTGGTTGTATTATGTGTAAAATTAATAAACTTAAATTTCAATTAGAATCCAGTTATGTTCTTATCCATTTCATAAAATAAGTAACATTCTATTTAGAGAGTGTGGTTTTGTTTGTGCCAAGCAATGCCAACATAGCACAGGAGAGATCTGGCAACAGTACCTCTTGAGCAATGGCTAGGAGTGTTTCAGAGGTAACGTCTAGCTTTCCCATGTGCCATCCTGAATTGAGAGCAGCATTTCAAACACCTGTTTATTATAACCATCAGTCTCTTGTTTTGACTGCTGACAGCCATATTCTGGACCTCTGTACCAGCTTTTCTACATTCCTTTTCATGTTATTGATATCCTCATTATTGTCTACACTCCTGCAGAGTTTTATGTCATCTATGAATAGACTTATTTTACCCTTTAACTCCACCCCAGTGTCACGGATATAAATGATGAAGAATTCCAGTCCAAGGACCAACCCCTAGAGCACTCCACTTGTGACCTTTTTAATGCCAGGGGAATGCACCCTTCAGAACCACTCTCTGGGTTCTGTCTGACAACCAGTTGCCGATTTTAGTGATAACAAGGTCGAAAAAATATGTTAACTACTTTCCATTTGCACTCACATTGCATTTAGTTGACCATCTCAGTATCTTTCTCTTCCTCACTGGTTGGGAGAGTAGTAGGAAATGCACCATGTTCCCATTTTGACAGCTTTAATTTATAGCCCCACTGCTGCTACTGTATTCTTCAACATTTTGTACTACACTGCCACTGAAAGTGCTGGTGGCCTTATGGTATAGTACAAGAGTAATTCCCATTTGAGATTTTATTTTGAGATGTATGCTTTTTTGTTGTGGATAATATGTAGTCATGAAAAAATATATTAAAGAAGTATGTTGTAGTACAAGTGAATTCCTATTTGAGCTTTTATTTTAAGAAATATTGTTTTTGTTGTTGCAGATAATATGCAGTCATTAAAAATAAAATAAACAGTATAATATAGTACAAGTAAATTCCCATTTGAGTTTTTATTTTGAAAGATGCTCTGTTTGTAGTTGCAGATAACATGTAGTCATTAAAAATATATTAAACAGTATTGAGAAGTTAAATAGTTAACATGTGCAATACAAATTGATATTGTTACCTACTGCCTGCTCAACTCCAAGCATCCACATGTACAGGGATGATACTGTTTTGTATGTCTCCTGTACTTTCCACCTCGGACGTAGTGACCAGCCTTCAACTGGACTTCAACAATGTCCAGTGCTGGTTTCCTGCAAACCAACTGTCTCTAAATACCAAAAAGACAGTCTCTAGGACCTTTGGCACCAGATAAAAGCTGTCCAGGCTTACTGTCATGTCTACCTTTCATACACTCGATGGTTCCACACTTGAGGATGTCTCTTCCTTCAAATACCTTGGGCTCTGGCTCAACAGGAACCTAGACTTTTGGGGTCATGTGGACACTATTCACAAAAAGCTACTTCCCCAATTGGGAGTTCTGTATAGACGCTGAAGCTGCCTCCCTCCACTGGCCTGCCGGGAGACTGTCCAGAAGGTGATCCTCCCAATTTTTGACTTTGGCAACATAGTCTATTATAGCCCCCAAATCCACACTTACAGTACCAGACTGGACACTCTTTTTCCCTCCCTCTATCACTTTATTCATGCCTGTCTGCCATGTACACACCACTGTCACCTCTACACCACACTCTCCTTCCCTTGCTGAGGGCCAAATGCATTGTCCATAGTGCCTCTCTCTAATTGGTAAGTTCCTGGCTTGGCTCCCTGCCCACCTTACCCCACTCTTCCTCTCCATCCTTCTACCCCCAAGTACTCCTCTGCAACTCCCCAATTGGACCATCCTCCCTCCCCAGTCATTCACTTCAGGGAGAGCTGCCTTCTCCTATCACTTTCCAAACATTTGGAACTCCTTCCCTGTAAATATTCATTCTGCCTTGACCACCCATTCACTATCCCACCTTCTTCATCACTACATCTCCTCCTCCTGCAATTGCACCAGACCCAGCTCACCTTCCTTAGTCATCTCTCCCCTTCATTAGTCTGCAATGCACTTCCTTTAAATATCTGCTATGCCTCAACCACCCATTCACTGTCCCACCTTCTTAGTCACTCATCTCCCCTCCTGCAGCTGCATGAGTCCAGCTCCTTTAACTTAGTCCTCTCTCCCCTCTTTAGTCCCAAATGCCCTTTCCTTTACATCTCTCATCTGCCCAACTCCTCTTCACCCCTCCCAGGTATGCCTCAGCCTTTAGCATTAGCTGGGTTACATCAGTGCATCGCCCATGTGGGTATGGTTTGCCTCTCCCCTCACCTCTTCTTTCCTCCCCAGGCACGCCTACAGTCTTTAGCATTGGCTGGGTTTACATCAAGTAGTGTTCACACTCCATATAGGTATGGCTTGCCTCTCCCTCACCTCCTCTTCTCTTCAAATTCCTCCCTCGGACTTCCTACTTCTCTTTCTCCTCCATTTGATCCCTGCACCACATTCTTTCCTAAACATATTTCCTAGATGCAGATCTTTGGATGTCCCCCTACTTGACCACTGACTGCTCCACCAATCCCCTACACAACTCACTACTCTACCCCTGACTGCTCCCACCAGTCCCTTGCAGGTTGCATCTCGGAAGGGTGTAGGCCCCTGGCTATCCACCCATCTCCCTCTCCCCATCCCGACAAAGTCCTCACTTTCTACCACCAAGCAGCATAAGCTAATATTTCCTAGTTATAGATCTAGCTCGTATGACTATGATTATGTAACTGAGCACTAATTACTTGCATGTGCTAAAGTAAATGTAAAAATATAAACATGTGTATATACAGTATGTAAAATGTATCATGTACATAGTTATATATGATAGTAAGTACAGCCTGGCTATCCCACAACATGTAGTATTGCCTAAATGTTTGTACATACCAAATTATATGTATACCTTTTATATGTTTCTGTATTCAATATTGTATCCCCTATTCCCCTTCCCCCAGGACAAATCTGGAAATGAGCTAGTGTAGCTCAGTGTGCCTTTCATGGTGAAACTTTTCAAAATAAAACAAATAAAAAATATATGTATGTTACGGAACAACACAGAAATATGATACTATGAAAAATAACTTTTTACTCAATAAAATTATATTTCCTAGTTGAACAGAAGCCCTTTTCATAAGCTGGTTCAGCTAGCACTTTAAGATTTTCTTGTTAATACTGCATGCTGTATATCCTTTATGTAGATGATTGATCCAGTAATTTCAAAACTGACACACTGCTGTTGATTTAATTTCTCCAATTCATAGCCAGCTTGACTGCATGCTGCTGCTGGTGAGTGTGTGTGTGTGTGTGTGTGTGTGTGTGCGCGCTGACGCGCACGTGCATGTGTGTGTATGTACATTCCATTCTTCCCTATGTGAGTTATCTTCTTCATCAATCTGTTGTTCCTAGTATAGTGCAGTATCCACCCCATTGTCAATCTTCTTGTCACTGTCACTGAAAATACTGGGATAGCCAGGTGCAGGACTTTTCCTTTAGTCATTTTTAGAGAGGAACATAGTGCTTGTGTCTTTTCTGTCCAAATCTTCCATTCTTCTGTAACAATAATTCAAGATGTTAGACTGATTAGTCCAAAATATTACACATATGGAAATGTACTAGTGGTGCAGGGTGGGTGGGATGGAATACACAGAGGGGAAAGTAAAGTAAATGGCTTATATTGACCTTTTCGGTACTTCAAATTCAGAGCTCCTGTGTATCATTACTGTCTGTTTTTTGAGCTGATTGCACCATTTATTTCACTATCTTGGTTCTGGGTCTTGTTCCAATTTGCCCAGCCTCATCTGTTTGAACCAAAAAGCTGACCTCCACACCCCTATTTGTAATTTAGGCCATGCAGCAGCTAAACAGGTGTCTTAATACAACAGAACCATAGCTCCCTTCACAGTCACAGTGTGGGAGTACATGTTGAAGGGGAGGGTATTTTAAATATTTTCCTTTTCAAAAACCATAGATTTAAATAACAGACAGTTCATGGAGCCCTTATTGTTATTATTATTATTGTTGTTATTAATATTATTATTATTATTATTATTATTATTATTATCACCTAGAAATAAGCCTTTCCCTGCCCCAACTTGAAAAATGAACATGTTAAACTGTCTATGGGCAACATTATTTAAGCCACACAGTGGAATATACAGGAGAATTAGCATGAGAAGGAAGAGAAGGAGAGGACAAGCTATGTTGAGGTTCAAGCCTGAGAGACACAGAGATAAAGGTTTGAATCCACCATAGCTGCCTTCTCACTGTGCAACCTTGAACAAATCAATTCATATGACCTACCTGTGCCTTGGAACTCTGAGCTATAAAATTGGGTTGAAGTAGGGTTTCACCAGAAAATAGTTCACACATCTTAGTTATACTGTTCTGGGTAAATAAACAGAACAGAACAAAAATGTAATGTAGCTATATCCTTTGGATAGAACCATTTTTTTCAAACATATATACTGAGTGTTTTAAATAAATGAACAAACAAAAAAAGGCTTACTGCCTTTGTTGACTGTTGCAGAGCGCTGAATGAAGCATTCTAATCAGAGATGATTGTGTAACCCATCTTTTAGTTAAATATTTGTTCTAAGTGCTCATTTAGTGACAAAAGAGTGAGTGTGTATGTGCGTGCATGCGTGTGTGTGTGTGGTGTGTGTGTGTGTGTGTGTGTGTAGCATAGAGTGCGTTTCCCTGAGGGAGCCACACCACCATTCAATAAAATGAATGTTCCATTAACCAAACTGCTGGCAAACTATATGCAAGGACTCTGTACTTCACGATATTTCTCACCATAAGCATGAGGTCTCTGCTCTGTGTCTTCAGGAAGTCTTGATATTGAAGAACTAACACCCACTGGTTGTTGACAACAGGGTGCTGTTTTGATACAAAGGGTGATACAGCCACATAAGACCTGAGCGGGAAAGCTGGGCTACAGCAGGAATCTACTTGTCTAGAAACAAAAGCACATTGTAGACTTCAGCAAGGTGTATTTATTGAATGGGTTTAAATTAAAAACATAAAGTGTACTGTATGTGCCTGGGGAGGGGCTGGGGTTGGAAGTCCAGTACCCACTGATTGTCATTCTCTGCTAAGTTATACTGCTTTATTCAAACTACAGTTTTAAACACAGAGGCAACTGTTGCACTGTCTTCCTAGAGTGATTCGTCTTGTTTTATATTTGGTTAGAGAAAGGATACTGGTGAGATTACTTGCAGTTTTTGCATGTCTTAACTAATATTTTCCATAGGCCCTTATTACCCATGTGAGCTAAACAGTTCATCTTCCTGACAGCAAGACCAAACTAACACGAAAAAGCTGTAATTAGGAGAAAATGCTGATTTCAGTCCTGCCATATATAATTAAAATTGTTTATACCCTGGATAGCAATCAAAAAGTCTTTACTTAACTTTTACTTATATAGCTGAGCACTGCATTATACCACACACTGCTACTGCAGTTATGTAATAAATTTGCATGTGATGACAGACAGACAGAGGTCCTCCTTAATAACACCTATCTTATGTGCCCAAGGTGTTGTACCCAGTTGAAATGTTATGAATACTGAAGCTGTCAGATACTGACTTTAGATACTTTTAAGCAGGTGGGGTAATATTCATTTTATGCAAATATAGTTTGAACCTTTACGCTTGATAATTGACTGAGTTTTCCTTTCAAATGCAACATAGTTTATGTTTTAGAACGTCATCTGTTTAAAAGCAAGTATACTGAAGTATCCCAATATGTTCAAATATTCCTAACATGTTTTGCAACACTTACGTTTTTCACTCATTTTGGAATATTTTGACATGTATTATAATTTATTGATCCACTTTATTAGTTTTTCAACCAGTTATAGTTCTACTGACTTTCTAGTTAAACTTTAAACAGTATCAAACAATCATATACAGCATTATTTCTATTAACATGGCAATACAAAACTAATTCCATTTCTTCAATGGATCATCAGACAACTGTTTTCTCTGAGTATTTATGGACAAATGAATTTGGTCAGTCCACTATCCATCTCACAACTGATGTCTGACCACACTGATTTTTAATTTCTTTGTGCTTCTTTGGACTCGGGGGCTGGAGTGCCTGTTCTGTTCTGAGACCAACAAATGGCTGAGGGCATTACAGCGGTGACTCTTGGGGGCTGGACTGCCCACATTTTCTTGTGGTAGGAAATCTCTTGGATAAACAAAGCTGTGGTCATGTTGATGGAAGTCTATCTGAGAGGAGGATCTACTTTTGGACACTGTTCCCTTATCTTATGGATGTTCAGACTATCTTTTTCCTTTGCACCATTCAGACTTGGTGGGCAGTGAGAGTGCCCTATTTAAATTGTGTTTGCCTGATAAGCTGTTAATTGTCTTCCTGACCTATGTGGGAGATAATGCCAGGAGTCAATAACATGTTCCCTGTCTGGAGAGATGGGAGCTCTTCAGAGACTAGCTAATATCTATTCCTATGAGTTCTGTGTGACTTCTCTCTTTTATTGTAATCACCTTCATACTCTGCTAAAGAAATGTTATAACTTATTGTATTAGTGGGGCTGGGGAGTGTATGTGGTTTGGTTATCTGTTGAGGATGGACTGTAGGTGTGAGTGTTTAGGTTGAAGGTGGTTGTCTGAGTGGTGGATACTGTGTTTGATTGTTATCTGACTGCTGCTGCGAACTGTGATGTTCTGGGAGGGAAATAAGATGGTCAGGTGATATTCCCTCTCCAGGCTTTGAAATCTCCATCCTTTTGACTTCCCCCCTTTGTCATCCATGACATATTATAGATGTCGCACTTTGGGGACAGTCAGGAGGCATGGGGGGGTCCAGAGCCTCTTGGAGGGATGGAAAGGGGCTGCTGGATTGAGGTGGTGGGGACTAGGAGATGCCCTGGGGTGAAATTCAACCATGATAGGTGTCTTCCTGTCTAGTTCCCATGCCCAAGGGCTCTGCTTTATGCAGGTAGGTGGCACGGTCTTCCTCATCGATTTATCCAACTCAGAAGGTGTTGTGCAATGCCAGATCTATTAAAAACAAGACTTCTATAATTGCAGATCTTGCTGGTTCATCAGACCTGTCATGCATCATCGAGACCTGGATGGATGAGAACACACTCCCAATTTTGGCTTCTGTGGTTCTGGATGGGTACTCGGTGATTGGCTCTCTTCTCTCTTCCCATCCCATGCACATCCCTGGTGAGGTCTCAGCTCCTGCATATGCACCCTTCCCTCACCAACCACCACCCTGTGAGGCGCCTAATCATTCTGCTGCTCCTGCTCTCCGGCAATGTGCACCCTAACCCTGGGCCCGCTTATGCTGCCACGCCTAAGCCCACCTGTGGTAGCGGTCTCAGTTGCTTTCATGAACATATGCAATTCTCCCAAAAATATGCCCTCAATGCCAGGTTTACTTTAGCACTCCCGGACATCCTCATCTAGCAGAGACCTAGCTCTCCCCACCTATGCCTGACTCAGCTGTCTCTCTACCAGGCTTTTCCCTGTTCAGGGCTGATAGGTTTGGCAGGCGGGAGGGTGTGCTATCTATCTGCGGCGGCTCGATTCCTGGGCCCATGCCTACCACTAGAGCTCAACAGCAGAGCAAGCCATTACTCCTTAAAATCACTCCTTACCTGGTCGTGGGCCCCTCTACCTAACCATGGTTTACATACCCCGAATACAAAAACTTAGCGGTCTCCTCCCTCCTTGACTATCTATCCTCCTTACCCCCAGAGGCTGAACAACTAATATTGGGTGGCTTAAACTCCAACTGGCTCAGTTCCTCATCTGATACTATAAAGGATGAACTTGCGACCTTGACCTGTCTCAATTGGTCACTCAGTCCTCGTCTTAACAAAGCAACGAAGACCTGCTCCCTCTTGAGCGTAATCCTCTCAACGGCCACATAAGTGGCTTCCATGCTTCATCATCCGGACTCTCTCAGCGACCACTCCCCGTCATCTACCATTGGTCCTCTCCCACCCCTCAGCCCTGTGCTGCACCACCCCATGACGCAGGATTTCTCCCCAGAGGGTCTTGACAACCTCAAGCGCCACCTTGCAAAGTCAACTGGACCCCAGTGGCCTGTGCTCCAGACATAAACTCTGCACTAACCTACCTCACTACTGCCTTCACCCTCGCCTGTGATCTGTTTGCCCCATCTCACATCTAGGAAAAAAAGCGGTCTGCTGCTTGGATGTCCCTGCTCTGATCCAGCAACTAAAAAAGCGGGATAATCTCTGGCACATTGCAAATGAGTCTGGTAGAGTGGCTGACAGACAAGCCTACAGGGCTGCCCATAACCAGTGCACCTGGGCCATCAAGCAGGCAAAAGCTAAATACTATCAGGCTGCGTTGACGTCCACCTGGAGCTCATCCAGAGCCTTCTGGGACAACATTAAAGAACTGAATGGTAAAATCCGCTCCCCCCCCCTCTGTCTCAGATTGACATAAACGGGGCTGTCTCGACTGACCTAACATGTATTGCTGACTGCCTTAATAAAACCTTCAGGACTTAAGTGCAGTCCTCCCTGCCCACTTTTGACCAGTTACCACGTCCACCTTCTCACACATCTCAAGGCCACTTTTCTGCTTCAGATGATCTCACCCTGTGATGCCAAACCTTCTCATAAAGTCCCTCGCCTCCCAAAACCTAATGCTGACCCTCTTGACTCCAAGATACTCCATACTTACACTGGATGTCATGCTAATCCTCCTCACGCTTATCTTAAACAAATCCTTATGTTTAGGTCAATTGCGGATGTCTTGAAACACGTGAAGTAATCCCCATCCATAAGATCTAAGGATGCATGCTAAATAATTACAGGCCCATCTCCGTCCCCCCCATCCAAAGCTTTAGAAAAAATAGTATCCACACAGCTCTTGGGAAGTACCTATCTTAGCACAATCTTTTTTATGTCCGGAGCAACATGGGTTCGTCCTGGCCACAGCACAACCAACCGCCTTTCTAGATTCTCCACCACTTACACTCCACGCTTGACAAGGGTTGTCTTGCAGGGCAGTATTCATAGACCTATCTAAGGTTTCACATTGTGTGCCACCCCTGCTGTTAAACCCCTATCCCAACTGGGACTCTCATCTGGCCCAATGAATTGGTTCTCTAGCTACCTGCAAAACAGGTCCCAAAGAGTTATACTAAATGGGACCCTCTCTCCAACTTGCCAGTTCTCTCAGGGGTCCGCAAGGTTCCATCCTCGGACCCACCCTCTTCAGTCTATTCCTAAACTCTCTCCCAAACTCCTGCTCCAGCAAAATACTGCTCTATGCTGATGAGCGCAGTAATCCTAGCATCTCACCCTGACCCGCTTCTACTCCAAGGCACACTGCAAAGCGCCTTCCTCCAAGCGAAAAATGGTTCAATAATCATCGACTAGTCATGAACCCTGAAGAAAACTAATTCCATACTGTTCTCACACTGGCAAAACAGTGCTAAGAACACTCCCTTCTCATCACCACCAGCGAGCTCCTTACTCTAGAACAGGTAACATCCTATAAGTACCTGGGCATCACCTTTGACCCTGGCCTTACATTTCCACGCCCACTTAAAAACCCTGTCATCTGCCATGAACTCCAGGATCGGGCTCCTCTACGCGCCAAAGATGCCTCCCGGAATCTGCGTTAAGATTAGCCATTACCTCATCGGTGCTGTCTCTGGCCGACTCTGGACTTCCTAATTACGCTGCGGCTGACCCACCTCCTTATCTAAAGTACAGACCTCTATTAACAAAACCTGGAAGCTTCTTCACAGGTGCCAACAGCAGAACTCACACCTGCCTGCTATACTCTACCTCCAACTACTCACTCTTGATGGAAGACTGAAATACCATACCTGCCTACTGGCTAAAAATCCTTGTCAGGGCTTTGCCGCCAGGGAGTCTCTACTCCACTGCAGCTGGCTGTCCGCCCCTGCCTACCCAGTAACTCCATCGCAGCCACCTTCATAGTTCCCAGGGCTAGGACCTCTCGCTGCCAAAGATCCTTCCATCATAAAGCCCCCCTTTGATTTAACTCCCTTCCTGAGGCTATCTCTAAGATCCCCGTGATTGGCTGGTTCAAAACTGCCCTCCGTCAACACATTATTGACAGTCGATGCTGCAAATGTCGATAGCTGACCTAACCCAGCCCTTTGCCCTGCGCCCCCTGGTTCCCTTAGGTGACTGGATACTGTCTGTAACTATGTTGTTACTAATTGATGTGTAATATGATGTATAATATGCAAGTTAACTTATGTATATTACTCAACTTATGCTTGTACTTGTATAGTTGCTGCCTGTAACTCCATGTGTTTTTGTATCTCACCTGTATGTAATCCCTGTCCTAAAACCTCACTATTTGTTGTCTCCCCCCCATTTTGACGAGGTACCTTTGTAAACGAGTCGCTGACTCAAAGGTTGTAAATCTGATTCTTCAATAAATAAATAAATAAAATAAATAAAAGATACACCGCCTGAAGAGAGAATCATAGGGGCAGGGGTGTAGCCATTTGTTTTAAAGTGCAACTGGGCCTTGTAGATGTGCCAGTGGGGTTCACCAGATCTTTTGAGTGTATCGTGGGTGCGGGTGTGGGGTGCAGGATTTTGTTCATCTACCATCCACCCGGTGATGGGACAGAATTCCTGCAGGAGATTGCAGACTTCATTGTCAACGTGGTATTGGAATCCCCCAAATGATTAATTCTGGGGGATTTCAATGCCTGGGTCAACGATGAACTCTTATGCTTTGGTCAAGATCTCCTCCAGTTTATGACTTTGCTGGGCCCCAGACAGGTTGTTTCCTCCATGACTCACATTGGTAGTTACTCATTGGATCTGGTGTTCCTCATGGGGATGGGGATCACTGATTTTGTGGTGGAACCCGTCGGTTGGTCAGACAATCACACCATAAGGTTCAGTTTCGTGGCTTCCCCTAATGGGCTTGCCCCTACGGAGATGGTTCGGTACCGCCCTTTGAGGGGCCTGACTCCAGATGGCCTAATGGTGGTGCTAGACCTATCAAGCCTGGCAAGTGAAATCATGGATCCAGGTAGCCTTGTATTCACCTATAATTAGGCAGTGTCGGATGCCCTGGATTCCATTGCTCCTGTTCATGTGCAACCACTTACTCTTCACCCAAGGTCCCCTTGGTTTGATGGGACCTTGAAGGAGCTGAAGACAGTGGGTCAAAGGTTAGACAGGGTTTGGCGGAAGTCCGTCCTGGATGTTGACAGACTTAAATTGATAGATCATTATCCTATCTATCAATCGACAATAACACATAACAAGGCAGAACTCCTGACCAGGGAGATTGCCGACTCGAGAAATCGACTGGCTCAGATCTTCCGGACTGTTGACAGATTGTGCAAATTCAATCTGTCTCCAGTCTGGTGGAGCCTTGTCACAAGAAAGATGTGATGAAGTTGTTTGATTTTTCATGGATAAGTTTGTCACCATCAGGTCTGGTGTCTGCCCAGCCCCCTCTATGGGGGACTGCAAAGGTCAATGGGAGTTTGCCAGCACCCGGTTTGTCTGGTCTGACTTTAGCCAGTCAGACATCATGGACATTGTGAGGATCATCCAGATGTTGCAGCCGACCAGTTGTAGTTTAGACCTAGGCCCAATGCATCTCCTCATGGGGTGCGTTGAGGAAATTGGCCCGGTCCTTGCTGAGATAGTTTGGAGGTCATTGCAGAGGGGGATCTTACCTGATCCCCTGAAGGAGGTGGTTGTGTGACCACTTCTGAAAAAAACCTCCTTTGATCTGGACTACCTTGCTAACTACAGACCTGTCCCTAACCTTCTCTTTGTCTGGAAGGTTATTGAAAAGGTGGTTGCACTACAGCTGGATGATCATTAATTCACCCACAATGTCTATGACACACTCCAGTCTGGATTTAGGAAGAGGCATAGCACCGAGACAGCCATTGTTTGGGTGCTTAATGATTTCCTAATAGCGAGAGATCAGAGGACCCATTTCATCCTAGTCCTCCTTGATATCTCAGCAGCATTTGACATGGTGGACCATGATGTGCTACTGGACCACCTGCAGTTCATCTGTGGACTGTCTGGTACTGTCCTCAGATGGTTTTGATCATTCCTCGCGGGTAGGACACAGAGAGTGGTCTCAGGAATTTATTCCTCTGACCCTCATCCCCTATCCTGCTGGGTACCGTAGGGCTCCATTCTAGTGCCCATGTTGTTCGCCGTGTACATGCTGCCATTGGGAGACATTATTTAGGTGGTACAGTTTGAGGTTTCACTGCTATGCAGATGATACTCAACTGTACATGTCTTTTGTGCAAGAACTGGGAGATATTCTCTCATGTTTAACAACTGCTCATCTGAGATTCAGGAATGGATGAGTGCTAGCTGGCTGATGTTGAATCTGGACAAAACTGAGGTGTTGGTGGTGGACCCGGATCGTTGGGGCAGGGTGTGTTGGCTGGACAACCCTTGCGTCTTTGGCTCAGTGGTGTCTAGCTTGCCACCTCTGATCGGTTGGGGAACCTAGGTGTTATTTTGACAGTAGTTTGACCCTGAAAGTACAGGTGTCAGCCGTTGTCAAGACCTCTTTTTTCCATCTGAGGAATATCGCCCAGGTGAAACACCTGGTCTCCACCGAGGATCTTCCAACCCTGGTCCATGCCTTCATGACCACCGGCCTTGACTACTGCAATGCCTGTACCTAGGGTTACTGGGGTTGATATCTGTCACCTTCAGCTGGTGCAGAATGCGGCTGCAAGGCTTTTGACTGGTACTTCAGGACCAGTCATATGTCCTGTGCTCCGTGGACTGCACTAGCTGCCAGTGTGGTGGCATATCACTTTCAAGGTCAGTTTGCTGACCTATAAAGCCCTACATGACCAGGGACCCTACTACTTGCAAGATCTCCTTTCTCCCTACTGTCCCTCCCGGCCTCTCTGATCCACCGACGAGGGATTGCTAGATATTCCCAGGGTCCGTTTACAGATATCTGGGGCACGTTCATTTGCATTTGCAGCTCCTGTCTTGTGGAATTCTCTACCTAGTCGGATAAGAGAATGTCTGACCGTCCAAAACTTTAAAAGAACTTAAGACTTACCACTTTGGCCTAGCTTTCAGTGATGAGATTTAATGATGCTGCCATTTTAGTTGCTTATTGATTGTTCTGCTGATAATTTATGGTTTTATATACTGTATGTTATAATTTGATGAATTATATGATTTTATGTGATTATGTTTTTGTGTACAGGTGCCTTGAACTATGGAAAGGTGCCTTTTTATAAATTAAATTTTGATTTTGATTTGATTTGATTTACCCTAAACTTAGGGGACCAGGATAGGCCAATTGAGGCAAGGCTTATTTCAAGGAACAACTTGGAGGAAGGGGAACAAAATGGTACCATAGGGCTTGGCACGTCATTATCGGTTCCTTAATGCTAGGAGTGTCAGTAAGACAGCGGCATCACAGGTGCTCAGCAAAATAGGCTAAAGAAACCATTATAGGAATGTCATAGGTAATAACCCCCCACACCCAAATGGAGAGAGATAAAAACTGAGAAGGCAGTCAGCTGTAGAGATTAGTATACATGCTTGGGAACCAGGAGATCACAGGTTCAAACACTGCTAGAGTCAGGTATGCACTGTGTAACCTTGACAAGTCACTTAACCTCCAGTACTCCAGTCCAGCCAGTTGCTGAAATGAGTAGAAGGAGGACTCCACTTGAAACAAGCTGGATGATCCAGTGCAAATAACTTGCAATAATTTTAATTGTATAAATAATAGAAACATAGAAACATAGAAGTTGACAGCAGATAAGGATCGCAAGGCCCATCCAGTCTGCTCCTTTTTTCTACCTTATGAATGTGCCATAGGCCTGTACTCTGTCAATGGCCTATCTATTCATACTCATCTTTATTGCTCCCGTATGCCTATCCCATGCCTGTTTGAAGACTGCACTGTATTCATATCCACTACTTCCTGAGGTAGGCCGTTCCATGCATCCACCACCCTTTCTGTGAAAAAGAACTTCCTTACGTTCCCCTTTAATCGGCTTCCCTCTAATCTCATGCTTTGTCCTCTTGTCCTGCTATTTTTCTTATATTGAAATATGTTAGACTCACCTTGTTAATGCCCTTAAGATGTTTGAATGTTTCGATCATATCTCCCTCCTTTGCTTGAGCTCTGTTAATCTGTCCTCATATGTTTTCTGATGCAGTTCCTGCACCATTTTGGTTGCCCTTCTCTGGACTGCCTCCATTTTGTTAATGTTCTTGTGCAGGTGCGGCCTCCAATACTGCATGCAGTACTCAAGATGGGGCCTAACCAGAGTCTTGTAAAGAGGGATTATTACCTCCTTCTTACGACTTGTGCTACCCCTACTAATACACCCCAACATCCCTCGAGCCTTACCTACTGCTTTAGTGGATCTGCTTGGATGATTTCTGGTCATCTGTGATGACAATGCCTTAGTCTCTTTCTTCCCTTGTGATTGCTAGCAACTCCCTTCCCAACCTATAGGTGGCTTCAGGGTTTCTCGTCCCTATGTGCATGATCTTGCACTTCTTTGCGTTAAACCCCAGTTGCCACTCCTCCAACCATTTTGCTAGTTTATCCAGATCTCTTCTTATTCTGCCCACTCCATCTGGATCATCTACCCTGTTGCAGATCTTGGTGTCATTTGCAAACAGACAAACCTTACCCACCAGTCTATCTGCAATGTCATGATGAAGATATTGAAGAGGATGGGCCCCAGGACTGATCCCTGATGTACCCCACTTGTGACTTGCATCTCTTCTGATTGTGTACCATTTACTACCACTCTCTGTTTTTTGCCCACCAACCAGTTTGCCACCCAGTTAACCAACTTCTGACCTAGCCCGAGCCTACCCAGCTTATTAATCAATCTTCTACATGGAACAGTACTGAAAACTTTGCTGAAGTCAAAGTAGGTGACACTGCTCCCCCTTGGTCTACCACTCTGGTTACCCAGTCAAAGAAATCTGTAAGATTAGTCTGACAGGACCTTCCTCTTGTAAACCCATGCTATCTTGGATCCTGTGCTCCTATGGATTCCAGGTGTTGCACTATCATTTCCTTAAGAGTGCCTCAATAATCTTGCCCACTACTGAGGTAAGACTGACTGGTCTATAGTTCCCTGCCTACTCCTTGCTACCACTCTTGTGGAGCGGGATCACATGAGCCCTTCTTCAGTTTTCTGGGACCT
Organism: Neoceratodus forsteri; assembly: GCA_016271365.2. Lineage (NCBI taxonomy): Eukaryota > Metazoa > Chordata > Ceratodontiformes > Ceratodontidae > Neoceratodus > Neoceratodus forsteri. The sequence continues at coordinate 737,968,501 of CM057456.1, forward strand.
CTCCTGTGCTCAGAGACTCACTAAACAGTTCTGATAATGGATCTCCTAGTTCCACCCTTAGCTCCTTTAGTACCCTGGGGTGTATGCCATCAGGTCCCATTGCCTTGTCCACCCTGAGCTTAGTGAGCTCTTGTAGGACCCTTTCTTTTGTGAAGGGACTAGTGTGCACCTCACTCCCCCCTGTATCCATGGTGCCGAGCTGTGGGCCCTGCCGTATCTTTTCCTCAGTAAATACTGAGCAGAAGTATCTATTTAGGATAGATGCTTTTCCTTGATCCTCCTCCACACAGTCCCCCTTATCCCCTTTGATATTAGCAATACCCCCTCTGGACTTTCTCCTTTCACTAATGTATTTATAGAAAGTCTTGTCACCTTCTTTTACTGTTCGTGCTAGTGTTTCCTCGGTTTAGGCCTTTGCCTGCCTTACTGCTTACCCTGCATCCCTTAGGAAAGTTTGGTATGCCTCCCTATCTTCGTCCCGCTGCATTTCCTTATATTTCCTAAAGGTCAGCCTTTTGGTTCTGACCTTTTCTGCTACTGTTCTTGAGAACCAAAGTGGTTTCCTTCTTCTTTTGCCCTTACTTTTCTCTCTAACACAATGGGATGTTGCTTCAAGTATCGCATCCTTAATGCTTGCCCACTTTGCCTTTACCCCCTCACCTGTTTCTTCTTGCCAGGGCTAGCTTAACTCTGTTGGCCATCTTATCAAAGTCAGATCCTCTGAAGTCCCATATTTTTGCCTTGAAATCGGATGATTTAGTTCTAGTGGCCAAATTGAATCATACCATGGGATGGTCACTGGCCCCCAGGTGACTTTCTACCTGGAGATCTGTGATCCTTTCCCGTTAGTCAGCACTAGATCTAGGTTAGCCCTGTCTCTTGTGGGTTGTTCTACCAATTGTCTGAGGCCCTCCTCTGCAGGGAATCCACTATGTGTCTAGTTTTGGCAGATGTTCCTGTTGGTATTGACCAATCTGTATCTGGCATGTTGAAGTCTCCCATTATCAGAACCTCCTCTTTAGCAGTCATGTTTTGTATATCTTCTAACAGTAATGTGTCTATGTCCTCCCCCTGGTCTGCAGGCCTGTAGACAACCCCACTTCGTATGGAAGTCCCATTTCCTATTTACAGTGTGACCTACAGTTCTTCTGGCTCCTTATGTGTATTCTGAATTTCTGTAGCTTTGATATTTTCATTGACATACAGGGCCACTCCACCCCACCCCCTTTCTGAACCTTGATCTCTTCTGAACAGTACATAGCTGGGTACTGAAGTCTCCCAAGTATGGTTACTGGTGAACCATGTATCGCTAATGGCTACTATGTCCAGTTTAGTCTCTATCATTGTTGCCTGCAGATCTGAGATCTTGTTTCCCAGACTGTGAGCATTTGTGTACATGATTTTCCATTGGCCAGATTTCAGTGTGTTAGTTGTTGGGTGAAGTCCGGCATTTACCCTGTGTGTCGTATGGGGAGCTGGACCTTTTTCCTTACCTGATGATTCAAATGAACTACAAACATGCTGAACTCCTGTTTGATCACTAGCTGAGGGGGGAGGTGTGTTCTTCCCATTCGATTTATTGGGTGCTGCACCCCTCTACCCATTTGCTAGTTTAAATATTCTGAAAAGACATCAAACTTCTGCCCCAATGCACTGACTGCCTCCTTAGTCAGATGCAGTCCATTGAATGTAAAGAACTTTCGCTCCCAAAACTGTTGCCAATTACCTACAAATTTGTGTCCATTTTCCTGGCACCAGTTCTTGAGCCACATGTTTAGCCCCCTCCTCCCCTTCTCTGACCTTCTGTCCATCTGCCCCCCCAAACTGGCAGGATCTTAGAGAGGAGATGCTAACACAATGGATGACAGTTTGTCACCCAGCCTGGTCAGGTGTTTCTTGGTCTGCACAACTGACTGGCTGGTGAGATTGTTAGTCCCTATGTGTACCTGGAACATCAATGTTTTCTCCTGCTTCCTGCATGATTTTAGCAATGTGGTCAGTGTCTCTCCATGCTGATGTACCTGGGAGACATCTCACCGTTATCCCTGACTTGAGGTAGGTATCAACTACCTGAATTATTGAGTCTCCTATGATCAGAAGTGTTTTAGATTTCCTTTTTGCTGTTTTTGTTTTGGTCCCTGTTTTGGGTGAGTTTTGTAGAGCTAGCTCCTGTGCAGCAGTGTCCTGCTCTGCAGTGTCCTCTGCCCCCTTTCTTTGATTTCAGAGATCGAGGTAGATACCTGTTTGTAGTTTTTATATGGTTTGTGGAGGTGATATGTTGGCGAGCACAGAGTGATGGGGCACCCGATTTGCCCCTCCTAAACACCTGCCAACCTCCCAGCCCAACTACCCTCTGCGGTTGAGGTGCTTCTGTTGGATGTTTGGGAACTGGCGGGCGTTTTTCATAATATATTTCCTCCTGAATATGCAATTTGAGGCATGCAATCTCTGCCCATGCTGCCTGGAGCTGAGCCCTTAGATCTCCAATGGTCCAGCACATAGGACAATGTCCTTAATCCTGTATAACTGCCCTTTTGAAAAGTGTCCCTGCAGTACCTGCAGTTAATAATATATATTCCAGGTGAGTTGCTGGGTTTATAACCTGGTCAGAGTAATTAGAAGGAGGAAAATGAAAGCAAAAATTTGATTTTGTGTTTTGTTTGTTTTTTTTATAACTTGTTATAACAAGTTAAATTACTTATACCCCTGTAAATGAGGTCACTGTGTGGATACTACTCTGATCCTCCCCTTCTTGCTTTGCTACAGGAAATGTCATGACTGTGCTGCCCTATAAAAGGAGTGTAGTGTAGGGTGGTTGGGGATGGGGGTGGGTGGCTGGGCCCTTCTCCTGCCAAAAAGAAGAACCATAGATGAAAGAAAAAAGGAGGTAAGAGCAGAAACAATCAACCAACAACAAATGCAGCAGCCCTGAAAGCTTAGCTAATGATAGATACAGCTGTCAAACCTGTAAAGCACCACCTGTAATAATTTCACAGAAGATATACTCTGTAAAAACACTTTGCTACAGAGAAAAATAAAGCAGTAACAAAAGATATACCTTGCAAAAAAAAATTTGAATCAGAAGATTACAGCAGTGATCTGTAAGCACAAACCTGTAGGCACACCTTGTAATAATGCAGCTAAAAGAATACCCTGCAACAACAATTTGAATCAGAGAAAAATAAAGTAGTAAAATGTTAGCAGCACACAGTAATAACTCCTGTGAGTACAAAATAAAATAACACACAATAAATCTGCCTAGCCAAAAGAAGCCTTACTCTTTTTCCTTGCTCTGATAAGGTTTCTTGCTCTGTCCTTACAAGGAACTTAGAAGGAAGAGCTCAGGTGAGTTAGGTGCCTTTGCCAGCAAACCTAGTCTTCCTCCTCCAAGATATAAACTAACCTGACCTTTAACCCTTCCTTCTGTTGGAAGTTACTAACAGTTTGTCAGCTCCACCCCCAGTTATACACCTAATCCCCTGGAAGAGCTGTGGGAGGAAAGCAATTAGCTCCTGCAATGTGAGAAGGAGACTGCAAACACCTCTGAGATCAAACCAAAAACCTTTCAGCAAAAAAAAAAAATAAAAAAAATAAAATAATAATAATAATCTTTATTTTTAATGTGCCTTTCAAATTTCAAGGCACAGTACAAGTTAAAACAATTTAAGCCAATGCTACACCACAATAATAAATATACAGTACTAAACAGTTTAAAAACTATTTTCCACATTACCATAAGCCACACTCCATAAATGCATCTTTAATGCCTGTTTAAATCCCTCCAAGACCATGCACTCCCTTATCCGACAGGGTAGAGAATTCCAGAGGGTTGGGGCCATGAACATAAATGCCCTTGCCCCAGAAGATTTTAAAGAAACCCTTGGAATCTCCAGCAACTCCTCGTGGGCCGAGCGGAGTGGACACACAGGGTGGTAAGGAACCAAAAGCTCTTTCAAGTAGTCAGGGCCCAGTCCATGTAGGGCTTTATATGTCAGTAGTCCGACTTTGAAGGTGATCCACCACTGAACTGGCAGCCAGTGCAGATCCCGGAGCCTGGTGTGATATGAAAGGACCGAGAAGTCCCCATCAACAACTGGGCTGCAGAATTCTGCACCAGCTGCAAGCGGCAGATATCAACCCCCGGAAGTCCAAAGTACAGGGAGTTGCAATAATCCAGATGCGAGGTCACAAAGACATGGATCAGTGTCAGATGATCACTGGATGGAACAAGGTGCTTGATCCTAGAGATGTTCCTCAAATGGTAAAAGGATAACTTAATGACAGCCGACACCTGAGATCGAAGTATCATCCCTTTGTCTAGTATCATCCCAAGGTCTTGCTCCTGCTCAGAGGTATGGAGCTCAGAATCCCCCAATAATATTCCTCAGGGTTGACCTGCCCCAAACCCCCCTATCCAGTGACCTGGATCCACAACCATCACCTCAGTCTTCCCAGGGTTCAACTTCAGCCAGCTGGACTTCATCCAATCTTTGATTTCAGCAAGGCAGTCATTAAATACTGAGAGTGCTCCATCCTGGTCAGGTGCAAAAGACAGGTATAGCTGGGCATCATCAGCATAGCAATGAAACCTCAGCCCATACCGTCTTACAACGTCTCTGAGGGGTAGCATATACACCACAAACAACATGGGGGACAGCACCGAGCCCTGGAGCACCCCACATGACAGAGAGATAGGTTCAGAGAAAGACCCTGAAACCACCCTATGAGTTCTACCAGTGATGAAAGATATAAACCATCTGTGGACCAGACCAGAAAGCCCACAGATGAATCTCAGGTGTCGAGAAGAAAACCATGGTCCATGGTGTCAAAAGCTGATGACAGATCAAGAAGTACCAAAATGGACCATTTTTTCTGATCTCTTGCCATCAGGAGATCATTGAGCACCTGAACAAGTGCAGTCTTGGTACTATGCCCTTTCAGAAACTAGACTGGAGAGGTTCATAGATGCTATGGATGGTCAAATGGTTCTCCATCTGTATAGCCACTACTTTCTTAATCACCTTCCCAACAAAGGAAGGTTAGAGTTTCAGTCTGTAGTTTCGAGAGGACTCGGTCCAATGAAATAAATAAGCACACAGTAGTTTTGCTTAGCTTAATGAGAAAAGTCACAAAATGTAAGCTACCTGTAATTAATTTCACAGAAGATATACCCTTTAAAAAACTCTTTGCTACAGAGAAAATAAAGCAGTAACAGAAGATATACCTTGCAAAAAACAATTTGAATCAGAAGATTACAGCGGTAATCTGTAAGCACAAACCTGTAGACACACCCTGTAATAATGCAGCTGAAAGTATACCCTGCAACAACAATTTGAATCAGAGAAAAATAAAGTAGTAAAATGTTAGCAGCAAACAGTAACAACCCCTGTGAGTGCAAAAGAAAATAACACACAGTAAATCTGCCTAGCCAGAAGAAGCCTTACTCTTTTTCCTTGCTCTGATAAGGTTCCTTGCTCATGCTTACAAATAACCTAGTAGGAAAGAGCTCAGGTGAAGCTAGGTGCTTTGCCAGCAAACCTAATAAATAACTGTGAGTAAACATGGACAGTGAACTAACTAGGCCACAAGGGGAGGCAGACAGCACACATTTCTCTCAGAAACAAGTAGACACAGAGGTTTGAGAAGCAGCAGCAACAGCTGCAGGAGAGTCTCAAAGTAATGGGATGCCCCAGGTAGCATAGGGTATTGACTGCAAGAAATCTGTAGAAGAGTGGCAACAGCTGCAGATGTAGAAGTTGGAGTGGTGGAGCTGGGAGCCTGCAGAGAACATTAAAGAAAGATTCAAGGATGGCATTGCCAGAAACTGAACCATCATGTAGAGAAAGTCAACAGTGGAAAGCATGTTGCCTTATATTTCATTTATTTAAAAGTTCTGACCAGGAAAGGCCCACTTAAGCAATGACATGGCAGGGTGCTGTGTGGTTCTGGGATAATGTCATGCCTTGGGTGTGTTACAAGGCTTGACTCATGAAGAACATTGCCAAGTGCCTTCAGCAGCCTGAAAAATGCCGTTACCCACAATAATGCATACCCTGGAATGTCTTATTGCAACTAAAAACGTGGTCCAAATTAAACAAAAGTAAAATAAATGTTTTGGTTTAAAGGACTGTTTTTATTGTAATTTTAAAATGTATCCTTACACTACGGAGAAAATAGTCTCTTTTACATACAATGAGAAGATTTCACCCAGAATGTATGGATGCTATAGAATTCATATTTTCAATATTCTGCTCATTTTCTCTGGTGGAATGTTTACCAATTGAAATACTGCACAGAGTGGAAATCCTGGTTGCCCCTCTCCTGTATGGATAAATAATGGATATTGTGGAGGAGTATCCCAATAGTATAAATCTGAGATTATTTCAATGTATAGACTATAGACTGGACTCCTATGTTGTAAGTAAACATATACATTGTGTTATTTTATGTTTCCTTGCCACCATAGCAAACTGGAAGTGGAGGTAATGTTTCGTGGCCTATGCCACTACTTTTGGGGCACATTGGTGCTCTGAGAAAAATTACTGTATACACTGCAGTTGACTGAACTGTGTTTTTTTACCATCACTACGATAGCAATAATTATTGGTTTATTTATTTTATTTATTTATTGAATTTTGTCGACCCAGTAAGCCCACTGGGCATAGAAGTCCCTTTTTCAGGGGCGACCGGGGGGAAGGGGATACAGATGGTAAGCAACTGAAATTGAACCAGATTAAGCTGTTGGTGATATTTTTAGTGAATGGGAGAAATTTGGCCAGGACACCGGGGAAATTCCCCTACTCTGTCAGAGGGAACTCCTTGTCCAAGATGGAGGATGCTTTACTGCCAGCAGCTGCTGGAGCTGTGGAGACAGGAGACCTGGTCTCGACTCCTGTCTCTGTACTCGAGGAGACCGCAATTGAAAAAAGAATGGCTATACCTGTATCTTCAATAGCAGAAGATGATTTACAGGAGGTACCAGTTGTTACACGTATGATTCCTTTGAGCGAGGTCCTAGCATTGCAGTTAATCAGCTTCACCATGAATGTACAGGGACTGCAAGAGGCACACAATTCCTTGGACGAGAATCTTGAGACAGGAAGCGCCTGAATTGCACGACAGCTTAATGGAACGGACCGTAGAACGTCTGCTGAGAAGGACTCACTGCAGAGTCTACGAAGACTACAACAAGCAGGTTCACCTCTGGATATAAAGGGCACCTTGGTTTCAGTCCTGGAAGACCTGTTTCGTGTTTCTGAGCAGGTACCTTGTTGCACATCAACGGAGGTAGTTTCTGACTTTTCTATTCTGGTGGAGAATTCGGCAAATACTTTTTTGGAGGTGAATTCGCCCTCTGCATCTCTGACTGCACTATCACCATCCCAGCCCTCTAATATTAAGGAGAACCCCACCGTCGCCCCTGCATGGTCTGTAGATGCTGCGCTAAGGTGGCAGGATGGGTGAAAGACCCTAAGGGGGTTCATGGGTATCGGGTTGTCCTCAACAAAACCCCTAGTACTATACAAGACTTTCACTTGAGGAGGGTAAACTGATTCCCCAAATGGCAACTGGACCCTATGGAACTCCCGATGAGCTTTGTCTGACCCAGAATCCTGTCCTGGGCCTTCACAGGGTCCCTGCTAAACAGACTTTTTCTGGTTCTGATCCCATGGATGAAGGGACTCCAGCCATTACTCGACCTCCTTTTCCTCAAACAGGGCCTGCGAGGTCTTTTTCTTCTCTGTTTAAATTCCCGGTTCTGGCTGCTAGGTGGCATAATGCTGTTAGGCTTTCACATAAAGGTGGACTTGAGGATCCCCCTGACCGTGTCTATGTGGCTAGAACACTGCTGAAGGATTCCATGAAGTTTTTTGCCCATGAAATATATGCCCTGATACACGTCTCAGAAGAACTAAATTTTGATATTAGTTTTCAGACATCTTGAGGCCTTGACCGTTTTTGGTCAAAATATCATGCCTTGTGTAACTCTGCTCTTTGGACCCCATTTCAGGCCATACCCCTCTCTAAACCTGCCTTCAAGATAATCACTGTCCTGTTTCATAATGAAGGTGTAGATGTTTCAAATATTGTTTACTGGTTAAAACAACGATGTACTTTACAGGTCGAGCAGAGGCAATCTTGGACTCTGAAAACATATGGACAGGGGGTTGGAAATTTAAAGTCATGCTGAATGTTTCTGAATCTGGACCTGTGCATTTACCAAATTCCTTTTTTTTAGGTCGAGATAGGGGAGTTTTGTTTTACCCAGGCCAGCCTAAAGCATGTTATAGATGTGGGGACCCCTCACACCTGAGCAGTGCGTGCGATAAGATTAAATGTCTCAACTGTGGTGAAATGGGTCATGTAGGTCTGCACTGTTTGAATGACTGTAGGTGTAATCTTTGTGATGAGATGGGTCACACATTTCAGTCATGTCCCTGGGCTGCACATACCAAAGTAACACATGATGGAGAGTGTGGATCAACGTTTGTAATCTCAAGCACAGAAGGCTGGGTTTCTGTACTACAACAGATGCCCCTTCTACTGAAGTGCCCCCAAAGCAATGGCTTTGAAAGTCTCTTGTAGCACTGTACCTTTGTCAGTTAGCAAAGATTTACCCTCTGGGAAGGTACTAACATTAGCTAGCCCTGTGGAGACAGAGGCTGTGGAGCAGGTCCCAAGTTCTAGTACCATGCCTCCCCCCTGTGAACCTGCAATAGTAATAAGCCGCAGATCATTGCGATCTGGTTCCCGCACTGTAACGTCCCCTCCACAGGCCTGCGTTGCACCTCCTATTGCACTATCGAATGCCTTCGAGGTGCTTCAGCCGATATCGGATGATGCAGGTGGTGAATCTGACTCTTCCTCTATCACTTCTTCCCTCCCAGAAGGCCTTGATGATTCTGTACTACCATTAGGCACTGGCCTTTCACATAAACAGAAGGCCAAGGTGAGGTTGAAAGGGACTAAGGTAGCAGGAAAGAGAAAAACTTGATAGTATTGGTTACTTTCCTTATGAGCTGATATGTCACTATTTACATGCCACACTGTTAATGTAAATAGTTTGAAACTTGTGGATAAGAGACAAATGGTGTTTTCCTTTTTGAGGCTTTTACCATTAGGGATATTTCTTTTACAAGACACAAGATTCCATACTGTGCAGGAGATCTGATTTGCTCAACGAGATTGGCTTATGGGCCCCTGCTTTTGGTTGATAGGCCAAGACTCCTGCTCTGGTCTTGGCATTCTGATTAACATTCCAGATTTTAGGCTCTTGAAGCTGTTTGATCTGGTCCCTGGTAGAGTTTTAATTTTGGATTTCTTGCTCGGGCAATGCCCATATCGGGTGGTAAATGTCTGTGCCCCCCAAATAAAAACTGAGCGAATAGCTATATTTTATTTAATTCGTCCTTATTTACATTCTTCTTTTCGAATTATATTGTCTGGTGACTTTAACTGTGGACTTAGTCTTCAGGATAAGAATTCCTTTGCTACCACTAAGAAACTGTACTGTGATTCACTCGTATTGGGACGCATGATTCGTACTGCCCGTTTGACGGATTCTTATTTATCTTTCACAAAGCAGCATACTCCCACTTTCCAAAAGGGTAGGCTGGCTACCCGTATTGATTTTGTTTTTACCTCCAGTACTTTTGTAGTCGCTTCCGCTGTAGTACAGGCGATAGCCTTCTCTGACCATAAGCTGCTCTCTGTCAGTTTTGGATCTCCTGCCAGTTGTGGTAGAGGGCCCGGTTTCTGGAAATTTAATGTTTCTTTATTACAGGTACCATCATTTCTGCAAACCTTTTTGTCATTTATTCATGCTCGCAGGTCTGTATACCCTATGTATGATGATCCAATGAGGTGGTGGATGGATACTAAATGTACTTTAACTGGGATGTTGAAATCCTATAGTCGTTTAAAAAGTAGGTCTGATTATCTTGTATATCTACAGAAGAGGGCTCATTTCCAGTCTTTACTGTCAGTAGCATACTTGACAGGACAGGATCTGTCACAACAAATACACTTAGTGAGGAAGGACATGTTGGACTTTCAGTCTAAACAGTCGCAACAACTGTACCATCAACATAGTTATGCGATGAAAGGCACTCGGGAAATAGTTTGCCCATTTGAATCTAACTATCATCAGAATGCCCATAAATCAATGTCATGTCTTATCAATGCAAATGGAGATCTTTGTACCTCTCACTCGGATATATGTCAAATTGTTACTGACCATACAGCTGCATTGTTTTCCCCTTTACCTACAGCGTCAGAGGACTTAAGACGATTATACGGTGCCCTTGAAATTCCAATTCCTCCTTGCAGAGTGTAGACTTTGCATGTCAACCTTTCACAGAACAAGAAATTGCTAGCTATATCTTCACTGCCCCTGCGCCTGACCCCTGGCCCTGATGGTCTCCCCACTGCCTTGTATAAATTCTTGGGGAACACCTCTTCCAGAACTGACCTCTGTGTTTGCCTCCTCCTTGCAACTGAACACATTCCCTTGGAGTTTACTAAGGGATTACTAATCTATGTTTATAAACGGAAAGGTGACATTATGTCCTTGACAACTGGCACCCCATATGCATGTTAAACACGGATTTTAAGATATTGACGAAACTTATCGCAAAACGTTTGCTTAGGCTGGCTGAAATAGTTATTCATCCTGCCCAATCCTGCTCTCTACCGGATAGGAGAATTTCTGATCACTTAATTCTCCTCCGTGAACTATTTTCTCATGGTTTCTCGGACTCTGTTTCTGGGCTTATTGTTTCAGTCGACCAAAAAGCTGCCTTCGACTCCATTAGCCATGATTTTCTATGGACTGCATTGCATTTCTTACACATTCCTGATAAGATGATCTGCTGGATTCAGACACTTTATAAGACGGCGACAGTCATTCTTTTAATTAATGGTTGGGCAGGCCCGATGATCCCGGTGAAACGGGGAGTTCGCCAGGGATGTCCATTGAGCCCTCTATTATATGTTTTTTTTCTGGATGTATTGCTTCGACGTCTTAATGATCATCCTCAAATTCGTGCCATCTCGTGTTCGGCACTGCGATCTCCGTTCACAGCGATTGCATATGTGGACGATGTGTGTTTCTTAGTAGCTGACGAAGCTTCGGCACTTGTGTCTCTCCAGGAATGCTCCTCTTTTGGTGCAATATCTGGAGCAAGTATTAATTTTGGTAAGAGTATGGGAATTTGGCTGGGTTCCTCCTCCCATTCTTCGGACACTATAGGCCCTTTACATGTGATTGAAGGCCAAATCCGTTATACTGAGTATTTACTTTGGGACAAGAGACTCTGATTCATTCAACTGGGAAGAGAAGCTAAAACATGGCAAAAGCATGGTGACCTCTTGGAATAAAGGTCAGATTGGGAAGAGAAACGTGTTTTTCTGATTAAAACTTATCTTCTCCCTCTGTTTTTGTATTTGAGTTATGTTTTCCCTATCCCAAAACGACTGGAAACTATGGTTTTTAGTTTATTTTTTCAGGCCCTCTGGGGCAGTCGGTTGAATCCGATTAAGAGGAATACTACTTATTTGCCTATTTTTGAAGGAGGTGTTCTGATGATTAACCCGTTGCTTTTCTTCACTAGTATTTTCCTTCGGCCAACCTCGGCCTTTACTGGTGAACACCCAAAGAGGGTGGGAAGCATGGTTCTACTCTTGTGGTATTGATCCCACATGTGGAACATAATTTTTAGGTGTGTTTGACAACAAGGGATGTCCGAGTATATAAAGCATATGTTTCTTCAGTTAAAACAATGGAAAGTGTCGCCCAGACTCTTATTTCTAATCCGCACAAGGCTCTATATAAAACACTTTTGTCCTCTGTTTGTATGGTGCAAGCCCTTTTCCAAAATGTCCAGATAGTTGTCTACCTTCGCTTCTAACCCTGTTACGTTGTTCTAGAACCTCTGACCACATGTGGACTTCCACTGGTTATCATGTCATGAACGTATAAATGTAAAGCAAATCATAAACACAAACAGTCTCAGACCAGGTTTTGCTCTAGACTTCTTTTGTATAGCTACCCCAGATGATATCACATTTGTTTTTGATTGCTCTTATATCACAAATTGGTGGCCTTATTTGGCTGACTCCTGGACGCCTCCTGTATTTTCCACAGTTACATATCAGAATATCATGTATGGTGTCTTTTCTTCTCACTGGTCTGCCTGGCACAGAGACACTCTGAATCTTGTATTTCTTGTCATTAAATGGAATATTTGGATGTCAAGATGTATGTTTACCTTACAACAAAAATTGTGCTCTAATTCGGAACTTGAAGAGAAGATACTAGCGGATTTACGGAAAATATACGATCATGAAAGGACTTTGTATTCGGCACAGTCTCTGTTGGCCTTGTGGATGGCCCTCCCATGGATCACGAACACTGATTCAGCCATAACTTGAAGGACTTATACTGCATTTTTGTTATTTCTCCATCTCCTTTTCTTGCTTGGTTTCTCTGTATATTCCTAATTGATGTATTTTGTGTTGGCTTATTTGTACAATTTTTGCTTAAATAAAATGTCCCTACTCTTTTCGATAAGTGCCATGAGATCTTTAACATCCACCTGAACTACCACCAATCCAGGCAGATGGGACCTCAGTTTAACGCCTCATCCAAAAGACGGCACCTCAGAAGTGCACTTCATGCTGCACTACAGTGTCAGTATTGGGGTATTAACCTATGCCAGATGTGGGAACTGGAACCCACAGCCCTCTGATCTCCCAGTCTTAGAGGCAAGTGTGCTACCTACTGAGCCACTGACACTGACTGGTTTGAAGTTTTCTAGTCTTAATTACCACAGTGCAATTGAAAGACATTCAATATCTAATCAGTTTTCAAAATGCAGTATATTTGCAAACTGAAAATTAGTACAAGTGATTAAAACATAAAACATAAAATTTGATGGCAGATAAGGACCAGTTGGCCTCCCAATCTTTCCATTTCCTACCTAATGGATAAGCTGAAGATCCTAGTTAACCAGCAGCCTACTTCCTCCTACCCCCCCCTAGAATTGCCTTATATCTGTCCCATGCATTCCTGAAATCCCCCACTGTTTTTGACTCCACAACCTCCTCAGGAAGGCCATTCCTTGCATTCAAACCTCTCCATGAAAAATATTTCCACATTACCTCTGAACCATCCCTTCTATCTTCAAAATGTGCCCTTGTTCTTGCACATCTCTTTTTCTGAAAGATGCTACCTCTTGGATTTTGTTGATTCCCTGAGGTAGTTGAAAGTTTCTATCATGTACCCCGTCCTCCTTTCCTCGAGGGTATACATATTAAGCTCCTAAATCTCTCTTCATATGTCTTCTGGTGCAGACCCTGCACCATTTTAGTTGCCCTCCTCTGGACTGCCTCCATCCTATCTATGTCTTTGCAGAGACTGGGTTTCCAGAACTGCCTACAGTATTCCACATAGGGTCTCACCAGCTGTCTGTACAGAGGCATAACAACTTCCTGTTTTAGGTTGGGTTTTTTTGGCTTTTATATTTATTTTTAAAGCAATTATAAATCTTAAAATCTAGAAAATGTTAAAATAAGTTATGCAAAATCTTATATATATATATATAATACTGCTGCTATTAGAGTTGCGTACAAACTTCCATGTTAAACCTGAAATTTTGAACCTTAATGACTTTAGAGCTATTCAAAGAGTTACACATAATTGGTTGTGCATAATCCGCAGGTATAGTTCCATTAACATGCCAAATTTCATGTGAATCCATTGTGTGATTTTTGAGATAGAAACTATCAAAAATCCTACATTTACCAGTTTTTGTCATTTCTTTGTCCACCTGTATCTCAGAAATGCCTTTATGTTGTGGTCTGAAATGTTCAGGGTAGAAAGCCTTTTGGGTCACAGATGTGCCTTTTGAAGGTTTGGTGAAGAATATTAATCTGTTCAAATGTTATAACAATTTTAAGTTTTCCATTATTTCTGAGGAAAAAATAGATGTAAAAGTGATTTTTTACTACTGTCCTCCACTTTTGCATACTTAGACCTTAATAACGTTGCCACCCTTCAACGTATTTCCATGAAATTTGGCAAGCATAAGCTGTGGAGGCAGCTCACATGCAATGGTAAATGTTATGTGAATCTGTAATGCTTTTTCTGAGATACTGTGTCTCAAACATCCTTAAACTTATATGTTTTATTCCCATTTTTGCAGTCTTCCAGTTTTGCATAACTGCACTTTAATAACTTTAGAACCCTTATACAGATGTGCATGACATTTTGCATGCTTAATCTCGGTGGTATGTATGTTGCTGTGATAAATGTTATTTAAGCCCCTCATGTGATTTGTGAGATATTGTGTCTCAAATGTCATTAAACTTATATATTTTTTCTATTTTTACTAAGTCTTCTGGTTTTGTATAATTTGTACTTGAAAAATTTGGAGCCTATGACAAATGTGCATTACATTTTGCATACATAATTTTGTGAGGTTGGTCTGTTGATGTGTTTAATTTCATTTGAATCACTTTTGTGGTTTCAAAGATACTGTGTCTCAAATATCCTTAAATGTATGCTCTTCCCATTTTGCAGTCATCCATTTCTGCATACTTTGCACTTTAAGAACAGTGCAACTATTCAACAGGTATGAATATTTGCATGCATAATTTTGAGGGGGAGGTCTGTTGATGTTGCTAATCTTGTTAGAATTGTGTGGTTCCTGAGATATTGTGCCTAAGTATCCTTAAATTTAAATGTTTTCCTATTTTCTAGTCTGAACTGTTTAATTGCAACATTGTTTGCTGAAAGAACTAGTGTACTACCACAGTTTGCAACACTACTTTTTTCAGATATGTCTGTTTCTTTGTCAATTCATAACTAAAAAATGGTTTCGGCCTTTGGGCTGAAATTGTCAGGGTACAAAGGACTTGCCCCAAAGATGTGCCTTTATCTAGTTTGGTGGAAAAATGTTACTGTGCTGCAGATTTATAACAATTTGAAGTTTCAGAATTGCTCTTAGTGTAACATTGTGGTGGTGGGGGTACTTTTCAGATGCTGTATCTCAAAAATGCTTTGAGATACAGCTTCGGCGCTATGGGTAGTTTAGTACACCTTTGGGTGTGCTAAGTTGTTTTGCATGTTACCTGGCCCTGTTTTAAACTGTTGGTGAATTGTAACAAATGGGGCACATGTGACCTACACTGTACTGTGGCATGCATCAACATGGCAGCAGTACTGCTTTGCAGGTCACAGGAGTACCACAACACACTATGCACTGATGGAGAGGGCCCTGTGCTCCCACACACACACATGAGGGACAATTACAATAGGTATATATAGAGCACAGGGTCTGGAGGGCCCTGTATGACCACCACTCACTATGGACTGATAGGAGTGCAGGGCACAAAGGTCCCTGCACTCGCACATGGAAGTGAAGGACAATTACAAGAGGCATGAATGGGTCACAGGTCACTGTGGACTGATGTGAGTGCAGGGCCCTCTAATCAAATAAGTCTGTGATTATGCTTTTTCAAAATGTAAAGAAATTCATTGCAAAAACTTTGTTATTCTGTACCCATGTTAGGTTATTAACTGTTAAAATGGGGTGAGCATTAGGAATACACAACCCCAGGCACACACCTCACCCTATTCCTGCATGCACGGTGGTGGAGTCTTGAGCTTAGAGCCCTAAGGTTTTATTTCCTACTTTTGATACTTCAACCCTAACGGTGCATTAATGACATTTTTGTATATATATATATATATATATATATATATTCAAAAACTTAGATTAATACAGTAGTTTAGGTTCTACAGTGAAAAGCTAGAAATTTGATTTGTTCTACCACTCCCAGCCCGCCCCCACCAACAGGCATCAGGGTGTGCGCTAGTCATTAGCTCAACTCTCACCCCATCCCATGTGTAAACAAGCTGAGGTGATGCAGTGTAGGATAATGGGTGAGAGTTAGTTAACGACTCCCAACGCACACCCCGATGCCTGTTGGTGGTGGACTGGGTGGGGTACAAGGGTGGGAACCCTAAATTGAATTTCCTCACTTTTTTCACTGTAGAAGAACCCTAACTGATGCATTAATGATGTTTTTGCATAGAATGTCCTTACTTTTTAAGAAAGAATAGAAAAGTAGAAAGTTGCAGAAGTTGGTGGGAGCAGATTTTGTGTGACATAGTAACAGTAAGTGCAATGCAAATGCAAGTACAAATGGTTATGAACATGGTGATGCAAACGTAAATGGTAACACAAATGGAAATAGAAATGCAAGCACAAAGTGATGCCAAAGTGAACAGTGATGGAAATGGAGACGCAAATGGAAGTGCATACAGAATGCAACTGGTAATGCACACGTTCATGGTACTGTAATTGGAAATGCAAATGCTAACGGTAACAGCAACAATAACACCAAAGGTGACAGAAACGGAAACACAAATGCAAGCGCGTACCGAAACACAAACCATAATGCCCATGGACACAGTATCACAATTGTAAATGCAAATGGTAACAGTAACAGCAACAATAAAGCCAAAGGAAACAGAAATGCAAACACAAATACAAGCATGTACGGAAACGCAAACCGTAACACGCACAGGCATGGTACCACAATTACAAATACAAACGGTAACGGTAACAGCAACAATAATGGCAAATGAAACAGAAACAGAAATGCAAATGCAAACAAAAACACAAACCCGAATGCACACGGGTGTAGACAGGAACAGGATGCAAACAGTAACAGAAGCACAACTGGAAACGCTTAACTGGCACAGTAACAAAGGGCACACCTTCTTTTCCCAAAAACTGCATGGAAAACACAGTGAAAACAAAGAATGTATGCATAATAATGGACCTCGGAGCACAAAATTAGGACTTGGAATACTAAATTGCTTATATCTCAGGAACCGGACAACATAGAAAAAAAATTAAAATTTCATATGAAATATGACATTCCTGGCTAGTTTTTCTTCTTAGCTCCCTTTTGGGAAGCTAAGCATTTTTGTGACGAAAAGTCTGTATCTCGCAACGTTTCTGAGATACGGGCCCTGAAAGGCGCAATGGATGCCATAATTTTATTCTATGGGAAAAAGCATCAACTTTGGAGTGCCATCACTTTGCCATCCTGTAATATTTTTTCACCAAACCACAAAAAAGGCACATCTGTTGGATGCTGGCTTTCTTCCCTCCAAATTTCAGCCCAAAAGACTAAACCCTTATTTTGCAGCAGGGCGGCAAAGAATTCCTGTAATGTGGCAGACGCCGTAATATTATCCAATAGGAAAAAGTTTCAAATTCATAGTACCGTGCGTTTGCCACCCTGTAATATTTTTTGACCAAACCATGAAAAGACACATCTGTGGGCTGTTGCCTTTCTTCCCTCCAAATCTCAAGTAAAAAGACCAAACCATTTCCGAGATATTCAATGTCAAAGATTAGTAAAATTTCCCTATCCCATTATAAACAAATCTGGCCATCTTGTCCTGCCTTCACAATCAAAGATGGCGATCAAAGAATCTCATGATCAAAGAATTTGAGGCTCACAAACAAAGAATAAAAATGTTAGTAATTTTAAAAATGAAAAGAATTGCAGCAAACCACTGCCATGGTTCGACAGAATGAACCCCTGAGCAAAATCCACCCTCATTTGACTTCCTAGGGCACCCCTGGGCTAAGAAAGTTTATTTTTTAATCCAGCCATCTCGTCCTACTCTCACAATGCACGATCGCGATCAATGAATCTCGCAATCAAAGAATATACAGGGTTGCGATCAAAGAATTAGCTCACTCATGAACAAAGAGCGAGCGACGAGATGGCCAGATTTTAAAATCACTTTTCTCAGCCCAGGGGTGCCCTACAAACATAAATGATGCTGGGTTTTGCCTAGGGGCTTCTGCTCTGCTCCATATGAATAATAATAATAGTGTATGAAATATCCCTGGTAGTCTAGTGGCCCCCCTATCATAATAAATAATGCTATGATGTCTAATATCCTGGCAGTCTAGTGCCCCCCCAATGTTTCTTTTATTTTATTTTTATTTATTTCAATCTAGGATTACAATACCTTTGAGTCGAGGCTCTTTTACAAAGGTTCCACATCACCGTATGCAACAGTCATCATTTTTAGTTACAAACATATAATTATTGACTTACAGACATGTAATAACCAGTACAAAGACTTGAGCTATAAGCAAGACAAGGGAAGGGGGGATGGGTGAGGGGAAAGTGAGGGTAGGAGATTGAGTGGGGAAGGAGGTGCAGGGTAAGGGGAATATGAGAGGTGGTTGGGGTGGGGGCAGGAATGAAGATACGGGGGGGAGGTGGGCGAGGGTGGGAGACAGTGCAGCCAGGGGGCCTTGTCAAGGGAATATGACAGGTAAGGTGCTAGGGGTGCAAAGACTGATTGTAAGTGCTGGGTGCTGGGGCATGTGCAGCTGGAACGGTGGAAATGTTAAGATGAGCAATCACAGGATACAAGCAGTGAGAGGCATAGCTTGGACCTGAAGAGGCCGAGTGTTGGAGAGGTCGCTATGTCGCTGCCAAAAGAGTTGAGCCAGTTGGATGCCCGATAGGCGAATGATCTTTGTCCTTGGGTTGTGTGACATCGTGGATATGTAGTAGATGGGAACTGATCTCCTTGTAGTGATGTTCCTATGTCTAGGCTTAAGGAGGGCACAGACACCAGGTGGGGAAAGCCCCATTATAATTTTCTTGGCCGTGATGCAGGTTTGGTATTTTATGCATTTGTCCAGTTGAAGCCATCCAGATTGGGAATAAAGGTCACATGTGTGGGTATGGTGATGTGAGCCAGTGATGAGATGACAGGCCTTATTCAGGGAGGTCATGATACGTTTCAGAGCAGTGGTAGTTGCAGACCCATATATGATAAGACCATAGTCTATGATGCTGACGATGGAGCTTTGGACAGCCACTGACAGTGCTTCTGGGGTTAGGTGTTTCCTGTGCTGGAATAATATGCCTAACCTCACATTGGCAGACTTTGCATCATTGCTGATATGGACAGCGTACGAGAGGTGGGGATCAAGGGTGATGCCCAAGGTACTCGAACGATTGTGTTTGCTCTAGGATGGCTCCTTGTTCAGTTGCAATGGAGAGGTAGAGTTGTTTGTTTTTGTTGTGGGGGCTGCAGAAGACCATAGACTTGTTTTTTTTTCTGGTTGAGAAACAGTTTATGATCTAGGAACCAGGATTCGATGGCGGAGAAGGCCTGCTGAAGTTTATTTTGTAATTGGATTGGATCAGGGTCCGAGGTGAGGATCACAGCATTGTCAGTGTAGAGAATTATTTGTTCTGGGCAGCTGTCTGGTAGTGAGTTTAAGAATAGGCTGAAGAGGAGGGTCCCAGAATGGAGCCCTGGGGGACTCCCGAGTGGACCGGTCTAGGGACCAAGAGTGTATCAGTGATTCTTACTGTTTGGGGCTGTTCTTCAAGGTAGCTCTTAAACCAGCCAATGGAGTTCATTGACAGCCCAGTGTTCTGAAGCTGGACAAGCAGGAGGCAGTGATTGACGGTGTCGAAGGCTTTAGTTAAGTCAATGTAGATTGAGCCTAGTAGTTCACCGGAGTCAAGTATGTTGTGGATTGCCGGTGAATTAAAGTAGGGCTGTGGAGGTGCTGTGACCTTTGTGGAACCTGTGTTGTTGCTTGCACAGGATGTTGTAAGTATCCAGGTATTCTGTGAGCTGGTCCGAGACGATGTGTTCTAGTGCCTTGGAGAGTGGGGCTAGTAGGGAGATAGGTCTGTAGTTATCGTGGGCAGTTTGGTTACCACTTTTATGGATTGGGGTGACAGTGGCAGATTTTCATCTGTCTGGGAACTGGCTAAGGCTGAGGGAGAAGTTGAAATTTCTGGTCAGAGGACTAAGCACTTCATCAAGTGTGAGAGACAGGATTTTGAGATCGAGGGAGTCATTACTGAATCTTGATTTACCAAGGGCTTTGGTAACATATTTGCATACTTGGTGAGCCTTGACTGCTTTGAAGTAGAAGTGGAGGGAGCTGGTAGGGGTGGTGTTCATTGTGGACAGAGGGGCTTCACCATCTTTGAAGTAGTCCTGGGGTAGGATAGCACTGAGGTTGGTAAAGGCTTTGTTAAAGGTATCCGCAAAGGTTTTTGGGTTGAGGGTTGTGGTTCTGTTGATGTTGAGTATTGATGGTGGGGGGGTTTGGGTGGATTCCTAGTGAGTTCCTTTATGTTCTTCCAGAATTCCTGACCATTGCCCCAGGAGTTTGTGAGGGCATGCTTATAGTAGTGGACTTTATTTGCTGGATGGTTTGGTGCAGTCATTGCGGGCACGTTTGTAGTTTTGGATGTCGTTTGCCTTCCAGAGTTTCTGGCCAGCTCCCATAGGTGGTCTCTTGTTTTAGCATCCTGAGGAGGTCACCTGTGAGCCAAGGGTTACTGAGTGATTTGACTTTGTGTTTTTAATAGGAGCATAGTGTCACAGGCCAAAGTGAAGATATTTATGAAGTGGTCATGGGCAGTGTTTACGTTAGTTGCATTGAAGATAGGGGACCAGTCTTGATGGAGGAGGTGGGATTTGAGTCCAGGAAGGTGCCCACGGTGTAGAACCCTGTTGGTGATAGTTTTTGGCTGTGGTTTGATGAATTTATTTGACCAGGTGCAGCTAACAGGGGAGTGGTCACTGAGAGAGTCAGGGAGGACATTAGTGTTAGATATCTGTGATGGGTGACTGGTAAGAATCCAGTCCAAGAGTGTGCTGGTGCTGGTCCTGTAATTTTTCCTGGTTGGTGAGTCAACCATTTGCATGAGGTTCACCACAGCAATGGCATCCCTGTGTCACCAGCATCGGCCGCAGGCCAGTTGATATTGAAGTCGCCTAGGAGGATGGATTCGGTGTCTGGTGGGAGTGACTTTACAAAGTCAAGAACAGCTGTTAGACCAGTTCCCTGTTCTTTGGGAGGGATGTAGATGGTGGCAACAGTGAAGGTTTTGTTTTGGGCTCTGAGGAAGATTCTCACTGGCAGTATCTGAGCAGTTGTGGGTTGGAGTGAGGTAATGATATGGTGCCCTGTATGGAGTCTTTTAGGTAGAGGCGCAGCCCACCTCTTAAAGACATTGTAGCCAGGAAGGCTGATTGCATGGTCGGTACTGATGGTGTGTGCTAGGTTTCAACAACTGCCAGGATGTCAGGGCAGTGTTGGCTGGTGAAGGCCTGTAGGGCATCCATTTTAGGAAGGAAGCTGCAGATGTTGATTGATATGAATGAGAGGGCAACTGAAGGCTTGCTCAGATTAGTGGCTTTAGAGCAGAATGGGCCAGGGTTTGGGTGCACGTTTCCTGACAGCATTAGGAGGAGGAGGACTAGCCTCAAGGAGCTGTGGCATACTTCTTAAAGGGAATGCTTTCACCTGCTAGCATCTTGGGAAATTGCCAAACATTGATGATAGTGGGTGAGGGTAAGTGTAGACAGGGGGGACCAGAGTGGAGGGCTAGGACCAGTGTGGGTGTAGGACAGTTTCATGGCAGTAGGATGGACCCTGGGCAAGGGGCAGTGACCAGTGTGCAGCGTGTCTATGTGGAGGAAAGATGTAGGAATGTGGAAGCTGTGGGGAGGGAGGAAAGCAGGCTTTGGGGCATGCAGTAGGGGAGGAAGACAGGCAGGATAAATAGATTAGGGGTAGAGCAGTGGAGGCACATGATTAAGGTAGGATTCAGGGTAGGTGGAGGGAGGGGTAAAGACAAGCTGGCGGGCTAGGGAGAGGGGCGAAGAGCAGTAGCTGGATCAGTGGGAAGTGAGGATACAGCCAGGAAGGCCAGGCAGCCAGGGGTGGGAGGTTTTGACTAAAAGATGGGGGTCCCAAACAGGTACCCAATGGAGCACGAGTGGGGGGGCAGAGCTACCAGGGGGCATGGAGGAAGGTCTATAAAGTTAAGGTCGGAGGGAGGGGCTGGCGTAAAATTTCATCTGTTTGCCATAGAAATCTATGGGCACAGCAGCCCCGAGCAGAACAAAGTTTTAGCTGGCTCAAGAGTCAATCCCGAGCAGGAGGCAAGACAGCATCCAATCAGGGTGCGGTACAGATACCGTGGGGCCAATGACATGGCTCTCAGCAGTCCCGGTGGTTCAGGGAAGTCTTACCCGGTTCAAGAGGATCTCAAGGGTGGGAAGGAAGGTATATAGCAAGTATGCAACTGTGACTTTAAGAGGGTAGACTTTTTTTTTAAATGAAAGAACAAGAATCCCTTTAGTGGCAGGTCTGTATAACCTGCTAATGGAAAACTAGCCACTGGGTGCTGACCGACCGTGGGGGAGCTGAAGCAGCCCCATTCAAGGGCAGGCAGCTGGACAGAAGAAAAAATAGCAGGGTTTAAATAGCATAAAGGTAGGATAAGTTTAGATTGAGTAGTTTAGCAAGACAAAGGAGAGATAGACTTTTCGGCACCAAGGCAGAGTGCTTGGATGGGGGGGTGCAGGAGCAAGGAAACAGAAGAGTTGCAAGCACTTTAAAACAGTAGTAGAAATTACAATCCAGCTAATACAGTTGAAAAACTTCTATTAGATACTTGAATTTTGCTTAGTTGCAGCTAAATCTATTTGTAAAAAGCGCCAGGTGGCAAAAGCAGGGAAAGTCCTGGCCAACCAGAGCGGGTTTGCTTGAAGCACTCATAGTTCTGATTGGCTGCACGGTAGCCATACCTTCCAAGGAGCTGCAGGCGGGCGTCCTGGTCTCGGTCGGTGGCTGGCTGGTGCTGACCTGACCGTGGGGAGCTGAAGCAGCCCTGTTCAAGGCAGGCAGCTTCCAAGGAGCTGCAGGCAGGCGCCTTGTCTCGGTCGGTGGCTGGCTGGGTGCCGGCCGACCGTGGGGAGCTGAAGAAGCCCTGTTCAAGGGCAGGCAGCTTCCAAGGAGCTGCAGGTGAGCCGTCCTGGTCTCGGTCGGTGGCTGGCTGGTGTCGACCAACCGTGGGGGAGCTGAAGCAGCCCCGTTCAAGGGCAGGCAGCTTCCAAGGAGCTGCAGGCGGGCGTCCTGGTCTCGGTCGGTGGCTGGCTGGGTGCTGACCGACCGTGGGGGAGCTGAAGCAGCCCTGTTCAAGGGCAGGCAGCTAATGTGTCTTTTTTTAATCCCTGGTTGTCTAGTGGCCCCCGGTTGTATAAAACTTATCACTGTTAATATCCCATATGATTTAGTGGCCCCATCTGTGAAATAATATCCACTGTGACTGTAGATATCCCTGGTAGTCTAGCGGCCCCTCCTCCATTATAATAAAATAAATATTTGTTCATTTCCGGTAGTCTAGTATTGTCCCCCCACCCAGTCATGCCAGCTCACCCAGCATCCCCCACCCTTCCCCAGCGTCGACTGGCACACCACCTCTCTACTCTCCACAGCCAGCTTGTTGACTGTCTGCATTATGAGCAGTAATGCAAAAGGTGCTCAAAAATTACATGAGCACCTCTTTGCGATAGAGCCGTGAATGCAGACAGTCGGGCGGCTGGCCGTGGAGGTGAGATGGGCTGGGAAGGGTAGTATGATGGGTGGCTGGCACAGCTGGGTGGGGGTGAAACCACTAGACTACCAGGAAATGGAAATAATTATTTATTGTATTATAATGAGGACTAGACTACCAGGGATATCTACAGTCACAGTAGGATATTATTTCATACAGAGGGGCACTAGACACGGGATATTAACAGTAATTATTTTTTACATAACCTGGGAGGGGCCACTAGACTACCAGGGATTTAAAAAAAGACACATTGGGGGGCACTAGACTACCAGGACATTAGACAACATAACATTATTTATTATGATGGGGGGCCACTAGACTACCTACCAGAGATATTTCATACACTATTAGTATTATTCAGATGGGGCAGAACAAAGCCCCCTGAGCAAAACCCAGCCTCATTTATGTTTGTAGGGCACCCCTGGGCTAAGAAAAGTGATTTTAAAATCTGACCATCTCATCCCTCGCTCGCGATGCACGATCGCGATCAAAGAATCTCGCAATCAAAAAATTTGCAGGCTCATGATCAAAGAATTTGCAGGCTCACGAACAAAGAACTAAAACTGCAAGAAATCAAAAAAATTTAAATAATCCCAGTAAACCACTGCCATGGTTCATCAGAACGAAGCCCCCTGAGCAAAACCCACCCTCATTTGACTTCCTAGGGCACCCCTGGGCTGAAAAAGATGAATTTTTAATCCTGCCATCATGTCCTTCCCTCATGATGCATGATCAAGATCAAAGAATCTCACGATCAAAGAATTTGCAGGCTCGCGATCAAAGAAATTGCACGCCTACCGACCAAAGAATAAAAAATAGTGAAACACAATTATTTGACCGTTTGGAACTGAACCAACACCATGCATCGATAGACTGAAGCCCCCTGATCAAAACCCACACTCATTTGTGTCCCTAGCCCAACCCTGAGCTGAGATAGTTGTGAAAATAGGTCGTGATGCAAGATCATTATCAAAGAATCTTGCAATCAAAGAATTTGCAGGCTCGCGATCAAAGATCGTTAGCGAGCCACGAGCAAAGATTTTAAAAGCTAATAACTCTGTTTTTTGACCAATTTGGATGCAATCAATGGCATGGCTTGATAGATCGAAGCCCCCAAAGTAAAGCCCATCCAAGTTTTACTTCAGGAGTGACACCTGAGCTAAGATATTTCTGTTTTTCCGATTGGAAAACTAAAAACAAAATGGCGGACCTTGCCATCAAAGAATTTTGAAAATTCTCTGGGACAAAGATTCTTGAACCATGAGGCTGCTGCAAATTCTTTCATCGCCAGGTGGGACCAGATGGCCAGAACCCCATTCTTTGTTCGCAAAACATACATATAAATTTTCCCTTTGACTGATAATGGGAACTTAAAAGTGCCATAACTTTTGAATGCCTTAATATTTTTTCACCAAATGAAAAGCGGCATGTTTGGCCACCAAAGCTCTTTCAAACACCATCTTCCAGAGTAGCACACTACATAACAGCTGTGCAGGGCCAGGTCCAAAATCCATAAAGCTGCCTCCAAAAATTGATAATTTTGCATTTTTCAGCACTTTTGTACACAAAGACCGGAAGTAACTGAAATGCAATTTGGCAAATCAAGAGATCTACCATGCCCCACTGCACGCACCAAATTTCAGGCAGATCCATTGAATGGGTCCGAAGTTATTAACTTACAAACCTTTGACTTTAGTGTGTAACTGACCACTGAACCCTAACTATAGTGGCGTGACCGCGCCACTATGATAGAGATATACTGTGTATATATATATATATATATATATATATATATTATAAAAACTTCATCAATGGATCAGTTAGGGTTGAAGTGACAAAAGTAGCGAAATGAGACATTAGGGTTGAGCTCCTAACATCCCCCTCCCATCCCACCCACGGGTGTGTGCCTTGGGAGTCATCAGGCCTAACTCTCCCCATTCCATGTGTAAGAAAGTTGACATGGTACAGTACAGGAGAATGGGGTGGGAGTTAGGGCTGATATCCCAAGGCACACCCCAATGCATGTTGGTCTGTGGAGGTGGGTGTGGGGTGGGCTGGTGGTTGGTCAGAGGGAGGGTGTTAATGGCTCAGCCTAATATCTCAATTCCCTACTTTGTCGTACTTTAACCCTAACTGATGCATTAAAATGTTTTTGCAATTTATTTCTTAGTTTTTGAGATAGTATAATATCTTTATTTTACTCTGGAAGCACAGGGTCCTTTGAACCATGCTCCCCCTTCCCTCCATAGATGCACATATGCATCTAGTTGTGAAAATACAGGGTCTCCAACCCCTGCGCTTCCACAGATTAAGTTATGAGCAGGCATAGTGAAATTGCAACAAATAGTCATAACTGTACCATCTTAAATAATTTTCTACCCAAATGGTCAACATAACCTTCTTATCATATCACTTCATGTACTCAATACAGAAAATGTTCAAATTCAAGTCAAAATGCAAATCTGCACAACTGTAATGCCATTCTGCACCACAGGTGCAGAAAAACATTTTTCACAGGATTTGAAAAATGGCAGCTGTACTATTCATGAGGTGGTGTGAAAAAATGGCAATGCTGAAGATTTGGAGTGAAAATATGATAAATTCCCAATGTTACGTGCATAACTTAGGCATTTGTAGGTAGTTTTGCATCACATTTTCAACATGGCTTTTTTTTGGATCATTCCTCTTGAACACTGACGCTGTCATTTTGTTACTCAGTCCCAGAAGGTGATTTTGTGCAGGAACTGCACCATTCCATGCCACTGCTGCATAAACACATTTCAGGCAAGATGTGCAAAATGACAGCTGTACTGTTCATGAGGTGGTGTGAAAAACTGGCAATGTTGAAAATTTGGAGTGAATATACTAAAATTTGCCAAAGTTACACACATGCATAGCGAAATTTCAACGACCGTGCATAACCTGGGCACTTTTGGGTATTTTTGCACCAAATTTTCAACATGGCCTTTGTAGGACCCCTCCTCATGAACAGTGGCACTGTGATTTCATTAATCCAACCTGAAAGTTGATTTTGCACAGTGACCATGCCATTCTGCACCACAGGTGTGAAAACACATGTTGGGCAGGATGTGAAAAATGACAGCTGTAATGTTCATGAGGAGGTCTGAAAAAAAATGGCAATGTCGACAGTCTGGAGTGAAAATATTAAAAACTGGTGAAGGTAAGAGTGTGTGTAGAAACTGCACAATGCACACTCATAATGCAGTCATTTGTGGGATTTTTTGCACAAAATTTTCAACATGGGCTTTTGGGACCTCCCTTTATGAACACTGTCACTGTCAGTTCATTAATGGGTACCAAAAGGTGATTCCGTGCAGTGACCGCAAAATCACCTTTCTGGACTGAGTAACAAAATAACAGTGCCAGTGTTCATGAGGAGGGGTCGCAAGAACTGCATGTTGAAAATATGGAGTCAAAATTCCTAAAAATGACTGAGATATCAATATAAGTTGGAACCCCCACTGACAGCCATTATACAGCATTTAACTTGATTCCTCAGTTTGTGGTTTGGCTTTGAAGAGTGCAGACATGTCTCAGTCTAGAGAAGACGACACCAGCTGACCTCTGGAGGTAAAAAGGGGTAAGGGGGTGTGGGGAGGTGGGTGCACACAGGGAAGGGGGATGGTGGAAGGAGTACTGGCGAGATGACAAGGAGCTGTTTTCATCTTTTGAGCAAAAAAAAAGACATAGGAGACAGTTTTCTTTTTTTTTTGGAGGTTATAATTTGTTTTTTCTGAAACACTGGAAGTGGGCTCCCCAGTGTTCCACAGTAATTGGGCAGGGGGGGCTTCATTAAATGCTGACATGGGGATTGGGCACCCCTACGTTGGAAAAATAAAATGGGCTTGGTGGGGGGCATCCGACACTGGGGGTGGGCATCCTGGTGTCAGAAACAATAATTTAAGTATTTTTAACACACCGGGGGTGGGCTTCCCAGTGTCACATAGTGGGGGGGATACATGCTGACATGGGGATTGGACACCCTGATGTAGGCTACAGTAATAAAAAATAGAACTGGCTTGGGGGTGCAGTTTGATACAGGATTCTGCATTGAAAAATGGCAGTTTGATGCAGGATTCTGCATTGAATATTGCTTATTTTCTGACACCAGACCAGAGGTAGTCATCCTGGTGTCGGAAAATATTTATAAATATGTACAGGGGCTGGGGAGGGGATCAGAGGGTGGGAGGCCACTAGACACCAGGGAATGAATTAAAAAGAGAACAGGCTCCCTGTTGCAAGTTACAGCATTTTGTTTTCTCACCTCGCTAAGCAAGAAAACAAAATGGTGGCCGACTCAGGGATTTTCATGTGAAAAGGGATTTTCTGAGATTTCCAAACCCCTTTTCGCAATCCCTGTTTGTGAGCCATTCACAACCAGGAATCCTTGATCGAAACAATGCATCTATCCCAAAGACTGAACAGATCATGTGGAGAACCCAGAATTTCAAAAATTAATAACTTTGGAACAGATTAATATTTTTTCACCAACCCAATGCTGGATTGTTTCTCAGGATAGCCTCCTGCTATGCTGAAAATGTCAGGCCAAAATTCCAAACGATGCAGGCACAGCATGATGAGGACAAAACAGGGAAAAACTGGTACAAATGTGCAAAAAATTAGTTTTTGATGATTAGCTGCACAAAATCACAGATCCAAGCCAAATGAAACTTGGCATATCAAGAGATCTACTGCCTGATACTGTCTTTTCCAAATTGTGCACAAATCCATTGAACGGTTGCAAAGTTATTAACATGCAAAATATGGGGTTTAAGATTAAAGTGCCTGCTCAACCCTAACTATAGCTACTGCACCCCTATAATATATAATATCTGCCATTGCTGACAGGGCTGCATTTTGACCCCTTCCTTATTTTGTATTTACTTGAATCAGTTACTGTTGGAACTGATGATCCGTTGTTACATTCACCTAAAACTGGTGATATGCATGACCTGCATTAGCATAAACAGATAATTTCGTTTTGTTTGCATTGTACAGACCTGTATATAAAGAAAACTGGATATTTTGAATTCTTGTGTTTATGTATTGAAATTGTCTGTTAATCTGTCCAATGGTCAAATAGTTGTTTTTGGTTCAAATTATGTTTCTCTTCTTTTGGAATTTTGATGATATGAAACTTTTGTCTGTTACATCACATACTGTGCTTATTTGGGAGTGACATTTTCCTCAAATTGCCTGTTGACTGCTCATTACATATGAGTCTGATCAAATTAAAGCAATCTACACTGTCAATTAGAAAATGGAATGATAAGTATGGTGGTAAGTCTGTACACTGAATGTTTGAAGCAATTAAGGGTAAACACATTTCTCAGTCATTCTATGCAGCTGAGATTTGGGGAGTGAAGAATATGTAGAAATGTCTGGGATTCAAATGTATAATGCCCTATTATGAGTAAATAAGTCACCCACTTCCATACATGTAAGAGCTGAGTTAGGGACAATAAGCTTTACAGCCGTGATAGATATAGGTAGGCTGAATTATTAACTAATACCGACTCATATGTCTGGAGTCAGACTTCCTAAAAAGTACTGTATCATCTTGAAAAGTTGAATTGGATTAAACTGTAAACAACTGGTATGTCTCACTCAGCTTACGAATATCCTAAAATATGATTTGGACTGCATGGTAAATCTCCTTAGAAACATAGATAATGATGGCAGAAAAAGACTAGTGGTCCACACAGGCTGCCCATGTTATCCTATCATATACGACCTATTACCTCTGCAGGGTCTTCACTATACATTCCCACTGAGTAGGTACTGTATACTACTACTGATTCTATCCCAGCCATGTTTCAAGCTGTTTATACTGTAGTTTTGGCACCCATCGATCTCTACCAACAGACCATTCTGTGGCTCAACCATACTTTGTATAAAATGATTTTTCCTCACATCCTGCTTAAACATTCCCCCCATTAACCTCCACTTGTGACCTTGTGTCCTAGATTCTGTGTTAGTGGTTAATAACTCCCCACAATATACCTTGTCAATTCCTTTCAGGAACTTGAAGGTGTCTATCATATCCCCCTCTCTCTTCCGGTTTCAAGTGCATACATGTTTAACACCTTTAGCGCATCCTTTTGGGATCTGCTCTGCTTGCCCTGAATCATCTTGATCAACCTGCTCTAGCTTTCTTCATGTCTTTTTTTTAAGTGAGGACTCCGGAACTTGGTACAGTACTTCAGGTGTGGCTTCACCGACAACCTACATAGTGGTAACAGTATCTCTTTCTTTCTTTCTACTGTTGAACCCTCTCCCAATGCATCTTGGCATCCTGTTAGCCATGCTGAAGACCTTGTAAAATTGGCAGGTATGTTTAAGAAAGTCCCTAAGGAAGACTCCTAGATCCCTTTCTTCTTATGTTGTGTCCAGCTTAACCCAACACCCATCCAATGTTCTGTTTTGGAGGTTTTGTTCTGTATGGGTGTAACTTTGCACTTTTTGAATTGAACAGGAAGTAGGAAGGGAGTAGATAGTCCTGTATGCAGGGCTACTACTAGAAATAGCTGCAAAAGCATTTAATTTTATTCTGTGTACTGGGCAAACAGATTTCTTAGCCCATACAAGAACAGGGCTATAGCTCAGTTGCAAAATTTTACTTTAATATCGCAACTTAGGTTGCGAGCATTCCCGTGACCCGAATAACCACTTTCGGGTCATTTGCAGTATATAGCTCGCCCCTGCAGTGAGCAGGATGAGCATGTGCAGGGTGCGCGACATCGCGTGCAGAGACATGTGCATTGGCACGTGTCAGCTGTGTCAGCTGGGAAGGCTGGATATTACATTTGCCAGCGTAAATAAAGGCTTAAAAGCAGGTATGAAGCTTTATGTGGATTGCGAGATGTATGCAGAGGGGGAAGAGCAGATATGGTTTAAATGTTCAAAATGTTGTATGTTGACAACCCTACAAGTGGAGATATCTCTATTAAAACAAAGAATACAGGTACAAACTGATATATTCTCACTTGAACAATATATAGATACTATGGCTAACAGCATTTTGAAGAATTACACTGATATATAGGTGATTCATCAAAAACAGAACAGAATGAGGAAGAGGGTAGGAGTTCAACTGAGGAATGGAGCCTTGTTCAAAGCAAAATTAAAAATAATAAGAAAGGTAGGAGAAATATAGGGGGTGCATCAAATTTTTAACACCCAATAGATACAGTGCCCTCCAAACAGTTAAATCCCCTATGAGCAATAAGGCCCCAGATATATCAAAAAAAATAGATGTAGCAGCAGGAATTCCCCCTGATGGGATAGAAAAGAAAGCAGTTAACACATGTAATAGTACTGGTTTAAATAACGCAGGTGCAAAAGATGTGTTGGTAGTGGGGGACTCAATGATAAAATATACAGATTCTGTGATCAGTAGATATAGAAAGGAACACATGATGGTTAGTACACTCCCGGGAGCAGGAATTGGGATGTTAAAAGATTACTTCCCGGACTCATTGAAAATACTACTTCATCGGTCACACTCCTCCATGTAGATGTAAACGATGTTGGCAAAAGGAATATTACAGAGATCCAAAGAGACTTTGAGGAGGTAGGCAAGTCCTTAAAAAACCATGGGTGTGAGCTAATAATTTCAGAATATTACCTGTACCAAAAGGCAAATACAGCACTATTAAAAGAAATACTTAGGCTAAATGGCTGGATGAAGCGATGGTGTCAGAGAGAAGACTATAAATATATAGATCACTGGCAGGACTTCCAGGGACATCATTTGTTTTCCCAGGATGGGTTACACTTGAACAAGCAGGAAAGCGCATTTTCTCCTACAAATTGAAACAGATAATTGACATACACTTAAACTGAAAAGGGGAGATCAATACACTACACAAAAATAGCCCCCAAAACAGCAATTCAGAATCCACAATCAACTTTATTTCACTAAATGCAAGAAGTCTGAACAACAAGATGGATGAGCTTCAAGTCATCTTATATACCCATGATATTCACATCTGTGCAATCACAGAGACATGGTAGAAACCAGAGGATACTTGGGATAGGAACATCCAAGGCTATACCCTATATCATAATGACAGAAAATCAACAAGAGGTGGGGGGTGGCCTTATATATATCCGAGGTTATGGTATCAGAAGGAGTAGATACATCCAAATGGGGAAACTGTGAGGTATTATGGGTTAAAATTGCTTCAAAACAGAACACCAGGTTAAATATTGGGGTAATTTATGGATCTCCCTCGCTTACCACATTGGAGGACATCATGCTGTCTGACTTTGTTAAGCAGATGGCAAATTTAAATAATGTCATATTATTAGGGGATTTTAATTTACCAGGCATAAATTAGAATACTTTGCAAGTAAATACAACCATAGAAGAACAATACTTGGAAATAATTAATCTAGCTGCCTTAGAACAGTCGTTACATCTAATACCAGAGAAATCACATCTTGGACTTAGTTTTGAGTAATTCACATGACAGGATACAGGACTGTATAGTGTTGTTGCCACCATTAGGCACTGGTGATCATTTAATAATTAAGGTTTAAGTATACACAGCAGATAGAAGGTGTTAATTTTGGCAAAACATCCATATACAAACTTCGATGAGCAAATTTTGGGGCATGAAACGGATTTGTTAAAATGGAACTGGAAGAACCAATTCAAGGATGCCTCACTTTCAGTAATGTGGGACAAATTACAAAAAAAACTGCAGGACCTGGTTAAGTCACATGTTCCATCTTTAAATAAATATGATTCAGTAAAGAAATCTCTCCCTGTATGGATGACATTAAAAATTAAAAAGGAAATAAAGAAAAAAAATAGAATATTTAGAACAGCTAAATTAAGTGGGGATGAGGGTAGTTGGGCAAAATATAAAGAATGTCTAAAGGTCACTAAAAAACACATCGAATAAGCTAAAAAGAATTATGAATATAGACTGGCTACCAGGGTAAGGACAATTATAAATCTTTTATTCTTATATTAATAATAAAAGGGTACTATAAGGAACATTGGCCTCTTAAGAAAACAAGATGGAACTGTTATAGTGGATAACCAGTTGATGGCAGAGCACTATAATAACTATTTTGCTTCAGTTTTCAATCATCCTACAATCACTATACCCCATAATTGCACGGCATCTTGGAAACCAATTATTACCCTTACAGAATGTGATGTTAAAAAAAGATTAGAGTCTCTGAACCAGAACAAAGCCCAAGGTCCCGATAATTTGCACCCTAGGGTATTAAAGGAATTGGCAGACCAACTGGCAGGCCCTATCACTTGTCTGTTTCAACAATCCATTAGTGAGGGTGATGTACCAGAAGCATGGAAACAGGCAGAGGTTGTCCCTATACATAAGAAGGGATCAACACAGAATGTGGAAAATTACAGGCCAATTAGCCTGACTTTGGTCTTGGGTAAAGTACTGAGGGTATTATAAAGATTACATTTTGGACTTTCAACAGCAAACTGGAAAAACAGACTATACACAGCATGGCTTCGTAAAGGGCAGATCATGTCAGACAAATCTCCTCAAATTTTACGGTAAAGTAAACAAGGCCATCGACGATGGGAGTTCTGTGGATGTGGTTTTCCTGGACTTCGCCAAGGCCATTGATAAAATGCCACATAATAAACTGATTGATGCACTTAGTAATATGGGGATACATTCTGATATTATTCATTGGATTAAGTCATGGCTTATGGGAAGACAGCAGAGGGTTTGTGTAAAAGGAGAATATTCAGGATGGATAGATGTAACCAGTGGCGTCCCAAAGGGCTCCGTGTTGGGGCCATGTGTGTTTAGCATTTATATAGGGTCTATGCATTCTGCACCGGAGGTGTGGCTATCAAAATTTGCTGATGATACCCGAGTGGGTAAGGTGATAAATGGTATAGAAGATGCTAACATTCTCCAGACCACACTAAACAGTTTGGATGAATGGGCACAAAATCAAGGGTCAACAGTCAATGTAAGAAATGTACAGTTATGCATATTGGCAAAAATAATATGCATTTTCAGTACGGTTGGGAAATGAATTATTAAAGGTTGTCACCTAAGAAAGTGACCTGGGAGTTAGAATACGTAATAGCCTAAGCTTCAGGCCACATTATAATCAAATAATAAAAAAGGCTAGCTACATACAATATTGCATAAATAAACATATAAAGAGCAATAATAGGGAAGTTCTCTTTCCACTCTACACATCTTTGGTGCGCCCTCATATGGAATACTGTGCCCAGTTTTGAGCACCAGAGGGCAAGGGTGATATAAGATCTTTGGAGAGGGTACAAAGGAGAGCCACAAGAGGATAGCTGGGGTCCAGGGGCAGGAGTATGAACAGAGACTGACAACCTTGGGCCTGTATACCTTGGAATATCGAAGAATGCGTGGTGATCTATGTTTAATATATAGGGCACTAAATGACCCTACACTTTGGGAACAGTTAAATCTTGTAATAAGGGATCAACCCTATGGTACTAGAGCTCATCCACTGCAAATTAAATTAGATAGGTTTAAAACTCTCAGAAGAAAGTACTGGTTAACGGTGAGAGTGGTTAAGATCTGGAATAGGCTGCCAATTGAGATAATAGTTAGTAGAACAATGGAATCCTTTAAGAAGCAAATTGATCAATATATGATCAAAAATAATATTCTTGGATATACATAAATAAATGGCGAGTATATGGACTATAGTCTTTAAAAACTCTGAAAACCTATGAAACCTATGAAACTTCAGTTGCCAGACTTTGGACCAATTTTCCAGCCTTTTTAAGTCTTTCTGCAACTCCTTTGTCCCCTCTGAGTCAAATGACTTGCTGATATCAAAGTAGGTTAACTCTACTGCATGCTTCTTATCAACTACTCTGGTTACCCAGTCAAAGAATACTATCAGGTTGATCTGACAAGATCTCCCTGCCATGAACCTGTGTGGTTTCTTGTCCTGAAACCCCTTTTCCTCCAGATATTCCACTTTGTCATCTTTGGCTAGTGTCTCCATCAGTTTCCCTACCATGGAGGTAATGCTGATGGGTCTATTGTGTCCCATCTGCTCCTTTTTTCCAAGCTTTTTGAGCCCCATTGCCACCTCCACCTGCTTGGTGATGGGTACATGTGGTGGAGCTGGCAGTCAGCTCTGGCCCCCCATGGAAGAGATCAGTCTCTGGACTGCTGCTTCTTTCCATGCCCAACCCTTCTAGCAATCCCCCACAGGTTCCCCCATGGCAGGGGTGAGGGTGAAGGGCATTGATGTTTCCTCCCCCCCACAGAACAACATCTAGACTCTGGGAGACTGGTGAGGGCACTGCTGGGCTGACATGGAGCCTGCTGGCTCCATTTGTTTTTGCTTATTTTCTCCCCACCCCTTGCTGCGGTTGCTCACACGCATGTGGAGGCATGCGCATGCAGTGACCTGCGGCACCCTACCTACTCTAGTTGCTCCTGACTGCACTACCTCTGGGCCTCCACCCAGGGGCAGCCCTGCATCGGGCCTGGCTGGGTCCCCACCTGGGAGGAGAAACCTGCCTTATGGCTGCTCAATCCATCTCCTGGCCTCCCCCCCGCCAACCCCAGATGACCCGGGCTCATTCCCAAACCTGGGTCACCAGCATGGTACAAGGTGTGGCTTCCAGTGTCTCAACCCTCAGCACCACCAGGCTGGCCCTCCTGGTTGCTCCTTGTTCCTTCCCTTGTGCAAAAGAACTATATCTGCCATCCTCCAGTTTCTGGGAACCACCCCTTGCAGCATAGAGCTATTGATATCCCCGCCAGGGATTTGGCTAACACTGATGCCAGTTCCTTTAGTACCCTCAGATGTATCCCATCACCTTCAGGGCTGCTAGTCCTTTTCTAACTCTTTGGCCATTAAATTTCTGCAGTTTCATTTTGGAACCACTCTATCAATTGCTTTTATGCCACTCTTTGTGTGTGGGCCCACTGTCCTGCCTAGTGAATACTGAGCAAGTAGTCTTTTAGCACATCTGCGTCCTGCCTGTCCGCCTCTATTACCCTGCCCCCTCAATTATCCTGACAATTCCCCCCATCATTCTTTTTTCCCATATATATGTAAAGAACTGTTTTCCCCATCTTTTGACCCCATCCTCAATATGCAGCTCTGTGTCTGCCTTTGCAATCCTAACTGCCCTCCTGGTATCTCTATTTTTTCCCTGGTACGTGTCCCATTCTTCATTCCCCTACTTTTCTTTGTACCTTGTGAAAGCCTTCTTTGTGGCACTTCCTACCTCTCTGGCCCTTTCAGAAAACCAAGTTGGTCTTTCATACTTGTTTCTCTTGATAACTGTTCTCTGTCATGTTTTTGTTACCTTGAGAATGGTCACTGCTATAATCACCCACCTTCTTCCATTCCCTTGATGCTGTCTACCCAAGGTAACTTGCCCAGCATTATTTTGCTCATACAGTTGAAATCTGTCCTCTCAAAGTCTAGCACTTCAGCCTTAGATGAGGGCTTACTGGTGTCCAGGGCCACCTCTAACCATATATTATTGTGGTTGCTGGACCCCAGTGGTTCCCTGACCAATACACCACCTACTCTTTCCAAGGTGATGAGCACCATATCTAGAATGTCTGATTGGCTAGTGGGATCCATGACTTGCTGTACCATCATGCAGTCCTGCAAAATATCAAGAAAAACCTGGCTTCTGCTGCTCCTGGCCAATGGGATTTTCCCAGTCGATATCTAGCAGGTTAAGATCACCCACTATTACAACCTCCCCTTTTGTCATCCCCTCTCTTCATCAGCACCCACCCACCCACTATTACAACCTCCCCTTTTATCATCCCCTCTCTTTGTCAGCACCCACCCACTATTACAACCTCCCCTCTCTTTGTCAGCACCCACCCACTATTACAACCTCCCCTTTTGTCATCCCCTCCCTTCGTCAGCACCCACCATTACAACCTTCCCTTTTGTCATCCCCTCCCTTCATCAGCACCCACCCACTATTACAACCTCCCCTTTTGTCATCCCCTCACTACATCAGAACCCACCCACTATTACAACCTCCCCTTTTGTCCCTCCCCTTTTGTCATCACCTCACTACATCAGCACCCACCCACTATTACAACCTCCCCTTTTGTCCCTCCCCTTTTGTCATCCCCTCTCTTTGTCAGCACCCACCTACTATTACAACCTCCCCTTTCATCATCCCCTCTCTTCGTCAGCACCCACCTACTATTACAACCTCCCCTTTTGTCCCTCCCCTTTTGTCATCCCCTCACTACATCAGAACCCAGTTCCTTATATCTCTTTTCACCCTGCCACAGAGGCAGTGATTCTACTTCCTTCACTGTGCTAGCATCCCCTACTGCCTTGATCCCTTCTCGGATGTGTTGTCATGGCCACCCCATGACCTTTTAGCCATCCTTCTAGCACAGTTATGTAAGATGTAGCCTAGGGTCATGATTTCCCAGTTGTTCACACTGGCCTAAGTTTCTGTAACAGCCACTATCTCCAAACAGAGCCTGACACCAAAGCCTGGAGCTCACTAATCTTATTACCAAGACTCTTGACATTAAGGCAACATGTGCCCATACTTTTACTTGGTTTTCACTTTCTCCATTACCCTTCTGATAGGTGTTGTGTTTCCCTTCTTTTCATGTCTATTGTGTTTGCCCTGCCCTGTCCTATCCCCTAAACTTGTTCCTCTCTTCTATCATTCCATGAACATCTTGCCCCATCCCCAGTGGAGCCATATCTAGGTTCCTCACTGCACCTCCCTCTACAGTGAAATCCCCAAACCCAGTCTCCCCTGTAGCTAGTTTACTTGTCTGCTAATAAAGACATCAAATTTCTGCCATAATACACTATTCCCCTCTCTCTTGTCAGGTGATATTCATCATCTTTAAAAACAAAGAACCTCTGTGCACATGCACTGAGGCAATGGTTACCCCAAAAGGGCATTGGCCAGGAAGCCAAGTTTCAAAGAAATACAAACTCGCACATGCCCCCATAATGCAAAGCATCATGGACTGCATATGCAAATCACCACAGAATATTATGCTGGTTCAACTTTAAGCAAAAATGCATGGTGCCGAAAGGCCTCCCACACAATTTCAAAGGGTGCCAACAGAAGATACAGACATGTGTTTCATCTTACCAGGACTCATCAGTATGCCTCGTCTGTAGGTACAAGCTTAGTTGGAGTCACAGCTGGGATATTTCCTTTGTAGCTGCAGCCGAGTATGGAGTTTCCTAGAGGTCCTGCAAATTCTACATCTTTAAAGAGTCTTCTATCCCAGAAGCCCCCCAATACCATATAAAGTGGTAGCCCTGTTCCTGACATTCCTCGATCTCTACCTCCCTTACTCTATCTTTCCCATTTTCTTCATCCCAGAGGGATGGAGGGCCTCATAAAAGGCAAAGGAAGCTGAGTGCTTCTTCAATCTGTCCCGTAGTCTCTGGAAGTCCCTCTTCACTATCTCTGCAGGCTGGCTCGTCAGATCATTGGTACCAAGGTGTAGCAGCACTCCTTCCTCCCCCCTCATCCACCATCCTCCTATACTCTCCTAATCTTGGATTGCTAATGCTCCAGGTAGGTATCTGACTATGCTCCTCCCCTTAACACCTCTTGCTTACTGCCCTCTCCACCCCTCTAATCATAGAACTTCCTATCAGTAGTAGTCAAAGCAGTAGCAATAGCAATATTTTTTATTTGTATTCAGCGCCCTTCCCTGGAGGCCCAGGGTTTCTTACATAAAGTGCAGGAGTAACACTACTTAAAATATAAAAATTAAAATCAACATAGATATTTCAAATCAAAAAATACTTCAGCATACAAGTATTATACAGATAAGAAATTTAACTGGGATGGCAAAATCCTACTTGTTAATTACTGCCCCCTCTTGCCCTGGAAGTCACCACATCGCCATTCCTGTCAGCAGCAACTTTCAGGGGCACAAAGTGATTTGCCACTGGTACCTCATGGGAAGAGTTAACTGCTATGTGATTGACCTGGCCAGTTGCTCTCCTACCCCTCCCCACTACCCTCCTCATCCCTGGTTAGGTAGACCTCTGTGCAAATGAGTATGTTGGGGGTGGGAACCAGCTTAGTCGGAGTCACAGCTGGGATATTTCCTTTGTAGCTGCTGCCAACTGAGTATGGAGTTCCCTGAAGGTCCTGAGAATTGTACAGTGTCCTCTTCTCCAAATCATAGCCTGGTCGACAAGTGCCCCACATTTCCTACACCTATCTACTTCTCAACTCACCCAATGCTCTGTTCCAGTTAGTTAAATGTATTTGCTGTCTGACTAAGTTACTTAGTAGTATGTGGTACTAGGCTGCCTGTCGAAAAACCTTCCTTCTAAAGAAAGGTGCTACAATTTTCCATTACCTAGTTGCCTGATAGGCATAGCACACCCCTATAGGCTGTCTGTCTTATAGCCCTACCCTAAATCGGCTAATGTTTCAATTATCAGATAAAGCAGTAGACAGTAACACTACACTCTGAATTCTAATTACTATCTGCAGTGGAAATGGGAGGTAATTGTCTATACCAGGGGTTCTCAAATGGTGAGGCCAGCCTCCCTGGGGAGGCCCCATCCTGTTCCAGGGGAGGCTCAAGCAGGTCTGAAAAAAGTACTGTATTTAAATTTTGAGTTTTATGTATTTTGTGTGAAGACATGAAGCAAACTGAAAGAGGATAACAGTAGGTGAATTTGATGTGTTTATTTACTGATAGGTGACAAGGAAAGGTGAATGAGCCAAGGCACATTTCAGGTGTACCTGGGGAAGGGTAGGGAGTGATTACTTTTCAAAAGATAACTGCAAAACAATCAAGAAATACACTATGAACAATAATGCAAACAAATATGAACAATAAATAATGAGTGGTGGTAACTGATCAATTTGTAGACTGATGGTAGAACAGCCCAAATACAAGGGTTGAGCACAGAAGTGCTAAGAGTAATAGCAGGAAGGAAAGTACAGTAATCCCAGAGAAGTTGCTTAGGAGCAGGGAAGGAGGGAGGCAAAAGTATGGAAGGTTATTTCATATAGAGAAGTAGTCTGACCCATGAAGGTGCTGCAACAAGGGGTAACAATGGTTCAAGAATGAAATGACCAAGTAGGCTGGCCTGTGTGGGTGTGTGTGTGTGTGTGTGTGTTGGGGGGGGTGGCTTACAATAGCTGAATAATAATTGTTTCTTTATTTGTTATTCAGATAACACCTTTGAGCAAAGGAGTGCTTTTCAAAGGTCCCACGCCAGTATAAGACAAAAAAGCTAAACGTGAGCCAAGTACTCAAAGGGGTTTAAATTTATTCATAGCGTATGCACAAAGTACAGTATGTTACTTTTCTTTGGGGAGGCCCAAGATTATTTCAGTTTTTGGGGGAGGCTCAAAATCTTTTCCATGGATTTGGGGAGGCTCACTGTGACAAAGTCTAAGAGCTATTGGTCTATACTATTATAAAAGAGACTTGAAAATCCTCTGTCCATCTTTCTGAAGGAAATATATGAATCTATCTCAGTTTTAATATTATTGGGGCCCTCAGAAATCATTACTTTACATTTTCAACCATTGGGCAGTTTGCAATTATTTCCTTTTCCTATCTCAGAACATTTTATAATCTTTGCTTTTTCAATTTAATACTCTACTTCTATCCTTATTCAACAAGACTTTTGTATGTTCAGTATAATGCATCTTTTCAATTTAGCTTTTCTCTTTTGCATTCAAAATCAAACCAAGTGACAACTTTACTTCCCCTAGTTACTCTATTAGTTATTTATAATTTTTTTTTAAATCTGGAAGATATTTAATAATTACACAGCCAAACTTTCAGAAGACCTCCACACTTTAAATCTGCAGAGAAAAGGTTAAAAAAGCCTAGAAATCTTACAGCTAAAATGTTCCCATTACCATTGCAATATTCCTGATTTCAGAAAATGGACCTAACTCTTGAGGGTGGCTAATCTGTTTCATCTTGATATTGGTTTCCATTTCAGAGACACTGGAAAGTGGTCACTCTCACTTCTAATCTGAACATCACAAAAATCCTAAAGATTCATTTATCTATTCCATAGCAAAAGAGCAACCACTGAGGCTCCAAAGGGGGAGAACATTTTCACCTTGCCCTCCTGATCTTCGCTGATTCTGCCATTTATTGGAGAAAAGTTACTCTCACTCATGAGATCTATGGGCTTCATCCCTGATATTTATGATGTCTATTACACATTTATTCTACAAAGATCCACACACAAGTGTCTAAGAGCCTGGAAAAATCTAATTCATGATAGTATTATCTGAAAATCCAACAAAAAGATAAATGTGGGCCTTCATATATCCCAAAAGCAAACTCCTCACTTCTGGTGACTGTACTTGACTACTTAAGCTCAAACTGTAAAACTTCACCCACATTGACTTAGAATAATATTTAGAGGAATCTGGTATACTATAAACATTCACCAAACATATGTTAAAATTACTAAGTTTTAGCATTAAGGCCTAGCAAAATTCTTCAGATCCAATCTCACTGACACTGTCCATTAATCCTATTTTAAACAAGGATACAAGGATGCCTAATGGTCTCCAAATTTCCTTTTTTTCATGAGACCTAGAAGCACTTGTAACCAATTAAAGAAGTATCTGGATTATTTTCATGCCATGTTTCTTGTACACATATAATGGAACACTTTGTAAAAAATTCATCCCATTCACTATCTGCCAATTTAATCATTAATTAGGCATGGGCTACCCAATGGGTAGCTGGGTCATGTAGAGTGGATATTGTCTATTTTTGGCAGGGTAGGGTAGTTTTGGTAATGTACTACCCTACCCAACATAACAGTGTAATTCTCGGGTTGGGTAGTTTGAGATGGGTGATAGGTAACAGGTAATTACTAGTGTTCATCGTCTTTCACTCAGCTGGTGAAGTATTTCCAGTTCTTAGTCCGAAAAGAGAGAAAAACCTAAATACTGCAATGCTTGGTGTTCAGTTTTTGCAGGAAGCTCTTTGTAAGTTGCAAGGAACAGGGTGTTCTGAAACTTACAAATGTTGGAACATTGAGCCCCCTGAAAACAGTAAACACCAACCATTGCAACCTTTGTTTTGTCTGTGTTTTTTGTTTAAAAATCTATTAACACTTTATCAGCTGGAGTAGGGATGAGGAACACCATCAATCCCTGTTTTTAAACTTAGAAATTATTACATTTTCAACATATAACAATACATCAACAACAAACATATTAATAATATGTGTATTTAGAGTGTCTTTTGCATTCAGTCTGGAAGGGTATTAGTAATGTTGTAATTAGGTTCCTATATCATATCATATCATATCATATCATATCATATCATATCATATCATATCATATCATATCATATCATATCATATCATATCAGGATGCAAGTCTGTAAGCCATAGGCCAATGTGACTTGTCCAGCAAGTACACAAATATTCAAATTTCCCCAGCACCCATGTGCCTATCCAGTGCTGTTTTAAAGGTAAGTAGGGAATTACTGTAAACAGTCTCCTTGGGTAGTTTGTTCCAAATGGACACCACTCTCTGATTCAACCATGATCCCTTTTGATGTCCTAAACAATTCTGCTTTTAGTTGAAGCCCATGTAACTTACTTTTTTCTTTTTGGCTTCCCAGTCTCTAGATCTAGGCATTCCCAGAAATCACGATAATGGAAGGCCTGATAGACTAAACAGAGATCCTATTATTCTCCTATAGGACAGGGAATA
Source organism: Neoceratodus forsteri (assembly GCA_016271365.2). Taxonomy (NCBI): domain Eukaryota; kingdom Metazoa; phylum Chordata; order Ceratodontiformes; family Ceratodontidae; genus Neoceratodus; species Neoceratodus forsteri. The sequence goes on from CM057456.1 coordinate 738,010,715, forward strand.
CAGATTCAGCTCCAGCAGCCTATCACTGTATGAACTATTTGAAAGGTTTATTTTCTTCTTGGTGACTCTCCTCTGCATCCTTTAAATCAGTTTTGCATTTTGTTTACTGTCAGGTGCTCACAGCTGTACACAATATTCCAGGTGGGGCTGGCCAATGCCTTATATAACAGTATTACAATCTCTCTCTGTTCCTAGTTTTGATATTCCTAAAAATGCATCCCAAAATACTTGTTTACGATTCCTACATTCTCATCAAAAGTCAGATTACTTGTGGCAATGACACCCAGATCACTCTCTTTGTCTGTTGTCAATAGATTATTGCCATTTAAAACATATGCTGCCATTGCATTTCTGCTACCAGTGTGCTTCACCTTACATTTGTCTAAATTGAAAGTCAGTTTGCGAATGTTTGCCCATATTCCCAAGTTTTCTATGTTTTGTTGAAACTGAGCAATAGATTTTTCATTGTTGCCAATTGTTTTGATCTTGGCATTATCATTGAATTTGGGTTGGGTAATTGGGTCTGTTTGGTGGCTGGGTAGTTTAAAATTACTCTAGCTGATTACAACATTACAAAACCAGGTGGGGTAGAAGATAACCTGAGGTACCCTGCCTGCTCTTGGGCAGCCACTGAGCTGCCAGGATTACTTTTCCATTTGGAAAAAATACTCAGATGGGGAAAATTTCATTTTCTTTTTTAATCCAAGTTTTTCTCCCTCCTCAGAGCTGGTGTGAGCAGGCTTTCTCTGCTCTGTTCTCACAACCCCTCTCTCAACATCTATCTCACTGGATCACTGTGCCATAGATCCCCATGGATTTTCTCCCATGACAGGTCCAGAAGGGAGGCTGTCCTCCCCACCATATGACACATATCCAAATGGGGCAGGGTGTTCCACCGACAGTGCAAGACAGAGGCAGGACAGTAGGGCTTCATTTAGCCCACACCAACCTGTTTTCTGTTTCTGTTCCCATGTTCCGCTACACTCGGAGCACTTATAAGTGCGTGTTGAGGAAACACATGCACACCATGGATTCCTGCAGCCCTCCCTTTTCACTGCCTTGCTTGACCTGCACTACCACATGGCCTCCATCAGGTGGTAGTCATTCAGTGGAGCATGCAGGTCCTTCACTCAAGGAAAGGAGAGCAGCCATTGGGCACCTGATCCTCTCCCTCCCTGGCCAACCACCAGCAGCCCATGCTCATGAATCACCATGGGTCACCAGTGTTGCAAAGAGTAATGTGTGCTACTGGCACCTCAGCCCTCCATGCCACTGGGCTAGCATAGTAATTTAATTTTCTGGCTGAATAAAGCAGTTGGGGGGGGGAAATTTAAATGTAAATAAAAAAAAAAGAATGCTGGCAAGCAGCAGATACCAGCTACAGTACCTACAAAAAACTGAAGCTTAATTTCCTCAGCTGGCACTGAGAACTGAGATGACTGTGTCTGTGTAGTAGTACAAGCTTACAGCAACATCACCAGTGGTCAGTTGTGATACATTAAAAAGCCACTGATGCCTTGATAAGAACTTTGAAAAACAGAATGTTTGGACACAAAGCAGCTTATATTTCTCATGAGCGTTCAATCTCTTATCCAAATTATTTATGACTGAGTCATGTGTATGAAAACAGGATAGCTGATTCTTGAGGGTTCATCAGTTCCCATTGCTTTTTCCCCAACATGATGTCATAATACTCTGTTGTGACATCACAGTTATTCCCATGGCAACAGATTGTGATGTCACAACCAGGCATTATGATTTCAAGTAAGGATTCATCTATAGAGGCAGATGAACTCTAAGTGATAAAGTTCTTGTTTTGTGGGATTTCTTCAGTAATAAATAATGGAGGAGAAATGTATAGTAGATATTTGACATAAAAGCTGAATTGTGTCTAAATATTATGTTTTAGAAAGTTTTCCCAAAGACATCAGCTGCTCTTTAATAGAATCACACTGATCCGCTACATTTTTCCAGTCCCTGTATGTTCATAGGTTCTTGGTAAAGCCAGAAGAAGCTCTACTGTGTGACCTTGTCCCTAGATAGTCTTTTATGGCTGTATAAGACATTTGTCTTCAGGCCACTGTTTGCATCAATATTAAAAAATTTGCAGTCTGGCTCCACAGCGCCAAGTGATGGGGATTGCTTGGTACGCTGGTAACCCATGTTTAGGCTCTGATCCCAAACATCAGGAATGGAGACCGGCAGGGAGAGGGAAAGGGCATCCTATGGAATCTTCCCTCTGGGGGTGGGGTGGGGCAGTGTTGGACTGCTTTACTGGTGGCTCCTGGAGGTGGCTGATGGAGGTATTCTAGGTGGCATGGACCACCATACATTGCCGAACATCCCTGCCCCCAGGACAGTGCTGTGGCCACATGAATGTGGGAGGTGGGTGGGACCAGAAAAGTGGAAATTGTCCGCTCAGTTGCCAGAAGATAGCTGTCTCATTTCCTCAAGTCATGTAGCCATTCACAGCCTCCTCTGATCCTCTTAGCCCTTGCTACTTGGTCAAGGTAGCAGGAACTATCTTCCCTCCTCTGTGTCCCCATGGGTACCATACCAGAGATTACTCCGGGTCTACAGAGGATGTGAACCAAAGTGAGGGCAGTAGAATGGCAATGGGGATAGCCCCAATGGGTGAAGGGGGGGGTTAACACTGCACAGCCTGAAGAGGAGGCTGGCCAGAAGGGCAGGGAGAGGTGGAAAAAAGATGAAACAAACAAAAAGTTTGGCATTGCCAGCTCAACTCTTCTCAGGGTTTAATTTTTGGAAACAGCAGCAGGCTCACTCAGAGTAGCTACACCTCTTGTAATTGCCTTTCTCACCTAATGGCCCAATAGACAAATTACTTATTAAACCATTAAATGGCTCTCTGTTTCACTAACTACTGCAGACAATCTGGCCAGCAATGTCACATTAATAAAGAAAAGTCAGGGCATATCACAGTGGCCCTATAGAAGAATGTTTTATACAGCCATAACACTAAAGACTGTATTTTGAAAACAGTAGCAGGCTTGCTCAGAGAAGCTGTGCCTATCTCACCTGACTCAAGACAGATTCTTTTGAGCAGTTTTCTCTGTTTAGACAGTCAAAAACAAAGTTTTTCATGTTTTGTTATAGTTAAGGTAGGGTAATAGTGTAGTAGAAAGATCAGGATAGTAATTACCCTACCCTAACCAACTACCTGTTTCTTATTAGGGTATTTTTAGGGTAATTTAGGGAAGTTTGGAGGTACCTGTGAGTTTTATTTAGGGTAGGGTACTTTACTACCCACCTATGCCTACCATTAATCCAGCAATCAATGTGTTTCCATTATAGTTGTATTGTTGACTTGATGTGCTAGGAATCTTACTCCTGGTCTTAGATTTAGACATATCCCGCTAACACTTGAAATATGTTTATGATCAGAATATTACATTGTAAAGTCTGCTCCCACAGAGCAGTCCCTGACCCTACATCTAGAGTAACCTTCTGCTATGGGATTTGGCCAAAGTGACTCTATTATAGTGCATTTATACAATGTGCAACCCAATGAAATCCAGAATGCCTGCCTTTGCTAGTATTTCATTAACAATTGCATTAGATGTTAGAGATAAAATAATCTGGTCACCATTCAATCCTCATTCAAATCTTTAGCTTCCAGCACTCCTGCTTTTCCCAATGGGGCATTAATAAGAATTGCTCAAATGAATTAGTAAGTGCATTTGTCAGTTATGTATTATTTTTCTCTGGCATCCAAGCCATTCCAAACATATATATTTCTACTAGGGAGCATCCTTTTCAGTTCTCTCCCTCTGTATTAACATAGATCTCTTAGAATTAAGTAGGCTTTCACAGTTTTTATCACTCACTACATATAGTCCCATAGAGTCCAATATATTCAAAATCAAATTCAAATTAATTTATTGGAAGGCAATTGAGAGTGCACTCTCATTTACAATTGCATCCAACGTATACCAGACATTACATTACATATAATATGCACACAAATAAACACATTATGATAACAGTCAATCATACACTTTTAAAATCCAATGATTCATCCAAAACAATCACACCTACTGTATGAGTTACAAGACTTTTAATACAGTTTTTAAAATGAGAAAGTGGAACTAGTGACATCAATTTAAGTTTTGTTTGGACAGCAACCCAGGTACGAGTGAGAGTAACTGCCAAAGTATTATTACAGTAGTTTGTTTTATACCTAGGTATCAAAAACTGGGGCAGATCAAAGGATCTTAACATATATTTATTAGAATTTTTTGGATGTACTAGTTTCAGCAAATACGTTGATAGTGTTATTATGACAAACCTTTAGACAAAAAGTAACCAATGACTTTGTCTTCGGGCTGCCAGGGACTGCCATCCCACCGCAGTATATAAATTGCAATGGTGGGTTCTCCATGGCTGGACAGAGACAAACCTAAGGGCATCATGTTACAGTGGGTCAAGTACCCTTAGGACTATATCAGATATTTTCATGTACAATATATAAAGTCCCCATAATCAATATGTGACACAAACAAGGGATTAACTAATTGTTTGCATATAGAAAGACTAAAATTGGCCCTATTTCTATAAAAAAGGATAACAACCTCTTAAGTTTTACAGACACATTTTCTATATGCAGAATAAATTTCAATGATTCATCTAAGTGTATACCCAGATACTTGTAAGAAGATGTTTTACAGATTTCTATTTCGTCCACAGACTTAATACTGAGTTTAGCATCATTAATATACCAAATTTATTCAACATCCTATCTTTTATTTCTCTCTTCTTTAGAGTTGTATCTATCTGTTCACTACCATATTCCCTTTCCCACCTATAGACATCTAGCATGCCATATTTCCCCAGAGGATCTGCAGGAAGTTTTTGAATAAATTACGTAAAGGTAGCATGTTCCTAAAAGGCGTGTGTACTGCCTGGAATTAATAGTAATTTTCAGATGTAGTCAGCTATCACTTATATCTGAAGTATTTTTTTCTTTTTCTGCTTGCTAATTAGAATATGTTCCACCTGCAATACTGGGCTGATATGTGGTGCAGCACTCTGGATGCTAAAGAAAGTCAGTTCTGTTCCTCCCACTATGTCATCAGAAATGTACACATTGAGGCACCACAACCCTTGTAGCCAGAGCAGTGCATTTCACAAGTTAACAACCAAAATGCAGGAAACTGTGACATCACTAGTACCCAAGAAGATCCAATCCCTACTGCCCCATGTGAAAGAGAATAATCTGGCAGTGAGAAATGGTTCTCTGTGGTTACTAGTTATGTCACAGTCAGTGTGGTCTCAGTGTTGATGATGTAGTGGGAGGAACAGAAATTACTTTTTTTTAACCTCCAGAGTGCTACTCCACACATTACCACAATACTGCCAGGTGGAAAATCTTCTAATTAGCAAACAGAAAAGAAAATTATACTGTACTTCAGATATAAAAAGTGATAGCCGACTACATGTGAAAGTTACTATTAATTCCAGGCAGTACACTAGTTCTTAGGCATGTGCAAAAAAAAAAAAAAATTCTGCAAGCAGAATTTCTGTGAAAGTCAGACTTTTTTGATTCTGCAAAAGTTCAGAAATCATTTTGCTAATGTTTGCAGAAACTCTGCCTAAAAACTGCAATGTAAATGTAAGAACTGCGGGTTAATGTATTAAACTGCTGGGAAAAAATTCCGCAGGACTGATCATTGTCAGTGTTCAGCTCTCTGGCTTTTTCCCCCACAGTTTAATTCATTAACCCTTCCCCAACCAATCTCTGGACCTTGGCCCATGGTTTCTTGTGCCCCCCCCTGCTGATCACCGGCCCCATATCAAAAAAATTGTTAGTGCCCAGTCCCCCCACATGTGCATTCATTCAGCTCAGTGGGCAGTCAGCCATGGAAGAGAGAGGAGGACTGTGCTGGTTGCCCACTTGGGGCTGGGATGGGGTGAATAAGGGCTGATGAACTACCTGCCAGGGTGTGAGGGGTCCACTACACACCAGGGAATGAAGAAAGGATATTATTTTTATATGGAGGAGCAATCAGTGGGTGGGTGGTGGGACTGGATGGACACCATTTTTTTTCTATGGGACTAGTGGTGGCACATTAAACACCAGAGAATGAGTGTGGTTTATATTTTTATATGGATGGGTGATCAGCAGGTGGGTGGGGGGACTGAATGGACACCAACATTTTTTATATGAAGATGGTGATCAGTGGGTGGAAGGCCACTAGACACCAGGGAATGAGGATATTATTATTTTTTTATATGGAAGGATGATTGGCAGGTGGGTGGGTGACTGGATGGATGTCAACAAGTTTTTTTATATGGGGCCAGCGATCGGTTTGGTTGAAATACTACACTCCAGGGAATGAGGAATTTTTATTATTTGTTATACAGAGGGGTGATTGGTGAGTGGGTGGGGACTGGACACCAACAATTATATTATATGGGGCTAGTGATCAGTGGGGGGAGCACAAGAAACCAGAGGCCAGCGATTGGCGGGGGTCTGTATCATGAAATAATACATTAAACTGTGGATGGAATAAATTCCATAGTTTCATGTATTATTATTACTCATTACAGCCCAAACATTCAGCAGAAAAGAGTGAAAATCCATGGAAAATGGGCAGAAGTTTCTTATCTCACCATAGGCAAAAATGTGAAAACCTTTGCAGAATTTCAGAAATTTCGTGAAAGTTCTGCCTAGGCAGAATTCGCAACTTTCACCCATCCCTACCAGCTCTTTAACTTTCTTTCATCAAAAGTTTTTGTTGTAATTGACTCTGTGGTGCTCAGCAATGGTCAATCCCTTTGACATGCTGGTGATCTGGGTTCATACCCCGAGCCCAGATGTCAGTAGCAGAAGTTGGCAGGGAGAGAGTCACAAGAGTTCTTCAAAAGCTTCCCTCCCAGGGTGGTGGGTCAATGCTAGCCACTCTCATAGCCACTCCTAGTGGTGGCTTAGCAGAGGCATTCTTGGTGTGGGTGACCACACGCCACCAAATGCCCCTGCCTCCAGGATGCCATTGCAGCTGCACACATACAGGGAGGTAGGTGGGCCACAAATCCAAAATAGCCCTACTTTTCCTGGCCAGATGATGGCATCCATGTCCTCCTATTCCACAGTCCCCACTGTGCACCACTCCCATCCCCCATGCCTGTTGCCCTGGAGGACCAAAGAGAGCCCGCTACTCCCCTATCTTGAGTCCCTAAGGGGAAGGAATCCCCCTTGCAGGGATAAGTCAGAACCCTCCAGAATCCAGGTAAGATTGCATATTCAGGTGATGGGAGTTGGCAGCAGGGGCTGAACTGGTGGGCAGCAGTGACACTGAGCTGCCTGAAGGTGTAGCAGGCTTGGGGGCATGGATAGGAGGATAAAAAGATCACACACACACAAAAATGTTTTTGTGATTTCAAAAGACTAATTATAACTTGACCATGCTACGTAGGATTTTTGGCAACAGATGGACTGAAATTTTGTCTGTTCTGGAAAATATGTTTTAGGTTACATTTTTTAAAAGGGACACCATTTATACAAAAATAATCAGCTGTTCTAGGAGACTCACATATGATGCAGACACAATCCTTTCCCATTTTGTCTTGATCATTATAGACTTCACATCATGATTATTAACATCTAACTCAATACTGCCTTTAAAAGGTGTACAGTCTTATCCCACAGGGCATCCTCAAAGTCCTCATCAAAATTATGTAATCCTTATAAACATAGTATACCACAATTTGGGGAGTTTGCCACTTAATGACCTTGTTGGGTATATATACACTTCTAAGGGAATCATATCCATACTCCAAGCCTGTTTTTTCTACCTGACCTGATACAGCTTCCCCATGTATTATTGGGTGTTGCAGGGACAGACTCACATCTTGGTGCATTTTAATAAAATTATTCTATTAATTTTTAATGTCATTTATCTCCTCCTGATTTTTGCAGCATTAACAAAATATTGCTCCCCTACCTGAACCAGAGTTGTGGGGAGTAGCCTCATTTGGATTACAAGGGATGTTATCATTGAGAATATAGTGGTATATCTCATTACCGCTTTTCTTAATTTTTCCATTATCTACTACTATACTTGGAAATCATTTGTTAAGGCCTCTTCCTTCTGATGAGAGCTATGGCTATAGTTTATATTTTCTCTAGTAGAGGCATCTTTATTTTGCCTCAGAATGTTAATTGCATTTTCATTCTCTTTCTTTTTCTTCTTTTCTCTTCACTTTTCTTTTACTTTTATCTACCTTTACCTTTTTGTGTTTGCCATGCCTGTATTAAATGCATTGAATATCTTCGTAGTAGTGCCTTTTGAGGTGTGATGCTGTGTGTCCAATGTAGGGCAATGTTTAAGAGGTGAGTCAGTGCCCCATCAATCATCATTCAGGCTGATAATGATGGAGTTTTGGCTTACTGGGTGTAGATGATGTGAACTTGAAAAAAACAGCTGACCCAATCCAGGGTCAGTTCTTTCCTTTGATCTACACAGCAGAGCATATCCATCTTATCAGCCTGGAATTTCAAACATCCAGGGGCTAAGACCAGCTGTAACAGGGAAAAAATATATATATATGTGTGTGTGTGTGTGTGTGTGTCTCAATCCCCAGCTCTACAGATGTACACTAGTAAATGCTAATAACATTAAAACAAAAATGATAGCATGGTACTGTGAGCATGAAGGTTGTTCAATACAAAAATATCTATAAAAAGAGTAGTGTTTCATTTATAGATACCTTTTCATTTTTTATAATTAGCAAAAAAGCCAGAAGAAACATTTTATTTTTTCACTTTTCAACTGACAAATGCAGATAGCTTAAAAAGAAAATAATAGCATGGTACTGTGAGCATGACATTTGTTCAGCACAAAAATATCTACAAAATGAGTGCTGTTTCATATATACATATATATATATATATATATATATACATACATATGTATTCTATGCAAAAACTGTGTTAATGCATCATTTAGGGTTAAAGCATAAAAGTCAGGAAATGAGATCTTTAGGTTTACCCCTCCCTCTGGACCTGCCCATCATCACAAGATTGACCGCTGACGGGGTATGTTATTAGGGTTGTGAGGTCTAGATGTCACCCCATTCCATCTTTTTTTATTTAATATGGTTTATTAAATTTTCTTATACAATACAAGACAACACATTAATAAGTATCTAGGGAAAGACTGAGGAGGTGGTACATGTCACCAATACTTTCCTGAAGGCAAAATTTATCAATCAGAAATGTGTAGGGTACAATCAAAACCGCAATATTCCCATTATCCCTCCCTGTCAATTATCCCACCCACCATTATTCCCTGTGCCATAGTATTGAGTTATTTACAGATATGATAATATATATATATATATATATATATATTGACTGGATCTATAGTATTCTAGGGTTTCCAAATTGTAAGCAAGGCTTCCAGTGGTCCCCATTAATCTAGGTAGACCCAGTTCCTGTTGGTCAGCATGGCTATATGCTTTTCAAGTTGTAGGACCAGTAATATATCCTTGTGCTATTCTAGTACCGATGGCAGAGATTTGGCTTTCCAGTGTCTCATAATAACTAGTTTAACAATAGCTAAGATTAGAGCTATGTGGGCTTTCCTACTTTTGATAACTCCCATAGGGAAGTTATTAAGAAGACACAGTTCAGGGGTAAAGAGGGATTGTCATCCTAATAGTGGGTCTAATGAGCTTTCAATGTGAAGCCAAAAAGCTGACACTTTTGAACATGACCATAGCATATGGTAACGGTCACCAGGAGACATATGGCAACGTTGACACTGAGGAGATGGAAGTCTTCACATTTTATGTAGTCTGTCACAAGAAAAGTTTTAGTTATGCATAACATTATAATGTATCAAACAAAGCCTATCTTGCTTAATGTACTTGTATGTGCTACACCAGATGTGATGTCAGGAATGGAAATCTGAAGATTGAGATAGTTTGTTTACCCAGTAGTAACACATGCCTTTGGGCAAACTGGGATCTAAGGATTGCAGTTTCTTATATACCATGGATATCGCATGAGGTTGGTTTGCCACCAGTCATAGGGGACATATTTCTATTTCAGGGGAAGCAAGATTCGTTGTTGTACCCAAGAATGAGATAATAGTCTGATGAATTTGCTAGTATTTAAAGTGATTTTCATCTTGTATGTTAAGTGTTTGACAGAACTGTGAGTAGAAAAGTACTTTACCCTCAGGGGCCAAAGTTCAGAGTTTGGCATTCAGTAGGAGGCACAAAATAGAGGGGGGAAATAGGGCTTTTACTGATTTGAAAATGTGGGTTACCAATCAATGGTTGCTCCAGAGATTTATGCCAATCAAGATTCAAATGTTTTTGTAATTGCTGCAGGGCCCTGAGGGACCATCCAATTGGTGTATTCCTAAGAACTTTGGGTATATATATTGTGGTGAGGAATATAGTAAAGCAGATGGTGTACAGCAAGTTTGTTCTACCATGACTATTTCTATATCAAACATAAGGGTTTAAGGGAACCTGGGTTTCTCTGGTCTAATACTAAAATCCAGTGATCAAGTTTACTGATGTGGATTGCATTATAATAGGTGAAAAATGATGGAGTGAGAGGCCACCTTGTAGTTTTGGAAAAGTAAGTTTAAAATATGCTTGTCACATTCCTTTTCCTTTCCATAAGTATTGGTTGACTATGGTTTGCAATTTGGTAAACCATCATTTAGGAAGAACATCCAACATACTAAGAGGGTAAAGAATGTGAGGTAGCACATTTGTTTTGATTGTGGATGTTCTGCCCCAAAGTGAAATTGGTAATACACCCTATCTGGTTAAATCTGTTTTAAGAGTCAATATTAGGGGTGGTAAAGTTTTATTTCACCGTGATTGAGATCTCTCTGAAAATCTTAATGGCTAAATATGTTAAGGCCTTCGATTCCCATATCAAATCATGTCCCTCAATATCAGATGGAATAATTTTTCCATTCAATGGGAAGACTTTTGTCTTGGATGGGTTAAGTTTGTAATAAAAGATGTTTGAGAAAAGGTCAATTTCTCTGAGCAGAGCTGGTACACTATGTTTGGGAATTTTCTATGTGCAATAGTAGGTCATCTGCAAATGCTAAAATAAGATGACGACATGTGCCTGCAGTTATACCAAGGATATCTGGTGAGGAAATTAACTTCTGGATGAAGGGTTCCAGGTATATATTAAAAAGTAAAGGGGATCGGGGACAGCCTTGTCTGGTTCCCCTCTGCAGTGGGAATGAGTCAGAAAGGATGCCGTTGTACCAGACGTGGGCAGTAGGTGAGTGATATAAAAGTTGGACCCACTTAATAAAGTTATTAGAAAAACCGAGTCTGTATAGAACTGTAAATTGAAAGTCCCAGGAGACACGATCAAATACCTTTTGGCATCCAGTGAGATCAATGCTGCCGGAATATTTTAGGCACTAGTCAGGGAAATTATATGCAATAATTGGTGCATATGATCACTAGAGGATCTACTGGCCCTAAATCCCACTTGTTCAGGGTCAATTAAAGTGCCCATAAGTGGGCCCAATCTATTTGCTAAGATCTTTGCTAGTATTGTTACATCAGTATTAAATAGTGATATGGGATGGTAGTTTTCTGGGTATTGGGGATCTCTGTTAGGTTTGGGTATAAGGGTAATAATTGCTTCTAGGAAGCTGTGTTCGAAAAATCCATTGCAGAACCAGTGATTAAACACCTCAGTCAGGTGGGGAGCAAGCTCTGAGGAGCAGGATTTGAACAAATTATTTGTGAGACTATCTGGGCCCGGGGACTTGTCTAGGGGGAGTTGCTGTATTGCTTGTTCCACTTCCATAACAGTTATAGGAGTACCGTAGGGGGATGTTATATCTGGAGAAAAATGAGGAAGAGTAATTAAATCAAGATAATTATTTGATCCTGAGTAGCAGCTTCATTTCCAGAAATGGTATGCAAATTCTGGAAGTAAGATCTAAAGACAGCGGTAATCTGTGTGGGGTTAGTAATAATGGGGCCATTGTCAACTGGTTTGAGGCCAGGTATACCATGAGCTGCATCTGTCTGCTTAATTTGAATGACAAGCAGTTTCCCCACTCGTTCTCCTGACTCTAAGTACTTAAGTCTGGTTCTCTTCAGAGCAAGCTCTGCCTTCTGAGACATAAGGTCATAGAAATGCATATGTAAAGTGTGCAGTTTGACCAATCTCTTCGTGGGAGTTACAACTAATACTCTTCTCAGTGGATTTGATAGAGGATAATAGGCTATCTACCTTAATTTTAAACTGCCAGGATCTAGTGGATGCCAAGAGAATACATTTGCCTCATAAGGCACACTTGAGAGCTGCCCATACTACATCTATTCGGGTGACTGAGCCTCTATTGGCTTCTAGGAACTGTGACATGAATTCCTTAACATGCAATAAAATAGCCAGAATTTTAAGTAGTTGGCTATTTAGAGGCCAAAGGGTATTTCTTTTAATACCTGAGACATAGTAAATAATTGAGAGAAACAGGAGAGTGATCAGATATCACTCTTGCATGTATTCTATAATCTGTTATTCAGGAGTAAAAGGAGCTGACAAAAAGTAGTCGAGCCTGGAGCAGGTATGGTGGGGGAAGGAGAAGAAAGTGTAAAGTCTGCTCTGTGGGATTTAGGATTCTCCAAACATCCACTATTCCCACACCAGACATCAGGTCTTTTAATGCTCTTGAGCTGGACAGGGCCTACCTTTTATTATCAGATCTGTTCTATCTGTAACGGTGGTGTTATGTTCCAGTCCTCCCCAAGCAAAATGACTTCTTGTGTGGGTGAAGCTATTAAATTCAGGAGGTGAGAAAAAAAAAAGAGGCCAATCTGTATTAGGGCCATATATAGATCCTAAAGAATTTGGTGGGACTGGAGCATACTGTGCAAAAATATGTAATGATCATTCACATTCCAGATTTCCTGCAAAGTTTAAATGGAATTGTTTTGACAATTAAGATGACAACTCCCCTCGGTTTGTAGAGATGCCAGCCCCATAGGCTTGTCCAACCCAAGTCCTACAGAGAAGAAGGATATCCTCTCTCCTAAGGTGAGTCTCTTGTAAACAGGCTATTCCTGCATGTAGGTTGAAAGTTTTTTTTAGAATAATTTGTCACTTACACCTATCTCTGGTGCCTTGAACATTTCAGGTTATGATTTTATAAGGACCACCCATTAATGGTCGCCCAATATTGGAAAATTAGTGGAAACCATTCTATGAGATGATGTTCAGGTAGGATTTGTTCTATCCAGTCAGCATTATGTAATTCACAGTTAAAATAAAAAAGGTTTGGCACATCCTTCCCCCTTTCTATATCCCTTCCACAATTCCCCATCTAGCACTAAAAACTCTAATTAAACAAACACTCAAAAATCAAACAAGAAACAACTAACAATTAACAACTATCCCTAGTTCAATAAACTGTACTGGCTAAAATATACTGCCAGGTGATGTATACATGTGGCCTGTGATTCAGCTTCCCAACCCCCACCCCCACCCCCGCTATAACATTATACAATAGCAAATGCTATAAACCTAATACTTATAGAAGCTATTTATTTATTGCTGTGTGACCGAACTCCAGTTATAGGCAATAAGTTGACAGTCACACCAATTAAGAATCAAATAGCAAGGATACAGCTCAGTTTTCGATACTTGTAAAAAATAGTATCTGGTCCCATTTGTGGAGCAGCAGGAATATTAAGTAACTAAAAAATAAGAATGAAAACTGGTGCAATTAAGCTATAGTCTTGCAATTTACATGCATCAAACATATTGTAACTTAACCACTGGATTTCTATTGGGTATCACATCATCTCAGCACAAGCAATACCGCACAAGCATTTCAGCGTGGTCATTACAGTGGATTACAATAACCGCTAAACTGCTATTCTGTCGCATAACAAAGTAAGCGCAAAAAGCAGAGCAGAGTAGGGAATCTGAATGTGAGATACTGACTGGCTGAAAGGGACATTTGTTTTTGTTTTTAAATATATTCCGGTCAAGTTTGTCCATTTCAGAGGCAGACAGGAGAAGATGGGTTCACACCAGGCACCAGTTCCCATCCTTCTTACTAAACTTTCTACTGTACAATTTAGGGACTGTGTAGAACAGACCTATTCCATACCTCACAACTGTCTCTGATTTTACCACAAATCTTTCTGATCATTCTGTCTGAATTTTGCATTTTTTCTCACTGAAAAGTAGAGAATTAAAGCATCAGACAATGCCAGACATCAATACCAGGGTTCTTGAGCTGATGCTACCATTTTTAAAGCTATGCCCCTCATATTTTACTACCCTCCTCTAATGATCCCATCACTCCTCCTGACCAATGAACCCACTTGACTGTTCTCGGCCCATAATGTACATTGCAACTTGCTACCAGATGGATATTTGTGATGTGAGATGCCTTGCGCTTTTAATGCTAGGCACATTTATTGCATGCGGTGAAAATGCTAGCGCTTCAAATTACCATGCGGTAATTTATTGCGCTGAGATGACATGGAACCTTTCTATTGGCAGCACAGAGGTATCTTCATATTCACTCATTGTATTCTAGTAGTTTCATTCTTATTGAGAAAGTGGGTTGATTAGCGCTGATCGTAGAGTTGAAAACAAATGAGTACGAGTAACATAGAGAAGCGACCTAGTTTCTGCAACATGCTTGTTTTTTGGAAAATTGTTATTATCTGGTCCAGCTGGAGCTATATGCCTATTCAGTAGCTAGTAGAATGGTCAGACTGCTGCAAGACATCCAGCAATGTGAAAAGTAATGTTAAGTACCTTTACAGACTCATCAGCAGGGAGTGTCAACCACTTGGGAAGTAGTAGAATATTCATATCGTACCAAGCTAGGAGATCAGGGAGCTCACCATAAATGTGTTGAGAAGACTCTGTTCACTTAAACAAGTAGGGCAAACAATTCTTAAGTTCAAGCTGTGCCTGATTGTGGGTTTCAAATGTGTGCCATTGATCCTTGATCCTCACTTGGAGCACGACTGGGTAACGAACCCTGAACTGCTTCCCTGCCACAATAAGCTTAGATACAAGTGGGTGTAGTTCCTGCCTTTTAATTTGGACCTACTGTGGTAAGTCTTGGGTGATGCATATTTTACGGCCTTCCCATTGAAGCTCTAGAATTATTTTAACTTGGGTCAAAATATGCTGTTTGTCGAGGAAGTTCAAAAGTTTGAAGATCAGTGGTCTGGGTGGTGATCTAGGTGGTTCTGGTAGATGTAGGACCTTATGCACCCTTTCAATGATATGCGTCATACCATTCAGCAATGGGCCAGCAACTTTTCACACAATTTTGTAAGAACAGAATAGGAAGCTGCCTTCCTCCTTTTCGGGATCCGAGAATTAGTAAATTATTTTGATGGCTTCTGCCCTCGAAGTCCTCAGTTTTCTTCCATTCTTTTTAGTCTTTTGGCCGCCAAACTGTGATCTAATTCAGCCTTGTTTTGTCTTTCTCTAAAGAGATAAGTCTTGGTTCAGAATCAGCTACTCTTATTGTTAGAATCCATTGAGGAATGGACTTGATGTAACTCCTCTGAGATGTCCACAATGGAGCTTTGCAGGAGGTGCATTATCTCTAAAAATGTTCCTCCATAGAGCTGATGTTCCTGCAAGAGCTTTACTGGTGCTGGCAGGCTGATGTTTGAGCCTCTTTTTCCGGCTATGTCCTTTCACGGAGTAGGAGGAAGCGAATGCGGTGGGGGAGCCTTACTCATATAGGATTCCATTTTACAGGCTAAAGCTCAGTCCTTTAGTATGTGGCAGTTCTGGTTACTTGTTAAAAATTGAAAAATAGCTTCAGATTGATGGTTTGTGGCAGATATAAGCTGGTGGGATGCAGAGTGGTGGGAGCTTGCTGCCGTTCATTAGGCTGCCATCATGTGACCACCCCATTCCATCTGAAATGACATTCACAAGGCACAGCAAAAAAGAATGAGGTGACATTTGGGTCTCACAACCCCAATGACACACCCCATCAGCTGTCAATCTTGGGATGATGGGTGGGTCCGGGGCAGGAGGGGCATCCCTAAAGGTCTTGTTTCCTGACTTTTTATGCTTTAACCCTAAATGATGCATTAATGCAGTTTTGTCATATAATTTCCTTACTTTTGAGAAAGAATACAAAACTAAGACCTTGCACAAGTTGGTGGGAGAAGCGGACCCTTGGGACTCTGTGCTCACAACCTATATAAGAACAGTGGGGCAGGCCCTTCAGGCCCAGTGCTTCCACCAACTTGCAGAAGTTGGCAGAAGTTGGTGGAGCCAGGGCCCAGAATTTACAGGCTCTCAATCAAAGATCATTATGAGCAGGGATCAAAGAATTGAAAATGTTATAACTCTATTTTTTAAACTTTTACATGAAACCAAAGGAATGGGTTGATAGATTGAAGCTCCCTGAGTAAAACCCATGTAAGTTCTACTTCAGGAGTGCCTCAATATTTTTTCACCAAACCAAAAGAGGCATGTTCAGTCAGTCAAACTCTTTTAGATGAGCCATCTCTCAGAGCAGCAAGCTACATGACGGCCATGCAGGGCCACGGACAAAATCCCCAAAACTGGATAATTTTGCATTTTTCAGTGTTTTCGTGCAAAGACCGTAAGTCCAACTGAAATGAAATTTAGAAAATCAAGAGATCTACCAAACCATACCACTCATACCCAATTTTAGGCAAATCCGTTGAATGGGGCCAAAGTTATTAACGATCAAACTTGTAACTTTAACATACAAGTGCCTTCATAATCCTAAATATAGTGGCACGACTGCACAACACACACTCATAATTTGGCCATTTATGGGAATTGCTTAGCCAAATTTTCAACATGGGATTTTTGGGAACTCCCTCAAGAACACTGGCACTGTGATTTTGCTAATCCACCCTGAATGTTGATTTCGAACAGTGGCTGTGCCATTCTACACCATGGGTGTGAAAACACATTTTGGGCAGGTTGTGATAAATGACAGCTATACTGTTGTACTGTTTATGAGGAGGTGTGAAAATATGGTAATGTTGAAAATCTGGAGGGAACATATTAAAAATTTGTGACGTTACTAGCATACATAGAACATGCGTAATACACGCTTGTAACACAGACATTTTTTGGATTTTTTGCACATAGGGGTCACAGTAAGCAAGCTAGATGTGTTGGTTTCTCCCCAGAATATCATTTTGGGAGGTTTCCAAATTTGAATTTCAGGCAAACTGAAAATAAGATGGTGGCAATAAGAAAGAGGAATTATCTCATACAATGCAGGATTCCTCTTTCGTATCATACAGCTATACTGAAGTGCCTACTGAGCATGCTCAGAAACAATTTTTTTCTAATTTTTTAATTGCAATAACTTAAAAGTGGCTTATTGTTTTTTTTCACCAGACTAGCAAAATGCACATATGTGGGGTAGTCTCTTTCTGTACTGAAAATGTCATACCAAACAAACAAACCCTCTGGGCTGTAGGCATGTTTAAAGAAAAATCCCAGCAAATTCAATGGTTAAAAACATGTTTTTTTCACCTCTCCATAACTCAGAGTCTGCACAGCCAACCAGAATGACACTTGCCAGATCAAGAGACCTACACCACAGGAAGGCACATTCCAAATTCCGTGCAAATCCGTTCAACGGTTGCAAAGTTATGAAAGTGCAAAATTTTCAGTTTACCATTGACATGTTTACTCAACCCTTTTTATTTTATTTTATTGTAAAATCAGAATTACAACCATTGAGCTAAAAGCTCATTTACAAAAGATCCTCATCAAACAGAGGGTGGTGGAACATCAAGTACATGGACAGTGGAGAAAAACAGAAGCAGCTAGAAGGCATTGTCAGTTATACATCATTAAAAAGGCAAAACAGCATTACAAATAGAAGGATGGGGAGAGACAGAATACATTTCAAAAATCATCGCTTAATTACATAATACAGAGGAAAATAGTCCCATAACAGATTAGGTGAATAAAGTGTGGATTCCAACTATGTACAAAGTATGAGAATTCCCAGAATGCAGCTATAGAGCATAGACGGGTTCCCGGAGCGAAAAAGTAATGTGACCACCAACAAGTACAGCCATTAAGGGAGAGTAGGCTACAAGCTGGATGGGTGAGGGAGACAGCACAATGGTGGGTGATAGCTTAAGGTCAGGGGCTAAGCATGTGTGGAGGTGGGGTATATGAAGGATCAGGAGGGTTAAGTGGGTGAGGAGTAGGGAAAAGGGACCAAGGGGGGTGGTAGGTGGGGATAAGAGGAGATTCTTAGGAGCCATGGGTCACTGCAGCCATATTTTGTCAGGGGCACTGGGAGGGCTAGAAATGGCTGGGGTGTTCTTTACAGCAACATTGTACTGGAGGGTAGATGGACTTCCAAATTTCAGATTTGAACTAGCCAAGGTAAGTAAGGATAGTAGTGGCCTGCGGGAGCTCATTTAGCCAGGTGGGGACCCTTACTGCAAAGGCTCACCTCCCCAAGGCAATTCTTCTGAAAGATACTGCTAGGGCATGTCTTGTAACACTTCTTGTGGCATGCTCAGCTGGGACCAGATGGAATAAGACTTGTAGGGAGGGGGATGCAAGACCTAGAAGGGCCTTCATCCCTAGAAGGCAGGCGTGGAGTTTGATTCAGTCCATGAGAGGAAGCCATCGTGTCCCAATATAAATGTTGCACATGTGCGTAAGACAATTCATGCCTAAAACAAAGCGTCATGCTTTGTTGAGGGTAGTATGGACCCTGTGCAGGCTGGTTTCAGAGGCTGCATCATATACCACATTACCATAGTCCAGAATGGTTAGAACTGTTCCTCTTACTGCCTGGACCCTAGCCTCAGGAGTGAGGCAGAACCAAATCCTGTATAGGGCCCCTAACTGCCTAGTGGCAGCAGTGGTAATATTTCATATATGTTCACTGAAGGAGATGGACTCATTGATTGTATTCCCTAGGTACCGGAACAAGGGCATCTGCTCAAGGGTTGAGTGGGAGTTGTACAAAATTGAGAAGGGAGTGGTATACCTCTTATTTTGGCTTCTGGCAAAGAACACTGACTTGTTTTTTTTTTTGTTTTTTTTTTGCAGTTGAGCACTAGCAGGCTATCTTTGAGTCAATCCTGCAGGAGGTCAAAATTGTGCTGCATGTTCTTAGTGAGTGCATCTTGGCAAGAGCCTCAGAGAACACCACTGTATCATCTGCATAGAGCAGTACCTTGGAGGAGGGCACACGCTCTGGAAGGTTTTTATTTTTATTTGTTCAACTTTTTAAAGTCATTACAAATTTCCTATAAAGTATCCATTAAAAACTTCAGTGTAACAATCTCAACATTCAACATACAGCATACTGTAAATGTTAAAACAGTGATGAAAAAACAGGAACAAAATAAATATTCCTATCGACAGTAATTCATACATTGTTCTTTCCTGTTGTCCTTTCTAATACAAATTGAACCATCCAATCTCTTCAGGTACTTTAATTCTTTAAAAATACCACCTCATAATATAGAAATACCTTTGGCCACTAAATACTACTACTAACTGATATGCTTTAATATCTACTTCAGTCTGCACAAGCAAGGCAGTTTTCCTGAACCAGAGGGATTTTATCTCAAAAATGCCCAACGCACAACAGAGGAAACCCAATGTGCATACATTGCCACACTACCAACAACCTTCTGATACTTTTCTGATGATAACCATGTTTTCAAAGCACTTAGTGCAATATCTTTATTCCCTATAAAAGAAGTATGTACATGCTTGAAGGGTTAATTCTCGTAATGCACTGAAATATCTGATTGATGCATACCAATTAGACCTGCCTATTAGTCCCCTTTGGGCAGGCTTCCCAAGAGGGCTTTAATTAGGTCATTTATGGTCCTAAAGCACCAAGAGCAGAAAATCAGACACTGAATTACCCAGGCAATATGGGCATAGGACGACTAAGTGTCATGTCCCAGTCTGCGACATGATTACACTGTTTTGCCCAGATTTCTTAGACATGGCATACTGTAGTTGACAAAATGTCCAACAGATCTCCCTCACCTGCCCTGAACCTAATTAAAGCACAGCCCAGGTACATTAGAACTATCCCCAAGGGAGAAAACTTCATAGCAGTGTAGCAAAGTAATCAATCAAGTATTGTATGCCTTGGTATCTAATCAAGTACTTGGTGTACTCCCTAAAAGTGTGAGGAGGAATTAAAACTGTTTTTAAATCAATTATCACTAATAATCAACATATCAAAAACACATGTAGTTAATGGAATCATTAAGATCTACATTCAATATTTAGATATGACATGCTCAGTTCTGTATATGTGAACATGTTTTATGCTTCTTGTTTTAACAAACATACAGCTATTAAGCTATTTTTTATAAAAAAGAGAACCGAGAAAAGAAAAACCTATCCCATCTCTTGAGTCACTATAACAAGATCTCTTTGATAATAATAAAGGCAGAAGCCAATCTGTTTCAGTTGGTCTCCTAGACAAGTTCAGGACCCATAATTAAGCCATAACATCTGTTATAATGATATAATGTTCAGATCCAAGAGCAAGTTCCAGTCCCTTGAGACTAGATAGCTTCATCAAAATTAAAAAAGCAAAAACAGTACCTCAAGTTGATATTACGCCTTGCTCAGTCACCAACAGTCACTAAAACAGCATCCCATAAGGGCCCACAGGGGGAAACTTCTTATATGTAATATTTGCAGATAATAGATATTAAAATATCACCAAGTACCTTGACACAAACAGGGCAGTTCCACTCTTTATTGTCCTCCAAATATCCAATCCTTCTAACTCCCGTGTCACAAGCTCTATCAGCAAAGAAGCACAATCCACTGAGCATAGTAACTTCAAAAATATTCAGTCAAAGAATGTTGATGGTCCCAACCCTCTAATTTACCTTTTCTACGCAGTAACAAATATGTCGACACCAAAAAGTACCTTCCTGGTCCTGGATATCCAATTTTCTTTAAGGCAGAGACTCCCGACCAATTTCTTCACTTGTTTAAAATGCTGAATGAAGGTGCCAACTGCTCTTCCTCTGAAAATCACGGGAGACAAGCTTCAAAAACAGAGAATAACCCAGCTGGGTAGATTCTCCAACAAAAGGCTCAGATTGTGCTGCATTTTTGAAACAAGGCAGCAGCATTTCTGCCCAAAACAGAAACACTTTAAACTTAGGGCAGTCACGTCTCTATTAGGCACCCACAAGTAAAACTGCAATATAAACAGTGTAAACAGGAGCCACTTGCTAATATATTAGAAGTTTCATTCAGCCATACTGATAAAGAAGCATATTTACCCAGGAAAAGTTACAAAAAACACTCAGGTAAATGCTGAGCTGCAGGAGCGGAGCAAAATTGTGGCCATCTTGCCTCCCACCTCCCCGCTTCTGGAAGGTTGTTCATAAAGAGGTTGAACAGGAGTGGGCCCAGGATGGACCCCTGCGGGACCCCCACTGTGACTTCACTGATCTTGGAGATGGCTCTGTTGATTTTCTCCTGCTGAGAGCACCCAGACAGGTAGCAGGAAAACCAACTGACCATGTCAGGGATAGTCCAAGGCAGCTTAGTCTGTGCAGCAGCAGCTGATAATTCACAAGGTCAAAAGCCTTGGTTAGGTCTATGAAGATTGCTCCAACCAGTTGGCCCTGGTCAAGTGCCTTGTGCACATAAGGCATTAGTGCTATGCACTTGAGGAAGCCATGCTGTTGGGGCAGAGTTTATATTTAAGCAGGTGGTCAGTGAGTTGGTCAGCTATGATTCTCTCCAATGCTTTGGAGAGTGGAGACAGAATTGAGATAGGTCAGTAGTTGAATACTAGTGCCCGATCGCCTCCTTTGTGCACAGGAGTGACCAGAGAGATTTCAGGTAGAGGGAAAGTGGATAGGTGGACAGACAGGTTAAACAGCTTGGTGATGGGAAAGACAACTTCTTGTAAGGCAATGAAAATCAGTTTCATATCGATTAATCACCCCACATCCTTGCTTTTTCCAAGATACTTGCAAGGTATTTTCTTGTTTCCTTTATGTCACCTGTCTGAAGTAAAAGCTTGGCTGGGCTTGGCAGTGGTAGAGGAGGGCAATTGGCTGAGGCTAGCATTCCATCAGGGTGTGTGGGCAGGCCTGGGAGGCAGGACAATGCTGTAGTCAGAGAAAGCCTTTATTAAAGATATTGGCCATGCCAGCATCATTAAGTACGATTTCATCATTGTGATGGGCATGGTTGGGGATCCTGTTATCAGACATGAGGAGGTCTTTAATTGAGTGCCAGGACTTCTTCCTGCTACTCCTAACTATAGGGGCACAACCACATCCCTATTAGTTATATATATATATATATATAAATATATAAAATACACAATGGTGAGCTGTCAGATAAATGATTTATCTATACAAGTGCTGTTTGACTCTTGGTTACCTCACAAGTGGTGTAAGCCATGAGTGAAGTGTCTGAGGTCAGACAGCGCAAGTGTAGATAAATCATTTATCTGACAGCTCACCATTGTATATTTCATTTATTCAATAGGGATGCTTTCTGTTAGTTCAGAGACATTTGCTTTTGACTGTATCTTTTTAATGATAATTTTAGGGACTGTTTGTTAACTTTCCTAGTGTAGGTTTGCCTAGCGAAGTGGTTGCTAGTAAATGAAACACCACTCAGCATGTAGAAAATTTTGTGCTGAACAAATTTTATGCTCACAGTACCATGCTGCCTTTTTCATTTTAAAGTAATTTGCATTTGTTCGTTGAAAAAGTGAAAAGCAAAATTGAATTTTCTGCTGTTTTGTTTGCTAATTATAAAAAAACTAAAATGTATATATAAATGAAACACCACTCATTTTGTAGATATTTATGTGCTGAACAACTTTCATGCTCATAATACCATGCTATAACTTTTTGTTTTAAAGTTATTGACATTTGTCTGTCAAAAAAGTGAACACAACATTGAATTTTCTGCTGTTTTTTGCCTGTCTGATGTTCCCACATGCTCATGGGCCGGTGTCCACCTGCTGACCTTCTCCCCTCATGTTGACTCCCCACCCATGTGTGTGGTGCTGCTCCCCTACTACTGCTCCCATTGCAGTCCCCCTCACGTGGACCTTTGGTAGCCCTTGGTATATTGTCACTGGCCACCTACCTCCTCTGGATCCCCTTCATTTAGTGCTGTGGTGCTCACTGGGTAGGTGATGTGCTCTGCTACTCTGTCCTTTTGTGAGGTGGTTGTATTTTGGCATTTCTGCATACTGTGGTTTACCTTCCAGTACTGTTCATTGGTTATGATATCTGCAATGCTGTTCACTGTTTGTGTAGCAGTGGTTGCATGTTGTGTGTGAGATATCCACACCTAACATGTCATAAATGGCCTGCTGTGGCCTTGTCACTGACCCAGTTGATGCGTGTTCAGGCAATGCACCTGTGGGACCAACAGGGACCATTTGGTTATCAGCCATGACCGACCCTTTCCATCATGCCATGGGTTATGTCTTCACTTCTGCTCACTGCTCTGTGAAGTGACATGCAGTACCTTGCCATGTTGCACACAGTACTACATGTGCAGCAGGCCCTGTCCACCTCTGCTGCTCATCAGCTATGTGCTGCCACTACATTGTGCTTTACTGCTGCTCAATACCCTTTGTACATGACCTTCTGTACCTGCATTGGGGAATGTTGTTCCTACACATAGTAGTGTACTGCATCTCCTGACACATGCTTCATCTTGGGGATCTGTCCCTGTATCCTGACACAGCTACATGGCCCCATGCCATCCAGTGGCCACCTCTGGGCAATGCTGGTGGTGGGTCACACCTGTGTTCCTTACTCTTGGGGTTGCTGTGCCTGTGTGGGCTGTGCTATTTATCCCCACACACTGGATTCCTGTCCTCTGTTTCAGTGTCCCATGCCTGTCTTACATCTGTCAACCTGGCCCATGGTACTCACTTGCTGGTGCCATTGCATGGGTGAAACATGACCGTGCAATTCTACCTCATGTTGTGTGGGTCAGGACATGTTGTCTTGTCTCCAGGTACCTAGCCTACCTTCCCAACAGCAGCACTTGCCTTGTGCATCTTGTCATGCATTTCATCCATTGGCACAGGCCTTTGTGGTACAGCGAACAGCGCCAGTGTCTCTGGGCAGTGAACACACACCATCCCAGACACATCCCGTGGGTATTGTGTGTGGGAATTGGTTAGTCTTCCTTGCACATCTCCACACAGTCACTGCTTTGGTACTGATCTTGTCCTTTGCCTCCACCTATGTCTCAGTCATCAGGATGCAGCAGTGTGCAGCAGTGCATGGCTTGCAAGAATGGAATTGCTGTAGCAACTGCAGGCCAGGCACCTCTGTGTCTTGGAAGATGGTATACTGAAGATCCTCTTCACCCTGGATGACATTGCAGAGACTCTGTGGGAAACTATGGCAGCTGACAACACCCCCCCAACCGCAGGCACCCTAAGACCCCGCATCCCTATCATTTGGCCCTCCTACCCTTGTGCATCACCTTTCCAACCCCCCCAATGCATTTGTCCATTTTGTACATAGTTATCCCTCCACCCCTATAAATAGTGTTGTTCCCTTCCCTGCCCATTCCAGGCCCGTGTGCAAATAGTTTTCTTTCCCCTTCTGTATATTGTGCTGTACCCTTATGTCCCCAACCCATCCCCTATTGTAAATAAATTTTATTATTTCCTATTTTGTATATTTCCAGCTTTGTTCATCTTTCGTTTGTACATATATGGTTTTGCAGTAACATTTTTTACATTGACCTTATCCTGTGTCCTGTGGGTGTTATTTCCTCCTGCTGTTCTTCTCTTGAGGGTGTCCATTATTCCACTGTCCACCACAGAAGGACCCAGCAGCTAGTGCATGACCCTTGCATCTCACCATGCCACATGTCTCCCTATGAGGACAGCCACCTCTGTATCACTGTGAATCTGCTACAAAGGGTTGCTGTATGTGCCTGTGGAACCACCCTCCTGGATGTTCCCTTGTGTGACAACACTTCATTCTTGTAGTCTGCGTATGCAACATACAGGACACTTCTTGCCCAGCACCTTTTGGCAGCTGCATGGCTACCACCAGCTGTGACATAACACTGTGGTGCCCACCTGGTTGTGCTATGTGCTATCTTTTCATGGACATGTGTCATGCTCAGCCTCCCTGACATGTCCCATTTGGGTGGATTGTGGTTTTGGGCAGCATGCCCAGCCATTTGGGAGCATCCATTGCTGTTTCCCGCTGTTGTGCTCCAGTGAGCTCAGAATTGTGCCATTGTGCCATTGCACTGGCCCTGTGTGTGTGATTCTGCCATATTTAGACCTGGCCATGTGCGCGTGCATATATGACTCTGCCATTGCGCATTCTGGGTGTATGCATTCTGCATTGTGCTGGCACAATGGCCTTCACTCTGCCTGAATATCCCCATTTATTTTGCCTGCTCATTCAGTGCTCAGTGCTATTGAATGCACAGTGAGGCCAGTCAACTCTGAATATGGGGCCCTATAGTATATAACCAGCCATCATAGTTTTCACCACCTGTGCCCAAGTTGCTTCTTCTCAGTCCTCTGCATCCCCAGCCCATTCTCAACCTCCTTCCATTCCTCAGCTGTCTGCTGCTTTCAGTTTCTTTCTGTCACTATCCAGAAGACTTTCTAGGCTGTCTCCTCCATTACTTTCTGTCTAAATCTATCCCTGATAGGCTGGATCCTAAGTTGTTACATGCCTTGGCCCCTGTTATAGGTCTTCCTCTCATCAACCTCCTTAACCTGACTTTCTCCCTCTGTGCTATTCTTCAATCTTGGAAGTTTGCCAAGGTTCTCCCCCTCCATAAAAGTGCGACTCCACCTCTCCCAGTAATTTTTGACATATCACCCTCCTCTCTCTACTCACTAAGCTGCAGGAGAAAGTTGTCTCCACCCAGCCTGCTGACTTCCTCTAGTCCTTTAATTTCCTTTCTCTCTTTCGGTCTGTTTTTCATAAACTCCATTCCACATTTTCCTCCCTCTTGCATGTCACTGACTCCATCCTTGCTGGAATGGACAAGAGACTTATCACAGCCACTATCTTCATCGACCTTGCTAAGGCCTTTCCCTTGGTAGCTCATCCAGTCCTCCTGGAGGAGTTGAGTACTGCAGGACTTTCTTTCACTGATGTTATCTGCTTCAAGTCCTACTTCTCTGGATGGCTCCCATCAGTACAGGTTGGTGATGCCCTTCCCACCTCCTGATCCAATCTGGGGTTCCCAAAGTGCCATTCTGTGCCCCTTCCAATATTCTGTCTTTTTAAATGACTTCTTGTAAGTCAGTGTCAGCTTCCATATTCACATGTGCAGAAGATACTGTCATTTTGCTTCTGGTGTTCTGGTATCAGTATTGAAGAACTGCTTTAATGCAACTTTAATCATGTCCTGTACTGGTTTCATTCCTACCAACTGGATCAAAAGCTTGGGCAGCAGTCAGAAACTGGCCAGCCCTCCCCTCCCACCTTCACCACCTGGTTGGTTTCTCCATGAAGCAGTTCCTGCTTCAACTACTTCGGTGTGTGACTGGATAGCTGGCTTGACCTCTCCACACACATCAATGCAATCCACTGCAAGCTCCACCCTAAACTCAGTGTCCTGCAAACAGCAAGAACTGCCTTTATCCCCAGGTCTGCCATGACCTGGACACCATAGTGGTGCTTCCAGTGTCTATGCGAGAATGGTCTATGGCATCACCCTTCTCCTCCCTGCCAGACTGAATACCTAATGTAATGTGGTTTGTTGCTTGCAGTACATGTTCCATTTCATACTCATCACTGATCTTGAGTAAATCACTATGCTTCCTTCAAGTCCAAATTCTTGTTTGAGTCCCTTCCTCACTACCTGTTTCCTCTCTCCTCACCTTATTGCCCTGCCTCATATGATCAATGGTCTAAAGGCTCTCACACCTTCTCCTTCCTCACCATCACTCAGCTGTGGGGTAATCCACGTTCATCTATTGCCTCCTCTCCATCTGGGACAATCTCCTCCTTGCTCTCCACCTTTCCCCTTCCTTTCTCCCTCACATTCAAGCTCAAGCTTCCTTTGCCCCATCCTTCTCCTCTCCCCCTCACCTGATCCTTGCTCTCTCCAATGCTCCCTCTCCTGCTTGATGTTCTGATAACTCTCATATTTCGATTATGATTGTCCCTGCTGTGTCAAAAAAGCTATGCTTATTTTACTAAGATTGTAAAATTTTACTCAGATTGTAATGTTTGTTTTTTTCCACTGCCTGCACCTTATTGTACATCTGTTACCTGAATGTTACCCTCTGTACATTTTCACTTTACATTGTACCACTGTGCTCAATTGCTGTATTTATTTTATCTCCTCTCCCCATCCCAGTCACCAACTAATAAATAAATAAATAAACCTGAGGATGCTAAAACTTTTTTATAAAGTGTCTAAATGAAATATGAAATATTGCTGGTTCTTTCAGAGCAGCTTTTGTATGGTTGGATGCTTTCAGTGCCATTAGCTAGAATTTTTGTAGCTTTGGATGCAGGATTTTCTGCAGTTGTTCTGCTACAGCTGCATCACTGCAGATGTGCCAAAATGTATGAGTACAATATTCAAACATTTTGAAGCATTTACAAAACATAGCCCACTTTACAGCAGAACAAAATGATGCATGGATCATGTTTGTGAGGCATGCATCTGTTTGTGATGCACTTATCATGTTTGTGATGCACTTATCATGTTTGTGATGCACTCATCATGTTTGTGATGCACACATCATGTCTGTGGTGCACACATCCTGTTTGTGGTACATGCATTATGTTTGTGATGCATGCATCATGTCTGTGATACATGCACCTTGTTTGTGATGCAAAGATCATGATTATGATACACACATCATATTTGTGATGCACCCATCATGTCCATGATTCATGCATCATGTTTGTAATGCACGCAGTATTTTTGTGATGTAGTCATCATTTTGTAATGTGCAATTTGCAGCATTTGTGGCATGAAGTAGCGTGATTGTGGCAAAAACATTCCACAATTATTTGAAAATCAAGCCCGTTATGCTGGATTTTTAATGTTCACGATGCAAGCACAGTCCCCAGGTTTTGCTGTTGTTTGTGTCATGGCAAACATGCCAAATCATTTGAGGGCTATTGTCATAGGTTTTGATGCATTTACAACACCTTTTGCACTTTACAACAGAAAACTGATGCACAAATAATTTTTTTTAATGCATGCATCATTTCGAATACGCAACTTGTGACATGAAGTTAGATCACTGTTTTTATGGTCTAACAGTCATGTTGCAAGTAGTGCAATTGCACTATAAATGTGCAGCAAGTGTATGAAAATACAGTCCATTATCTCTAGGATGCTAAATGAGTCACCATTTTCTTATTCCATTCGGCTTCCCATATGATTGTGAGTATCCTGCTCTCCTGCAGTGGCCATTATGATTATTACTCACTGAATTTAGACTTCATTCCTGCTATACGTAAGAGCTTGTTCCCCAAATAGTTCCAGTAGTTTTTTTCCTCCCAGTCTGTACTGCTAATAGTCAATCCAAAGTGTGTGGCTATAGATGAAGTCTCTTTATCAGGAGAATAGATTACTTACCTGTAACTGGGTGTCTAGTCAATCCAAAGTGTGTGGCTATAGATGAAGTCTCTTTATCAGGAGAATAGATTACTTACCTGTAACTGGGTGTCTTCTACAGTTACTGTCTTCACCTATAACATACGTCCCACCCAATCCTATCCTGTCTTGGCTATTTGGGTATGGTGCCCTTATTGTATGGTTTTAAATTACTTGCAAGTGCTTCTCCTTTAAGCAGAAAAATGTGATTGCTGGAGGGAACCACTAGTGAGAAGTGGAGACATGCAGGTAGTTATGGTTTCAATCTACTTGGATGGGTTTCTGGGTGGGTAGAACCCTATATGAGCACCTATTATTGAGTGACCCAATATGAGCAATTCAATAATAGTGCTTGAATTTACAGTGCATGGTGAATAAGGCATTATATCCTGTAGCGTGATTGTAGTAGGAATACACTGGCTGAAGCAGGATATAATGTGATAGTTGGGCTGGCACTGCCGAGCTGGCCATGTAACATAGTGGTATGCACTACTGATCCTGAAGCCAGTGACCTGGGTTCAGATCCAGTGCATGGAAAGGAAATATTTTGTAAATAATCTTGTGAGTTCCCTAAGTCCACACCCCTGTGGAGTTGATAATCTTTATTTTGGGGGTGTGGGTAGCTTGACCTCACAGAGGGGGCATGGGGCATAGCCCTGATAAAAATACATATACTGTCTTTTTTTGTATGGATTCAGTGACCATTGCTGTTGCAATGGCCACTCTTCTTATCCGTTGTCCTTTATCAGTCAGTGGTTTTGTCTCACTCTTTGTGGAAGGCATTCATTAGGAGTCACCTTTAACACAGAAAACCTCTGGGTGCTGGTTCCTTAAGCTGGAATAATGCAGTGTGCATGACTTTAGATGAATGCCTGTAGCAGAAAACAGGTACAGGCAAGTAACCTTTACTTTTAGACGAAAAGTGGAAGCCAGAACTATAGAATGCATGTTGTAGGAAATTCTAAGATGTTGATGCTGCTAATGACATGAAAACAAAGGAGTGTTAGGTGAGTCCTCTTAACTATGACACACTCCAACATAAGAACTGATACAGGGATCATGATGCTAGTGTTGGGACTGGGCTGGTGATGATGAAACTGACACAGATTCTACATCTTTTCAAATAGTAAACTAGACTGAAGTGGAGGAGGAAAAGGACCAAGAAGAATAGCCAATTACCCACAACTTTCTCATTTACTTATTAGGACACTTGTGGGGATCATGTTGTGAGCATCAGTCTTCACTGATATGTAAACAAACTCTGGCCTGAGTCGATAGGGCTGCAGTTGAATAATTTGGAGTAAAATATTGAAATTACCAAAGTTGCAAGCCTGCTTTTGCAACATGTAGTGCAGGCTCATAAATTTGTTGTTTTGTAATATTTTTACACCTAATTTTCAACATAACTTTGTTATGATCCTGCCTCATGACGAATGGCAGAGAAAATGTTCAACTCCTGGCCTAAAGGTGATTTCATGCAGGGACTGCAAAATCAACTTTCTGGACACAAAACACATTTTGGGCAGGAGTTGAAAATGACATCTGTCACATTCATGAGGTGCTGTAAAGAAATGGCTATATTGATCATTCTGGGTAAAAATATGGAACTTAGTCTTCTTATGACCGCTCCTCATGAACAAGGGCAGAGAAATGTTCGACTCCTGTCTGAAAGGTGATTTCATGCAGGGACAGCAAAATCATCTTTCAGTATGTAAAAAACAAAACATTTTGGCCAGGATTTGAAAAATGACAGCTGTCACACTGATGAGATGCTGTAAAGATATGGCTATGTTGTAAATCTGGGGTAAAAATACTAAACATTATCAAATTTGTGAGCCTGAGTTCGCAAAATTCAACATAGGTGCATAACTTTGTTGATTTTTTAATATTTTGACACCAAATGTTCAACACAGCCTTCTTATACCCCACCTCACGAACAAGGGCAGATAAATTTTTCAACTCTTGCCTGAAAGGTGATTTCATGCAGGGACTGTAAAATCACCTTTTGGGACAGATTTGCCTAATGTCAGTGCAATTGTTCATGAGGTGAGGTTCTAAAAAAATGCATATTGAAAATTTGGACCAAAAATATACAAAAATGGCTCAAGTTATGCCACTAAGTTCAAAACACCATTGAAATACATTGAACAGCATACCTGTTTCTTTAGTTCATGGTCCAGCTTTGAAAAGTGAAGACACGTTTGTGATCCAGAGAGGATTATGGCATTGGACCCCTAGATGGGTAAGTAAGGGTTTGGGAGGGGGTGCAGGGTGGTGGGTGCTGAGTGGGAGGGAGGATGTGGAGACTGTAATGGCCACAAAAGACATCAATTGATGGTTTTCTTTTACAAATTAAAAAAATGGATTGAGGATTCCTGCACTGGGGATTGGACATCCCACAATGTCACTGTTATATTTGTTGGGGGGAGGGGTGGTGGGTGCTGAGTGGGAGGGTCAGGTGGGCAGCAGGACAATATTATATATAAATAAAAAAATAAAAACACACAAATAACCACGCATGTGCAGTAGTCCATGGGGGGGAGGGGCATTAAAATAATGAGGATTGGTGATCATGACACTGGGGTATTGGGCACTATCAGTGTCATTGTTATGTTTCTGGGGTGTGGGTGCTGAGAGGGAGGGTCAAACCAAACAAGACAGTCTCATCCATAGCAGTCATGGCAAAACACAGCACAGTCTGCTGTGCCCAAGATGACCACCAACCTGTACTGCATATGTGCGACTAGTTGCGCATGCCCAGTACAGTTTAGCAGCCATCTTGGACATGGCAGACTGTGCTGTGTTCTGCCATGTTCTGCCATAACTGCTGACTGGAGAAAAATAGTGTTTCATGGACTTCCTAGGGCTTCTAGTGTGGAGTGCTTCATGGACATGGAGGCAACTGTGAGGCAACTCCACACTGTTGTTCAGTCAGAAATGTTTCCTTTTCCATTGCAAGAGGTCTGCAGACCTCTTCCCACTGCAGCCCTATTTAACCAAGTTCTGGAGAGAACATGCCACCTTTCTTATCCCCATAATTCATCAGTTTCAAACCCAGTACTGGTATCACTGTTGCACCATGGCATTCCAAATAACCTTTTGCGTGCATAGCAAACAACTGCTGCTGCGACATAGGACTGCATATAGCTTGTGGAAAAAATGGGCAGACATTTGCACAATCATCAACATTAACAACCAAGCTCACAAGTTTACTCTTCCAGCACATTATCTGGACTGCCAGGTACCATCATGCCATTCTTCAGCCACCTATTTTATTGGATGTGTATACTGTACGACCACAACTTCAAACTTTTGTGACCGTATTTACTTTACTGAGCTCAGTACTCCATCATAACATTCATCAACCATCTGGCTGCCCTTTTGTTTTATACATCAGGCTTATCATTATCATCCAACTTGTGCAGTAAACAATAATCAATGAACCATAACATCACTATATTTTTTCCCCTAATCTGCTCTCCTTTTCCATTAAGTTCACATAAACATTCAAGACCACAAGCTCAGTTCATGACCGTGTTACCTGGCCTGCCTTGTACCACAACCCCGTCATAGCATTTTTTTGTTTAATTAAATGTGCCCATCATCATTCAAGCTAATGCGATGACTTCTCCTTAACTCTGGAAAAGTCTGATTGAGTTATTTTAAAGCCCTCAAAGTACTTTATAACTGTGCCCATCAAACTCTCATCTTCCTCTTCCATGTGAATTTATTGTTTCTCCTTGCATACAACTTTATCCAACCACAAAACTGAACCGACAAGATTATTGTGCTACTATGATATGGCACTGCCCCTGCTAGGGCTGTTTGTCTGATGGCCAATTTGCCTTAACCTGCATCATCACATTTGTGTCACAGCATGTGCCTTTTAATTTATTGATTGGTTGATGATTGATTTTTTTAACCAGGTAAGTGCACTAGGCATAATGATACCTATTTTCAGGCATGACCTGAAGAGTACAATGCAATAAAAACAGTGCCAACATGATAATATAAAGCATTGGTAATATGGCAATACAAGACAGAATAACATGATAACAGTTGATCAAACTAACATTTACAACAGAAAGCTAAGTACAATAAACATAGACGTAACTACAGTATAACCAAGACCACACTAGGTGTTCATAGAAAGTAACTGTGGTGGCAACCTCAATAACAAGACGTAGTGAACAGTAACAGTAAATAACGTAAAGTGCATGGTGCAAAACAATTTTACTGTAGAAGTCTAGTATAGGGGTCAGAACAGTTACTTTATTCCCCTAATTTTTCCACAAGTATTTTGAGACCATAGACTCTTAATAAATGTAGAAGTAGTGTATATTCAGAATTTTATATATATATATATATACATATTTTTTTTTATTTTCAGACTCTAAGGTCATCATAGGAAAATCCAAGAGTAGTTCATATTGAGCAACAGGTTTCACAGCAGCAGTCAACTCATAACAGTTATAGAATAAAGTTTCTGCAGATGTTGACACTATCCTCACCCTGACATCTGCAAGTTCCTCATTGTGCTTCCTGAAAATTCCAGCCTAACAGTTAGTGGTGTATAAATACATTCAGCTGAATATTTGTCTCAATGAATGTATTTGTAAGCCCCCAAATATTCAAGATTTATTTATTTATTTTTGGTAACAGGTAAGTCCACAGGAACTAGAAGTCTCATTTATAGGGGTGATATTGGAATTAGTTATAGGTAGAAATGCCACAAACATTATGGTGCATAATGCAGAAAAAGAATTATACAGGTCATGTTACAAAAATTGTTGGGATAGAGGATAAGACATCTAAGTATACAAAAGATCACATTATTAGTCACTGAACTTAACCAACAAGTTAAGGAGAGAGGAGCAGTATTTGAGATAGGTGAAAAAAGTGAGATACACAGTATTAGTAGGTTGGGCAGGGTGATGGGCAGGTTGAGGTTCAAATCCTGGGGTCATGCTGTAGAGATATGATGATTACAAGTCACTAATATAAGGAAAAGATCTTTAAGCAAGAGGATGAAGCTTCTTTGTTACAGACAGGCTTTAATGGTAGTAGAGAGGGAGTTCCATAGCAAAGGAGATAGGTATGAAAAAGCCCTCTGCCCAGTGCTCGTCTTCATGTGTGGAACTAGAAGAAGGTGGAGGCAGACTCACTTCAAGTTTCAGGAGAGTATCTTTTCCAAGATCTATGGCAGGAGAATTTGTTTCGGAGTCTGCAATCAGGCTATGCAGGCATAATTTATTTTTATTATTTAGCTTTTGTTGACCAGGTAAGTGCTAGACAAATCCTGCCTATTTTCAGGCACAACCCGGGGAGGCGATACAGATGAATGCCAACTGACCTTGAACCAGGTTAAGCTGTTGGTGGTATTTTTAGTGAATCAGGGAAATTTGGCCAGGACACCAGGGACATTCCCCTACTCTTTTCGATAAGTGCCATGGGAACTTTAACATCCACCTGAACTACCACCAATCCAGGCAGATGGGACCTCGGTTTAAGGTCTCATCTGAAAGACGGCACCTCAGAAGTGCAGCACCCCTCTCATGCTGCACTACAGTGTCAGTACTGGGATATTAACCCAAGTGCAAGATGTGGGAACTGAACCCACAGCCCTCTGATCTCCCGGCCTCAGAGGCGAGTGTGCTACCTACTGAGCCACTGACACTGCAAATATAATGCATCCATCATGAGAGTGTGGGCCATTTTATTTCCATGAGCACATTACAGTGATGGTCCCTATTGTGGGTGTCTAGAGCGAAGTGGGCAATCCTATTGTATAGGACTATGAGCCAAGCCATTTCTGTTTCCTTGGTAGATAGGAGTGTGGTAGCACCATAAGTCAGAGTGGGAAGGAGAATGCTGTAGGTAATCGCCAGCCTAGATTCATTAGTAAGGTAAACTCTTAACCTGTTGAGCAGTTACAGTTTCTGGTTTAGAGCTTTTGTGACAGCACCTATAGTATCTAGTATCTTAGCACTGAATTCACATCACTGCTAAATCAAGTTAGCTCACTGGTTGCACATATGGAAGACACAGACAAAATCAGGATAATGGTTAGTTGGTATCCCATCGTAAGGGCGAGTGAAAGTAAACAACTTGAATATGAGTGACTCACTTTCAACACCTGTCATGTGGGCTACCCTGCAAGGGTAGCGACTGTTATGTGGGCTACCCCGCAAGGGTAGCAATGGTTAGAGCAGGGCAACAAGAAGGATGGGAGGAGGACAGAAAGAGGAGGGAGAGTATGTAAGGGGTAGTGCGGTGTGAGTCTGCAGAGCTGGCACCTTGGTATACTGGTGAGGGTGGCTGGCTGGCTATGGTAGGGAGGGGGGCTGGGGAAGGCTACAGAATTGTGCTTTTTTGTTTGTTTGTTTTGCGGTACATTGTTTTTTTCTTTCCTAGAGTTTCACCCACTCCCCAACATGCACACCCTGGAGTTAGTAATCTATATTTAGGGGTGGGTGAGGGGGGTGCAGGCCCCCACAGAACAACCTTTTTGGTTGTCACCTGTTTTTGTTGCTGCAGGTGTACATCGCCTTTTTTTTTTGCGATGTACACTTGCCATAATAGGGAACGCTATTCCACATCACCATTATGACATAGAACCTGGTTAGTCAATTCTGGCTATGCAAAATGTATCCTTAAAATTTGACTCGGAGCAGATCTACCCCAGATTAGGTTAATTTTTATGTACTTTTTGAATCTGCTAGAGCATGAATGGGGCAGATAATACTCTATATGAGCAGTTTGAATTTAATCTTACAGTGGCAGGAGTGGTACCCAGACTTGCCCTGGAGTTCTAGTACATTCAAGGTGATCTCCAGAAGAGCAGACTCTACTCCCAACACAGTCAGCTTTAGTGGCATTGCAGAAACTACAACAGCAGTTGATCACACTTTCAATACAGCTGCCCTCAGTGGAATTACAGTCAGTCCAGGAGCAGTAAACTTTACTTCTAGCACAGGATCTCCAAACAATATTTAAAATGCTCTCTGAAGTAACAAGACACCCTACCACCCCAGTCATTTTTTGGTGTAAAAAATAAAAACACTAATATTATTTTTTTTAAATCTTGACTTCCTGCCTCACTCACGGCAGACAGCAGCACAAGAGAGTCACTGGGAAACAGCCCCGCCATGGAGCTATAAAAGCTAGCACCTCCTGAACAGCAACATGGTAAGATCAAACTAAGGGTTTATAACACAAATAAGCATTGTAGTTATGACATACAGAAAAACACTTTATAAAACAATGGAGAAATCAAGCAAGCTGATTGTCTACTCTCATTCTAAAAGCCATATGTTTTCATTTTGCATGACCACATTACTGTAAACTACAACCTCATTGCCTTGCATAAAAATAAAAAAAAACATTTATGCCATTTTAGCATGATAACATACTCCAAGACGTGCAATCACTGTGGGATAAAGACACTTTTTGAGGGGTTTAATGGCACTCAGCTGTGCCTCATTCCAGATGACAAGTAACCGCATGCATTTATCCTGCTCAACCACACAGCATGTCGTGTGTTATCATTTACTTACCCGTCGTGTGGTCAGAGGGACCTCAAAGAAACAATACTGTTTCACTGCTGGTCAATGTGCCTTAACCATATTCTATTTTAGTATACAGTGGTAATTATGCAAAAGTTGAATGGTATTGCAGTATACCCTGGAGTTTGTGGTGGCAAACCACAGTGTTTGTGGTGGAAAACACAGGTACATGTTTTTCATGCATTAACACTGGACGGCATCATACTAACACTGCTCTGCACCACATGTTATACTGCAATACTGGCTAACTTTTGCACAACCACCACTGTATGTTATTGTGAACAACACATTGTGTGTGTATACTCTGATATATACAACCCAAGGGGGACTTGTTTGTTATATAGAAACATAAAACACAGACAATGATGGCAAAAATAAACACATTGATCCATCTAATCTGAAGATAAAACCCTAATAATCCTGGGGTCTCTTGTCCATACTGGGTTCTGACCCACACTGTCCACCCCCATGTTTTCTGCCCTACTGCTACCATGCTGAGCAACCACTAAGCACTTCAATCTGTCCCAGCCATATCTGAAACCATTGATAGTTACGGCACCCACCACATCAGCAGGCAGATTGTTCCATGGCTCCACCACCCTTTCAGTAAAATAAAATGTTCTCACTTCCCTCTTGAACCTTCAACTGTCAGCTTCAGCTCATGCCGTATTCTTGATCCACTACTTATGCTAAATAGCTCCTCACACTTTATCTTGTTCATTCCTTTGAGGAACTTGAAGGTCTCTTTCATATCTCCCTCAAGTGTCTGACTGCTGGGTGATACATGTTCAGTGCCTTGAGCTGATCCCCATAAGATTTGCCCAGTTGGCCATGAATCATTTGATCATGCTGTGTTACTGTCTGCAGCTGTCCTTATCTTTCTTTAGGTGAGGACTCCAGAACAAGGCATAGTGCTCCATGGGTAGAGAGGTAGTAATATCGCCTGCCTTCTGCTGTCAGTACTCCTTCCTATACACCCCAGCATCCTGTTTGCCTTACTGTAACCTTTGTTACACTGTCTTGATTGTTCTATGGTGTCACTAATGATGACCCCAGGTCTCTTTCCTCAGAGGTTGTTCCCAGATTTAACCCCCCATATCCAGTACTTTGTCCAAGGGATCTTGCTCCTATATGCATCACTTTGCATTTTTTGGCACTAAATTTCAACTCATATTATAAGATCGCATGATGGTCTTGACCTCAGCTTATAGCCAATTGAAAGGACCACCAAGATTTTCTTCAAGGGCAGTTTTAATAACCAGTAAATGAGGAAATTAAATCAATCAGTGAACCATAACATGTATTCCAAAACTTCTGGATTTTCTTTTTCTTACTTGGCCACCAAAATTCATATGCCTCAATGTTTCAACGGCCTACTTGCCAGCTTTATCAAGGAGGGTGGTCCTAAAAATATACAATTTTAAACAATGAATGAACATTATATTGCACTTCAAACACAATGCCTTGAATTTCAGTTACATTTGTAAAATTTTTTTACAGTGTGTCTCATTCAGCTTTATGTATAGTTCATTTTGACTCACCATCTAACTAGGTCTGTTAATCTTTGATATGGTTTCAATCCCAGTTGGCACGTAACACTGTGCCATTCAAGTGCTAATCTGGTTGCGTGTCTGTTACACCTGGCTATTTGGAATTGCCACTGCTGTGGACACCTCTTACGTCATGCACCTGACATAGACTGATGATGCAACATGTCCCCTGCACTCTGTGGAGTGCTGCTTAGCAATGGGTGGCTCATGAATAAACATGAGCCACAACCTCTCAAAACCTTGTTTGTGGTATTAAGTTTCAATATGTCAGCAAATCCCCTTCTGTCCGGTATCATTGAAGGATATTTTGCTAGTGCTAAGGAGGGATTAACCCATGACAGAGCATGGGTTTACTGAGCATTAATCCATGCCGGGAGGTGGGGGTTGTGAAGCACAAGGCTGGAGGCTGAGTGACTTAGACCACTCAGCTGTGGATTAATCCTCAGTAAACCCATGCTTAGGAGTTGGTTAATCCTCTTATAAAATGAGCAACTTTATTTTAGAGGTTTACTTAAATAAATAGTTAAAAATAAAACACCATTTACATGCATTTGTAATAAAAGAGTTCTTCTGTCTAATGAGTTTGTCCTTCTGAGGATGGCGTAGTTGTAGTTCTCCACTAGGTGGTTTGTCCTAATGAGGATGCCATAGTTGTACTTTTTTACATGTTTCTCTGGTGGAGTGATCTGAAAGGTCACTTTACATTGCTGTCACTCAGGTTTTGTAGTGCGACATGGCAGCTGTGGGTTTACAAGGGATTATTCCATGGTCAGGTGATATGTTTTGACAAATCAGAATACAGGATTTCAGCACCCATTTTATAATTTTATTTGTATGGGTCTTTACAACTTTAACTGTGTCCGAACATTGGTTATCGGAGGTCAGCCTTAAAATGATTAGGGTCACTGGGCTGCAGTGACTTGTCTGAAGCAATGCCTCAGAGGACCGTAGTCAACAGTTGCTTCCTTCTTTAACATATGTATCTAAACAATAGTAAATCAATAATTATTTGCTTTCCAATAACTAACAATACACACCTATAAACTTAGTTCCTTTTATGATACAAAAAGTGAATGATTTATGATAGCTTAAATAACAACAGTATCAGTTCCACACATTTATATATACTAGTAGAAGTGCCTGCAATATGAACTTGCATATTTAAATTATTTACAGACAAGTGGGGCAAGATATTCAAAAGGAGTACAAGTGCTGAGGGTTTGTTTGCCCATACTCAATGGGTTTTGCACCCAATTCATGGGTTGGGTCTATATTTAGAAACCTCCACAGCATGGGCAAACCCTTAGCATAAACAAACCGCTGCACCCATGCAAATGAGAGGTTGCCCACTGCATATGGGTACAGCAGCATATTCCAGCAGTTGCACCGGCAGTTAATGCCACCAAGCGGACACTGTTTACCATCTTTGCAAACCCTGACTTAATGGGTGCAAGGCCCTGGTGGTGGGACACGGTACTGCAGCCTCCCATCCACTACCCTTGAACCCCAGCCCACTGCACAATGGATGTCCTAGTGACCAGTGGCACCACCTGCCCTTAGAGCATCAGTCTCTGTAAAGTACATGATTTCCCTGGTGCATAGTGGCACCACCAACCTTCTGATCACCCGTCCCCATATTTTTCAGATGTCTTTGGTGTCTGTTGGCACCTAACACCTTCTGAACCCCCAGCCTGAAGTGCATAGTGAGTCACTAGTGTCTAGTGGCACTTTTCACCCTCTGATTGCCCACAGCCATATTATTTGTGATGTCTAATGGTACCTGGACCCTCCAAACCCCTTGTCCAATGTGTAAAGTGAGGTTCTGGCATCCATCACTACCCTCCACCCACTGGGCACCTGTCCTGGTGCCATCTCCAAGTCCTCAGTGGCTAGCAGCCTTCCTGCACCACCCACACCAAGCACACCACCCAGCCAACCCTCCAGGGACTCACTATGCAAGTCAGGCCAGTGGTTCATGGAGTAAGGGTACCAGTAGACACCAGTGGCATCACAAAAAACATGGTGACAGGTGATCAGTCGGTGAGGGGATGCCACTAGACACCAGGGACTCACTATGCATGTCAAGCTGGGAGTTTAAAAGGTGACGGGTGCCACTAGACACCAAATACATCATGAACAAGATGGGGATGGGCAATCAGAGGGTGGGGGTTGCCACTATGCACCAGGGAAATCATGTACTTTACAAGAACTGGTGATTGGAGGGGGGGGGTGCCACTGGACACCACGGCATCCATTGTGTCAATGGGCTGAGACACCAGGAAAATCATTAACTATATGGGGATGGGCAATTGCAGGGTGGGGGTGCCACTAGACACCAGGGAGTGCATTTTCACTGTAGGACAAAGTATTTGGGTATGGAGGGCACTTGGCACCATGCCTGATGTGGCAGATGACCACAGGATGGGTACAAACCTGCCACCACTTTCCATGCATCTGAGCCCATAATGGGCATGCATATGGCCCCTTAATGCCCTGCATGCCCAATGAGCTCATTTGCAGTTTACAGCTGAATATTTCATCATGGCTCCTGGTGCTATCTGGTCTGGGGGCTTACTTCCCTATGGGCTGCATACAGCAAGTCAAAGATGACAACAGGTTAGTGCTGGTTCACTATCAGAATGAATATGGCAGCCTCTGGGCTGGAAACAAGTGCAAGCACAGCGCAGACCATTGCACTCAGCTTTTGCACATATAGTATTTGAATATTGGGCCCCCTTATGTTCAACATTTCAGGAGAAATAGCTAATGATCCCTTAATTACATACCATCTCTTTTAATAATGGGACCCAATCAATTTCTTTGCAGAGTCCATGTGTATTGTTTAATATACCAGATCTAATTATCCAGTAAGCTTCCCTTGTGAGGAGCTTATGGTCCCTGTCTCCCCTTCTGTTTAGTGGTTCAACACCTTTCATGCCATACAGTTTCAGTGCTAATATCTGATCATTAGCAGTAACAAAGTGTCTTGCCAAACTCAATGCATTGTCCATTCTGTGGATCATTGATTTGTGTTCTGATATTATAATCTTAACTCACGTGTTGTCTTATGTACATTTTGTCACAGTTACATTTAATTAGATATAATAAATGGTGACCCCTATAATGAATGGATATGCACACCTGATAAAATGCTGTAATAACCCCCTGAATTCTGTATTAATTTGACAGCAGTTATTACGCGTTTTCCCTCGTGCTCTAACTTAAGCGCCGAAATAATGCATAGAAGCTAGAACAAGCCACTTGCCAGGTTCTAAAACAAAGCCCTCTACCATACTTAGATTTTACATTTCTGACTTCGGGAAGACTGTCTACATTACAGAAGACACTCAAAACATATTTCTTAATAAAAAGAAAAAACCTGAAGCAAAAGCTGCTCACTACAGTGGCTGCCCAGGGACACGCTCGCTCCGAACAAATACAGTTTATGGGTTTTCTGTATAGAAACATTGAATCACTTCTTACAAAAAAATAATGCTGTGCAAGGTTTGTGTTATAAGAATTTTTCACACACCCTTGGTGTGTGATAGTCTCACAAACCCCACAAGCTTCACTGTCACGGTTTATGGATTACCACACACCTCAGCTGTGTGAAAAATCCTTACGACACACACCTGTACAGGCAAGAGTTGCTGTACATTATACAGTTTGAGCTACAAGTAATGTGTTGCCTTATATGTATCTTTTCATCCTTACAGGCATTATAGATTTCACTGATCCTGTGAGTGTTATTACACTGTGCACAGTGACCGCATGGATAACTTCCTTCTGGTGGGGATCCAAAAGAAAATCCTATGATTGCATTCTGTGAGGCTGTATAATTTGAATTGACAAGTTAATGCTTTAAAGTCTCACTTTTTTTTGGCCACAGTCATAGATGGTTCTCTGAATGCTGTTCCTCCTTTTAAATATTTTTTAAAATATGCCAGTTCTTGTCTATTACCTTTTTATATTGCCAAATGAACTGTTGTAAAATGTTGCAAAAACAGTGCCAGTGGGCAGTGCATTTTTGTCTGCTAGTGAAGTGTAGCAATTGCTGATTTGGAACTTGCGACTTGTTCTCTTGCGCTCTGTTTGTAATATATTGTATACATATACTGTAAGTACAGTATATGTATGGTAGTAGAAAGTACAGGGAGATGCAGTAGGGCTGTAGTCCCTGCATATAGATATTAGTAGTCCTAGGTAGGTATGTACAGTTTCTGTCATGCCCAGTGGGCATTCCATTGTCTGTCAGCAGTGACTGACCCATGTTTTGGGCAGTATAAATAAAGATGGCCACTAAGTAAGTTGTGCTGTGTCTGAGTCCGTCTGTACAGGGCACCAGAATATTTCACTGGTGATGAGGTTCAAGCAAAAAATTACCCCCACTCGAGTATCAGAATGGTTGGGTTAGTGGCTGCATGTTCCTTGGCTTAACAAGAAGCCTTCCCTGTTCTCACATGTGTACAGTGTTGAGCTGACCATGACCACCTCCTGCACTGTACTGTCTCCTGACTGCTGCAGTCTCTGCCTCCTGACAGGCCATCCTACTGCAAGTCTCAGCAGCCCTTTTTTTTTTCTTCTGGCCACATAGCACTACCACTCTACATCAGCCAAAAACAAAAGAACAACTTACGTATACAAACTAGCAGCACTGCTTGTCTGTCTTTCTCCATGCTACAATATACCAAGATCGTGTCTAGGCAACTCCCCCAGACAACATGCTATCTACAAATGGCCAGCCCTTGAGGGAACACCAGTTTTGAATAACCTAGCAAATTCTGTAACTGTATATGTAAAAGGGCATGAAAAAGCAGAAAACCACAAGAAATCCCAGGCATATGAAACTAAAGGGAGCCATAAATCTCCCAGAAACCAATGACTTTTGAAACTGTAAAGCAGGCACCATTTTATTCAGCTTGCAAAGGCATGAAATAATTTCTACCCAGTGAACTCTAGGCTGGATGACTGGAACTGCACCTCTCCAGCACCAAGCAACACAACATCAGGACCTAGTGATCAGAACCAAGAGGAAGGGAACTATTGCTGACTACATCAGTGCATAGAAGCATCTGGCATTCACCTGTGCATTTGGCCAGTCCCTGGATGAGGACCTCCAGGATCACTTTGTCTGCAGTCTGAGAGGAGAAAGCATGTATGTAAAGGCTTTTGTCAGAAGCAGACCTAAACTTCAAGTCAGCCATGACATTGCACTTGCTGTGGAACTCACCTAAAAGGCTCCAGGGCACTAGCGGTACATCTTGCACTGTAGCAGGGAGACAGGAGAGCATTGGAGAAGTGAAACCTGGGCATTGGCAGGAAGAAGAGGTGGACTAGGCAGTGCAGCCTGACAACTGGGGTACGTATCATCTTAAAATAAATGTTGTAGCTCACACTGCACAGGAGTGAGGAAAGTTAGGGGCACACAAAATTTAAGTAATAGGTGAAACACTCTATCTAGGGTAGGGGTAAAAAAGGACTAGAAATAAGGGAATAGGTGATTCACCCTATCTAGGGTACAGTTAAAAAAAGGGTTTGGAGCAAGAGAATAGGTGAAACACCCTATCTGGGGTTGGGGTAAAAAAGGGTTTAGAGTAAGGGAATAGTTGAAAAATCCTATCTAGGGTAGGGGGAAGAGGATCTGGAGTAAGCAAGTAAAAAAAACAAACAGGAAGTGTAGTAAATAGATATGCTAGGAGTGGTGCAGTGCAGTACAGTTGCTGTGAGGTGGCTGTCTATAAGGAGACTTTCTGGAGACTGTGGTGGTACCCCATCTGCATGCACCTCTCTGGGCTGAGAGAGGAGGTATCTAGACTCCAGGCTGAGCTGGCCGGGATTCAGGGGGTGCCTCCTCCCACCCAGGGACCACCAAGTCCACTACCACTACTTAAAAGATACCAAGGAGGAGCAATAGTTGGACTATGGTGGGCTCTGGTAGGGAGGATGGTGGAGCAGAGACACATCCCCACAGTACCACCTACACAACTCATATGCCACCCTGGCAGAGCAGGACTGTCCCATGGAGGCACCCATTGTAGTGATCAGGCAGTATGTGGCAGACCTCTGTAGTGGAGACCCCAGGGAGGGTGACACAGGACCCCAGAGGAGGAGGAGGAAGCAACTCCTGGTGATGGACTCCATTGTTATTGGGTAGATTTGTGGGCAGAAAGGGAAGGGGAGAGGGAGGTTAGGTGCTTATCACCATGGCTCGGAGGGATGGGAAGCAGATCCTGAGGATTGCTAGGGCAGCAGGATGGAAGGGAAAGCAGAATGTCATTGTCCACCTAGGAACTAATGACCTGGTTAGGAACAATGTTAGGATAGTGTAGAAGGAGTTCAGGGAGTTGGGGAGGAGTGTTAGGCAGGTAGCACACTCAGTGACCTTTTCTGAGGTACTGACTGTCTATGATGAGGGGGGGCATAGGGTACTCCTTTCCAGGAACTTCAGCCATCGGTTGAAGGAGTGGTGCAGAGGGAAGAGATTCAACTACATTGAGGACTAGGGTCCTACTTGGAGGGATAAAGGCCTATACAAGGGAAATGGCCTGCATCCATCAAGGAGGAACCCATGTTCTCAGTGAATGGTTTAAATGTTACATTGGCAAGCATTTACTAGCCAAGGGGGTGATGGAAGGAAGCAGGGAGACATAAATAGCCCCCCCCGTAAGCTGAAGTAGTCAGTAGGGAGAACCCTAAAGGAGGCAATTCCCCAAGTGTACCTGATAACAGAAAAAACAATTTGGTAGAAACAAACAGGGATGGGAAGGAGGGCAGAAGGGGTAAGGAGATGAGGCAAAAGAGAAAAGAAGGGGTTGACAGGCAGAGTGGTAACAGAATTTGGAAAGTCATGTGTGCAAATGCTCAAAGTCTGGGAAATAAAATCCCAGACCTAGTGGCCACCATGACAGATGCTGACCTGGACATTGTAGCCATTAATGAATCATGGTGCAATGAGAACCATGACTGGGACATAGTCATGC
Source organism: Neoceratodus forsteri (assembly GCA_016271365.2). Lineage (NCBI taxonomy): Eukaryota > Metazoa > Chordata > Ceratodontiformes > Ceratodontidae > Neoceratodus > Neoceratodus forsteri. Next base: position 738,055,437 of record CM057456.1, read on the forward strand.
CAGGCTATACTTTGTTCAGGAAGGACAGGGTGGGTAAATAAGGGGAGGAGTGTCTCTTTACATGAGGGATAGCATGAAAGCAACAGAGGTACAGGGATCACAAGGAGAGGCAAAGGTACTGTGGTTCACCCTAGAGAAAGAGAATGGAGCCACTATTTGCACTAGCATGATTTATAGACCTCCAGCATGAGGGGGTGGACAAGGATCTGGTGGAAGCCATCCAAAAGATGGCAAATAAGGCAGAGGTGATTCTGGGAGGAGACTTCAATCTGCTGGATGTAGATTGTAGCATTCCAACTTCAGCTTTAGCTTGAAGCAGGAATATCTAGACTCCTTGCAGGGGTGTTCCTCAGGTAACAAGTAAAAGAGCCCACGGGTGAGGGAACTGTATTAGACCTTGTACTCACCAACAGGGACAGTGTTGTAGACATCACAGTAGAAGGCCACTTGGGGACCAGTGATCACCATATGATGTGGTTCAATATAAGAACTGTGCAGAAGCAAACCATACATAGGCAAGGTCCTGGACTTCAGGAGGGTCGGTTTATAAAAGATAGGAGAATACCTCAGGGATGCCCTGGCAGGCGGGGAGGGGCATGGGTAGAATGGAAAAACAAACCTCTGTATCAGGCAAGTAAGCAAAAAGCAGGAAGAAAAAGAGACCACAATGGTTCTCAAAGAGGTGGCTGAGAAGGTAGGGAAAAAAGATGCAGCATTCAGAAGGTATAACAAGACACAGAAGGAGGAGAATAAGGAGGTCTGTCAAGAGAAGCAGAGGGAGGCAGAGAAAGCAGTCAGGAGTGTGGAGGTGCAAACAGAGGAGAAAATAGCTCAGGCGGTAAAGAAAGGGGACAGGACAGTTTTCACGTATGTAAGCAAAAGGAGAAAGACCAGGGGAGGTATTGTAAGACTAAAGAGGGAAGGGGGGAGTGTGTGGAAGGGGACAAGGAAAAAGCAGACATCCTGAATTACCACTTTCATTCAGTGTTCATGGAAGAAAGGGAAGGGAAGGAAAGGGACCACAGATAAGCTGCAGGGGCATCAAAGGAAGAAAGTAGGACACTTTTCCATTCACAGAGAAGGGAGTCATGAAGGCACTCGCAAATCTAAAAGTCAACAAGGCAGTGGGGCCAGATGGGATATATCCAAGAGTACTGAGGGAGTTCAGATAGGTGCTGGCTGCACTCTGACAGACCTAGTGAATCACTCACTGAACACATGGGTAGTCCTTGAGGACTGGAGGAGGGCAGATGTAGTCCCGCTTCACAAAAGTGGTAGCAGGGAGGAGGCTGGCAATTACAGGCCAGTCAGCATGACTTTGGTGGTGGGGAAATTAATGGAATCACTACTGAAGGAAAGGATTGTGGAATATCTTGAATCCAGTGAGTTGCAAGACCTTAGACAGCATGGATTCACTGGGGAGGTCATGTAAAACAAATCTGATAGATTTCTTTGACTGGGTGACCAGTGAATTAGATCAGGGTAGAGTGGATGATGTAGCCTACCTAGATTTCAGTAAGGCCTTTGACACTGCTCACACATAGGAGACTCATAAACAAGCTGGGCAGTCTAGGAGTGGGTCCAAAGGTGGTAAACTGGGTAAGAAATTGTTTGGGGGATAGGTGACAGAGGGTGGTGATAAACATAGTTCACTCCAAGGAAGGGATGGTGACCAGTCGGGTTCCACAGGGATCAGTACTGGACCGGTCCTCTTTAATGTTTTTATTAGAGACATTGCAGAGGGGCTGGAAGGGAAGGTATACTTATTTGCAGATGACACAAAGATTTGCAATAGGGAGACACTCCCGTGGTGTGTGGAAAATATGAATAGGGATCAAAGGAAGCTTGAGGAGTGGTCAAGAGCATGGCAACTAAGTTTCAATGCAAAGAAGTGCAAAATCATGCGCTTGGGGTGCAGAAACCCAGGAGCAGAGAACAAAATGGGGGGCAGTGGTACTGGCAACCACCAAACAGGAAAAGAACCTGAGGGTAATCATATCTGATGACCTAAAGGTGGTTGAACAGTGTGACAAGGCAGTGGGGAGAGCCAGTGGGATGCTGAGGTGCTAGAAAAGGGTATCACCAGCAGAAGAGGGAGGCGGTAATACTGCTATACAAATCACTGGTGAAATCTCACCTGGAGTACTGTGTTCCTTTCTGAAGACCACACCTCCAGAAGGACATAGAGTGAAAGCGGTCCAGAGGAAGGCAACTAAAATGGTGCAGAGTCTACATCAAAAGTCCTATAAGAATAAGCGGAAGGACCTCAATATTTACAGCTGGAGAAAAGAAGGGAGGGGATATGATAAAGCCTTTCAAATACCTCATGGATATAAATAAGGTTCAAGAGGAAGCCTTTTTAAGAAAAAAGATGCTTAAGAGCAAGGGGTCATGCTCTAAAGCAGGAGGAGGTAAGCTCAGGGGAGATGTAAGGAAGTACTCCTTCACAGAAAGAGTGGTGGATGCCTGGAACAGCCTCCCAACAGAGGTGGTGAAGGCAAAAACTGTAGGGGTTTTCAAGAAAGCATGGGAATGACATAATGACCTTAGTGGTAAGAAAAGGGGGGGCTGGAAATCAAGTATGGTCTGTGGTGTTAAAGTAGGTAGGGGAAATGGGCAGACTAGGTGGGCCATGCAGTCCTTATCTGCTATCAAATTCTATGTTTCTATGTTTTTATTCTGAGCCACAAATGAGTGAGGTTCACCAGGTCACCCATACACCAAGATCCGAGGGACATTCCACACCACAAAGTGGTTCACCACCTATTTATCAGCAAAACCTAAACATTTTGGAAGCCAGCACCACCGACACTTCCACAAGGTCAGAACAACTGTGTGCTACAGATTGGGAGGTAACCACCTGCAAAGCACATGCTGATTTTGACATGAGAAAAGCCAAAGCTGTGGGAAAATGGGTTACATACAGAAAGTGTGCAAGGTGCAGCAAGGAATGCTCGTGCACGGTATGTCACAACACCACTCCACCAACCGAAATGGAAGATGAGATGTTTCCACTGTTCATGGTCTATGCAATGCAAAAACTGGCAAGGAAATATGTCTACAGATCCAGCTGGCAGGACAATGAGTTCACATGCAGCTTGACACCGGAGCCTCAGCATCTCTTGTGCCATAGCACGTCTACAGAAAGAAAGTTCAGCACTGCCCATTACAACCATTGCATCTTCAGTACTCATCTTACACTGCAGACTGCATTCCTGTGCTGGGGGAGATCCAGGTACCAGTCACCTATGAGGGAGGAGCATGGACCTTGCCTCTGATGGTAGTGCAAGGGGAAAGACTTGCATTACTAGGAAGAAACTGGATCAGGAAGATCAAGTTGAACTGGTAACAGATCTTCAGCTTAAACACTGTGAGAAAGGTACCACAAGATGCACCGAGGAAGGTACTGGACAAACATGGTCCTATTTTCCAGGACAGCTACAGCACAGTCCAGAACTTCAAGGTGATGATCTGAGTGCAAACGGGAGCTGCTCCAATTTTCCACAAGCCTCGACCAGTACTCTACACCTTAAGGGAAGTGGTAGAGAAGGAACTGGACCATCTCAAAAGCCATGGTATCAGGTCATGAGTAGAGAGGAGCAACTAGGCTGTCTCTGTCATTCTGGTACTGAAGCAAGTCAAAGCAGTGAGGCTATATGGTGACTACAGATTACAGTTAACCATTGTATAGAGCCAGACCAACAGCCATAACCCAATGTGGTGGACTTGTTTGCCACACTGGCAGGTGAAAAGTTCTTTAACAAGTTGGATTTATCATTTGCATACCTGCAGTTGGAATCGGAACCAGAGTCAGAACAGTATCTATCCATCAACACCCACAGGGACTTTAGTGATGTCATTGCTTGGCCTACAGAATTTCAACAGCACCAGCAATTTTTCAGTACACAATGGGACAGATACTTATAGACTGGGCCATGTAGTCTGTAATGAATGATATAGTGGTAGCAGCACCCGTGGTGGAAGAGCATCTGACAATCCTGGACCGAGTTTTATCCAGACTGCCGTGGTATGGACTGAAAGTGAAGCTAGCCAAATGTCAATTTCTGCAAAATTCTGTTGAGTACCTAGATTACTGGATCAATGCTCAGGGTCTACACCCAAAAGAGAGCAAGGTGGAAGCTACTGTCAAGGCACCTGTGCCAACAAATTTGACAGAGTTAAGGGCATTCTTAGGCCTCTTGAACTACTATGAATGGTTCCTAGCCCCAGTTGTCCACATTTTTGCAACCACTACATGATTTGCTACAGAAAGAAGCTCAATGAAATTCATCACCACAGTATGAGAAATTTTTCCAGACTTGCAAGCATTGTCTTCTAAACAGCAAGTGGTTAACGCACAATGACCCGACCAAGCCTCTGAGACTGATGTGTGATGTGTCCCCATATGGAGTGGGCACTGTCCTCTATCATGTGTTATCCCTGGTGAGGAACACCTAATTGCTTTTGCTTCCAGGACCTTGTCCCCAAGTGAAAGAAGCTATGCTCAGATTGAGAAAGAAGCCCATGATTGGTGTCAAGAAGTTGCATAACACTAAACAAACTACCATGGGGTGCAACCACCTACTACTACTACTCCTCACTACCTCTTTTGGCATTGCTGGTACCATACACGAATTTGGACCCTACCTCCCCCTCTGAATCCTCACTGGGTGCAAGCTGGAAGAAAAAAGCATACACATGGCCACTACCACTTCCGGTAATGATAGGCTCTTTATCCTCCCTCACCTCCCATACACAGTTATCACCAAGCCAACCTCCCAAACAGTAACCTTAACGTTAGCTTTTCCCCTAATTTAACACAGGCATATAGACACCTCCCCACCTGAAGTGCAGGCTGCGGAAGACACGAGGGAAGATAAACATCACCCTATCTGCCAGAAAGGTTATCTTTCTGCTACTGCTACTCTCTGACAATGTTCACCTAAACCCTGGACCAACAACCCTGAGGAGCAGGGGTCCATACAGTGAATAGCCTAAATATAGCATCGCTAAACATCTGCAGCCTAACTGCCAAATTTGACCAGCTCCAGGCTGGATGACCATCCATGCCCTGACATCCTCTGCCTAACTGAAACCTGGCTGTTGGGTAGGATCAAAGATGGTGAGGTGGCCACGCGAAGGATTCAAGCATTTTGACTTGATAGAATAGGCAGGAAAGGTGGCGGCTGCCTCTTATATGCCAGAAACTCACTGAGTTGCTCCTTCCTCTCCATCTCCAAAGTTGTGGAGGATTATGAGCTACCAGTGGTAAAAATACAAGTTGGCCTTAAAGGCAAGACCCTTACCATCACCACAACCTACCTGCCCCAAAAAGCGAGAGAAGGCCTTCCTCTTGTTATGGAAGAAATTAGCGCACTCAGAAAGGGCTCAGAACTCATCTTGACTGGTGACTTTAATATTAACTGGTTATGTAGGAGGCGACACCCTCCAGAGACCTAATCACCTCCCACAATCTCACGCAACTCCTAACTCAACCGCCAGGCAGAACTACAAGGCTGGTTCCAGTACCCTCATTGACTGGGTCTTAGCTAGCTCACCGACTCAATTCTCCAAACTCAGGGTTCTCCCAGATGTGCTGAGTGACCACTCCCAATCTCCTTTATATGGACCACTAAACTTGCACAAAGCCCACCCGCCTCATCGAGAGCAGGGTTCTGCAGAAAAGCAAACTTGGATCCTCAAATTGGCCTGTCTGCCTACAACTGGTCCCCCATCAACAAGGCACCTACACTGGACCAGGCCCTTAGCTTTTTCACTGAGGGCTTCAATTCCATCTGTGATATCTATGCACCACACACAAAACGGAAAATTCGGGGGGAGGTTAACGGCTGGATTGATGGCAAGCTCCTCTCCCTCCTAAAAGAGAGGGACTGCCTCTGGGAAAAAGCCTTAAACTCTGGCAGCAAGCATGACCTACAGTGCTACAAAATGGCTAGAAATTGGTGCACCAAACTTATCAGGCTCACAAAAGCCAATTTCCATAAGACCCAGCTTAACAATGCAGGAGGAGATGGAAAGAGGTTTTGGGACAACATTAAGAACATCCTTGGTAGAGATCAAAAGCAGCACCCTAAGATGCTCAACATTAATAACTCATCCTCCTCAGATCTGCTAGCCATTGCTGATGCCTTTAACCAGGCCTTTACAGACCTGTCCTCAGTGCTGCCTCCAGACTACCTTCTACCTGTGGAGGACCAAGGTTGTGCCAACCTGCTCATAACTAACCACCCAGCCTTCTACTTTAAGAAGGTGATGGTGAAGGAGGCCCTAACGATGGTAAGGAAAGTCCTAGGCAAAACCAGATTGAGGAGTGACAGACTAGATATGAAGTTACTATCTCTCACCCTTGATGTTCTTATCATGCCCATAACAATGCTATTTAATAAATCCTTGGCCCTACCTCAATTTCCAGAGGTATGGAAGCAAGCCCTAGTAACTCCAGTGCATAAGAATGGTGACAAGGTGCTGGTGTCAAACTACAGGTGAATATCTATCCTCTCCCCACTATCCAAAGCTTTGGAAAAATCGTGTACGTCAACTCACAGAATACCTCAGTAAGTACAATCTGCTCTGCCCAAACCAACATGGTTTCAGGTAAAAACACAGTATCACCATGGCACTGCTGGAATATACTGACTATGCACACAAGGCCCTGGATGAAGGCAAATTGGTGAGGTCCATCTTCATTGACCTCACCAAAGCCTTTGACACCATCAACCACCTTCTGCAAGTACTCCAGCTCCAAAGATTGGGTGTGGCACCTAACGTCATGAATTAGTTCAATGACTACCTAACACACAGGAGCCAGCGAGTCAAAATCAGGCAGACGTTATCCAGCTCCAGAGATGTACTCCTAGGAGTCCCACAAGGATCAGTTCTAGGGCCCCTGCTTTTCAGCCTCTTTGTAAATGACCTACCCACAGCCTGTGACACCAAACTTATTCTGTATGCGGACGATGCCATGCTGATGAGCAGTAGCACCTCTCAGGTTGCCCTACAAACAGAACTACAGAACTCTTTCAATAAACTCGAGGACTGGTTCAGTAGGCAAAAACTGCTACTAAATTACAAGAAAACCAAGGCTGTGCTACAATCCAGCCCCTACAACAAACACAAGCATGCTCCCCTCGTAATCACCAATAAGGCAGGTGAGCAGATTGAGCAGGTGCACTTGTTCAAGTAGCTTGGAGTCACCATTGATGACTCTTTCACTTATGCACACCACATAGACTCCCTTGTCAGAGTAGTAAACACAAAGATTGGGGTCTTCTATAGGCATAAGAAATCCCTCACCCCGGAAGCACTCCGGATCTCAGTCTCCAGCTCCATATTCTCCATGATAGACTACGGGCTGGGGTGGTCTATGGAGTTGCTACTGATACAGTGCTCAAAAGGGTCCAAATTGCACTCAATAAGGCATGCCGTCTCACCCTGTATGCAGGTCAGTACACTCATACTTGCACCCTGTATGAGCGTACAAACTGGCTTAACCTAAAGACAGGATCAAATACAAACTTGCCTCCTGGGAAAGAAGGCACTCCTCAGAAAAAAACACCCTGTATAGGAAACCTGCTACGAGGCTTCTCTCAACACACATCACTGAGATGGAGGAAGAATGGAGCACTGTCCATACCATACCCGTCAACCTCACTAGGGCAACACACTTTCTCCTATCGGGCCCCCTCTGGATAAATGAACTCCCATTGAAATTACAAACAAACAACAGCCTGTCTCAATTCAAAGCAGGCCTCAAACAGCACCTAATGTCTAGCTCAAAATGCACCTGCTTCTCAGGCCCGACTTGATAGACAGACCTACCCCAAAGGTAGCACCCAGCAGGGCTACCTAGAAACCCTACCTCCATTCCAGCCTAGCCAAGGGCTTAAGTAAGCCATCAGTCCTCTTTAAATGCACTTGGTACTGCCCTCCCAAACCCCTCCCCACACATCATACTTGACAAAGCCCTCTGGAGCTGCTCCCCCATTACAGCCCCGTTTCACTATCCCTCCGTCTCGCTCTCTAGGGTAGGTTCAAACACAATCCCTTGTTTCACTGTCACCCAGCCTCTGCCATCTGGGATAGTGTTAAACTCTATGCAGTTACTCTGCCATAGTCTATAAATGGATTTGGAGGTTTCCAAGGGTGTGCTACCTAGGGCAACCAATTAGAAATCGCTTAGTATTCGATTACAACTGCTCTGTTTTTTTCCTGTTTGCCTAATTGTCATGTAATCGCTCTTTAATGCCTAATGATCAGGCCTCTGTAACCACTGAATATATGTATTGTCTTATTGTCCACCCTGACATGGAACCTTTGTAAAAGAGCTCACGCTCAAGGGTCTTTCTGAAATACTAATTAAATAAATAAAAATAAATAAATAAGTACTTGTATGGCTAGAAATTCAATCTGCTAATAGATCACAGGCCTCTACTGACAATTCTGGGGTCAAACACTGCAATACCAAGTTTTCCAGCACTTCAGATGCAGTGATGGTCACTGATTTTGTTTTCTTATGACTATGACATTGAATACAGACATTCTCAAGATCATGCAAATGCAATTGCATTATCAAGACTGCCATACAAAGATCCTACAGAGGAGGAAGATAATGGGGCAGTATTCCACCTTTCACATCTTGAGGAATTACCCATTGAGTCACAGTATGTCACAGATGAGACAAGACGAGATCCTGTTATCTCTAAAGTCCTAGATCTTACCTTAAGTGGTTGGCCCAACTTCTTGAGACAGCAGACTCTCCAATCTTACTTTGACAAGAAAGAATAGTTGTCTGCAGAGCAAAGCTGCCTTCTGTGGAGAGCTCGAGTGGGGATACCTACAAAATTTCACAAGAGATTACTGTCCAACTTACATGATAGTCATCCAGGAATCTCTTGTATTAAAGTATTGACCAGGGATTCCTCTGGTGTCCGTGGATCGATCAAGGCATCCAACATCTTGTCAACTAATGCGAACTATGTGCAGCTGTCAACAACCAACCCTCAACCGCACCCTTGCATTCCTGGTTCTAAGCCACCATGCCATAGGGTGCATCCATGTCAACAATGCAGAAGTGGACAAACAACATTTCTTAGTAGTAATCAACATTCACTACATATGCCTGGAAGTGCTCCCTGCAACAGTCACAACCTTGGAAAAGACTGTACACCTTCTGAGACAACTTTTGCCTCATATGGACTACCATGGGAGTTAGTGTCAAGCAACAGTCCCCAATTTTCTTCCCATGACTTTAAACAATTCTTAGAAGTGCACAGTATCCAACATATCTGGACTCCACCATACCATCCAGCATCCAGTGGTGCAGCCAAACATGCCGTCCAGACATTCAAAAAGCTTGGACTAAACAAGATTCTCAGTCAGTACCTACAACTCAAAGACTCATTTCTTGTGCACTTACAGAAACACTTCTCCCACTGTCACAGAGTGATATCTGCTGAACTGTTTCTAAAACAAAAGCCTTGTACCCAGCTGTCATTACTAAAGCTAGATTTGGCGATACATTTGCAAAACATCAACTGCAACAGTAAAGGATCATGACAAGTCAACCGAGCCTCTACATATTTTCCATCCTGGGAGAGTAGGATGTTCAATATAGTAACATCCCAAGTTTCTTGGATTCCTGAGGTGGTGATTTAGACACATGGTCTTCTGACCTATGCCATTCATGTGGGGCATTGATTTGTTCATTGCATGTGGAGTACCTGTTACATTCAAAGGTTCCAGTTCATTTGGCCAAAGATGTCACTCCAGACGAGGACAGTGGCACAGAGGACTTTGCTCCTGCCTATGGAATTCCACCAGGCCTGTGCCAAATAATATTGGGCCACCTGTTTCACCAGCATGGGTTATTCTAGCCTGCAAATACCCAATGAGGCACACAAGGGCACCACAAAGAATTGACTTTTAATTCATGTACTGGACTTGTGCCTCTGCACAACTGGACTCTCTTGCCTGTACCTTTACTTAGTTAGTGACAAGTTCTACCATCAGGGCAGAATAATGCACCAAACTTGTTTCTGGGTACTGAATAGTCTACTTCAGCCTGTAAGTTAGGAAATGTCACTGTTGAAATATTTTAGACTAGTTTCTGTCTAAAGGATAGGGTGTATTATATACATATAGGTATATGAAGGTAGTAGGAAGTACAGAGCACCCTATTAGGGCTGTAGTCCCTGCATATAGATATTTGTAGTCCTATGTAGGTATGTATAATTCCTGGCATGACATGTGGGCATTCCTTTGTCTGTCCAGCAGTGACTGACTAGTGTTTTGGGCAGTATGAATAAAGATGGCCACTCAGAAAGTTGCGCTGCATTTCAGTCTGTCTGTACAGGGCAGCAGAATATTATATTGTTTATAATTACTTTGCTCAGCCCTGATATAAAAAATCTTTCGTGCAGGTCTTCAGCTGATTGTACATAATCAGAAGTGTATGAATAGTTTCTTTTATTCTAAGAAACTGACCACATGGTGTATTGTCTCATAAACCTTTAGGGTGATGACTGACATTTCTTAGAAAGGTATTTATGTCCGTGGATTTCCCATTTAACCTACTTCCCAATTTGACATTCTTCTTACATAATTTGAAATCTAAATAAGGAATCAATTACATACTGCATTCCAAAGGGAACTGTATATTAATATTCACACTATTTAAATATTCATAAAAAAGAAATGAAGTCCATATGAACAGAAAGTTGTCTATGTTATCTATGAAATTTCAAAATGTTGCCTCTATCGTGATTATTAGCACCATCTGTGTGGTCTGTCTCATGTTTGTGCATGTACAAATTCGCAAAGAATGGGGCCATGGTTGACTCCATCACTGAGCCTCTCTTTTGTTAATAGAAAGTACTGTCAAGTCAGAACTAGTTTCTTTGTAATACAAGAGATGCCAATTCTCAGTTGACTCAGTTGGTAGCACATCCGCCTCTGGACCAGAAGGTCATGGGTTCTCGTCCCACACCAGGATTGGACTTGCACCTAAAAATCACTGGCATCAGAGTGCAGTATTGGGGGGTTTCTGTACTGCTAGGGTGTGCCGTCCTTCGGATGAGATGTTAAACCGCGGTCCCTTCTGCCCATCCTGATGTTGTCCTGGTGGGTGTCCAGGTGGAAGTAAAAGAACCCAGGGCACTCTTCACAAAGACCAGGGAACATTCCCGGTGTCCTGGCCAACATTCCCCTTCCCATAAACTGGTTCATGCAATTATCCAGGCTGTGCGCGGGTGATGATGTGTGATATGACCGCCACCACACATTCAGTCACTTCACTACCAGTCTAGCATTGCTTGTAAAGCGCTTTGGGATACTATGTATGAAAATGCTATATAAATGCTGATTCTTCTTCTTATAATAATATCTTTATTGCAAAGAATAAAAACACCAATATTACAGACAAACAAGAACTGAGAACTATGGAAAAAAAACATGTTGCAGAAATATCGAACAAGAAAATGCTTACAGTAGGTGAAACAATTAATACTATAAAAGAGACCTAAGAAATATAAAAGCATCCAATAAGGTAGCATGGAAAAACAACCAACACACTGAAAATACATAAAATAATATAGCTAAACCAAATGACTAAAGAATAAAGAGGGCATAGTGGCTGGGCATGGTCCAGTACCCAAATAACCAACCACATCATACTGTAGCAAGCCCCAACAAAGGGCTGAAAAGTAGAGTAAAGAAAAACAAAAACAAATCTACAATCTGTGGAGCAATCACAGCACAAAATTGCCATCAGATTATAGTTTATAAAGAACCCGGTGTCTCCAAATCTCATAAAAACCTGACTGATGGCTTAAATATTAATAAGTGCATTTTTAGTGCTGATAAATGGTATCAACTATGGCTAACTAATGTGAAAATTGTGGGGGCCTTGATTGAAACCATAATTTGATAATGGCTTTTCAGCACAAACCAAAAGGATTAATAATAATTTTAATTGCCTGCCTCGGATCAACAGGCCAGCAGGGGATATGTAAAAGACCAAAAATGGGGATAAAGATGATGAAATATCAAACATCAGGGCTATAATGTGTGGCTTGACATCCAATGTGGCTACAGGAGAGACATGACCCAAAAATATGTATGTGATTAGCCTGCTGCTCACCATGGGCTCTCCAACAGGTACCAGCTTGAGAACCCAAATATAAGGCAGAACACACCACAGCCCTGAAAAAACTCATTCTACACTTCCAGGCAAACTCCCTTAGGTAGGGAGCAATCGAAAACTATGATGCAAGAGAGTACTTCTTCCAGTCCTCCGGGTCACACAACATTTGCAAATCTGTCTGCCATTGATTAAGAATAGAGAGAGTGGAGTCTGTAGGCTGGGGTGGAGTATAGAATAGCTGCCAACTAAGTGTTCCTGGAGGCTGTCCTTTGATGAGTGAGAATTGAAGCAGTAAGCGGTGACATAGAGTCAGGAAGGTGCCAACACCAAAGAGGTAAAGACTGTAAATATGCACGGAATTGTAAATAACAGTCTTGATCAGTGCTAGGTATACCATGAGTAGCTTGTAAATCTGAAAAAGAGTGGAGACCCTTAGGATCAAGAACCTGATGAAAGCAAAGAAGGTCAAGTCGTGCCGCCTTCATAGAAAGGAATCAGAAATAGTTAAAGAGTTTTGTCGATTCCAAGCCAGTGCAGTTAAAAATAAAATCTCATCATCCAAGAACTGCAACCAAATTGTATGCCAGACTTGAAGAGACTCCTAGTGTATCGAAAGAAATGGGATAATGGGAGATAACCTGGGTAGAAGAATAAAGAATGTGACTTAGGTCATGGAGGTCCTCCTGAGAATAAACTCAATATCTTTCCAATGAGCCTGGTAGGTCTTAGAGGTCCATTAACACAATAATTGGGGCTTACAAGCTAAGGCATACCACTGAAGATTGGATAAATTTATCCCTTCCTGCCCAGAGAAGATGTAACAAGGAATGACGGATCCTAAGTTTGCGCCCACCAAAATAAAATGAGAAGTCTTCCAATGCCAGTCCTGAAAGTAACTGCTAGAAGGACAAAGGGGAGAGTTTGAAAAAGATATAGGATTCTCAGTAGAACATTCATATAAATCATTTCAGCACATTGAAGAAAAGAAATTTAAATGCTGACCAATGACTAAGTTCTTCTGCTATAGCTGAGGTCAAAGGTTCACAATTTAATAAACTGTGATAGTCCGGATTCATAGGATATGTGTACACCAGATATTTCAAGGAATTCCTATTCCAGCAGACATTCAATAAAGCAGTAATATATGGAAGCAGAGAATAATTGAAAGATAATATTTCAGTTTTGCTATAAATTAATCGAAGCAGCTAAACACTCAAATGTATATAAGAGAGTAAGAATAGCTAAGACAGATGTGGTAGGATCAGTGAGAGTTAAAAGTATGTCATCAGCAAACAAAGCAACTCTGAAGTCTACGACCTCCAAAAAGTATCGTTGGATAGTCAGTGAATGTCTAATGTGAGATGCTAAAGGTTCAATAAAAGAGTGAACAACACGAGGAGAAGGGCAGCTTTGCCAAGTGTCTCTTCCCAAAGAAAGTAGTGTAGAAAGTAAACCTTTTACTTTAACTAAGGCAAATGGGGAATGGTATAATTGTTGCAACATGATGAGGCAGAGCAGAGGGGAAGTGGAAGATCTGAAATGTAAACCAGAGACATGGCCACAACACCCTGTCCAAAGCCTTCTTTGTGTCCAGGCCTGGCCAAGACAAATGGAATCCAGTGCTTCAGCGAACATAATCCATAGAAGTAAAGTGTGGTGGACATTACCATGAGCATGCCATTTATACACAAAACCAGCCTTATACTGGTCCAACAGGAGGCCAGGACCCACTCCAACTGAAGCACTCATGTAGACATAAACATATTTATAATACAAATTCAGAATAGAAATGGGGTGGCATGAAGTTGGAGAGGCAATGTCCTTGCCTGGTTTTGGAAGGGAGGTAATGACAACATAGTGCCAGGATGGTGGTAAAGAGTGTCAAGTGAACAAGGCAACCATGATTAAGCACTTTCAAAACGGGTGACTCAGTCATGGTGCCTGTGCTCTGGGCTACTTGGCAGGGTAGTAACGGATACAGGGAAGCAAGTACAGTCACAGGATCTCACTATACACACACACACACACACACACAAGTGCAGGAGGGGGACCATGTTGCGTGATGGGTGGAAGGGAGGAGGGTATGTGGGGTGTAGTGCACCAGTTGGCTGCCCAGTTGGCCATGTGGCGTGGTGGGTAGGTGGCAGGCTGGGCTTGGGAGGTGCGGGTTTGGTTCTGGATGCAGCTGTTTTTCGCGTTGGGTCATGGTTTATTTTTTTTTTTTTTTAAGTTTTACACCCACCTGACTTGCACCCGTGTGAGTCGAGGATAACATAGAAAGCCAGTTGCTGGTTTTCTAGTCGCTGCAAGTGTACATCGCTGTAATTAATTTTTGGTGATGTACACTTGCCAAAATGGCGATCGTTATTCTGCGATCATTGCTATGACATAGAACAGCAGTAAAGCATTCCTGTTTTGAAGAGAATGAAAAAGCTGAAGCAAAAGGGAAGTCAAAAGATTCCCATGGGAAGTATTTTTATAAAATTCTGATGGGGAACCATCCATTCCCAGACATTTACCCGTTTTGGATGACTGACTGATGTGTTGAAGTTCTGTCAGGGAGATAAGGGAAATTAACAACTGAACTTGCTGAGGTGAAAGTGAAAGTAAATGAGACCGAGATAAAAAAGATAGAATCTGTTGGTCAGTGGGTAAAGAGTCATCAGGGGTATATAAAGATGAATAGTAGGATTTAAAAATGGGCAATATCTCATCTCCTTGGTGAGTAAGGGTACCTGTACTATGGTGACAAATTTTGGTAACAGTAGCTACTACCCGATGAGCCTGAAGATGCCTGGCCAGATGACGTGCATCTTGGGGGCCCCCTTTATAGAGCCTCTGTCTAAGGTAAAATAACGCGTGTTGAACTTTTTGGTCCAAGAGTTTTTGGAATTCGGCCTGAGTCTCGAGAATTTGTGGTTGAACAGTTTTGTTACTTTGCATCCGGGCAGTTTGTAAAAAATGCAAAGTACTGTAGAGGTCCAACATTTTGCGCTAGCACTCCATGTACAAGACTAAGGCATGGGCTATTGTAGTGCCTGAAAGGACTGACTTCAAGGTGTCCCAGAAAATACTGGAAGAAACACTACTGTCATCATTATCTTGAAGAAACTGGGGAATCTGACAAACTAATTTATCGAGAAGGGCCTAGTCAGGAGACCCAGAAGAAGAAAAGAGCACTAATTGGAGAATGATTAGAAAGGTGGTAAGAGCCATTTTCAACAACATGATCTGTGTCTACATGCTCAAAAGTGTTAAAGATATAGTCCAAACTGGTGAAGATGCCATGCCGTTGTGAGTAGTGGGTGTATTCCCTTTGTGAAGGGTGTAAAATCACCATAGATCAGTAATCCTGAGGTGCTGGATAATTTTATACAAGTATTTATGAGCCAAAGAAAAATGGCAAGATCTGGCATTTGAAGAATCCAAATCAGGTTCAAGTAAAATTCAGATCCCCCATATAAGTTGACCCTCAGATTATCCAGTAGTAGTGAGAAAAAAGAAGAAAGAGCCTGATGTTTGGTTTCAGGGAGGAAGGAAGTATTAATCAAGGTAAAGGGCGGCCATATAGGGTGCCTAATTGAATTAACATATGGTCTGCCCATCACTGACACAGGTGCGAATATAAAGGAAGCCCTCAATGGCATAAAATTAAAACTCACCTCCAATGGCCAGATTTATGGGAAGAGAAACCACATGGTTAAAATCAAGGTTAAAAAATTTGTTATGTTCATCAGGAGACAGATGGGTTTCTGCAAAATATGATGTCACACATTGTTGCGAAAGTATTGGAGGAGGCAGAAACCCTAACTGGGTTTTGAATCCCATATTCTGTACATTATAAGACAGAATCTCTGTAAGAGAAGCCATAAGAAAGAGGGAAGGTAAGACACAAAGTTAATTTATGAGCATTTATCCATAAAAGAAAATAAGAGGAAAAGGAAAGCAAGAAACCACCTCCCAAAAACTAAATGGACCATGCCCAGCCTCCAGCCCATATAGAACAATCCATACCCAGGATCTATGAAAATAAAGAACTCATAATGGGTAAATTAAAAAAAGAAGGAGTAGGAAATGATGCTACCTATAGACCAAATAACATGGTCTGCCAACCTGGGCAGACATTGAACCATACTACAATCCAAAACAGAAACAAATATAAAAAAAAAAAAATCAAGCTTCCAAGGTGGGGAGCCTGAATCAAAACATGGCTCCTGGGTAACGTTAAATGATGGAAAAACATTACAGTGGGTATAATCAGGCTCAGCCAAGTGCCCCCAGGTTCACAATGAACCATAAACAATAAAGGCATAGCCATCAAAGGCAAGAAGAGTGAAGCCAAGACTGCCTTCAACCCTAGTTAAGAAAAACAAAACATGGAAATGGGGCAGATATCACTCTGTGTGGGGGGTGGGACTGAGCAATAAGTAGTAATAGGGGATATACAATATTTATGGAAGCTCCATAGCTTAATCTGCAGAAAAAATCTCCATTAATGGCCCATCTGTAGCAAACAAAAGAATTGCCAACTGAAAGAGAGGGAAGGGTAGTCCTAGTTGAAAGACATCAAGGGAGAGGCAGAGCATGTAAACCCACAAAAAAATTGTGGGGAAGGGGAAATATATTCACCCAAAAGAATGAGTATATCACAAAACAGAGAAATTACAATGCACAGGCTATTCCTCAAACTGGGTAAATAAAAGCATCAGAAGTCCACATGCCCAAATCAGGGAACCTAATACCAATTATGCAAAATGTAATGTTCAATGGGATTATTATCAGCCAACCATGATGCATTTCTTTCAAATAACAAGACAGATTTATAGTTGGTCCCACAGAGGACCCCTCACTATAAAGCTCCCATGTCAAGTACACAATAAACCATCCCAGCCACTAGCAAAATGTAATCATCAGATTTTATCAAAGAAATAAAGGGGGAAATGATCATATCAAAACCAAGCTGCATATCCCAAACAAGTTGGACAGGTATGTTTATTATCATTTTTTTATCTGTTATATAGTTAAAATGAATGGGTGGTGCATATGTGGGTAGTATGTAAAACAGATGTTGAAAGTCAAGTAATATCCTTGTAGGGATCATAATTGGCCAATCAAGGAATTAACGAAAGAGTGAATTGTCTCATAATCCTTTGATATTGATAAGGAGAACTGAGTGGGTGGCCACAAACAACCCATTGCAAATACTCTAAGCTGTCCAAAGACAAATGCAATAAGCTAAAACAGGGAAGTATGCGGCTTACCATAACAATTGGAAATGCACTATTAAAGGAAAACTCCATGTTAAAATCAGAAAAAGATATGTAGTAGTCTTTTTTTCTGTGTTCTAACCAGTTCCCAGCATTTTCTTTTCCTCTGGCTGTGAGAGGTGTTTTTTCTAACTTTCCCTAACTGTTTTATTGCCCTTGGAGGTTGCCATTCTGGTTTCTTTTATGGCCTCTAGTCTTCCCAGAGTGCCCTTTGGTGTGATGTCTAATTGCCCCTGCAGTAAGCCAGTGTCTTGTTACAGGGTCTGTCACAGCTCAGCCACAGAGAAAATACTTCTTCCAGAGAAGACAAACTGCTAGATTTTGGGTGAGTGTAATCATTATTATTTTTTGATATCAGTACCTTGTCCTGCTATGCTCTGCTGTGTGTGTGTGTGTGTGTGTGTGTGTGTGTGTGAATCATGTCACTGTTTACTCTATACCTCTCGGTCACTTTCAGTTTTTGCACCAGTACTAAGTAGCAAAAATTGAACATCACCTTATAGGTTGTAAGATAGCAGGACAAAGTACTAATATCAAAAAATAATAATGATTACACTCACCCAAAATGTAGCAATGTGACTTCTTCTCTGAAAGAAGTATTATCTCTGTGGCTGAGCTGTGACAGACCCTGCTAAATCTAGGGGCATAGCTACATCACTGTCACATGAACCAGGGTGCATCATAGGAGAAAGAAAGCCAATACACCTATTTGTGATGGAGATCCCCAGGGGTTGTAAAACTACCATACAGCTAGCAGGCTAATTTAGGAAAAACTCCTAATAGCAGACAGAGGGAAGGACACACTAGGACTTAACATACATATCAAAACACTCTACATAACATATGTTTTTGCACATTCTGGGTAGACTTCTCCTTTAACCATATAACCATGGGAGAAAAAAAATTAATGATTCTTGATCAAACAAGAATGACATAGAACAACACCAAGAGTACAGGTTGTGCTTCCTGGGAGAAGGAAGGAAGGAAGGAAGGAAGGAAGCTAAAATACCCAAAATATGACCAACACCGTGGGAGAAGGGAACAAGTTTAAAGATAACAAAATAGGACCGAGAAGAGCACTGACTCCCTTGAATTATTCTGAGGCATAAAAGAGGAAAGAAGAAAAGAAAAAAAGGGGGAAGGGACCGACAGCAAAATAAGATAGGAGAGGATAGAAAAGATTCTAACCTAATAGAGCAGAGATAATCAGAAAAACAAAAATGGTGGGAAGAGTAATTTTACCATTAACAGTAATCTAACCACTGAACCCCTCTGGGACCTTAAGAATCAGCATATGCCAAAGGCAGCAAATTACAAAGAACAATAACAATAAAAAGAGAATTAATGACCCCAAGAATCCATAAAGGAGATATAACCAGAAGTAACAAGGAGTGAAGGAGAAAGTCCAAAGTCCTGGGCTGGACAGGTAAAAGGGCTGAAAAGCCATATGGTAACAATATATTACAATCCACAAGGACCAGTAAATCCTGTTATGATGGCTCCTCCTGGCAAAAAGCTTGAAGCATGGCCTTAATTTCATTCACTACTTCCTCTTTACAATGTTTCTTTCTGAGAGAAACCCACCCAAATATCCGTTGCAGCGCCCTTTTGTCCCAAGAGTCAAATTGATTCATAGGTACTGCAGTGATGTTCAGGGGCCCAATTCCAAGATGGGCTAAGCCGGTGTAAGGCGGGATATGCCAAACTCCATAGCATATCCTGTGACTTATGCCATGCATTACACCATTGTGATTACAAGTGGCGACTTACCATGGCGGATATGAGCTGTGACAACCGTGGGTTATACCACCCACTATGCTGCAGCCTGCAACACCTAAACAACTGCGGATACAGCAACTTATCCCAATTCTAGGAGGGGCTGTCATAACCGCAGTTGTGATTCCAGAGATGCATTGGAGTACGGAATTATAACTGCTCAGAGCTGTCCTAAGTGGCATCTGATGGCTGGCACCATTGGATGCCACTATGCAGCTCTGCAGCAACTTCACCGTGCTGCCCCAAAGCCCCTCAGCACACCTGCCTCCAACCCCGATCATCTGGCCCCAGGTCCATGTCTTATCTTGCTCCCCAGATGCCTGTGCCATCTGTCCTGCCCCCATTACCCCTGGTATGTGCTGGGTGGTCCAGGGCAGGGGGTTTGGGAGGCCACATGTTACCTGTCACAAAGTTGCAACATGTAGGTTGCATATGCCAGGTGTGTGGTGGTGGCCTACACCTGGGCATCCGCATGTCACAGGTGCCAGGCCTCCTGCCACTCCTGGAATGTGGCATAGGGTCCCTGAGCATAGGGGTGAATGGCGTAACTGGTAAAATGTGTGCACGTTATGCCATTCATCTTGAATTGGCCCACAGGTTCCTAGTGTGGAGTTACTGAGGAGCTAAATCTGGATCATCAAAGGCCCTAGAACCACCAGAAAACTGACCCGTAGATGGGCTTGGTATAAGGTAGAAAACTTTATATTGTTGGATTTAAGAGAAAGCAGGATAGGAGCATAAGCTGTATGTTTAACCAGGAGGGTCAGAGAATAATCATTCTCAGAATAAAGCCATTGTTCCTTATACATTATGACCCCTTTGCACCAAGCCTGCCATAGCAATACTTGTTTTACTGAAAAATTATAAAACCACAGCACAATAGCGCAAGGGCGAGCAGAGGCATGGAAGGTTTTGGCAGAAGTGCCCAATGGGCCCATTCGATAGGAAGAGAGCATAGGCCTACAATATCCAGCACTGAAGAAAGAAAACTTAAGAAATAGTCAAATCTCCTGTGCCCTCCTCACCATCCAGCAAAACATAGACACAAAGATTATTTCTCCGGGAGCAGTTCTCAAGATCCTCACTCTGGTCAGAGAGAGACTAGCTGTCTTGAAGAAGGTGGACTAGGACCGTTCCATCCTGTCTACCTGGACATCGGTGTCAGTGGCTTGCTTAGTGAGAGGCCTCAGCTTTGATTCTAGGGTCGACATAGAGGTTTTAATCTCTGCATAGAGAGCACAAGATTTGGAGTGAATGTTCCTCAACTGCTGAAGGATGACTACATTAGAAGGCCTCAGGCTGTGCCTGTGCTCCACTAGCAGGCATTTCAGCTGTAGAATCCTCCTGTTGTGGCATAGCTGCATGAGTTGAGAGAGAAGCTGGTTGGTAGGAGGAAATTTCAATTTTTTACCTCTGCTTATAGAAAATGTAAGCTTCCTCAAGCAGAAGCAGAATGGTTAATGTCACAGGGCATTATTTTAGGAGGCAAAACAGAAGGGAGAAGACGGAGAACTGCTTCTAGTTGTTCATGCCAAATGATGACACCACAGGAAGTCCCTAGAGATGCCAATGCTAGCAAAAAATCTGTACTAGGTTTGTGTTACATTTCTTAAATTCAGAACATTTCTAATAACCTCCATCCCCTCCTCCTGGAGAATTGTCATATATAAGTCTACCATGTCCATGGTGACCAATATAATGTTTTGAAGATTTTCAGTGTTCTGACTGACTTCCTCAATTAATTTCAGTATGTCTCTAGTATCCTGCAAAAAGATGGCATGTTAGTCTCTTAGAAGTGATCCATGTAACATGAGAGTGGTTCAAGAGGCTGACCCCAGACTGGAAACTATAGGTCTCCTGGAGGTGGTCTTGTGAGTTTACCTACTTTAGGTTGATGATAAAATACTAGGATCATGGGTTTCTTTTGTACTAGTGAATCAGTCACCCAGTCTGTGGTTTCACCCTCCTCCAGGATTTTCATTTCTGACCACCGAATTTCTGACATCATTTCACCAGTGGGGTCTTATTCCAAAGGTTATAGTTAATGTTTGACATGTTGCTCAAGCATTCTGCTACATAGTCTTCTGCATTCATTATGGCCACCTCTCCCCCTTTGTCTGCCTGTTTCACTACTATCCCTTTGTCATTCTCTAAATCTGTAATAGCATTTCTTTTTATTCTTGTAAACTTCCTCCTTCTTGTTGAAAAATTCTTTATTTATGACTCAATATCTTTGTCTGCTCCTTTCATATACATTTCAATGGGAGTAGGAATAGGAGCTGGTGGTATAAATGTAGAAGTTGTTTTTAAGTTTTACTTTAATGTCTGTGTATCTGCATCAGCTTCATAGTCTGAGTCTAAAAAATGGTATCTTAGTCTTAGCTTTTAATGGAAGTGTTGTAAATCCAATTTCATCTGGGAAATATTTTGGGTTGTGATTGGTATAAAAGTTAAACCTTTAGATAAGACCCTGTCAAATGAGAATTCCATAACAGGTCCAAATCAGTTTTGTTCTTCTCCAGTCACTTCTGTTGAGTCATTCAAATGTTAAATAATACCTTCACTTTCTCAAAATCATTAACACAGAGTAACTTTGAAGGAATTTTGCCTCTTTAAATGAGGTTATCTTTTGGGTCCACCTTGAATCAAGAGCAGTGCATACCAAACTTCCCTCCTACTATGAGATCCCATGACAGTCTCACCTCATCTTATAGCCATTTGAAAGGTGTACCAGGATTTTTTCCTAGGACAATTTTAACAACCAAAAATGAGGAAATTAAATTGACCACTAAACCATGACATATATTCCATCTGTATATTATTTTTATTTGCATGCTAGGCCAACAAAATGTATATGCCCTAACATTTCACCAACCTCTCCTGCCAGCTTTATCAAGGGGGGGGGGTCCTAGAACTACACGATTTTAAACAATGTTTTCAGTGACTGAGCATTATGTTACACTTAAAACACAATGCCTTGAATTTCAATTACATTTTTAACATTTTCTTTTCACAATGTGTATCATTCCTCTTTATGTATAGTTCAGTTTGACTCACCATGTAAGAAGGCTTGCTAATCCTTGATATGCTTTCAATCCCAGATGGCATGCACCACTGTGTGTTGCACGGCAAGATGCTGCCATCCAAGTGCTAATCTGGCTGTGTCTCTGCTACAACTGGTTATTTGAAGCTGCTTCTGCTTGGGATACAGTAAGGTCATGTGCCTAACATAGGCTGATGACACACCACATCCCTTGTGCTTTGTAGAGTGCTCCTTAGCAACAGGTGGCTCATTAATAGACATGACTCACAATCTCCCAAAACTCTTTTAGTTTGTGGTATTAAGTTTCAGCATGTCAGCAAATTCCTTTTAGTCCAGTATCATTAAGGGATGTTTTACTAGTAACAATTTAGTTTTTTGTATATGAGTGCTTTTACAACTTTAACTGCCTGATTAATCATATCATCCCATGTAGATTTAAAGGGCCAAATAGGATCAAAGGTAAGGAACTTATAACAATGTGTGTCCTGCAGTTGCTGCTTAATCTCTTACATACTTCTTTGTGTCTTGTACCACAGTCATGCCACCTGTATTGGCCTGCTTTACAATAATGTTTGACATATTCTGAATTTATCTTAAAGCTTTCCTTTCTGCATAGGATATACTGCAGAAACAACATGGTGTCAGATGCTGTGCAAGTTTGGCTTGGTCTTTTTTAACTACCTGCTCAAGAATGTGGACTGATGGATGCCTGTACAGTAATTTTCAGAATAAAATGCTTCTGAGCTTCAAGCATAGCATAGCTTTATGTCTGAGTAATGGGGGGGGAGGGAAAAAAATTCTCTCTTGCAACTGTAAATTCAGTATTATACAATCGCTTAAAAAATCGTGCATTCTGATTGGCTGCCTGGCACCTTCTAGCTGTTGTAAAGCCTTGTATTACCCCATGGAAAAAAGTGCCAGCCGCCAGTCAGCCACATCAGGAACTCCACATCAAATCACTCTGACGATACAAACAGTGGCATTCAACAGACTCATAGTGTCCCAGCTGCCACTGGTAAACTAACTGCCACTGAATAGCTGTGAAGATAAACTCTCCCATAATTGCCTGGGCTGCACTTACAACTTTTTTTTCATGGTGTAATCCATGGCAAATTTTATGTACTGTAAAATGAATCTAATACCCTGCATTCTGCAGCCTACATGTTGACTGGTCTCCAAGACTACGTGTCCCGTGTCCCTGTTCCACAACTTCCCCCACAGATGTCACCATGCCTTCCCTGACAATCTACTGTGCATTCTCTTCCTACTCCTGCTCTACCCCACTACCTGTCACTTCCAGCACCGATTCTATGCCATTCATTAATACAAATTCCACAGAGCCATCAGCTGAAATGGTCAACACAATTCAGCTTTGACAGTCAATGCAATTCGACTGCAATGGTCACAGTCAGGTGCAGCCAGATGCATCATAGCGTCCTGCACATATTTCTGGGGCTTGTTGTCCCACTGAAAGAATGTGGGTTACCTATCAAATCTAGCTGCACAAGCTGTACCAACCTTGTTCAGACGCTTTTGTTTCAAGCTGTTTAGCTTTAGAAAATCAGTTAGATAAATGCAGATCTGTCAGGTTCATACCTGAGAAGTATTCCTGATTATGAAGGCATGAGAATTGAGCAGCAACTTCAACTCTACCAGGCTATCGGTCTATAAAAATAAAATTAGTAATAAAAAAAAAAACATGCCAGCAACACTGTCTCTGGCTCGGGAATGGGGAGGGAGGGTGACACCCGCAACTCCAGCCATAATCAGCCTAGCAACAAATCACAATCCCCCTAGCAACAAGGTACTATTTAAACACAGAGGAAGGATATTACAAAACAAAAATCAATAAAAAGTTAAAAACCAGTAAACTAAACATTAGAAAAAATTGTATTTTTTACAGGACATTGTATAATCACAATATCCCACTCCCAGGTGTGGGGTAATCCCAGGATTTGCCCACTTCTGGTATGGTTTACTCACTCAGCCTGCAGCCTCATAACCAAACCACACCAGGCATGGATAAATCCAACATTACCCCATACGCTGTCATGATATATTGCTTAATTATGAACTGGGGATCATAAATGCAGCAATCTGATTGGCCGACAGCTCTTTAAAGCCGTAATGATATCGGGCTACATCATCACGGCTTTAAAAAAGCTCCAGCCACCAGCCTCCTCACTCTCCATGCACTGTTCTCTTCAGCTGTGCCCACAACAGAAGGCAGCAGAACGAAAGCTGCTGATGGAAATAATGAGTGAGTGTGTCTTAAAAAAAATCCACTCTCATCATTTCCCTGCCAGCATCCATGTAACCTAACCAAAAATCAGTTAGAATCTAAACAAAAATCAGTTAGGATAAGTCCCAACCCATCACAGCTGTCTCGCTCGGCTGCTCATTTTTTTTTACCTCAGTTTGGTCCAAACATTTCCCCGTGCTCAGCTGCTCCTGTTTGTCTCTGACAGTGAAATCACTTTTTTTTACTGGCCATAACCCGAACATAAAAATCAGTTTCTATGTTCACGTTGATGTTGAAAATGTAGTTTATTGCTTGAAACAAGGCTTATTTTAACCTGGAAACTGCTATTCAAAAACTAAAGCTGCAACAACGAGCACCCACATCTGTGTCAGACGCTAATGCGCATGCTCACAATCACGGCTGTAGTTTTCAAAAGCAGTTTCCAGCTAAAATAAGCCTCGTTTCACACAATAAACTAATTTTTCAACATCAACGTGAATTTAGAAACAGATTTTTATGCTCGGATAGCAGCCATTAAAATAAGTCATTTTGCAGCATTCACGACCGCGCTGGGTTGCCGCTGCCACTTCTTACTCAGGATGCAAAACCTTTTCACTCTCAAAAGAAAACAACTACAACTTTACACAAAACAAATGAAAGAAAAACTCATTTAACTACCAAAGCATTACAAGGAGGACACCTGCTGCCCACAGCAAAAATTAAATGAACTATATTTTATCAATGTATCCCTACACATTAGAAAATGTAATACTAAAACAATTTAAAACATTTTTTTTTTATATTTTATTCACATATATGTGGGATCCAGTTCATAACAGCATCTCAAGAGCGAGGAGGACAAGGCGCAGGTGATTCTGATAGCCCCAGACTGGCCTCGCATGTTCTGGTACCAGATCTCCCTCAGTCTCAGCTCCAGGACTCAGCGGCAGCTCCAGCTCGCCGGACCTGCTCTCAGTCAATCAGGGGAAGGTGTTCCATCGGACCTTCAATCCCTGCCTGGCCTGGTTCCTGGCTAGAGTTCCAGGCCTTGGGTCTTTCGACGAGGTCTCAATGTAGTTAGGCGTCCGGTGAGAGTCGACCAGAAAATGCGTGCCTTCAAATGGAAAGGTTTTCCATTTGGTGTCAGGAGCAAGGCTTGGACCCTTCCTCCTGTTCCTTGGCAAGCATCTTTGGACTATTTATGGTCCCTTCTAGTCAAGGGCTTGGTTCAACGACCTAAGGGTGCACCTGGCAGCCATCTCTGCTTACCGGCGCGGGCGGAAGCAGCGGTGGCGCAGGAGAAGGTGGTCTGGCGCTTTTCAAAGGCCTTGATCACATTCCCTCAGTCATGGGAACCCCCACCTCCGTGGGATCTACTGCTGGTACTGGCAAAGCTCTTGGGCAAGCCATTCGAGACCTATGCACAGGTGTGCTCTCTCTCACCTGTAGTGGAAGACTTAGCCTTCTTGGTGGCTATCCGTCAGCCAGAAGGATGGGAGAGCTCCAGAAGCTTTCCATCGAGTCTCCTTACCTGGTCTTCCACAGGGACAAGGTTGTCCTGGCCCCCACCGAAATTCCTTCCGAAGGTGGTGTGGAGTTTCACCTTAACCAGGTGTTGACTCTGCCGGTGTTCTACCCCAATCACACCTCGAGGCCGAATGCTAGGCTCCATACTCTGGACCTAGAAGGGAAGCAAAGCTTAGTCATAAGGAGCCATACGGCTGAGAGTCGGGGAAGGTTCGCCAGCTATTTGTCCACGCTCAAGTCAAGCATCTGGCAGACCCTGCAGCCAAGCGGACGATAAGCAGGTGGGTAACCTCCTGCATAGATCTCTGCTATAAGTTGGCGGGCATGGAGCTCCCAGAGGGATAAGAGCTCATTCTACCCGCCCATACTGCTGCAACAGTGGCTGCTTCCAGGGCGCTCCCTATCCAGGAAATCTGGCAGGGCTGCTACCTGGAAGTCAGCAAACACCTTCATTACCCACTACCACATCGACCTTGAGTCACGCGGGATGCTGGTTTGGGGCCTCTGGTTCTCCAGTCTCTCTTTCCCAAGTAAGTATATGGGGTGTGCGTCTTGCCTCCCTCCTCCCGGAGAACTGCTAGGAGTCTGCCAATGAGTGTGGATGAACAACATATCCATGTCCCTAGAATACAGGTTACTCACCTGTAACAGGGTTCTAGAATGGTATATATTTCATCTACGACCTCGACCTCGGCTTCCGGCGCTGTGATAACCTGAGCTTCCAGCGGGCCAGATCTGAAGTCATGGGGCGGAGTCGAGTTATACCACCCGGTGGGTGGGAGGGAGCAAGCTTGAAGACCTTCAGGCCAGATTTAAAGCGGCAAGGATACTGCCAATGAGTGTGGATGAACAACATATACCATTCCTAGAACTCCTGTTACAGGTGAGTAACCTGTATTTTTGGGGGAGGTGGAGTGGGTAGGGTGGGGTAGTTGGGCTTGTGAGTTAGGGCTTTATTTGTTTTAGTGTGGGTGAACGGGTTGACTGGGTTGTTTTATTTTATTTTAGTTTGTGTTAATTTTAGGGAGGAGAGAGAATTTATTGCTTTTGTGTTTATTTCATTTTGTTTTAGTATTGATTTTAGGGGTGAGGGGGTTAGTTATTGCTTTTAGGCTGTTACTGTAGAACAGGATGTGCGTAGGATTCAGACCCCACAGGATTACTCACTCGGGATCTCTGCTCCAGGACCTCCGAACATCTGAAATTGCCAGCAGAAACAGGCCTCATGGTCTATCGAGTCTGTTTGAGTGCGCAGCCAGCCCCTCATCTTGCAGCTGCCCCTCCTGCCCCGCTTCCCCTGTCTCAACCCCTCTTGAAACTGCCCACCATCTTACAGGACACTAACTCGTCTGGTAAGGTGTTCCATTTGTCCACCACTTTTTCCGTGAAAAAATGTCTCCTCATCTCCTCTTGAATCTTCCCCTCAATCTCAGTCCATGCTCCCTTGTGTCCTCCCCTTCTCATCTGAAAAACACCTCCTGTGTTGGTCTTTATCCCTTCAGATACTTAAGGTCTTGATCACCGTGCCCCCCTCCCCAAATCCCTCCTCCTCCGGTGAATACATATTCAACTGTCCCAACCTGTCCTCGCAGGGCTTGCTCTCCAATCCCTGGATCATCTTTGTGGCTCTCCACTGCACCCCCTCCAGCAATCCAATGTCCTTCCTCAGGAATGTGTGCCAGTACTGCATACAGTACTCCAGGTAGGACCTGACCAAAGACCTATACAGGGCAGGATAACCTCCTCCTTTTGGAGGAGATCCCTCTTACAATACACACCAGTATTTTGTTGGCTATTACTGCCTTTTGCCGATCCCATTTGCCACCTGTGGCTATTAGATGCTATAGGGTCAGTGGCAGGGTCACAGAGGGAGTGTAGTGGGAAGAGTTGCATTAAATTAGTCAAGACCAGGAAGCCCTGGTGAAATGGGAACTTAGTAAAGGCCAGATGTGTTTGGTACTGATTCCCAAGGTTTGGCTGGAACAAGTGGGTAGGGCCGTCTGCCTCTGCCAGTCCCCTTCGGGCAGTGTTGTGTAATGAGAGATCGATCAGGAACAAACCCGCAGTAATAGCAGGCTTGATTTCCTCAGTCAGTCCGGCTTGCATTACAGAGACGTGGCTGGGAGATTATGCCAGTCCAGTCTTGGAGGCATCTGTCCCAGCTGGATTCTCTGTGGTGCACTACCGGAGGAGGGAATGCAGGGGCGGGGGTGTGGCTGTCTGTTTTAGATCCAGATGTACTTCTCTGCACACACAATGGGTTCTGCTTCATCGTTTGAATGCATAGTTATGCGCGGGGGTCCAGGTGCAGGCTGCAGAATCTTTCTTGTACGCTGGTCTTCGGGGTGCAAGAAGGAGTTTCTGCAGGAAGTCTTGGAATTTGTCACCAAGAGAGCATTGGAGTCACCCAGGTGGTTGGTCCTGGGTGACTTCAGTGCATGGGCTGATGACATGTCTTCACAATTTGGGCATGACTTCCTCTAGCTGATGACATCGCTGGGCTTCGCACAAGCAGTTGTGTCTGCAAATTTGGGATCTCAAGGTTGATCTGGTTATTTAGTCGTATAATTGCGCAGTGTAGTTCCGGACCCCCCCTGGGTGAACCCTTCCCCTGTGGAGCTGGTGCATTACTGCCTTTTAAGGGGATTTTCCCCAGAGAGTCTTATGGCAGTAATGGAACTCTCGTCAATAAGTACTGCCTGCGTGGTCAGCTCGTGCAAAATGGTGGTGGCCTATAACATGGCTGTCACCTCGGCGCTTGACTGTCATACCGGTCCAAATACGATATAGGTCCTTTCGCTTAAAGTCCCCCTTGTTTGAAGGGAAGCTCGGGGAGATGAAAGACCAAAGGCTGGAGATGGGAGTGGTGTTGGCGGAAATATGTGAGGAGGACAGGCTGTCTCTGAGGAGAACTAACTACAGTGAGTATCATAGGACTGTCTCCCATAAGAAGGCAGCTTATCTGTCCAGGGAGATTGCTGCAGGGAAGAACAGACTGGCTCAACTCTTCTGAACTGTGGACAGGCTGCTTCATCAGGCCTGTCTGCAGCTGGTTAAGGAAGTTTTTGAGGCAAAATGTAAATAATTTACTCTGTTCTTCTCCTCTGACAGATTGTCCTCCATCAGGGCTGTTATTTCCCCAACCGGGCTCTCGTGGCTGTGGCCTGGCCCATTGGGCGTCCTTGAGAGTACTCTCGTTGCCTAGAGTGAGTTCAGATTGGTGGGGGTGAAAGAGATCTGCAAGGTGATTTCAAAGCTGTGGCCCACACGTTGTGAACTGGACCCAGGCCCAATCCGTCTACTGGTAGGATGTGCGAAGTCCGTTGGTCCAGTGTTCGTCAAGATAGTCTGGTGCTTGCTTTTGGATGGGCTATTTCCAGATGCCTTAAAAGAGGCACTGGTGAAACTGAATAAGCATCTCTTGACCCAGACATCTCGGCAAATTATAGAGCAGTCTCAAACCTCCCTTTTCTGGGGAAGGTGGTGGAGAAGATTGTGGCTCTGCAGCTCGAGGCACACCTGCATGCCTTTGACATCTGTGAGCTCCTTCAGTTGGGATTTAGGCCTGAACATGGTACCAAGACTGCACTGGTCAAGGTGCAGAATGACCTCAAGGCTAGAGAGCGAGGGAGACGGTCAATACTTATTCTCCTTGGTCTCTCATCAGCGTTTGACACTGTGGACCATGCTGTGTTTTGGATCACTTAGGGTGCTCTGCAGCTCACCGGCACTGTCATTAGCTTGTTTGAGTTCCTTCTCACAGGCAGGGCTCAGAGGGTGGTGATGGGTAATTTTCCTCCCAACCTGAGTCCCTGCTGTGTGATGTCCCCCAAGGGTCAGTCCTCTCACCCATGTTGTTCGCAGTGTACATGCTGTCCCTGGGTGAGATCGTTAGACGTTAGTGTGGAGTTTCACTACTATGCAAATGATACCCATCTGTAAATGTGTTTTGCGCCTTGGACACGTGTTGCAGTGGTGGTGTTAAACAAATGTCTGGCTAAGATTTAGGAGAGGATGCCCTCTAACTGGTGGAGGCTCAACCCAGGTGAGACAGAGGTGCTGGAGATTGAGCCGTGCCTCGGGAGGGTGGTAGATGCCATGAGGGCTGAAACAGGCCTGATGCTTGGGACTGTTCCTCTTTTGGCATCGGCGAGGGTGAAGGATCGGGACATGATCCTAGACTGCTGGATTAACACTTGAGGTTCAGTTGTCCGTTGTCCAGATTGTTTTTTACCATTTTAGGAATGTCGCCCGGATTAAACCCTTAATCCCTCCTGGTGATCTACTGTTGCTAGTGCACGCTTTCATGATGTCCAGACTCGACTATAACGTTCTATATCTTGGGGTTAGATGAGGGGTCCTGCGCTGCTTGCACCTGTTGCAGAACATGGCAGCCAGGTTGCTGACGGGCTTGCTGAGGTCCTGTCATGTGACCCTGATTCTGTGCGGCCTGCATTGGCTACCGTTTAAGTGGAGGATTTCCTTCAGGGTGGGCTTACTCACCTACAAGGCCCTATACGGTTTGGGTCCAGGCTGTCTGCATCACCTTCTGACTCCTGCTTCGCCCCTCGTTCCCTCTGTTCTGCCAAGGAAGGCGCCCTAGCAGTTCCAGGGCCTGGTTAAAACATGCTGAGATTGTGCCTTTGAGGTAGCAGCACCAGTCCTGTGGAACTCACTACCCAGGTCCCAGAGGGGCTCCTCGGTGGACACTTTCAAACAGGGTCTGAAGGCCACCTTTTAGAGAAGTCTTTAGGGCTTAGTACTTTGTTTTACTTTGCAGTTTTGTAAGTTAAGTTAGTACTAATTATTTCCTCGTCTGCCTGTATTTTGTAAGTTGTATTTTGTACAGTGCCCTGAGCATGAAGGAAAGGGCACTTTAGAAATAAAACCTTATTTGCTCTGCGGTTCTCCTAACAGCTGCCCCAGTCCAGCCTGACTCCTGATGCTGCAGGCGACCGAGTCCACTCCCAAACACTGGTTACCTGCATGGTAGCTCAGTGTACTGCCACTGGACCATCAGGATGGCCCCTTTTAGGCTATTTAAAGAAGAATCATTTGCTAATGTAACATTTAATTATACTTTTTTTAGTAATGTTTTTCCAGTATTCTTGGATTCATCATTAGTTGATTTTTAATCCCCTAATGATGTTAACCATATTTAGTACTATTATAATTATTCAAATAGGTAAATTTGGTTTCTGCAAGCAATGTTTAAAAATCTTTTCTGTTCAGGTTACCTTTTGACTGCTACTACTATAGTAAATTTATACCATAGATGCGTGAGAATAGTGCTGGTCCACATTTCGGCTGGAGAATAGTACAGTACCCCACCAAGATGTTGAATTTTCCATTTAAGGAAGTTACAAAAAAAAAATATTAAAAAAAATTAGTAAAATTAAAGAAACTGACATCTTTTCAACAGTAGCCTACTGCACTTTCTCAAATGCTGCATGTGAGACCCTCTTATGGTTATAAGAGGTTGTCATACAAGCAACTGCTGTACACTGATTGACTTGTAATTTTGAAACAGGTCTACTACCTGCCCGTGTGCCCACACCCAGTAATTGGTGCTGATGCATTTTAATGTGTCCCTTACCCAGCTTAAAGCATCTGTCCATAATCAGATGAAGTGTACCAGAATCAGTCCTGATTACCATACAGTGAAGCAGCAGAGTATTGGTCAGTTTTTTGTCTTTTCTAATGTGGCTCATGAATAACCTGAGCCTAATATTTCATTATTAACCTGCTTTACAGAATGCTGCCCACTTAAAGTGTTTGTCCAGTGTCCAGGAAAGCTTTCTCAGATAGAATATTCAGATGCATTTCTGTATGTATTTAATTTTCTGTATTTGCCTTCCGTCATTCTTCAGTACTGAGGATACTTGCGTGAAAACAAGACCTTTGTGGCTTGGACTTCTTCTCTCCTGCTGTTCCCCCTGCTATAGTACTAAACCTCAGGTTGTCAGAGCAGATAAATTTCCAGGGCACCATATTCTAATATGTAAGCGGAAGAAAACAAATTACCATTGTAATGTTTCTTCTCAGGAGGCCATTGCTGTAATTTACAACAAGTATCATCCACTGGCATGAAAATGATGACCTGGAGATGGAACTTCATGCTAACAGAGAACTTAGAATACACATACCCCTAGCTCCTTAATCAGATTTGTTTATAAAGCTAGAGGAGGTGTGACCATTAACACTAGTTAACTGGCTACCAAAATTTCTAGTAACTTGAAATAGAATTAAAAAAAAAAAAAACTACCAATCAGTTTATGACCAACAACATGAAGAAAATATTTAACTGTTGCTAAGGCAGGTAATGCTCAGGCAACCTCAGAATAGGACTGGTTCGTCTGTGAACCTATTTTCAGCTTCTGGAAGGGGAGACAGGGCAGGGATTGTAAATCACAGTAATCGATCCTTGAGAAGAAACAGTGTTACTACAGTTAGTCATTTTTTCTTCTAACACGAGGAATACATCACTGATGCTTTACAAGAAGCAGATGCTAGCAGTACCCTGGGAGGCTGGGTCCAGAACCTACAAAAAAAAAAAAAAAAAGGGTTCTGCAAGCTGCCAGTTCTGAAACTGGCATGCCTCCTGGACTGTATGGCGCAGCAGTTGTGCTTTGTGAAGGTGCGCACTGTTTCCCAGGAAGCTGCTTTACAGATGTCTAGTAGGGGGATGCCCCTTGCAGCTGCCACAGTGGCAGAGATACCCCTCGTGGAGCGTGTCCTTAAGCCTCTAAGAGGGTGTTTGTCCAGTTTTTTCATAACAGAACTGTATGCATGAGACTATCCAGTGAGAGCAAGTTTTCTTAGTTACTGATTTACCTTTGCCTGCCTCACCATAGGTAAGAAAAAGCTGTGTACTCTGGAACCTGACATCCCTTGTCCAATCCAGGTAGTGGCCAAGTGCTCTTTTTACATCCAGACAGTGCAGTTTCTGCCCACCTATACTAGAATGCTCAGGGTAGAGCACAGGAAGGGCAGCTGTCTGGTTCAGTTGAAAATTCAACACCACCATGGGTAGGAACCCTCCTCTTGGTCCTAAGGACTGCTTTATTCATATGGAATATAATGTAGTTTGGATCTGTACAGAGAGCCTGCAGTTCACGTACCCTCTGGCAGATGTCATGGTAATCAGGAAAGTATTTTTCTAAGTGACATTTTAAATCAGCAGTAGCCATAGGCTCAAAGGGAGTCTTCATCCGCTGGGCAAAGCAGACAGTCAGGTTCAGTGGATGGACTCGGTCCCTCATAGTGGGTTTCAGGTGATAGAGACCTTTAGAGAACCTTTTAAAAACTGGTTATGTGGACAGTAACTTCCTTGCCTACTGATGTGTGTGTAGGTCAACAATGCTGCCAACTCTACCTTTTGAGTTGATGGTCTCAGGCATAAGGACTGGAAGTGTACCATGTAGTCCAGAGCTATGAGCAGCCTTGCCTGTGTGGAATGTCTTCCTGGGGCACACCAGTATGAGATTTCTTCCACTTCCTGGTCGCTGGTTTCCTGGAAACCTTAGAGACACTGTCAGCTTTTGACTGTTTATGAGCTGTTCATTGTTATAGTGCCTGTAGCCTTCATGTTTTCAGCAATGTTATACTGAGCCTACATTTCATATATTTCCTTTTTGTAAAATAAGTGAAAAATAGTAAAAGCTGAAGCGGATCGCCCTTTTACCTGACTCCCAATCTGAACCGCACTCCTGTGATGAACATGGTGCAGAGGCATAGAGTAAACTCATGAATGCATGAGTAGTTCATTTTGTAAGCAAATTCAGGTCAGGGTACCCTTTGAAAGAATCCTGTCCCTTGAATGTGGGAAAGTTAGTAAAGCAGTGTCCTTACATGTTAAAACTGGCTTTGAAAACTAAAGTCGTGACTCCGTGCATGTGTGTCAGCATCCACGAGCTGCAGTTACGCACAGACTCCATTCACAACTGTACTAAATGGCCTAAGCATTTGAGCTTCTTGCCACCTGACAAGGAGTCGTGTCGGTTGGACCTCCTTGGCAAGCAGGTGATCACCTCAGCCACCCTGGCTGTCCGCACCCTCAACTACTTGGTGCATATGCTCCAGTACCAAAATGCCCTTTGGGACCAGGCCAGGGACAGGGACGCTGTCCAATCATTGTCAGACAACCCTGCCAAGCAGCAAGCACTGGGTACTCTTAAGTCTGCCTCTGACATCGATACCCACTTGCTCCGGGCAGCTTACAGTGCTGTAGATGTGCCTGCCAGGGCAGTAGTGGCTGACATATGTATGCAACAGCACTCTTGATTTCGGGTGTCTGGTTTCACCCAAGATGTCCAGTTGTCCATTATGAATGCCCCTTTTAGAGGGTACAGATTGTTTGAAGGGGATGTGGAAGATATCCTGTCCCAGCTTCAGGAGTCCGGGCACACCCTGAGGTCTGTTCATTGTGTGTATCACATTCAGCCCAAGTCTGGACAATGAGTGCCTTTTCAGTCCGGGCTACTCATAAGCCAACTAAAGCACTGACTAAGCCCAAGGCAAGCACAGGCATGGGCATCGGCCAAACACACTCCCACTCCCTCGGCCAGTAAAAGTTCCCAGGAGGTTCTGCAGCTGCCCCCCTTTCCTGACTCCTTGCCGGACCCCCACCCCCTCCATCCAACGCACAGGAGGAACCCATAGTGGGTCACTTCTCCCTTCACCTGCACAGGAGGCGGGAGATAACGTCAGACATTTGGGTGCTGCAGCTCATAGAGAATGGACACTCCTAGAACTCCTGGAGTGGCCCCAGGACAATTCTCCAGTTCTAGGGACATGGATATGTTGTTCATCCACACTGTCTGGCAGGTTTCTTGCCGCTTTAAATCTTGCCGGAAGGTCTTCAAGCTGGCTCCCTCCCACCCACCGGTGGTAAAACTCGGCTCACCCATGGCCTTGAATCTTCCTTACGGCAGAGCTCAGGATCTTACTTGAGACACAGCTCTTGCAGCAGGCAACACCATTAGGACTGAAGCCGGCAGGCGTCAGGACCAGGAAAACTTCTTGCTTGCTGTCTTCAGCGGGGACTGCCCCGGCGTCGGTCCGCCTCCAGCGTCAGGCATAGTACATAAGAGGTCCGCCAGATTCCCAGTTCTTTCCATGCGTCGACTTGCAAGTCTTGACCCTTCAGTTCCAGTTCTAGCGCGACCCAGCGTGGTAAAGTTTTCCTTGAGGAAAATTTGTTGTTTCTTCGGTCAGTTTGTTGCCTGATGTCCTCTGTCAACCTCGGTCATTCTTGAAGTGCGCCTGTGGAAACGGAGTCCTTTTGAGATCCGCATTGCCTGCGCCGGTGTGAGCCCAGACCACACACCCAGTCCTCCTCCTCCTTTGCCTAGGTTTCCAACAGCAGAACCGGATCCGTCCGCCAGAAGGCCCACAGGTGTTCCTGCTCGAGGAACAACTCAAGACCATGGCCTCCAAGGGGGATTCTTCGGAGAAGGCCCACAAACATTCGGAGAAGCATAGGGAGAAGGCCCCTTCCAGGTCCCCATCTAGGGCCTCTGATTCTCTTAGCTCTGGCTCCAGGTCCAACTGCTCGCCTTCCCAGGCCAGTTCTCAGCCTCCCCCTGCTGCGGTGAGAAAATCTTCGGGCTCCTCTTTCCAGGCCAAGACTTCCAGGCATCCTTCGTCTTCCAAGGCCCTGGTCAAGTCAGGGGACCGCCACCATCACCACAAGTCGGGTTCCCGCCATTCTGAACCCGACGTCAGGTCTGCCTTCTCCTCCTCAGCAAAAGACCAAGGGAGCTCACCTCTCTTAGAGACCTGGTCGGACCCGGCGTCGACCCATCGGCGTCCCGGCCTCTCGCCACAGGTCCCCAGAGCCGGCGACCGTCGCCGGCCAAGCCTACGCACCCCTGGACGCCGGTAGGGGGACAGACGTCCGTGCCTGTCCGGATCAAGAAGAGGACCCCGACGCCTCCGACCGACGTCTGTCAGGAGACCATCACAGAGGAGGAGTTAACACAGCCCAAGGACCAGACGGGCGACCCCGGTCCTGTCAAGCCTCCCAGGGAACCCTCCCCGCAACCTGAGGCCCCTGTGGAGCTGACGCCGGAACCCGACCACTGGCGCCTGGTCCATCGACGGGTCTTTCTTTTTCAGAGGTTAAGGAGCTTTTCACTTACTGGTGGGATACCATCAAAAGGGCGTGGTCCCCACCTCCTCCTCCTCCTCCTCCGGTTCCTCGCCCCTTCTCCATCTGGGCCTGCAGGCGGTTACCTCCTCCCCGGGAGCCCAGGATCCCTCCAAGGGGAGACCAGATAAAAGGAGACCTCCGTCCAGATCCTCTTCTGGGTCACCCAGCCATAAGAGACCCAGAAGACGCCGCCGTTTGCCTTCGACGGCGTACACGGGATCAGAGTTTTCAACAGGATCTAGATCTCCATCTCCCCTCCACATCCCTTCTCTGGACCCACGTGAGCTTCCAAAGTCTCTTCCGGATGACCCTTCGTTCTCGGACATCATGTGACACATACAAGAGAACATGGGATGGGATGCGGAAGAGTTAGACCCCGAAAACACGTCTTGCGAAGTATCTTGACAGAAGGACCCCAAGCCTGTGGTGGTGCCACCCTTGGTAGGCACTTTCGTGGAGCGTCACCAAGGCAGTGTGGAGCGTCCACATTCACTCCGGCGATGCGAAGAAAGCTGACCGCCTGTACAAGGCTCCAAGGGAAGACCAGTACTTGGCTCAGCATCCTCAGGCCGACTCTCTGGTCATAACAGCCTCTCATGACCGGTCCCAGAGACCGCAACATTTGAGCACTCTGCAACCGGATCCGGAGTCCAAACAGCTGGACACTATGGGTAGGCGCACGTATGCTTCCGCTACTTGCGCCATCAGATCCCTGAATTACTTGACCCACATGGTGCAGTTCCAGAATGCCTTGTGGGAGCAGGGTCTGGATCTGGCTGAGAAGTTGAGCAGAAGGAGGAGATGTTGCAGCTCCTCCGGACGGGTTCGGACGTGGGGACCCAAGTGCTACGAGCCGCGTACAACTCCGCGGACTCCTCGGCCCGAGCAGCAGCAGCTTCAGGTGTATGCCTCTGGAGGCACTCTTGGCTTCGTGTCTCCGTCTTTACCCCGGACGTCCACAAAAACATCATGGACGCCCCATTTGAGGGTGAAGTTCTCTTTAGTGAGCCCTCTGAGAGGGTCATCACCAAGCTTCAAGAGGCCGGGAAGGCGGTGAGGTCAGTCCAGGCGATGTACCGACCGAGGCTTAGTTCCTTTCGTAGGAACCAAAGCCGGTTTCGTGGACGGGCACAGAGACAACAGTCCCGCACCGGTCCACAACAGAGGGGCTCTGGTTCCCGCAGAGCCCAGGGTAGACAGCCCGTGGGCCGAGGTCAACGCCCAGCTAAACCAGCCCAGCCCGCAGGCCCCTCCACAGCCTGACTCCTTTCTCCGCCCCCGCCTCAGGATCAACGGGACATCAAGGTCGGGGGTCGCTATTGCGAATTACCTGCCAGGATGGCAGTCCATAACCACCGATCGGTGGGTTCTTCAGTTGGTCGAAAGAGGCCACTTTATAGAATTAGCAGAAAAGCCACCCTCGAGGCCTCCTCTGCTCTTCCGTTACTCGGGTCAGCACAAGCCTCTGATCAGGCAAGAAATACTCGCGCTCCTGCAAAAGGGGGTGACAGAGTATGTCCCAGAGAACCAGAGAGGATACGGGTACTACTCCCACTTCTTCCTGGTTCCAAAGAAAACAGGGGACCTCCGTCCGATTCTGGACCTCGGCGACCTCAATATGTCGGTCGCCTACAAAAGATTCCGCATGGTGACTCTGCTGGGTCTTATTCCCATGCTAAAGAGGGAAGCATTTTTAGCGTCCCTAGACATGCAGGATGCGTACCTGCACATCCCTGTAGCTCAGGTGCACAGGAGGTTCCTGCGCTTCGAGTTTCTCGGCCACTACTTTCAGTTCGGCGCTTCCATTGGACTGTCATGGCCCCTAGGGTCTTTACCAAATGCTGGCAGTTGTGGCCACGTCTCTAAGGTGACAGGGCCATTATGTGTTCCCATACTTGGACGATTGGCTTCTGATGCCGCCAGAGAGGCGTTGTTAATGGCTATCCAGAGTATCCAGGATCTGTTTGGTCTCTGGGCATCTTGATCAATTAAGAGTACCGTCGCAGAAACTGCAGTTCATAGGCGCAGTTCTGGACACCGTTCAGGGAAGAGCATTTCTTCCAGACGACAGAGCGGAGCGCATCAGATCCCTCATCAGGGATCTTTCGTCGAAGAAGACCGTCCCGCCCAGGTCGGTCCTTCGCTTGCTTGGACACATGGCTGTGGCCATTCCGACCATCCCTTTCGCAAGGCTCCACATGCGGGTAGCTCAGTGGATGCTCAAGGTGCAGTGGGACCAAAGGCAAGACCATATGCAGCATCCGGTCAGAATCACGAACGCCGTGATTCGAGACTGGCAATGGTAGCTAGACCCAAGGACACTCTCTGCAGGTGTCCCGTTTATAGCGCCGTCCCCGGAGGTAATCCTCACCACAGACGCCTCAGGACTAGGGTGGGGAGCACACCTGGACGGGGTGAAGTCCCAGGAGACGTGGACCCCTCAGGAGGCTCACCTTCATATCAACGTTCTGGAGATGAGGCGGTCCTTTATGCCCTGCAGGCATTTCAGTCAGAGATCCACGAGTACTCTCCTGCTACAGACAGACAACACGGTGATGTATTACCTCAACAAACAAGGAGGCCACACTCTTACCCCTTTGCAGGGAGGCTAAGAGTGTGGGATTGAGTAATCCGACACTGGCCTGAACCTGATCACAGTACATGTTCCCGGGTGGACTTACAATTCGGACGGCCCGAGTCGTTCCCAGGCTAGAGTCCAGTGGGAACTTCTCCAGGAGGTAGCAGAGGATCTGTTTCTTAGATGGGGAACTCCAGAATTGGACTTGTTTGCCTCCCCATCCAACGCAAAACTGCCCAATTTTTGCTCGCTAGATCCAGGGCCTGGTGTTTTCTGGCGAGACGCGTCGTCCCTCTCCTAGGCGGACAGATCCCTCTAGCTTTCCCTCCTTCCGTTGATCCAGAGAGTTCTTCTCAAACTGCGCAGGGAGCATGCAACAATGATCCTGGTGGCTCCTTTCTGGCCCAGACAGATCTGGTTCCCTTTGCTAATACAGCTATCCCGGGAACCTCCACTTCCATTGCCATTCAGCTCCCATCTCTTGTCTCAGGAGGAGGGTTCACTGGTCCACCTGGACTTACGCTCACTGAACCTGCATGCATGGCTCCTAGAGACATAGCCATTTTGCAACACGGGGTCTCGCAAGAGGTTGTGGAAGTCCTTTCTGCAGCCAGAAAGCCCGACGCACTGTCGACATCGCCATGAAATGGCGCTTTTTTGTCTATAGGTGCAAACAACGGCCTTCCCTTTAGGTTGTCCGTGAAAGCGGTATTAGAGTACCTGCTCTCCTTTTCCGCTGGGTCTCGCCTACTCCTCTATTAGGTGCACCTCTGTGCCATTTCAGCTTATCACCTTCTGGTGGGACAGCGCACAGTGGCACAATTAGATGCCTGTCGAGAATTCCTGAGAGGGTGTTGCTTAGGCCGCCCATTAAGGACCCAGTGCTCCATGGGACTTACTCTTTGCCCTGGAGCAACTCACACTCCCCAACCTGCCATGGATTGCGAGCTGTTTTCTGTCGGTGAAAACATTGTTTTAGTTGCTGTTCGTCAGCGAAGAGTTTCGAGCTTCATGCTCTCATGTGTAAGAGCCTTATTTGATTTTCCACGGGACAGAGTATCCCTGAGGACGTAATCCTAAATTCTTGCCTAAGGTGGTTTCACACTCACTCTCAATCAGGACATTGACCTGCCTGTCTACTTCCCTAATTATTCTAATAGAGGAGAGGTGCTGCTCCACACCCTGGATGTTCACTGCAGCTTAAGGTACTACCTGAGCAGAACTAAGCAGCTTCGGAAATCGGAGCAACTTTTCGTTTCCTTTACTGAAAGGATGATGGGCCAACCAGTATCCAAACAGTCCCTTTCTCGCTGGCTTGTCCAATGAATATCATAATGTTATATCATCAAGCAAAAGCCCCTCCCGGGATCAGTCCAGGGCCATTCCACTAGGGGAGTGGCCACCTCCTTTGCAGCACTTCGAAACGTCTCCACCTCTGCCATTTGTGCTGCAGCCACTTGGAGCTCTATACATACCTTTATCAGGCACTGTAGCCTGGACATTGCTTCACGGCAAGAGCCGGCTCAGCCTGGCTGTGCTACAGGGTCTCCTGTCCTAGAAACAGGACCTGGAATTAACTTTCTAGTTTCCTCCTCCCAGAGTGTTAGCAAGCGCTAGCTGGAGTCAGTCTAATGGTGTTACCTGCTGCAAGAGTTGTGTCTAGTAAGATGGTACAGTTCGTAAGAACTTACGTAACAGTAGATCTTCAAGAACAGCTCTTGCAGCAAGTTCTCCCGCCCACCTTCCCCTTGGAGGAGGCATGGCTTAAGCCTTTTAACAGGGATTTATACCCTTTTGTCTTCTGACGGTGGATCCTCGGTCTCCCATTTCAATGTAATGCAGCGGAAGTCTCCGGCGGGAGAACTGAGGGAATCTGGGCGGGACCGCCTTATGTATCGCCTGGCGTCTGAGGTGGGACCGGCGTCGGGCGGTCCCGCTGAAGATAGCTAGCTAGAAGTTTTCCGTGGGGTCCTGACGCCTGCCGGCTTCAGTCCTAATGGTGTTACCTGCTGCAAGAGCTGTTCTCGAAGATCTACTGTTACGGTAAGTTCTTACGTAACTGTACTTTCCCTCCTTAACGCTCTGCGTGTAGACTGGATCCTAATTCTTCGGTTCGCCCGAAACTTGTTTTAAAATTTTCAAGACTTCGGTCAAGTTTCTCCCTTACGGCTGCGATGGACAAATCGACTCCCAGATTTCGGCGGTGCCCTTGTGGGCATAAAATGTCCAGGACGGACCCGCACTCCACGTGCGTCTACTGCCTCGGCCTAGAACAAGACCCGCAGGCCTGCGAGTTATGCTGTTCGTTTTCGGCCAACGTCCAGGAAGACCGCGCTGCCCGGTTACAGCTTAGGCGCCCCGAGGAGCACTACCCGCCAGTGAAGTTGAAGGAGGCCCGTTGGACGGTTACCGTGGTTGCTTGGCTCAGCTGAGCAACTCGAGCAGATGATCGCCCTTGAGGAGGCGGCACAGGCCGCATCATCCTCTTCCTCGGTCGCGGCATTTATACCACTCTCTTTGGGTACCTCATATTCAGCTTCTTTCAAGGAGCTTTGCCAATCCTTTCCACGAAGGAGAGGGGCCATCGGGACGTTCCTCTTGGAACAGAAGAAGGACTCAAAGAAGTACCATCATCGGCGTTCATGGGAGGCGGGAGAGGGTCTCCTTCCCGGATAGTCGACACTCGACTTGGTCGAGTTGCAGCTGGGCGCGCTGGCTTCGAGTGTCCCGTCAGGTCAGCGGCGAGAGCACCCGTCGGCGTGGTCAAGATTTTCTGGTGAAGCAGACAACTCTTCTTCACGGTTCCCCGGTGGAGACCAAGGACTTGCCTGCGCCTCGGTGCTGCAGTCCCGGTTAAGGCTTCAAGCCGAGGAGGAGGGTGTCCCCGCCCTTCCCTGACCCGTCCTCGAAACACCGAGGATCTCTGTCTCGGACATATCTCGGTCCAGCTGATCCGCTGACATTGGCGGTCTCAGTCTCAGCACCGAGTAAGCGGTGCGATCGCTGTCCTCGTCTTCTTCCTCAGAAGAGGAGAAGCTTGGCACAAGTTGCGTCGGCCACGCTCACGAGGACCTGATCACGGCAGCAGTTACTTCTGTCCAGGAACAAGCCAACACGTCGCCTTCCCTGGCCATCAAGTGGCTGTCACCAGCGGCGAGCAAACAGCCTCGCTGTAGCGAGGTGCCCAAGCCTGGGCGGTTGTTCGGCGAAACTAGCTGCCCACCGATTGTGGTGGAACCTCTGCCTCCACACCGATAGCAGGCGCCGACCAGGACTGTTGGTCGGGTCAGGCCCTGCCCACAGGTTGTCGGTCACCTCACTACCACCGTCCTCGGTAGGTGGAGGGTGGCTCAGGCCAGGCAGCTCTTCGCGGACTCCTTGGAGTCCAATGACGACTCCTCCCTGTTCTCCAGGCCCATTGACCTGGAGTCCTCCGGGGGCCAGTCGATGGACGAAAGCCCATCGTCCTTCGTGGGTTTGCTTTGGCTCATCTCAGAGTCCACTGGGATGCAACTCGAGCCTGTATCCCAGCGGGCAAAGTATCCCCTGACGGAGATACTGGACCGAGGGGATTCACCCACGGAGGCCTTTCCGGTGGCTGAAGCCATTGTTGGCCCAGCCTTGGAGCTCTGGCAGCGGCCTGCTTCCTGTCCTGCGCCTTTGGCCAGGAAGTATGCGGTCCCTACTGGATCTTTGCCCGGTTTTTCGGAACACCCCTCTGCGAAGGGGTTGGTCACCGACAGCGTTTTCTGGCATTCCGGGAACGCTAGGGATGTGGAAAAGCCCCCCGACAAGGAGTCCAAAAAGCTGGACTATGCCGGGCGCAAGGTGTACGCTGCATCTTCCCTTGGCCTCCCCCAGGCCAGCTCGGCCGTGCTGATGGCACACTTCTCCCACGCCCTTATGGCCTCCCTGGATAAGGTGATCCCTCATCTCCCGGCTGACCTGCAGACCACGGTCCGGCAGGTACGTGACCAGGGTAGGGCGGTGGCTAAACAGCAGCTCCAAATGGCTCTGGACATTGGAAACTCCTGTGCCAGATCAGTGGCGGCCGTGGTGGCCATGCGCCGCAGACCATGGCTGAGGATATCCACCTTCACGGCGGATACCCAGCACAAACTGGCGGATGTCCCCTTCCTGGGGACCGACCTCTTGACCCTGGGTGGAAGGTCACCTCCAGCGGATCGAAATCCAATGCCACTCTGGACTCTGTCACCTCCGTAGAAGGACAAAGGCCGCCGACAGCAGCAGCACAAGTCCTTTCGTCCTTCTGCGCCCTAAGACACGTCCGGCCCAACAGCACCAGGGCCAGCAGGCTCGCTTAGCATCCCAAACCCAACCCAGCGGCTTCCTCAACAGGAAGCAGGGAGGTAAGCCTGCCCAGTGATGGGTTGAGGGTGTCGCCTCAGCCTCTTCCTCCCCCTGGGTTCCCCGTGGAGACGCTCCACCACTTCCTTTCCGCTTGGTCCGTTATCATCACGGACTGTTGGGTGTTGGAGGTGGTAGAAAGGGCCTGCCTCTGGAGTTCGAGCTGGCCCGCCCTTCGAGCCGTTGCCCCTCGGGGGGCTCACGAGGTCCAGTCTCTCTGTCGGCTCGCCGAGCCGATGATCGCCCTACTTCTCAAAAGGGTGATCAGGAAGGTGGGGATCCTTCTCAGACCTCGGACCTTCAGGATGGTCACTCTGACTCAGATAATCCCATCCTTGGAGCAGGCGTGTGGTTCTGTCCTCTGGACCTTCAGGATACGTTCTTTCACATCCCAATCCGTCCGTCCCACCAGAGATTCCTCTGCTTCAGAGCGGAGGGATCCCTCTATGAGTTCTGGGCCATGCCCTTCGGCCTCTCTCTAGCTCCAGGGTCTTCACCAAATGCATGGCAGTGGTGACAGCATTCCTCTTGGCCTTGAAGGGTCGGGTGTACCCTACCTGGACGACTGGCTGATTGCAGCCCCCTCCAGAGCGGAGGTGGAGCGGTCCAGAGATCTGGCCCTCCAGGTTTGCTCTCAGGTTGGCCTCCTCATCAGCGAGGCCAAGTCAGAACTCATGCCCAAGCAGGTGATGCAATTCATCCGGGCAGAGCTCAACTGTATGAGCCAGAGCACGGCTACCGGCGGACAGGGCAGAGGTTCTTTCCTCCTTTACCCAGTCATTTCAGATTGGGCAATCGCGCCTTGCCCGGGGCGTCCTGGGCCTCATGAGTCGCCTGCACCAGTGTGGTCCGTTGGGCCCGCTGGTACATCGTCCCCTTGAATGGGGGCTGGCCAGCCAATGGTCACAGCACTTTGATCCTCTGGATCAGCTAGTGACGGTGACCCAGGGGATGTGGAATGCTTTCCAGTGGTGGACCGTTCCAGCACATCTGCAGGAGGACATCCTGTTTGTCCGCCCTGAGCCGACAGTCTCTCTATCGACCAATGCCTCTCTGATGGGTTGGGGTACCCATGTGGGGGAGCACAGAGTGCATGGCCTCTGGTCCCCTTGGTAGTCTCGATGCCACATCATCCTGCTGGAGCTTCAAGCGGTTCGTCTAGCCCTCACCGCCTTAGCTCCGTTTCTATGAGGTCTAGTGGTTCAGGTCCAGACGGACAATACCATGACCATGTACTACCCAAACCGCCAGGACGGGACGTGCTCCATGCCTCTGTGCAGGGAAGCTCTCCGCATTTGGTCACTCGTGCGCAGCCTGGAGGCGGATCTCCTTGCCATTCATGTGGCAGGAGTCTCCAACACCCTGGCCGATGCCCTAAGCTGGGTAGGGGCTGC
Organism: Neoceratodus forsteri; assembly: GCA_016271365.2. Lineage (NCBI taxonomy): Eukaryota > Metazoa > Chordata > Ceratodontiformes > Ceratodontidae > Neoceratodus > Neoceratodus forsteri. Next base: position 738,099,945 of record CM057456.1, read on the forward strand.
GTCCCACGAGTGGGCTCTCCTGTCGGAGGTAGTACAAGATCTGTTCTCCCACTGGGGTACGCCTCAGGCGGACCTGTTTGCCTCCAAGGAGAATGCAAAGCTGAGACCATTTCATGCCTGCCCCCCTCAGCAGGGCTCGCTGCAGGGGGATGCCTTTTCGAGGCCATGGACCCCAGGCCTCTTCTGCGCCTTTCCTCCATTTCCCTTGATCCACAGGTGCTTTCTCAAGGCGAGGGAGGGATGAGGCGCAGGTGATTCTGGTAGCCCCAGTCTGGCCCTGCCAGTTCTGGTATCCAGATCTCCTCAGTCTCGGCTCCAGGCTCCCAAGGAGGCTTCCAGCCCACCCGGACCTGATCTCAGTCAATCAGGGGAAGGTATTCCATCTGGACCTTCAGTCCCTGCAACTGACAGCCTGGTTCCTTAGCGGCTAGAGTTCCAGGCCTTGGGTCTTTCCGATGAGGTCCTCAACGTCCTTGAGGCGTCCCGTAAGGAGTCAACCAGAAAATGCTATGCCTTCAAATGGAAGAGATTCTCCATTTGGTGTCAGGGCAAGAGCCTGGACCCTTCCTCCTGTTCCTTGGCAAGCATTCTGGATTATCTGTGGTCCCTTTCTCAGCAAGGGCTTCGGTCACCTGGCAGCCATCTCTGCTTACTGGGCGCGGGCCAGGAAGCAGTCGGTGGCGCAGGAGAAGGTGGTCGGGCGTCTTTTCAAAGGCCTTGAGCACATATCCCCTCCGGTGCGAGAACCTCCACCTCCGTGGGATCTACTGCTGGTATTGGCTAAGTTCATGGGCAAGCCATTCGAACCAATGCACAGGTGTGACATCTCTCACCTGTCGTGGAAGACCACCTTCTTGGTGGCTATCACGTCAGCCAGAAGGATGGGAGAGCTCCAGGCACTTTCTATCAAGTCTCCTTATCTGGTCTTCCACTGGAACAAGGTTGTCCTGTGCTTCCACCCGAAATTCCTTCCGAAGGTGGTGTCGGAGTTTCACCTTAACCAGGTGTTGACTCTGCCGGTGTTCTAGCCCAGTCACACCTCGGAGGCCGAATATAGGCTCCATACTTTGGACCCTAGAAGAGCGCTCGCTTATTGCAGAGAGTGGACCGCTGAAGTTCGGGGAGAGGTTCGCCAGCTGTTTGTCACCTACGCTGAAGCCGCACCTGGCAGACCTGCAGCCAAGCGGATGTTAGGCAGGTGGGTCACCTCCTGCATAGATCTCTGCTATAGGTTGGCGGGCATGGAACCTCCCAGAGGGATAAGAGCTCATTCTACTCGACATACCGCTGCTTCGGTTGTGCTTCCAGGGATGTCCCTATCAGGAAATCTGCAGGGCTGCTACACTGGAAGTCAGCGTACACCTTCATTACCCACTACCATTGCCTTAGGTAACACCGGATGCTGGTTTTGGGGCCTCTGTTCTCCAGTCTTTTATTTCCCAAGTAGGGGTGTCGCCTTGCCTCCCTCCTCCTGGAGAACTGCTAGGAGTCTGCCAGACAGTGTGGATGAACAACATATCCATGTCCCTAAATACAGGTTACTCACCTGTAACAGGAGTTCTAGGAATGGTATATGTTGTTCATCCACATTTCCTGAACCTCCCGGCTTCGACGCACCAACCTGGTTTCCAGCGGGCTAGATCTGGCATCATGGGGCGGAGCCGAGAGTTTTACCACCCGGGTGGGTGGGAGGAGCCAGCTTGAAGACCTTCTGGCAAGATTTAAAGTGGCAAGGAACCTGCCAGACAGTGTGGATGAACAACATATACCATTCCTAGAACTCCTGTTACAGGTGAGTAACCTGTATTTCCGTCCTCGTATCCTTCTGTTCACATCCCTCTGATTTGGGAAGTGGTCCATGCCCTGCTTCGCCAAAGGGCCATAGAGTCCGTTCCACAATCCCAGCAAGGAAAAGGGTTTTACTTCCTCTTCTTTCTGGTTCCCAAGTGCCGGGGTATCTTCTGCCTTTCTGGATCTCAGTGAACTGAACCTGTCCATCCAGTACAAAGGTTCAGGATGGTCACCCTTCAGGGTCTCCTGCTACTAGACATAGAAACTTAGGAATTTGACGGCAGATAAGGACCGCTTGGTCCACCTAGTCTGCCCATTTTCCTACCTAACAGATAAGCTGCAGATCCCTAGTTAACCAACAGCTTGCTTCCTCCCTACCCCACTAGGACTGTCTTATGTCTGTCCCATGCATTCTTAGATTTCCCCACTGTTCTTGACTCCACAGCCTTCTCAGGAGGCTGTTCCATACATCCACAACCCTCTCCATGAAAAAATACTTCCTCCACATTACCTCTGAGCCATTCCCCCCCTCTACAAATTGTGCCCCTTGTTCTTGCACATCTTTTTCTAAAGATGCTACTCTCTTGGACTTTGTTGATTCCTTGAGGTGCTGAAAGTTTCTATCATGTCCCCTCACTCCCTTCTTTCCTCAAGGGTATACATATTAAGCTTCTTTAGTCTTTCTTGGTATATGTCTTCTGGTGCAGACCCTGCATTTTAGTTGCCACTCTGGACAGCCTCCACTCTGTCTTCCCAGATGGGGTCTCCAGAACTGCACACAGTACTCCAGATGGGGTCTCACCAACTGTCTGTACAGAGGGATAACAACTTCCTGTTTTCTACTATTGATGCCTCTCCTTATGCATCCCAGTATCCCCCCAGCCTTCCTTACTGCCTTCTCACAGTGCTTGCCCACCTTTAGGTCATCTGATATAATTACCCCCAGGTCCCTTTCCATTTTCACTGTTGTCGGTATCTCACCCCCTGTTGTGTGCTCTTCCCCTGGGTTTTTGTTTCCCAGGTGCATTACCTTGCACATCTTTGCATTGAATCTGAGCTACCATACATTTGACCATTCCTTCAACCTTGCCAAGTCCCTTCTCATCCTTTCCACTCCATCTTGTGTATCAACCCTGTTGCAGATGTTTGTGTCATCTGCAGAGACATACTTTTCCTTCCAGTTCCTCTGCAATGTCATTTATAAAGACATTAAAAAGGACCGGTCCCAGTACTGAACCCTGCGGTACCCCGCTAGTAACCCTCCTTTCTTCACTGTGGACTCCGTTTACTACTACCCTTTGCATCCTGTTGTCTAGCCAATTTTTTATCCAGGCTACCACCTTGGGACCTACTCCAAGGCTGGCTAACTTGTGTATTAATCTTTTGTGTGGAACTGTAGCAAATGCCTTGCTAAAATCTAGTTAGGCCATGTCCACAGCCCCTCCCTGGTCTACTGCTTTGGTCACCCAGTCAAAGAATCTTAGATTAGTCTGACAACCTTCCCATCATGAATCCATGCTGCCTTGGGTCCTGTGCCCCACTGGCCTCTAAGTACTCAACAGTTCTTTCCTTCAGTGATGCCATCATTTTCCTAACACTGAGGTCAAACTAACTGGTCTGTAGTTTCCTGCCTCTATCCTGCTCCCACTTTTGTGAAAGAGCATCCGCCCTCCTCCAGTCCTCAGGTACCACCCCATACTCCCATAATTTGTTAGAGAGTAGTCAGCGGTGTCACTAGTTCTACCCTTAGTTCTTTTAGAATTCTTGAGTGAATCCCATCAGGCCCCATTGCTTTGTCCACCTACAGTTTCTATCTGCATATCCGGGTATATGCCCCCACCAGGCGCTTCCTCAGGTTACATTTTCAGGGAGCCCATTTCCAGTTCAGGGCTCTGCCGTTTGACTTATCTTCAGCCCCCGCGGTGGTCACCAAGTGGTGGCAGTTGCCCTCAGACAGCAGTGGTTCTGTGTGTTTTCCTACCTGGACTGACTGCTGGCAGCGCCGTCCAGGGAGTGTCTGCTTCAAACTCTGGACCATACCTGTTGCCTGTTCCAGGCTTTGGGAATCATGATTAACCTGCCCAAGTTGTTCCTGACCCCCTGCCAACGACTTTAGTACATTGGGGCAGTACTTGGTATGGGTCAAGAGATGGCCTTTCTTCTCCAAGACAGGGTGGAGTGCCTGATGGATCAAGCCTGTCTGCTCTACTCCAGCCGTTGTCCCAGCACAGGGTTTTCTGCGCCTCCTGAGATTCATGGCTGCCATCTTCACAGTCCCCCTTGCCAGGCTGCATATGAGAGTTCCTCAGTGGACTCTGCAGGGCTTGTGGGACCAGCAGATGGACAACCTAGAGCAGCCAGTGCTGATCTCAGACCCAGTCATGAAAGTGTTACGGTGGCTAGAGTCCAGCAGCCTCCTGAGAGGTGTGCCATTCTTCATTCCACCCCCACAGCAAATCCTCACAACAGATGCCTCAGGTCTAGGCTGTGGGGCCCATCTTAGGGCCCACAAGACTCGCGGGATGTGGTGCACGACAGAGGTGGAACTCCACATCAACATCCTGGAGATGCGAGCAGTCCTGTATGTCTTGCAGGATTTCCAGACCCAGCTCTACCCGGGCCCACTGCTGATTCAGAGTGACAACTCCATTGTGGTTCATTACATCAGCAAACAGGAAGGGACTCATTCATACTCTTTGTCAGGAAGCAGTGAGGGTCTGGTATTGGGCAATAGATCACAGCCTGGAACTCAAGGCCATCCACTTTCTCAGCGTCCAAAACATCTTGGCGGGCAGCCGAAGCTGGTCTTATTCACGAGCTCATGAGTGGGAACTCCAGACCTCCATGGTAGAAGATCTGTTCGACCGGTGGGGGCATCCAGAGTTGGACCTTTTTGCATCCCCACTCAATGCAAAACTGCTGCTTTTCTGCTTGCTTGCTCCAGTGCCTGGAGTTTTCTGGCAAGATGCATTGTCCCTTTCTTGGAAAGGCAGATCATCTTCAGGGGTATCTGAGTCATCGGGTCACACCATAGGCAAGGTTGGAGGAATGGTCAGACGTATGGCAGCTAGAATTCAATGCAAAAAAGTGCAAAATAATGCACCTGGGAAACAAGAACCCAAGGGAAGAATACACAATGGGTGGGGAGGTAGTAACAACAAAACAGGAAAGGGACCTGGGGGTAATCATATCAGATGACCTTAAGGTTAGCAAGCAATGTGAGAAGGCAGTAGGGAGGGCCGGGGGTATACTGGGATGTATAGGGAGAGGCATCAGCAGCAGAAAACAGGAAGTTGTTATCCTCTGTACAGACAGTTGGTGAGACCCCATCTGGAATACTGTGTCCAGTTCTGGAGACCCCATCTCCGCAAGGACATAGGCAGGATAGAGGCAGTCCTGAGGAGGGTAACTAAAATGGTGCAGGGTCTGCAAGAGAAGCCGTATGAGGAGAGACTAAAGGAGCTTAATATATATACCTGTGAGGAAAGAAGGGAGAGGGGGGACATGATAGAAACTTTGAAGTACCTCAAGGAATCAACAAAGTCCAAGAGGGTAACATCTTTCAGAAAGAGACTTGCAAGAACAAGGGACACAATTTAAAAGATAGAAGGAGGCGGTTCAGGGCAATGTGAGAAGTATTATTTCACAGAGAGGGTAGTGGATGCATGGAACAGCCTTCCTGAGGAAGTTGTGAGTCTAAAACTGTGGGAGAATTCAAGAATGCATGGGACAGACATAAGGCAATTATTGTGGGGGCAGGAAGATATAGGCTGTTGGTTAACTAGGATCTGCGGCCTATCCTGTAGGTAGGGAAATGGGCAGACTAGATGGGCCTAGCGGTCCTTATCTGCCCGTCAGTCTATGTTTCTACAGGACTTTCACACGTCGGTGAAGCAGGATTGACACGGAAGATTTTCAGCAGTACAACTGGGGCCATCCATGCCACCGTCATCAACCCTATAAAAGTGTGAGCTGCCCTGCTTCCTCCATGAGTTCTTTCCTGCCATCGACTTCTTTGCATGGGTTTCCATAGAAGCTCTGTAGTTTTGCACCACTTATCGCCTAGGGTCATTCTATACTCTTTGTTTTAGAACCTCTCTTTCTAAAGAGATTCCTTTAATTTTATTTGTCGAGAGTTAATCCTTCAACTTCTGTCTTTCATTGCTGTCATTGCAGAAAGATTGCCTCTACAGACGAGCACTCTGTCTGTCTGTCTTAGCCTGACCATGAAGTCTCCGACTGTGAGTTCTGCCAGATGTTCAAACAACCAACCTTCAGGCGAAGCAAGAATGCACTTAGAAATTTCTCATGGAGCAACAGGTAGCCAGTTCTGGGCTGGAGTCCTCAGAGGTCCCTGCTTCTCAGTCCCGGCATGGTTGTCGAGCTCCCAGGCCGCTAAGGTCCTAGACAAGTCATCGGAGAAAAGCTGTAAACGACCATGATAGGGACCGCTCACTGCCGACTTCTTCCTCCTTGTCCGAGAGAGTACTTCATCAGCTGTAGCTATGCTGATGCACAAATTTGCTGTCCAGGTCTCTGTCCCTACCAGATCCGTGCCGACAGCTCCTTCACCCTGATTTCCAGGGTGGCGGTCGACAGCCCTCCCGCCGAGGTCTTGATGCTTCCTCCTGCCCTCGGGCTGTGGGCTCTGAGGCCCCTTCAGGCAGGTCGTCGCTCCCTGCGTTTTCAGTCTCCCTTCTGTTGATGCACTCTCGACTGTTGTTGACCTCAATGAAATTGACTAAATTCACTTTGGTGATCGTCCATCAGTTAGGCGCAGGCGAGGCCTGCTTTGCCTCGCAGTTGACGCTTAATGCCATCGACACCACCTCAGCCGTTGCATGCTGATCCCTCCAGACCGTCGTCTGTAACTCAGATGGCAAACCTTGAATTGGAACAGGTCTACATCGAGGAGGAGGAGTACCATCACACCTCCACACTCTGGAGCTCTGGGGCATTCCCAGAGACGATTCCTCTGCATTCCACTTGCCCCTGGCGCACCTGTCTGTTCCTCGGGAGGAGGTACAGTCCCTTTGCACAAACAGGCTATCGAGCCAGTGCCCGGTGCCCTGAGAAACAAGGAATTTTATTCCAGGCTTTTCCTGGTTCCCAGAAAGACAGGGATCTGAGGCCCACATTAGACCTAAAGGACTTCAATCTGTACATCCAGTACAAAAAGTTCCAAATGCTAACTTTGCCAGGTCTCATGTCCCTTCTCAAGAAAGGCGACTGGCTGTGTTCTCTGGACATGCAAGATGCTTACCTGCACATCTCAGTGTTCCCTCCCCCACAGGAGGTCCCTCCAGGTTTCTTTTCCAGGGCAAGCATTACAAGTTCAAAGTGCTGCCCTTTGGCTTGTCTTCTACACCATAGGTATTTAACAAATGCTTAGCAGCAGTAGCTGTGGCGCTCAGAAGGGAGGGATATGCGATCTTGCTTGAGATACAGCTCTTGCAGCAGGTTACACCATAAGGACTGAAGCCGGCGGAGCAGTACCCGAAAAAACTTCTAGCCAGCTATACCAAGCCGGGGACTCCCTGATGTCCGACACATCATAAAAGGGGTGGTCCCCCAGCATACCTCAGTTGTTTTCCCGCCGTCAACTCGCGTGCATCGGCTCCATGGATGCCTTCAAGCTGACGGATGACAGAAAGAATTTGACAGTTTTCTCGATTTCATCTCCTTTCGACAAGTACATGTCGTCTTCCCGACCTCCTCCTCTAGAAGGATACCCTAAGTTCGCTTGCAGCAAACAGATCCCTTCAAAGGTGGGCACTTGGCCTGCGTGCGTTCCAGCGCCAGACCACGATATACAGGCCTGTTCCATTTGTCAGCAGTTAAACAGTAGAACCAGGATCCCCCGACAGAAAGCACTCCAGAGTTTTCTACTGGAAGAAGAATTTAAGGCCATGGAGAAAGATCCGTCCTCTCGAGGGAAACCTTCGCATAAATCGGGGAAACACAAAGACGAGCACTGGGACAACGACAGGATTCAGTCCCCGAATCGGGCCTCAGACTCCTGGGCCAGGGCCAGGGCCAGCTCCAGCTCCGCCTGGTCGGACTGCTCTCCATCCCAGAAGGTCAGGGCTTCAGGGGGCTCTGGTTCAGTGTCTTTACAGCCACTGAAGACCAAATCCAAGGATAGCTGTCCTTGGGGTTCGTCTGCCAGGTCGGAGGCTTCTGACCGCCACAGGCCTCAGTCCAAGTTGGTGACAATGTCTAGTGCTGACACTAAGAACCGACGCTGGGACATCGATCGCTCGGTTTCCCAGCCGTCCAGGGGCTCAGATGTCCCTCAGCGGAAGACTTCAGGCTTAAGTCGCTAAAAGCAGATGACGGAGGCGAAATGGGCGCCAGAGCGCCATCCCACTGCGCCACCCTGCCTCTGACACCAGGCATGGGGGACGTCGAGGAGGACACCGCTCATGGCACCAACCACTAGACGCTGGAATGCTGAAGAAGTCGGGTCTACCCGACCGCCAGACCCAAAGACCCTTCTGCCACCGATGCTTTATCCTCACGCAGGACAGACACGGTGCTAGGCCCTTCATCCGGTCTGAAATAAAGAAGTCAAAGAACTCTTCAGATTTTGATGGGACACCATTAAGATGTTGTACCCACAACCCCTCCCCGGTGAGCACCGACACCTGATCCTCAAGACATTTCTCCACAGCCTATGGGCAGGTCCAAGACCAGACACACTAGGTCTCTGAGTCTGAAGAGACCTTCGGGCTCTAGGACCCCTTCGAAATACCCTAGTGACCACAGAAGAAAAAGGCCCCGACGAAGATCCCCCTCTTCGTCACGAAACGATTCACGCCCTGATTCTTCAGGTACTCCTCGGTCACTCTCTCCTGTTGAGCCTCCATCTCCAGATCCCCAGGACCTTCCCAGGTCACCACCGGTTGATCCATCATTCTCCGATATTATGCCCCACATTCAGGAGAACATGGGATGGGAGACAGAGGATTTAGACCCAGAACGACAACACCTGGCACGTTATTTGAAGCAAAAAGACCCCAAGACTGTGGTGGTACCACCCCGGTGGACACTTTCCAAAATGCTACCACGGCGGCATGGAATCGTCCTCATTCAATTCTAGCAGTCCCCAAGAAGGCTGGCAGGATTTATAGAGCCCCACGGGAGGTCCCCTATCTATCTCAACAACCCATGGCTGACTTGTTAGTCATCATGGCTCTCACAACCACTCCCAGCAGCCCCAACACCTCAGTCACAGCCCCAGACCAGGAGTCAAACAGTTGGACTCATTGGGTCTCGCATGTATGCCTCCGCTATGTGCTCCTCAGGTCCCTCAACTATTTGGGCACATGTGCAATTTCAAAATGCATTGTGGGACCAGGGACAGGACCTACGAAGGACTTCCCAGAGGGTGAGAAGAAAGAGGAGCTCCTAACCCTTCTTTGCACATGCTCTGACGTTGGGATCCAAGTCCTCTGGGCCATATATGACTCTGCAGCGAGAGGTGCCTCAACAGGCGTTTGCCTCTAGAGACGCTCCTGGTTGAGGGTCTCTGGACTTACTCCAGAAGTCCAGAAAGGAATCATGGACGCTCCCTACAATGGAGCTGTCCTGTTCGGTGAAGAGACTGAGAGGGTCATTGCCTGACTTCAAGATGCCGGGAAGGCGGTTAGAACGGTTCAGGCCATGTATAAATCCAAGCCTGGTTCCTTTCGCAGGCCACAGAACCGTTTTCGTGGCTGACAGAGCAGACAACAACCTCAGTCGGGCCAACAGCAACATGGGGCAGTTTCGTCACAAGAACCAACAGAGATTCTCCAGAGAAACACTAAATCAACCCAACCTGCTGGAGTCACCACCACCACCACAGCATGACTCCTTTCCGGACCCTGTTCTCTCCCCGGATCAAAGGGAGAGAGGGTCTGGGGTTGAGCCACTGAGGAGGATCACCTCCAATTGGTGGGTTCTTCAGCTCATCAGTCGAGGTCACTCTATAGAGTTCCTCGACCGCCCACCGATAAGACATCCTCTGCATTCCCGATAATCGGGACAGCATACCCTGCTCTTCCAGCAGGAGATCTCGGCACTCCTTTCCAAGGACGCCATCAAGGTCGTACCGAGGAACCAGAGAGAAAGAGGATACTATTCCCACTTCTTCCTGGTTCCAAAGAAAACCGGGGACTTAGCCCGATCCTAGACCTTCGCAACCTAAACATCCATGTGATGTACAAACGCTTTCACATGGTTACCCTACTGGGTCTTATTCCCATGCTCAATCAAGGCGCATGGCTAGCATCTCTGAACATGCAGGACACGTATCTTCATCTTCCCATAACTCGGTCACACAGGAAATTCCTGCGCTTTGACTTTTTGGGACACCATTATCAGTTTTGAGCACTTCCATTCGGCCTGTCCTCGGCGCCACGTGTCTTTACTAAGGCAGTCGCAGCAGCAGCCTTCAGGAGGAACCGGCCATTATGTCTTCCCCTATTTGGATGACTAGCCTACTGATGGCCTCCTCCCAGAGGCATTGGAGAAGGCCATTCACGACACCTGCTCTCTATTTCAGTCTCTAGGGATCACCATCAACCAAGAGAAGTCACCTTTCACTCCCTCACAGAGACTACAATACATTGGCGCGGTTCTGGATACCCAACAAAGGGAGAGCTTTCCTGCCCATGGACAGAGTGGAATGCATCAGGTCACTGATGAGGACTATAATGGCACAAAATCTGTTCTCCGCTCAGACCATACTTTGGCTGCTCAGACATATGGCGGCAGCCATGCCACGGTCCCCACGTCAGCTTCACATGAGTTACTCAGTGGATGCTGAGAACCCAGTGGGACCAGAGGCAAGATCATAGACCAGCTGATCAGACTCTACGGCCAGTCATTCAAGACTTACAGTGGTGGCTGGTCCCGAACATCTTTCCATGGGAGTCCTTCGTGATGCCAGTGCCATCTCTCACCCTCACCACCGCGGCGTCGGGGTCTGGCTGGGGAGCTCATCTGAAGCCACCAGAACCCAGGGAACCTGCTCGCCCCTGGAGACTCACCTCCATATCAGTATCCTGGAGATGAGAGCAGTCTTTCACACTTTACAGGCCTTGCAGTCAGAGATCCCACCGGTTCATGTGTTGGTCCAAACGGACAACACCTTGGTGATGTATTACATCAACAAACAAGGAGGCACTCACTCCTACCCCTTTGCAGAAAGGCAAAGTGGGTGTGGGAATGGGTATTACAGCATGACACCGTGCTGTCCGTGATGAACTTTCCTGGAGTGGGCAAGCACTACGTGAGACCTCCTTTAGCTGGTCGAGGCCAGGGCTCATGAATGGGAACTGATGTAGGAGTGGCAGGACCTGTTCCAACAATGGGGACACAGACATCGACTCACTTGCGTTACCATGCAACGTAAAACTGCCCAATTTCTGCTCGCTAGATCCCGGGCCTGGTGTTTTCTGGCAAGACGTGTTGTCCCTCTCCTGGACGGGCAGGTTCCTCTATGCTTTCCCGCCCGTCCCTTTGATCCAGAGGGTTCTTCTCAAGCTTAGATCGGAACGGGCGGCAATGATCTTGATAGCGCCCTTTTGGCCCAGACAGATCTGGTTTCCACTGCTTCACCAGCTGGCTCAGGAGCCTCCCTTACCGGTCAGCTCTCATTTGCTGTCCCAGGAGGCTGGCGTCCTAGTCCATCCGAACCTCAAATCCCTGATCCTGCATGCCTGGGTCCTAAAGACATAGCCATTCTTAGGCACAGTGTCTTGCAAGGCATTGCCGATATCCTGGTGGCAGCTAGGAAACCTTCGACTCATGCCACGTATGCTCTGAAATGGTGGAGATTTTGTCTATGGGTTCAGGCCCGCAATATCGATCCTCTTCGATGCCCTGAGAAGTCTGTTTTAGACTACTTCCTATCCCTTTTCCAGTCAGGACTGGCATATTCCTCTCTGAAGGTACACCTCTGCGCTATATCGGCGTACCACACACCGGTTGGTTAGTGTTCATTAGCCCAGTTAAAGGCTTCCCGCAGTTTTCTACACGGTGTCTTGCATCTCAGACCCCTGATAAAAGATCTGATTCCTCCTTGGGACCTTCTTTTGTTTTAGGGCAGCTTATGCCTCCTCTTTGAACCAACCGCCGGATTGCAAGCTTCGCCTTCTCTCCTGGAAGGTGTGATTTTTAGTTGCCGTTACTTCAGCACGGAGGATTTCTGATCTTCAGGCACTCGTGTAAAGAGCCTTACTTGATTTTCCATAAGGAAAGGGTGTCCTTAAGGACTAATCCTAAGTTCCTCCCCAAGGTGGTTTCAGCCTTAATCTTAAACCAGGACATTGACCTTCCAGTATATCTTCCCCAACTGCACGAACAGAGGGGAAGCCCTCTTGTTCACTCTAGATGTACATAGGATTTTCAGGTTCTACTTGGCCAGAACCCGTTCACACAGACAATCTGAACAACTGATCTTACTTCGAGATACAGCTCTTGCAGCAGGTTATACCATTAGGACTGAAGTCATCAGGCGTCGGGACCCCCGGAATTTTCGCTATCAGTCTTCAGCGGGGACCCGCCTCCGGCGTCAGTCCTGCCCCTGACGTCAGGCGTAGTACATAAGGCGGTCCCACCACAATTCCAGTTCTTTTCCCACCGACTTCGCAGCATCAACCTCTCTGTCGGTTCTTAGCACGCACGACTAGGAGAATTTCAACAGTTTTTTCATCGGATTTACGTCTGATGTCCTCTCCAACTTCTGTGGAGGGCCATTCATCGAAGTGTGCCTGCGGCAAACAGATTCCCTTTAAGGATCCTCACTCGGCCTGTGTCCGCTGCCTGGGCCTGGACCACGACACCCAGGCCTGCTCCTTCTGCCAGGGCTTTAACAGCCGTACGAGGATCCGCCACCAGAAGGCCCTCCGAGCTTTCCTCCTCGAGGAGAAACTTAAGGCAATGGACCGAGACCCTTCCTCCAGAGGGGAATCTTCAGGGAAGTCCCACAGGCACTGCGAAAAGCACCGGGAGAAGGAGAGACTCAGATCCCCTTCCAGGGCCTCGGACTCCCGCAGCTCCGGCTCCAGGTCGGACCACTCTCCATCGAGGGCCCACTCTCAGCCTCCCCCGGTTCTTGTCAAATTCGCTAGTGGTTCCTCCTCTCTGCAGCCTGTCAAGACCTCCAGGCCTGCATCTTCCACTCTGGCTAAGGCCTCGTCCAGGTCTGGGGAGCGCCATAAGTCGTCCTCCCATCATCTGGCCTCCGACGTCAGGTCTGTCTCCCAACCGCCGCCACCCCAGCGCAAGACTAAGGAGCTGACCTCCCTCAAGTGGACGTCGGACCCGACGTCTGCCAAGGCACATAGGCACTCTAAGGAACCGGCGACCGTCCATCACCCGTCGCCGGTCAGGCACTCGCCCCCGAGGACGCCAGTGGGGGGACCGGCGTCGGCTACCGCAGAAAAGAAGACCACACCACTGCCTACCGACGTCGGTCAGGAGGCGTTGTCTGAGGAGGAGGAGCTCCACCAGCCCGAGACCAGCGGGCGACTCTGGACCCGCTCTAACTCCCCACGGAACCCTCTCCGAACCAGAGCCCCTGGATCCGACGCCTGCCCCGACGACAGGCCACCGGCGCCCGGTCTGTTGTTGGGCCTAAATCTGGCAGAAGTGAAGGAGCTCTTCACCTTCTGGTGGGACACCATCAAGAAGGATGTGATCACCATGTAACCTCCTCCTGCGCCCGCTGCCCCTCAGACGCCTGCACCCCCTCCTTCACCTAGGGGGTCAGCAGGATGAGCATCGTCCCCCAAGGAGCCAGCATCACCTCCTAGGGGCAGATCTTTGGAGAGGAGAAGGCCTCCGTCAAGGTCCACTTCAGGGTCACCCAGCCCCAAGAGACCCAGAAGACGTCGGTATACCCCGTCCACGGAGGATTTCAGATCTGACATCTGAGTGCTCCAGATCTCCTGCTCCAATCAGCGTCCCCTCTCCGGACCCACGCGACCTTCCCAGGTCCCCTCCAGATGACCCCTCTTTCTGAGATAATGAGACATATTCAGGAGAACATGGGGTGGGACGCTGAAGAGTTTGACCCTGAAAAACTACGCCTTGCCTGCTACCTTCGGCAAAAAGACCCCAAGCCTGTGGTAGTGCCACCCTTGGTGGACACCTTGTGGATGTCACCAAGGCTGCGTGGAAGCGTCCATTCGACCCGGCAATGCCGAAGGCCGACCGCCTGTACAAGGCCCCAAGGGAGGACCAGTACCTGTGAACCATCCTCTAGCCGACTCCTGGTCATTACAGCCTCATATGACCGGTCACAGAAATCGTAGCACCGAGCACGCAGCCACGGGACCCGGAGTTCAAGCAGTTGGGCGTCTTGGGCAGGCGCCGCGTCTGTGACGCGACTGCGCCGATAGGTCGTTGAATTACCTCACCCATGGTTCAGTTCCAGAATGCATTGTGGGAGCAGGGACAGGACCTAGCTGAAAAATTGCCAGACGGTGGCCAGAAGGAGGAGCTGTTACAACTCCTCCGTACAGGTTCGATGTGGGAAGGTTCTTAGAGCCGCATACAATTCTACGGACTCTTCGGCCAGAGCTGTGTCCTCAGGCATGTGTCTCTGGAGACACCTCATGGCTCCGTGTCTCCCGTTTACCCCGGACATCCAGAAGAACATCATGGGACCGCCTTGTCATCGCAGTTCTGTTTTGTGAAGCCTGGAGAAGGTGATCACCAAATTGCAGGAAGCCGGGAGGCAATTAGATCTGTACATGCATGTATGCAGGTCTAAGCTTAGTTCCTTCATGGGAACAGGGTCTCTTTCGCAGCGGACCCAAAGACAATAACCTCGTTCCGGCCAGCAACAGAGGGGCTCCTTCACCCAAGCCCAGGCCAAGACATCCTCAGGCAGAGGGAGAGACAGTCACAAAGTCGCCCAGCCTGCAGGATCCATGGTGCCACAGCATGACTCCTTCCGGCCCGCCCCCCAAAGGATCAGCGGAAATGAAGGTTTGGTCGCATCGCGTACTTACCTGCCAGGGTGGTGGTCGATCACCACCAACAGGTGGGTGCTACAGTTGGTCGAAAAAGGCCATTATATAGAGTTTGTAGACAACCCACCCACAAAGGCCTCCTCTGCTTCCCGCTTATTTGGTCATCACGCCCCTGCTTATACAGCAGGAGGTGTCGCTTTCTAGAGAAGGAAGGCTTTGGAGCATGTTCCAGGGAACCAGAGGTGCAGGATACTATTCGCACTTCTTCCTGGTTCCAAAGAAAACAGGGGACCTCCGTCCAATCTTGGACCTCGGCGACTTCAATCTGTCAGTTGTCTACGAGCGCTTTTGCATGGTGACCCTTCCGGGGCTAATCTCCATGCTGAGGAAGGACGCTTTCTTGGCGTCCCTGTACATGCAGGACGCTTACCTGCACATTCCTATTGCTCAGGCACACAGGAGGTTCCTGCGCTTCGAGTTTCTCGGCTGCCATTATCAGTTCCGGGTGCTTCCCTTTGGATTGTCATCAGTACCTCGGGTTTTTACCAAGTGCATGGCGGTTGTGGCAGTGTCTCTGAGGAGACAGGGCCACTACGTGTTCCCGTACCTGGACGATTGGCTTCTCATGGCCCCTTCCAAGGAGGCACTACTGATAGCCATCCAGTAGCCCAGACCCTTTTTCAGTCTCTGGGCATCCTCATCAACTCTGAAGTCTCTCCTGGTACCGTCCAGAAACTGCAGTTCCTAAGGGCAGTTCTGGACACTCGAGGGAAAAGCCTTTCTTCCCGAAGACAGAGCGGAACGCATTCGATCCCTCATAAGGGACCTGTCAGCGAAGAAGACCGTCCCAGCCAGACTGGTCCTTTGCCTGCTCGGACACATGGCTGCGGCCATTCCTACAGTCCCGATGGCAATACTCCACATGCGGGTAACCCAGTGGATGTTAAGGGTGCAGTGGGAAGTGGGACCAACGGCAAGACCATCTGCAGCATCCAGTCAGAATCACGAAGGCCGTGGTTCAAGTCTGACAATGGTGGCTTGATCCAGGAACCCCCTCTGGGGGGGGGAGGTTCCTTTCACAATGCCGTCCCCGGTGATAACTCTCTCCACAGATGCCTCAGGGCTGGGGTGGGGAGCACACATGAACGAGGTGAGGTCTCAGGGAACATGGACTACGCAGGAATCTCAACTCCATATCAACATATTGGAGATGAGGGCGGTCCTTTATGCCCTGCAAGTCTTCCAGTCGGAGATTCCACAGAGTACTCTCCTGTTGCAAACAGACAATACTGCGGTGATGTATTACCTCAACAATCGAGGCACACACACTTACCCCCTTTGCAGGGAGGCCATGAGAGTGTGGGAATGGGTAATTCGACACGGCGCAAACCTTGTTACTGTTCACGTTCCCAGGGTGGACAACACCGTCGCAGACAGCCTGAGTCATTCCCAGGCCAGAGTCCACGAGTGGGAACTTCTGCAAGAGGTGGCAGAGGATCTGTTCCACAGATGGGGCACTCCAGAGTTAGATCTATTCGCGTCCCCATCAATGCAAAACTGCCCAATATTTGCTCGCCTGATCCAGGGCCTGGTGTTTTCTGGCGACAGCGTTGTCCCTCTCCTGGGCGAGCAGATTCTCTACACCTTCCCTCCTTTCCATTGATCCAGAGGTTCTTCTCAAACCTCTGGGAGCGCGCAACGCTTATCCTAATAAGCGCCTTTCTGGTCCAGACAAATCTGGTTCCCGCTACTGCATCAGCTATCTCAGGAACCTCCACTTCCTTTGCCAATCAGCTCCCATCTGTTGTCTCAGGAGGAGGGTTCACTAGTCCACCCGGACTTACATTCATTGAACCTACATGCCTGGCTCCTAGAGACATAGCCATGATGCGGCACGGGGTCTCACAAGAGGTGGCAGACGTGCTGTCTGCCGCTAGAAAACCAGCAACACACGCAACATATGCTATGAAGTGGCGCAGGTTTTGCCTGTGGGCTCAAACGTGCAGTTTCTCGCCCGTAGACTGTCCTAAGAAGCTGGTTCTGGAGTACCTGCTCTCCCTTTTTCAATCTGGGCTAGCTTACTCCTCAATCAAAGTGCACCTTTGTGCAATCTCAGCTTATAATGCCCCCATAGGCCATTGTATGGTGGCTCAATTGGATACTACTCGTGCCTTTGTAAAGGGGGTCCTCCACCTTAGGCCGCCTATCAAGCATCCAGTTCCTCCTTGGGACTTGCCCTTCGTCCTGGAGCAGCTTACGCTGCCACCCTTTGAACCAGCCGCGGATTGCGAGCTACGTTTTCTGTCATGGAAAACATTGTTTTTAGTTGCAGTTACTTCGGCGAGAAGAATCTCCGAATTGCATGCACTCCTGTGCAAAGAGCCTTATTTAATTTTCCATCAGGATAGGGTATCCCTGAGGACAAATCCTAAATTCCTGCCTAAGGTGGTTTCAGCCCTTACCCTTAATCAGGATATCGACTTACCAGTGTACTTTCCTAAGTACACCAGTCGAGGATAAGCGCTGCTTCACACCCTGGATGTTCACAGGTGTCTTAGATATTACCTGACCAGAACAAAAAAGCACCGGAAAGCGGATCAGCTGTTCGTATCCTTTGCTGAGAGGATGAAAGGGGCCCCTGTTTTGAAGCAGACCCTTTCACGTTGGCTCATTCAATGCATCTCTTTCTGTTATGACAAGCGCAGCAAACCCTTGCCAGGCACGGTCAAGGGCTATTCTACCAGAGGAGTGGCCACCTCCTTTGCAGCGCTGAAGAATGTGTCCACTTCAGCTATTTAATGCTGCAACCACCTGGAGCTCGGTGCATACCTTTATTTGGCATTATAGCCTGGACATCGCTTCAAGGCGAGAGTGGCTTCGGCCTAGCCGTCCTTCAAGGACTTCTGTCCTTGGCTCGAGCAGGGTGGTACTCTCTGTTCTCCCTCCTCCCAATGGTTTTAGAATGTCGCCCTTGCTTGGGAATCAGTCTAATGGTGTAACCTGCTGCAAGAGCTGTATCTCGAGAAGTAGATGGTACGATTCGTAGAACTTACCGTAACAGTAGATCTTCGAACAGCTCTTGCAGCAAGTATCCGCCCACCATTCCCCTTTTTGAGGAGGTAGGTTATAGTCTAACATCCATCTTTGGGATGGAGCGATTTGTTTTAGTCTTGGCCATCTGATGGCGGATCCTCAGTCTCCTCTTCTGATGTCATCCAGCGGCCGTGAGTCTCCGGCGGAAGCCGCCTTATGTACTACGCCTGACGTCGGAGGTGGTCTCCGCTGAAGACTGCTAGCTAGAAAATTTCCGTGGGGTCCTGATGCTGGCTGGCTCAGTCCTAATGGTGTAACCTGCTGCAGAGCTGTTCTCGAAGATCTACTATTACGGTGAGGTTCTGCACGTAACTGTACTTTCTTATCCTTCACTTGAAGGATGTTGGGTGCATCTTTATCGAAACAAACTCTCTCCAAGTGGCTTGTTAACTGCATTGTCTTCTCTTACCAGAAATGCAATAAACCCTTGCCGGGACCGGTAAAGGGCCATTCTACAAAGGGGGGTGGCTACCTCCTTTGCTGCCTTGAAAAATGTAGTGACATCTGCCATTTGTGTGGCCGCTACTTGGAGTTCAGTGCACACTTTTGTGAGACGCTACAGTTTGGACATCGCCTCCAGGCATAGAGTGAGCTTTGGCCTGACAGTCCTCCAGGGACTTTTGTCCTGAGAGGTTCCTGTCTATCTCGATCTCTCCTACCCTCATCCCAACTGGGTTAGCACTGCACCCTTACTGCTTGGGAATCGGTCTTTGTGATATTCCCTGCAAGAGCTGTATCTCAAAGTAAGATAGTACAGTTACGTAAGAACTTATCGTAACAATAGATCTTTAAGAACAGCTCTTGCAGCAGGTAGTTTCCCTCCGACCTTCCTTCAGGGGGTTTGGTTCTAATTCAGAGCATCTCAGACACATCAGAGTTATTAGTCTTCCTCTGGAAGCGGATCCTCTGTCTCCCCTTCTGAATCACATCGTTATGCCGGGAGTCTCCAGTGGAGAACTGAGGTATGCTGGGGGAACCCGCTTGAGTATAGTTAGCTAAAAGTTTTCCATGGGATCCTGCTGCCTGCCGGCTTCAGTCCTTATGGTTTAACCTGCTGCAAGAGCTGTTCTCGAAGATCTACTGTTACGGTAAGTTCTTGCATAACTGTACTTTTTCCCTTATCTGGACGAATGGCTCCTAAAGGCCTCGACCTCTGTTTTTCCACCGATCATGGTGAAACTGCCGCCTAAACAACCAATGACCGGCACTCCAACTAAGGAGTTTCGGCCATCTAAGGGGCTTCCCCATTGACTCTTAGTCACTGTCACCCCAGACCGTCCACGGAGGGTCAGCGGGGACTTGGGCAGTCGACCACTCTTTAACGACTCCTCAGAGTCAGAGGGTTCCTCCCTGCACTCACGTCCAGTCATCGTGGAGTCTCTGGGGATCTCTCAATCAATCAATCAAAATCTTTATTTGTTCAGGCGAGCATCATTGATCAGCATAGCTCATCTACAAGATGGACCTGATTTGTCTTAACAATATAAGGTTACAGTTTTACACAAAAGACATGGTACTGATTGAACACAAATATAGATTTATGAGACGAAACAGGTATACAAATATTTACATATGTACAAGGCAAAATTGACATTTGACCTAGATTATATTAAAAGGAAAGAAACAAACAGTACTGGAGGGATAAAGCTAGGGTAATGGGACTTGGGGGTCATTTTTATGCAAGTAGGTTGGAGAACAAACTAGAAAAACAGAAAATAGGGTAGTGTAAAAGGGGTAGGGAAAAGAGGGGTGTGAGAGGACTAGGCCTTATGGAAGCAATTGCATGATTCTGGGAAGAGACTAGTGTACAGTTTTTGAAGGATGTTAATGGAATGAGGGTATCCAATTTCAGGTCTTTTGAAGAGAATTCCAGATAAGTGCTAGGAATAGCTGATTGCAGCCCTTCCATACCGGTGCAGGTAATGGAATCTTCAGCATGATGAGTTTATTGATCCTTAGGGTGTAAGGCCTGGATGTGATCTGTTGAAACAATCTGAGGATGTAGGAAGGGAGTTTGTCAGAGCTTTGTAGATCCAGACAGCAGCATTTTGTTTCTTCTATGGTGTAGGGTGTCCAACTGACTGCATTGTAGAGAGAATAATGATGGGTGCTGGAGGAAGATCTGTAATGAATCTAATAGCTCTATGATACAAGGTGTAAAATTTATTTAAATGGGAGAGGAACAGTGACCATAAAGGAAGTCAAGCGTAATCAATGAGGGATAGGAATGATGCCAGGATTAACCTTTGTTTGGAATCTCTGGTCAGGTAGTGTTTGATCCTATAAAATAGGCCAAGTCTTTGTCTAAGCTTTTTCAGGAGCTCTTCAATGTGGCTAGTATAGTCAAGTTTATTGTCAATCCAGACTCCAAGATATTTGAATTTGTCAACATATTCCAGATTTTCACCAAGGATGGTAGGTAATTGTGGGAGGGTGAATGATGGGACAGCGGAAGAGAAGCTCTTGGTGGCAAAGAACACAGCTTTCGTTTTCTTGGCATTTAGTAGTAGTTTCTTTTCTAGTAAATTGTGCTGTAGGAGGGAGAACTCAGACTGTAAAAGCTCACAGGCTTTTGATGGTGAGGGATTACTGACATATAGTACAGTATCATCTGCAAAGAGGTGAATATTAGATTGTGAGAGCCCATCTTCCTTCTTGGGTTTTCTCCGGCTGATCTGAGTCAGTGAAAATTGAGCCCTCAGAAGCGAAGCTTGTTACCTATTGACTGAGATCCTGACCGGGAGACACTGCTATGGAGGCTTTCCCAGTGGTAGGGACCTGCAGGTGCAGGTGCCTGCCGGTCTCCTCTTGAGATCTACAGAGCACCCCTTGGCTGAGGGACTGGTGCAGATTCTGTATTTATTCGTTCTGGCAGCACCAGGAATGTTGACAAGCTGCCCGACAAGGAGTCCAAGAAGTTGGACTGTGGGGCTAAAAAAGTCTACACTGCCTCCTCACTTGGTCTCTGCCAGGCAAGCTTGGCCCTCCTCATGGCTCACTTCTCCCATGCCCTGCTGGGCAGGCACCCTGGATGAGGTGCTTCCTCTTCTGCTGATGTACCTTCAGACCACGGTCAAGCAGGTCCTGGACCAGAGCTGGGCTGTAACCAAACCGCTCCCGACAGCCATGGACACTTGGGGACTCCTGTGCCTGCTCCTTGGTGGCCTCAGTGGCAGGCGCTGCAGGGCTTGACTGAGAATCTTTTCCCTTTTTTTTTTTTTTTTTTCCACAATTGTATTTATCATCCTCGGCAGGCCAGCAACTCATCTCGGCAGCCTACGGACTCTGGGTCATTCGGGAACTAATGGCGCTGTGTGCCTCAGGCGGAACCCAGAGCCAGCCCTGAGCTTCATCCTAGGTGGCCCCCTGATTTTTACCTCCGTTTCACCCATCTGTTCCTACCGAGGCCCAAGAAGCGGTGACGATGCATGTGGAGGCACACAGTGCACACCACAGCTCCACCCACAGCCCTTCTGCCCTCCCTCAGCCCAATGTCGGCACGCCCGGACGCGACGCAACCACCCGCCTCCACCAGGCTGGTCAGCATGCTCAGTCCTGGCGACCTCTGCCCAAGTCGGTGGCCTTGGTTGTTCGCAAGCCCGGAGGGAGCGGCTCTGGTGGCACCTCAGCCGGGCCCCCCCTTCTCTAAGCCTGCCCAGTGATGGGGACGGGATGAGGGGTGCCTCCGTCATGCCTGTCGCACCTCTCCTGGGTCCTCCTGTAGGGGGCCGGCACCGCCACTTCCTTTCTGCCTGGTCCGCTGTCACCGTGGACAGGTGGGTTCTCGAAGTGGTGGGTCAGGGTCTGCCTCTGGAATTCAAGCAGTACCCTTCTTGCCGAGCCTGCGCCCCACGGGAGTACTTGGTTTCCACAGACATTCTGTCAGCTCTCAGAGCTGACATAGCCCAGCTCCTCCGCAAGGAAGTCGTGGTTCCCATCGCAAATCCTCTGGGAACATCCAGGGTTTTGCCTCCAGGTACTTCCTAGTGCCACTGGATGGGACGCTGGCACACCATACTTGGATCTGCATAACCTGAGCAAGTTTCTCAGGTCATGCATCTTCAGGATGGTAACTCTGTCACAGATCATACCACTTCTAGATCCCTGGATCTTCAGGATGCATTCTTCCATGTCCCGATCAGTACGTCTTATCGAAGGTTCCTCCGCCCAAGCAGAGGGAACACACTACGAGTTCCAGGCCATGCCATTCGGCCTGTCCTCGGCCCCCAGGGTCTTCACCAAGTGCATTATGGTGGTGGTGACTTACCAGAGGCACTGAGGGGTCCGGGTCTACCCCCACCTGGATGACTGGCTGATTGTGGATCCCTCTAGGCTGGAGGTGGAGCGGTCAGGAACCTGGCCCTCCAGACCTGCGTCTCCCTTGGCCTCCTGGTCAACGAGGCTAAGTCGGAACTCATGCCTTCACAGGTGAAAATCTTCATCAGGGTGGAGCTCTACTCTTGCAGAGCCAGAGGCCAGCTCTTGGCAGACAGGGCAGTGGCTCTCTCCTTTGTTCAGTCATTTCGGGTTGGGCAGTTGCACCCTGCCCGGGCCTTTCTGGGCTGCATGGCAGCCTGCAGTAGCATAGTCCGTTGGGCCCACTGGAAAATGCACTCCCTGCAGTGGGGCTGGCCAGCCAGTGGTCTCAGTGCAAAGGGTCACTCGACCAGCTGGCCACTGTGACTCTGATGTGGGACACCATCCAGTGGTGGTTAGTCCTATTGGCGTCTGCAGGAAGGGATCTGGTTTGTCTGCCCATAGCTGACAGTCATACTGATGACCGACGTCTCTCTCAAGGGCTGGGGTGCCCACCTGGGGGAACACAGAGTCCACGGGCTCTGGAGTCCCGATGCCACATCAGTCTGCTGAAGCTCCGAGCAGTTCGTCTGGTGCTGACTGCATTTGCTCCACACATCTGAGGTCAGGTGGTCCAAGTACAGATGGACAATACCACAACCATGTACTACCTCAACAAACAGG
The DNA here is from genome assembly GCA_016271365.2 of Neoceratodus forsteri. Lineage (NCBI taxonomy): Eukaryota > Metazoa > Chordata > Ceratodontiformes > Ceratodontidae > Neoceratodus > Neoceratodus forsteri. Next base: position 738,122,777 of record CM057456.1, read on the forward strand.
GTGGATGCACTCCCTACCTCTATGCAAGGAAGCTCTCTGTGTGTGGACCCTCGTGCGCAGCCTGGAAGTGGATCTCCTAGCCTTCCATGCTGCCAGGACCTCCAGTCAGCTGGTGGATGCTCTCAGCCGGGTGGGGCGAGTGTCTCACGAGTGGTCTCCCCACCCAGAGGTAGTACACAGCGTGTTCTCCCAGTGGGGCATCCTCAGTTGGCCCTGTTTGCCTCCAGGGAGAACACAGAGCTGAGGCTTGTGCCCATCCCCCCAGCAGGGAACGCTGCAGTGGATGCCTTCTCGAGGCCCTGGACCCAGGCCTCTTCTGTGCCCTTCCTCTGGTTCCTTTGATCCACAAGCTGCTGCTCAGGGCCAGGAGGGACAAGACACAGGTGATCCTGGTGGCTTTGGATTGGCATACCCGTTCTGGTACCCTGATCTCCTCAGCAGCCAGACTTCAGAGGTGTCCTCCCTATGCCCCGGACCTGCTTTCCATAAATCAGGGGAAGGTTCTCCATCCAGACCTTCAATCCCTGCACCTGACAGCCTGGTTCCTGAGCACCAAGAGTTCCAGGCCTTGGGTCTCTCCGAAGGTGTCTTCACCATTGTGGAGGCATCTAGAAAGGAATTGCTCAGGAAGTGCTATGCCTTCAAATTAAAGAGATTATCCATTTGGTGTCAGGTCAAGGGGTTGGACCCATTGTCGTGGCCAGCATTTTAGATTATCTATGGTCTCTCTCCAAAGGGAGACTTTGGTCGACTACCCTTAAGGTTCACCTGGCAGCATCTCTGCTTACTGGGCATGGGCCGGTCAGCAGTTGGTGGCGCAGGAGATGGTGGTGTGGCACTTTTTCAAAGGGTTAGATCACATTTCCCCTCTGGTGCTTGAACCGCCACCACCACTGTGGGATCTGTTGCTGGTTTTGGCAAAGCTCATGGGTAAGCCATTCGAACCAGTGCACAGGTGTGAGATGTCGTACCTGTCGTGGAAGACATAGACTTTGACGGCAGGTAAGGACCACTTGGCCCACCCAGTCTGCCCATTTCCCTACCTATTGGATAAGCTGCAGATCCTAGTTGACCAACAGCCTACTTCCTCCTACCTCCCAAAGGAACTGCTTTATGTCTGTCCCATGCATTCTTGAACATCAGCCAGAAGGATCAGTGAGCTCCAGGCGCCTGGTGGAGTCTCTCTCACTGGTCTTCCACAGGGAAGATGGAGTCGACCGGGAAGTGCTATGCTTTCAAATGGAAGAGATTCTCCATTTGGTTGTGAGGGCAAGGGTTGGACCCTTTGTCCCGATCCAGTGGCTAACATCCTTGATTACTTATGGTCCCTCTCATGAGCATGGGTCGGCGACCTTAAAGTGCCTGGCAGCCATCTCTGCTTACCGGGTGCAGGCCGGTCAAAGGTCAGTTGTACAGGAGGCAATGATCTGGCACTTTTTCAAAGGCCTTGACCACATTTCCCCTCTGGTCCATGAACCACCACCACCATGGGACTTGTTGCTGGTTTTGGCATAGCTCATGGGTAAGCCATTCAAACTGATGCACAGGCATGACATGTCTCACCTGTTATGGAAGACTGCCTTCCTGGTGGCTATCACATCGCCGAAGGATGAGTAAGCTCCAGGCGCTTTCGGCAGAATCTCCTTACTTGGTCTTCCACAGGCACAAGGTTGTCCAGCGCCCCAACCCAAAGTTCCTCTCAAAGGTTGCGTCAGAGTTTCACCTTAACCAGGTGATTAATCTCCTGGTGTACTTCACCAGTCACACCTCGCAGGCCGAGCACAGGCTCCATACTTTGGACCTGCGGCGAGGGCTCATTTATTATAAAGAGCGCACGGATGGAGTTCGGAGAGAGGTTCACCAGCTGTTTTTCACCTACGCTGAAGCCGCACCTGGCAGACCTGCCGCCAAGCAGACGATTGGCAGGTGGATTGTATCGTGCATTGGTCTCTGCTATAGGTTGGCAGGTAGCCTCCTGGAGGGCTAAGGGCTCAGTCCACCTGCCATACTGCTGCGCGTCGGTGGCTTCTTCCTGGGACGGCCCTATAAAGGAAATCTGCAGGGCTGCTACATGGAGGTCAGCATACACCTTCATTTCCCATTACCATATTGACCTCTAGTCATGCCGGATGCTGGTTTTGGGGCCTCAGTTCTACAGTCTCTGTTCCCCAAGTAGTGGGTGTGCACCTTGCCTCCCTCCTCTCAGAGAACTGCTAGGAGTCTGCCAGAAGTGTGGATAGAACATCATATCCAATTTCCTAGAAAAACGGGTTACTCAAGTGTAACAGTGGGTCTTCCACAGAATGGTCTCTTGCAGTAAGTCATTACTTCTGGGAGTTTCCCTAGGTGGCGCTCTCACCAGTGGTTTTCTCAGCAGCTCTATACCAGGGACCACCACGACCTCACTTCCTGGGTTGTTTCTATAAAAGTGGGTGGTCCCTGGTAGTCTCCATTCATTTTCCCGCTGGCTTCAGCTCACAACAGCTAGAATACTCTCCTGCTAAGTGATCTATGACATGGATTGAACCCACAGCTTGGGGTGCCTGGGCTTAATACACGGCACCATATTCCTGTACTCAAACAAGAGTTTTTAAGGATGGATGACTCAAGGAGCTCTATTAACAGGCTCTGACAACATTGAGTCCTTTTCAAGAAGCATCAGAGTGGAAGGCATACCTTTCAATGATCATGTATGCTAAACATATATTATCAAGGAGACTTTCTTCGTCGACGGAGGGCAAATACCCCATCAGCGGCAGGCATTTCTACATCATCTTCATCATAGAACAGACTGCAGAGGCTTACACTGTATTCCTGTCAACGGAGGCCTCCTACATACTTCCCGTCGATGGGAGCCTCCTGCATACTTCTCGTCGATGGGAGGTTCATTCCCCATCAACGGAGGCCTCCTGCATGATTTCTCAATGACTGAATATACATCCACTGTTGACGGAGGCCTCCTACATGATTTGCATCGATGGACCTCTCATGCCCCATCGACGGAGGCCTCCTACATACTTCTCGTCGACAGGAGGTTCATTCCCCGTTGACGGAGGCCTCCTGCATGATCCCAGTCAACGGACCCTTCATCCACCGTCAGTGGAGGCCTCCTTCATGATTTCTTGACGGAAGATTCATCCACTGTCGACAGAGGCCTCCTACATACTTATCGACGGGAGGTTCACTCCCCATCGACGGAGGCCTCCACCAAGACTAATCAACGGTGGCTTCATGTAAGAACAAGCCTCTCTCATCGATGGGCGTAACCCCCAAAAATCAATAGGGCACATTATTTTCATCTATTGTCGATGAGACACATTCCACCGTCGACGGGACATGCTCCCCTTCTTTCATCGTCTATGGCAGATGATCCACTGTCGACGGAGCATGATTTCTACTAATCATAGACTGCTTTTATTCCACCATCTCCAGGGCATGGTATTCCTTCTACACCATCGACAGAGATGATCCCACCATCAGTGGCCAACATTCCACCGTCCACAGACCATGCCTTACAATATAGATATATTATTAATGGGAGACATTTTCCGTCAACCGAACATCAACTTCATATTTTCTGCAATCAGCATATCAGATTCTTTGGCGTCCGCCACTCGGGACCCAAAACGGACTAAGAATGCATCATGCTATCACCTATACCTTGCGGATAACCTCACCAGTATTATAGAAGCATACCTCAGGGTGGAGGGTAACATGTTTATCATGTTCACATATACATATTTAATAGAGGTATCACTGTTACAGGCCATTGCGGTCACTTCATCGGGATGCCTCTCGGCCTGTTGTGCACCAGACCCTCGTGTCCCTCCCGTGAACAGAGTCTACTACTACTCCTACATCCCCTGTAAAAGAAGCAGACGCTTTGGCTAGAGCCTCTGCAGTCGTTAATTTTATACGCCGTCAGGCATGGCTCCGACTCTCAGGGCTAGCACCTGATAGTCAAAAAAAAGTGGCTAATGCCCCTTTTTTCTGGCGACCATCTCTTTGGCCCAAGGGCACAAACAATACTGGATAACCTACAAGCCTCAGGCAGACAACTGAAAACATTACAATATATGTAACACAAACCAAGACCTCAGTATAATTCTTCATACAAAACTGGAAATTATTATAACAAAAGAGGAAACTTCAGAGGCAAAGAACGAAGGACAAGGAACACATCTAACCCGACCTTTGACTGCCCCTTAGGATGACCGGGTGCCTCTTTCTCTCACTAAAAACTTCAGACTACACCCTGGTCTTCTCTTCTAGGCCTCGGAGACCTTTTTTTGGGGGGGGGGGCTTCGATTAGAAATTATACTGAGGCCTTTCCCAGGAGGCTTTATACATCTAGCTACTTTGTGAGGTATCACTGTTACAGACCATTACGGTCATTACATTGAGATGCCTCTCAGCCTGTTATGTGACTGACCGTCTCCCTCCCATGAACAGGGCCTGCTACACTCACATGCTAAGAAAAATCATATATCATGATAATATCATAATATGAATCATAATATTTTTACTAAACTTTTACTGCTACATCAGTCTTCACATGGCCATAGATAAAGGCCACAGAAACAATGGTAGAGTACAATACAGTATGTTTATAAACCTTATAAACTCTGCAAGACGTATCAATTTTCTGATCCACGCTACTTGGACAACAAAATATGGCAAGGTCATAAACCTTATGACTTTTTCTCAGATTAACATATATAGAATCTCAAAGATGAGATCTAATGGCTCATAATTTGTAATTATCCAGATCATTATTTAAACTTCTGTTCACTCGACAGCATACATAAAGGGCCCACCATACTAACATTTCAGGTTTACACCTAACAAGGCTGCAGGCCCTGGCATACTTGGGACCCCCTTGCAAATGAGATTGTTTGCTACTTATGTAGCATATTTATGCCAAAATGGATACAGTTCTCTAATGACTTGACAAACATAGCAAAATATTCTACTAACTTGCTACATTGTAGCACTACAAAATAACATTGTATTATTTGGGTTACGATTCAAAACTCAGCACCCAATAGGCTTTGACATATACTGTCTTTTCCAGTGCATGCCACTGAGACCTACCAATTACTCCATTATGTGGCTGAATTTCTTTTGATTTATTACAGTATCTAATATCCCATACCCTGATTGGGTTTACATCTGCTTAACTCATCCGAAGAGGCCCAGTAATAGCCAGCCATAACCCTATAACAAATACTATAATGGAATACTTACAGACAGAATACAAAATTCACTTTATATGCTGATACACTGTTCCCAGCACTTATCGGTCCCAAGACCACACTATATGTACGGCAGAATGCCATATCTGGCCACCCCACTGCCATATAATTGCTTGGGAATCTTCCAGAAGTAATGACTTACTGCAAGAGACCATTCCATGGAAGATGGATCAGTTACGCAAAGACTTTTGCCATAACAGTAGATCTTCTAGGAATGTCTCTTGCAGTAAGTAGCTTCCCTGCCTCCGACCCACTGCCATTCCGTAACAGGGAAAACGATGGAGGGTCAGGAGGTTTTGGTACCTCGGTCCCTCGCTCCACGAGCTGAAACCGGCAGGGAACGGAGACTACCAGGGACCACCCACTTTTATAGACACAGCCCAGGAAGTGAGGTTATGTGGGTGGTCCCTGATATAGAGACTGCTGGAGAAAAATACTGTGCGAGAGCTCCATCTAGGGGAAAATCCCAGAAGTAATGACTTACGGCAAGAGACCTTTCTAGAAGATCTACTGTTGCGGCAAAAGTCTTTGCACAACTGATCTTTCTAGGATTGGTATATGTGATCATCCACATGGACCCACCCAACCTCCCTTGGCTTTGGTGCACACATCCGCTTCCAGCAGGCACATATCTGGCATCGGTCAGAGCCGGGGGAGTTACTATCCAGGTGCATGTGAGGAGCCAGCTTGAAGACTTTCCAGCAAGCTCTTAAAGGGAAAGGACACTGCCAGAAGTGTGGATGAACATCATATACCACTCCTAGAACTACTGTTACAGGTGAATAACCTGTTTATTCCTGCCAGGGTGTACCTGAGGCTGTTGGGACTGATGGCGGCTGCCATCTCCACTGACCAGGCTCCACATGCGCATCCTCCAGTGGACTCTCCAAGTGCAGTGGGACCAGTGAATGGACAAATTGGATCAGTTAGTGCTGGTCTCTTCCCCATTTTGCAAAGTGCTCCAGTGGTGGATGGACCCCCTGGACCTGTTGCAAGGAGTCCCATTCCAGATCTCCTCTCCACAGTAAATCCATGGATGCCTCCAGTTTGGGCTGGGGGGCTCATCTGGGCCCCTTTCAAACCCAGGGCTCTTGAGGGCCCTGATTGAAACCTCCTGCATATCAGTGTCATAGAGATGTGGGCAGTTATCTGTGCCATGTGGCTTTTCAGAACCATCTTCTTCTGGGTCAGCTGCTGATTGAGGCAGACAACTTCAGTGTAGTATACTACATCAGTAAGCGGTGGGAATGCATTTGTATCCCCATGCAGGGAGGCCATGAGTGTGTGATATTGGGCGTTGGATCATGGCCTGACCCTCTCAGCCATCCATGCCCTGGGAGTGCTAAACACTCTGGCGGATAGTCTCGGCCAGATTTAGTCCAGCATGCATGAGTGGGAGTTTCTCTCATCCGTCATAGAAGATCTATTCGATAGATGTGATCATCCAGAGTTGGTCCTTTTGAGTCCCGACTCAACCAAAACTGCCCAGTTTTTGCTCGCTCAATCCAGGGCCTGGAGTTTTCCGGTGAGACGCATTGTCCCTCTGCTGGAGTAGGAGGTTCCTTTACGCCTTCCCTCTGCTTCCTGTGATTCAGAGGGTGCTAATCAAACTGCAGATGGAGGGTGCCAGCATCATCTAGGTAGCTCCATTCTGGCTGCAACAGATATGGTTTCCATTGCTACAGCAGTTGGTAGAGGAATCTGTGGTCCCTCTCCCCCTCTGCAGGAACCTGCTGACCCAGGCTCGGGACCCTGATCCATCCCAACCTCAGGTCACTCCATCTGCATGCTTGGCTCCTGAGGACATAGCCATTGCCAGATTTGGGGTTTCCAGTAGAGTAGTGGACGTCCTAGTGGCCGCTAGGAAGCCTTCCACTCAAGCCGCTAAAGCCATGAAGTTGAAGCAGTTTGCCATATGGGCTGCCAAGCATAATCTGGACCCTTTCACCTGTCCAGTGGGCTAGATGCTGGACTACTTGATCTCTCTGTCTGACTCTGGTCTCCAGTACTCCTCCTTCAAGGTGCACCTTTCGGCTGTTTTGACTTTTCGTGAGCCCATGGGTGACCGTACCATAGCTCAGCTGGATGTTTCCTATACCTTTTTGAGGGACATTGTGCATCTGAAACCCCAGTCCGTTCTCCTGTCCAGGCCTGGGATTTGAATTTCATTTTAGAGAAGTTGACTCTGTCTCCTTTCGAGCCAGCCGCAACTTGAGAGCTACGCTTTCTTTTGTGGAAAGCATTATTTTTAGATCTGACTTTGAGGGGGCTCTTGCAGCAGGCAGTAACCATAAGGACTAAGCCACCAGGCGTTAGGATCACACAGAAAACTTCTAGCTAGCAGTATTCAGTGGGGTACCGCCCCTGGCGTCGGCATACCGACATCCCTTATGGTATAAAAGTGGCGGTCCCCCAGCCCATCTCCAGTTCTTTTTCCACCGTTGACCTGCATATTTCGGACCTTCTCGGACTCCTGCATCTAGTCGACTGCCATTTTCATTGCATTTCGACTGCATTTATTTTCATAATTTTACAGGTATTTTTTTCTTGTTTTCTTCAAGTTCCTGAATGTTGTCTTTTCCAGTCATGTCTTCTGACCAGCAAACCAAGTGTGCCTGCGGCAAGCAGATCCCCGCCAAGGACAGTCTCTCCTCATGCCTGCTTTGCCTAGGCCCTAACCATGACACTGAGGCCTGCCAGCACTGCCAGGAGTTTAACCAGGCCACACGGAGATGCTGCTTCAAGACCCTTCAGGCTTCCTTCTGCAGCAGAAGTTAGCGACGATAGAGAAGGAGCTCCAAGGAAAAGGCTCTTCTTTCTCCCCAGCCTCCGGGGCTTCTACTACTACTACTTCCTTCAAAGAGAAGTTGTCGAGCAGGAAGCACAAGCACCAGAACAAGGATAGGGATTAGCCCCAGTCCACTTCCCTCTCAAGGTCACCACACAAGTCGGCAGCCACTTCCAGATCTTCCTCCCATGGGAGGTCGGTCCCTCCTTCCGGGCTGCCTGTGTCCTCGCCTCCCGCCCTCCTCACCAGTTCAGGTGAGGCTCCTCCGAGCTTCAGATGTCGTCCGAACCCCAAAGCCCCTCAAGCTCAGGCCCCTTTTCCCCGCATTCTCAGCTAGGTGGCTCGACCAGTTCTTCGGACGGTGGGTCTCAGCCTTCCGTCTTTCCTGTCCTCGCATTGCCTATGTCGGTCCTGCTTTCATGGAATGATGCCTTGAGCGTGCGCTTACCTCTTCCTCAAGGGCAACGCCACTGTCTCTGATGGGGGCTTTCTTCCCTACACAGGCTGCACCTGGCGTGGGCTGCGTCACCTGACATCAGCCCCCTTCTCCTAAGTCGATGTCGGCCACCCCAGAATCGGCCCCAGGAATGCTTTCACCTTTGTCAGTTTAGCATCAACCAGCGCCGGTCACTCCGGGACAGCTGCAACTGATGCTGGGTCCTTCGAGACCAATGATGGCTAGCTCTTTCACCATAAGAGCCGTCATTTGGTTCCTCAAGGACGAGATACCGGAACCGGCGAGCTCAGGGACCAACGCCTGGGGATCCTACAAATTCCCAACCGCACCACCTCCTCTTCCGCCGCTGTTGGACTACACCCACTGTTCACGGTTCGATGGGAGTTCATGCAGAGGAAGGAACCCCGAAAAAGGCCTCCTACACCCACCTCCGAGGGAATCTTCACCCTCACGGCTCGAAGTTCTTTCTTCTACCCTGGTCACCCAGTTATAAGGTGTCCGACGAAGAAGGATTGCCGTCCTACCATGCCAGGTCGTGGACTCTTGAGTTGTCTGGTGGGGATCCTCCTCGGACTCTGAGGATTCTCTTACTCTCCAACCCTGAGGAACCCAGGGATACCCCCAGATCCCCTACTGATGATCCTGCTTTGCTGGACGTCATGAGGTACATTCGGTCCCTCATGGGCTGGGTATTTGAGGAACTGGACCCAGAACGCCGACGCTTGGCAACCTTCCTCTGTAAGAAGGACACTGCTCAAGGTCATACCTTCCTTTATTGACTCCTTTGATGACATCAACAGGGCCACTTGGAATAACCCATCTTCCACCCCCGGCCCTGCCTAGGAAGGCAGACAGACTTTTACCATGCCCCCAGGAACAAGCCCTTCTATGGGGAGCATCCCGTGGCTGGTTCAGTGGTCATGAACGCTGCTCATGACTGTACTAAGAGACCTAGACACTCAGGCACGTTCCTCCAGATGTCTCTCTCGTCGGGTGGATTTCTTGAGCAAAAGGTCTGTGCCTCAGCCACCTTGGCTGTGCGGTCCTTGAACTTGCTAACCACATGGTCCAGTACCAGAATGCCCTGTGGGACAAGGCTTTGGAATTGGTGCAAACCCTTCCAGATGATGCTACTGAATCTCAGTTGACCCAGCTTCTGAAGTCAGGGTCATACATTGGAAATCATGTCCGCAGGGCGTCCTGTGATACTGCAGATGCGAACAGGCGGCAGCCGCAGGTATTTGCATCCACCGCTACTCCTAGCTTAGGGTTTCCGGCTTTTCCCTTGATGTGCAGGCCAAAATCCTTGATGCTTATTTCAGGGGGTCAGTTCTCTTTGGCAAAGGTGTCCAGAACATTATATCCCGCCTGAAGGAATCTGGCCAGGCCCTGAAGACAGTTCCTTCTTTATACCGTTGTCAGCCAAAACCCCATCAGCCGGCGTCTTCAGAGGAACCAGTGTCGGCAATCCTCGGACAGGAGCCCAGAGGAGCTTTCAAACGTAAGGCCACTTCCCAGGCAACAGGAATCTCAGCCCCTAGAGCCTCCCTGCCACCCTGGCCATCCCAGGTTCTTCAGCTTGACTCTTGCCCTACCTCCGACCCCATAGAAGTCTTGTGAGGCAGGGGTTGCTCTCCTCTTACCTGGACAGATGGCACAGAGTCACCCCGATCAGTGGGTGCTTCAACTAGCAGAAAAGGACATACTCTAGAATTTCGAAGATACCCTAAGAACAATCCACTTGCACTCCCACTACCCTCCAGATCACATTGCCCTCATCCAGAGGAGATCTGGGTACTGCTGAGTAAAAGGCCATAGAACCTGTTCCGCCAATCAAAGGCGAAGATTGTGATTGGGCCAGACATGGACGCTGACAGTAGGTGGGAAATAATCAGGAGAGGATGCAGGATGCTACCAGCACCTGTGCAAGAGTAAGACGAAAATGCAGTAGGGCCCAAAACCCTGCTGGTAGACCAGGGAGGTCCAGGATGTGGTATGGGGAAAGAAGGCAGCCTGTAGGCAATTCAAGTGCTCAAGGAGTGAAAGGGATCAAGGGGAGTACGAGCTGATGACTAAAAGGGCCACTAGGGTGGTGAGGGCGGCTAAGGCAAGGAAGGAGCAGAACCTGACAGGGGAAATTAGGAGTAGGAACAAGGGGTTCTTTAGATACATTGGGGAAAAACAAAGGGTGAAGGGGCAGATTGGCAGGATTAAAACAGGGGAGAGATGGGCGCAAGACCCAGGGGAGCAGGCTGAGGTACTAAATGAGTACTTCACCTCAGTTTTCACCAAGGAAAGTGGGGGTGCTGCATCATACATGGGAGGAGACAGTGATACTGGGGGGGGGAACCCTTACTGATCGGCAGGTCTGGGGAGAGGGGAGGCATCACTGGCAGGAGGGGGAAGGCTAAGCAGGGGATGAGGTATCGGAGGTGGAAATCACAGCAGAGAGTGAGGGAAGCCCTCAGGTCCCTTAAGATGCAGAAAGCACTGGGGGGATAAATTACATCCCAAGTGCTGAAGGAACTGGCGGATGTCCTGGCGAAAACCCCTGGCGGAGCTTTCACCATCTCTCTCTGAGGACAGGTGGTGCCCCAGGACTGGAAGGTGGCATATTGTGCCTATCCACAAGGGGAGAATCAAGGGAGGTGGCAGAGAACTACAGGCCCGTCAGTCTGACATCGGTGGTGGGCAAGGTGATGGAGGGCATTGTCAAGGAGAGGCTGGGGGGACCTGGAAAAGTCAGGGTGCTTGGACAATAGACAGCATGGATTCGTCCCAGGGAAATTGTGCGGACAAACCTTGTGGAGTTCTATGACTGGGTGATGAGTGCCTTGGACATGGGTAGACCAGTGGACGTCCTCTTTCTAGACTTCAGCAAGGCATGTGACTCTGTTCCTCACGGGCCTGTTGGATAAGCTGGGAGAGATGGTGTGGGAAGTAGATGATCAGATGGATAGGCAGTTGGCTCCAGGACCGGATTGGCAGGATAGTCTCATCCCCAAGGAGGGCCATTAGTGGGTCCTGCAAGGATCAGTCCTTGGGCTCCTCCTGTTTCAATGCCTACATCTCTGACATAAAGACAGGTATCAGGAGTGAGATGAGTCTCTTTGTGGATGACTCAAAACTGGGGGCAGTGGTGGATGGAGAGGAGGGGAGGGTGGCCCACAGGGGGACCTGGAGGCTCTGGAAAGATGGTCTAGAAAGTGGAAGCTGAGGTTCAGTGCAGGGAAATGCAAGGTACTGCACCTGAGGGCCAGAAACCCAGGCCAAGTGTACACCCGGGGGGGATGCTACAAGTCTCGATGGCTGAGAGGGACCTGGGGGTGGTGATGGATGTCAAGATGAACAACTCTGAGACTTGTAGGAGTGCAGCAGCCAAGGCCAACAGGATGCTGGGATGCATCGCTATGGGGAATCACCTCCAGAAGGAGGGAAGTGATAGTCCCTCTGTATAACTGCTTGGTGAGGCCGCACCTTGAGTACTGCGTGCAGTTTTGGAGGCCACACTTACAGGGACATTGAACTTCTGGAGAGGGTCCAGAGGAGGGCAACCAAAATGATTTGGGGCTTGGGGGACAGGACTTATGGGGAGAGGCTCGAAGAGCTAAATATGTATACATTGGAAGAGAGAAGGGACCTGGGGGACATGATAAAGGTCTTCAGGTACATGAAGGGGGTAAATAGGGGAGGAGCAGTCAGGGTTCTTCGAGGGGGGGCAGCTAGAGGGCATGGGTGGAAGCTGGAGGGGGGGAGATTCAGGGGAGTAAGGAGGAGGTGTTGCATCACTGAGAGGGTGGTGGAGCCATGGAATACACTGTCCAGGGGGCTGATGGGACAGGTACAGGGGAAGGGTTCTGGAGGCAAAATCCAATGCAGCAAGAATATCTGGAACTGGGAAGGGAGAAGCCAGAGAGGACGAGGGGGGCAGCAAGGTCAGCTCCCAGGGTGGGGGCTGACCAAACAGGCAGACACGAAAGACCATTAGGCCTATTTTGCTGGCATTTTAGTATGTTAGTAAAATCTCGGGCCTAGAGGCCATTATGGCAGAGGTTGACCTGGACATTGTCGCCATTACCAAGTAATGGTGCAGTGAAAACCATGACTGGGATATAACCATTCTAGGCTATACTCTATTCAGGAAAGACGGGGTGGTAAAGAAAGGGGGAGGAGTGGCTTTTTATGTGAGGGATAGCAAAAAAGCAACAGAGATACAAGGAATAAAGGGTGGGGCGGAGGTGCTGTGGGTCACCCTAGAAATGGGGAATGGAGCCTCAGTTTGCACTGGCATGATCTACAGATGGCCAACATTGGGGGGGGTTGGACAAAGTTCTGGTGGAAGCCACCCAAAGATGGCAAATAAGGAGAGATGTTGCTGGTAGGGGACTTTAGTCTACCAGATGCAGATTGGAGCATCCCAGCCGTAGCTTCAGCTAAGAGTAGATATTTCCTGGATTCCTGCAGGGACTTTCTCAGGCAGCTAGTGAAAGAGGCCACTGTGGGGGACATTACTGGACCTTGTACTCACCAATGGGGACAGTGTTGCAGGTGTCTGAGGGTAGACAGCTGGGTACCATTGTTCACCGTGCGGTGTGGTTCACTATATGCACTGTGGCAGAATCAAGCCACACAAAAAGGCGAGGGGCGATTCTAAAAAGTGAAGGAATGCCTCGGGGGGGGGGGGGGCGCTTTGCTGGAGTGGAGGCAAGGGACCACAGACAAGTTCCAAGAGCATCGAAGGAAGGGAGGTGGACACTAGTACATTTACATAGGAGAGAGTCCAGAAGGAACAAATTTGGAAGTGGACAAGGCAGTAGGACCAGACTGGGTGCATCCAAGGATATTTAGGGAGCTCAGAGAGGTGCTGGCTGCACGTGTGACAGCCTTATTCTACGGCACTAGGTCATAATGCCTTCCCCTACAACAGCGAGGTCAACAACTATGCAGTAACAGTGACGCCGTCAGTAACAGTGCTAAGTAGCAGTGCTGCAAAAACAATAGCGCAATGGTAGCAGTCCAAGAACACACAGAGGACCTACCACTAGGCAAGAAAATAAAGCCGCAACTTGTGTTTTGTAGGCCCACCACCTCTCATATATTTAATATCCAGCTCAAATGGGAAAAAAGGAGAAACTGGATGGAGGGGTGCAATTTCAGTTTTCGCTGATGGAAAATAAAAAGTACACTTTCAACCGGGTAAAATAAATGCTGCTGTGTTGGGAGACCAGGAACAGAACCCTGGTCTCCTGCACTGTGCTGGCCAAGCTGTTGCTGCCTCAACCCTCTCTGCCACGGGAGCAGCTCGGCCAGCTACCACACTTTCCTTGCACTTGTGCAGTGCACCTTTCCATTGCCTGAATAGTTACATGGGTAGCGGTAGTTGCTATACGTTATTCTACCGTCGCTATTGAGGCATTGTGCGGTCCTGACGGCGCTGTTCAATACGTGCTATTATAACCGGGATCCCTATTCTACCACTCACTGGAGATGGGAGTGGTTCTGGAGGACTGGAGGAGGGCAGATGTAGTCCCACTTGACTAAAATGGTAGCAGAGAAGAGGCTGGCAATTATAGTCCAGTCAACCTGAGTTCAGTAGTGGAGAAATGAGTGGAAACACTCTTTAAGGAAAGGATTGTGGAATATCTTGAATCTCGTTGCTTACAAGAGCTGAGGTAGCATGGATTCACTTGGGGGAGGTCATGTCAAATAAACCTGATAGATTTCTTTTACTGAGTGACCAGGGAATTAGATCAGGGTGGAGCGGTGGATGTAGCCTACCTAGATTTCAGTAAGACCTGTGACACCGTTCCACATAGAAGACTCTTTAACAAGTTGGGCAGCCTAGAATTGGGTCCAAACATGGCAGTTTGGGCAAGGAATTGTTTAGGTGACAGGCGATAGAGGGTTGTGGTAAATAGAGTTCACTCCAAGCAAAGGATGGTGACCAGCGGGTTGCCACTGGGATCAGTACTGGGTCCGGTCCTTTTTAATGTCTTTATTAGAGGCATTGCAGAGGGGTTATAAGGGAAGGTATGACTTTTTAGCAGATTACACTAAAATCTGCAATAGGGTAGACACCCCAGATGGGTGGAGACAATGATTAGAGAGCTAACAAAGCTAGAGGAGTGGTCCAGGCTGTGGCAGCTAAGTTTCAGTGTGAAGAAGTGCAAAATCATGCACTTGGGACACACAGATACAGGGGCGGAGTCCAAAATGGGCGTGTAGTATTAGCGACCACCAAACAGGAAAGAGACCTGAGATAATCATATTTGATGACCTAAAGGTGGCCAGATAGTGTGACAAAGCAGTGGGGCGGGCTAGTGGGATGCTAGGATGCATAGGGATGAGTATCACCAACAGAAAGAGAGAGAGGTGGTGCACTGTATAGATCACTGATGAGACTTCACATAGAGTACCGTGTCCAGGTCTGGAGACCACATTTCGGAAGGACATAGAATAGAGGTAGTCCAGAGGAGGGCAACTAAAATGCTACAGGGTCTGCATCAAAAGCCCTATGAGTAGAGACTTAAGGACTTCAATATGTACAACCTGGAGGAAAGGGGTTAGGCACTTCAAATCATGTCATGGGTATAAATACAGATTTTCCTTCGAGAGGGCTCTTGCTGTAGGCAACACCATAAGGACTGAGCCGTCTGGCACTAGGACTACACGGAAAAAATAGCTAGCAGTATCTGGTGGGGACCGCCCACCCAGCATCACATGGCCGACATTGGCCCAATGCTGTACAATGGACAGTCCCTCACGCCCACCTCCAGTTCTTTCCCGCTGTCAACCTATGCACGCCGGACCTCGCGAAATGCTGTTACAGTCGACCGCCATTTTTCGATAAGTATATCTTTCAAAATGTCTTATTTTCTACAATTTTAGACATTGGATTGCATGTCGTCGTCTTCTGCCGAATCCCGCAAGAACAAGTGCGCCTGCAGCAAGCAGATCCTGGAGAAAGACAGCCATACCTCATGTCTCCTCTGCCTGGGGCCTGACCACAGCACCGAGGACTGAGGTCTGCCAGAGCTTCAACCAGGCCACACGAAAACGCCATCACAAAGTCCTGGAAGCTCATCTTTTGAAACAAAAACTGGCTTTGATGGAAAAGCAGCTGTAACCAGTGCATAGCGCTTCATCATCTCCTGTGGGCTATTCTGGCTCCCACTCCTCCAAGCAGAAGCACAAGCGGAACAAAGACAAGCACAAGGACCAGGATCAGTCTTCCTCTAAGCTGCGGCCGACAAGCGGCCCTCTATCAGTAAGAAAGGCGCCACTCCGGCCAAATCTGCTCCTCCTGCTTTGAAGCAGCCTTTGGCCTACCCCGCTGAGCTGGTAACGGTTCCGGCAGGGACCTCCGGGTTTTCAGAGGCTACTCCCACCCTCAGGCCCTTCAAATCTGAGCCAGAGCCTATATCGGGTGGGTTGGCCGGTGAGTTGGATGCTGGCTCTGCCGTCTGACCAGCCCTGCCGCTCACATCGAACCCTGATTCGAGGTCTGACGTCTGACTCTGGAGATGTCCATCGCCCCACCCAGGCCGAAGGCTCCACCGCCTCCTCTTGGATCCAATGCTGGCCCCCACTACAGGTCCACAGCCAGATACTCAGCCTGAGCCTTCAGCCAGGTCCCTCAGCCCTGCCATCTGGTCCTTCTCCAGACTACCTGATGCCAGGCTACCCTGCTCGAGGCCATCCTACACCAGGGTTCCTGAAGCCGGGGTATCCAACACACGGGTGCCAGACGCCAGGCTATCCTCTGTTGGGTGTATCCAATGCCTGTCTTATCAGCATCCTTCACCACCTCCTCCACAGCCGCTGGTGGATTACGATGCTTTCTTTGCTTCATGGCGGAAAAGAGCCGGTATAGTGGTGTAGCACAGTGGTTTAAGGCTCTGAGCTGCAAATCTGGTGACATCCAGCAGACCAGACCTGGGTTTGAATCCCACAGCTTCCACTTACATACTGTGTGACCCTGAGCAAGTCACTTAACTTCCTTGTGCTCCCAGGCTGCACCTGTAAAAAAGCTTTCGGCTTAGTGTGCTACTCCTGGTTAAACAACTAAAAAAAAAAAAAAGAGCCAAGCACCAGTTCATATTGGAGCTGGACCAATGTCAGCTGGCCATGCCTCCCACACTGGTTTGGTCGGCCCCTACTTCACCTTCCCTCTCTCCAAGTAAGACGTGTCCCTCCACTTCTAGACACACATTGGGTGTCTCTGCAGGAGAGGACCAGGGTCGTGGGCTGGCTAATCCTCAGAAGGAGGACCCCCAGTAAAGGTCCCTATCCCCGGACAGGAGCCCTTCACGAGACTCAAATTCGGACTCTGCTTCTTCTTCCTTGGTCTCTGATTCCCCTCAACTGGAGGGTCCCATGCCTAAGGAGACCCCTTCTTCATGGATATCCTGAAAATTCAGGAGGCCAATGGCTGGAAGACAGAAGAGCAGGATCCTCAGCGTCTGAGGTTGGCAGAAAACCTTGACATCCCGGAGAAGACCCCACTTCTTATCCCCCTTGGACAGGACCCCACAATGATTTGGCCATCACGATATGGCAGCAACCAATCGTCGGTCGCAGCCATCTCCAAGAAGGCGGACAGATTGTATCATGTCTGAGGGGAAAGACCATTTGGTCAACCACCCTAAAGCTGATTCGGTGATTATCAGTGCGGTACACGACTGCTCAGTTAAGTCTAAGCATATGAGTACCTCTCTTCCTGACAAGGAGTTGATTCAGTTTGGGTTTATTCATCCTCTATTCTGGCCCTGTGGGCTCTGAATTATGTAGCCTGCGTGGTTTGCTACCAGAAGGTCATTCTGGGTCAGCTGAAAGCAGAATTTGCAGCCTTGCCAGACTCTGAAGCCAAGGCCAAAACTGAACAGACGGTTAAGACGGCAGAGATTACCTACCGCCACACCCTACGAGCGACTTAAGACACCATCGACGCCTCCACCAGAAGCACAGCGATGGCAGTCTGTCTATGCAGACGCTCCTGGCTGTGGATATCTGATTTCACACAGGATGTTCAAGTGTCCATACTGGATGCCCCCTTCAGGGGCTCGGTGCTCTTTGGAGGGGATGTTCAGGATATCATGACTGACCTGCAGGAGTGAGGGAAGGCACTTCATTCGGTGCAATCCCTCTATCACACCAATCCCAAGTCTCAGCAGCCATTTTGCCATCAGCAAAGTTGCCAGACAAGGCAGCAGCCCGCCAAACATCAGGGCAAGCATTGGGCTACCTCTTCTGCATCCACCCCCCACCAAGTCGCACAGACCTTCCGGTGGGGCACTCCCCAACCCTCCTTCCGCCTCTTGACTCGCGCACCCCCCCGGCCCCATATCCTCCACCCATACTCTGTATGCAATAAATATATAATGGATAAATCCACAAATATATTCCCTTTATATTTACTTTATAATTATTTAATTTGTTTTCTTTATTTTATTTTTATGTGTTTTGTATGGGTTTTGAGGATTAGTTTTTGTTTAATTTAGCGTAGTTTGTTTTAATTTTAGCATAATATGTGTTGGCCTGTAGGTTCCATGGGGTGTGCTATTCATCCTCCTCTCTTAGCACCCTCCTCCTTTTATACCCTCCTTTGCATTAGACCACCAGCACTGTAGGCGTAGAGATTGTTAATAAGGAGGGTGGGGGTGGTAACAGGTGAAGATGAACAAGCGTGGCCATCGTATCGAGGTTATTAAGTCCAGAAGGTGCCCTGGGGCAAAATGGAATCCAGAGGGGGGTTTCCCATGTCTGGTGCCCATCCCCAAGAGCACTGCCGAATTTGGTGGGCAGATAGGTTGGACAGCCTCCGTGGTTTGTCCTACTCGAGCGGTGTTAAGCAATGCCAGGTCTGTTAGGAATAAGACCGCTATTATTGCCGATCTTGTTGGCTCAGCTGACCTGGCTTGCATCACCGAGACCTGACTGGATGAAAACTCTGGCCCCATTTTGGAGGCCATGGTTCCGGCTGGGTATTCAGTGATACACCACCGAGATTGGACCGCGGGGAGGGGATTGCTGTCTGTTTAAGACTAAATGCTTCCTTTAGAGGAGGCTGTGGATGAGCAAGAGGAGCCTGATTATGGAAATGATGGATATTCCAGAGTCTAGGAGGTTGTCTATTCCTTGCATAAGTCATTTAGGAAGCAAACAACAAAGATTTTAAAAACTCTTCATTCTGTCCCTCCTGTGAGATAAAAAATGGACAGAAGGTATACTTTGTCAGGCTCGGATACAGACTTCCTTATTGAGCAGTGTAGTCATGTGTGGTACAAGCTGCAGCCCGTGACAAGGCTACACATTCCTCTGGCCTCACATCCTCCTGACAAGGATTCTAGGAAGATTGATGCCATGGCTAAGAAACAGTATATGGCAGCTTTGGGACTGCAGGCAAATTATATGGCTTATGTGGCTAGATATCAGAAATCTAGGTGGGACATAGTATTGTGTTAGCCAAGCAGGCCCATGGCCAGCTGGCTAGTGAGTTGGAACAGGTGGCTGCTGATGGCATTGAAGCCTCTAAAGTTCAATTTCATACTGCTGTTGATGTTAATGATGTTTCCTCCAGGTCATGGCCACTTCTGTAGCTTTCCGTAGGTTGGCATGGCTCAGATGCACTAATCTGTCCCAAGATACCAGTCAAAGGTCTATGGATTTTCCTAGTGGGAAATTTCTGTTTGGGGAGCAAACAGAAAATTATATGGAAAAAAGATGGATGAATACAGAACTACCTACAAAAGTGCCCAGGTTAAGGAGAAGCATGCCACAAAGGCATGCTCCCAGAGTTAGGGCAGACCTTTTCCAGGCCTTTTACCACTTTCAAGCCTCCTCTGCTGTCTCGAGAGGGTTTCTTCAGAGGCAGGGTAGACGTGGGCAAGTAGACCGCCTCCTCCCTCAGCCTAAGGCTGTTGCTAAGCAGGCACCCCTGACTGGGGTGCCCAGGGCCGATTCTCCTGTACCAGGAGGCAGGTTACTCTATTTCAGCCAGAGCTGGCTGTCCCAACTTCGGACAGATGGGTTCTGGAGGTACAGGCCAGGGTCTGGTTCTCAGCTTCAAATATTTTCAAAGATGAGAGCCAGGCATTTCCCACCTGCAAATCCTTCAGAAGCCCTTGCTTTGAAGCAGAGGTTCTTTTCTTCTGGTCTGCAAAGCAATGGAAAGGGTTCCTCCTTGCCATCAGGGCAAGGGGTTTATTCAAGATACTTTCTTACCCTAAAGACAGGAGAATGGTGCCCATTCTGGATTTAAGATACTTGAACAAGCATCTGTTGAAACCAAAGTTCAAAATGTTAACTCTGGCAATGATATTGCCTTCCCTAAGGCCAGGGACTGGCTAGCTTCCCTGGACCTCAAGGATGCCTATTTTCATGTTCTGATCAGGCCTTCCCACCGAAGTACCTCAGGTTCGAACTGCCCTCAGGCCACTACCAGTTCAGGGCAATGCCCTTGCCTTACCTCTGCGCCAAGGGTATTCACAAAATGTCTCGCTGTGTAGTGGCTCATTTAAGAAGGCAAGGGTTGCTGTGTTTCCCTACCTGGACGACTGGCTCATTGTGGGTCAGTCTCAGGTCAGGTGAATCCCACTTGCAAGTCACCCAGCAGCTTCTCACTTCTCTGGGATTCCTGCTAAACTTACCAAAGTCAGTTCTGGAACAGTTCAGGCCCCTAACTTTCATAGGCGCAGAATTGAACACGTGAGGTTAGCCAGGGCCTTTCTTCCCTCGGAAAAGGGTGGACAGACTCATCGCCCTGGCATCCTCCTTTACCCTATGGTCTCTCGACCAGCAAGGCATTTCTCTGCAACTCCTGGCACATGGCTGCTTCCACAGCTGTTGTGCAGGGAGCAAGATTCCAGATGAGGGACATTCAGTTCCATTTGAGGGCCTATTGGTCTCAGAGGAAGGACCCCTTACCAAATTGGTCCCAGTTACTCAAACCCTGATCCTGGCCTTACACTGGTGGCAGGATCAAAGCAATCTGAAACAAGGGGTTCCTTCATTCCCATTTCTCCCTCCTCACCTCACCACGGATGCCTCCCTGTTGGGGTGGGGGCTCTCCTGACCTTACCACTCAGGGTGGGTCCTCAGGAATCTCTGCCCACATCAATCTTCTGGAACTCAGAGCTGTCTTTAGCTCTTCGGTCTTTCAGATTCTGTCCAGAACAAAGTGGTTCAAGTCAGGACAGACAATACCACCACAATGTGGTACATCAACAAGGGGCACTCGGTCTTCAGCCTTGTGCACCGCAATAAGGTGTGGTCTCTGGCTTATTCCCTGAACACACCTCCCTGATAGGGTTCATCTCCCAGGGAAGGACAATGTGCTGGCTGGACGCCTCAGCAGAATTTTCTCAGGGCCATCACGAATGGGCTCTGAATCCACAAGTACTGGGGTCTGTTTTGCCAGTTGGGGCACCTCAGATAGATCTTTTCATGCCCCAGACAACCACCAACTTCCTCTTTTGCTGCAGGCCTCCAGTACTGGGCTCAGTCCTCTGGATGCCTTTCTGTTGGATTGGAAAGGAAGTTCCTGTATGCCTTCCCCTTTCCTCTCCTTTTCAGGGTACTAGTGAAAATCAGATCTCAACCTTGCAGAGTGATTCTGATTGCCCAGATTGGGCCAGACAGCCCTGGTACCTCTGCTCCTGTCCCTGGCAGTTCACCCTGCCCTGAGCCTGCCCAGAGTTCACGACTTACTGGCCTGTGCACAGGGAGAGTGTGGTATCCGGACCTCAAGTCCTCCACCTCAAGGCTTGGCTCTTGAGGAGCTAGAATTTGCTGACTTACACCTTTCTCAAGGTGTCATGGATATTTTAAAGGCTTCTAGGAAGCTCTTCCACTAGGGCCACTTATAATTCTAAGTGGAAGAGGTTTTCCATCTGGTGCTCTGAGAGGCAGATTATCCCAGAATCTGCTGATCTTCCCATTCTTCTGAATATTTGGTCCATCTGAATTCCTAGGCTTTAGACCAGCTACCTGAAGGTTCATCTGGCAGCTGTCTCTGCTTTTTGTGTCAGCAGGAAGCCTGCCTCCTTTCTTCTCACCCTGTGTTCTCCAAGTTTTTAAAGGGTTACTTCATACTAACCCTCCTTTTCGGAACCAGCTCCCGCCTGGGACCTGAATATTTGCATTGCTCAGTTAATGCAACCCCCTTTGAGCCTCTGTCTTCTGCAGAACTCAAGTATTTAACTTGGAAAACGCTTTTCTAGTAGCTATCACCTCTGCCAGACGACAAGTGAGTTACAGGCCTGTCAGTGGAAGAAGATTTTATCTCTTTCCACAGAGATAAGGTAGTCCTAGGACTAATAGAAAGTTTTTGCCTAAGGTGGTTTCTGATTTCCACCTGAATCAATCTATCTCCCTCCAGTATTTTTCACTGAGCATTCTTCCTCAGGTGAGAGGAGACTGCACAGCTTGGATGTCAAAAGGGCATTAAGTTACTATCTAGAGCGCACCAGAGGTCATAGGTTCAATCCCTCCAACTGTTTCTTACCTATGGCGAGGTTGGCAAGGAAACCTGCCACTAAGAGAACAATTGCAAGGTGGATTGTCTCTTGTATCCAATTTTGTTATCAGAAACTGGGTAGAGTACCCCTCAGGATTGAGGGCCCACTCCACCAGGGGTACTAGCTGCCTCTAGCGGGCTGCTAGAGACATTCCTATTCTGGAGATTTGTCAAGCTGCTACCTGGAAGACAGTTCACACCTTTACAAGCATTATTCCCTGGATGTCCAGTCCAGGAGAGATGCTCGGTTTGGCACAGCTGTGCTTTCAGAGCCTATTTCCTAAGTAGGTTCTGACCTCCTCCATGGAGGTACTGCTGTGTAATCTGTTATTGTTATAATATAGCAAGACTTCATGGTGTTTGAAGAAAAATTACTCACCTTAGTAATTGCTTTTCTTCTCATGGAGTCTTGCTATATTATAACCACCCTCCTCCTGCCCCTCTCAGAACTCCTACTTGGGTAGAGGTGGCAAATTGTGCAAGCACTGTGTCATGCCATTTTAGTTTTCCCCTAACCCTGTTTTCCTTTGGGTTAGGGATCTAGATGTTCATTTAGGTTATTTTTTTTGCCCCTTGTTGGACTTGAGTCTTGGGGGAAGGGGTTCATATGTGCTTGTCAAGGGTGGTAAGCCGAACCATAATACCATCAATCTTTTGTTATTATGGTTCTGGGTGTTTTCTTTGTTGTTTATATTGTTGTTATTACTACTAGTAGGTAGCCATAGGCTAGTGTAGTTTTCCACACAGACTTTTCCGTCCTTTGATGTTGGACAGTAAGGATCTGACAGTTTCATTTGAAACTGCCAGATAGAGATTTTGGGCACAGCTCACTGTAGAACTCCAGATCTTCTGGAGTTAACTCCTTCCTCTCGGGCAGTTCAGCTGCAGTGGCTGACTGCTATTGTTATAATATAGCAAGACTCCATGAGAAGAAAAGCAATTACTAAGGTGAGTAATTTTTCTTCTGTCCCTTGGACTCTCTTGTCCCACCCTCCATCCTTTCTCTTACCTCTCCGGCGACTCAGAACTGGTAGGCGGCCCGAGTCGGCGCAACCGCGGCTGATCCTCGGCGCCACGTGGTCGTGTCGGCCTCGGGCGCCGATGCAGCGTCGACTCTGCTTATCCTTTTTTTAAAAAAAAAAAAAGGCTCCCACGGGGTCCTGATCTCCGGCCAGTACCCATCTGTGATGAATGGTGAAGATACACAGAAAGATCATAATTACGGTAGGTACGTAATTTTTATTTCTTGGCATGTCGTTTCCCTTTAAGAATCTTGGCGGAAGGTCTAAAAGCTGACTCCTCCCATCCACTTGGCAGTATAACCCTCGGCTCTGCCCCTTGGCACCAGATCTTCCTTTCTGCTGGAAGATTCAGGTTCCTCCTTATTCGCCCTGCTGAGTAGGCCCTGGCACTTAAATCTTCAGATTATTTACCTAAGCTAAAACTCGTTAGTTTCTCCGCGATAGTTTCATGATTGCGACCGCAATGGAGGACAAGTTCTCGCCGGGTTCCGACGGTGCCCCTGCTGGCAGATGTCTCGCACCAACCCGCATGCCATGTGCGGCCGGGCTACCCACTCTATAGATACCCAGGCCTCGCTGACTTTTTGATGCCTGCCCAGCCGAACCTGTTGGATGATCGCCTGCACGCTAAACAGCTTGGACGACCAGAAAAACAGAACCTGCGGTCAAATCTAGAGAGGCCTATTTGCAGTCACTGGGCCCACTGAGGAACTTGAACAAGTGAAGGCCTTGAGGAGGAAGTGACTTGGGCTGCCGATCAGTCCTCTTCAGTAGTCTTCGTGCCCGTTCAAACTGCGCTCTACTTTACAGGCTCCTTCAAGGAGTTGTGCGGTCTCCCGACTAAAGGGATATGCGTTGGTTCCCACAGCCCGCTCCCATAAAAGGAATCCACGGAGTCGAGATAAGTCTCACATGGTTCTTGGGATTAAGAGAATCTTAGTCTCTGGGAATCTCCTGTTTCGACTTCAGTCGAAATTGCGGCCATTGGCTTCACAGTGCCCCCATCAGGCCAGCCAGCTAAGATGCGGGACAACGACACAGTTGAAATTATCGTCCATCTGTTGTTGCTGGATGAGGCCGACAATTCCTTGTTCAGGACTCTGGTCCTGACTTGACCTACCGAGGCAGAAACCCAGTTTACTGGGAACCTCCTCACGGTCCCTGACCCTGGTCTGGAGGAGCCTCTGGTTTCCCCGTCTCTTCCTGAGGACTCCCGTCGGCGCAGTCTCCACCCCCCACACAAACGGAAGATGTCATCACCAGACGCCGATTCTGGGTATTCTAAGAAGTAGCACCACCGCTATTCATCCTGCCCCTTCGGGAGAGGATCCAGCTCAAGCTGGCGCCAATGCTACGAGGATCTCATGTGGCAACTGTTGGAGCGGAGCCAGTGAAGGCCTTCGCCAATTGTGGTGGAGCCACCACCTAAACAGCCTTCCTCCGGGACTCCTGTTAAGGAGTCTCTGCCTGCTGAGGACCTCCCACATAGGCTGTCTGTCACCCTTACTCCCGACTGTCTGCACGGGTTGAAAGTGACTCAAGTGGTCAGCCGATCTATCCGTGAGTCTGGAGGACTTACTTTCGTACCGCTGTTTGAGGTTTCAATGGGAGTCTCACAGAGGAAGGTCCCATGTCCTTCATAGGCATTTCTCCATCTCTTCTCCGAATCCACGAGGATGAAACTGGAGCCTGTCAAGAAACGGGCTCAGTATCCCCAACAGATATTCTGACTAAAGGGATTCTGTGACAGAGGCCTTCCAGTGGCCGGCCAATACTGGCCAGGCTCTGGAGCTTTGGCAGCACCCGTCCTCCTGCCCTGCGCCATTGGCCAGGATGGCCCGCAAGTATGTGGTTCCCATCGGGCACCTATCAGGGTTCACAGAGCACCCCTCGACTGAGGGATTAATGACTAAATCTGTTTCTCGCACTCGGGAAATTCAAGAGACACTGATAGATCTCCAGACAAAGAGTCTTTAAAAAAAAAAAAAAAAAAAATGGATCATTCTGTCCGAAAAGTCTATGCCGCCTGCCAGTCTCTGTCAGGCAAGCTCCGCCGTCATCATGGCACATTTCACATGCCCTCCTGGGCTCTCTGGATGAGGTGCTTCCTCATCTTGCCACGGACCTTCAGACTACAGTCAAGCAGGTTCAGGATCAGAGGTCAGGCTGTTGCAAAACAGCAGTTCCGGACCGCTCTGGACATTGGGATTCCTGTGCTTGTTTGGTGGTTGCCATGGTCACCATGCACCGAGGGCCTGGCTGAGGGTCTCTATCTTACGGTAGACACTGCACAAACTGGTGGATCGCTCCTTTCTGTGCACCAACTTGTTTGGTCCTGGAGTTGATGGTCGCCCAGCGCATCGAGAAGTCCAGTGCCACCTTGGACTCCATTGCCTCTGCCCAGAAGGAATTTCTGGGTTCCATGAAGCAGCTGCATGCTTTTCAGCTTTCTGCCCTGTAGCCAAGCAGCCCCAGTACTGATCAGGGCAGCAGCAGGCTCAGTCCTTGGTGCCCTTGGCCCAAGTCAGGGTTTGCTGTCCATAAGCCCAGAGGGAAGGGTCCAAGTGGTCCCGAAGCCCAATCTTCCTCATAGACTGCTTAGTGATGCGATGGGGGTGACCACCCCATGCCCATCACACCTACTGTGGGTCCTCCTGTAGGGGGCCGGCTCTGCCACTTCCTTTCCACTTGGTCTTCTGTCACAACGGACAGGTGGGTGTTGGAAGTGGTCGACCAGGGTCTGCCTCTGGAATTCAAGCAGTACCCGCCGAGCCCACACCCCATGGGAGAAGGTATCCGTGGATACTCTGTCGGCTCTCCGAAACAACACAACCCAACTCCTCTGCAAGGAGGTAGTTGTCAGAGTCGCGGATCCCCCTGTCAACCCAGGGTTTGTTTCAGGTACTTCCTGGTCCTGAAACGGACCGGAGCTGGTGCCCCATTCTAGATCTGCACGACCTGAACAAGTTTCTCAGGTCTCGCACTTTCAGGATGGTAACTCTGTCTCAGTTCATACCATTTCTCAGCAGGACATATGGTTTTGCTCTCTGGATCTGCAGGATGTTCTTTCACGTCCCGATCTGTCCATCACACCAAAACTTCCTCTCCTTCTGAGCAGAGGGAACTCTCACGAGTTCTAAGATATGCCGTTCAGCTTGTCAGCAGCCCAGGGTCTTCACCAAATACATTGCAGTGGGGGTGGCCCATCTTCGGTGTCTAGGGGTAAGGGGTACCCCTGCCTGGACGATTGGCTCATAGCGGGTCCCTCCAGACAGGAGGTGGAGCAGTCCAGGATCTGGCCTTCCAGACCTGCATTGACCTTGGCTTCCTGGTCAGTGAGGCCAAGTCAGAACTTCGTTCCTGGCAGGTGATTTGGCTTCATCGGGCAGAGCTCGACTCTTGCTGAGCCAGAACCAGGCTCCCAACGAACAGGGTGGAGGTTCTCTCCTTTGCCCTATCATTTCTGGTTGGGCACTTGTGCCATGCCCGGACTTCCTCACGACTTCTGAGTTACATGGTGGCCTGCACCTCCATGGTCTGATGGGCCTGGTGGCAGATGCGCCTTCAGTGGGAACTGGCCAGCCAGTGGACTCAGCTACTAGGTCATTTCAACCAGCTGGTCACTGTAACCCGGAATATGTGGGACGCTCCAATGGTGGACCGTCCGAGCATCTGCAGGAAGGGATCCTGTTTGTCCGCCCGAGCCGACTGTCACCTTGACGATCGACGCCTCTCCACAGGCTGGGGTGGCCACACAGGGGACCACAGAATCCATGGGCTCTGGACCCCAAGGAACCGATGCCATATCAACCTGCTGGAGCTCCGACAGCACGGCTGGGCTGACTGCATTAGCTTTGTTCCTTTGGTGTCAAGTGGTTCAGGTCCAAAAGGACAACACCACTACCATGTACTGTCTCAACAGACAGGACGGCATGCACTCGGCCTCTGTGCAGGGAAGCTGTCTGCATCTGGACTCTCATGAGCCAACTAGAGGCAGATCTAGCCATTCATGTGGCAGGAGCCTCAAATGAGCTGGCAGACGCTCTCAGCCATGTGGGTGGGCGTGCCATGAGTGGTCTGTCCATCCAGAGGTAGTACACAGCCTGTTTTCCCAGTGGGCACCCCTCAGGTGGACCTGTTTGCTTCAGGAGGACGCAGCTGAGGCTGTTTTGTGCCCACCCCACCAGCAGAGTCACTGCAGAGGATGCCTTCTTGAGGCCGTGGAACCCAGGCTTCTCTGCCTTCCCTCCACTACCCTTAATCCAATGGGCTCCTCGAGGAGGGAGGGACAAGGCACAGCGATTCTGCAGCTCTGGACTGGCCCTGCCAGTTTTGGTACCCCGATCTCCTCAGCCTCCGCAGCAGGCTCCCGAGGCATCTTCCAGCATGCCCGAACCTGCTCTCAGTCAATCGGAGGAAGGTCCTCCACCCGGACCTTCAGTCTCTGCACCTGACAGCCTGGTTCCTGAGTGGCTAGAGTTCCAGGCTTTGGGTCTGTCCAAAGATGTACTCACTGTAGTTGAGGCATCTGGGAAGGAATCAACCAGGAAGTGCTATGCCTTCAAGTGGAAGAGATTCTCCATTTGGTGTCAGAGCAAAGGCCTGGACCGTTTGTCCTGTCCGATGGCTAGCCTTCTCGACTACCTTTGGTCTCTATCCAAAGGGGGTCTGCAGTCTACAACCCTTAAGGTGCACCTCGTAGCCATCTCTGCTTACCAGGCACGGGCCGGTCAGTAAACGGCACAGGAGAAGGTGGTCTGGCATTTCTTCAAAGGCCTCAGTCATATTTCCTCTCTGGTGCGTGAACCACCACCACCGTGGGATCTACTGCTGGTACTGGCAAAGCTCATTGGCAAGCCATTCGAACCAATGCACAGGAATGAGATGTCGCACCTGTCGTGGAAGACCAGCTTCTTGGTGGCTCACATCAGCCAGAAGGATTGGGGAACTCCAGGCGCTCTCTATTGAGTCTCCCTATCTGGTCTTCCACAGGGACAAGGTTGTCCTGCACCCCCACCGGAAATTTCTTCCGAAGGTTGTGTCGGAGTTTCACCTGAACCAGGTGATGACTCTGCTGGTGTATTACCCCAGTCACACCTTGGAGGCCAAGTACAGGCTCCATACTTTAGACCTGAGACGAGCGCTCTTTTATTATAAAGAGCACATGGCCGGAGTTCAGGGAGAGGTTGGCCAGCTGTTTGTCACCCTACACTGAAGCCACACCTGGTAGACCTGCAGCCAAGCAGACGATTGGCAGATGGATTACATTATGCACGATCTCTGGGTAGGTGCGGGTGATTCTAGGGCTTGGGGCTCATTCCACCTGCATACTACTGCATCAGTTGCTGCTTTTAGGGACGTCCCTATCCAGGATATCTGCAGGGCTGCTACCTGGAAGTCAGCAAACACCTTCATTTCCCATTACCACATTGACCTAGAGTCACGCCGGGATGCTGGTTTTGGGGCCTCAGTTCTCCGGTCTATGTTCCCTAAGTAGGGTGTGTGCCTTGCCTCCCTCCCTACCGGAGAACTGCTAGGAGTCTGCCAAGAAGTGTGGATAGAACAACATATCCACGTCCCTAGAAACGCAAGTTACTCACCAGTAACAGTAGATCTTACTTCGAGACACAGCCCTTGCAGCAGGTTACATCATTAGGACTGAAGCCGGCAGGCGTCAGGACCCCACGGAAAAATTCTAGCTAGCTATCTTCAGCGGGATCCGCCCGACGCCGGTCCCGCTCCGACGTCCAGACGTAGTACATAAGGGCGGTCCCACCATTCTCAGTTCTTCCCGTCAACTTGCATGTCTCGCCTTTGTTCAGTCTCTAGCGCACGCGTGGTTAAGTTTTTCCTACGGGAAATTCGATTCTCTACAATCAAGTTTTTCTCTGATGTCCTCTCCGACCTCCGGTCACTCCTCGAAGTGTGCTTGTGGGAAGCAGATCCCCTTCAAGGACCCTCACTCGGCCTGCGTCCGGTGCCTAGGCCCAGACCACGACACCCGGGCCTGCTCCTCTTGCCAGGGGTTTAATAGCAGAACCCGGATCCGCCGCCAGAAGGCCCTTCAGGCATTTTTGCTGGAAGAAAAACTCAAGACCATGTCTTCCAAGGGGACTCTTAAGAAGGCCCACAAGCACACTGAGAAAGAGGGAGAAGGCCCTTCCAGGTCCCTGTCTAGGGCCTCAGACTCCGCAGCTCTGGTTCCAGGTCCCACCCCTTCCTGGGCCAGCCTCAGCCTCCCCTGCTGCGGTCAAGAAGTCTTCATCCTCTTTCTCAGGCCAAGACTGCCAGACCTTCCTCGCCCTCCAGGGCCCTGGTCAAGTCTGGGATTGCCATCATCACTAAAGTCGGGTTCCCGCTTTTCTGAACCCGGCGCCAGGTCGGCTTCCTTGCCTCCTCACAAGACTATGGAGCTACTCTCTGAAGAGGCCGCAGGACCCGACGCCGATGCGCCTGTCGCCGCCCCTTCTCGCCACAGATCCCCGGAGCGCCGCCGCCAGACTAACGATCATCGACGCTGTAGGGGACCGCGCCTGCCCTATTGGAGAAGAGGACCCCGACGCCCGACCGACGCCGGTCAGGAGACCATCAACCGAGGAGGAATTGACTCAGCCCGAGGACCAGACGGGCGACTCCCGGTCCTGTCGAGACGCCCAGGAACCCTCGCCGCTACCTGGAGCCCTCTGTGGAGCCGACGTCAACTGGACGACCACTCACTGACTCCCGGACCGTCGTCGGACCTTTCCATGGTAGAAGTGAAGGAGCTGTTCACTTACTGGCGGGACACCATAAAGAAGGACATGGTTCCCACTCCACCTCCTCTCCCTCCTCCTCTTCCTCCTACACCGAATATTCCTCCGGTTCCTGTGCCCCCTCCCCATCGGGGTTGGCAGGCCGATTACCTCCTCCCCGGGAGCACAGAACACCTCCAAAGGGGAGACCAGACAAACGGAGACCTCCGTCCAAATCCTCTTCCAGGTCACCCAGCCCTAAGAGACCCAGAAGACGCCGACGATCGCCTTCGATGGAGGACACGGGATCAGAGTTCTCAACATCCAGATCCCCATCTCCCCTCTCCATCCCTTCTCCGGATCCACGCGAGATGCCAAAGTCTCCTCCGGATGACCCTTCGCTCTGATATTATGAGACACATCCAAGAGAACATGGGATGGGATGTGAAGAGCTAGACTCAAAGGCTACGCCTTGCAAAGTATCTTAGTCAGAAGGACCCCAAGCCTGTGGTGGTGCCACCCTTGGTAGACACTCTGTGATCGCCACCAAGGCAGCGTGGAAGCATCCACATTCGCCCTGGCGATGCAAGAAAGCTGATCGCTTGTACAAGGCCCCAGGAAGACCAGTACTTGACTCTGCAGCCTCAGGCCGACTCTCTGGTCATAACAGCTCACATGACCGGTCCCAGAGACCGCAACATCTGAGCACCCTGTCACCGGACCCAGAGTCCAAACAGCTGGATCGCTATGGGTAGGCGACGATGCAGCCGCTTACCCGCGCCATCAGATCCCTGAATTACTTGACCCACATAGTGCAGTTCCAAAATGCCTTGTGGGAACATGGTCTGATGCGCTGAAAACTGCCGAAGGTGAGCAGAAGGAGGAGATGCTTCAGCTCCTTCTGCACGGGTTCGGACGTGGGAACCCAAGTGCTACGAAGCCGATGACCTCGGGTGGGACTACTTGGCCCGAAGCAGCAGCTTCAGGCGATGCATCCGGAGACACTCTTGGTTGCTGCCTCCAGCTTTACCTGACGCTCCAGAAGAATATCATGGACACCCCATTCGAGGAGAAGTCTTGTTTGGTAAGCCCTCAGAGAAGATTATTACCAAACTTCAAGAGGCCGGGAAGGCGGTGAGGTCGGTTCAGGCCATGTACCGACCCAAGCTTAGTTCCTTTCGCAGGAACCAAAGCCGATTTCGTGGACGGACACAGAGGAAACAGTCCCACCCGCTCCACAACAGAGGGGCTTCGCTTACAGAGCCCGAAACAACCCGAGGCCAAGCCAGCATACTTCCAGCCGGTCCAGCCAGCGGGACCCCTCAGCCACAGCCTGACTCCTTTCCGCCCCGCCTCAGGATCAACGGGAAATCATGGTCGGGGTCGATCATGAACTTCCTGCCGGGATGGCAGGCTATAACCACCGACAGGTGGGTTCTTCAGTTGGTCGGAAGAGGCCACTTTATAGAATTCGCAGAAAAGCCACCGAGGCCTCCTTTGCTCTCCCGTGTCCGGGTCAGCACAAGTCTCTGATCTGGCAAGAAGTACTCAGCCTTGCAAAAGGGAGCGATAGAGTACGTCCCGAGAACAGAGAGGACAAGGATACTATTCCCACTCTTCCTGGTTCCAAAGAAAACAGGGGACCTCCGTCCGATTCTGGAACTCAGCAACCTCAACGTGTCAGTCGATACAAGAGATTCCGATGGTGACTCTTCCGGTCTCATTCCATGCTGAAACAAGACGCCTTCTTAGCGTCTCTAGACATGCAGGACGCATACCTGCACATCCCTATAGCTCAGGCGCACAAGAGGTTCCTGCGCTTCGAGTTTCTCGACCACCACCTTCAGTTCCGAGCCCTTTCATTCGGACTGTCATCCGCACCCAGGGTCTTTACCAAATGCATGGCAGTCGTGGCAGCGCCTGTAAGGAGACAGGGCCATTATGTGTCTCGCACCTGGACGATTGGCTTCCTGGCCACCTCCAGAGAGGCGTTGCTACTACGGCGATCCAGAGCACCCAGGACCTGTCCGCTCTCTGGGCATCCTAATCAACCACAAGAAGTCTCTCCTGGTACCGTCAGCAGAAGCTGCAATTTATAGGCGCAGTACTGGACACCGCTCAGGGAAGAGTTCTTCCAGACAACAGAGCGAGCGCATCAGATCCCTCATCGGGAGTTATCGCCAACAAGACTGTCCCTGCCAGGTCGGTCCTTCGCTTGCTCGGACACATGGCTGCGGCCATTCCTACCGTCCTTTCGCAAGGCTCCACATGCGGGTAACCCAGTGAATGCTCAAGGTGCAATGGGATCAAAGGCAAGACCACATGCAGATCCGTCAGAATCACGAACACCGTGATTCGAGACTGGCAGTGGTGGCTAGACCTAGGGTCGCCTCCGGGCGCGCCCCATTTGTAGTGTGCCGTCTCGGAGGTAATCCTCACCACAGACGCCTCAGGGCTAGGTGGGAGTACACCTGGATGGGGTGAAGTCCCAGGGTACGTGGACCCCTCTGGAGGCTCATCTCCATATCAGTGTCCTAGAGATGAGGGCGGTCCTTTATGCCCTGCAGGCCCTTCAATCAGAAATCCCGCCGAGTACTCTCCTGCTTCAGACAGACAACACGGCAGTGATGTATTACCTCAACAAACAAGGAGGCGACACTTTACCCCCTTTGCAGGGAGGCCATGAGGGTGTGGGATTGGGTAATCCGACACGGCGCGAATCTGATCACTGTACATGTTCCCGGCTGGACAACATGATTGCAGATGGCCTGAGTCGCTCCCAGGCCAGAGTCCACGAGTGGGAACTTCTTCAAGAGGTAGCAGAGGATCTGTTTCCGATGGGGAACTCCAGAGTTGGACTTGTTCAATCCCATCCAACGTCAAAACTGCCCAATTTTTGCTCGCTAGATCCA
The DNA here is from genome assembly GCA_016271365.2 of Neoceratodus forsteri. Lineage (NCBI taxonomy): Eukaryota > Metazoa > Chordata > Ceratodontiformes > Ceratodontidae > Neoceratodus > Neoceratodus forsteri. Next base: position 738,155,458 of record CM057456.1, read on the forward strand.
GGGCCTGGTGTTTTCTGGCAGACGCCGTTGTCCCTCTCCCTGGGCGGACAGATTCCTCTACACTTTCCTTCCTTCCTGCTGATCCAGAGAGTTCTTCTCAAACCGCGCAGGGAGCATGCAACAATGATCCTGGGGCCCTTTCTGCCCTGACAGATCTGGTTCCCTGCTAATTCAGCTATCCCGGAACCTCCGCCCGCTGCCACTCAGCTCCCATCTCTTGTCTCAGGAGGAAGGTTCACTGGTCCACCCGGACTTACGCCACTGAACCTGCATGCATGGCTCCTAGAGACATAGCCATCTTGCGCCACGGGTCTCCAAGAGGATGCAGAAGTTCTTTCTGCAGCCAGAAAGCCGCAACGCATGCGACGTGACGCCATGAAATGGTGCTGCTTTTGTTTATGGTCGCGAAGCACGCCATTTTTCCCTTTAGGTTGCTCCGTGAGTGGTGTTGACCACCTGCCTCCCTTCCGCTCGGGTCCAGCCTACTCCTCTATCAAGGTGCACCTTGTGCCATCTCTGCCTACCACCTTCCGTGGACATCGACAGTGGCACAATTAGACGCCTCGGGAATTTTTGAGAGGTGCTACACCTTAGGCTACCCATTAAGGACCCAGTGCCTCCATGGATTTGTGCTTGTCCTGAACAACTCACGCTTCCTCTTCGAACCTGCCGCGGATTAGCGAGCCGCGCTTTCTGTCGTGGAAAACGCTGTTTTGGCTTGCTGTTACTCAGCGAGAAGAGTTTCTGAGCTTCACGCTCTCATGTGCAAAGAGCCTTATTTAGTTTTCCACTGGGACAGAGTATCCCTGAGGACGAATCCAAAATTTTTGCCTAAGGTGGTCTCTACACTCACTCTCAATCAGGTTATTGACCTGCCGGTCTACTTCCCGAATTACTCTAATAGAGGAGAGGCACTGCTCCACACCCTGGATGTTCACCGCAGCTTGAGGTATTACCTCAACAGAACTAAACTACTTCATAGTTCAGAGCAACTTTTCGTTTCCTTTTCCGAAAGAATGATGGGCCAACCAGTATCCAAACAGTCCCTGTCTCGCTGGCTTGTCCAGTGTATTTCATTCTGTTATGATATCAAACAAAAGCCCCTCCCGGGTACAGTCTGGGGTCATTCTACTAGGGGTGTGGCTACCTCCTTTGCAGCACTCCGAATCGTCTCCACTTCTGCCATTTGTGCTGCAGCCACTTGGAGCTCTGTGCATACATTTATCAGGCATTATAGCCTGGACATCGCCTCTCGGCGAAGAGCCGGCTTTGGCCTGGCGGTGCTACAGGATCTCCTGTCCTAGATTCAGGACCTGGAATGTATTTCCTAGTTTCCTCCTTCCAGAATGTTGGCAGCGTTACTGCTTGGGAATCAGTCCTAATGGTGTAACCTGCTGCAAGAGCTGTGTCTCGAAGTAAGATAGTACAGTTACGTAAGAACTTACCGTAACAGTAGATCTTGGAGAACAGCTCTTGCAGCAGGTACCTTCCCGCCCACCTTCCCCCTTGGAGGAGGCATGGCTTTCGCCTTTACTATCAGGGTTTTTCCCTTTGACTTCTGACGGTGGATCCTCGGTCTCCCATTTCGATGTCAGCCTGCGGCCGGAAGTCTCCGGCGGGAGAACTGGGGAATCAGGTGGGACCGCCCCCTTATGTACTACGTCTTACGTCGGAGGCGGTACCGACGTCGGGGACGGTCCCCGCTGAAGATAGCTAGCTAGAATTTTTCCGTGGGGTCCTGACGCCTGCCGGCTTCAGTCCTAATGGTGTAACCTGCTGCAAGAGCTGTTCTCGAAGATCTGCTGTTACGATAAGTTCTTACGTAACTGTACTTTCTAGGAGTGGTATATGTTGTTCATCCACAGTGACCCACCCGACCTCCCCAACTTCGACACACAACCATTGCTTCCAGCAGGCAAGATCTGGCGTCAAGGGACAGAGCTGAGGGTTATACCACGTGGGTGGGAGAAGCCAGCTTTTAGACCTTCTGGCAACATTCTTAAAAGGAAAGGACATGCCAAGAAGTGTGGATGAACAACATATACCACTCCTAGAACTACTGTTACAGGTGAGTAATCTGTGTTTCTTCAGCTGGCCAGGTCATTCAGACTAAACACACCTGGACCAGCAAGGCACTTCCTGCAGTTGCTAGGCCATATGGTAGCAGACACGGCCATAGTTCCAGGTACAAGGTTCCAGATGAGGAACATTGTTTCTTAAGGGCTCACTGGTCACAGAGAAGGGATCTCTAGCCAAGCTGGTACCTGTGTCAAAACCTTATTACAGGCCCTGCAGTGGTAGATGGACAGGGAGAACTTAAGAGAGGAACTTCTTTCCAAAAGGAGAGTCCCTCACTAGTACGCACTACAGATGCCTCCCTGCTAGGGTTGGCACATGCTCATCTTGCAGCCAGTGGTACATGGCCTCCTGTAGTCACTTATGCACATCAGTCTGTTGGAGCTCAGGGCTGTATACCTGGCCTTCAGTCATTTGCACCCCAGGTATAGGGCAAGGTGGTGCAGGTCAGAACAGACAACACAGCCACCATGTATTATATCAACAAGCAGGAAGGCACCAGGTCAACCTTACTGTGCACAGAGGCTATGAAGGTCTGGAATCTGGCCACTCACTGCAGGTGTCCCTGTCTGCTGTCCACTTACTAGAAAAGACAATATTCTGGCAGACTCCTCAGCAGAATCAGCTAGAACCACCACAATGGTGCCTAACACACAGGTGTGTACTACAAGCAGTGTTCAGAAGGTGGGGCACCCCAGAGCTAGATCTCTGCTTCTTCTGTCACCAGCTGCCACAGTTTTGTTACAGACCTCCAGTCATGGGAACTGTGACAGTGGATGCTCTGACATTGGATTGGACAGGCAGATTTCTTTGCCTTCCCCATTTCCTCTGTTGCTCAGGGTCCTTATAAAAGTCATGACACAGCCCGAAACAGTGGATCCAAGTGGGACCAGACTGGCGGACAGCCTTGTATTACTCCTGCTGACCCTGTAGTAACACAGCCCATTCACCCCTTCAGAGGTACAATCTGCTGACATCCTCACAGGGCAGGATACTGTACCCCAGCATGAAGTCCCTTTGTCTTAAGGCTTGGTTCTTGTGGACTTGAGAGTTTGCCAGCCTGCACCTGTCTGAGTAGGTACCGACTGTCCTTAGAGGATCTAGGAAGCCTTCAGCTAGGAAAAATTTGCTTCCAAATGTAAGAGATTTTCCATTTGGTGTGGTTGCACGAGTATCCAACCTGCTACTGCTGGATTGTCTGTCCTTTTGGACTACCTGACCCAGTTGAATTCACTGCGTCTTAGGCCTTCTACCCTGAAGGTGCACCTAGCTACAGTCTCTGCTTGCGTTTCAGCTGGTAAAGCCAGATCCCTGGCTTCCCATCCTGTCTTTAGAACATTTTTAAAGGCCTTCTTCACCTTCACCTTCCCTTAAGGGAACCTGGCCTGCATGGGACTTGAACATCTGCATTGCCAGGCTAATGGAACCCCATTTGAGCCCATGGCAACTGCGAGAGTTAAAGTATGTTACCTGGAAAACTGTGTTCCTAGTAGCCACATTTCAGCTAGATGAGTAAGCGAGCTTCAGGCCCTGTGAACAGATCTGAACTGTATCTCGTTTCACAGGGACAAGGTGGTACTCGGGACTAGTAGGAAATTTCTACCTAAAGTAGTGTCGGATTTCCACCTCAACCAGTCCATTACATTGCCAGTCTTTTTCACTGACAACTTCATCTCAGGGAAGCGGAGATTTCATAGCCTGGATGTCAAGAGGGCACTTGGCCACTACCTTGATAGAACCAAAGCATACAGGCTAGAGGTTACCTAGTTGTTCCTCACTTATGGTGAGGTGAGTGAAGGTAAACCAGCATCATGAAGAACCACTGCACACTGGATAGTGGCCTGCATTCAGTTCTGCTACAGCACCGTTGGTAAGCAGCCTCCCTTGGGCCTCGATGCACATTCTACCAGGGGCGCAGCTGCATCAGTAGCTGCAGCAAGGAACATAACCCTTACTGGAAATTTGCAAAGCAAGCTGCATGGAAAACTGTTCACACATTCACCAAGCACTACTGCGTAGACATATAGGCCAGAAGTGACGGCAGATTTGGCACAATAATTTTGTAGAGCCTTTTTCCCCAAATAGGTTCTCTGCCCTACCTCCAAAGGTACTGCTTGGTAGTTGGTATTATTTAATCAGACTGAGTGATTACTGGAGTTTGAAGAAAATGACTCTACCATAGTGATTGTTTCTTCCAGGGATCACTTGTCTGCTTAATCTTTCACCCTGCCTCCCTACCAGAACCAGGAATAGGGATCTCTTTACTAGCATCCCTGCTGGTCCCTAATTGTCCTGCAGCATTTTTAAGTGTAATGTTTTCAAGTTTTTAAAACCAGTTGTGTTAATTGTCCCTTTTACAGGATAATTTCTTAAGAAATCCTCACTAGAGGAAGGTTGTTAAAGAATTCCACACCTTATTAGGCTTCGTAATGAATCTGAGCACTTCAGAGAGCAGCAGTTATTGGGGGCAGCAGTTTGAAATTGGCACAAGCCAATGAGTTCCATCATTTACATACATTCCATTCTCTCCAGAGCACTTTAACACTGAAGACTGGCAGCATTAGTTAAGCAGACTGAGTGATCCCCTGGAAGAAACATAATTACAATGGTGTATTTTTTTCTTCCTTTGTATAGAATGAATGGAAAAAGCTTAAGCATAAAGGTAAAAAAAAGAAAAAGATTGCAAATCTAACATGAATTGAGCCACTCTGACTGAAAGAAATTGGTGTTCAACTGCTTAAAATCAAGCATCAAATAAGAATGGATATCCCTTCCAGGGGGAGTTCTTGCAGCAGGTTACACCATAAGGACAGAAGCCGGCAGGCTCCAGGACCGCATGGAAAACTTCTGGCCAGCAGTATACAGCGGGGGACCACCCCCTACTTCAGCCAGTGGTATAAAAGGGGCTGTCCCCCAGCCCAACCTTAGTTCTTTTCCATTCGTTGACCCACGCACATCTGCTCCAGTCCACTGCCATTTTTCTGCATTTACCCGCGTTTTATTATTTTCTGCAAAAGTTTGATTTTTCTTTAATTCCTCTGCATGTCTTAATCTCCGATCTCATCATTGGAACTGTGGTGGTCCAAGTGTCCTTATGGCAAGCAGATCCTGTCGAAGGACGACCACTCTCTCTGCCTTTTTGCGAACACTGCTTGAAATTCAACCAAAGGACCATGTTCCACCGTCAGAAGGCCCTAAATAGCTTCTTACATGAAAAAAAAGGTTGCAGCAATGGAGAAACAAATCCAGGGCAAAAGTTCCTCCTACTCTGATTTCTGGGGCCTCTACGTCCTCGTCCTCCCACTGGGAGAAAGTCACATGGAAATCGACACAGGGAGAAGCATAAGGACAAGTCTTCCTCTCTGCTCCGGTCTCCACATTCGAAATAGACCGTTCCAGGTCCTCCTCCCGCTGAGATGGGACTGTACCTCTGCAGCCTCTCTCCTACCGGGTTTCCTATGGCAAAATCGTCAGCCTCATCCAGACGCTCTGGCAGTGGTAAGCAGGGTCGGGACTTTGCTTCCACCTCCCAGCCCCTGTTGCTCCAGCCCTTTCACCAGCCTGTGGGCCAGCAGTCAGGCAGCTCGGCTGGGTCTGCCTCAGGCGGCAGGTCCTTACCTGTCATCCACCCAGCCTTGGTGTCTGCTACGTAAGCTCCAGGGGCCGACCCCACCCGGCGGCACCAGAGGCATGCGTCCGCCTCCTCCGGCAGAGTGATTTTTTTTTTTTTAAATTTAAGTTTATTTAGTTTGAACAACAAAATAAAACACAAGACAGGACAATCCAAAAAGGTACAGAAAGCAGTAAAGTAAACGGTATCACCAAAACCCTCCCCCACTCCACAACAAGCCCCAAAACAAAAAGAAAGCCACAAACCAACCCTCCCAAACCCACCCACCCACAATCCCAACCAACCCACCCAGCAAAACATATACCAGATATTGACCAACCTTTAACATCCTACCTCCCACAACCACTTCCACCCCTAGTCCCTCCAAGGTGCCCTTAAAAACAAAATCAGTCTGACAAAACCACATATCAGCATAAACTTCAGAACATGGTGTCTATAAAAGAGCAAGACAACACAGAAAACGAAAATTAACATAAAGTTGAAGTACAAAGTAGACTTAGGGATCGGTCCCAAAATTATATAAATTAAAGCAGACACAAGGCCTGGAGTTTACCCCACCTCCTCCTGAAACAGGTCCATACGGGCTCTTTAAGACTAGTAGTCAAGCTCTCTGATTGAAGGTATGAAACTAGTTCAGTCAACCAATCGGCAAATGACAGGGCCAATTGATCAGTCCAATATCTTAAACCAATTTTTAACAGCCATAGACACCAAAGCCATATGGTATCGACACTCAACACTGTCTATGCGGAATATTCACCCAAAATGCATATCTCAGGACAGAAAAGCCGCCAGACCGAGAAGAGGATCAAGGTAATCCGGACCAAAGACCACAAAGGGCAACTTTAGGACAGTCCCAAAAACATGGAGTAAATTACCTTCTCCTTGCAAACACCTAGAACACATTGAATGAGAGACCTTCTAAGCTGAAAGAGTTTAGTAGGAGTAGTAAAGGTTATTGACAATATAATATTGAGTTAATCAAGAACCTATCCTGGGTATGGTATCTGTGCAGATCCTTCCATACACCAGACCAGTCCGGGAAATGTGAGGTAAGAGACGTGCCCATGCACCAGAGCCTTCAATCTCTCCGGGATTTATAGTTCAGAAGAAAGGAATAGATCAAAGAGATAGGTGGGATCGAGAGGCTAGATTAATAAAACCAGAAAGGAAAGGATAAACAACCGAATCCCTAAAATGGTACCAAATTTCCGGCTAATCAGATGCCTCAGTTGATGGACTTTGAAGACATCTTTCTAGGTACGCCAGATTTTCCAAAATGTCACCGAAGAAAGAAGTGACTCCCGGCTGAAAAATTGCTCAAGTCTGGCCTCCCTGATTTGTGGGAGCCATTCCGGCATAATCCAAGAACTATCCAGCCTAATATTGGGATTACGAATCACTGGTTGTCCAAGATCTAAAGTGTCAGAAATGTGGAAGGACTTTAGACACTGCGCAAGTGACTTGAGAGCAACCCTCACCACACTATCAGATACCCACTGTTAGAGTACCGTAAGGGGTACATAAGGTAGAGCATACCTATCTATTTGGATCTCGGAGAGAAGGCACGCTCAAGTTGGAGCCAGATTGGACAGGCTGAGTCTGGATCCGAGAAAACCATCTTCCCAACTTGGAAGGTGAGCCCAGTAATACAACAAAGATTAGGGTAGTCTAAGGCCACCTTTGTCCCTAAGGCGACAATTTGGCGTGAGCGCGCCTAACCCCTTCCCTTGCCAAATAAAATTAGAAAGCAGTGCATGAAGCTGCTGAAAATAGAGATGGGAAGCCAGAGGTTAATCAGATTCAACGTAAAAAATCGGGAGGACATTCATTTTAATAATATTTATTCGAATTCCAAAGTGAGATAGGAAGGGCTGACCATCGCTGTAAATCTTGACAGACCGAGTCTTTGACTCTATCCAAATTTAACTTTTTCAGAAGAGAAGGATTAGTGGAAAAATAAATCCCTAAATATTTAATGGATCTGGGGGTCCATCTCATCCCGAAGGAAGAAAGTTCCTGCTTATTAGTATGCACATCTAGTGGGTAAATTTCAGATTTGGAGATATTCAATTTATAACGCGAAAAGGTACCGAACCGTTCAATAATTTTCATCACGGCCTTCAGAGAGACAGCAGGATCTGTTAAATGTAAAAGAATGTCGTCTGCATAAGCAGAGAGAACAAGTTCTCGCTGTTGTAATCCCGGCAGAGTGATGCCTCTACCTCTTTTGGGAGTTAGCTCCCCTAAACAGGCTTCCTCCAGGCCGACGCCGGTGACATCCCCCAACCGGCGCCAGTCCATGCCTGTGCGGTAGTTGGCCACTCCAGCATTGCTCCCGGCGATTCCTATCCTGTCATCGCCAGATTGCTCTGCATCACTAGTGGATCTGAGTACTGCTGATCACCCAACATCAGAGGGCCTGTTGTCGGATATGACGACACCCACCGGGCCAACCCCAGATGACCTGATGCCCGTTGGGCCAACAGCGGTAAACCCGACTCCGCAGGACCCAACACCCCAGTTGCCGCCTCTTAGGACTGACACTGGGACCGTCTAATGTCCCCCCCCAACCAAAGCCAGTTAACCCTCCTACTACGCAGAGCCCTCTGCCTGATCTGACTGCCCTTTTCACCTCCTGGTGGAATGTGGTCAAGGGCAACCTCCTTCCGCAACCGGCACCCCTCCTAAGAATCCTACTCCTTCGGGGGTCCCACCTCTGGCTTTTCCTTGAAAGCCTTCTCCGCAGCCCAAGAAGCCTACTCCGTAATCAGATGATATGGACAGGGGTAGCTCCAAACAACATGGGAGAAAGCACTGCCGCTCATCTTCTAGATCCTGGCTGACAGGAACAGACATCGGTCTCATGGCCATAGGCACCGGTGTTTGACCTTGAGGTCTTACTCCTCAGTGGAGTAGAGACATAGCTCCTCCTCTTTCTCTTTGTGTCATCTGAATCTGGGTTGTCTCTCTCCTGTGGATCAAAAAGACGCCTCTAGGTCACCTCCAGATGATCCGATGTTTATGGAGGTTATGTGGGACATCCAGTCGAATAGGGGCTGGGATACTGCAGATTGGGACCATGAAAGATGCCGCTTGCTGTCTCTGTCTTCGCCCAGAAGGATACGAGCCTATGGTGGTTCCTCCTCTGGTGGACACCTTTATGCACATCACTGTCAGTGTGAAACACCCATCTTCCACTCCTGCTGTTTCCAAAAGGCCTTTATAATGCTTCTAGGGATGAACCCTGTTTCGGGGAGCAACCAGTTGTGGACTCTGTGGTCATCACAACTACTCACGATCGGGTCCAAGAGGCCATCTACCTAAGTACCTAGCCTCCGGACAAGGACTCCAAGCAAGTTGACAATCTGGCAGAAGAATGTATGCCTCAGCCCATGTGCCATCTGCTCTCTAAATGTTTTTGCCCACATGGTCCAATACCAGAATGCCTTGTGGGAAAGGCCATGGAACTGGTCCAGACTCCGCAGGATGGTCTCCAGAAGGCTGAGCTGCTACATGTGACACTCAGACAGCTAATTCTGATTAATCTATGCTTTTTGTAATATAAAAATGTGTTATTGAATATCTCTCATGAGAGATGCTGACAGTCTGTGGAATGACAACCCCCCTCCCAGGTTTTAGCTAATAGATGTTACCTGGAAGGCCAAGAGATAATTACAGGCTAGAAGAGACTAAATGAAACATCTCCTGTTTATGTGACTAATTGCAGCTTGCCAACTGCCAAGATAGAGCATAAACTTTTATGACGTTCAGAGGAAACGCAGTTAAAATTCACATGGTGATACAAAGCATGTTGCACCTCCATGAGATCTGGCAGAGAGACATAACAAGTACTTTGATGTCATGGAAAGGGGAAGCTGCTCATAAGATCAAAGAAAGTCACATGAGAAAATGAGTGGTGCTGAGGTCACAGAATTAATACTTTGATAAGACATCCTGTTTTGCATAGATATTTTTTTTATATTCTGACGGAGGATCTAGTGACCTCACGCAAGAGGTTGGCAAAGCCAGTTTTAAACAGTATTCTGTTTTCCATTTTGACACAAATGTTTGGACTCTGAAAAAGCAACATCAGGCACTGTTAGGAGATAAGTATACTGTGGTAGGAGATTTAGTCTGCACTTTTAAACCTGATTTGTTCAAGTGATTTGTATGTTTTGTGATATATGGTTCAGATTTACATTTTTATCTATTTTGAAGTAAACCTCTACTTTAGAGACTACTTGGTGCCTTTGAATTTCTTTTTCTTGACAAGGGAAGCATACATGGTTAAAGCTGACACTGCACAAAGCTTACTGGTTTTACCAAACTGGGAAAAGGCAAGAATTTATTCTGAGGTCTTTAATAGAGTTTTAAGGGTTCATTTTGTACGCCTGGTTAGGTGCCGTAGGCAGAAGATATTTGCGCCCCCAAGACTTGAGACCAAAGGTTGATTCAAACCCACAAAACAGACAGGAGGGTTACCCTGTTTCTGTTAACTGTTTACAAGACTGTGCTCGGAAGTTGACACTGTGGGAGCAGAGGGCCTGACCTACTTATTGGGTTTGTGACACTACACATTTTAAAATCGGGGTCGGACGTTGGTCACCCATGTCTTATGTTCCTCCTATGACACGGCAGATGCTGCGGCTAGGACTGCAGCCTCAGGAATATGCCTCCGCCGCTATTCTTGGCTCTGCGTTTCGGGATTTAGTCTGGATTTCCAAGCGAAAATTTTGAATGCCTCTTTTAAGGGCTTCGTCCTTTTTGGTGAGGACTCCAGGAAGATCACTAATCTCCAGGAGTTGGGAAGTGTCAGATCTGTACACACCATGTACAGATCTAAGCAAAAGCAGAACAGTCAACAGCCATTACATAGGTCATCCGGACAACAGTCCTGAGGCCAGCAAAATAGATGGGCATTAAGCATAAGACCACTGCCCAGGCCTCTGGAGGTTCAGGTCCCAGAGTCCCCAAAATTTCCCAGGCCTCTCTTGCCTGTCCCTGTTCTTTGGCTTGACTCTTACCCGCCCTCCAACAGAATCCCTGGAGGAGGCTTTTTCTCTGTCCAGAGGGATGGCAAAGAATCGAATGGATCAGTGGGTTCTTCATTTGATAGAGAAAGGACATGTCCTAAAGTGCATGGAGATGCCTCCAGACAATCCTCCGTAAACTCTCATTCTAGGGACGTGGATATGCTCAATTCACACTTCTTGACAGGTACTTTGCTGCTTTAGGATGTGCTGGAAAGTTTTCAAGCTGGCTCCTCCCACCCACCCACCCGGTGATATAACCCTGCTTCGCCTCATGACGCCAGATCTCCTTACCGCTGGAAGCTCCGTTCCTCCTTAGCTGTGCATGTTTACAGGTCCTGGCCTCGAATCTTCGATTCTTTACCAAACGTACCTTAAAACTCATTTGAGTTTGGTCTTCAACTTCCTCTCTGTGGCCGCAATGGAAGAAAAGTCCATTCCGGGTTCCGCTTGGTGCCCTGCAGGCAGAAGATGTCTGCACCGATCCTCATGCAACGTGCATTTACTGTCTCATGCATGACTCGCGGTCCACAGGCTTGTGATCTCTGTCAGTCTTCCTCACCCTCGGTGCTCGAAGACCGAGCTGTCAGACTCCAGTTGGGGTGACCGGAGAAACGTCACCCGCCGGTCAAATTGAAGGAGGCCCGTTGGGTGGTGGTCCGGTGGCGGGCTTTGTGGAACAGTTAGATCAGCTTGAACAGCTTAAGGCCCTCGAGAAGGAGGTGGCTTAGGCCACGGCAAGCTCTTCGGCCTTTATTCCGCTCCAACTGGGTTCCTCCTACATGGCTTCCTTTCGGGAGTTGTGCCAGTCCCTCCCCACTAAAGGGGAGGGTCCTTCGAGGTCTCACTCTTCTCGGTCCTGGAAGAAGGAACCAAAAAGAGAGAACACCCACCGTCTACGCTCTTGGGAGCGGGAGACATCTCGTTCTCAGGACAGTCGGCTTTCGACTTCAAAGTTGTGGCCCAGGCCGCTGGTTTTGCAGTGTTCTCGTCAGACCAGCTGGCTGAGATGTCTGTTGATGCAGCCGAGATTTTTCTTGAGCCCACCGACAGGTTGTCGCCCGATGAGGCTGACAACTCCTTGTCTCGGACACTGGTGTTTCCGGTGCCCTCCGGGGATTCACCTAGCCCTCTGGCCGAAGTCTCCGGTTAAGGACCTGATCCAAAGGAACCAAGGGTTTCCCGACCTCCTTCGGTCCACTGTGGCACCGGCCGATGGTGGAAGATCTCGGTCTCAGTCCACTTCGACCAATCCTGCCATCAGCGCTTTCAGTCCCGACATCACGGAAAGCGGCACCACCACTATTTTCCTTGGTCTCTCAACTGTGGAGAAGCTCTGATGCAAGTTCCTTCAGAGCTATGAGGACTTAATGTAGCAACAGCTCATTCTCACTGGCTCTAAGCTGGTGCGCGCTTCCACACTAGCTATTAAATGGCTGTCGCCCGAATGAATGGCGTCGACTCCTGCCACTATCTCCTTGATAGAGGTCTGTCCCAGCCAGCATGTCGAATCCGGACCTCCCCCATTGTGGTGGAACTGCCACCTTGGCAACCGATAGTTAGAGGCCACAGCCAAGGTCTCGGCCGGCTCAAGGGCTTCCCACTGGTTGTCGGTCACTCTCACCCCTGATTTCCCTCGGTGAGTGGAGGCGATTCAGGTGGCCGTCTCTGCTGTATGGGGACTCTGTGGGTCCAAAGACTCTGTTACACTCCTGTCCGGTGGACCTGAAGCCCTCACGTGGGGGTCTTCTGTGGACCTAGATCCCCACCCTGCTTTGGCATTCTTCAGCTTATCTCAGAGTCCACCGGATGCAGCTTGAACCTGTGCAGAAATGGGCCAGAAATCCCCTTATGGAGATTCTGGACAATGGAGGCCTTTCCGGTGGCCGAGGCCATTGTTGGCCTGGCCTTACAGTTGTGGCAGCACCCAGTCTCTTGCCCTGTGCTGTCTGCCTGGATGGCCTGCAAGTATGTGGTCCCCACGTGCTCGCTCTCTGGGTTTACGGAGTACCCCTCAGCCAAGGGGTTGGTGGCGGACTCCATCTTTAGGTTCTCAGGCAACACTGGGGATGTGGACAAGCCCCCAGATGAGTCAAAAAAGCTGGACCATTCTGGAAAGAAGGTTTACGCTGCTGCCTCTCTGGACCTTGTCCAGGCCAGCTCGGCTGTTGTGATGGCACACTTCTCACACGCCCCGTTGGGCTCCCTGGATGAGGTGCTTCCTCATCTCTCGGCTAACCTGCAGACGACGGTCAAGCAGCTCTGGGATCAGGGTAGGGCAGTGGCTAGGCAGCAACTCCAGACTGCTCTGGACATGGGCGACTCCTGTGCCCGTTCAGTTGCGGTCGCAGTGGCCGTGCACCGCAGGGCTTGTCTGAGGATCGCTAATTTCATGGCAGACACCGAGCACAAGCTAACAGATGTCCCTTTTCTGAGCACCGACCTGTTCGGGCCTGGTTTGGAGGGTCACCTCCAGCGCATTGAGAAGTCCAGTGCTAGCTTAGACTCTGTGATCTCTGCTCAGAAGGACAAGGGCTAGGCTACCAGATGTGTAAGCCTTTCGTCCCTCTGCTCCTGTGGCCAGACCAGCCTAACAGCACCAGCAGCAGGGCCAGCAGGCTCAATCTTGGCATCCCAGAGCCAAGACCGTGGCCCTCTGTCAGGAAGCCCAGAGGGAAGGGACCGTGGCCCTTGGCTGGATCCTCCTCTTCCAAGCCTGTCCTATGACGATTTGCTGGGTGCCACTCCCAGCCCCGTCACACGTCCCTTGGGTCCCCCTGTGGGGAGGTAGACTCCGCCACTTCCTTTCCACCTGGTCCGCTATCACCATGGACCGCTGGGTGTTGGAAGTGGTCGGCCGGGGTCTGCCTCTGGAATTCGAGCAGGCCCCCTCTCTGCTGAGCCTGCGCCCCAAGGGGGGGGTGGGGCTACAGGATCCGTTGCGTCCCACTCGGCTCTTCGAGACATCATTCAGCTCCTCCGCAAGGAGGTCATCTGCAGGGTGGCAAATCCTCCGAAGCACCCAGGGTTCATTTCCAGGTACTTTCTGGTCCCAAAACAGATGGGGGGGCTGGTGCCCCATTCTAGATCTGCACGACCTAAACGGGTTTCTCAGGCTGCGCACCTTTCGGATGGTAACTCTGGCTCAGATAATACCACCTGTAGAGCAGGGCATGTGTTTCTGCTCCCTGGATCTGCAGGATGCATTCTTTCACGTTCCAATCCGTCCATCTCACTGCTGGTTCCTCCGCTTTCAGGCAGAGGGAACCCTCTACAAGTTTTGAGCCATGCCCTTCGGCCTATTGTCAGCCCCCAGGGTCTTCACCAAATGCATCGCAGTGGTGGCAGCATTCCTGGGGCGCTGAGGGGTCCAGATCTACCCTTACCTGGATGATTGGCTGATAGCAGTCCCTTCCAGGCAGGAGGTGGAGCAGTCCAGGGATCTGGCCCTCCAGGCTTGTTCACAGCGTAGTCTTCTAATAAAGCGAGGCCAGGTTGGATCTTGTGCCTTACGGTGATCCAGTTTATCGGGGCAGAGCTCAACTCTGTCCGAGCCAGAGCTCAGCTCCTGGCGGACAGGGCCGAGGTTCTTTTCTCCTTTGCCCAATCATTTCAAGTTGGGCAATTGTCCCCTGCCCAGGACTTCCTTCGCCTTCTGGGTAACATGGCAGCCTGCACCAGCATGGTCCATTGGGCCCGCTGGCATATGCTCCCCCTTCAGTGAGGACTGGCCAGCCAGTGATCTCAGCACTCGGGTCATCTAAACCAGCTGATCTCTGCAACCCAGAAGATCTGGGACGGCCTTCAGTGGTGGCTCGTCCCAGTTCATCTGCAGGGGGGAATCCCATTTGTCCGCCTTGAGCAGATGGTCATCCTGATGACCAACGCCTCTCTGATGGGTTGGGGTTCCCATCTGGGGGAACGCAGAGCCCACGGTCTCTGGTACCCCTAGGAGTACCGATGCCACATCAGCCTGCTGTAGCTCCGAGCAGTCCGGCTGGCCCTGACTGTCTTCGCTCTGTCTGTTTGGGGTCAAGTGGTCCAAGTCCAGACGGACACCACCACGACCATGTACTATCTCAACAGACAGGGCGAGACGCACTCCTTGCCTCTGTGCAAGGAAGCTCTTCACATTTGGTCCCTCGTGGTCAACTTGGAGGCGGATCTCCTAGCCATTCATGTGGCAGGAACCTCGAACAGTCTGGCCGATGCTCTCAGCTGGATGGTCGAAGCATCTCACAAGTGGTCTCTCCTGCAGGAGGTGGTGCAAGATGTTCTCCCACTGGGTCACCCCACAGGTGGACCTGTTCACCTCCAGGGAGAATGCAAAGCTGAGGCTGTACCATGCCCACCCCCCCCCAGCAGGGATCACTGCAAGGATGCTTTTCTCGAGGTCATGGACCTCAGGCCTTCTTCATCTTCCCTCCACTGTTTGATTTACAAGGTGCTCCTCAAGATCAGGAGGAACAAGTGCAGGTGATTCTGTTAGCCCCAGACTGGCCTTGCCAGTTCTGGTATCCAGATCTCCTCCGCTCTGCTCCAGGCTCCCGAGGTGGCTTCCAGCACTCCCGGATCTGCTCTGTCAGGGAAGGTATCACCTGGACCTTCAGTCCCTGCACCTGACGGCCTGGTTCCTGAGCGGCTAGAGTTCCAGGCCTTGAGTCTCTCCGATGAGGTTCTGAACGTTGTTGAGGCATCCCGTAGGAACAGACCAGAAAATGCTATGCCTTCAAATGGAAGAGACTCTCAGTTTTGTGTCGGGCAAAGGTTGGACCCTTCGGCCCAGTCAGGTGGTAGAATTTTGACTCCCTGTGGTCCCTCTCCCAGCAGTGGGCTGTGGTCGATGACCCTCAAGGTGCACCTGGCAGCCATCTCTGCGGGCTGGTAAGCAGTTGGTGGTGGGAAAAGGTGGTCGGCTTTTCAAGGGCTACATAACATATCCCCTCTGGTGCGTGAACCTCCACCTCCTGGGATCTACTGCTGGTTTTGGCAAACCTCACAAGCAAGCCATTCGGACCGATGGAACAGGTGTGATATCTCCCATCTGTCGTGGAAGACCGCCTTCTTGGTGGCTTTCACATCAGCTAGAAGCATTGGGGAGTTGCAAGCACTCTGAGTCTCCTTACCTGGTCTTCCATAGGGACAAGGTTGTCCTGCGCCCCCACCCAGAATTTCTTCCGAAGGTGGTGTCGGAGTTGCACCTGAACCAGGTGTTGACTCGGCCAGTGTTCTAGCCATTCACCCCTCTGAGGCGGAGTACAGGCCCCATCCTCTGTACCTGAGATGATTGCTCGCTTACTACAAAGAACATATGGCGGAAGTTTGTGGATGAGTTTGCCAGCTGTTTGTCACCTACGCTGAAGCCGCACCTGGCAGACCTGCAGCCAAGCAGACACTAGCTGAGTGGATCACATCTTGCATTGACCTCTGCCATAGGTTGGCAGGTAGGAGCCTCTGAGGGCTAAGGGCTCATTCCACCCGCCATAACCACAGGCCAGTGGCTGCTTCTAGAACGCCCATCTCCAGGAAATCTGCAGGACTACTACCTGGAAGTCAGCAAACACCTTCATTTTCCATTACCACATCGACCTTGAGTCACGGCGTGATGCTGGTTTTGGGGCCTCAGTTCTCCAGTCCCTGTTCCCTAAGTACAGGGTGTGCTCCTTGCCTCCCTCCTCCCATAGAACTGCTAGGAGTCTGCCAAGATGTGTGGATTGAACAACATATCCAAGTCCCTAGAAAAACAGGTTACTCACCTGTAACAGTAGTTCTAGGAGTGGTATATGTTCATCCACAGTGACCCACCCGACCTCCCTGGCTTCCAGTGGGCTAGAGCTCGCATCATGGGGCGGAGCCAAGGGTTATATAACCAGGGTGGGTGGGAGGAGCCAGCTTGAAGACTTTCTGGCACATCTTAAAGCGGCAAGGTACCTGCCAAGAAGTGTGAATGAACAGCATATACCACTCCTAAAACTACTGTTACAGGTGAGTAACCTGTTTTTACCCTCCATCACACACCTCCCTTATCCAGGAAGAGATCCAGGTACTCTTGCGGAAACAGGCCATAGATACAGTTCCTCAGCTAGGGGGAAATGGATTTTATTCCCACTTTTGTCTGGTCCCGAAGAAGACAGGGGACTTACACCCCATTCTGGATCTCGGCTACCATTACAGGTACACAGAGAACAAACTGTTCAGGATGATCACCCTCCCAGGCCTGCTTCCCTCCTTCATTGGGGGGATTGGCTGTGCTCCCTGGATATGCATGATGCATACCTCCACATCTTGGTCTTTCAGCCCCATTGGAGGTTCATTCATTTCCACTTTCAGGGCAACCATTATCAATTTCACGCCTCTGCCGCTGAGCAACCCCCCTGAGTCTTTACAGTGCTTCTCAGTAGTGGCTATGCCCTCAGAAGAAAGAGTCATATGTCTTTTCCGCAGCTCTGTCCATGGATTGGCTGCTCAGCACCATGGAGGACACCTTTGCTTTGTTTCGGGACTTGGGTGTAACCCTCAGCCTCCTGAAGTCCTCTTCATGGCCCAGCCAAAGGCTGCAGTACATTGGGGCAGTTCTGGACACCGCTGAAGGCAAGGCTTTTCTACCCTTGGACAGAGCAGAATCCCTTTAGGTACAGGCTCGCCTGGTTTCCTTGGTGTGCCATGTCCAGCCAGAGTCTTCCTGCGACTGCTAGGACACATGGCAGCAGCCATCGTGATGGTCCCTCTTGCATGCCTGCACATGAGGGTTCCTCCATGGACCCTGCGAATACAATGGAAGCAATGCTCAGATGAGTTGGAGCAGCTGGTGATGGTCTCCACTCCGGTGTGCCAAACTCTGGCTTGGTGGTTGGACCCCTCCAATCTTTCATCACGGGTCCTCTTTTGGAAGCAGTCTCTTTCCCAGGTCCTGACAACTGACATGTCCGGCCTGGGCTGGGGAGCTCATCTGGCGGACCACCAGACCCAAGGCACTTAGCCTCTCCGGGAGGAGTTCATCTTCATATCAACATTTTGGAAATGCAGCGATTCTTTATGCCCTTCAGGCTTTCCAATGAATCTGCTTCCAGGTCCTCTGCTTATACAGATGGACAACATGTCAGTGGTCTTCACGTAAACAAGCAGGGGGACTCATTCCTACCCCTATGCAGGAGGCCACAAGAGTCTGGTATTGGACCATCGAGCATCATCTGGAGCTCACTGCCATGCATGTCCCAGGTGTACAGAATACCTTGGCCGACAGCCTAAGCCGGTCTCGATCCAGGGTACACGAATGGGAACTCCTCCAGTCTGTGGCTGAAGAGCTATTTGACAGGTGGGGGTGGCCCGAGTTGGACCTCTTTGTGTCCCCGCTTAACGCCAAACTGCCCAGTTATTGTTCGCTAGATCCTAGGCCTGGTGTTTTCTGGTGAGACGCATTGTTCCTCTCTTGGACAGGGAGGTTTCTTTATACCTTCTCTCCCTTCCCATTACTGCAGAGAGTTCTTCTCAAGTTGCAGTTGGCAGGAGCAGGGATGATTCTGATGGCTCCTTTCTGGCCATGTCAGATTTGGTTCCCACTACTCCAGCAGATGGCGGTGGAACCCCGGAATCCCCTGCCCCTGAGCTCAGGCTTCCTCTCTCAGGAACAGGGTACCCTGGTCCAGCCGGACCTCAAGTCGTTGCACCTGCAGGCATGGCTCCTGTACACCTAGCCGTAACTCGGTTTTGGGGTTTCCCCCAGAGTAGCGGAAGTATTGGTGGCTGCTAGAAAGCCTTGCACCAGAGCTACTTATTCGAAGTGGAAGCAGTTCTGCCTTTGAGCTTCCACTCACCATCTTGATCTGTTCACATGCCCAGTGAACTCTGTTTTGGAGTACCTCCTTTTTCAATCTGATTTAGGGTTGAGCTACTCTTCTATTAAGGTGCACTTATCTGCTGTCTCTGCATATCATGCACCTGAAAAGAGCAAGACTCTTGCCCAGCTTGATCTTTTCTGCAGGGTATTCTACACCTCAACCCTCCCATCAGGGACCCTGTCCCACCATGGGATCTATTTCTTTGGAAAATCTTACACTGCCTCCCTTCTGAACTGGCCTTAGGAGTCGAGCTCGCTTTCTGTCGTGGGACGTTATTTTCTGGAGACATGGATCTGTTGTTCATCCACGCTTATTGGCAGGTTCCTTGCCGCTTTAAATCTTGCCGAAGGTTTTCAAGTTGGCTTCTCCCACCCACCCGGTGGTAAAACTCGGCTCCGCCCCATGACGCCAGATCTTCCCTTACGCTTGGAAGCTCAGGTTCCCTCCTTAGCGCTCTGCGTTTTAGACTGGACCCTATCTCTTCGGTTCGTCCGAAACTAGTTTTGAAGTTTTCTAAACTTCAGTCTTCATCATCCCTCGCGGCTGCGATGGACAAATCGATTTCCGGCTTTCAGAGGTGCCCTTGAGGGCAGAAAATGTCCAGGACGGATCTGCACTCCACATGCATCTACTACCTAGGCCTAGATCACGACCCGCAGGCCTGCGAGTTGTGCCGCTCTTTTTTGGCCACTGTCCTGGAGGATCGCACTGCCTGATTGGAGCTTGGGCGCCCCGAGAAGCGTTTCCCGCCGGTAAAATCCAAAGAGGCTCGTTGGGCGGTGTCCGCGGCGGCTGGCTCGGCTGAGCAGCTCAAGCATATGATCGCTCTCAAGGAGGAGGCGGCCCAGGCCGCATTTTCCTCCTCCTCGGCCGCTGCATTTATCCTGCTGTCTCTGAGTTCCTCGTACTCTGCTTTGTTCAAGGAGCTTTGTCAGTCCCTTTCCACGAAGGGAGAGGGGCCATCGGGACATTCCTCTCTGCCCAAGAAGGAGTCGAAGGGTAAGTCCCACCGTCAGCGTTCGTGGGAGCGGGAGAGGTCTCCTTCCCCGGACAGCTGACCGTCGACTTCGGTCGAAGTTGCGGCTCAGGCCGTTGGCTTCATGGTGTCCCCGTCAGGCCAGCCTGCCGAGACTCCTGTCAACGCAGTCGAGATTTTCCTCGACCTGTTGGACGGGTTGTCGACTGGTGAAGCAGACAACCCACCTTCGCCGGTTCCCCGGTGGGGCGAGATCTGCCTGCGCCTTCAGGCGGCAGTCCCCAGTAAAAGTGCTCGAGCCGAGGAAGAGCAGGTGTCCCCCCTTCCCCCCTCGGTCACTCCGAGGGTCTCGGTCTCGGACTTCATCTTGGTCAAGCCATTCCCGACGTCATCGGCGGTCTCGGTACCGAAGTAAGCAGCGACACCGTTCCTCCTCGTCCTCCTCCTTGGATGAGGAGAGGCTTCGACGTAAATAGCGTCAACGTTACGAGGAGATTATGTGGCAGCAGTTACTGTTGTCCGGGAGTAAATCGACTTCGATTCAGCCCCCGGCCATCAAGTGGCTGTCGCCCGAACGACCGAAGCAACCGCTCACCCCAGTCAAGATGCCCATTCCTGGGCCGGTTGTTCGGCCGAAATCAGCTGCTCCACCGATTTGTGGTGGAACCTCCGCCTCCACAACCGAGGTCTGGGGCACCGACCAAGGATTCTCGGTTGGGTCACTGTTTGCTCCACAGGTTGTCGGTCACCCTCACTCCCGACCGTCCTCGGCAGGTGGAGGGTGGCTCAAGGCCGAGGCAGCTCTTCGCAGACTCTTTGGAGTCCGATGACGACTCCTCCCTGTTCTCCAGGCAGGTCGACCTGGATTCCTCCGGGGCCAGTCATTGGACGATAGCCCATCGTCCTTCTTGGGTCTGCTTCGACTCATCTCGGAGTCCACCGGGATGCAGCTCGAGCCCGTGTCCAAACAGGCCAAGTATCCCGACGGAGATACTGGACCGAGGGGATTCCCCCACGGAGGCCTTTCAGGTGGCTGAGGCCACTGTCAGCCCAGCCTTGGAGCTTTGGCAGCGGCCAGCTTCCTGTCCTGCGCCCTCGGCCAGGATGACCAGGAAGTATGTGGTCCCTACCGGCTCTTTGCCAGGTTTCTCGGAGCACCCCTCTGCCGAGGGGTTAGTCACTGACAGCATCTTCCGGCGTTCCGGGAACGCTCGGGATGTGGATAAGCCCCCCGACAGAGTCCAGAAAGCTGGACTTTGCCGGGCGCAAGGTGTATGCTGCGTCCTCCCTCGGCCTCCGACAGGCCATCTCGGCCGTGCTGATGGCACACTTCTCCCACGCCCTCATGGGCTCCCTGGATGAGGTTGTCCCTCATCTCCCGGCTGACCTGCAGACCACGGTCTGTCAGGTGCAGGACCAGGGTAGGGCGGTGGCGAAGCAGCAGCTTCAGACTGCTCTAGACATAGGTGATTCCTGTGCCAGGTCAGTAGCGGTCACGGTGGCCATGCACCGCAGGGCCTGGCTGAGTATATCCACCTTCACGGCGGATACCCAGCACAAGTTGGCAGACGTCCCCTTCTTAGGGACTGACCTCTTCGGCCCTGGAGTGGAGGGACACCTCCAGCGGGTCGAAAAGTCCAATGCCACTCTGGACTCGGTCACCTCCGCCCAGAGGGACAAAGGCCGCCGCCAACAACAGCATAAGTCCTTTCGTCCTTCGGCCCCTGCAGCATGACCGGCCCAGCAGCACCAGCAACAGGGCCAGCAGGCTCGCGCTTGGCGTCCCAAACCCAAGCCGGCGGCTTCCTCCAACAGGAAGCAAGGAGGTAAAGGCCCAGGAGGTCCCTCGGCCGGTTCCTCCTCCAAGCCTGCCCAGTGACGGGTTGAGGGGTGCCGCCCCCAGCCTCGTCACTCCCCCCTGGGTTCCCGGGGGACGGCCCGCCACTTCCTTTCCGCCTGGTCCGCTATCATCACGGACCGCTGGGTGCTGGAGGTTGTAGGAAAGGGCCTGCCTCCTGGAAGTTCGAGTAGACCCCACCCTTTCGGTCGCCTTCCCGGGGCCACGGGTCCCAGCCTCGCTGTCGGCCCGCCGAGCCGGATATTGCCCTGCTCCTAAAAAGAGGTGATCAGGAAGGTGGCGGATCCTCCTCCAGACCCGGGTCTGTGTCCAGGTATTTCCTGGTCCCAAAGCGACGGGGGCTGGCGCCCATCCTCGACCTGCACGACCTGAACAGGTTCCTAAGGTCTCGGACCTTCAGGATGGTCACTCTGGCTCAGATAATACCATCCTTGGAGCGAGGCATGTGGTTCTGTTCCCTGGACCTCGAGGGCCGCTTCTTTCACGTCCCGATCTGTCCGTCCATCAGAGATTCCTCCACTTCAGAGTGGAGGATCCCTTATGAGTTCGGGCCATGCCCTTCGGCCCTCTCTAGCTCCCAGGGTCTTCACCAAATGTATGGCATTGGTGACAGCATTCTCGGTGCCAAGGGTCCGGGTGTACTCTTACCTGGACAACTGGCTGATTGCAGCCCCCTCCAGAGCGGAGGTAGAGCGGTCCAGAGATCTGGCCCTCCAGGTTTGCGCTCCGATTGGCCTCCTCATCAGTGAGGCCAAGTTGGAACTCATGCTGAAGCAGGTGATGCTCTTCATCGGGGCAGAGCTCGACTCTCTTCGAGCCAGAGCTCGGCTCCCGGCGGACAGGGCCGAGGTTCTTTCCTCCTTTGCCCAGTCATTTCAGGTTGGGCAATCACGCCCTGCCCGGGACTTCCTGGGCCTCATGGTGGCCTGCAACAGCATGGTCCATTGGTACATGCGTCCCCTTCAGTGGGGACTGGCCAGCCAGTGGTCACAACGCTGCGATCCGTTGGACCAGCCCGTGACAGTGACCCAGGAGATGTGGAACGCTCTCCAGTGGTGGACCGTTCCGGCACATCTGCAGGAGGGCATCCCGTTCGTCCGTCCCGAGTTGATGGTGTCTCTATCGACCAATGCATCTCTGATGGGTTGGGGTGCCCATCTGGGGGATCACAGAGCGCACGGCCTCTGGTCCCCTCAGGAATCCCGATGCCACATCAACTTGCTGGAGCTCCAAGCGATCCGCCTAGCTCTCACCACCTTCACTCCGTTTCTACGGGGTCAAGTGGTTCAGGCCCAGACGGACAATACCACGACCATGTACTACCTAAACTGCCAGGGCGGGATGCGCTCCATGCTGTTATGCAAGGAAGCTCTCCGCATATGGTCCCTCATGCGCAGCCTGGAGGCGGATCTCCTAGCCATTCACATGGCAGGAGCCTCCAACACCCTGGCCGATGCCCTAAGCCGGATAGGGGCTGCGTCTCACGAGTGGTCTCCCTTCGGAGGTAGTACAAGATCTGTTCTCCACTGGGGCACGCCTCAGGTGGACCTGTTTGCCTCAGGGAGAATGCGAAGCTGAGACTGTTCCATGCCCCCCCTCAGCAGGGCTCGCTGCAGGGATACCTTTCGAGGCCGTGGACCCGGGCCTCTTCTATGCCTTTCCCCATTTCCCTTGATCCACAAGGTGCTTCTCAAGGCGAGAGGACAAGGCGCAGGTGATTCTGGTAGCCCCAGACTGGCCCGCCAGTTCTGGTATCCAGATCTCCCAGTCTCAGCTCCAGGCTCCCGAGGCAGCTTCCAGCCCGCCTGGACCTGATCTCAGTCAACCAGGGGAAGGTATTCCATCCGGACCTTCAATCCCTGCACCTGGTGGCCTGGTTCCTGAGCGGCTAAAGTTCCAGGCCTTGGGTCTTTCCGACGAGGTCCTCAACATCGTTTAGGCGTCCTGTAAGGAGTTGACCAGGAAATGCTGTGCCTTCAAATGGAAGAGATTCTCTATTTGGTGTCAGGGCAAGGGCTTGGACCCTTCCGCCTGTCCCTTGGCAAGCATTCTGGACTACCTGTGGTCCCTTTCTCAGCAAGGGCTTCGGTCGACGACCCTTAAGGTGCACTTGGCAGCCATCTCTGCTTTCCGGGCACGGGCCGGGAAGCAGTCGGTGGCGTAGGAGAAGGTGGTCTGGCGCTTTTTCAAAGGCCTTGATCACATTTCCCCTCCAGTGCGAGACCCTCCACCTCCGTGGGATCTACTGCTGGTATTGGCCAAGCTCATGGGCAAGCCATTCGAACCAGTGCACAGGTGCGATATCTCCCACTTGTCGTGGAAGACCGCCTTCTTGGTGGCTATCACGTCAGCCAGAAGGATGGGAGAGCTCCAGGCGCTTTCCATCGAGTCTCCTTATCTGGTCTTCCACAGGGACAAGGTTGTCCTGCGCCCCCACCCGAAGATCCTTCCGAAGGTGGTGTTGGAGTTTCACCTTAACCAGGTGTTGACTCTGCCAGTGTTCTACCCCAGTCACACCTTGAGGCCGAATATAGGCTCCATACTTTGGACCCTAGAAGAGCGCGCTTAGTATAAGGAGCGCATGGCTGAAGTTCGGGAGAGGTTCGCCAGCTGTTTGTCACCTACGCTGAAGCTGCACCTGGCAGACCTGCAGCCATGCGGACGATAAGCAGGTGGGTCACCTCCTGCATAGATCTCTGCTATAGGTTGGTGAGCATGGAGCCTCCCAGAGGGATAAGAGCTCATTCTACCCGCCATACCGCTGCACCGGTGGCTGCTTCCAGGGATGTCCCTATCCAGGATATCTGCAGGGCTGCTACCTGGAAGTTGGCACATACCTTCATTACCCACTACCACATCGACCTTGAGTCACGCCGGGATGCTGGTTTTGGGGCCTCGGTTCTCCAGTCTTTATTTCCCAAGTAAGTATCAGAATTGCGCCTTGCCTCCTCCTCCGGAGAACTGCTAGGAGTCTGCCAGTAAGTGCGGATGAACAACATATCCATGTCCCTAGAAATAGAGGTTACTCACCTGTAACAGGAGTTCTAGGAATGGTATATGTTGTTCATCCCTACATTTCCACCCGACCTCCGGCTTGACGCACAACCTGGCTTCCAGCGGGCTAGATCTAAGGCCAGGGGCGGAGCCGAGAGTTTACCACTGGGTGGAGGAGCCAGCTGAAGACCTTCCGCAAGATTTAAAGCGGCAAGGAACCTGCCAATAAGTGTGGATGAACAACATATACCAATCCTAGAACTCCTGTTACAGGTGAGTAACCTGTATTTAGTTGTCATAACTTCTGCTTGAAGGATTTCTGAGCTTTAGGCCCTGATGTGTAAAGGGCCTTATTTAGTTTTCCACAAGGACCAGGTGTCCTTGCGGACAAATCCTAAGTTTTTGCCTAAGGTAGTGTCTGAGTTTACACTGAATCAGGACATCCATTTACCTGTTTACCATCCAAAGTATTCTAATCAAGGGGAGGCTCTGCTGCATACTGTCTGTTCTCCGGGAGGAGGTACAGTCCCTTCTGCAAAAAATGGCCATTGAGCCAGTGCCCAGACACCAAAGAAATGGGATTTTATTACAGGGTCTTCCTGGTCCCCAAGAAAACTAGGGATCTGAGGCCTGTATTTGATCTTAAGGACCTCAGTCTGCATGTCCAATACAAAAAATTCCGTATGGTTAACCTTGTCTGGCCTGATGCCTCTTCTCAAGCAGGGCGAATGGCTGTGCTCCCTGGACATACAGGATGCTTATCTGCATATCTCTGTGTTTCCACCACACAGGATATTCTTCAGATTTCTTTTTCAGGGTGAGCACTACCAATTCAAAGTATTGCCCTTAGGCTCATCTTTTGCACTGCAGGTCTTTACCAAGTGCTTAGCTGCGGTAGCTGCAGCTCTCAGAAGGAAGGGACTGTACATTTTCCCCATCTGGACGATTGGCTCCTAAAGGCGCCCTCCAGAGAACAGCTTCTTTGGTCTCTGGAGAGAACCCTTCAGCAGTTTCTATCCCTGGGCATCATCATCAACTGCCCAAGCTGATCCTAACTCCATCCCAAGGGCTACAATGTATAAGGGCGGTTCTGGACTCAGCACAGGGAAAGGCCTTCCTGCCTCAGAACAGAGCGGAGAGCCTTATCACCCAGGCTCAGGAGGTTGCCCAGAGCCGTTATATTCCTCCAAGGGTATACTTGAGGCTGTTGGGGTTGATTGCTGCGGCCATTCCAACAGTTCCATTGGCCAGGCTGCAGATGCGAGTCCTCCAGTGAACACTTAGTATGCAATGCACGGATGAGTTAGAGCAGTTAGTGCTGATCAGCTCCCCAGTCAGCAAGGTGCTGCAATTGTGGATGGACCCCCTGAACCTGCTGCAGGGGTTCCAGGTCTCCTCCCCTCAGCAGATCTTCACCACGGATGCTTCTGGTTTGGGCTAGGGGCACATCTGGATCCCTTTCAGATTCGGGCTCTTGGTCCCAGATCGAACCTCCATGCACATCAACGTGCTGAAGATGCAGGCTGTCCTGTATGCCATGCAGGCCTTTCAGAACCATCTCTCCTGGGTCAGCAGCTGATTCAGTCTGACAGCCTCAATGTCTACAATATCAACAAGCAGGGATACATTCCTATCCCCTATTCAAGGAGACCATGAGACTTTGGTACTGGGCTCTAGACCACATTCTGGTTCTCTTGGCAGTCCATGTCCCAGGCGTGTTAAACACCCTGGTGGACAGCCTCAGTCCAGCATGCATGAATGGGAACTTTTCTCATCCGTCGCAGAAGATCTGTTTACCAGATGAGGTCATCCAGAGTTGGACCTTTTTGCATCCCCATTCAACACAAAACTGCCCAGTTTCTGCTCACTAGACCCAGAGCCTGGAGTTTTCTGGCGAGACACATTGTCCCTCACCTGGAGCGGGAGGCTCCTTTATGCCTTCCCTCCATTTCCTCTGATTCAGATGGTGCTAATGAAACTGCAGGCGGAGGGGCCAGCATGATCCTGGTAGCTCCATTCTGGCTGTGGCAAATATGGTTTCCATTACTGCAGCAGTTAGCGGAGGAACCTCTGGTCCATCTGCCCTTCTGCAGGGATCTGTTGATGCAGGCTCAGGATCCTGGTTCATCCCATCCTCAAGTGCCTTCATCTGCATGCTTGGCTGCTGAGGACATAGCCATCGCCCGGCTTAGGGTATCACAGAGGGTGGTGGGTGTCCTCATGTGCGTGGAAGCCCTCCACTCTAGCCAGATATGCGATGAAGTTGAGGGTTTGCCACCTGGGCTGCCAAGCATCATCAGGACCCTTTCACTTGTCCAGTGAGCCATATCGTGGATTACCTGATGATCACTGTCAGACTCAGGTCTCCAGTACTCCTCCCTCAGGGTGCTCCTTTCTGCTATCTTGGCCTTTCATGAACCTGTGCGCGGCCACACCGTGGCTCAGTTGGATGTCTCCCATACCTTTCTTAGGGGCATCCTGCATCTGAAACCTCCAATCCATTCCCCTGTCCCAGCTTGGGATTTGAATTTTGTTTTGGAGAAGTTGACCCTGTCTCCTTTTAAGCCAGCCACAAGTTGCGAGCTGCACTTCCTCATGGCGGTATCCCCCGTACTACTTGTAATGAGCGTGCCCTCTGTAGGTAAAAGGTATGAAGCCTGCAATCCACCTCCAATGTCAGGTTGGTAAAATATACCTGTAGTTTAATCACCCTTTCAAGATGAAATTCTGATACAACCTTCAGGAGGAAATTCGGGTGAGAGCAAAGTACGACCTTGTCCTTGTGGAAGACAAGATGAGACTCCACTGAGTGCCTGGAGCTCACTAATCCTTTTGGCTGATTAACAGCCACCAAGATGGCAGTTTTCCACAATAGATGCATCATCTCACACCAGTGCAGTGGTTCAAACAGCCCGCCCATGAGCACTGCTAACACCAGCAGTAGGTCCCATGGAGACAGGTGATCCAGGCCTTTGAAAAGTGCCTTACCACATTCTCCTGGGCCACTGTCCGCAGACCAGCCCATTCTCGTTATGCAGATATGGCTGTCGGGTGTGCTTTAAAGGTTGTTGCTTGCAGTCCTAACAAACACAGACCACAGGAAGTTGAGAATGCTCACCATGGGGCAGCTAAGGGGATCAAGCTCCTTACCCTGGCACCAAATCCTGAACCTCTTCCACTTAAATACACAGCATTTACAAATCAACTCCTTATGGGATGCCTCCGCAACATGGAGGATATCTTCAGAAATGCCCAGAACCTGGAACTCGAGTAGCTCAGGAACCAGGCCAAGAGGTGCAGGGATTGACGGTCCTGGCGTAAAGCCCTCCCCTGATATCTGGCCAGCAGATCTGAGTGGAGTGGCACTGCCATGGAGGCCAGCTGCTAAGGCCGAGGAGATCCTGATACCAGAAATGCCTGGGGCTATCAAGATCATTCATGCCTTGCACTTCCTATCCTTGACAATAACCTTGTGGACCGTGGGGAAGGCAGAGAAGGCGTACAGGAGGTCAGGGGTCCAGGGCCTCATGGAGGTATCCCCCAGCAGTGTCCCGCACTGTAGGGAGCAACAATGAAACACTCTCAACTTTCTGTTCTATCACAGGTTCACCAGAAAGCTGTCCCACTGGGAGAACAGATGGTCTACCATCTCCAGTGCCAGGGAACACTCGTGCGACACGTTTCCAACCTGTCTGAGGGTGACCAACAGCTGTTTTTCTCCTACAATGTAGCTCGCCAGAAGATCCCCCACCTAGGCTGTGCATAAGTGTCCAAGTCTGAAGACCCTTCTGACACAATGGAAGGGACTGTGTCCTGCCCTGCTTGTTCAGGTAGAATATGATGGTCATTTTGCCCATCTGAACTTGTACAAATGATAATCCAGAACTTGCCTTTCACATGAACTGTCACACCATGCAGATCCAGTTTGGGTTCCAGCCCCCATTCATTTCAGAACCAGAAGTACTAGGAGACACCCCTGAGTGGCCAGGGCATCTGAAACAGGGGCTGTTGCCTTGTGCTGTGAGAGCTCAGTGATATTGTCCGAAGCGTGGATATGTCCTTTGACATCCTGGACTCCCAAGGAACTGAGTCAGAACGGCGTGAGAGCTTCAAGGTCAAGAGGCAGTCATTTGCCCACCACATCTACAACCCACTTGTCCAAGGTAATGGTGGACCACTGTGATAAGTAGGTGCAACCGGCCCCGACCAGGAGTTGGTACAGGGACTTTGGGGGGACACCCATCATTGTGCGACCTTGAGGGGCTCCTCCCATTTACCCCTGGCCGAAAGGACAGTTACATAAGAACTTACCGTAACAGTAGATCTCTGAGGGATTAGTCAGTCAGGTCACACATATGGAACTTCACCATCGAGCAAAACAGGATCCACACGGAAGGTTTTCAGTAGTACAACTCGTGCCACCCACGTCGACATCACCAACTGTATAAATGAGTGAGCGGCCCCACTTCTCCTTTGTTCCCTCTCCCCACCCCCCAAGAGTCTAATGGAGCAAAGTTTGTGCCATGGGGGACCGAGAGGAGAGAGAGAGAGAGGTGCCCCGGCCTAAATGAAAGGCTGGATACACCGGATAGCCAGTTCTGAGAAAGAGTCCAATAACGGGGATGGTGAGTGGGGAGGCAGACTTGATGACTGAGATCAACTTTAATATCTACTGTTATGGTAAGTTCTTATGTAACTGTTCTATCTTCAGGGGTATCTCAGTTATCAGATCACACATATGGAACAAGTCCCAAGCAGTTACAGGTGCACATAAGCGTCTGGGAGGAAGTCCATCCCTAAACTTTAGACCAGAGGCCCTGCAGCACAGCCCTGCCAAAACCTGCACAGGCTCTAGAGGCAATCTCCAGACTGTAGTGCTTGGTGAAAGTATGGGCCAGTACTCAGGTGGCAGCAGTGCAGATGTAAGTGGCTGGGACCCCTTTGAAACACTCCACAGAGGTTGCCATGCCCCTTATGGAGTGGACTTTCACCACCCCTGGCAACTCTTTGACATGCTTATTGGAGCAGAACACAATACAATGTGCCAACCATTTGGACAAACATTGATTAGAAATCTAAATGCTTTCTCTACTTGGGGCAAGAGAGACAAAAAGCTTCAACTTTCTGCACTCCTTAGTTCGGAGCAGATAATACTTCAAAATTTTGCACACGTCTAACGTATGCAGCAGTGCTTCCTCTGGATTGGCACGCCCAAGGAAATAAACAGGTAGGTGGATAGATTGGTTCAGGGTAATCTCAGACACCACCTTAGGAAGAAACTTAGGATTTGTCTTTGTGAAAAATCAGATAAAGCTCCTCTCACCAGAGGGCCTGAAGCTCAGCAATCCTTTGAGCAGAAGTAATAGCAACCAAAAATAATGAATTCCAAGAGCCTTGTTACTTGAATACTGGCTTCGATTTGTACCAAAAGTCTGATTAAAATCGTGAAAATATCTTTTAAATGACGCCCATAGACTTGAATGGAGGCGTGTCTTGCTGGTCCTGTAGTGACAGCACAAAACATCGGAGCGCTTGGGACGGATTGCGAGTCAGGAAGTAGAAGGAATCGAGTTGCTACTCTTTGGGGGGCAAAATATGATCCTTCCTTTCTTTGGGGGCAAATCATAACGTTTAAAACTGGCATTGAGGAACTCCCATTTAGATAAAGGAGCCTCCCGTTTGTCTGTAATGCGGAGAAAGGTGCTCTTTAAGATGGGTGGTCACACCTGTCTTCTGGTATTCAGCTATAAATCTGCACGTAAAACTTTGGGGTGGGGAGAGTGTGACCACAAAGCAGAGTTTGAACTTAAACATTCAAAGTACCATTTATGGGGCAACAACTCAAGGCTGAAATGGTTGTGGATTGTGTAAATTACTAGTAAACCCTCTAGAAGAAATGTCAATACTATGGTGAGCATTTTTTTTTTTTGCTCTCTGTATTCTCCACTGACCTGCCCGCATGTGGACTGATCACTAAGAGCCCAGTCGCTCTGGGACTTGCCTTACCCTGGAGGCCTCACCACAGGACCTAGTTGGAGGCACCCAGTTGTCAGTGTGGGCCTGCAGGGAATCTGGACATCATCCAGCCACATCTGGAGGTGTTTGTCCATTTTCTCTTGGGCCACACTGGTTCAAGACTCAATGCAGAGGACCTGCCTCTGCTGAGAGACATTCTCTGCTTCGGTCAGGGGTCCATCCCCTGTGCGGTCCTGCTAGGCTGCCACCCAGATTCCTTCATGTGGCTGCCAACAAGTGGGATCATGCATATTTCCCTTCCCAAGGGAGGAGAGGTGTCTCTGGGATGCTTAATCCTCCCACCCTTGGCCCGCCCACGAGCAGCCCAAGTCTGTTCCTGAACCCGGCTCACTGGCATAGCAGATGGTAGCTCTGTTGCTGTGCCGGTGAATGTGCTTTATTTGAGCTACTTGCATGTGTGTCTCCCTTAAGGGGAAAAGAGCTGCTGGTTGGAGGGAACCACATTTGAGAAGTGAATGGTATGCATGTGGTTGTAGTCTGAATCTGATTGGATGGTTTTGAGTGTAGGTTCCTTGAGCCTGGTTGACGCAGTGTGTGTGTGGCTATAATTTACCCGACAAGAGACATAGTTACAAGTAATTAACTTCTGTGCTTCAAAGTGTTTCAAGATTTTTTCCTTTTAAATCAGCCCAGAGTTGCAGCCATAGCAAGTCACATGATGGGCACCTCTGTCAGATGTTAGATGGACAACTTGTTTTTTGTTTTTTTGCCCTGTGTTATTCAGTCTTCCACAAAATCTTCACAAGTTACAAATCTGAGACTATTTTGGTGTATATAATGCAGGTTGAAGATCCAGCTGTTCTTTGCTGACTGTTGTAAAATGTAGCTGTTTTTTATATTCCAGGTGCATTTTACTTGGTGTTCGAATACATGGACCATGACTTGATGGGACTACTGGAATCGGGATTGGTACATTTTAATGAAAATCACATCAAGTCCTTCATGAAACAGCTGATGGAAGGTTTGGACTACTGCCACAAGAAGAACTTTTTGCATCGAGATATTAAATGCTCTAACATCCTGCTTAACAACAAGTATGGACAACATGAAATGTCATAAGAATAATCAATATATTCAGTAGTTCAGGTTTTATTGTGGGCAGTAGAATACAGTTGGGATTATATCATGATCATTATCGTGAAAGCAGTGTGAATCAGAATTTGGAATCCTTCTCAAAATGTGCCTTAGTTCACTTTGAACTGTACATTAATTTCAAATCAACACATTTATTATGGATTTTTTTTAAATGGTGGTTCAATGTGATGTATAACTTTAATGGCTTTTTCTTGACAAATCCAAGATTTGTATATACAGTTCTGCTGTTTGCAAAAAAATTGTAGATGAATATGGTTTCATTGCTGAGGTGCAGAGTTCTTCCTGGCAGGAGCTGCCCACAGTTTTTGCACAAATACGTTGTTTTTTTTTTTTTTTTTTTTTGGGTCCCTCAGTTTTGCCCCCACCCCAATGATTGAGGTTGCCACTGCTGCACTTCTGTTGTGGCTGTGAGGGCAGACGAGGCCCTGACTTCTGTTATGACTGTGAGGACAGACGAGGACCTGACTTGTATGTCAGCAGCTTTGTTGTGCAGGCTGCACCCTCATTTCCCCGGGAGCCAGACATCTACTTGGTCCCAGAAAGCTTCAGAGTAGAGCTGGGCCTCACCATGAACCTCTGGTCTCCCAGATGATAGCACAGTGTGCTGCCGCTACATTCCCTTCAAAACTTTTAGTATCAGATGTCACAGTGTGGTATTTTGACAGTATGGTTATTGTATTAATAGCACTAGTATGCAAGTATTCATGTTTTTTACAACAAATTCTTAAACTCTTGGGGGTGGTAGTTGGCAGAGATGGGGGGTGGCGCAAAATTATTGGAAAGGCCTGAAAAATGTTGTATGCCAGAAACCACAGATCTTACTTTGGGAAAGGCTCTTGCAGCAGGCCACACCGGTAGGACTAAGTCGTCAGGTGCCAGGACCACACGGAAAACTTCTAGCTAGCAGTCTACCATGGGGACGCCCACTGCCATCAGCTGATGTCACCTCCTATCCTAGGTGAGCGGTCACCCACACCTACCTCAGTTCTTTTCCGTCTGTCAACCCGTGCACGCCAGACCTTAGCGGATGCCGCAGATACAGTCGACCGCCATTACTCACGCTTGCTGCACGTTTTTATTTTTCGTTGTTCTTTAGTGTTTAGCATTGAATTTTTGGTGTTTTCTTCCAAGTTTATATCTTCTCCACCAGCCTCATCTTCTGACTACTGCTTGAAGTGTGCCTGCAGCAAACCAATCCCTGAACAGGACGGCTACTCTGTGTGTCATCTGCCTAGGCCCCAGCCATGACACCAAAGCCTGCCAGTTCTGCCAAAAAATCAACCAGGCCACTCTGAGACGTTGTCTGAAAACACTGGAGAGCCACCTTTTGAAGCAGAAGTTGGTTGCGATGGAGAAGGAGCTGCAGGCCAGGAGCTCTTCGGCATCGCTGGCACACACATCTGGGGCAGCATCTTCTCGGAAGGAAAAATCCAGGAAGCACAAGCACTGGGACAAACACTGGGGACCAGTCAGGTTCCTGCTTACAGTCGCCCCACAAACTGTCAACCACGGCGGGATCGTCGTCCTGCGGGGGGTTGGCCCCTTCAGCCCCACCAGCCATTTCTTCCTCCAGGCTCCCGGTGGCCCCGCCACTTGCCCTTATAGCTGTCGCGGGCAGCGGCCCTTCGGGGCAGGGGACTTCGTTTCCTGCTCCTCAGCCCTTGATGCTCAGGCCCTTTTCTGCATGGGCTCTCAGCCAGGTGGCTTGGCTAGCATTGGTTCCTTGGGCATTGGTTCCTTCACAGTCATCCCCGGCTATGGCTCTGCCTTCATTGGTTCCAGATTCTGGGACCCACGTCAGCCGTTGTAGGCAATGCCCGCAGCAGGCTACCACAGTTTCCACCTCTCCAGTGTCGCCTCCGCCTTTGCCTCATGGGTCTCCTTTTCCTCAGGCACCTGCTAGGCCGCTGCCAGTGTTACCCCAGCCTGTGGGCCCAACTCCATCGTCGCCGCTGCCTCAGCCTATGCCTTTTGGCCTAATGTTTGATTCCCACCCGATGCCAGGTGGTCCTGCCCCTGGGCACTCTACGCCAGCCCCGCCACTATCGTATCTTTTACCCGGCACCTCTTATCCTCACCACCGTGTAAAATATCTCACCCCTGGTGGATTACAGTGCCCTGTTCTCGGCTTGGTGGTCCTTTGTCCAGAGGCAGACCTCCGCCCCCCAGGACCACCTTGGGTGTCTGCCCTCCATCCTTCCCGAGACCCACCACATCAGGATCCTGGCTGGGCTGAACCTTGCTATCCCCGTATGTTGGGGTCCTCTGGGGCTGGACTCGACGTTGGCTTAGGCTGTCACAGGGGCGAGCACAGGCCACCTGCATTAGCTCAGATAGTGAGTCTACTGAGGATGACGTAGATTCTTCAGTCTTCCTCCTCACCGGAGTTGTCCTCGGAGGGTGAAGACCATCCCAAGGAGGTCCCCAAGTCTCCCCCTGACGATCCAGCTTTTATGGATGTCATCCGCCACATCCAGTCCATTATGGGCTGGGAGATGGAGGAGCAAAACCCAGAGAGGCGTCACCTGGCTATTTAGCTAAGGCAGCGGGATACCCTTCCTGTGGTGGTGCCCCCTTTGATTGACTCCTATGACGACATCACAAGGGTGGCATGGCTGAATCTCATCCACCACCTCTCCTTTGCCTAAGAAGGCTGACCGCCTTTACCACGACCCAGTTACAAACTCTTTTAGGGGCCACCCTAAAGAGGATTCTGTGGTTATCAGTGCAGTGCATGACCAACCAAAAAGCCTAAGCACCTTGGTGCCCTTCCCCAGATTGGGAATGGACCACTTGGGCAAACACGTGTTTGCTGCTACTACCCTGGCTATCCAGGCCCTGTATTACCTGGCCCATGGTCCAATATCAGAATGTGCTGTGGCCCAAGCCAGGCACTTGGTACAGAACTTGCCAAAGACCCCACCAAGACACAGCTCACCCAGCTTCTGGAAATCGGGCTCAGGTGTTGGCAGTCATGACCTCTGGGCTGCTTATGATGCTGTGGACACCTCCGGATGTGATCAGTTCGCTCTGCCACACTCTGCCTAGAGCGGGCCAACATCAGTCCTTTTGTAGGTCCTCCCGGTGTGATCCTTGCCTCTGGATATCTGGCTTTGCCCTGGGCATGCAGCCTAGTATTCTGGATATCCCTTCTGGGGTTCGGCCCTTCGGGGCGGGGGCAGGACATCATTTCCACCCAGCAGGAGTCGAGTGGGCTCTCAAGTCAGTCATTTCGCTCTGCCACGCTCTGTCCTCCTAGGCAATCTCGGAACCCACCTGCCAAGTGCCAGCTCAAGTGTAAGGCCACAGCGGCCCCTGCAGCTGCCTCCACCAGAGCCCCATGAAGCTCCTGCGACTGCCCTGCCAACACCCGCCCCCACCACTTGACATCTTAGGTGACCCCATCCTCCGGCCGAGGATCCAAGGGAGGCGGTCGGGTCAGTCCTCCTTCCACCCAGAGGGGTTTGGTGGGGTTGATTACGGACAGCTGGGTGCTTCAGATCATAGAGCATGGTCACACACTGGGATTTCTAGAGTGGCTCCAGAAAATCCCCCCCAAAAAAAAAAAAAAACACTCCTTTTCTAGGGACATGGATATGTTGTTCATCCACACTCATTGGCAGTATCCTTGCGCTTTAAATCTTGCAGGAAGGTCTTCAAGCTTGCTCCTCCCACCCACCGGGTGGTATAACTCGGCTCCGCCCATGGCCTTGATCTTCCTTACGCTTGAGCTCAGGTTCCCTCCTTAACGCTCGTTTGTGACTAGTTCCTATTTCTCCGTTTCTGGATTTAAAATAATATTTTGCAAAAGACTTCAGTCTTGATCCCAGCGAGCGCGATGGATAAATCGACTCGATTTTGAGATGCCCATGCGGGCAGAAGATGTCTCGGACGGATCCACACTCCACGTGTGTCTACTGCTTAGGCCTTGAGCACGACCCGCAGGCTTGGGCCTGTGCTCATGCTCTACTCGCCCTCGTCCTCGAGCCAGTGCTGCCCGATTGCAACTGGGCCGTCCGAGCGGCGTTTCCCTCGGTGGAAGTCAAGGAGGCCCGGTTGGCCGGTGTCCAGGGCGCGGCTTTCAAGGGATCAGCTCGAGCGGATGGTCGCCTCGAAGAGGAGGCGGCGCGGTCAGATCTTCCTCGGCCGCGGCATTTATCCCGCTCTCTCTGGGTTCTTCCTACGGCTTCCTTTAAGGAGCTTTGTCTGTCCCTCTCCACTAAAGGAAGAGGCCTGCGTCTGCTGGACCTTTCGGTCAAAAGAGGGACAAGGGTAAGTCCTCCCGTCGGCGCTCTTGGGAGGCGGAAAGGTCCCTCTCCCGGGCCGTGCGACCGTCGGCCCGATCGACGCTCGACCGGCCACTGGCCTCACGGTGTCCCGTCAGGTCAGTTGACCGAGCCCCACTGATGAAGTCGAGATTTTTCTCGACCCATTGGACGGGCTGTCGCCTTTAGCAGCCGAGATTCCCCTCTCCCCGGTTCCCCCGGGAGGAGTTGAGGATCCCGTGGGCTCGCCTGTGCCTCCGGTTCCGGAGCCCTCGGATGGACCTTCCGAGCCGAAGGGAGTGTCGGTTCCGGCCGACACCTCCCTGCACCGACCCCGGAAATTCCGGGACTCTCGGTCTCGGTCTCGGACCTCTTCGCGGTCCAGCCGTTCCCACCGTCATAGGCGGTCTCGGTCTCGGCGCACCGCGGTAGCGGGCGTCGCCGCCTCGTCCTCGTCCTCCTCTCCGGATGAGGGAGGCCCCGGCGTAAGTACGTCGGCGTCGAGCGAGACCTTATGTTACAACAGCTCCTCCTGGCGGGAATAAGCCGACTCCGGCGCCTTCCCGGCCATTAAGTAACTGTCACGGGCAGCCGACACAACCCCTCGACTTGCCGAGGCCTATACAGGCGGTTGTTCGGCCAAAACCAGCTGCTCCACCGATTGCGGTGGAACCTCCGCCTCCACAGCCACCAATTGGGGCTCCGACCAAGGATTCTCGGTCGGCTAGGGTTTACCCATCGGCTGTCAGTTACCCTCACTCCGACCGACCTCGGCAGGTGAAGGTGGCTCAGGCCAGAGCAGCTCCGAGGACTCTTCCAGTCCGAAGATGATCCCTCCTTCTTCTCCAAGCGACTGGACTTGGAGTCTTCAGGAGGTCAGCCAATGGGCGATAGGCCGTCGTCCTTCCTGAGACTGCTTGGCTCATCTCGGAGTCTACGGGATGGAGCTCGAACCCGTTCCAAGCAGGCCAGGTATCCCCTCACGGAGATTCTGGACCGAGGTTCTCCGACGGAGGCCTTTCCGGTGGCGAGGCCATAGTGGGTCCAGCACTGGAACTTTGGCAGCGCCCTGCTTCCTGCCCTGCGCCTTGCCAGGATGGCCAGGAAGTATCAGTCCTGGTTCCTTGTCCGGTTTTCGAACACCCCTCTGCTGAGGGTTGGTTACCGACAGCGTTTTCGTAGCGCCCGGCTTAACGCCGAGGATGTGGACAAACCTCCTGACAAGGAGTCAAAGTTGGACTATGTCGGGCGAAAAGTCTACGCTGCGTCCTCTCGACTCCGTCAAGGCCAGTTAGCCGTCCTCATGGCACATTTTTCTCATGCCCTGTTGGGCTCCCTGGATGGGTCATCCCTCATCTTCCCGCCGATCTGCAGACTACGGTTAAGCAGGTGCGGGACCAGAGACAGGCAGTGGCCAAACAGCAGCTCCAGACTGCTTTGGATGTAGGAGACTCATGTGCCAGATCGGTGGCGGCCACAGTGGCTATCGTGGAGGCTTGGCTGAGGATATCCACCTTTACTTGGATACCCAGCACAAGTTGGCGGATGTTCCTTTTGGGGACTGACCTCTTGACCCTGGGGTGGAAGGTCACCTGCAGAGGATCGAGAAGTCCAATGCCACCTTGGACTCGGTCTCTTCCGCTCAGAAGGACAAAGGCCGCAAACCACAGCCTAAGCCCTTTACGTCCTTCTGGCCTTTGGCCGCCGCCCAGCAACGTCAGGGCCAGCAGGCTCGCCTTGGCATCCCAAACCCAAGCCGCCCGGCTTCCTCTAACAGGAGGCAGGGAGGAAAGGGCCCAGAGGTCCCTCGGCGGTCCCTCCTCCAAGCCTGCCCAGTATGACCAGGCTGAGGGTGTCGCCCCCATCCCGTCACCTTACCCCCTGGGTCCCCCGTGGGAGACGGCTCCGCACTTCCGTTCCGCCTGGTCCGCTGTTACCACGGACAGGTGGGTCTTGGAGGTGGTGGGAAGAGCCTCCCCTCTGGAATTGAGCAGGCACCACCTTCAGAGCCGTCCCCCTGGGGCTTCCAGGATCCCCAGCCTCACTGCGGCTCGTCGAGCCGACATCCTCTCTCCTCCAGAAGGAGGTGGTAAGAAGGTGGTGGACCCTCCTTCAGACCCAGGTTTGTGTCCAGGTACTTCCTGGTTCGAAGCAGACGGGGCTGGCGCCCATTCACCTACGACCTAAACAAGTTCCTAAGGTCTCGAACCTTCAGGATGGTCACTCTGGCTCAGATAATACCATCCTTGGAGCGCGGCGTGTGGTTCTGCTCTCTGGACTTGCAGGGCCCGTTTTTCCGTCCCTATCCGTCCGTCTCACCAGAGATTCGCCGCTTCAGCGGAAGGATCTCTCTTGAGTTCAAAGCCATGCCCTTGGCTTGTCTCCAGCTCCCAGGGTCTTCACCAAATGCATGGCAGTGGTGACAGCATTCCTGCGGCCGAGGGTCGGTGTACCCTTACCTGGACGACTGGCTGATAGCAGCTCCCTCCAGGAAGGAGGCGGAGTGGTCCAGAGATCTGGCCTCCAGGTCTGCTCTCAACTGGGCCTCCTTGTCAACGAGCCAAGTGAACTCGAGGCAAGCAGGTGATTTTATTCATCGGGAGCAGCTCGACTCTCTTGAGCCAGGAGCTGGCTCCGCCGGACAGGGCCGAGGTTCTTTCCTCCTTTGCCCGATCATTTCTGGTTGGGCAATGCGCCCTGCCCGGGACTTCCTCGCCTCCTGGGTCTCATGGCGGCCTGTACCAGCGTGGTCCGTTGGGCGCTGGAACATCGCGTCCCTTCAGTGGGGACTGGCCAGCCAGTGGTCTGCCGCTGCGATCCTTGGACCAGCTGTGTCGGTGACACAGGGATGGAATGCTCTCCAGTGGTGGACGTTCCAGATCAATTGCAGGAGGGCATCCGTTCGTCCGCCCGAGCGACGGTCTCTCTGTCGACCGATGCCTCTCTGATGGGTTAGGTGCCCATCTGGGGAACCACCGGGCTCATGGCCTCTGGTCCCGCGAGTCGATGCCACATCAACCTGCTGGAGCTCCGGCGGTCCGCCTAGCTCTCACCGCCTTTGCTCCGTTCCTCCGGGGGTCAAGTGGTCCGAGTCAGGCGGACAATACCACGACCATGTACTATCTAAACCGCCAGGGGCGGGCGCTTCCATGCTTCTATGCAAGGAAGCTCTCCGCATTTGGTCACTCGTCGCAGCCTGGAGGCGGATCTCCTAGCCATTCACGTGGCAGGGCCTCCAACACCCTGGCCGATGCCCTGAGGCGGATAGGGGCTGCATCCCAGTGGTCTCTCCTGCCGGTAGTACAGCATCTGTTCTCCCTTTGGGGCACACCTCAGGTGGACCTGTTTGCCTCAGGAGGCAGATGAGTCTGTTCCATGCCGCCCCCTCAGCGGGGCTCGCTGCAGGGGATGCCTTCTCGAGGCAATGGACCCGGCCTCTTTCACCTTTCCCCATTCCTTGATCCACAAGGTGCTTCTCCAAGGCGAGGAGGGACAAAGGCGCAGGTGATTCTGATAGCCCAGACTGGCCTCGCCAGTCAGTTCCCAGAATCTCCTCAGTCTCAGCTCCAGGACTCTGGCAGCTTCAGCTCGCCCGGACCTGCTCTCAGTCAATCAGGGAAGGTGTTCCATCGGACCTTCAATCCCTGCACCTGGCCGGCCTGGTTCCTGGCGGCTAGAGTTCCAGGCTTTGGGTCTTTCCGACGAGGTCCTCAATGTAGTTGAGGCGTCCCGTGAGGAGTCGACCAGAAAATGCTATGCCTTCAAATGGAAAAGGTTTTCCATTTGGTGTCAGAAGCAAGAGGCTTGGACCCTTCCTCCTGTTCCTTGGCAAGCATCTTGGACTATTTATGGTCCTTTCTAGTCAAGGGCTTAGGTGGCGACCCTGAGGGTGCACCTGGCAGCCATCTCCGCTTGCAGGCGGGCCGAGCAGTCGTATGGCTAGGAGAAGGTGGTCTGGCGCTTTTCAAAGGCCTTGATCACATTTCCTCCAGTGCTGGGAACCCCACCTCCGTGGGATCTACTGCTGGTACTGGCAAAGCTCATGGGCAAGCCATTCGAACCTATGCAGTGTGCTCTCTCTCACCTGTCGTGGAAGACCGCCTTCTTGGTGGCTATCCGTCAGCCAGAAGGATGGGAGAGCTCAGGCGCTTTCGAGCCGTCTCACCTGGTCTTCCACAGGGACAAGGTTGTCCTGCGCCCACCCGAAATTCCTTCCTAAGGTGGTGTCGTGAGTTTCCCTTAACCAGGTGTTGACTCTGCCGGTGTTCTACCCCAATCACACCGGAGGTCAATATAGGCTCCATACCTGGATCCTAGAAGAGGCGCTCGCTTATTATAAGGAGCCTGAGCTGAAATTGAGGAGAGGTTCGCCAGCTGTTTGTCACCACGCTGAAGCCGCGATTCGGCAGACCTGCAGCCAAGCCGGACGATAAGCAGGTGGGTAACCTCCTGCATAGATCTCTGCTATAAGTTAGCGGGCATGGAGCCTCCCAGAGGGATAAGAGCTCATTCTACCCGCCCACTGCTGTAACGGTGGCTGCTTCCAGGGACGCCTATCCAGGAAATCTGCAGGGCTGCTACCTGAAGTCAGCAAACACCTTCATTACCCACTACCACATCGACCTTGAGTCACGCCGGGATGCTGGTTTTGGGGCCTGGGTTCTCCAGTCTCTCTTTCCCAAGTAAGTATATGGGGGTGTGCGTCTTGCCTCCCTCCTCCCGGAGAACTGCTAGGAGTCTGCCAATGAGTGTGGATGAACAACATATCCATGTCCCTAGAAATACAGGTTACTCACCTGTAACAGGAGTTCTAGGAATGGTATATGTTGTTCATCCATATGACCCACCCGACCTCCCCGCCTGGCAGACAACCTGAGCTTCCAGCGGGCCAGATTCAAGGCCATGGGGCGGAGCCGAGTTATACCACCCGGTGGGTGGAGGAGCAAGCTTGAAGACCTTCCGCAAGATTTAAGCGGCAAGGATACTGCCAATGAGTGTGGATGAACAACATATACCATTCCTAGAACTCCTGTTACAGGTGAGTAACCTGTATTTTCTCGCCCACCTGTCACTAGTTTGGGAAGAAATTCAGGCCCTCCTCCAAAAAAGAGAAATTGAACCTGTCCCTCCAGCCCAATAGGGAAGGGGGTTTTACGCCCCAGAAAGATTGGGGATCTGTGGCCTATCCTGGACCTGAGCCATGTGAAGCTACATCAAGTACAAGCGCTTCCGGATAGTCACTCTCCAGGGGCTGTTGCCCCTTTTGCACCAGGGGGATTGTCTCTGCTCTCTGGACATGCAGAATGCTTACCTGCACATCTGAATTATCCCTGCCCATCGTCACTTCCACTGTCAGGGAGCCCATTTTCAATCTCAGGTCTTCCCTTTTGGTCTTTTTTTCACCCCCAACCCGGGTTTTTACCAAATGCTTGGTGGTAGTGGCAGCTGCAGTGAAGAGACAGGGCTTCTACGTGTTCCCCTACCTGGACACCCTCCAGGGACCACCTGGTTCAGACTTTGGAATACACATTTTGTCTTTTTCAGTCCTTGGCGATCACTGTCAGTGTAGCAAAGTTCTGCCTCTGTCCCCGCCAGCACCTTCAATACATAAGGGGTGATCCTGGACACCAGCCAGGGCAAGGCTTTTTTACCCGAGGACAGGGTGGAGCAACTGATGGAGCAGGCCTGTCTGGTTTCCTCCAGTTGGCAGGTCCCCGTCAGGGTGTTCCTGCACCTTTTGGGTCATATGGCGGTGGCTGTTGCCACAGTTCCTGTGGTCTGCCTGCATATGCGGGTTCCCCAGTGGACCTAGAGGGTCCAGTGGGACCAACGCACTGATGACCTGGACCAGTTGGTCCTGGTCTCTGACCCAGGCCGGAGACTTCTGTCGTGGTAGTTGGATCCGGCCAACCTCATTAGGGGAGTCTCCTTCCAGCTTT
Source organism: Neoceratodus forsteri (assembly GCA_016271365.2). NCBI lineage: Eukaryota > Metazoa > Chordata > Ceratodontiformes > Ceratodontidae > Neoceratodus > Neoceratodus forsteri. The sequence continues at coordinate 738,197,199 of CM057456.1, forward strand.
CAGCCCACCATCAGATTCTCTCAACAAACTCATCCAGCTGGGGATGGGGTGCTCATCTGGCCATTCACCAGACCCAGGGTACCTGGACGGGCGTAGAACAGGGTCTCCGTATCAACATCCTGGAGATGCGAGCAGTACTTTATGCTCGGCAGACCTTTCAGACTCGCCTCCTTCCCGCTTCGCTGCTTGTGCAGACCAACAACGTGTGTGGTGTATTACATCAACAAGCAGGGTGGGGACGGCCCGGTGGCACTGAAGGTTGAGACCCTGGATGCCACACCTTGCGCCATGCCAGGGCGACACGGGCTTGGGAGTGAGCTTGGGTCATCTGGGATTGGCAGGGGCAGGAGAGGATTGAGCATCTGGAGGACTGCTCTCCTCTCCTGGGGGTGGACAGGTAGCATATGCCATAGTACCAGCAGCTCCCAGTGGAAAAGGGGGTTGGGGGCAGTGCAACTTGCGGCGCATTCTAGCAGGGGATGGGGTGTCTGCATACGCCTTAAGCTCGTATGTGGAAGCACGCCCGTCACATGCAGGACGTCATTGCACGTCCACACCCCCCACGAAAAAGGAAAAAGTCGTGCGCCCGGGAGGCAAAGGTGGGGAACTCGACCAGCACCACGCTTCGGTGCTGTATCAGCCCTGCTGTCCTCCAGCTCCGCCCATCATCCATTAGATTATAGGCGCGGAGGAGTTGGCAGTCCCATCTTGGGGACTCTGAGCCGGGGGGTCAAGCGAGGATACTGGGGCACACTGGCACAGAGGTATGGATGGGGATCTCGCGAGCTGCAGAAAGTTGGTGGGTGGACAGTCCACTGGAGAGAGGTCCTATGGGGCAGTGGAAGGGGCATAAGTGAAGTTCACAAAAAAAAGGGTGGGGACCCATTCTTCCACTTTTGTCGGGAGGTGATGAGAGTCTGCTATTGGGCCATTGAGTAATGGCCCTGAGCTCTCGGCCATACGTGTTCCAGGCATCTAAAATGTCTTGGCCAACAGTCTCAGCTGCTCCAGGCCACAAGCTCACGAGTGGGAGCTTCTCACCTCAGTGTTCGAAGATCTCTTCGACAGGTTCGTCCAGAGTTGGACCTCTTTGCATCCCCACTGTACAACAAACTGCCACTTTTCTGCTCGTTCGATCCCAGGCCTGGAGTTTTTTGGCAAGATGCATTGTCCCTCTTCTGGAAGGGGAGGTTTCTCTACGCCTTTCCTCCCTTCCCGCTTCTACAGAGGGTTCTGCTCGTGCTCCAGTTGGAAGGGGCGGAGATGATTTTCATAGCCCCCTTCTGGCTGCATCAGATTCGGTTCCCTTTATTACAACAGCTTGTAGCGGAACCTCTGGTGCCCCTTTCCCTGTGCACTGGCTTGCTCTCCCAGGACCAAGGCACCCTGGTCCATCAGGACCTCGGGTCCCTGCATCTCCATGCATGGCTCCTGCAGAAATAGCTATTGCCCGCTTCAGCGTGTCCTCTAGGATCGCAGATGCCCTGATGGCTACTAGAAAACCCTCCACCAGGGCCACTTATGCTATGAAATGGAAGCGTTTCACCCTTTAGGCTGCTGCTCGCCATTTGGACCCTTTCACCTACCCGGTGAATCAGGTGTTGGTGTACCTTCTTTCCCTTTCAGACTTCAGCTTGGGTTACTACTCTCTCAAGGTCTCTAGGATATCTAGTTCCCTCTCAGGAGAGGGAACTAGATATCATTGTCCACCTTGGGACAAATGACCTAGCTAGGCATGGAATCGGTGCACTGCAGGATAAATTTGTGGAGTTGGGGAGAGGCCTCAGACAGGTAGCAAGCAAGGTTACCTTCTCAGAGGTGCTGCCAGTCCATGGCAGGGGTGAGGCTAGGGTACTGCACACCATGCAGTTTAATGAATGGTTGCAAAACTGGTGCAGAGCACAGGGCTTTGGCTTCATTGGGGACTGTGGGTACACCTGGAGAGATGAAGGTTTTTACTGGCACGATGGTCTGCATCTGTCCACGAAGGTTTAAATGCTTCATTGACAAGCTTTTAAACTAGCCAAGGGGGGAGGTGCTGATAAGAGGCAGGAAATTTCAAGCCTCTCCCACAAAACATGGCAGGTAGTAAGGTAAACACTGAGGTACAGAGCTCAGCAGAGAGCAGGACGGGGTAAATGGAAAAACAGACAAGGGCAATAAGAGCAGGGATGGGGGGAAGAAAGGATAAAGCCAACATTAAATGGAGGGCAATGAGTACCAATGCCTGTAGTCTGGGAAACGAGCTTCCTGAGCTAGTAGCCCTGATGGAAGATGAACAATTGGATATTGTGGCAGTCACGGAAACATGGTACACGGAGAACCATGACTGGGATGTCAACATACCGGGGTACACAGTCTACAGAAGGGACAGGGAGGGTAAAAGAGGAGGTAGAGTAGCTCTATACGTAAGGGAAGGGATCAGAGCTACAGAACTAGAAAGTAAAGGGGGAGGACAAGAGGCACTCTGGGTCACCTTGGAGACAGAGAATGGCATCACAATCCGCACAGGGTTGTATACAGACCCTGTCTCAATGAGGGGGAACGGACAAGAAAATGATAGAGGACATTCTCAAAATGGCTGAAAAAGGGGAGATACTGTTGATGGGGGACCTGAATATGCCAGATGTTAACTGGATGACATGTACTGCAGCCACATCCAAGAGCAGGGTCATTCTCGATCCCCTGCAGGGGGCAGGCCTTAGACAGCTAGTGTTGGAACCCACTCGGGAGGGAGCAATACTAGACCTGGTACTCTCAAATGGAGAGAGGATCACAAATTTAGAAGTCAGTAGACATCTGGGAACAAGTGACCACTGCACAGTGCTTCACAATAAGCACAACCATGGAGACAAGGCATACGAAAACAAGGATGCTGGACTTTAGAAGGGCCGGCTTTGGCAAAATGGGTGAATACCTGAGGAATGCACTAGCAAATGGCCAAAAAGGAGGGTTGGAAGAACAATGGAGAAAAATCAAAACTGCTATCATAGAGGCAACAAGCCTTTGTGTGAAACAAAACAAAGCGGAGTAAAAAACCACTATGGTTCTCAAAAGAGGTGGCAGGGAAGGTTAAGGAGAAAAAGGCTGCATTCAAAAAGTATAAGGAATCACAGAAGGAGCATGACAGGGAACTGTATCAATTAAAGCAGAAAGAAGTGGGGAAGGCGGTCAGAATAGCAAAGGCCCAAACTGAGGAAAAAACAGCCAACTCAGTTAAGAAGGGGGATGAAACCTTTTACAGGTACATTAGGGAGCATAGAAAGGTTAAGGGAGGAATAGTGAAGATTAATAAAGGAAGAGGGGAGGTGGGCAGAGGGAGACAGTGAAAAGGCAGAGATACTGAATGAATACTTTTGCTCAGTATTCACAAAAGATGATGAGGAGCTACCTAAACCAGACAATAGAAGCATTCTGGGTAGGGGGGTTGACACCAGTCCATTTACAGAAGAAAGAGTCCTGAAAGAACTCCTAAAACTCAAGGTGGACAAAGCAATGGGGCCTGACGGGATTCACCACAGAATTCTAAAAGAACTAAGGGAGGACCTAGTGACACCACTGACTTCACTTTTGAACAAATCATGGGAGGATGGGGTGGTACCTGAGGACTGGAGGAGGGCAGATGTGATTCCCCTTCACAAAAGTGGGAGCAAGACAGAGGCAGGAAACTACAGACCTGTAAGTTTGACCTCAGTGGTAAGGAAAATGATGGAATCACTTCTGAAAGAAAGAATTGTTGAGTACCTAGAGGCCAGCGGGGCACAGGACCCAAAGCAGCATGGATTTACAGCAGGAAGGTCATGTCAGACGAATCAAATTGATTTCTTTGACTGGGTGACCAACGTAATAGACCAGGGAGGAGCTGTGGATATGGCCTACCTAGACTTTAGCAAGGCATTTGACACAGTCCCAGACAAAAGACTAATAAACAAGTTAGCCAGCCTGGGAGTGGGTTCCAGGGTGGTAGCCTGGGTAGCAAACTGGCTGCACAACAGGACACAGAAGGTAATAGTGAATGGAACACATTCCGAAGAAAGGGAGGTTACCAGTGGAGTACCTCAGGGCTCAGTACTGGGTCCAGTCCTCTTTAACATCTTTATAGGTGACATTGCAGAGGGTCTGGAGGGAAAGGTATGCCTCTTTGCAGATGTCACAAAGATCTGTTACAGAGTTGATACACAAGGGGGTAGAAAGGATGAGAAGGGACTTGGCAAGGTTGGAGGAATGGTCAGACATGTGCAACTTAGATTCAATGCAAAGAAGTGCAAAGTAATGCACCTGGGAAACAAAAACCCAGGAGAAGAGTACACAATAGCAGGGGAGGTACTAACAACAACAAAAATGGAAAGGGACTTGGGGTAGTCATATCAGATGACCTGAAGGTGGGTAAGCAATGTGAGAAGTCAGTAAGGAAAGCCAGGGGGATACTGGGATGCATAGGACAGGGCATCACAAGTAGATAAAGGGAAGTGGTTATCCCTCTGTACAGACAGTTGGTGAGACCCAATCTGGAATACTGTGTGCAGTTTTGGAGACCCCCATCTATGCAGGGCGTAGACAGGATGGAAGCAGTCAGAGGAGAGCAACTAAAATGGTGCAGAGTCTGCATCAGATACCATATGAAGAGAAACTGAGAGAGCTTAATATGTATACCCTTGATGAAAGGAGGGACATGATAGAAACTTTAAGTACCTCAAGGAATCAACAAAGTCCAGGAGGGTAGCATCTTTAAGAAAAGAGATGTGTAAGAACAAGGGCACAATTTAAAGATAGAGGGGATGGCTCAGGGTAATGTGAGAAATGTTTTTCACGGAGAGAGTGGTGGATGCTTGGAACTTTCCTGGGGAGGTTGTTGGGTCTAAACATGGGGAATTCAACGTGCATAGGACAGACATAAGGCAATTGTGGGGTTGCAGGAAGTAGGCTGTTGGTTAACTAGAATCTGCAGCTTATCCAGTAGGAAGGGAAATGGGCAGACTGGGTGGGCCAAGTGGCCCTTATCTTCTGTCAAAGTCTATGTTTCTAAGGTGCACCTATCGAGGGCAAAATTGTTGCCCAGCTCAAAGTGTCATGTACCTTCCTGTTGGGCATTTTGCATTTCAAACCTACCATTTGGAACCCGGTCTGTCCATGGGGCCTCAATTTTATGTTGGAGAAACTCACTTTACCTCCCTTTGAAACTGCTGTGAGTTGCAAGCTGCACTTTCTGTCATGAAAAGCACTCTTTTTAGTTGCTGTTACTTCTGCTCAAAGGATTTCCGAGCTCCAGGCTGTTATATGTAAGGAGCCTTATTTGCTTTTTCACAAAGACAAGGATGTCTTTGCGTAGTAAGGTTGTGTCGGAGTTTACTTTGAATCAATCCATCCACCTTCCTGTTTATTTTCGTGAGTATTCTAATCAGTGGGAGGCTTTGCTCCATACTTTGGTTGTACGTAGGATTTTGCGGTATTATACAAACCGCAGCAAGCCTTTACGGAAATCTTTCTAGTTGTTTGTTTGCCCCCGAGGGAGGGCACTCCTGTTAACAGTGCTTGTCTCAGTGTTTGGTGAATTGTATTGTTTATTGTTATCGCAAGTACAACACAACCCTTCCTGGAGTGGTCAAGGGCCAGTCCACCAGGGGTATGGCAGCCTCGATGGCTTCTTTCAGAAATGTGTGCTGCGGACATCTGTGCAGCTGCCACCTGGAGTTCTGTACACACCTTTACCAAGCATTACAGTCTGGACATTGCCTCTTGGCGCAGAGCCAGTTTCAGCCTAGCAGTACTTCAGATCCTTCATTCCGGAGTTCTCGGCTGCTGATTTGTCCTCCTCCCAGTATTCCTTCCTGATGATACCTGGCACTGCTTGGGACTCCGTCCTACCGGTATGGCCTGCAGCAAGAGCCTTCCTCGAAGTAAGATAGTACAGTTAAATAAGAACTTACCGTAACAGTAGATCTTCGAGAGAAGCTTTTGCAGCAGGCTCTGATCCCCTTCCCCCTAGAAACAGAAACAGACTTTGACGGCAGATAAGGACCGCTTCGCCTCCCCCACAGTCTGCCCATTTGATGAGCTGCAGATCCTAGTTTTACTAACAGCCTACTTCCTCTTACTTCCCACCAGAATTGCCTTATGTCTGTCCCATGCATTCTT